>CM033425.1:22877465-24199879 GCA_019425775.1 Rafetus swinhoei | reverse complement strand
CCGCAGATCACGAAATTTACTCCTGTGTAGAGGCCAGCACCAAGCACTATTCCCCACTCAGTCCCTGGGGTTAACACGGGGTGAATCGCCCCCAAAATTTCTTTCTTAGCACTCCTCAAGAGGTTGCTTGCTGCCCTATGCCAAACAACATATACAAACAGCAGCACCCCAAACACTGAGTTAGCTAGGTATATTTCAGTGCAGGGCGAAAAGGGAATATAGATACTACAGTAATGACAGAGGTGTTAAAATATGAGATATGGTAGCTTAATTAGAGACAAGCAGAGATGCTTCAGAAACACATTTAACTACTTTGCTATTACAGCAGGCCATTCTTTTAAGCAGCACGAGCTGGAAAAAGTTCAACAGGATCTTTTTTCACAAAAAATACCAAGAAAAGTTCTATCAAAATGCTTCTTGAAATCAACTTGACTTTGGCAAAACTTTGTTTTGGCAAACAAAAATTTTCCAAAAAATGTTAATTATGCCAAAATGTCCCATTTTGATATTTTTATTTGAAGTGATTTTTCTTTTTCTAATGATATATTTTATATATTATAAAATAAACAAACCCAAGCTTTTCAATCAATGCTAAGCCACTTCCCTTCCCCAGAATTCTGAAGTTTTTGCATTTCATTCCTATAAAAAACAAAGCCAGATTTCAAACTCTTTCATGAATTGTAATTCTCCAGCCAGCTCTACCGTTTAATGACCACAGCTAATTAGCACATAAGTTCTTTGACATCAACGTTTTAGACCCTAAATTCTCAGTGTAAATGCAATGAAGGAAAGTTGTATTTATTCTATTAGACTGAAAAAGTCTATCATCTTTATAATTAAATCACATTTCAAGCATAGCAGGAATTTCCATGCATGTCTGAAGTGATATCCTCCTAAGATAACAAGTACACAAATAATTAGAGGTGAATGGGTGATAAATTACTGCATTCTTTACAGACACACTTCCTGTCTTCTAACAAACTCACAGATTAGTTAATTGCCCAAGATTCCTTTCTTTCTGACTTGAAAAAAAAATGATGTTTTCAACAGATGCAAGGTACTGTAAGGAGTTACTGACAGTTCTAGGCACAGTTACCAAATGCCAGACTTAACCAAAACAGAAAGAGCAAAACAAAACAGAAAGAGCAATTTTATAGTAAGTGTCAAACAGCTGAAGACACGTGGTTCACCCAGTCCATATCTTACACACTTCGAGAGGGAAAATAATCACATTAGGTGGCAGAAAAAACAAGCCTTATGCTCACCAATTTTACACTGGTTCTATTCCATCAATGTGGAATTGCATGAAGAATCAGACCCAATATTTCTTCACTTTAGGAGTTCAGAATCCATTGTCAGCCTTGTGCTAGTCTTATGGTTCAGATTTCTGAGAAGCTGAGGTGGGGTTAGCCAGAGAATTTGGGGTTAAACTTAATGCAACTGGCAGAGAAGTTTTACCTCAAGTCGGAGCACTAAGGTTTTGAAAAGTGTTCTTAGAGTAGAAGGTGCTGAGGGCTACATCCAGTATCTTTAACATGTAGAGAAACTGCTGACTGTAGATACTAAAATTGCTTGCCAAGAGGGAGATCTCATTTGAGGCACAGTGCTTGAATGTTCCCTAAATCTGTGTGCTGAAGCTTATCTCTACCACATACTCAGAAAGACATCTCTCAAAGCACAGTCTTAGGCCTTGTTTCCCATTATGACGAGGATCAACATTGCAGCCTGTCAACTCAGGAAATTCTCCAGGATGAGAAGAGTAGCCAGAGTTGATGGCCCCGCCAACCTTACCATGTGGAAGACAACACAATAAGTATGTTGACTTCAGCTGTGCTATTAGTGTAGCCCAGGCCATACCTATTCAGTCTCAGAAGTTTAGACTACAGTCTATGACATTTACCTCCAACACTAAGGCTATGTCTAGACTGCAGGCTTCTTTCGGAAGAAGCTTTTCTGGAAAAGATCTACCGAAAAACTTCTTCTGAAAGAGAGTGTCCACACACAAAAGTGCATAGAAAAAGCGATCTGCTTTTTCGAAAGATAGCGTCCACACTGAATGGACGCTATCTTGCATTTAAGCTGTGATTACTGTGGATGGAGTGGCCACCAGGGCACCTGTGCTTTTTCCTCTTTCCTTTTCTTTTGAAAGAACACCCTTTTCCCCATCCACACACGCCTTTTTGTGAAAAAGCTCTTTTGGGAAAAGGGTTCTTCCTCATAGAAAGAGTTTTATCAATGTCAGAAAAACCCCTCTGTACTTTCGATTTTTTTTGAAAGAACACGATTGCAGTGTGGACATAAGTGAAGTTTTTTCAGAGAAGTGGCATCACTCATTGGTGAGGAATAATAATCTGAAATTATCCTGTGCACTTCTCTTCCTTGGCATTATAAGATATTGGTACAGAGAGAATGACAAGCTTGAAAGCAGAGAATCCACTGGGAAAAAGGTCACTTGTATTTCGTGCACATCTATTGTCCACTGAGGCCTTCTGGTTAACCGCCTGCTGCACTGTAAGCACTCAAAGCTTGCTATAGTAAGGCCTGAAATCCTGGGCTGCCAAAGAAGCAACCAAGTACAACTGAGTGATGCTGCACTGCAAGCTACAGTTTTCATTAAAACTTCTCACCTGGGTTGAGGAAAAAAAATATTTATTTTAATCATAGGATATTTGGGATTCCTAAGAAGAAAATATTAAATAGCACAATAGGGCTTACAAGCCAGGCAGGTTGAGGGGCATGTAGTCGTTTTAACAAGAGGCTCAAATGACAGATCACGGTAGGTCTAGGATAGTGATACTTGGACCTCAGTGTTTCATGAGCCAAGAAGTATGTTCAACTTTACCCAAAAGAGTTCCAGTATTAATTAATTCATTGTTTCATTTTCTAGTCTATATATGTATATTTCCCCACAGCACAATGGCTGACCAAGTATTATACATAATTATTAGCATCACTTACCATATTAAAGTATCCCGATTGGTTATTTATTAATTCATACAGTGTTTTAATATCAGGTGGTGCCAACAGCTGCAAGAGACAAAGAGGCATTCTAGGCACTCTGCAAAATCCAGCTCAGGGGAAAATTTGCAGTTTATTCTACTCACCAGTAAGTGATTTTAAACGTCCCATTTGCAAAGTTATACAAAGTCTGCTGTCCTGCCTTCCACAAACTATCCCACAGCCAGGTCACTCAATATTTTGAGTGGATAATAGAAAAAAAAGGAGGCAACTTTTGCTAGTTTGGATCAAACAAGCAACAATGTTTAAATCACATCTACAAAGCAGAAATTGTGGGAAAGCTACCAGAAATCTCCACTTGTGAAAGAGACTTCCAATATAACAAAAGCCAACAACAGCAACATCAGAAATCTCTGATTTTCGGGTTAACAGAGCAATTTGGAAAGAACTTACCTCAGTGTGAACTGGTCTTCTGTTGAATTTTTATCAATAGACACAAGGAAAGTCAAAATATCACCTTGCTTGACAGTCTTTGGTACATATCGGATGACAATGTTCTTATCCAACCTCATTTCACGTAAGGATGGGCCACCATGTGTCTGGTAAAGGAAAACACTTCCAATTCTCTGCAAAGGAGGTACTGATTCATCAATATCATTGCGGCCCAGTCTGATCCCATTATTTTTCCTTACATCTTCCTTAGTGCACTCCCCAGTCTCGTCCCCTGGCTGGATGGTGTAGTAAAGCTCCACAGGGCTCCCTTCAGACTGATTCATCACTTTCTTACGGCCAGCCACCACCGTGGGGGGGTTAAACCAGCTCGGCAGGAGTTCTAGCTCTGCCACGCACAATCCCAGATCCCCCTTCAGGCGGCAGCTGCCTCGGACTTCCCTCGTCTCGCGGAAGGCAAATACACGCAGGCAGGGCAGCCTCTCTGTGGAGCTGTAGTCATCCCAGTCCCTGCCCACAATGTAGAACAGGATCTGGACTTTCGGCTTGCTCAGGTAAATTTTGTCACTCATGATGTAGGCTTTAAGTCTCCAGTTAAAGGAAAACTTGTTGATGGATCCAAATGGATTTGAAGACAACATTAGATCCTGAGGCACTGTTTGTTCAACAGAAAAGGGTCCATAGCTGGCATTTAACACAGGTAGCCTCTTGGATTTATAGATCAGGAAGGATTCTACCCGGGATTGCAAACTAGAGTTCCTCATGATATCCTGGTTGGCTTCCTTAAGAAAGAAGGAAATGTCTGCATTGTGGATATGATAGTTCACAGGCAGGTAAGTTGGCAGCAAAGAAAATCTCTGAATACTCTCCAGGATGCCTCGGCTGTCGGTCACTGTTGAAAGGAAAGGAGAGTTTAGAAGTTCCATATGCTAGAGAAAATTTGGAAACATTCAGCATTAGGATGCAATCTGATCCCATCTCCAGAGCAGAAGTACAAAGTGACTCCTGTGAGAAGCTGGAGTGTTGGAAAGGCAGACAGTGAGTAACTGGCCTGCTTTCATGTTTGTTTCAGTGTTCTTTATCAGTAACACAGAGGTATCTGTATCAGGCACACAGAGATATCTTACGATTGTTCCCCATATCCTTTTTGGATAAATAGTTAGTAGAAGTAGTATAATAGTGATGCTTAGATGTTGTGGCCAATACTAGCCCCTGTTGTGCAAGGCTCAATACTAATACATGGTAAGAGACAGCACCTCCAAGAGATTAAAGTCTAAATCAGTGATGGGCAACTTGCAGCCCATCAGGGTAATCTGATTGTGGGCCATGAGACATTTTGCTGATGTTAGCCATCCCCAGGAATGCTGCCCCCAAACAACCTCCTGCAGCTCCAAATGGCTGCAGTTCACCTTTCCCAGCCAATGGGAGCTGCAGGAAGTGGTGATCAGCACTTTCCTAAGGCCCCTTCACCTTCATGCACCACTCCCACTGCTCCCACTGGCCAGAAACAATGAACCGCAACCACTGGGAGCAGTGCGAGGCCTTTCACGTTGATAACATCAGCAAAAAGTCTTGCGACCCACAATCAGATGGGCCACAGATTGCCCACCACTGATTTGGACTACTGCTGGTCTAAACAGTCAAGATAAACACGAGGGAAAACAGAGAGATGAAGTGACTTTCCAAAGGTCAAAGTTGGGAATAGATCAGGGCTCTGACCCATGATCCATGGGTCATGTCCAGTGGATTACACCATCTCTCCTACTTGTTACATAAGAACATAACAATGTAAGAACACCATACTGGCTCAGACCAAAGGCCCATCTAGCTCAGCATCCTGTCCACCAATAGTGACCAATGCCAGATACCCCAGAGGGAATGAACAGAACAGGGAATCATCAAATGATTCCTCTCTTGTCATCCCTTTACAGTCTCTGACAAACAAAGGCTAGGGACACCATACCTACCCATCCTGGCTAATAGTCATTGATGGACCTATCCTCCATGAATTTATCTAGTTATTTTTTGAACCCTGTTAAAGTCCTGGTCTTCACAACCTCCTCTGGCAAGGAGTTCCACAGGTTGACTGTGCATGATGTGAAGAAAAACGAAGTAAACTGTATCCACTGGATCCCCCTTGTCCACGTTTGCTGACCCCCCCTCAAAGAACTCTTGTAGGTTAGTAGGCATGGTTTCCCTTTACAGAAACCTTGTTGACTTTTCCCCAGCAAATTATATTCATCTATGTGTCTGATCATTTTATTCTTTACTATAGTTTCAACTAATTTGCCGGTACTGACGTTAGACTTACAGGTCTATAATTGCCAGGATCACCTCTCAAGCCCTTTTTAAATACTGGTCTCACATTAGCTATCTTCAGTCATTAGATACAGAAGCTGATTTAAAGGATAGGTTACAAACCACAGTTAATAGTTCCACAATTTCACATTTGAGTTCTTTCAGAACTGTTGAGTGAATGCCATCTGGTCCCAGTGACATGTTATTGTTAAGTTTATCAATTTGTTCTAAAAGCTCCTTTAATGACACCTCAGTCTGGGACAATTCCTCAGATTTGTCACCTAAGAAGAATGGCTCAGGTTTGGGAATCTCCCTAACATCCTAAGCTGTAAAGACGGAAGCAAAGAATTCATTTAATAGAATCATAGAATCATATAACACTAGAACTGGAAAGGACCTTGAGAGGTCATTGAGTCCAGTTCCCTGCCCTCACAGCAGGACCAAGCACTATCTAGATTGGGGTGGGCAATAATTTTTGATGGGGGGGCACTCCAAGATTTTGGAAAGAGATCGAGGGCCATAATCTTCCATGAAATTAATGGAGGAGATACGGTGTCTAGGATGGAGGTTGGGTGCAGAAGGGAGCTTGGAGTAAGAGACTGGGGTGCAGGAGGGAGACTGCAATCTAGGAGGGTATGTCTACACTTGCACCCTCTTTCGAGAGAGGAATGCAAATGAAGACATTCAAAATTACAAATGAAGCCGGAATTTAAATATCCCGCGCTTCATTTACATATTAGCATTATGGAGCTATTTCGAAATAGCGCTATTTCAAAATAAAAGACGCTGTTAAGATGCGGTTATTTCAAGAGAAAACCCTTCTCTCGAAATAACTGGTAAACCTCATTGGATGAGGAATAAGGGTTATTTTGAAAGAAGGGTTTTCTCTTGAAATAACCGTGTCTTAACAGCATCTGTTATTTCGAAATAGCGCCATAACACACATATGCAAATGAAGCATGGGATATTTAAATCCCAGCTTCATTTGCAATTTCGAATGTCTTCATTTGCATCCCTCTCTCAAAAGAGGGTGCAAGTGTAGACATACCCGGGAGAGTTGGGATGAAGCAGGCAGTTGTGACTTAGGGCAGAGGACTGGAGTGCAGGGGTTTGGGATGTGACCTAGGGTAGGAGGGGATTGTGATCTGGGGCTGGAGATTGGGGTGCCAGATCTGGGAGGAGATATAGGTGTAAGAGGGGGACAGAGGGTTTGGGTATGTTGAGTGGGGGGGGCAGAGAGTTGGGGCAGAAAAGGGCTGAGGTGCCAGAAGCAGGCTGTGGCCAAGAGACTTACTTGTCAGCTGCCAAACGAGCCTGCCTGCCTGCAGAGCTTAAAATGTTTCCCAGCCAGCCTGCCTACTTGTCTGGCCATGCGCTTCATGAATAACTGATCCCAGGAGAGAGGGCGTGACTCTTCCTAGCTGCCTGTTATTCTAACAAGCAGCTCCCATTGGCTGGTTTCTTCCAGAAATCAGCCAATGGGAATCTGCTAGGCTCCTAAAACTTCTCCCCTCTCCTCCATTAAAATAGAAATGGAGACCTGCAGCCACTTTTCTGCACGGAGCATGGGGCTGCAGGGCAAAGTGGAGAGCTGGCCTGGGGCTACCCGCTGCATCCCTGGGCCAGATCCGGTGGCTTGGCGGGCCAGATTCGGCCCGCGGGCCATATTTTGCCCAGGCCTCATCTAAACCCTCTCTGACAGGTGTCTGTCCAACCTGCTCTTAAATATCTCCAGTGATGGAGATTCCACAAACCCCCTAAGCAAATTATTCCAGTGTTTAACCTCCCTGACAGGCAGGAAGTTTTTTCTGATGTCCAACCTAAACCTCCCTCGCTGCAATTTAAGCCCATTGCTTCTTGTCCTATCCTCAGAGGCTAAGGAGAACAATTTTTCTCCCTTCTCCTAATAACACCCTTTTAGACACTTGAAAACTGCTATGATGTCTCCTCTCAGTCTTCTCTTTTCTAAACTAAACAAGCCCAATTCTTTCAGTCTTCCCTCATAGCTCATGTTTTCTAGACCCTTAATCACCTTTGTTGCTCTTCTTTGGACCTTCTCCAATTTCTCCACATCTTTCTTGCAATGTGGTGCCCAGAACTGGACACAATACTCCAACTGAGGCCTAATCGGCACAAAGTAGAGCTGAAAAATGACTTCTCGTGTCTTGCTCACAACACTCCTGTTAATGCATCCCAGAATCATGTTTGGTTTTTTTGCAACAGTGTCACACTGTTGATTCATGTTTAACTTGTCGTTCACTATGACCCCTGGATCTCTTTCTGCAGTACTCCTTCCTAGACAGTCGCTTCCCATTCTGTATGTGTGAAACTGATTGTTCCTTCCTAAGTGGAGTACTTTGCATTTGTCCTTATTAAACTTCATCCTGTTTACCTCAGACTGTTTCACTAGTTTGTCCAGATCATTTTGAATTTTAACCCTATCCACCAAAACACTTGCAACCTCTCCCAGTTTGGTATCATCTGCAAACTTAAAAATCGTACTCTCTATGCCATCATCTAATTCGCTAATGAAGATATTGAACAGAACCATCCCCAAAACAGAACTCTGTGGAACCCCACTTGTTATACCCTTTGAGCATGATTGTGAACCATTAATAATTACTCTCTGAGAATGGTTATCCAGCCAGTTATGCACCCATCCTATAGTAGCCCCATGTAGGTTGTATTTCCCTAGTTTATTGATAAGAAGATCATGTGAGACCATGTCAAATGCCTTTCTAAAGTCTAAGTATACCACGTCCACCGCTTCTCCTTTATCCACAAGACTTGTTATCCTATCAGTGTTTCCTATCAATCTATTATAATCAATTTAGTTTCCCTGCCATGACCTTATCGTCTTTGAGTGCTCCTTTGGCATCTCAATTGTCCAGGGGCCCTACTAGTTGTTTAGCAGGCTTCCTACTACTGATGTACTTAAAAAAACATTTTGCTATTGCTTTCTGATGTTTTGGCTTGTTGTTCTCCAAACTCCTTTTTGGCTTTTCTTATGATATTTTTACACTTAATGTAATAGAATTTATGCTCCTTTCTGCTTTCCTCACTAGGATTTAACTTCTACTTTTTAAACTATGCCTTTTTACCTCTCACTGCTTCTTTTACTTGCTTGTTAAGCCATGGTGGAACTTTTTTGCTTCTCCTACTGTGTTTTTTAATTTGGGGTATACATTTAAATTGGGCCTTTATTATGGAGTCTTTCAAAAGTTTCCATGCAGCTTGCAGAGATTTTACTTTATCACTGTACCTTTTAATTTCTGTTTAACTAACCTCCACATTTTTGTGTAGTTCCCCTTTCTGAAATTAAATGCCACAGTGTTGGGTTGCTGAGGTGTTTTTCCCACCACAGGGATATTAAATTTTATTACATTATGGTCACTATTTCCAAGTGGTCCAGTTATTTACCCCTTAGACCAGATCCTGTGCTCCACTCAGGAGTAAATCAAGAATAGCTTCTCCCCTTGTGGCTTGCAGGACCAGCTGCTCCAAGAAGCAGTCATTTAAGGTATCAAGAAATTTTATCACTGCATGCCATCATGAGGTAACGTATACCCTGTCAATAAGGGGATAGTTGAAATCCCCCACTATTATTGAGTTTTTTAGTTTGATAGCCTTTCTAATCTCCCTTAGCATTTCATAGTCACTATCACTATCCTGGACAGGTGATCAATAATGTTTCCCTACTGCTATATTCTTAGTATTAGAGCATGGAGCATGGAGCATAGAAATTTTCTATGGAACATTCTGGTTCATTTAAGATTTTTACTTCACTTGATACAATGCTTTCTTTGCCTCTGTTTTCATGGACAAGGTCAGCTCCCAGACAAATGCACTAGGCAACACAGCATGGGAAGGAGGTGGACAGCCCTTGGTGGGGAAAGAACAAGTTAGGAACTATTTAGAAAAGCTAAACGTACCCAAATCCATGGGCCCGGATTTAATGCATTCTAGGATACAGAGGGAGTTGGCAAGTGTCATTGCGGAGCCTTTGGCTATTATCTTTGAAAACTCGTGGAGATCGGGAGAGATCCCGGATGATTGGAAAAAGGCAAATATAGTGCTCATCTTTAAAAAAGGGAAGAAGGACAATCCAGAGAACTACAGGCCAGTCGGTCTTACATCAGTCCCCGGAAAAATCATGGAGGGGAGCCTCAAGGAATCCATTTTGAAGCACTTGGAAGAGGGGAAGTGATCTGGAATAGTCAACATGTATTCACGAAGGGCAAGTCGTGCCTTATTAATCTGATTAGTTTCTATGATGAGGTAACTGGCTCTGTAGATATGGGAAAGTCAATGGATGTGCTATACCTTGACTTTAGCAAAGCTTTTGATACGATCTCCCACAATATTCTTGCCAGCAAGTTAAGGGAATATGGATTGCATAAATAGACTGTAAAAAGGATAGAAAGCTGGCTAGACTGTCAGGCCCAACAGGTAGTGATCAACAGCTTGATGTCAGGTTGGTGGTCGGTTTCTAGCAGAGTGCCCCAAGGATCTGTTCTTGGACTGGTTTTGTTCAACATCTTTATTAATGACCTGGATGAGGGGATTGATTGCACCCTCAGCAAGTTCGCAGATGACACTAAGCTAGGGGGAGAGGTAGATACACTGGAGGGCAGGGATAGAGTCCAGAGTGACCTGGATAGATTAGAGGATTGGACCAAAAGAAATCAGATGAGGTTCAACAAGGACAAGTGTAGAGTCCTGCCCTTGGGACGGAAGAATCCCAAGCATTGTTACAGGCTGGGGACCGAATGGCTAAGTAGCTGTTCGGCAGAAGAGGACCTGGGGATTACAGTGAATGAGAAGTTGGATATGAGTCAACAGTGTGCCCTTGTAGCCAAGAAGGCTAATGGCATATTAGGTTGCATTAGGAGCAGCATTGCCAGCAGATCCAGAGAAGTGATTATTCCCCTTTTTCGGCTCTGGTGAGGCCACGTTTAGAATATTGTGTCCAGTTCTGGGCCCCCTACTATAGAAAGGACGTGGATGCATTGGAGAGGATCCAGCGGAGGGTAACCAAAATGATTAGGGGGATGGAGCGCATGACCAATGAGGAGAGACTGAAGGATTTGGGTTTGTTTAATCTGGAGAAGAGAAGAGTGAGGGGGGATTTGATAGCAGCCTTCAACTTCCTGAAGTGAGGTTTCAAAGAGGATGGAGAGAGCCAGGCTGTTCACAGTAGTGACAGATGGCAGAACAAGGAGCAAGGGTCTCAAGTTACAGTGGGAGAGATCTAGGTTGGATATTAGGAAAAACTATTTAACTAGGAGGGTGGTGAAGTACTGGAATGGGTTACTTAGGGAGGTGATAGAATCTCCATCCCTAGAGGTGTTTAAGTCTCGGCTTGACAAAGCCTTGGCTGGGTTGATTTAGTTGGGATTGGTCCTGCCTTGGGTAGGGGGGCAGACTTGATGACCTCCTGAGGTCTCTTCCAGCTCTATGATTCTATGATTCTGTGTTTTCTTTCCCATACAGTGCCACTCCCCCATACATGCACATATTTTCAAATTTGTGTGATTTTATTCCAACCTGGCATCTCTGGGGACTGAAGCCCTTTATTTATGCCTGCCAGATTCATTTTTTGCCTGTCAAAAAATCACTGAAGAATCTAAGGATGGGAACTCCCAAAGAGTTCTGCACTGGCTTAGCTCTGCTCAGCTACAAGCCAGTGAGAGTAGTACATGCATTCTCCCTACAAAGTGCCGTATGACTATGCTGAAGGGACCTTCCCTTGGGCATCATTAAGCCAAGGTCCTTGTGTTGCTAATGGCTACAGAAACTGATGCCTCTACAGAGCTGAGGGGAATCCATCCCAGACCAGTAGTGAACAGGTGATGGTTGTTCTATGGCACAGAAGGGTAGATTTACATAGTCGTGGGTTAGAAGGCTTTTGCTAGCACTCTACAAATAGTTCTGTAGACAGTGCTTTGAAGTTGCAGCTCAGGCTGGAGCTCATGCTTTGAAGCTTTGAGGGGGAGGTGCCTTCGGAGCCCAAGATCCAGCCAAAACCGCTATTTCAAAGCCCTGTTGCAAGAACTATTTGTAAAGCACTAGTATGAGTCCCACTAATCTATGTCCATCAACCCAAGGTGGAAGGCTCTCTCCAAAATGCTGTGTAAACATGCTCTCCAATGCATTTGCTATCCAGGTGCTAATGGACTGCTATCCATATCACAGCGCCACCACTGGCATCCTCGATGGCAGTCCAAGCAAGGAGTATTCAAAATAAATGAGCCTGAAGACTCAAACATGTGCTCATTCCTAAGGATACAGAGCCCTTGCCAAGAGTGGGGTAAATGGGAATCAATGAGACAAAGGGAGGCAGGCACACACAACTTTTGACACATGACCACATGCTGCAGAGGGTGCCAGGGAGTCCCTGAAATAGGTGAGGATGGGAAGGCGAAACACAAGGAGGGAGAAGTGCAAGGGCTCCGGATGTATGCAATGTGCTCGGTCTACAGCAGCAACAAAGTATGTAACCTGTTAGTGAATTTAACTATCACCATGCCTTTGTGAGGCAGGGAAGTGCAATCATAGGGTGCGTCTACACAGTGTCAAAATACTGTCAAGGTGGAGGACTTCTTACTCCAGCTCCTGTAACCCTCATTGTACGAGGAGTAAGGGAAGTCGGAGGAAGAGTGCTCTATTTCTAAATAAGTGCTGGGTAGACGTTCCCAATTTTGAAATAAGCTATTTCAAAATAAGCTACACAATCGATGTAGCTCAATTTGCAAAGCTTATTTCAAGTTAAGCTCTGCTATGTAGATGCACCCATATTTATTTATTTTAGAGAGCAAAATGACATGCCCAAGATCACACAGGAAGTATGTGGCAAAGCAAGGTTCCAAAGCTGGATCTTCAGAGTCTGAACTAGTGCCCTAAGCACTCAACCAATCCTTCCTCCTCTGTGGAGTTTGAGTTGAAATACTCAATAAATGTCTGCCATTAGAATGGCTAACATGGTATCTGTTACACATAGACAATTCACAAAAAGTTAACACCCTAGAACGTCATGCTTCCATGGAGGGGCGTGGGGAACAACTTTTGTTCACTGGAATTTGAAAAACTTAATTGACAAAATCCCACAGAGTGCACTGTGAGGATTAACATATTTTTAGTAATGGTGCAGTTACATTCCTGTGTACTTTGCTGCCAGCAGAGTTTATGACATCCCTTTGTGCTATGTTTATGCTTACTTCAAAGGCCTACATAATTAAACACTAAAAGGTTGAGAAAAGGTCAGCACACTGATACAACCCGTGTAAACAACATTGCGGCTTGAGAGCCACCTGGAATGCTGAATTTCTCCTCCAAACATCTCCTCACTGGTGCCCTGAGGAGTTGGAAGATCCGGCAGCTTATCATTTCAACTGTGCATTGAAAGAAATACCCAGAACTCTCCTAGGCTAGGGACCCAGGCTTCAAAATTCCACGACCCATAGCCCCATAAAATGTACCTATAAAACTGTACACTGTTGTGGTTTGGACCATTAGTAGGCCATGACTACACTACAGATAAGATCGAAGCAGCCACAATTGATCTTCTGGGATTTGAATTAACAAATCTAGTGAAGACACACTAATTCCACCTGAGAGGATGCTCCCGTCGATGCCAGTAATCCTGCTTCTATGCGGAGTAAGGGAAGTCGAAGAGACAGTGTGCTCCCTTCAACTTCTCGCAGTATAGACAGCGATAAAATTCAAGTTAACATGCTTTGACTTAAGCTACGCCATTAACGTGGCTGAAGTTACATATCTTAATTTGACCTTGACCCATAGTGTAGACCAGGCCATATAGAATACCACTGACAATTGTTTTTATACAGGTACACAGAAGTGCATCTCTCCTCAATTCTTGGGGTGTCAGGGTATGTCTATACTGCCACCCTAGTTCGAACTAGGGTGGCTAATGTAGGCATTCGAACTTGCAAATGAAGCCCGGGATTTAAATATCCCGGGCTTCATTTGCATGTTCAGCGAGCGCCATTTTTAAATGCCCATAGTTCAAACTACCTGCCCACAGCTACATGCGGCACGGACTAGGTAGTTCGAATTAAAGCTCCTAATTCGAACTACCGTTAAACCTCCTTGCAGGAGGAATAACGGTAGTTCAAATTAGGAGCTTTCATTCGAACTATCTAGTCTGTGCCGCGTAGCGGCCGGCAGGTAGTTCGAACTATGGGCATTTAAAAATGGCGCCCTCCCGGGAACATGCAAATGAAGCCTGGGATATTTAAATCCCGGGCTTCATTTGCAAGTTCAAATGCCTACATTAGCCACCCTAGTTCAAACTAGGGTGGCAGTGTAGACATACCCTCATAGATTAAAAAGTGAGAAGAGACTGCTGCCATCATGTAGTCTGACCTTCTACATTCAACAGGTCATTGGACTTCTCTGAATTAATTCCTGTTTAACTAGAGCATATCTTTTGGGGGAAGGAAATATATTCTTGCTTTAAAATTTGCCAGTGTTGAGAATATACCACAACACATGGTAAGTTGTTCCAATGATTAATCACTCTGACTACTACAAATGTATGCTTTATTTCTAGTCTATTTTTATTTAGTTTCGACTTCCATGTTTAGAATCAACTTCCATGAATGATCTTGAACAATGACTCTGAAGTCAGACAGATGCCTATTGGTGCTGTAGTGGTTAAACTAGTTAAAGAAGCATTTATAGGGGCTTCCAGTGACTAGGGGTGCAAGCAGTTAACCGGTAAGCAGCACTTTTACTGGGTGATGCTTACCATTAACTGGTTAACCAGTGGCCGGGCCAGGTGGAGCACTCCAGCCCAGCTGGACCTGCCATGCTGCAGGCCCGGCCATAGCAGACCTCCATCCGCAGTGCAGTGCGGCAGACCCAGTCCAAGCAGCCCCCAACCCATAGTGGGCTTAGCCCAGCCTGGCCAGAGAAGCCCATCGTGTGGCAGAGGGCTGATCTAGTCTGGCCAGGCCAGTTGCTCCCCCTGCCCTCACCCACAGGATCCTGGTTAAGCAGTTAAAAGTAATGTTTAACCTGTTAACTGATTAAATAGGATTTTACATCCTTACCAATGACTGCTGGTGAGAACTAGAGACCTTCGTATAAAGCATGTGGACTGTTATGTCTTTGACTCTGCAAGTGTTCAAAATTCATATCAGGTATCACCTCCAAAATAATGAAATTTTAAAAAATAAAGCTTTTTATTTGCCTTCAAGTTTTAATAGGTCACATTTTTAAGCTTGAAATGTTCTTTATTTTTTACAGAGGAAGTTGAGGATCTCGCAATCACATGACTCCAGGAGCTGGGGATCTAAGCCACAGAATTGCACAATACTTGTAATAAAAATCACAAGAGTTAGCAGAATTGTTCTCCAAGCCTGAGTCTGATCTCACACCAGTCTTTAATTGTATAAAGGGCTATTATAAAGAGGACTGAAAGGGATTGTTCTCCATATCCACTGAAGTTAGGAAAAGGAGTAAGTGGCTTAATCTGCAGCAAGAGGAATTTAGGTTACATCTCTGGAAAATTATAAGAGTTGTTAAACTCTGGAATAAGCTTCCCAAGGGAGGTTTTGGGATCCCCATCACTGGAAATTTTTAAGAACAGGTTGGACGCACACACACACCAGAGTGGCGTTTTCAGGATAACTTTTTTTGTGGCCTCAGAGTGCAGCTTCTTGCTGTGGCCATTCTCACACTTTTTCCTAAAATAATTAATTAGCTCTAGAAAAAAAAAAAATAAGCGTGAATATACACACGTCCAAATCATTGTAATTTATATATTGCTAGCTAGTAAGTCTCTTACGAAAAGTGATACAGGTTGAACCTCTCTAGTCCAGCACTCTAGGGACTTGACTAGTGCCGAACTAGAGAATTTGCCAGACCATGGGAGGTCAGTAATGTCTAACAGCATTACTAACCCTTCCACTGCTTACTGGACTCTTAGACGACATTTAGGGGTAAATTAGAGTGAAAGAACAGCACAGAACACTGACAGCCAGGCCTGATGGCTGTAACCAAACTTTATGGGATGGCAGGAAACTTGGCCACACCAATGGTAAGTGGACATCCAGCTAACTAAAATCATGCTGGATCATGGATGTTGCCGAACCAGAGAATACCGAACTGGAGAGGTTCAACCTGTATTAACAACCTTGCAAGTATCATTTTTCACAGCACACTTACTCAGCCCTGGCAAGCCTGGGGACAAATAAAGCTCTGGGTGGCAGCAGGGTGGTTGGGAGAGGCAACGTGAGGCTGGAGTCTGAACAGACGCATAGCGAGGGTGTTATGCGCCCAGGGGCAAAGGAAAAGTTTGTGCTGTCCCCCACCATGCATCGGGGCCTCGAACCTGGTGCATGGCTGAGCCCAACCCTAGGAGGAGGAGTGGGTGAACTTGCACCATGATTTCCCCTGCCCCCTCCAGTTTGGGGCCGAGCCCCTGCCTGCACTAACAAGCCGGTAGAGATGGAGGAAGATCAGGCTGCGGGTGGAGAGGAGACTCTAGCCACCACTGGCACACGGAGGAGTAGCAGGTGAGCCGAGGGATGACAGGGGCAGCAGAGGGGGACTAAATTGGCACCCCCCCAATGTGGCACCTGGGGACTACTGCCTCCCTCTGCCTCCCCCTTGCTATGCCACTGAGTCAGAATCCTTAAGGCCAGAGACCCGAAGCCCTGTAGCTGGCACCTGAGCATTGAGTCTGAAGCCATGTGGAGAGAGAAGGGCTTCCCGCCACTCCACAGCAGAAGCACAAAACCTAAGCCCCATCACCCCTGGGAAGGTGGGGAACTCACAGACTGCTAGCTCCTCCATCGTTTTTCTCCTTGGGTGTCTCCAGAGGGAGGAGGGGGGTAGGTCCAACCCCTGCTGGTAGCCCCAACAACCCATTCAGCACATCCAGGAAGAACAGGGAGGGGAAGGGGCCACTATTTTGCTCACCATACATATCACAGCTCAGACAGGATGTGGACACAAGAAAAATCCCTAGTGGCTACATTTAAGACATGTGCCTCAGTACAACGGACTGGCAGGACTAGGGACTGGCAGGCCTCATGACTTCTTTCAGCCCTATATTTCTATGATGCAATGACTGAGCCTAATAAACACACCAAAACCCTTTTCTACCTCTCTGGCAATGAAAAGAAGCCTAACAGGGAATGTAAATAGAATATAGCCTCATTTACAGCCCTTTTTACTTTGCCAGAGCGGGATAAGAGGGTGTTGGTGTAAATGACAATCAGAACCTATAGTATTTACTTGCTGTTGCACAACCCTACCTGATCCAAGAACGACATAAATGCAACTGAACAAATGTATATTCTGTGCCACCGGGCACTAAGAGAACATTTTCAATGACACTGAGCTTCTCCTACTGCCAGATATCTATCTTAACTGTGCTGTCGAGCAATTACCTGAGGCAGGCTATCATATTAAGGAATAAGCTCTCCATCCTTTCTAGGAACTGTCAGTCCTGAAGAGCAAAGACACACACTGTTAAACAATAATACGAATCACAAATACAGTCCAACTTTTCCTGTTTGAACATCTGACCTTCGTACTCAAGGATGCACATCTTAATTGGTCAATAAATTACATATTCTTCTGAGTCAACTTCAGATCCTTATACATAGTCACAAGAGCAACAAGGGGTCACCGTGAATGTCATTCAAAGAGAACTAATTTCCAAAGCTTTATTCCACAAATGCTTTATTACTCTTCACTTGGCTTGCCATCTGACCTAAATACTTATTGTCTGGACAGGTAGTGAATTGACCTGAACTGATGTTCGTTAGTCTAAGCCACCAAAATACCAATTATGTTCAGCTATTCACTGCAGAAGGCTAAAACAGGCTCATTATCCTCAAGCCCCCAGGGAAGGAGTGATTAGTGCCTAAGAGAACAGATTCCACATCAGAAATGCCCAAGTGCTGCAACTTTGGAAAACTCCTCTCAACATGAAAAATAAACAGGACACAAATGAAATAGGTACGTTTTATGTTTTGTTAAGAAAAATATCTATATGGTGGTAGTCTCATGTCAGTGAAATTATAGCTAAGGAGTGTTTGGATGCCCCCCATGCAATGGCTGTTAGTGGGTATAACACTGTGTGGATCCATCAGCCATGTCCCTGATTGTAGGTGGCAGAAGGATCACAAGGGCCAAGCAGGCTATTGCATTCATGGGTGTCTGATAACACGTCACATGTGATAAGAGAATCATAAAGAGACAGCCTTGTAAATAAGGCACTAGACTGGGTCTCAGGAGATCTAAGGGTTCAATTGCTGCTGCTACCATTATCTATTTAACCTTTCTTTGCCATAACTCCCAATGTGTAAAACGGGGACAATACAGGTTACTTCCTCTCTCCCCACCTTTGTATGTCTGATCTGTTCACATTGCAGGCACTTCAGAAAGAGGCTGTATGTTACTATGTCCTCAATCTCAGCAGAAGCCTGTAGGGCAGAGGTGGGAACATTTTTTCAGTTGGGGGCCACTGACCTACAAAAGAATCAGTCAGGGGCCACAAACAAGTGAGAAGCAAAAAACCAAAACCTAACAAACACATTACTTGCATGACTTGGGGCACTGGGGCTTCCCTTGTGCTCCAGCCCTACGGGGAGGGGAGGAGTGTGCCAAGTCTTAGAGACTTGTCACGGGACTGGAGCGCAAGCACCAGCCTGTCTCGCTGCAGGAGAAAGCCTCAAGCTGCGCTGCAGGCTAGATCAAAGTAAGCAGGGGACTAGAATCAGCCCGTGGACATTAGATTCTCCACCCTTAATTCAGGGCCTACTCTAATACAAACAATGATTAATAAGAGAATCCTGCACATGCATATGAAGTAATCTAGTACCTGATTTACTAGCAACAGTGCACTGTTCTAGATAATCACATTATGGGATGTTACCAATGTTCCTTTTAAGGTGAGTGCTTAGGCAACCAGCCAGGAGAGATTCAAACGCCATCCAGTTCATCAGCAGTGTCCATAGCCAGCAGCATGTGTTTCTATTGGTGGTGCACATCCACAGTTGCCTCGATGCAGGTAACAAAATTTATTCCGCACAATGATGGGGAAAAAAATTAGAGGGAACATTGGATATTACACAATTAAAGATTAGGAGAATAGTACATTATTATGTTTACATAGAGTAAACGTGAACTTTTATAATACAAACAACTTTATCCTCACTAGTTCAGGAATGAGTATGCATTATGAGAAAGAATATGTCCTGTGTATATTGAAAGTAATTAACAAAATACTGACTAATCAATCTGCCAACATCCCTGTCAAGTAGTTAACATGTTCTCTATTGTATTGATGAGGAAAGTAGACAGAGATATGAAGAGATTTCCATATAGCCACAGAGTAAATCACTATCAGAGCTGGCATTACAATTCATCAGTCCCTTGTCCTGTACTACAATTGTTCAGTGCTGAGTGCACATGTTCTTGGCTGTGTATGCAAGGAAACAATACCTCCCTGTAGCTCTCTCTCTCTCATACTCTCTCCTGCAGCCTCAAGTCAATTTTGCATACAGTATGGTGCCAGTCAGAAAACTGTGGTCATGCCATCTGACTAAAAGCAATATTCATATTTCCTGAATTGACAGGCATGGAAAGCTGCAATATTCAGACCCAGAATCTGAAAGCTCTAGTCCAGCAGTATTTGGCCACAGGGCTTTGATTCAGGTCTGTCTCCCATGTACGTACCTAGCCAAAAGTGGATTATTAAAACATGGTTCCAGAGACCCCCATCACAACTTTTTCATAATCCCAGTGCTGTGAGCAGGGCTGGTGTCTGTCTTAATGAGCCTGGTTGCCATTTTTACAGTTCCTTCCCAACAGGTAAGTGAAGGCTGTTGACATGGTTTGTGACAGAGAAAGTGCTATTCAGCAGAAATAATCAGCCTGGGAGAAGCTGGCAACTAGAATGGTAGTTTTAAAACAGGTTTTACCATTGATTAGAAGAAATTATGTAGAGAAAAGGTTGGTATTTTTCATATGAATCCAATGTTATAATTAACAAAAAAGCATGTGCCTGAGATGTCAGAGAGCCTGCCTCATCCCTGCCCTGAATGTCTCCAGAGGCTCCTTGTGCACTCAATTGCAGAGCAGCACTTCCTTTGTCACAAAACAGGTCAGCAAAACTGGCTTCTTGTTCTTTCATTAATCACTTTGGTTCTGTTGAACGGTGTTTTATGACCAGTGCCCAGAAGCTGGGATCATGCCCTGATCGTACACTGCCCACATCCTGCCTGTGCACTCCCAGACAGGAGAATCCCTGATGCAAGGTGCCGGGCTCACTCAGCCTCAGCCAATGGTGTACAAGAGTCAGCAGGGTTTGGGAGGACACCTCTCACAGCACTGTCAGTGAATGAAGGGACCTGCAAGAGCCCCTCTCAGCACAGAAAGGAATGGGGTGGAGAACTTGGTCTTTGAAGACTTTCACTAGAAAAACACTTTGTTGTAATCTCAAATGGGCAAACATGAGATTAAACTTTTGTGAGGACAAAGGCACTTGGTGCTTTGGTTGGTGGAGGTAAACCTGAGGATCCCCAACAGTCCTTTAACTTGAGCAGTTAATTCATGTGAAAACTACATAAGCAAAGAGCTCTCACTTGGGAGAGGGGAACCTATGGCGTAAGGCGAATAACTGGGAGACCAGGGTGGGTGAGTGATCAGCTGGGAGGTATGAACTATGGGAAAAGGAGTGCCTATGGGGAAGGGAACAGGGGGGGTGCTGGGAGAGGAAAACAGGGGTGATATTTACCATTTTAGAATCTTATTCCTCCACTACCCCCCGCATTGAAGAATGAAATCAAAGATTTATTTTTTTGCCTGTCCAGCAATGAAACTTAACTGTATACAACCTCATCACATGCTATTCTATAAAGTGATCTCTCTCCAGGCAGAGCTCCTTGGGACACCTGGGCTGGAAAGAAAGGAGGTGGGGGGTAATGCTGGTAATGAGATGAAGAGGTACCCAAGTCCTTTCTACAAAGTAAATTTCAATTTCCCTTCAATTGGTAGCATAAGCTGTCCCCAGCCCTGTCTTTATCTCTTTCAGTCTTTGTCTTTGTCTCTCTCCACTCACTGAGTGAACAAGCAAAGTTATTACAGACTCTTTTCCAGGTCATCCCCAATATGATCTCAGAGAACCTTAACTGGCTTTGCAGCCAAACTAGTTCCTATGTCTGAACCTAAGAGGAAGGTACCACTGCTGTCCTACCCTTATGATTAACTTGTTCTGCGGCACTACTTCTTGGAACCCACACCCCTCCTCCCCCCAGCCCATCAGACCCTCCAGCTAGTTCTCTGTTAACACATTACATGCTTATTTGGCACTCCTCCTAGCAACCCACATCCAATGCAACTTGGAAAGAGCATGCGAGTGAATGTGTTCAATTTTTATTCCTCTCATTCCAACCACAACTCTCTTCCCTTTCCCCCCACAGGCAGAATGTGGAACTTCATTAAGTTATTTTATATTAAAACTAGCAGAGTGTCTCACCTCATAATTTTTTAAAAATTGTTTAGTTTAATGTTTAATTAGCTGAGGGATTAAAAATCACTTTCTCTTCCTTTTCCATAGGACAATGCCTTTTAAGAGGCTGTAAATTAGAGGCTATTTTAGCTACAAGAGCAACAGAAATGAAAAAAGGGAAGGGGACAGACTGTATTAAAAACACTCCAGATGCAGCAACAACTGCTGGTTTCACGGTTATTGGGCAGCAGGAGACTGGTCCACTCGCTACCATGCTTCTCCCTACTAGCGAGTCATGCTCATGTACTGAATACGAATCAGCTTGCACTGAAAGTGGAAGCCGACAGTAGCTTTGCAAACAGGCAGAAGCCAAAAATTCAAACACTTCTACACTTTATCTGAGGACAGAGAGTTACAATCAGCAGAAGCAACAACGATCTCAGACAGCTATCCTGAGCTCTGTACCACCATCTGGATTTGACCAGGAAAATTTAACAAGGATTCTAAAGTATGGCAAATTAAAAAAATAGAACCTGAACAACAACCTTGATTGTTCTCATACAAACTAGGCATGTGTCTGCAAAAGAGTATGGTGTAGAAACCAGGGTGGTGCATGTTAAAAGGAAGGTCATGAAAAAATAATGCCCATGACACAGTAGGGTTTTTAAAAGCTCACATAAGCCACCACATATTGGAAGGGAGATCAGAAATGAGAGTCAGCTTCCCGTTTGCATGAGAGTGCATGGGGCTTCATCCTGCTTCATTTCACTTGTTTTGTCCACAATAAACACTGCAGTGACCCCATGCTGTTATGAACTAATCCGTAGGAAGAAAACCACCTGGATATTTTTAGGGTTGCCAGATGGTTTCATCAAAAATACCAGACACACTTGACATTACATCACAATCTACATTACATCTTATTTAGAAAATACCGGACGTTTATATTTTCTCAATTTGTTTCCCAAACAGAAAGCTCAAATACTGGACTGTCCGGTTCAAAACCGGATGCCTGGCAACCCTACTGTATAATCTAGATGACCTTCATAGAGTAGAACTCAGTGCTTCTTCTAGTTTAGTGCTGAATCAATTCAATGGTGAGGAGTGACTGAAGTGCAATTAAAAGGCATAACATGAGGATAAATGGAGATCTGGGAACTGCAACTCGTCTTCAATATCTATCACTATTAACTGAGCATGTGCAGATAGCTATGCTGAACACATCCAGGCAGTGGTTGAAGCAAACATTGTTTTAAACAGGACTTGCACTACGATGGCGGGGTGAGTAAAGATGAAATTTGAACTCATGTAGATCAAATCAGACAATTTCACCTGATTTCTTGTATCGCAGCCATTTGCAACTATATATTTTGCATGCAAACCCATAAAATCACCCCTGAATATTTAAACCTGGGCCCAGTTTTGTTTCCATAGCTAAAAAAACCATCAGCAAATCTCTTTCAGTGAAGCTGGTCTGAGAGGCTCAGTTTGACTGGGGAAAAAAAAAGGTCTAAGGCACCAGTTAAATTAGTATTTACTTGGGGCCTCTCTGCTGATTATTTATGAGCTAAAAACTACAAGTAGTCCTGTGGCACCTTAGGGCATGTCTACCTTAGGAAATTATTTCAAAATAACTAAATTTGAAATAACAACTCCTGAAGTAACAAAATCAAAATAGCATGTCCACACTAGAGGGGAGCCTAGAAATTAGTCTGAGGCAGGCTCCATTATTGTGGATGTATAACCTTATCTCAGAGCCCCAGGAAGCACTGGGGAGTAATTCATTTGAATGACTCTTGGGAGTAGTTATTTTGAAATAGCAGTAGTGGAGTGTCCACACTACTTCTATTTATTCCTCGTGGTATGCAGAAGTACAGATTTTTAAATAACCAGCCTGTTATTTCAAAATAACTGGCTCGGTAATGTGGACGCTCAGCTTATTATTTCAAATTAAAGGGGGTTATTTGGAAATAACTTCATAATGTAGACCAAGGTTTAGAAACTAAAAAAATGCACAGGATCATGAGCTTTCTTGGGTACAACCCACTTCATCAGATGAGTTATATATATGAGCTAGTTTGACTTGAGTAACTCTAAAGTTCAATGATCTTTTCACTGCGTAGGAGAGAACTAACTTCAAGATTCTAGTGTGCCACACTGAAATCTCTACTTCTCCAAATGATGCATATCAGATCAGTGAGGGGATTAAGGTCCTGTGGTGTTGGACTGACTAGCTTTGTCAAGCTGTAGGATCAATATTCTTGGCACCATAAACAGTGAAGGAAAAAAAATTAAATAGAAGCACATGCTAAAGATCACAGCAGACTTCACCTCTGAAAGCAAATCACACCTCCTCTTGACCTTACATTTCTTTCGCTGGTGCTTGTCACATCCTGGGAATAGGCAGGTCTCATTATACATTGTTGCAAAGTTGGACATGTGAATCTAGAGACGATGTTGCTAGGCATTGCAATCACCCGCCTGGGAGATGCTAAGGTGAAGTGGAAGAAAGATGTGCTCTCACATCAGCCAGTCTTTTGCTTGCATCTATTTTTTCCCCCTCACTACTACCCTCAGATAATCCTTCTTAGGATTTATACAAGCCCAGTGTATGCTGGGACCAGTCACTGGAAGTTTTGCAAAGTGCTGTATGGATGCCCGTGCAACACAGACAGGATCAAGGAAGCCATGTAGTTTAGATGTCTAACTACTGAGCCTCAGAGCAGATCCTCAGCTGCTGTATGTTGTCATAACTCCACTAAAGTCAACAGCCTTCTGACAATTTATACCAGCTAAGAATCTGCCCCGTCTCTGTTCTGCTTTAAGGACATGATGTCCCCTCTGCCTCAATAAACTGGAACATGTCAACACAGGCCAATTCCCACCGCTGTACTTAAACCAAAGCTATTAATTTTGAAATGCTTAGATCTTAGCCTGTACATGGTCACCCCTGCTGTGGAAGGAATGTTGAGGATTTCCATCAAGGGACATCCAGGAAGAGATGCCCTATGAGGGTAGTTTACTTTCTTTTCCCCTCTCTAACTCTTCCCACAATGTACATTGTTTAAAAAAATAGTTGTCCCCGGTGAGAGAAGGGAAAATCTTTGTAGGTCATGGACTATGGAAACAGGTAACTTGATTAATCTTCAGAAGAGGCAGTAGAGTCAGTCTCCTTTTGTACAGCACATGCTTATTCATATGGCATATCCCTGAGTTTCCTACCACATGCATGCTACACCTGCCTGTCAAGAAGTTAAAACAACTTCTGCATGAGAGTAGCACTGCACTAGAACAGTAATATTCTGGCCAAGACACTAAGGGCATGTCTACACAGCAGGGCAAAAGTCAAATTAAGATATGCAAGTTCAGCAATGTCAATTGCATTGCTGAAGTCAAAATAGCTTAACTCGGCTTTTGGCGTTGTCCACACAGCAGGAAGTCGAAGGAAGAGCACTCTTCCTTTGACTTCCCTTACTCCTCATGAAATGAGGGTTCTAGGAGTCAGAATAAGAAGTCCTCCATCTTGACATTATTTTGAAATAACAGCTTGCTGTGTAGACATACTCTACGGTATTTCGAAATAACGTCAGTTATCCTGAAATAACGCCGCTATGTAGATGTACCCTAAGAACTTGATTCCCTTTCACATCATGAAACAGTAACTCTTGGACAACTGCAATACAGCTGTTCATAGCTCAGTTTTACTGCAGAATTATTGACCATACCTTCAGGAAAACAGAGGAAATCTACCAGATCACTAATTTAGTCCCTGGTCTATGAAACCCTTGAGACATGCACATTCCTTTACTTACAGTTGTTTTAGATAAATAATAAATAATAATAATCTTTCAACTGGTTGCATAATGTGAATGTTTGCAAATCAATTCTCATTACTTTG
This sequence comes from Rafetus swinhoei, assembly GCA_019425775.1. Lineage (NCBI taxonomy): Eukaryota > Metazoa > Chordata > Testudines > Trionychidae > Rafetus > Rafetus swinhoei. The sequence goes on along the minus strand of CM033425.1, from coordinate 24,174,785 downwards.
GGTTGTATAGAGAGAGACATTTTAAATCTATTTGTACAGCAGGAAGATAGGGACCTCAGCAAGTTTGTTTTGATAATATAATTGGGATAGATAAGGTGGTTTCTTGCAATATCCTTGAAAAACGTTATTGAAAACATTACTGAACTAAATTTAAGTATCTTAGAAGTCTATTTTATTGAACTGGAACTTTATGTATTATTGTGGGATTCAGTGTAACTTCTCTAGGGGAGAGACAAGGCCAATATAATCTTTAGGAAGTGCTCTGAGCATCAATGGGCTATTTTAAACAATGTGCCAGAAAAGAAAGGAGTTTTGGAACAAACTTAAGTGGATTTCCTAGAAAGTATGAGGGCGGGGGGAGGTTGATGAATCGGAATTCCAACCTCTAGAACCAACCTTCCTAAGCTATACCCTAAGGAGAGAACTGCTCTCTGCTGATCACCTGTTTCATAAGCACAAGATCAAAGGCCCAAGTAGTATGAAGGAAAGAATGATGTATTCTCTGTTATTATTCTGAGCAAAAGTTGTTATGAACGTGTAACTACAGGAAAAACTCTTGTGTGGGGTCTGAAGAGGGGTCTGATCACCTGCCAGGGCCCTTCTTGGATTTGGGGTTTATCTCTGTTCAGCTTTTTCTGATTATTTTCAATGTTTTCTCTGTAATGCTTTCATCTTAAGAATAAACGTGCTCGCTTAGAAAGGGCTACATGGTAACTGATAAATGTGGGGAATTGCAACTTCTTATGGACTCTGAGGAGAAAGCAAAGTACAGATCCCAGCCTTGTTAGGCAGTTTAACTTGCTGGGGAATAACACAGTGTAGGTTGGGAACGGTGTGCAGCATGACAAAATAACAACTTACGAGGGAGAGAGAGAAGAGTTACTGTCCAAGAGAGATCATGACAGGTAGCCAGGAGCCTAACAGTGGGTGCCCTTGCTGTCCCACAGATGGGGAATACAGGAGCAGTTGCCCTAAACTGTGACAGTGACAGTGACATCTGGAATTTGGTATTTCTCTGTGCTCATGAGCTCTCAGGGGGTTCTGCCAAATCAGACTGGACCAGGATTCTGGCTTACTTAATCTCATTGATCTCTCTTCAGTTCTGTCTCTACTTTTGCACTCATGGGTTCCATCTGCTGAAGAAGGCTGTCTTTTTCATTGTTTCAATTCATTTACTCATTAGGGTTGTGAGCAAGTCTTACAAAATTTCAAGTCTAGTTTTGCAAACTCAGAACCGCTCAGACAAATATAATTCTTGTGTGCTTCCTCCCACCCCCACCCAGCAAGATGCCCTCTATAGAGCCAGAGGCAGCTGTACAGGAGGGGAAGGTTTCATGCCCAGAAGAAGGCAGGGGTACTACTATTGCCATGCTCTTGTAACCCACATGCCTACGGGGAGTGGTATGCTTTCCCATATAGTGACACTTAGACTACATAAAGAAAGAAGAAGAGAAAGAATGAGTTTGTTCAGCAACCTTCATTCAGAGCCAGCTGGCTTTTTACCTAGAACTGTAGAGGCTCATACACTAAGCTCCAGAGGTTCCAGGTTCAGTTGTGCCTGCTGGTGTTACATGCTCACAAGTGTTCTATTGAGATCTGAATCAGCCCATCTCTCAGTCCATCTGGCTTTGAAGCTCTGCAGGCCTGTCCTTCACCAACTGCCTCCTGTATCCCACCCTCCAGAGGAGCAGGAGCTGAGAGTGGCTTGTGCCTGGCTGCCCTCCCTCCAGATGGAATCACTTGCTCCTGAGGCAGCAGAGACAAGACCTTGTGTCATTCTGTGTGCTGGTCTGAACTTCTGGAACCCTAAGCATGACTCCTTTACTCAGGGCCGGTCCTAGCCAACTGGTGGCCGAAATGCTGTCACAGCCCCTTTAATGTCCGTGTGTCCCAAGCAGCCTTCCGTCGGGCTCTGTCGGCAGCCCTTGAAAATGGCAGCCCTGGGCGACTACCCGTCTCACCCACCCCTAAGACCGGCTCTGCCTTTACTCTGCCACTAGGGGTCGTTGAAAGAGAACAGTGGTAGGCACTTGTATTACACTGATTAGTGGCAAACTTTTGGGCAGAATCCTTTGTCATTCAAATGTTCAGTCTCTTCTGCACAGAAGGACTAGAAGAACCCTGCTCTGGTTTAAGCATTCAACGTTTCAGGCATTAGGCAGAAGTAGACAAGGCTGGAGCACTGGTGGTGACTTACTCAATTACTTGTTCTGTCTGTCCTATAGCAACCTTCGCTTAAGACAACGAGCACTGTGTTTTTAAGCTTTTCGTTACGTGTTATGCTCCACCGAGAACAACTTTATTACACAGTGGCAGGCTCGGGGGAGGTTTTGATCTCAGTCAGAAAGGAAAGCAAAGACGTCTATGTGGCAGTAAGATATGGATGGTTTAAAGAGCATTCAGGCTATACTCTGGTGACACTCAAAGGCCAATGGCCAGATGCGAGCTGGCATATCTTCATCAAGAAGGAGCAGCACAGGAAGGAAAGGGAGCTTGTATTTACAGCATCGCTTAGTATAAGATGGGAAACAGGACAGACTCAGTGCTCAGATAGCATCAGAGGTCAATGAATTAAAGCTGCAAGAAGAAACAAACTGCACTGTGTGATCAAAGACCTTCAAACTCAGACAGGATCATAGTGCAGATAAAAATTCTACACTTTGGCTTTTGAAGCAGCATTCACCCAATGGCATGATGTAACAAGTCAGGACTCACTGCCATGGTGTCTCCTGGTCTGCTTTGGCCATTTTGCACAGTGTAAGCTACCAGAGAATTCATCTTTGATGTAACTCCACTACCCATTGCGTCTCTAAAATAGGGCCTGATCCTACACAGTGTGGAGCATCCTCTTTGCACCTCAAAGCAACAGTCCAATAGGGAAGCTCACCTTTATCCTACACACGTCCCATTTCTTACAACTACTCTTCTGAAGTGCCAGAAAACAGTCCCCTTCCAGATAGAATATTATACATGAAATCGTGCAAAGATTATGGTAGCCTTTGCACTGCCACATAATATGCATGGCTGAGATGACAGTCAGCCTACTATTATCATAGTTCACATCAGAGCATTGATTTCCTGTCACCCTGCCTGCACCTTCGTTGCTGAGAAAAGAAGAGGCAATGATCTAGGATTGCTTACATGTATCTGTCATACCAACACAGATATTAAAAACCAATGGGTGACCTTTTCTGACAGAGGGAGCCTCCCCCCCATTCCTGCCCATACTGCTGTAAAGGCACAGCAGAATGATTTCCACAATGCCAGTGCACTGTGTGTCCCCATCAATAATCACAGTTCAGAAGGGAGCACCAGCCAATTAAATTAACGAGTCAAGTATGCATGGAGCACTGGCCAGAAGAGATCAGTAGATGTCAAAATAGAGAGGGGAAAAAAATCAAATACTGGAATCCGAAAATCTACACATTTATTTTGCACTAATTTTAAAAAGAAAAGGGAAGAGTGAAAGAGAGAGTGATACGGCTTCAAAGTCAAAAGTAACCAATTAAAATAAAAGGAAAGTCCTTCCCTCATTAGCATGTTACCCTGCGAACCTTGCTTGGGTTTATAGATTTCTTGTAACCATTTCATCCAAGGGAAATTATCATTCTTTTCTGACAGCACAGCTTCTCTCAACCTGTCACCCTCCCCCTTCCACCAAGTTCATAACAACTCATTTTCCAATTCTGCATATCTTTCTGGAGCTTGTTACAAAGTGAGGGAACAATTACTTGCACATCAAGGGATGAGAAAATGTGGCGGAGTTCCTTTGTAGTGAGGCAAATCCCCATTTCTTATAAGAGAGTTATGAAGAAGTTGGAATATTGTTAGAGGATGTAATGTAATAAAAGATGGTGGGAATACTGTATAAAGAAGGTAGGTTAAACTCAGTACAAATTTATGTCTGCAGCCTTATAGGCTGCGTCTAGACTGGCATGATTTTGTGGAAATACTTTTAATGGAAAAGTTTTTCCGTTAAAAGTATTTCCGCAAAAGCGCATCTAGATTGGCACAGATGCTTTTGCGCAAAAAGTGCTTTTGCGCAAAAGCATCCATGGCCAGTCTAGATGCAATTTTGAAGAAAGCCCCGATCGCCATTTTAGCCATCGGGGCTTTTTTAAGAAAACAGTTCTTCTCGCTGTCTACACTGGCCCTCTTGCTCAAGTATTCTTGCGCAAGAGGGCTTCTCGAGTGGGAGCGTGAAGTATTTGCGCAAGAAGCACTGATTTTGTACATTACAAAGTCAGTGCTCTCGCAAATTCAAGCAGCCAGTGTAGACAGCTGGCAAGTTTTTGCGCAAAAGCAGCTGCTTTTGCGCAAAATCTTGCCAGTCTAGACGCAGCCATAGTCTTTACAGAGAGGACACTGCAGCTATAAACTGTTCTTTCTATGAAACATGCTGTAATGCAGAAACAAAGGTTTATATAGACAGAACCCCCCCTTCCCAGGATCTAAATGCTTGATGCCCCAAGGCACTGAGCATCTGGGAAGGATTTTGGCATGTGCTGAACACAGTGAAACTGCCCATGTGCTTACAGTTACGCATATACTGAAGTACTTTGCTAGCATGGCCTCAGCGAATAACCTGCAGGATCAAACACTATAAGAAGAAATGCATGTTCAACTCTGGTGTATCAGTTGCCATTCTTACTGAGACCTTTTCACTCAACTTATCCAGAACAACTCATCCAGATCTGGGAGAATACTCCATTCATTCCTCTGGGATCAAAAAACTCAGTCCATCTCCAGCTCAGCGTCACTTAGATTACTTTGCTGTAACAGCTCTTTGCCTTCACTGCTAAAACAGACACAGGGGACTGGTCATCATGGTGATACCACAATTTCCAATACATGGCAAATACCACATTGTTTATATACATCTGTCCTAGCTACTAAAGTTGATACTTCTTGCAGGTGAAGACCAATCACTTTGAAGACTGTACAGACCAATAAGAAAAGCGTATTGTTCAGGGTGTTTCTACCTACTTTTATGAACAGGAAAAACTTAAAAAACAACAACGAATAGTCTAGCAGCACCTTAAAACTAACAAAACATGTAGATGGTATCATGAACTTTCATGGGCACAACCCATTTTCATACTCATGATACCATCTACATGTTTTGTTAGTCTTTGAGGTACTGCTAGACTATTCATTGTTTTCTAAGTTTTTCCAATTAGGGCACATTTAGACTTGCTTTCACTTTCGAAAGAAGATATGCACATTTGGCACAAAATTTGCATATCTTCTTCTGATCACTTTTTCGAAAGTGGTTCTTTTGAAAAAAAGTAGTCTAGATGAGGTTCTTCTGAGAAAAAAAACCCTTTTTTGAAAGAACCGTGTAAACCTCATTTTTTTAGGAAGAACGGTTCTTTCAAAAAAGGGTTTTTTTCTCAAAAGAAACGTGTCTAGACTGCTTTCTTTTTTGAAAGAACCTCTTTTGAAAAAGCGATCGGAAGAAGATATGCAAATTCACGCTCCCATGGGGCTGCACTCTGGGCCCTTGGCCACTTCCTCTTTCGAAAGTGAAAGCAACTCTAGATGTGCCCTTACAGACTAACTTGGCTACCCCTGTGAAGTTTATAAACAGGCTCATTGATAGCAATGCCAGGCCACAGGGTAGAACAATCATGATTCCCAGGCATGCACGAGCTGCACCTGCACAAATGCATTCCATCTAACTTTTGGACAGTGCTGGGTCTGCACTGGCTGGTGCCTAGTGAGCTACCAGTAGCACTGCTGGGCATGCTCTTCTGGCACAGCCAAGGCTTCCACATGCCTCCTCAGCTGCCTTTATCACCATCAGTGCAGCCTCATGAGTGTCTGTGGCCCACCTAGGGTTCTTGCGCCAGCTGGGGGCCTTTGGGACCTTTTTAATCACCTGAATCCCCTCCCATTGGCAGGCCTGATTATAAAAATGCCCACAATAGTCTAGTAGTTTCTGACTCCCTTGTTTATTATAAAGAGATTCACAATAGTTAGTTGTTTTAGCAATTACACTGGTCTACAATTTTTTAGAAGTCGTCTGCTTCAGAGATAAAATGTGCTATTTATTATGTATTTTGATGTGCTGAATTCAAATATGACAATTAAAACAACTGATTGGCTACTGTTTCCAAGATATTTAAGTTTTTACATTTTACGTCTATGTATATTGTGTAGATAGTAGAGTTTTAATCCTAAATTGTAAACCTAGGTCTTTTCATGTGTTTATGGTTGCTTTACATGATAATATTTCACCTGTCCTGTTTATGTAACACTTTAAAAATCAGCAAAGGGTTATATAAATAAAATTTATTATGAAACAAAAGGCAAAAACTATTATGTACATAGTTTAGTCCTATTCAGTGTCTACTCGGGCGCTTCTTGGCTTGTCTCTTGTATTCATTAAATGGAGCATCTCTTGTCACTGTCCAGCAATAGTCTGCAAGCATTGATGGGCTCCATTTGTCCTGATAGCGTTTCTCCATTGTTGCAATGTCCTGGTGAAATCGCTCGCCGTGCTCGTCGCTCAGTGCTCCGCAGGTCGGTGGAAAAAAATCTAGATGAGAGTGCAAAAAATGTATCTTTAGTGACATGTTGCAACCAAGGCTTTTGTATGCCTTGAGGAGGTTTTCCACCAACAACCTGTAGTTGTCTGCCTTGTTGTTTCCGAGAAAATTTATTGCCACTAACTGGAAGACTTTCCATGCCGTCTTTTCCTTGCCACGCAGTGCATGGTCAAATGCATCATCTCAAAGTAGTTCACGAATCTGAGGACCAACAAAGACACCTTCCTTTATCTTAGCTTCACTTAACCTTGGAAATTTTCCACGGAGGTACTTGAAAGTTGCTTGTGTTTTGTCCATGGCCTTGACAAAGTTCTTCATCAGACCCAGCTTGATGTGTAAGGGTGGTAACAAAATCTTCCTTGATTCAACAAGTGGTGGATGCTGAACACTTTTCCTCCCAGGCTCCAATGACTGTCGGAGTGGCCAATTTATCTTGATGTAGCGGGAATCTCTTGCGACTATCCCATTCAGAGAAAACAGCAGTACTTTGTGTATCCAGTCTGCAGACCAAGCAAGAGAGCAACAACCTTCAAATCGCCACAAAGCTGCCACTGATGTTGGTCATAGTTTATGCACCTCAAAAGTTGTTTCATGTTGTCATAGGTTTCCTTCATATGGACTGCATGACCAACTGGAATTGATGGCAAAACATTGCCATTATGCAGCAAAACAGCTTTAAGACTCGTCTTGATGAATCAATGAACAGTCTCACTCATCTGGATCGTGAAGCGATGTTGAGGGCTGCCATCACACATCCATCGATGTTGTTGCAGGCTACAAGATCACCTTCCATGAAGAAGAATGGGACAAGATCCTTTTGGGTCACGGAACATGACTTCTAGGAATAACATGATGCAATTCATATCATGTATGACGCAATACGAGCTTCAGATTGCATCATTCATTGTTTTGCCTAAAAGCAAGTACTGTCCAAACCCAGTCATAGATTTATTCATAGATCCAGTCAAAGATGTATTTTCGTCATTTCTGGTTTAAATTGAGATCCCTTCCCTTTATAACTCACTTATCCTCCGCCATTCCCAAGTCAAGGGTCGTATATACTGACCCAATAGCATATCTTGAAAACTAGAGCCAATCAACAATTTTAAGCATCATTTTCGTTCTCGGTGACCCAGAATTAGTAAAGTTTGACTACATTTATTTCAGAAGCATTTTGGCTGTAGAGCAGTGTTACTTGATCAGGCATGTCTTGTCTTAACTTGGGCCTGCTCAGCTAAGCCAGCCCAACAATGTCCTGGTCATCATACGATTTCTTAACCCATTTGGCTTCTGCATTAGCAGTTCTATATGCTTTTGCACCCACAGCCATCTTACAGTGTTGTTTGCAAATGTCCTCTTTGTGCAGCTGGAAAGGGAGTTTCTGTGAACTGAATGGGTATCTGACACAGCCCCCTAGTGAGAAGTAGTGAGGAATGATTGGACAAAAATTCCTCCAGTAGTGTAAGGTCCGCTGCACTAAAGGTTGGACCTCTGTAGTCCAGATTTTAGCTGTCTGGCAACATCTGTGATCCTCCTTCCCCAAGGGTGCTCCTGGGCTGGAGCATTCATGGGGAAAAGCCAGGCCCTATACTCAGGACCTTCCCAGAGCTTCCAGAGCACCACCTATAGCTCATTTGTGGCTCTCTAACTCAGGGAGGGAGGGGAAAAGGAAGGAAAAGGAGCTTGAGGGAAGAGATAGGGTGGCTGCCGATCTCTGCAGCTGGGGGCCAGCAGCGTAACCCTGCAGCCAGCAGCAGGAGCCAATGGTGCAACCCAACCATTGTGGGTCTCGGTGCACTCCTGTGGGGCTGCACTCCTGGCCCTTGGCTGCAGGGCTCCAGAGCCCTCTTCCCCCAGGCCTCTATCACAGTCTCTGCTCAGTCAGTGTTTGCCCCTCTGGCTCCTGGCTGGCCTCTTGTCCCTCCCACCCATGGCCTGGGTTTGATCCTTCCCTCCATTCAGTCTTAGATGTTTCCAGCAGGCATCTTGGGTGGTACGCAGGGGTGTCCTGATGTCTGGCAGCTGCCCCTATTGTTTGGCTTCCCACCTTTATATAGATTTTATCCAAGGCAGGAATCCTTTGTGTTCAGTTTAAACTTTTTCTCACCTTCAGTGGAAAAGTACAAGGACCATGATGGTGACCTAAACACATGTCCTTGTGGGAACTATTAGCCCCTCCTACTAACAGGTCTATAGGCAAAACAAACCCATATACAGATCATTGACCTTATCCATGAGCTACCAAGTTTCTGAAATATCCTTAATGGCCCTCATTTAGCATGTCTAGATTAGTAAAACAAGTTTATACTTCATATTTCTAAATTCAAATACAGGAATGATATGTGCACAGAAATGGAAAAATCACTTTCAGTAGATTACAACTTTTTAAATGATACCTTACAAGAAGTATTTTGCATAAAGTATCTTCCAGTTATGCATATTCATATTTATAAGCATATATCCATAAAGAATATGAAATGCACTGTGACACTGAGTAACGGGCATAAGAGAGAATCTGAATTTGGCATACTCTAGTATCTTGTCCCAGGTCGTACAGTGTTGAGTCTTGGCTTAGCTGGAGTAGTTTAGTGACATAGTGATGATCATAGTTGTAACGTAAGACTGGATAAGAACTGATTTGTGTTCTAGACTCTCCCTGCTTAGCACAGAGCATAGAGGGAAGTTTTATTTGAGTTTATTGAACTACCTAATTGAAAAATGAACTTCTAGGAAGAGAGTGTTTGCAGCATCAAATAAAGCCATTGGTCCATGAGGTACGTATACTGGTCAATACCCAATGCTTCATGATAAGGCCAGAAAACTAAAACCCATCATATATCTACTAATTGTACTACATTGTACATGGAGGAAAGGGGAATTCCTGTGACAGGGGTCTGACAGAAAGCATGAGATTTAGTTAACTGTGTCTAACGAAGGATTTTTAATGTACCCCTGTGTGCAATAGACATGGGCATTGAATCATGTTATGCATAATTCAGCTTACTTAACTACAAGTAATGTTAAAACCCATCAACTCATCCAATACTTCTTAAAATCTAGCTACTGTGTTTGACTCAATGAGTCTATAAGTGCTTGCCCTTGACACACACTCGGGGATACAGATTCTGCTTTCAGTTATAGCTTTATTAATCCAGAGAAAACCCAGAGTGGGTTCAGTGAGTTTACACTGGATTTATGCCCTTAGATGCAAAAGAGAGAGAGAAAGAGGGTATGTCTACACTAGCCCCCTAGTTCGAACTAGGGAGGCTAATGTAGACATTCGAAGTTGCAAATGAAGCCCGGGATTTAAATATCCCGGGCTTTATTTATCTTCCGTCAGTGCCATTTTTAAATCACTTAGTCCGAACTAACTGCCGCGGCTACACACGGCAGTCAACGTTAACTCAAACTAAGTCCTTGGTTCGAGTTAACTGTTATACCTCATTCCACAGGTGTAACGGTTGCTTTAACTAAAGATTTAGTTCGAGTTAACATCTGACTGCCGCGTGTAGGAGCAGTTAGTTCGACTAAGATTTAAAAATGGCGCCGACGGAAGATGTAATAAAGCCCGGGATATTTAAATCCCAGGCTTCATTTGCAACTTTGAATGCCTACATTAGCCTCCCTAGTTGGAACTAGGGGGCTAGTGTAGACATACCCAGAAAGAGAGAGGAGGGGAGAGGAAAGGAGAGTGAGAGAGATTGGCCAGTAAATAGCCCTGGTCTACACTTGGGAGTTATTTCAAAATAATAAGTGGAGTGTTCACACTACCAAGCCCACTATTTCAAAATAAGGCACTGGTTATTTCAAAATCTGTACTTCTGCTTTCCTCAGGAAACAAGCTTATTTCAAAAATGTGATTTCGGAAGTTATTTCAAATTTAATTATTTCAAAATTATTTCCTTGAGAACACATGCCTATTTACTCTACAGGCCTCCCTGCCAACAGCATTCCACTGTCCAGCTGGTATCAGTTGGTTGACACCACAGTATTTTTGTTCAATAGCCCTGATTTACTGAAGTTTCAAGAGAGAATGTGAGAGAGGTAATTAGTATCTTTTACTGGACCAACTTCTGTTGATAAGACAATAAAGCTTTCGAGCTTACACAGAGCTCTTCTTCAGGTCTCTGTGTAAGTGTGAAAGCTTTTCTCTTCACCAACATAGGCTGGTCCAATAAATGAAGTTTCAATAAACATTCTACAACTTAAATCACTAACAACAGTATTACTCATCATTGCTCCTTTGGAGAGAGACAAACACTCCAGCCGTCACTTTATTATTCACACTGACAGAAAAAAATCATTTAAATAAAAGGGCCACAGTAGAATGCACACATCCTTATAGCACTGAGCAATACAGAAATGATCAGAGGCAGATCACATAACAAAGGAAAGTTCCCATCTGAAAAGCTGGCAATATAATAATTGCAGGGGAAAGTATTAAGATAAAAGGATCTGGAGATGTTTCACATAAGTTCTGGTGACAGCCTGAACATGAAAGGGCAATACGAATGATGGGCATGTAAACAGAATAAAGCAGGAAAAAATAAATTCCATTAATAACTGATGCAATTCTTTAATCAACAGCATAGCAGTAGAGATTCACCTGTTTAACCAAGAGGGGCACATGATACACAACTGATGAGCCATATAAGCAGAACTGGATGTATTTTTTTAACAAATTGTAATTTAATTGAAAAATAAATTTTTCAGGGCATCAAAATATTTCATGAATTTAGCAAATAGTAGCAGCCAAAAGAAACCCCCAGAAAATAAAAATTTCAGAAATGCTGAAAGATTGTTTTGAAAAACATCAAAATGATTAATTTGAAATATTATTTCAATTCAACATTTTATGTCAAAATATAATTTCAATTCAACATGCAGCATGTGCAGCATTCGATTTTGTCCCAAACGAAATTTTATAGACTTGAATATTTTATTTAAAAAGGCAGAAAAATTCCGTTTTGGTTCAAAATTACCAATTTCATTCTTTATTTTTCAGTTCAAATATTGAACCAATATATAAGTACAATATTTATAAGTACCTAGACAGATAGTGAATATCGATACTGAAAAATCTACAAGGTGTCAAAAAAAATTACTATCTACAAAATAATAGAGACTTTTTTTCCCCTTCGGTTAGAAGGATGGGGTTGTGATGGATGTTACATGGAAGATAAATGGCAAGAGCAGCTCAGGCTTGAAGGAAACCTCAAGATACTATGAGTTGCTTTTCTATGTGAGTACATTCTCTATGGGTATGTCTACACCACAAGGGTATTTCAAAATAAGTTATTTAGGAATAACTCCCGAAATAACTATTTTGAAATAGCACAGCCACACGACAGGGAAGCCTCAAAATTAATCTGAGGCAAGCTCCCCTAATGTGGACCCCCCAGGAAGCACTGTGGAGTTATTACTTTGAATGGCCTGTGGGAGGAACTATTTTAAAATAGCAGCAGTGGAGCATCCACACTACCACTATTTTGAAATAACAATTTCAAAATAAGCATTATTCTTCTAAAATGAGGGTTTATTATTTTGAAATCAGAAGCCTGTTATTTTGAACTTATTTCAAAATGACAGACTTGCTGTGTGGACGCTCGCCATGTTATTTTGAAATAACATGAGTTATTTTGAAATAACGCTGCAGTTTAGACATGCCCTATGAGTACTATTAGTTGCAAAGCTTAATAACCAATATGGAGGTGACGGGGGCAGGGGGAGATAAAATGGAGTAAACAACTTCAGTAGTCCAATCAAAATAGTCAAAATTGACAAAAAAGATGTTAGTGCACCTTTTAAAAGAAAAGAGACGATGGAAAGGAACACTGGTGGTGCAGAATCTAAATGACTGTTAAATTAATATATTTTTAAATTGGAATAACTACAGCCGCTCACCGAGTTATGAACAAGTTACGGAGCAACACTTGGTCCGTAACTCGAAGCGTTTATAACTCAGATCCCATAGAGTTACATGGCGACCGCGCTATTCATAAGCGCAGATCGCCGTTCGTAACTCGGATCTGCATTTACGACCACTTTGGTCGTAAGTGCAAATGGTCGTAAGTGGAGATGGTCGTAACTCGGGGAGCGGCTCTATACAATGATTGTCAATACTATTTGCATATTTTATGTGTCTTATACAAATGTATGTAATATTGATTAAATGAAAACATAAGTATTGGATAGCTCTATGTTTAGTTTTACTGTTTGTGGGTTATTTCTTAATACCTAAAGTATAGAGGACTTTCATCAACATGTTGTCTTTGTTTTTCCCTCCTGTATATTTATCAACATGCACACATTGCTATTGTATATGAAATTATTGCAGAAAAAGCTTTAAAATCCTGAAAAATCAATATAGTAGTGGCTCAGTATCATGCTAAGTCAATTCAGAGCTGCACCAACAAAAGCCCAACTCCAGCAATGGCTTAAAACTCAGAAACATTTGTGGTGTTTTGTATGTTTCTTTTATTTTATTTTTCCAAGAGGAGCTAAGGCTCTCATGGGACAAGTAGTCATCTAACCTCAAGGTGAATCTGAAGTAATAGAGAAAAGCAAGTCAGGCATGTTAAACATGCAAAGCCAAATCCTGATATCTTCATTCAGGCAAAATTCCTGTGGACTTCAATGTAAAGACTTTAGGATTTGCCCCCACATTTCCTACACAGATATATATAGAAACTGCTGATGCCTGGAGTTTTGCTGCTAGGATGAAAAAAAAATAACTCTAGGTATTCAGTTAACATCAGAGCTCTTAGAGTAAGAATGATTTATAAAGGCCCAAATCCTGATCCCTTTCAAGTCCATGGCAAAAACATCACTTACTTCAATGGGACCAAAATTAGGTTGATCAAAGCCCAGTAAAGTCAATGTGAGTCTTTCCATGTGCTTTAGATCTGATGTATGGTCTAAGATTCATGCAGTATAAGATTCATTGGAGAGGGTGGCATTTGTCAATGGGGGTGTGTCTAGACTATAGTGGCCTTTTTTTGAAAAAATTTCACCAGCGTCTAGACTGCTGCCGCGTTCTTTCAAAAGTAAATCAAAAGAATGTGGCAGTTTTTTTGACCGTGGAAAACTTCGTTTTACAAGGAAGAATGCCTTTTTTCAAAAGTGTTCTTTCGAAGAAAGGCACTATGTAATGCAAATTGTGCTTTTTCGAAAGAGAGCATCCAGACTGGGTGCTCTCTTTCGAAAAAGCGGCTTGCTTTTTTGAAAGTACTGGTTGTAGTCTAGATACTTTTTTTGGAAAGAGGCTTTTTTGAAAGTATTAAATAGATGGCATGCCAGGTTGAACTCACTCTTGCTCCAGCTCTGGAGTGAGAGGGACCTAGCTACCTGCTAGGACAGTACTGGGACAAAGCAGTGCTGGACAAAGGCAGGCAAACCTGAAGAGTTCTGATATGATCCAACTCACAGGCTGCAGGCCTGATACAGGGGCCTGAGGGTACTAGGTTGCAGGGAGGCAGCCAAGGCAGGAATAGGCAACCGGTCCACACTCCCTTGTCAGGGTATGTCTACACTAGCTCGTTAGTTCGAGCTAGGTAGCAAATGAACAACGGGTTGCAAATGAAGCCGGGATTTAAATATCCGGGCTTCATTTACATGTTCAGCGCCGCCATTTTAAATCCCCTTAGTCTGAACTCCGTGTCATGCAGCTACACACAGCACGGAGTAGGTAGTTAAAATTAGAGATCTAATTGAACTACCGTTACTCCTCGTTCACAGGAGTAGCGGTAGTTCGAATGAATCTCTAATTCTAACTACCTACTCCGTGCTCGTGCCAGCGACACGGAGTTCGAACTAAGGATTTAAAAATGGCGGCGCTAAATGAAGCCCGGGATATTTAAATCCCGGCTTCATTTGCAACTCCGGTTGCCCTCATTTGCCTACCTAGCTCGAACTAACGAGCTAGTGTAGACATACCCTCAGTGAGTGGCCATTTCAGATTACAGTTTGCCCTAGGGCAGGGGCTATATGATGGCTGGCAGTGGGTCACTGAGGCAAGGTGGATATAGAGGTTTTGGTGTCCTCTGAGAGGGGAGGGCCACAGAATGTGGGGCATTGTCACAGGGCAGTACTTTGAGTGAAGGGCGCCATGGTCTGGAAGGGACACAGGTTCAGATGAGGGGTAGAGAGTGGACATAAAGGTAACAGCAGGCAAGACACCACCAGGAGAAGGTGCTCTGAGACTGCATTGAGCTAATTCCTGGCATGACCAACAGTAGGCACTGCAATGGTGAGTCACGAACTTCTACACATGCCAGTGTTCTATCAGAACAACTGCCAACCACCACCTTTCCCAATATGCTGTCAATGGTTCAGAAACCCAGGCCTATGCCAGAAATAGACTATACTCCTCAATCAGCTCAGAGATGCTGGTTATTGATCCTCAGTCTTTTTAATGCACTAGCTCTTCTCCACACTTGAATTTGAGAAGAAAAGTGGTTGTAAGTATACTCACATCATTCTACATCTGCCAACTACCACGGAAATGGCTTGATAGCTTTTCTGCTCATAGAAAGTTGGCATCGCCTAATGGAACTTATCCACACATTTTGTATTTTTTTGCAGCTGAATTCTGAGGTTATAAAGAGTGTGTCTATACTACAGCGATTTTTTGAAAAAAGTGGCCTTTTTTCGGAAAAACTTCACCTGCGTCTAGACTGCTGCCATGTTCTTTCAAAAATAAATAGAAAGAACGCGGCAGTTTTTTCGACCGAGGAAAACCTCGTTTTACGAGGAAGAATGCCTTTTTTCAAAAATGTTCTTTCGAAAAAAGGTGCTATGTAATGTAAATTGTGCTTTTTCGAAAGAGAGCATAAAGACTACCTGGGTGCTCTGTTTCGAAAAAGCGGCTTGCTTTTTCGAAAGTACTGGTTGTAGTCTAGACACTCTTTTTTTGAAAGAGACTTGTAGTCTGGACGTAGCCAAAGAGAATTGCCCTTCTTGATGTCAGGTGTTTTTTTCATGTTGCCAGAAGTTTTATTATCAGTCCTGAAACACTCCTGATGCTTTTCATCTTTTTCTCAAATGAGAATGGACCCAAGGTTCTCTTGGTAAAGGAATTCACCTCAAAACAAGCACACAAACTTCAGAAGATCACACCTGGCAGCTGCAGCCAAAGCCCCTTTTATTTTAGCCAGTAAGTGAAGCTGAGACCTTGGAAATTCTTTACTCACTCTCTGGAGGAGAGGATGGGTTGGGAATATTCAGCAATATAATTTAATTTCTCTAGCACCTTACTGCAGTACTTCTGCTCGCTGTGTACGGAACATGCACCAAGGGAAAAACAGAACATGCACTGGATTTTTCTAAAGAAATCTTGCAGATGTTGGAGAGTGAGAGTAAATTGCTGCCAGTGAGGATACAGCTAGGCACCATTCCCTCCACTCATCCTGCCAGCTCCATCTCCAGCTCTCCAAATGGCACTGACTATAATCCCACTGTTTAAGGCACCAAAGAGCATTTTCAAATCCTTGCTGGCTCAAAAGTATACAGAGTGGGCAATGGAAGAAAGGCACAAGGGGTGGAATCGTGTGGCCTCTGAAGTAATGGCAAAAGTACCTTTGGCTACAGCGGGGTGGGGACTCTGGATTTTATCCAGGTGTAAGTCTATGTTTGTGACCCCAACAAACTATTTTCTATTCTATTCCACGTAGGTTCTTATACCATACTCTTCATGTTAGGAGCTTAACACTTCCCAGTAATGCTGTAACTGACAGCTGTCATGTGTGCTCTCATCCTGTAGCGGTACAGAGTGTTTTAGTTTGATAGGTATTTAACATACACAGTGCTCTGTGTTTGTCGGGGAGTATAAGGTCTCTGAAATGTTCCTCGTAATGGGCATGAAAGGTGATGCAATGGCCATGCAATGGCCCTTGGTTTCCAAAAGTGTTAATTTCACCATCTTGAACCAACCCCCACAAAAACTCTCTCTCCTGCACAGATAAGTCTTACTCCCATTGGAGAAAAAGTCTCATTGTCTCAGAGGAGGGAAGTCATTCAGAATCTCCATGCTGGAATGCTATGCCTAGTTTACTGAGTGTTTTGAAGGAATGTAACAAGACTTTGAACTTGACTTAATAATTGTATAGCCTTTGACTGGAGGAAGGAGTAGACAGGAGTGACAGTTTCAACAGTGGCAATTTTGTTTATTTAGGACCAAAATGCAAATAGGAGCTTAGTGATATTTACAAACGTGCTAAAGCTGGTTAGGCATCTAATTCCTACAGGTTCTCATGCCTAAACTGAGTAGGTATGTTTGTACGGTCCAGTATGGACTTATCTGCCTCTTTAAGCACCTAAATACCCTTGAAATCTGACATTTAGTTACTCAGGGCTATGTCTGAATTTGTTGACATTAGTTCACCTTGCTTTCCAATGAAATCTCTTTTTGCATTTACATATACATTCAAAGATAATTTTATCACAAGTCTCATGATATTTTCAGTGTTTTGCTTAAAGCCCCAGCTCCTGGGGGCCTGTTATTTTATAAGAATCTCATTGTTTTTGTAAAAGTATTTTGCTACCTTCACGGATGTGAAGTTTGAAAAACATGCCCCAAGTATAACATACAGTCTCAGAAAGCCAATAGCAAAAAAACAACAACAAAAAACCAAAATATATTTTTAAATATGCTTTCGAACCCTCTCATGATTTTTGAGCCTCACTAATTATTTTGGACATTCAGGACTAACAATAAGGAGTCTATTTAGCAAGGTGAATTTCATTGACCAAGAATGACCTCCCGTGTCTAACACACACAGAGAAGACTCTTCCTTCTTGCAGAATGTAAAGCACTATAGAGAGACCAATGACACAGACCTTTTATAGAAGTTTTAAAAAACAAAATCAAACATCCTAGTGATTAGATCAGTTGGGGCTCATAGGTTCTGTTCTTAGTTCAGTCACTAGTCTATTGTATTACCTTGGAAGTTTGTTCCAGGAAAGAAATTAGTATAATAGAGAGAAAGGAAGATGGATTATAAAGTTGAAAGGATTTTATTTTGGTTATTTTGACTTAACAATGAAGTATCCCTTTAAAGATCAAGAGATTAGTGTAAATTGCCATAGCTCTACTAGAATCTGCCCCAAACTGTCTAGAATTATAGCTCTCGTGCTCTCCTCATCGTCCAGCTGAAATTGCTCTGGTAGCTTAGTTTATGCACATACAGATGCTACCATATTTGCTATTCTATATGAACTGAAAAATAGACAGATGAGGTAGATCTCATTTTTTTCTGCATCAGGATGAGTCTCCAATGTTTTCTTTAGTGCCTCCTTGGGAGTTTTTTCACACAATTTTGAGTCAGTCTCACACCTCCTTGCAGATTTTCAAAGGTCATACTAAAGTCTGTTCCAGCTAAATACCTTGTTTTCTTGAAGTCAGAGACTAGAAATTGGAATCTTACACCTAGTGTCACTAATCAGAACTCTCAAGGGATAACGGCATTGTAAGGCTCTGGCTATTTAATTGCAGCTGAAAGTTCTTCCCCAAGACTATGGAGGATGCTTGAAATTCAGCAGTGATAAAGCTGAGTGCCTTTCTGTGTGGTAGCTGCACAAGCAGCACTAAGTGCTCAGTTTATTCTTTCCTACCCTGCAATTATCTTGGATACTTAAAGCTCCCTGCTATTTAGCAGACATACCAACGGTTTTGCATGCCAGAGATGTTGAGAAGCTTCAAAGAAAGATTTAAAAAGTACTGATGGAAAGCATACAGTAACAAACCTAAACAACCACATACAATAGAAATGTACTTTCTGAAGAGCAGATACCCCCCCGGCCCCTCTTAGGAGAGCACAAGTCCAACCTACAGTCACAGCTAGCTTTTGCAGCCTTACTCACTGAACACCTGGGATTCAATTACAGCCATCAGTGCCAGCCCCATCCAAAGTGACTGAAATGATTTATATTTCATGTGAGGCAGACTTAGCGGTCATGGTTCCTTTCAGTTCAGTTTTTCTATCCCTCTATATCCCTTATTTAGCTGCTCAAGGTGATATGTAGTTAGGAATATATATTTTTCACTATAAAATAACTCCACATCCAGCATTAATTAAAATCTACTGCTTTAGCACTTCCCTTCCTTGACACAAAGAAGACTCATCTCTAACCCTTGCTCACATAGATGTATCCCTGAGGGTTTATGCCCTCTGGTTTCTTTCAGTCTTTTTAAAGGTCATGCTCTGACATTTTGCACAGTGTTGGAAGTCATTGTCTGCCTTTCTATATGTGTCTTTCTCCATCTAAGCACTATTTCTTGTTAGTCACAGGGCCCAAGGCAACAAATCACTACTTTATGAAAAGACTAGATCTGGTAACTGCAATTGGAGGCTGATTAAAAATAAGTCTAGGCAATTCAGCTGAAGTGAAGCCAAACACACAAGAGTTACAAAGAAATAAACTGTCATCCATAATGACAGAAGACACTTTTCTTACTTAAATTACAATTTCTTACATCAGATTCTGTCCATCCCCCTTTATATACAAATATATGGCCCACTACCATAATCAGTTGCCTGTATTGGAAAAGTATGGCAACAACTAGAAAGGCCCCACTTAAAGTTTCAAAACACCTCTGTCCTCCCAGTCCTTCCCTTTCACTCCCTCCCCACCCCCACCAAAAGACCTTCAACCACCACATTCTGGTTTGAAACAAGTAAAGCACATTTTATTTACTGCATTGTTCCTTCAAAGCTATTGCAACTGATAAATGACGTTACATCTATCCCTAACGTACCTATCTTGCCCCTAATTCTAACTCAGACCGTGGCTTGTCAGCTCTTTGGCATGGCTTAGCAAAGTCCCAAAGAGGGATGTATTATCCCATTCAGTTGTTTAACCAGTTAACTGATTAAAGGGGAGGGCAGGCCTGGAGTGACACTCCCCCCACCAGGGGATGCACTAGCCATGCTGAAGTAGCTCCACAGGGTTGGAGCAGTCCCATACTCACAGCAGGAGAGGAACTGCTACAGTCCCCACTGGTTAACTTTGACCAGTAAGCCTCACCCATCAAGGGTGAGACTTACCCATTAACCAGTTAAATATTCATATCCCTAGTCCCAATGCTGCTGTAAACTGTGCCAGTTTGTAATGAGAAAAGGTGGACGAGATAATATCTTCATTTGATATGAGAGACAAGCTCTGGAGCTTACCAAAGATATTACATCATCCATCTCGTATCGCTCTAATACCAGGGCATCTGCGTGGTTACCCAGTTTGTAAAAGCCTTTCACAAGACAGATACAAAACAACTGAAGCACAGTGCACTCCAGCCAGGCTCCCTCCTGCCACGCCCTTGAGCCAGGAGCCACAGACCCAATGTTAAACACTGACTTCTGTTGTGGGGTTACTGTTCAAAGGAAATCTCCAGCTTTTCTTAAGCTATGTTAAGGGACCACAACATTGCACAGAATTGTCTCCTTTCTTACAGGATTTAATCTTAACACTATCATATGAGAAGCTTCATTATCTTTGGCGGTAGAGAGGGTTGTGGCGAACTCATTCTTGGAAAATGTTTGTAGCTATAAATAGGAGGTGAATTTAATCTTTTCCCACTTAGCCTAATTGGTATAAAGGCTGATTGAGGCTTGGGAATAAGAGGTTTCATGCTATTTAAAGGTTGGGGGAAACCCATAGACCTTGGTAGAGATAGTTGGCAGGAGGAGGACAGAGACAGAAAGTGCAGATAATGGAGGTAAGAAGTGGATAGATGCAATTGTATTGCCTTCTTTGAACTTCAGTATTGAGGGCACGTCTACACTACAGAGAAGATCAAAGCTGCTGCTGTCGATCTTCCAGGGTTTGATTTAGTGCATCTAGTGAAGACAGCTAATTCAAATTGAGAGGGATGCTCCAGTTGATGTCGGTAGTTCTGCTTCCACGAGGAGTAAGGGAAATCGAAGGAAGAGTGTTTTCTCTTTGACTTCCTGCAGTGTGGACAGCACCAAAAGTAATTAAGATACCTTGACTTCAGCTATGCAATTGATGTAGCTGAAGTTGAGTACCTTAATTCAACCTTTTCCCATAGGGTACGTCTAGACTACATGGCTCCGTCGATGGAGCCATATAAAGAAGTTTACTCAGCATAGTCAATGAAGCGGGGATTTAAATAATCCCGCTTCGTTAAAATAAAAATGGCCGACGCACTGTGCCGACAATCAGCTGATCCTGCACAGTGCGGCAGTCTAGACACGGAGTGGTTGACAAGGGAAGCCTTTGTCGACCGCTCCGTTACGCCTCGTGAAACAAGGTTTACCAGAGCGGTTGACAAAGGTTTCCCTTGTCCGACCGCTCTGCGTCTAGACTGCCACGCTGTGCTGGATCAGTTGATTGTCGGCACAGCGCGGCGGCCATTTTTATTTTAATGAAGCAGGGATTATTTAAATCCCCGCTTCATTGACTATGTTGGGTAAACTACTTTACATGGCTCCATCGATGGAGCCATGTAGTCTAGACACACCCATTGACTGCATTACACCTTTGGGGCAGTGGCTGGGACCAGGACAGAGAGTATTTCTCCAGGCTGTCAAAATTCACTCACAAGAGGTGAAGAAGAAGGAGAAGGAAAATTGCTTTAGTGAGATCTCCAAATTAAATAACCAATTGCATTTTTGAACTGTCCAGAAGATTAAAGGCCACTTCACACAGTCAGGGCCAGGAGTGTTCTGTGGAGCAAGTCAGTATTTAAATCATAAACAACTCTAATAACAGGGAATTATTTTGGATAAAAGCTACATGGGAGGGGATTAAGGCCTTGATGGGTGCAACACCAGGGCTATATTTTTGGGGATCTTTTGGTGAAAACTGACTCCCTCAGAATTCTTTGTCCTTGATTCTGAAGAACGAACTGAATATTTGGAAGGTCATCTAGGGTGATTTTGCTTATTGTTTTCTTATCTTTTATGTCACTGTCAATACAACAGTGACTCTGTTTACGTAAAGAACCCTCAATAATAAGCCCACAGAGAGACACATACAGTCAGTAAGGCAGGGGAAACTGATTTAGTGTTTGAAGTAGGATGAAGTTTCCCCATACAAAAGCTGTCTCTTGATAGCCAACCAACTAGCAACCCAAACAGCTACATTTACCAAATGTAAAAAGAAAAACTTAATCCAGAGACAGAGCCTGCAACCTGTATTCATGCAAGCAGCCTCCATTTTAAGGCCTCTTAGTGAGCATCCCAGAAGTGGGGGTGAGAGAAATGGCTAACATACAAATAAAACAATTACATTTATAGACAGAGAGCAAAAGAGAACAATTACTCTCTTTTTTTCCATAGGCCCTGAACTGTAACAATCACGATTTCATTTCAAGACTCATCAGACCACCCTAACCTTTTTGTGACTAGCTGAAGCCCTGCTATGAATTACAAATATATGCTGTCTCATAAGGACTCAAGGGGTGAAATCCCAGTCAGTATGCATTTTCCACTTTCAGCAAAAGAAGTCAAGGCCTGTGTGAACTGCAGCAGCTCTGACACTGGTCAGTGCTTTACCAGCTTGTGTGGATACACAATTATAGGGACTACATTGCTTTTTTGGGGAGGAAATATTTATGCTGCAACATTATTTTAATGGCACGAGGCCTCCAAAGGTCAAGGGAGTGAGTGTCATTAAATGTAGATATATTAGTCTTTAGTAAGCATTTGCCATTATCTATCCTTCAGACTGACTGAAATTCAGCAGTGTAGTAACAGTGTGCATATATGTAAGTATATTATATAGAAACATCATTATAAGTATGTCACTATACTAATGAATTACATACATCATTAAGCCAAAATCTAGAGTATCAGTTTACAGTGTAAAAAATACTGATAAACTCTGTACTTGAATTCTATGTTTTCTGCATAAACAGAATGTTGATTATCATTAGTATAAAGGATAAAAGTAAAAGCAGAGCATGATTCCTTTAATTATTGATTCCTTTAATCATTTACTATATTTACAGGTGCTCTCACTTTTGACTCCAATGAGAGCAGGACTGGACCCATTGGGGCTTGATTCTCGTCTCATTTCACTAATTGAAACCAGGAGTTTCAGTGGAGTTAATCTGGTATAAGAGAGACCATAACTGGGCTGATGGATCCTTAAGTCAGAGAAAGCAGAACCTTGGATCTGACAGTCTCTTTTGGAATTTTACAGGCAGATCCAGAGATCTAAATCCATCTTTGTAGTTTTGGTTCTGATCTGAGCACCACCAAAGTGTTATCTGATCATCTTGGATCTTATGTCTCAAGAGAAGTTTGTGAAATTTCATCTCAGTATAACTATAACTAAGCTTGGTCACACCTGAAAACAAGACCAAATATATAGAGCCCTGCAAATCCACAGACGTGGATCTGGATGCAAATTTTGTATCTGTTCAGGGCTCTACAGTTGTAATTCACAGCCCATTAGGGACCACCCTGACTAAAATAAACTCTCACAATTAGCATTCCTGCATTCACTGACCTCAACAGAACTACTGGCTAGAGATACAGTATGCAATCAAAGTTAGTAACCATGGGGGCTTATTGTTATGCATAACTTTTCATGACTAAAATCCAGCTCAATTCACTACAGGCCCACAGGCGCTGCTTACTGATTTTAGCCATTTATTGTGCAAATCATTTACTTGATTATTGTGCTGCTGTGTGACATAAGGTGTATGCAAAGTTGTTATCCTTTGCTTGTCAGGTGGTTCATATGAAGTTTGAATTTGTTGGTGTCTGCCCATTTCCCAGTGGACAGGCAGTGACTCTAACTGGCACCTTGTTAGCTAGCACTCTCAAAAGCAGCCAACAAATGAATTAGTCATAGACCTGTATTGTATGGCTTGTGTTTGTGTTAATTAAAAGATTTGATTGAAGAGAAAACAGCATAGTACAGAATAGTATAAAATCAGAAACAGAAACTCCACTAAAAAAAAGTACAAAAATCACTGACAGAAATGCCATTGGAAATGAAAAACAAGCAAAAAAAAATGTGAACACAAGCAATGCTCCAGTTCTGAGCTTTAAATTCAGAGTCCAACGTGGGTCAGTTGGTCACCCACATTTTTTTCCACCATGCCCAGCAGCTTAGCAGCTGCAGAAACCCGGTTAGCTACTGATATGGGGAGCTGACCCCTCTTTGCCAATATTGAGGCTTGTTGGAGGACAATATGAGAGGTCTATCGTTTATGGTTTTTTTTGCTAACTAGGGAAGGTTTAATTATATTTCACCTAAAATAAGGCAACATGACCTAATCCCTAGCTGGATGAGGAATAGAAATGAACTGACAAAGAAACAGAATAATAATCTCTTTCTCACACACACACACATCCTTCTACCTGTCTACATACCAACAAGACAAAAGTCAAATGAAAACAAGAGCAGTGCAATTTATCTGAAAATATATATGTGTGTTTCAGCAGCTCCTTGCCAACAGCACTTTAATCTGCATCAATCTTCCTTTATCACTGTAAGTTCAATTTTGCAATGGATTTGGGAGGAGCTGTGCATGATGGAATAGCCCTCTTTCCTCATACACTTTCTTACTACTTTAGAAGTGAGCCCCGAACTAGAAGCTAACCACGTTCATATGAATAATGCTAATGTTGAACTTTCAAATGTGGACTGTGTAATAACAATTCAGCCCAGTCTAATAGTCAGCATATCTTCTCTCTGTGACTCTATCATCTAAACAGGAACTAGCCACAGAAGGAATTTTAATGTTTGCAGCAGATTTGTTAACAAAGAAACGATGATAGGTATATTTTATCCAAAGATGGCTTAACCCATGAAATCTGAACAATTTCATTCTCAGGGGTGCAGTCTCCTATTGATACAGGTGCCCTGAGAGGAGAATTTACAGTGTTCATTATTTTCTAAAATAGGCAGCAATGAGAAATGACTGTGTAAGGAAAGACACTGTAAAAGGCATCGCTTAATCTAAGATTTGTGGGAGTAAAACTCCATCTTAAGCATCAAAAGCCAAGTTCAAAGTCCACTTGAAACAGAATCTGTAATATGATAGCCCATAACCCCAGAAGCTGCTCTGCCCACTTAAACAAATAATGACTGAAATTCTTACACCGTCATTACATGGGACCATTTATCTTGCTTAGTGTCTCTGAGTAATGGAGAGGACACAGACACTGACAGAGTACAGCAGATTCACTGCCATGACCATTGAGATGCAGAGTAAAGAACAAACACAACGCTTTTCATCTTGCTCTGACAGAATGGCCTGGGAATAAGTGAAAAGTGATCGATACTGTCCTGGGAATACATCTGCTGGCTTGCTGAGCTGTAAGCACATGTACTGCATTGGGCTGGAAATGAAGCTCTTAATTAGTATCCGATTCTGCCACCCACTCACACCCAGTCATACATTATTTCCTGAGTAGTTCCACTGAAGTCAAGGGGCTGCTTGAGAAGCCAGGGACTTCTCAATGTGAGCGGGAATCCGCTGTGGATCAGCTACATTCCCCTTTTCTTTTACAGGATTATTTTCTTTTTTGTGCATGCTGGCATAAGGTGCTAGACAGACGTCGGTCCTTCAACAGCTGGGACTTGCCAGTACAGTGAAAGCTCCCCAACATACCTCTGCCAATATGCATCTATCCTGATCAGATGGGCTGACAATAAGGGTTAGTGTGTGGCTCAATCCTTCTGCCTAATCAGTCAATAGCATCTCTGACAATACCACAACTACTCCTAACTAGGCGATGCTGTGGCTTTGTATGATCTATTTTCAGATGCTTTCAAATGATTATTATTGATGTGTACGGTCACAAGCATGCATAGCAGTTTATAGAGAGTGAAAATACAGGCCCTGCCTAAGGAATTTAAAGTCTAGATCAAGTATAACCTGTGATGTTCAGGGGGAAGACATCAGGCAATGCCACCAAGGGAAATATCCTGATAAAAATCTATCCAGAAACAGCTCCAGAATTAAAGGGCAAATCCAGAGATCTTTACTCCATTTCACAGTGCCCTCAGCAGGAAACAATTCATTGAAGTCAATAGGAGTTTGCAGTCTTGCAAACCTTACCCACATGGAGACAATCAGAGTTCCCAGTAAAATAAAGGGCAAGACCCTCCATGTCTGTGCCTGAATGCAGAATACAGTGCAATGATGAGGGAATTCAAGTCTTGGATTATCAAAATGAATCCTTACAACATGGAGGTAGGTGCTTGGAGCCTGCACAGAGATACACACTATTTTTGCTGGTTCAGACTGGTTTGAACTTCCATTTAAGGTAGAGAGAAATAGGGACAAGATGCAGAAGTCCAGCAGGGAAAAACTCTAGGAAAAGCCAAACTCGGGAGAAAATTCAGGATGAGGCATATGTTGTCCCTGTTTAAGTTTACAGTAAATTGGAACCTTAGAAAGGAGGCAAGTTTGGATCAACTCCAACACATACTGTGTTAGGAGAAGGTAGATGCTAATTGCTTACAGACCAGATAAAGAACTTCCTATTTTGGAAGTAATAGAATAACACTAATCAATTCAGAGTTGGGAGTATAGTGTGTTGAATTAATGAAGTCATCAGATCCTGTTTCCGCAACAGCAGAGTTAATACTCAAATGGGAACTTTTCTGCAGTACAAGGTGCAGATGTGAAAGTGATAGGACTGGTGTTTCCTTTAAAGATCCACTAAACTAAAGGGATGTCTACACAGTACTTAATACCCATGGCTGAACTATGTCTGCAGACTCAGGCTAAGAGGCTCAGGTTGAGTGGTTGCTGAATGACAATGTTGACACTGGATGGTGTATGGGTTCTGGGACTTGTGACCAAAGCAAGCTGTCATCCTGGGCCAGGAACGGATGTTTAGTTGAAGCACAGACAATCCTAAGAGACTAATGAAGGCTGGTAAACAACATACTGGATAGAGATATTGTCTCGGACTGATTGGAACAGGACAAATTTCTCCGGCGCTGTGTGGGGGTACTTAGGAAGTTTGAGTCTCTGTCACAGATTCTGCTGTTACTAGCATTCCATAGTAGAAATAAATGCCAATTAACACACACAGCACTAGAAGGAGCATATGTAAAAGGCAATATAGATAGATAAACATAAGATCTAAATGCAAGAGGAATTCAAGAGATAAAAAAGGATAAAAAAATCCCATCAGCCAGCACCCAGTGGCAATCTGTCAAAGGTGCTCTAACTTCATTATCACTTCTAATGTGCAATCCTCCTCTGGTCCAGCCATGAATGTAGCACAAGAATATTTTAAATAGGTTACATAAAACAGACACTTGGCATGGAGCCTTGGTTTTATCATCCAAATAGCCTTTTATGTTACAGTTGGTTCCCCTGTACCTCCTGGTTTTAACAAACCTATTGATAATAAATGAAAATGTTATACCACTTGGTAAGTTAACCAAAATGCTAGCATCTAGCTAATGAGCCTTATAATTGAGTTGTAATGAATTTTACATCGTGCTCTGTGATTCAAATGGTGTAATGAGATCCAGAAAGAGATTCAAGAAGGAATGTTTTCAGATTTTAACTCTTTGATTTCCAAAAAATGGAAAACACTTAAGAGCTTTCCTCCTTCCCAAACTTTATTCCTATGAACAACAGTTGAAGTTAATTAGATTACGCACATAAGTAAAGTGGTAGGATCAGGTGTAAAACAGGAGAAATCTGAAATTCTTGTTCTTGCGTATTATTGCATAACCTAAGCCTATTCACAAGACACATTTCAATCAGAATACAGACTATTTCAACACTATTGCGTAGCATGGTTGCTCTTAAGAGAATACATCATCAGTTTTTTTGAAGTAATGTATTTCCACTGATTGAGATACACTCCTATAAGCCTGAAAAAAATCCCCTCACCCAAAACTTGTTTTTCTCTCATGCACCTGATCAATACCTATTTCTTTGTATTTCTAGTGGAGAGTCATTTAAAATGTGTGACTAGTCACCCAGATCCCCCTAATTGGAAGATCAAATAACCAATTATGAACTATATTGTCCATTGTAGAGTCATTTGAGATAAAGGCTGTGAAATTTCAAGCCTTGAAAACATTTTTTGTGAAGGTCCAGAAGTCATCTGAATAGTTCTGGACTACATAAAATAACCCCAAGAATAGCAGTGAACCCGGGCATCTACATATACTGGCAAAGTCCATCTACATATACTTTGTGTATTCTTACCAGGTGTCAGCTGAAAGCAGATTGTCAAGGAGCATGTTTACACTGCAGTGTATAATTAACATTTTGAAAAAACAAGGTGAAAGTCTACACAGCAAGCCGATTATTTTTAAATATCAAAATAACAGGCTTCTTATTCCAGAATAATAAACCTTCATTTCAGGTGGGATAACACCTATTTCAAAATAGGATTTGTGTAGACAGTGCAGCTGTGATTTTATTTTATTTTATTTTTTAAATAATTAGCTGCCAGGGCTTCTCACAGCTGCCCTCATGGCCACTCTGTCTGCACCCCTCACATCTCTCTAGTTTCCCTTCCCCTGCAGCCTTTAAAGGTGCAGCCACAGGGAAAACAGTCTGTGGTACAAGGAAGGCCCTGACAGCCCTGTGCTACACAGCAGGACACATTTCTGCATTCTTCAGCAAGGGTTGACCCCTGTAATCCCACTAAGCCCCACAGGGCTGCTAGTGAGCTACCAGCCAGCTCCCAAGACCCTTCCCAGGGGCGGAAGGAGGCCCCTTCTTGGTCTGGTGCAGAAATCCTGGCTCTCATTGAGATCTGGGGAGAGGAGACAAACCTCCAGGATCTCTGCACCAGGTGCAGAAATGGAGAGGTCTATGGCCGGATGGCTGCAAGCCTGGGTCAGAAAGGCTACATCCGCACCCAGGATCAGGTACGCATAAAAATAAAAGAGCTCAAGCAGGCCTACACAAACACCAGGGAGCTAAGTTCCTGCTCAGGGGTGGCACCTCTGTTGTGCCGCTTCTATGAGCGGCTGCATCGCATCCTGAGAGGGAAGTTGGTCCTGACCCTGCTGGTCGTGGACTCCGGCCTGGAGACGCCCAGTTTGAGCCTCCTGAAGGGCAGAGCTGTACATCAGGAGGAGGAAGAAGAAGAAGAAGAGGAGGAGGATTTGGAGAAGGAAGACAAGGCCTGCCAGGACATGATACCTGCCAGCCAGGAGGTCATCCTCTCCTTGGAACTGGTGCCCTCCTCCCATGAGGGTTCGAACAAGGCCCATCAAGTGAGTTCCATTGTTTTCCATAGATACACATGGCGGGAGACAGTGGGCAGCAAAGGCCTCACACTCCTTGCTCGGCCTTCTTGTCCTGGGGTTCACACAGCAACCTGTGCACATGGGTGCACATGAAGCACCAGTCCAGAGCAGACAGCCACATCAGGCTGCCACAAAGGAACTTTTCACTCCTACTCACAGGGCTCTTGAGTGCCTTATTCACAATTCCATGGTGGGACAACTTCCCACCACAAGCCACCACTAAGGAGGCCGGGGTCATGGACACACAGCAGTGACACGTGGCACAGGCTCATGCCCACACTCTCGGGGTAGCATCCACTCCTGGTCAAGCATAGCTATGTGGAGGACACCAAGCCCCTTTATGGGAACCTGCCAGTGGGAGGAAGAAGAGGGGCCCTAGTAGCACCCTCCCTGGCAAGGGTCATCTGCTGTTCATGCACACCTCCCCCAACACCCTTCCCCTCTCTCCTCCAGCGGATAGGGATAGAAGTCCTCTCCCTCTGGGATGCTGCCACTTCCATACCTGACATGTGCGTGGCACAGAGGGAAGGCAAGCCGCCCCAATGGCCCCTCCCACCAGCAGGCTACTGGCCTGGATGGCATCGTCCCATGCCTGCTTGTCCTTGGGGGTAGTGAGGTTGCCCTGGGACATCTGTGTCCCTGCAGGACAGTGCATGCTGTCCAGGCCACAGATGGCCTTGCAAGAAGCACATCACCATCATCTGAACTGAGACCTTTCAGTGTCAGCTCAGAGATGAGGGCTAGGCTGCATGCACAATGTCTCCTGGGATGAGTGCCCTTCTCACTTTTCTTCACAGCTGGACCAGCTGTAAGTGAGGAATGTATACCACCTCCAGTGCCATCCTCCTGACCGCATGAAAGCCGCAGCACAGACGACCCTGTGAGGATCTAGAGCGAGAACACATCACCTGCCTGCATGCCATGCAGCAGTGTCTTGAGTGACAGGAGCAGAGGTGGGACACCGACTTGCAGTTGCACCACACCATCTGATAGGAGCTATCCGAGCAGACCTAGAATATGTATGTAGTATACTGTGTGTAGTACCACCATTGACCTCCTGCTCACTGCAATTGAGCAGCCCAGCACGCCCCTGCACTTGTTCCTTCCCAAGTGGCCTCTGCACCTGATCCTACTTCTTTCCCTGCCCCTACTCCTCCAGCTTCTACCCCAAATGAGGGCCCCACACATAAGGCGGTGGTTGGGACCACCTGAGACAGATGCCAGTTCCAACCCATCCTTCAGCCCCTCCTTCCCCCTCCTCACCCTTCCTGCTCCCTCCCAGGTTCTTTCTCCAGTCCCTCCCCAGTTGTATTTAGCCCAAATAAAAAAAACCAGTTTATTCTTTCAAACCAAAAAGTCTGGCTTATTGTATCTGCAGGGGAGGGGAGGATGGGAAAGCAGTGAAGGGAAGGCTGGGGAAAGGAGGTATGGGGCAGGACAGGCACAGAGAGGCAATGCAGAGGCCCCATGTAGGGAAGCCCAAGGGAGAGTGTCACAGCTGGCCTTGTCTGAAACTATCCTTCAGGGCCTCCCAGATGTGCACAGCCCCCTGATGGGCTTGCTGGATGGCATCAGTGTGTAGCTCCTCAAAGGCCCTGGCCAACTGCTCAGCCTCTGCCCCCCACCCTGACAAGAACTTCTTCCTCTTGTTCTTGCACAGGTTATGCAGGACACAGCAGGCCGCCACCATATGGAGGATGTTCTGCTCGCCAAGGTCCAGACAGTTGAGGAGACAGCAGGATCTCCCTTTCAAATGGGCAGAGGCGTCCTCCACCATGATGTGGGCCCTGCTGAGCCTGACGTTGAACCATTCCTTGGTGGCATCCCATGTGGGGTTTCATCAGCCAGGGGAGTAAGAGGTAGGCTGCACTGCCCACAATGCACATGGGCATGTCCATGTCCCTAATGGTGCAGTTGGGAAAAAAGTGCTGGTGTGCATCTTCTGGAACAGACTGGAGTTGGAGAATATACAGGCATGATGTGCCTTCCCTGACCACCTGACATTAACGTCAATGAAGTGGCCTTGGTGGTCCACAAGGGCCTGCATCACCACGGAAAAGTACCCATTCCTATTGATATAATTGGGGGCCCGGTCATCAAGGGCCCTGATGGGGATGTGAGTGCCATCAATGGCCCTCCTGAGTTGCAGAAGCAGTAAAGCCAGTGACGATGGGGTCCATATTGCCCAGGATGATGACCCTGCACAGTAGGTTGACATTGATGGCCCTCAACACCTGTGAGAGGATACAAACATAGAGTCACAGGGTTGCCAGAGTCATCAGGATGTCCCTGAGCCCAGCCCCTTCCCACAGCAGAAGCAACCCCCAACTACCCGATCCCTAGGAGGGCTTTGTGAAGGTGGGCCTGCAAAGGAGTGAGATTCCATCCCCCCCTTCCCTAAGGAACCACATTCCAGTGCTTCACCACCCTCCTGGGACAACAGTAAGAGAGTCATACCTGCATGATCATGGCCCAATAGTTGATCTTCACAAGCCCAAATGATTCCTGACGGAGTGTAGCTGTCTGGTGTGGCAAGGTTCCAAATAGTGATGGCAACATGCTTCTGGAGGGGGATGGTGGGTCACATGTGGGTGTCCCATTGCCTGAGGGCAGGGGTGAGTCACTCACACAGCTCCAGGAAGGTGTCCTTCTGCATGCAGAAGTCCTGGAATCTCTGCTGGTCATCCCACCGCTCTATGATGATCCGGTTCCATCAGCCAGAACTGGTGTCCTGGTGCCAGAAGCGATGGTGCACGGTGTGCAGGGGAAGTTGGGAGGGGCTGTGCTGCATGAGCAGCACATGGAGTGGGGTGAGGAGGTGCCCCAGAGTGAGCTGCTGGTCCTGGTCCTGCAATGCCACGTGGGAAGCCTGCAGTAACTGCACCAGGAGGTGCAGCAGGAGGTGTAAGGGCTGGTGATTGCTTTGCAGAAGGTCCAGCTCCATGGTAGAAGTGCTGTGGTGTTTGCAAGGGCAACCAGAGGATGTAGTGGGAAGAGTTTGCTGTCCCTCGAGGAGGTAGACAAAGGAGAAGAGCCTCAGACATGGCCATAGAAGGGAGCTCCATTAAGCATGAGTCTCAAATAGCCTCAAGCAGCAGCTCCAGGAAGTGACTGCTGTACTGATGCCCTGCCCGGATGAATTGCCCTACCCAGATGCAATTCAGCCGCCAATCAATGTGGATGCACTATTTCGATGGGCATTTGTAGTGTGGATGCGCTATTTCAAAATACCTATTTTGGGAGTTATTATTCCAAAATAGCTTATTCCGAAGTAAGTGTGTAGTGTAGACATAGCCATAGAGATTTAGAGCCAGTTTTCCAAGAGCTCACCACCAACAAATATAGCCAGGTTTTCCAAATAGCTCAAATTGCTTTTAGATGCCTAAAGGAAGGCCAGACTCAGTATCTAGTTATTCACCACAGCTAGGTTAAAAAAAAACCCCTCAAAACAGACAAAAAACACAACTTTCTCCATTGAGTGCTGAGCTCTTTTGAAAATCTAACCCTAAAGACCAAACCAAAAAATTAAAAAATCAGCCCCTCCCTCCAAGCCTTTGTTTAGAAACTAGAGGACATTCCTCTGTGATTATATTTTTACATTCGATCCTTACTAACTTAACCTACTTCATCAAGTTCTATGGCCCATGGGTAGCTTGCCAAAGTGAACAAATTCAGTGATGACACATAACAATCTTCTGCATAAGTGGATTAATATTGTGGTGCTCTCATTCATACGAATCAGAATGACAAGTGTCCTATACACCTTCCACCCTTTCTTTAACCCCCCTCTCCTCTCTACCAAGCACCTTACATTAAAAACAAATGGGGATTACAGCTGCGCAGTGTGGTGGCTTCACATTTCATGATTCCAGGTAGGAATATCTGCTTTCATTTCAAACTGAGGTGGATGGGTTTCACATTCCTAAAGTTTTGGAGTCACAAACTCAGTCCAAAATTTTATCTGGTTTTCCTCTGGAAATCATATGAAAGTGAAACACACTTGATTTTGATGCAAAAAGTTAGAGACCTCAGGTCATTCAAAAAGTCTGGGAGTCCTTCAAGGAACATGGACTGATCCAAAAGCTCACTTGATCCCCAGAAAGACTGCTCCTCTCTACAATGGGCTTGGGACCAAATGCTTCATCTAGGTTTTCAGCTAGTTACAAAACTCAAAGCCAGGTGAATTTTCAATGGTTTATGGTTTCCTGTGGGGAGTTTTCACTGCTTGGCTACAGACATAACTGCCCTCAAAGACATCTCCACTATCATCTTGTCAGGGCTAAATGAAGTTGCTGGGCTGCAAGGGTAAATGGTTCTACGGCATTTATTTGTCCTAAGGTTATCCACCCAATTCTTGCTGACTCCATCATGGACATTTAAAGAAAAAAATCAAGAAAAATATTACCTCAGGTAGACACATGGAATCACAGAACACCAGAACTGGAAGAGACCTCCAGAGGTCATCAAGTCCATTCTCCTACCCACGAGGCAAGACCAAGCATCATCTAGATTATTCCTGACAGATGTCTATCTAACCTGATCTTAAATATTTCCAATAACAGAGATTCCACAATCTCCCTAGGCAATGTATTCCAGTGCTTAACCAAACTGACAGGAAGTTTTTCCTAATGTCCAACCAAAATCTCCTTTGCTGAAATTTAAGTCCATTGCTTCTTGTCCTATCATGACACATAAAGGAGAATAATTTTTCTCCCTCCTCTTTGTAGCCCCCTTTAGGTCCTTGAAAGCTATCATGTCCTCTCTCAGTCTTCCCTTTTCCAAACGAAACAAATCCAGTTCTTTCAAATCTTCCCTCATAGGTCATGTTTTCTACACCTTTAATCATTTTTGTTGCTCTTCTCTGGACTTTCTCCAGTTTCTCCACAACTTTCCTGAAATGTGGTGCCCAGAACTAGACATAATACTTCAACTGAGCCCAATCAGTGAGAGTAGAGCAGAAGAATGACTACTTGTGTTTTGCTCACAACACTCCTGTTAATGCATCCCAGAATCATGTTTGCTTTTCTTGCAACAGTGTCACACTGTTGACTCATATTTAGCTTGTGGTCCACTATGACCCCTAGATTCTTTTCTGTGGTACTCCTTCCTAGACAGTCACTTCCCATTCTATATTTATGAAACTGTTTGTTCCTCCCTAAGTGGAGTACTTTGCATTTATCCTTAGTAAACTTCATCCTATTTACCTCAGACCATTTCTCTAGTTTGTCCAGATCATTTTGAATTATAATCCTATCCTCCAAAGCACTTGCAACCCCTCCCAGCTTGGTATAATCTGCAAACTCATTAAGTGTACTATCTATACCATCATCTAAATCGTTGATGAAGATATTGAAGAGAGCCAGTCCTAAAACAGACCCCTGCAGAGCCCCACTTGTTATGCCTTTCCAGCATGATTGTGAACCATTAATAACTACTTTCTGAGAATGGTTATCCAGCCAGTTATGCACCCACCTTATAGTAGCCCCATCTAGGTTGTATTTCCCCTAGTTCACTAATAAGACAGTCATGCTAGAAGGAAAGGGCGGGGTATTATTGTTAGAGCCCTGTGTGGATATAAAATTTGTATTCTCATCCAGTCTGCAATCCCCAAACATGGTTCATGGATATCTGCGCCCCCGTATCCGCAGATTTGTAAGGCTCTAATTAGTGTTTTTTTATTTGTATTATGGTAGCATAGAGAGGACCCAACCAGATGCCGCAATTGTGCTACACACTGTACAAACACATTATAAAAACCAGCCTCTGTTCCAAAGGGTTTACAGTCTAAATAGAAGACAGAGGGTAGTACAGAAAACAGAGGGACAGGGAGGGAAGTGTCTTGCCCAAGGTCACACAACAGATCAGCGACAAAGCGAGGAAGAGGCTGAAAAAGAATCAACCATCTATATTCTCAGCAGGGTAATATAGTCTCCTAAGCCCATCACTCCTTGACCTCTTTACTGAGCTTTTTTTCACTCATGGGGACACTTAGTATTAAATGGAATAGCTCCCACGTGTGGTTGTGACTGGCCTGTGGCAGTCAACCCACTTGTCAAAAACCAATGAAGAGCTGTCAAATTTCAGCCACAACCCTTTGGGCTGGATTTGAACCAGTGCCATGTAAAAGGTTTCCAGAATCATTACAAAGGCTACCCACTTATGCTCCTCACAAGAATTTATGTGTGTTCCCACTCAGTGTGTATGATAGGTTCCTCCCTTCCCACATGGCTGTCATACATATAGAGGCTATGGGTCTCACCTGGAGAGGCTGGCTCAAATCACAGAGGCTCATGCTTTTAGGTGTGGAGGTACCTAATTTAATCCCTGGTACCAGCCAAGATGATGGCTATTACTCTTCTGTCCTACCTCACTGCTCTGGTTCTTCCCCTCACTAAGGAACACTGTCATTTTTAGTAGAACAGATGTGACTTCAGCAAATTCCATGGAGATACACTGGTTTAACAAGAATAAACAAGAGAAGAATCAGAACCAGCAGTTTTTATCATGAGCATATTGTGGGCTTTGATCTGAAACAAGGACTTTGCCTTTGTCTTCTGTAAGGAAAGAGTTGTGACTCATAGTCTGAATTCTGGCTGTGACTGTAACTTTATACCAATGTAATGTTCTCATGCTGTGAATCAGGTGGTCAAGTGACTTGCAAACACCCCCTCCCCATCTCCCCCAGTAAATATAATGAATTAAAAACAGAAACTTCGCCACAGACAATATTTTACATTATCAAATGCTCCATCCCTGCAGTTATGAATAGAGTACAATTGGCATTATTCTGCTCTACTATTTTATATAAGCCTGATGGCAGGCAGCCTTTTAACTCAATCATATAAATGTCTTAATACTCTGCATTGATCTGGAATCAGCACAGTTGCCGACATGTGGATAAAAAGCATCTGGAGAATTTGTTGGTTGTTATTTCAAGCTGTTTATTATTCCTTGAGGACTCATATGCACACTCAGAACTATCATGCCTGTATTAATAGTGTTCTCTGACACCGCTGGGTACAGTAACACTGTACATTAAAGATGCTTTAGAAAATTGTTTGTGAGCTGCTATTGCACTGGGATTCCTTTGTACAATTTTCAGCTTTACTCTGAACAAATATTGGAAACCCACATGCTGGGAAGGAGGAAGTTTGCACTTCTCAAACTGGCCCCTGGCATATAGTTATAAAATAAAACGGTGATATTCAGAGAGTTATAGACTGAATATTGGATTCAGCACATTTATTATTAACACAGATGCATGGAACATAGGCATTGCCATGCCCTAAGAATTAAGTGTAAGAATAACTTTGGAATACAGGATCTTATGAGCCCAGTGGAGAAACAGGCAGTAAGGATGTTCTTGGCATCCACATGAAGGCAGATAAGAGACATACCCTCCCTTTAGACACACTGCAACCCCTCTTGGGCATCTATCTGCATGGAGGACAACTAAAAGAAAGGATGTATTCCAGCTTACTATTTCCACTTTTTCATTTAATGAAGGACTGTGGGCCAAGTTCTCAGATGTTGTAGACCAAATTACGTCAGAGGGAAGGCAAGCAAGCTACTCAGTCACCTAAGTTAAACCTGAGGAACTAAGCAATAGATCATCTAGACCTATCATACCAGCAACCATTTAGTCTGAGGGTAAAAGGCCAGCAGACTGTTTATGCTGCCCAA
Organism: Rafetus swinhoei; assembly: GCA_019425775.1. Taxonomy (NCBI): domain Eukaryota; kingdom Metazoa; phylum Chordata; order Testudines; family Trionychidae; genus Rafetus; species Rafetus swinhoei. Next base: position 24,138,339 of record CM033425.1, on the reverse strand, counting down.
CAAGGCAACACCAAGTAAACAGGGGGATGTCCTGTTGTGTGATAGGGAGCACACTGGTTACTGATAGCATCCACTCCCTGAATTTTAGTCATTTCAGTCCTAACATGGTCTAACATTAGCTCCATCACCATAGATCAGATGCAGCTGGCGCAAAGAGGGAAACCTACTGTGCTGTAGTTTTAACAAGGAAATCACAAGTACAGTGTACCTCAGCACAATCCTAACAATGTGTGTGTTTATTTATGGGAGTTCAGAGCACTTTACAAACACCCTTAAAAGATATGCAATCAAATAACACCATCACTACTGTACAGATGGGGAGACAGAGAGATAATGTTCCCAGGGTTAACCAGTCATTTCAGTGATAAGAGTTGGGAGCAGAACTTCATGCTCTTTCCTCCAAATGAGACTTCCTCCCAAGTCAAATTTTGTGAAAACCTCACAAACTGTATTTGAAATGTGTTGTACCTCTAACAGAGATCCCTTTAGGAAAAAACAGGGTAGATTGCAATCTTCATGGGTTGTAAATATAGCCTATTACAAGCAACCACATAAAGTATGTCAGGAGGCAATGGATTCTTGTCATGCTCTTTCATGGTTATTGCAGCAATATGACTAAAATGCAGTCATTACGATCTTACTGTGAAAAATTAAATATGGTTCTCTATGTTATATTTTAAAAAGACATTAGTGCCTTGATGCCTTCAGAACTTAAAGAATTCAGAATTTGTTGCTTTCTTAATCCAGCATCCTCGTATACCTCTGAAAATGCCCTAATTCAAATCATGTGTGAGGGAAAACTGACGTGAGCTCAGGTCTGCAAGCCTATTGATAGCCTTCAAACTGTTCCACTTTGGACAGAGATCTCCAGTATAGTCTATTACATATTTTAGAAAGTTTATCTGTCTACCTGTCTGTCCATTCAAGAATTCCTCCTAAATGGTAAGAGCTAGAAGCACCAAATTCAGTATACAGCTTCCTCTTATTGTAACTCAGGTTGTGAAAGGAAAACGGGATGTGCTTGGAATAGGACTGCTTCTCATAAAACCATATAGAAAAGAGACAGAATCACCAGGTATGTGAAAGGAGCTGGCTAGGAGTGTCCCCACCTCTGGGACTGCCCCCTCTCCAAGCCTCCCACTCTCCAGGTGCCCTTTAGGGACAGGGTGCTGAACCCTCCTCCTCCCGCCCTCCCCACCCCCGCCCCCACTTTGTACAGGGACTTTGGCTGTACCCCTTCATCTGTCAGGGTATGTCTACACTTGCTCCCTAGTCTGAACTAGGGATGCAAATGTAGCATAAAGAAGTTGCTAATGAAGCACGGGATTTAAATATCCCGCGCTTGATTAGCGTATTTGCGTCTGGTCGCCATTTTTAAAATCCACTAGTCTGAATCAACTCGCTGCGTGTAGACGCGGTATTCCAAAAGAAACCCCTTCCCTCGAATTAACTGTTACTCCTCGTGCAATGAGAATTGCTGGTTTACTCATATCATGTTGAATATAAACTTGCAATTATTTTTCAGAACACCTATAAAAAGCAGAATTTCTGACTCCCACCATCACTCCCCGCCATGATTATTCAATGATTTATGCCTTTCACACTTAGTGGTGTTGAACAAAACAGTGTTACAGTTCAGAGACTAGTTATAAAAAATAACAATTGACTTGATCCAAGAGTAAGAATTGAATTCAACTTAATAATAATAATAATAATAATAATAATAATAATAATAAACTTTACAGAATAGCAAGCTGGAGAGAAGCATTGTACTTCTCCTGGCTTCCAGAAGACTCTGCCCACTATCAGGTTACAAGAGTTAACTGGTCAGAATGAACTCTCATTAGCTGATAACATCCTGTGGGAAGGATGCTGATAGCTATACAAATTAACATTTTCATGAGTATTCCACAGACAACACCGATATGGAGATGTGATGCAATATAAAACAAACACTACAAAGCCCATGAAAGAAATCCAACTGGTGTGTTTGTGTCTCCATGCATCTACTTCTCTTTTTTTCTTAAGTTAATTCTGTCCTTTTTCTTTCTGGCTTTCTCTGTGAACTAGTGGTACCCAGTAGGGATGTAAAATCCGATTTAATAAGTTAAGCAGTTATATGTTAGGTTTTAACCAATTAATCAATTAAGCGGGATGTGGGGGGACCACACCAGTCTGGCTGGAGCAGCCCCTAGACCACAGGGCTGCTGCCGGTGCTCCTGGTCCTCCAGTGTGGGGCTGCCGCCAGCGCTCTTGGCCCTCTTGGCTTTCACGCACAGGGTTACCACTGGCCCCCTTCGGCTGCCTCCAATGGCCCCGGCGGCCCTGCAAAATAGAGCAGGCAGGGCAGGAGTAGTCCACCACCCAAGGCAGGCTGTGGGCAGGGGACTGCTCCCGAGCTCTGGTTAACTGGTCCTTTCACATCCTAGTACCGAGTCACTGATACACACTCATGTGAAGATGATAATGAATTACTTGTATTGTGGTAGTACCTAGGACCCCTACTTATGAATAGGACCCTATTGCATTCAATGCTGTACAAAAACGGAGCAAAAACATGCTCCCTGTTCCAATGAACTATGAGGAGACAAAGATGCTCAGAATCAGATGGTCAGTTACTCAGATGTATGAGTATCAGCACATGATGCATTAGTTCTCATACCTATAGTGTACCCTTTCATGACTCATCCCTACCTGTACCTCCTTGCTCAAAGTATCTTCCATTGATCCCAGGGTTTGCATCAGTCCCAAAGACAAGAGTGGCAAAGGGCAACCATCTTCACTGTAAATCAGCTTCTTTTTCATCAAATACTTTTCACTTGTACTTAGCGTACCATTCAGAACACATGCAGCCTTGAGCAAAACAAATGCTTTGGATGGACAAAAAAGTCAAAAACAACCAGTAATAAAATAAAAAAATATGAGGGAAAATATACCACTGAGGTCTGCATTTATGTCTTGTGTGCTGTCTAATTATACTTCTCCTTCAAATTAGATCATAAACTAAGACACCTGACTCCAGAGCAAGTGTTCATAAACCAACCCTGAGTCATGGTACATTTCTCATCCAGTTGAGGGAAAATGATCACCCAGTTAGCAATGAGGTATTTGAGCCCCAGGGTAAATCTGTAAAAAAGGGACTAATACTGCTTTCCACAACGCATGGTAGGAATGCTAAGCCTCAGAGGAACACAGCCATGAAAGGACACTGTACTGATCTTAGACAGTTTAAACCATGGGGTCTTTTTGCAGTCTGGCAAATTAAAAATAATAAAAATATAGAAATAGCACATTCTGGAATATGCCCAACATCTCCAGTATCTGGAATGAAATTAGTTTAAAAATTCACAGTGACAGCTACATAATATTTGAAATGGGAGACATTTATTACCAAAGTCTAGGTAATACACTCAGATCTAATATCACACATTCCATAAAGAAACATGAGGCCAAAATCATATAATATATCCTTCAAGCCACACAGCTGCATCCTGTAAATTATGATTGTCAAAAGCAAGAAAAGGTTAATGCCTGGGACTGGGTGACATTTGGAAATTTATTTCATCAGACCTTAGGTTCATGATTCAAACTAGCTTATTGCATTCCGCTAAGGCTAGTGAAGGTAAGTTGTATTTGGATAGCCCTCAAAGATATTGCAGTTTTGCACACTTAGAGGTAAATGTTCCACAGAAAAGCAACATGGGATATATTATTATTACCTTTTTACTACTTAGCTACCATTACTTCTGCTGAAGTTACTGCTACTCAGGGGAGCCGACAGCTTCAGTGGGCCCCCAGGCAGTTCTGTGCCCCAGAAGGGGCGGGGCCTTGGGCTGAAGGGATGGGACAGAGGCAGCCAATCCTCACTGCTGTCTGGATCATGGTGCACTGCCCCCTTCCCTCCAGCACTTAACGGTGCCTGGAGCACAGCACTCTGGCAGAAGTATAAAGGGCTTGAGTTTTTGCCCACCACCACTGCTGAAGTAGGAGAGATGGTGGCCAGGAGCCCCAGACCCTTTTGTATTACTGGTCCCCAGGGCAACTACTCCCTGTATCCCCCACCCCATAGGAGGCAGGGCTGGCTTTAGGAAGCGTGGGGCCCAATTCGAACAGTTTTGGCGGGGCCCCCCACCACCCAGGATTTTTTGTTTAGCAAAAACAAAAAAACAAAAAAACCCCACCAAGTTTTGTACATTGTGGCATATATTGTACACACAAGTTTCGGTACATTGCGGCATATATTATAAATATCAAGCTGGTTAAGCTGTTACCCGACAGACTTAGGTAAGCAATTGCTGTGGAGCCTAAGCAATTAATCAAAGCCTATCCCCCCACAGAAGCCAAATTCGGCCTGGTGTTACGTATCTATCACCACTGGACTGACAATCACAAATCAGGCCAGACAAGGTTTAGGGCCAAACCATGTATTTGAAAGTTAAAGGCACACAACAACAAGCAACTGCAACGAACCCACCCTATCCCAGAAGAAAGAAAGATAGAAAGGTCCCATACACAAAAGGGGTAAACTATACAGAATAGGAGACGGCGGTGGATGCCTGTGACCTACAATCCCTTGGCTAATTGAAAGCCTTAGGAGAGGATCAGCAGGGAGTTCCCTCCAAGCAATGATCTGGCGATTGATGCCTGTGACCTACAGAGACGTGTCTACAGCTGCTGCAGGGAGACAGCTCTGCCTGCCTCCATCCCTCTCCCCCAGAGTCTACAGCCCCATTGCAAAGCGAGGGAGTGGAAGGAAAGAAGCTGAGGCCCATCAACGGGACTGAAGCAGTCATGAGCAAGCCATGCCCGGGAGCCATTCTCCTGTCCATTGCTGGTGCAGTGTTGCTTTAGGCACGCTGAAATGCAGTCACCTCTAGGGTGGGCTGGACAGCTGTTTAACACCTGCACAAGGTTTCAGGCAGGGGGCAGTGTGGGCTGCCTTCCTGCAGAGTCCCCATCAGAACTACTGTGCCCTCCTGGCTTAGGAAAAGAATAAACAGGAGGACTGGAAATTAACCCGCCCAGTCTCACGTTCCCTAGGCAGGGAATGAGCCATCTACATTAGGCCCCAGCTGGAGTATCATGTCCAGTTCTGGGCGCCACATTTCAGGAAACGTGGAGAAACTGGAGAAAGTCCAGAGAAGATCAACACAAATGATGAAAGGTCTAGAGAACATGAGATATGAGGCAAAGCTGAAGGAATTGGCCTTGTTTACCTTGGAAAAGAGAAGACCGAAAAGGGACATGAGAGCAGCTTTCAAGTATCTAAAAGAGTATCATAAGGAGGAGGAAGAAAAATTGTTCTGCTTGGCCTCTGAGGTTAGGATGAGAAGCAATGGGCTTAAATTGCAGCAAGGGAGGTTTAGGTTGGACATTAGGAAAAACTTCCTGCCTGTCAGGGTGGTTAAACACTGGAATAAATTGCCTAGTGAGATTGCGGAATCTCCATCACTGGAGATATTTAAGACCAGGTTAGACAGACACCTGTCAGGGATGAGCTAGGGCAACTCAAGTTTGGAAGCCCCAGGGGCCACACTGATACTTACAGAACATGCTGAGGGCCTCAACTTAAGTGTGGTTGCATATGCAAGCAAACATATACAAATAGCTTCTCTCACACGGACAGGCATGAATACAAAGATTAAGGCAAGACTACACAACACACAGGCCCCATTTAAGTCAGTTCTGCTGATAGTAATAAAATGCAATATTTACCCGATTTCTACCCATGTGACAGCACTTTTCATGAGCAATGACAATCCAAGAATTTAGCTACTAAAACACATATCAACAGAAGATCATTACACTGACTACTTTTTTGATCCCCACATAAACCCAACCTGCACCGCGGGGCGCAAACAAAATGGCTGTGGGCAGCGTACCAAGTTATTAATAAATATTTTATAAACCTTTACCTTTTCTCTCTGCTGCCATGTCTCCTCTCCTTGCTCCATCATCTCCCCTGGTGCCTGCTGCCCCCCAACTCCTCACCCTCCTCTGCTGTCCTGACTCCTGCCCTTCTCACTGCCCTCAGCCCTCCTGAGACCTGCCCCCCTCCATCAGCCCTTCTCTCCCTCCTGTGTCCACTCCTCCAGTAGCCCCACTCTGATCATGTGAGCTACCCCTCCTCATCTCTTCTCCTAACATTTCCCTCTACACAACTGCCCTGCCTCTCTCCTCTGGTGCTGGTCCCTCCCCTGCAGGTGTCTGCCCTTCTGCTTCACCCCCAGAATCCCCTGGCACCTGCACCTTCCCTTAACCCTGCACCCTCCTCGTGACTCCCCTTCCCTTACTGCCCCTGCCCCCTTTGCCCTCTTTTTCCCTGATGCCCACCCCCTCACCACTCTTTGCCCCCGTTCCGTCACGCCCCTGTGCCCTCACACATGCCTTGCTCCATCCCCACCTTTCTCATGCCCACCCCTTTTTCAAGCCTTCTCCCAGCACCTCCCCTCCCCTCTAGCCCCAATGCCCTTCCCTCTCCTCTCCTCTCCTCTCTCCTCTCCCAGCATCACCCTGTCCCCTCCCACTGACACCTCCCCTCCTGCCCTTTCCCTCATTGTCTGCACTTGGCCCCTGGCATTTGTCTCTCCTCCACCCTGTCTCTTGGTACCTTCCCTTTTCTTCCTCACCCTCCATCTCCCCCTTCCCTCCCATCCCCTCTGTACAAGCCCCTCCCCTCCACACATGCTCCTTCCTCTCCCACCCCTTCCCTTTCCTCCACAAGCCCTTCCTCTCCCACCCTCCCCGCAAGCCCCCATGCACACCCGCGCTGGGGCCAACACAGCCCCTCCCCACATCATCCCTGTCGGGCTGGAAGCCAAGGCTCCCCACCGCCAGTGTCCCCCGCCCCCCAGCGCTCCTGTTCTGGGCCTCAGCCTACAGAGCCTAGTGCTGGAGCCCCTCAGGTCAGAGACGGCAGCCAGGGGCTGGGCTGGGCTGGGTCCACCTCTGCAAGCAGCCCGGGGCCCCGCGGGAGAAGCGTGACCCCGCCTGCTTTGACCGCGCCCTGCGGGGCTGCTCTGCACCCCGGCTCCATGTGCTCAGGGCGAGTCGTTGCTCCCCGGGCTGCAGGTGGCTGAGAGCTGACTGAGCCTCCCACCCCTCCCCCCTAGTTTTCCCCCTCCCTTACCTTCTGCCTTCTATAATGCGGGGCTGGACTCCGAGTCCGAGCCTCCTGCAGTTTTCAGTTTTAAAAATCCCAGGCCGTGACAACATCACGTCACACCCGGGCGTCTCCCCACCCACCTGCAAATGCATGCGCATGGCAGCAGCAGCCGGCAGCGTGTGCAGGCAAGGGGGAGCAGCCGACTTCCAGGTGCAGGGCGCGGGGCCCCCTCAGGTGCGGGGCCCGATTCTGCCAAATCGGCTGAATCGGCTTAAGGCCGGCCCTGATAGGAGGACCCGCCTCTACTACTTCACTTCATTGAGTACACTCATGTTCCAGACACATTTACATTTATTAACCCGTTTATTAACATTCAGATTTGTTTACTGTATCTTTGAAAATGTGCCCTGCTTGCTTGTGACCTTCTCATGCTGTCGTTTCCCCAGTCAAACAAAGTTGAAAGCTAAAGAACAAAACATGTTGCTTGATTAACCCAGTATCCCCCACACACCCTTCAAAATATTCTATTTAAGATACGAGGAAAGAGAAGTGATATGCATTCAGCACTCTCATGACATTGATAGCTTCCAAACTAATCCACTTTGGACAGAGATCTTCATTATTGTTCAAAATAATGCAAAGTCCAGCTTGTATCCCTTACGGCAGCATACTATATATAGTAGCCCAATGTCTGTGACTCTGTAACGCTGAAACGCTGGCTGTTCCCTCTGGGCGGCGCTGTTGCGTCCCGCCGTGGTGCTCGGCTGACTTCTGCGCTGCTCAGCCGGGCCGCCGTGTGGGAGCAAGCAGCGCAAGCGGCTGTTTGGGGTCCATGCTCTCCATGCAGCTCAGGGGTGCTGCATGGGGAGCACGGGGCCCAAATGGCTGCTTGTGCCACTTGCTCCTGCGCGGTGGCCCGGCTGAGTGGCACAGAAGTCAGCGAGCACTATGGCGGAGGCAACAGCACCGCCCAGAGCGAACAGCCAGGGGGCAGGGCCTGGATGAGCGTGTGTCTCTGACGTCAGGAAAGGGTGCTGGATTCAAAAGGAGGAAAGCAGAGCAGACACAGAGGATGCGGAGGAGACAGAAAGGAGAACGGAGGAGGCGGAGGACAGTGAGAGAGACACAGCAGGAGGAGGAGAAGAGAAACACAGAATGAGAGGCGGGATGGGGAGAAGAGAAAGAGAGAGAGATGGAGAGAGAGGCAGGAGGTGGACGAAAGCTGAGCGAGAGAGAGGGCAAGGCAGTAGGAGGAGAAGAGAGAGAGAGAGGCCATTTGTGCCACTTGCTCCCGCATGGTGGCCCAGCTGATCAGCGCAGAAGTCAGCCGAGCGCCACGGCGGGAGGCGAACGGGGGTGGGGCGGTGACGTACACGCCCAGGGGGTGGGGCCTGGACGAGCGTGCATCCCCGATGGAGACAGAGGAGAGCGAAGAGAGAGTGAGAGGCAGGAGGGGGAGAAGAGAAAGAGAGAGATGGAGAGACAGGCAGAAGGCAGAGGAGAGCTGAGACAGAGGGGGGAGGCAGAAGGAGGAGGAGAGAGAGAGAGAGAGACGGAGCGAGAGACCGGAGGCTCAGGAGGGAAGACGGACATGGAGGAGAGACCTGAAAATCCCGTCTTATGACGGACTAATTGGCTAGTCATATATATAGTAGCCCAATGTCTGTGACTCTGTAACGCTGAAATGCTGGCTGTTCCCTCTGGGTGGTGCTGTTGCCTCCCTGGCTGTTCCCTCTGGGCGGCGCTGTTGCCTGATTCACGTCCTTCGCCTCCCGCCATGGCACTCGGCTGACCTCTGCGCCGCTCAGCCGAGCTGCCGCGTGGGAGCAAGTGGCGCAAGCAGCCGTTTGGGCGCCGCGTCCCCATGCAGCACGGAGGTGCTGAATGTGGAGCACGGGGCCCAAACGGCCGCTTGTGCTGCTTGCTCCCCTGCGGCAGCCCAGCTGAGCAGCGCAGAAGTCAGCCGAGCGCCATGGCGGGAGGAGAAGGGGGGCGGGGCGGTGACGTACACGGCCAGAGGGCAGGGCCTGGCTGTGTACGTCCACCGCCCCACCCCCCTTCGCCTCCCGCAATGGGGCTCGGCTGACTTCTGCGCCGCTCAGCCTGGCCGCCACGGGGGAGCCCAAACAGCTGATTGCTCCGCTTGCTCCCCCGCGGCGGCCCGGCTGAGCGGCGCAGCAGTCAGCCAAGCACCATGGCGGGAGGTGAAGGGGGCTGGGGCGGTGGCGTGTGGTGTGACAGTGACTCCAGGCCCCACCCCTGGCCATGAATGTCACCGCCCCGGCCCCCTTCGCCTCCTGCAGTGGCGCTCAGCTGATTTCTGCCTCACTCAGCCAGGCCGCCGCGGGGCAGCAAGTGGAGCAAGCGACCGTTTGGGCTCCGCGCTCCCCATGCAACACGGGGAGCACAGAGCCCAAACAGCCATTTGGGCTCTGTGGTCCCCCGAGTGAGAGGCAGGAGGGGGAGGAGAAGAGAAAGAGAGAGACAGAGAGAGAGAGGCAGGAGGCGGAGGAGAGCTGAGAGAGAGGGGGAGGCAGTAGGAGGAGGAGAGAGAGACACGGAGCGAGAGACTGGAGGCTCAGGAGAGAAGACCAACGTGGAGGAGAGACCTGAAAATCCTTTCTTATGACAGGCTGATTGGCTAGTATCCTTAGAAACATCTAACCATTTAGTTCATTTGGATATGCACTGTTAGGGTGGAGAGGGTAAAACTACAATATAATTGTAACCTCTTCAAACTTGTGTAACACCACAGCTGATAAAATCATCAGATGTGCTCAATATGACAGTGCAGGAGGATTCGGGTTTCTTATTGAGGCACCTAGGGCTTAGCCTCTTTAAGTTACTTCCTGTCTGGATTCACCACTAAGCCCACACTTGAAGACATCATCTAAGCGGCACCTGTTCTGAGTGTGGCTTTATAGCTACATAACACATATCTGATTGGATGTCTGAACATTTCCATTCTGGGGGGGAAATAAAACAGAATATGCACAAGAACATTTTATTGTGGGTGTTTTTTTCTGTTGGTTTGAACTTTTGTTCTTCAGATATTGTTGCTGTTGAAAGATTTTCTCTTTTTCTGACCCAGTTTTCATTTGTCTCTCTAGTTTTGTATTCTTTAGCAGGTCACACTTAGCTAAAACACATAGGGTATGTCTGTCTAGCATTTTGGAACAAGACTCCCAGGCCAAGTCAACAGAAAGTAGTGCACTAAATATAGCTATTAGACAACATTTTGAAATTGTGGCTTGTGTTTTGGCACCTAAAGAGTGGGTGATAGTCTTCAGAGCCTGAGCTCATCCACTCAATGTGCAGCATCCATCAAATAAGCAAACAGAATGTTTGGAATAATTTAAAAAGGGATAGAGAATAAGACAGAGAACATCTTATTGCCTACGTATAAATCCATGGTACACCCACATCTTGAATACTATGTGCAGATATGGTTGCCTCATCTCAAAAAAGATATATTGTCATTGGAAAAAGTTCAGAAAAGGACAATAAAAATGATTAAGGGTTTGGAACGACTGCCACATGAAGAGAGATTAAGAAGACTGGGACTTTTCAACTAAGAAAAGAGGAGACTAAGGGGGGATATGATAGAGGTCTACAAAATAATGACTAGTGTGGAGAAAGTGAATAATGCAAAGTTATTTACTTGTTCCCATAACATAAGAACTGGGGGACACCAAATGAAATTAATAGGTAGCAGGTTTAAAACAAACAAAAGGAAATTTTTCTTCACACAACACACTCAACCTGTAGAACTCCTTGCCAGAGAATATTGTAAAACCAGGACTTTAACTGGGTTCAAAAAAGAACTAGATAAATTCACGGAGGATAGATTCATCAATGGCTGTTAGCCAGAACGGGCAGGGATAGTGTCCCTAGCCTCTGTTTGTCTGAGGCTGGGAATGGAAGACAGGGGAGGGATCACTTGATAATTCCCTGTTCTGTTCATTCCCTCTGGGGGTTACCTGGCATTGGCCACTGTCAGAAGGCAGAATACTGTGCTAGATGGACATTTAGTTTGACCCATTATGGCCATTCTTATCTTCTTAAGCTTGAACCCAAGAGACAAGTTCAAAATGCTCCCTGTAGCAGTATTTTTAGAATGTTAACATAGTCCAAGTTTGTCAACCTAGGCTAGAAGGCTCATACAAAAATGCTGGGTAGACATACACATAGGGGCTAGTAAAGCCTAAACATACTGTGGGCTTACCTTTGTAACTGACTGCTCACATGGAAATTCTTGATCTCCACAAAAGTTCTAAGCAAGGAAAATTACTATAACTTGTCGTCTTATATTTTAGAGACTTTCTCGACTTGATTGAGATTGTATCTTGCATTGATTTTCAGTGGGGTGGAATATTCCTTAGTACTACTCTGCTCCTGACATTGACTTCTTTCTTTGGCTTCAGTCATGACATTGGACCTGTCTCAATTTCTTCTTCTGTAAACTGGGAATAATAATACTTAACTTCAGGCACACTGACGCGGGGGAGGTGGGGGAAGGGAGGGAGAGGGAACAAAGGAGGCAATTCCCCCATGCCTGGTGATTCAAAAGGGCCTGGGTCTCCTGCCTGCTGCTGCCACTATTGCAACAGCAGCAGCCAGAGCCCTGGGCCCTTTAAATTGTCACTGGTGCCCCAACTGGTATGCTCTGGGCATCGCCGAGGGCTGATTGGAAGGGGCGTGACATGGTCTGGTCAGTGTTGGAGGCTGATTGCCCTAGCCCTGCCCCTTATGTTCAAGGTCCTAGGTCTTCCAGGAGCGCCCACCCCACACCTTGCCCAGGAGCCCAGCAATTCTGTCAGCCCCCCTGCTTAACTGCCTATCTCTGGGTATGGCTACACAACAAAACTTAACCTCAAAATAAGCTATGCAACTTGGGCTATACTAATTACATAGATTAAGTTATTTTGAAATAATGGGTTTGCTGTGTAGATGCGCAATATATTATTTTAGAATAACATCCGTTATTCCAAAATATTGCTGCTGTGTAGATGTATCGTCAGAGGGATGTTAAAGTGCTTTGAAAACTAATATTAGTATGTCCCCATTCTTGAGTTGTTTAGTTGTCTTCCACAGCATTGCAGGTACACATTGCCCAATGCATGCATTGCATACAGTGCACAATACTGCATAATACTGCAGACATTTCAGTAAGGAGCAGTGGCTAAGCTGAATAACCTGGGTCTCTAGCAGAAGTACTAATCAAATTTCCTACAGTCACAGCTGCATCATCATCATTGTGAATACTGAACCATCAAAACTGTCCTCAAAATACAATTGTTTTAAAAGCTACCACACAGACGCATGGCATATTTCATAACGAGTAAACTACTAAAAATAATAAAAGCACTATATGAAACTTTTCTTTGCTGGATTTCCTGTAAATAGCATGACTCAAGATTTCCAAAGAACAATCAGAAGAAAGGTTAGCTTGTTTGGTTGGCACAGCGATCATTAGTAATGGGGTTAAACTACAAAATTCAGAACTGGATCTTGGTTCTGATTTCAGTTACTACCCTTAGCCTTTAAATTAGGAGCAGTGTTCCTCCTAATTTTTTTCCATCCATGTTCAGACAAAATTTAGTTATGTGCACAGAGGCATGTGGGATGTGCACCATCAATAGAAATATATGCTGCCACTGTGGGCGCTCTGCTAATCAGCTGGGTATCATTTGAATCTCTCCTAGATGACTGCTGAAGCGCTCAGCTTCCAGGAAACACTGGTTTGGAGTTATGGAAGTTTTGGTCTGGGCCCATTTCTATTGATTAAATATCCCCTTATGATTCTCCTCTATATATTATACCAAATTGGGTCTCAATAATAGATTATATGCACACATAAACCATTTTATCATGAAAGGATATTAATTAATGTTAGATTACAAAGGAATACATTGGAATTATGCATTAAATCTACACAATTATCTATACCATAGGGAAGCAAAAGTGATTTTCATGTATTATAAAGCATTGGTGTTCATATCATCATGAAGCAAAGAGGGAAGAAAGTACCACATGGTCAATATCCCACAACAGGAGACCAGTCACTAGTTTGGAAGGGGAAACTCAGTAGCCTTTGGGAAGTCTCATACAAAATGGTTTGAGAAGTAAAATAACTTTCAGCCCCACATCCTACTTACCTTTGGGCATATTACCTTTCAGGTATCTAAAAGGGTGTCATAAGGAGGAGGGAGAAAACTTATTCATCTTGGCCTCTGAGGATAGAACAAGAAGCAATGGGCTTAAACTGCAGCAAGGGAGGTTTAGGTTGGACATTAGGAAAAAGTTCCTAACTGTCAGGGTAGTCAAACACTGGAATAAATTGCCCAGGGAGGTTGTGGAGTCTCCATCTGTGGAGATATTTAAGAGTAGGTTAGATAAATGTCTATCAGGGATGGTCTAGACAGTATTTGGTCCTGCCATGGGGACAGGGGACTGGACTCGATGACATCTCGAGGTCCTTTCCAGTCCTAGTATTCTATGATTCTATGATATCTACAATACAGTGTTATTTTGAAATAACAAGATGAGCGTCCAAACAGCAAGCCCGTTATTTTGAAATTATTTCAAAATACCAGACTTCTTATTACAGAATAATAAACCCTGATGGGTGTGTCGGATGGGAGCCGTGCACAGCTGCTCAAAGGCCCTGGCCAGCCTCTAGGCCTCTGCCTCCCATCCTGGCAGGACTGTCTCCCCCTTGTTCTCACACAGGTTGTGCAGGACACAGACGGCCTCCACCACCTGGAGGATGTTCCATTCCTTGAGGTCCAGGCGGGTGAGAAGAACTAGAACCTCCCCTTCAAATGGCTGATGGCGCCTTCCACACTGATGCAGCACGTGCTCAGTCTGGCATTGAACCGTTCCTTAGTGGGGTCCAGGTGTCCCATGTAGGGCTTTATTAATAAGGGGAGCAATCCCTGGCAGGGCTTTGTGAGGGTGGGACTGCAAAACCTCCAGGAATGGAGATTCCATCTGTCCCTTCCCTAGGGAACCCCATTCTAGTGCTTCATCACCATCCTGGGACAATAGCCCAAGATCAGCATACCTGCATGAGCACAGCCCCAACAGTCGATCTTCCCACGCCAAACTGGTTCCTGATGGAACGGTAGCTGTCCGGCATGGCAAGCTTCCAGATGGTAATGACGACTCACTTCTGCAGGGGGATGGCAGGTCACATGTGGGCATCCCATTGCCTGAGGGCAGGGGCGAGCCACTCACAGCGCTCCAGGAAGGTGTCCTTCTGCATGCGGAAGTTCTGAAGCCACTGCTGGTTGTCCTACCACTCCATGATGATCCAGTCCTACCAGTCAGAACTGGTGTCCTGGCACCAGAATCAGCAGTATATGGTGTGCAGAGGAGGTTGGAAGGGGCTGTGCTGCATGCACACGGAGAGAGGTGAGAAGGTGACCCAGAGTGAGCTGCTGGTCCTGGTCCTGCAGTGCCATGTGGAAAGCCTGCTGTAACTGCACCAGGAGGTGCAGCAGGAGGTCTAAGAGCTAGTGACTACTTTGCAGAAGGTTCGGTTCCATAGCAGAAGTGCTGTGGCGTCCGCAAGGGCAACCAGAGCATGCAGTGTGAGTTTGCTGTCACTTGAGGATGCAGGCAAAAGTGAAGAGCCTAAGACATGGCTGTAGAGGGGAGCCTCTTTAAGCATTAACCTCAGATAGCCTCAGGCAGCAGCTACAGGAAGTGACTGCTGTACTGATGCCCTGCCTATAGTGCTTCTGGGGGGAAGGGAGGGCATTAAAAGCAATTTAGGCTCCAATCAGTGAAAACACCCTTTTTCTATATAATTCTGCCCTATTTCAATGGGCATTTATAGTGTGGACGTGCTATTTAAAATAGTTATTTCAAGAGTTATTATTTCAAAATAGCTTATTTCGAAATATGTGTGTAGTATAGACATATCCTTCCTGACCTAGGTTGGATAAGGAATACTGGTATGAGTAACTCATAGCCCTAAGCAAGCTGGGAAACCAATTAACATTCACCTGTGTTCAATTAATATAATCCTATCTTGCACCTTCCATTAAAGGCTAAAGGAATACTTTTAAAATAGTCATTAGCTCTTTGAGGTATGTAAGTAGTGTAGCTATTTTATGGCTGTGTTGTCTGAGGCAGAATGGTTATGTGCTTTTCCTATGCCATACAATGAATCAAGTGTCAAAAACCGGCATAATTACCCAGGAGTCCTGGGAGCAGATCCTCAGTTGGTGAAAATTGTCAGTTAATATCAATAAGCTGTGAGAGTTTCTACTAACTGAGAATCTGCTCCTTGATTCCAAAGAACTTTGCTTTAAGCACTAGAAAATATTTATTTCCTCTCCCTTTATCTTCAAGGTTAGCCAGCTGATGGAACTCCTGCTTCCCAGATTTTCAACAACAAAAAATTAAAAAGTAGTTGCATTTTACTTTATGGTTTTAGGCCTATCTCTAGTCATTTTGTCTTAGCTACTCCAATGAAGGAATTTCAAACACAGCCAAAAAACGATGGTATTCAGGTATTGATTAAAAAAAATGATCTCTGGAATCCTTGTTTCATAACATGTTCCCATTTCACTCTCCATTGGAGTTGTTGTATCTATAATGTGTATCATATCCATTTCTTTCATTTCAGTGCACCATTTAATGCTGCCCAGCAAGACACAACCAAATTAACTTCATCTGTCTGAAGGAGCAGTTCAACCTCATTACAGACATAAAAGTAAACATTATTCATATACATACTATTCCAGAAATCCAGACCTGAAAGACACAATGATCCAAACAAACCAGCAAATGTTAAAAAAAAAAAAAAAAAAAAAAAAAAAAAAGGAAGACATCAAAACCTTTGGTTTTCAACTGTTAAAGTATTTAAATAGCTGGTGGTAAAATAAAGTTGATTGTGTATTATGTAGGCAACATTCTGGAAAAATGAGGAACTGGCCCCACAAAATAGAGTGCATGTATGCTGCCAAACCAGCTTTAATTTACATTCATATTCTAAATGAAAGCAGCAAAACAATTGAAAGCCTGCCTCTGTAGTTCTCGCATGTGCATGTGCACACACAGGCTGTTTATAGAGGAAGAAGTTAAACCACTATGCAGATGCTCAGAAGAATAAGTTCACACTATGGCCTTAAACAGGACACAATGGTGCATAGAATTTGAGCTGTCACATCTGCTGTACACTGCAAAAAAACAGGAATAACTTCTAGGCTTCGCCTACACTGGCCAGTCTTGTGCAAGAACGTATGCAAAAGCGGCATGGTGATGAATATTGCCACGCCTCATTTGCATACTTAATGAGCTGCCATTTTTGCGCAAGAGACTTTTTGCTCAAGGAGCAGTCTACACTTATTTTCAGGGAGAATGGCTCTTGAGCAAGAGGGGGTTTTTGCGTAAGAAGGAGAAGTGTAGACTGCTTCTTCTTGCGCAAAAGCCCCTTGCACAAAATGGCAGCTCATTAAGTATGCAAATGAGGCACTGCGATATTCATTGCCGTGCCTCATTTGCATATGTTCTTGCGCAAGACTGGCCAGAGTAGACATAGCCATAAGGTATTGTGTGGAGGAAGCAGGGGGTTTTTGTCGGGGCATACAGGCACAAATGTGGGAACCATAGCCCCTTGGTTTTCATCTCCCTGGGTATGTCTATGCTACACATTTTTGTCAGAAAAATGGATGTTTTTCCAACAAAACCTGAGTTACATCCACACTGCAATCACGTTCTTCCGAAAGTAAATTGGAAGAACAGAGGGGTTTTTCCAGCGTTGGTAATCCTCTTTCTGTGAGGAAGAAGCCTTTTTGCAAAAGAGCTCTTTTGGAAAAAAGCGTGGGTGGACAGGGAAGAGGGAGTACTTTTGAAAGAAGAGGAAAGAGGAAAAAGCACAGGTGCCCTGGTGGCCACTCCCATCTATAGTTAACACAGCTTAAATGCAAGGTAGTGCATATTCAGTGTGGACGCTATCTTTCGAAAAAGCAGATCCCTTTTTCAATGCACTTTTGTGTGTGGCCACTCTTTTTCAGAAGAAGTTTTTTTGGAAGATCTCTTCCAAAAAAAGGTTCTTCCAAAACAAGCCTGCAGTCTAGACATAGCCCCTCTTAAAATCCACCTCTTCAAGTGATCTACCCATTCTCCTTTTTCTTACTAATAATCCTTAACCCATCTTTGGTAGCCTAATGAGTTGACCTCTGACCTGGGATGTGGGAAATCTCGGTTCCATTTGTAGTTCTGTCACTGGCCTGATTGGTGACTTTAGGCAAATCACTTCACCCCTGCCTTTGCTGCCCCATCTGTAAAATGGAGATAAATCATACTGACCCCCTTTCCAGTGCACTTTGAGATCTATTCATCAAAAGCATTACAAAAGCATTAGATATTTATTATCATCATCATCAACAACAACATCATCATCATCATTGCAAGTTCTTAGAGACAGAGGAGTGCCTTCCCTATGTTTCCAAAACACTGATTAAAATAGTGCAACGTAGATGGTGTCATTAATAACAATAATTAATATTTACCTGGGAGTGTTCAGCTCAGATGCTGTATCAGTTACAGCCAGTCCCCGAGTTACAAACGCATTACGGATGAAATGCTTGGCTGTAACTTGGAATGGTTGTAACTAGGAACCCATTGAGTTACATTGCAACCGTGCTGTTCGTAAGCGCAGGTCGCGTTCGTAACTCGGAGCCTGCATTTACGACTGCTTTGGTCATAAGTGTGGATGGTCATAAGTCGAGGTGGCCGTAAGTTACGGACCGGCTGTATTTTACTGACATCCCAATTGAATTGACTCAAGGGCAAAAACAGCAAAAGACTTACTCAAATTCTCACAATGAGGGAAGTGCCTCAACTTTTCCTGTTATCTTTTGACACTGTGGTTAACTCCACAAGAGGAATACAATACATGAGCTCTATTTTGTTTATGCTGTGTCTTTGTCATATTACACAATACATAATATGAAGAAACAGCACTGGAACAAATAATAGTGCTTACTGAATATATAAAACACAATCCTAGCTTCATAGACATTTGGCTACTCTGATTGGGCTCTAATGGCTTCTAAAATACAGAACTCAGTAAGCACCAATAGGTGGGCTATTAATAGGAACACTACACAATCTGTATACACTACAACTTGCATTGGGTCTACCCTAAATTCAGAATTTTTAATTTGTACTTATTTCACTCAGAGGAGGATTTTAAAGGCTAACTACAAAAATATTTGTGGGAAAGTTCAACCTTAAAAGTATATGATATCTGAAGACTAAAAATACTTGAGCATTTTTTAATGTTTTATTGAGATTTCAAACTGATCCTACAGAAGGTGAGAGGTGATAAATAAATCATTTATGTCTATGTGTCTCCAGCTCTTATCTAGTCCTCTAACTAAGAGAACCTGCTGGAGAAATCTTCACTAGTCCTACAACATATTGGACCAGTAGTCAGGAAAAAAATAGCTTGAGTGAATCCAGTATAGAGTCTTCTGCTGAAATGACTACAAGTTGAACCTCTTTAGCCCGGCACCCCTGTCTCGACCTGACTGGGGTGCCAAACCAGAGAATTTGCTGAACCACAGGAGTTCAATATTGTTTAGCAGCATTACCCACACTTCCACTGCTTGCTGGACTCTTAGAGGAGATTGAGGGGTAAATTAGAGCTAAATAACAGCACAGAACACTGAGAGCCAGGCCTGGTGGCTGTAAACAAACTTGATGGGACCACAGGAAACTTGGCCACGCCCATGATATGTGGACATCCAGCTAACTAAAATCAAGCTGAACCATGGATGTTGCCGGACCAGAGAGTGCCAAATTAGAAAGGTTCAACCTGTAGAAGAACATACAAGTTCCCACCCTTCTGACCCTGTAAGGCTATGGTACCCTTGCTGGGCTTAATATATAATCCTGATGGTCTCTTGACCAAATTCTCATCTGCTCATTGAAGTCTGTGGACCTACCCCAGCAGAGAGTTGGGCTTCTTAAATCTACTTCAAACTAAGGCTGCAGCTAGGATGACATCAAATTGATTACTGTGGCCCAGAATGGAGACTTATAAGCTTCTTACATAGAAAAATCTCAAGATGAACTTAAAATGATTTATCTGCCTAAGTCACCAGTTGACTCATTAAAAAACTCAACACAAACCTTCTTATTTTAGACAGGCAAGTGCCTGCATTTCCACTCTTCTCCCCACCAGGCAGCAAGGTAATTAGGCACTGAAGATAATCAGGCAAGGGCAAGTTGTTTAAGATGGAGTTCAAGTTGCATCTGAAATCATCACCACATTCTGCCACAAGCAGATTGCTATTGGAATTGTCCCTGCTCTTGTTTAGAGTGCACCATGCTAGCAGAAAAAAGTTTTGCCATAGTCTGCAGGACAACTACCAGAAATTAATTGGTGAACAGCCATTAATTGGTATAATTTGTATATTTATTTCCACTACCAGTGCATTTTTACAGCAAGCCTTATGATAAAGTAAAGCAGAATGATACCCATTGATTTAACAGGAAGCCTACAAAGACCAGGGTTATTTAATGCTAACTGTGTATTGGAACACACATTAGGAGTGATAAGTTGCTGAAATGCTTTAGAATTAGCATGAGAAATATCTCAGAAGCAGGAATGGTTTTCCCATGAAGAAGAGATCTCTTTTTAAACTATGTCTCATTATGGAGAAAAATGTTATTTTTTTTTAGGCAGAAATTTAAAAGCTAAGAACAGCCACTGCACAAATATTGCACATTTCTATTTTAATCACAGATAGGAAAGCTGAATTCACCCATTAGCTCTGTCTCAGCAATTCTCTCTTCCGGAGAAAGGAATCATCTGGGATTAGCAGAGTTTTATACTGTTAGTCTCCTAACCTGAAGAAAAGTGGGTTTCAAAATGACAAACTGTTTATCCCCAATTTTGGCCTGATATATTTTAACATTGTTGGAATTATGTGAAAATACCCCTAAAATTAAGAGAATGGCTAGCAATGAAACCCTCTGACATCTATGGGGTTTACTGAAATCTGGTCCTTATTCTGAGTACATATCTTGCAGCTAAGACACAACTGTACAAAAGTCTGAGTGAACCATTTGGTTGGGGGGGGGTGGGAGTTTAAGACTCAGTGCTATTTGTTGAAAAAATTGTGGGGGAAAATCCAGAATTGTCATTTTTATGCAAAACTTTACTCAGAAACAATGACATTTGCTCTCCTGTTGGCTCTGTATTAGTAAGCAAATAAATATAGATGATAAAGATACATAAAAAAAGAAAAGACATCCAATGATTGTATTTTTCAAAAATAAAGTTATTTTTATGAAATAATTTTTAAGATGGGAATTCCATCAAGTGCTCTCCTTAGGGGAAACACATTGAGCTCCCTTCTCTGGGAAGAGACGAGGTCTAAACATTCAAAAACCCTGCCTAAACTCTTACTTTGATAGTGCACTTATCTGCCTCATAAGATTATTGCATGAATGTGCTGCCACATTGTACTAGGCTCCCCGCCCCCCCGCCCAGCGATTCGTACGTGTAGGTCCATTGTGGGACAGGGTGCCATTGGGGGAAAAGGTAGGGTGATGGCAGGAAGGGGTGGAGCTTGGGGAATGGGAATGAACAGCTGGGACTCCTAGACTGGATTGTGACCCCTGCTCTAAATATAGGGATGTTGATGGTGAAATTGTGAACCCAGGCAAGACTGCAGTCTCACAGATCTCACTGCATCTAGAGTATGGCCATGCTTTGTACTTAAGTACTAAGTCTAATAGAGAATGTGTTTTCCAGTCTTTGATTGTAGGTCATTAGAAATGTTGGTAATGCTACTCAACAATATTGACCTCCAGTGGTTCAGCAAATTCTCTGGTTCAGCACCAGTCAGAATTCTGAAGGTGCTGGACTAGAGAGATTCAATCTATACTGTGTTACTGTACCACAGAATGTATTGAATAAGATATTTTATGAAAGCTTGTAATGTTCTGAATTGAATGGTCATTATGACACAGATACACAGATTATGGTATGAATCTGTGTATTTCTGTATACAGAAAACTGTGCTCATAACCTGTACCACAACTGCAATTGACATCAGGGAGGAGCATCTCCCAAGACAGGTGTTTGAAGAAATCTGACTCCAAGTAACAATCCATTGCCCAGCAAGGAAGAGACAATGATGGCAATTAAGAATTAATTGAAAAATACAGCAACATCTCAAGTAAAGAGGGAATTTCCACACTTGGAATAAATATTAGTCACCATGAACTGAGAGGAGAAGGACATTTTTAAAAAGAGCAGAAAGCCTTTTAAAATCAGGCTTGTGTCTGTGGTTTTTAATAAAAAAATTGAGGGACAGTCACTTGATGGTTGCTCTCTGTGAAATGGTGTACCTGTTTTATGTCTACAGGGTACACTGGGAAACTGATCAAAGGCAACAGGCAGCTCCTTTTGGTATAGGGATTTTATCAAAAATGGAAGTGTAAATGTTTATTTTATGTGCAACTCTCATATAGTGTTTCTTGAAGTGCTATTTCATCTTTGAATCTGTGTTTTTTTTCTATTACACAAATCCTGTGCTTATGTCTACCCCAAGCAGGTTATACGTGATTGCAGGACTGGAACCACAATGAATAACTATACATACCAGAGATGCTGACTTACTGAGTTCCCAGGGGAGGAAGGGTGTGTAATCCACCCCATGCCCTACCCCCACTTCACCCTTTCTCCCATGTTCTGGCCCCACCTCTTCCCCTACCACCCCGCCCCACCTCTTCCTGCCTCTGCTCCACTTCTTCCTGCCTTGTTCTGCTTGTTCCACATACTCCCTGTTCCTATTCCTCCCCACTCAGAACCTTCTGCACACCTCTGAACCACTGATCATCAGCAGGTAGAAGACACTGGAGGGGAAGAAGAGGAGCTGACAGATGGGGCCCATTGGTGGGCCAAAGGGGCTGGAGGAGCTGATCAGTGGGGCTGCCAGTGGGTGCTGAGCACCCACTATTTTTTCTGTGTGTGCTACAGGCACAGGGCACCCATGCAGTCAGTGCCTGTGATACTTACCCACCAGTTGTGCTGCAAAGGGAAAAGCCAAATCATATGCTGAAAGTACATAACGAGCGGGATTCCACAGGGATCAGTTTGGAGACTGGTTCTGTTCATTATCTTCAACAGTGCTTTAGATAATGGCTTAGAAAGTACACTTATAAAGTTTGCATATGATACCAAGCTGGGAGGGGTTGCAAGTGCTGTGAAGGATAGGGTTATAATTCAAAATGATCTGGACAAACTGGAGAAATGGTCTGAAGTACTGGAGAAATTCAAAGTATTCCACAGAGGAAGAAACACTTAGTTTCACACATATAAAATGTGAAATGACTGCCTAGGAAGGAGTACTACAGAAAGGGGTCTAGGGGTCATAGTAGACAACGAGCTAAATATGAGTCAACAGTGTGAAAATGTTGCAAAAAAAAAAAAAAAGGAAACATGAATCTGGGATGTATTAATAAGAGTGTTGTGCGCACAACAGGAAAAGTAATTCTTCTGTACTATTCTGCACTGACTAGGACTCATCTGGAGTATTGTGTCCAATTCTGAGTGCCACATTTCAGGAAATATGTGAACAAATTGCAGAAGGTCCAAAAAAGAGCAACAACAATGATTGAAGGTCTAGAAAACATGACCAATAAGAAAAGACTGAAAGAACTGGGATTGTTTAGTCTGCAGAAGAAAAGACTGAGAGGGGACATGATAGCCTTTCACATATCTAAAATACTGTTACAAAGAGGAGGGAGAAAAATTATTCTTCTGAACCTCTAAGGATAGGACAAAAAGCAATGGGCTTAAATTGCAGCAAGGGAGGTTTAGGTTGGACATCAGGAATAAGTTCCTAACTGTCATGGTAGTTAACCTCTGGAATATATTGCCTGAGGAGGTTGTGAAATCTCCATCATTAGAGATTTTTAAGAACAGATTAGACAAACACCAGATAGATGGCCTAGATGGTACATGGTCCTGCCATCTTTGATGGTGACTGGACTTGATGACCTCTCAAGGTTACTTCCAGTTCTGTAATTCTATGATTCTATATCTTTTCATTACAAACCAATAGGCCTTAGTCTTAGAATTCTTCCTAGATCCCAAGCCCGCTTACTTACGCACATAGCCCTGTTGCTGTCAAAGGGACTTCTTGTTTCTTGCAAGCATGAGAAAAGGATCCACAAATTGGCTAAAATTAAGCTGTTGATTGCTGACTTGGTGCAGAAACACTGGATACCTAATTAGTCAGCTAGACACTCTCTTCAGTATATTCAAGCACAAAGAACACTCTGGTTAATCACCTGGTCAGTGACTTTTTGTTGGTGTTGTTTTGTGCTTTAGGCAAGTCACACTATCAGTTTCCTTGATGTATTTTTCATTACAATCCATAAACTGCATGCAAACCTCATTTGCCATGCCTTTAAATCTAGCCTTGAGATACATTTAAGGAACCAGAGACTGTGCTAGCTCACTGGGGGCCCAAAGCTGAAATATGCTCCCTCCCCAACACACATAATAAGTAAAGTAAATAGGGGGGCACTTTGAGCCGCTTGAGGTCCTAAGCAAGTGCTTACTCTGCTTATGCCTCATGCCAGCACTGCTAGGAAGAATCATCACAAAGTCTTAACTACTTGCAAAAAGTTGGCTAAAGAAATGCCACTAACTTGACAGATTAAACAGGTGTTTGTTTGTTAGCCCCATAACTTCAACACAACTAGATTGACAGCTAATATATGTAGACTATTGGTATATTAATGTGTGTGGGGGGAGGGAGGTTCAAATGTATATTGAAACTGAGAAAGCACATCCCTAAAAAGTAAGATATGCAAAAGTTGCTTTTCTACATTGAATAAGTGATTAAAAAGGTAATCTTACAGAAATGTATCACACATTTGTTTATATTAATGTTAATAACTTGCTAACTAATGATAAATGTATGATAATTTATTCTAAGTGAAATGAAGTGTGCCCTTAAGACAGACTCTGCAAATGAAAGCTTCTGCTCACACAGGTTTGGAGCATGAACATTAATAACTACGCTTCTTCACTGCAGAGAAAATGAGTGCATGAAAATGATATGCAAAGGAAAACCATGGCGGCAAGAAAACAATGTCAGCATAAGAATATCTACAAACTATGATGTTTCCTATGGGACCTTTTCCAATATATTAAGGTCTTGAGATGTCATGTGAGATCAAAATATTCTCGCTCCCCTTCCCAAAGAGAAATAGTTTTCAACTTCCCTTTTAAAAGTCCTTTGCCCTGTTTCTCTCCAATGCAAATGGGAGCGAAGGCTACTTGTGGAGTCAAGGGAAGTTAATAGCTAGGCAAGTTCTTCCTCACTGCGGGTACGTCTAGACTACATGGCTCCGTCGACGGAGCCATGTAAACTAGTTTACCCGGCATAGGAAAGAAGCGGGGATTTAAATAATCCCCACTTCATTAAAATAAACATGGCCGCCGCACTGTGCCGACAATCAGCTGATCCGGCACAGCGCGGCAGAATCTAGGCTGCGGATCTGTCGACTGGGAAGCCTTTGCCGGCCGATCCTGTAAACCTCGTTCACGAGGCATAAGGGATCCATCGGCAAAGGCTTCCCCAGCCGACAGATCCGTGTCTAGACTGCCGCGCTGTGCCGGATCAGCTGATAGTCGGCACAGCGCGGCGGCCATGTTTATTTTAATGAAGGGTGGATTATTTAAATCCCTGCTTCTTTGCCTATGCTGGGTAAACTAGTTTACATGGGTCTGTCGACGGAGCCATGTAGTCTAGACATACCCTGAGTGGAAGCTACTAAATCTTAAGTGTGTTTCTTCATCTGCAACAGCTGCAAGGACACAGAATGGGTGTGTCAGAGAAACTCATGGGCCAAAACATTAATTTACTCCTATTGTTAGTTATATTTGTATTAAGGAAATGCCTAGTGGCTCCAAGCAAGATGTGAGCAAATAGTGAAAAAGTATCGCTGCCTCAGTTTAATTCTGATTGGGTTCCCTCCACTTCCACCACTGTCCTGCACACTTTTTATCTTGCATGCAACACTCTGGATTTGAACCATGCAGGTTCAAGCCCAAAATAAATACAATGGATGGTGGTTAAAGAAATTCAAAATCCAATTTTGAATGGCCTTGTGTTTGGGATCCATTCTACAATTGTTCTAAAGGGTTGGGGAGGTGTGTGTGTGTGGGAATTCCACCATCTCTCAGAGCAACACCCTCGAGGCTCTGGAGGAACATACTCCGAGCCAGTGTCTGAGCCCCTTCCCTTTTTCACAAATGCCATCTTCTGGATTACTACTTTTAAATCATCTGGAAAACTGCACCAAGAGTAATCACCAATAAATTCCAGAACATCTTCTACAACATGAAATCACTTGAGGCCAAGTTCATGATGAAACAGTACCTTGCCCCCTTGAGAACTGAAGGTCAATGGGATCATGCATGAAGTGAAGTGCTATTCCATGTAAGGGAATGGCAGAATCTGGGCCTTGTGCTGCACTCAGGTGCAGTTTCCATTGCAGGCTGAATACAGACCAAGGGAAGTTTGTAACGCAGAAGGCTACATTTAACTAAAGGTATAATTCCCTCAGGTTTTATTTTTTATATGCCAATGGAAGTGTATGAAACTCTTGAAACAAAATACAAATCTCAAATACAAGAATTTCTTGTGTTTCTTGACAGTCTTGGAAGGAGTGGGATCATGTCCACAAAAAATAAATTTTAAACAATTTTTCCCTTCCTCTTGTTTTTGAGTAACATGACCAGAATTAACAGCAGACAATGAAGAGAATTTGTGCTATTTCTAAGACAGATTATTTAACACTGAGAATTCTTTCAACATGGGATTAGCCATCCCCTCACCAAATGCCATAACCTAAAGTCACCCAAACAATGGCAAAAAAAAAAAAAAAACCACACCCTGATGCAGACTTTCCAAAAATGGTGAATTTTGCACATTTGTAGTTTTTTTGGTATAATCATTACAAAGTATAAGTGGTCATCAGACCCTGAAATTTTCTGCTGAGCATGTGGATCTTGTAGTCAGGGTTTTGGAAGCACAATATTTCTTTCAGACAAATCCAAAGGTCTTGACAAATTCATGTCTTCCTTGATAATTTAAATAATTTTGTACCCTCTGAGCAATACGGGGATGGGCAGCATTTAAATTGCCTTCTGTGACTTCAAAGTTATAATATTCACCAAGTTTTTTTATTATCTCTGCTTCCTTTACTAGTGCTTTCCTTTTGGAAAGACGGGGTTGTGCAAATCTCTGCTTAAATTATGGACTACACTTCTCTAGGAAAGGTGAAAAATAAGAACCAAATAGGACCCGAGCACTATGACTAGGTACCAGGTCTCAGTGTTTGCCACTCAGTGGTTCATTATCAGTGGTGGGTAACCTGTGATCCATGGACCACATGTAGCCCATCAGGGTTCTATGTGTCACCCACAAGACATTTTATTTTCCTACTGGTATTACTGAAGTGATATGCAAGTGAACTGAGGTATGTGCTGTGACTGCACATAATGCTGACTGTGAGAGCTGTATGGTCCCTCTACAGCCAATCAAAGCGCTGCTGTAGTTCAGTCAGCACACCCTGCAAATTCTAGCTACTCAAGCACAGTTAGCAAAATTACCCTATCCCAGGAAACCGTCTTGTTTAAGACACTCATGCAGACACTCACTAACTAGGGTTTGCTCATCCCTTTTTTATATTATTCTCATATCTTTTCGCTCTACCTCCTGCAGGATCCTTCAGAAACATACTCACAACTCCACCATTCTGCTTTTCCAATTAATTATTTTTTGTGAATCATGGAACTTACTGATTATTCTTTAACTGCCCAATTTTACTTCCATAAATATCTGTGGTAGCACTCTCATTTACTTCAATGGAGTCCTAGGTGACTATAGATATCCAAAGTTATATAAAAAACGAAAGTAGATTTCAGTTCCTTTTTGTCTTCCATCCCCTCCTCCAGATAAAATACAAGTAATAATCAGTATGAAAATGAAAGACACAACCCTTCTAACATCCACCCCTGAGATGTAAATCACTGACCTGTAGATTTACTCAGGCTGCTTAGACAAGCCCTAGCACAGCCTCATCAGGGAAGAGTTCCATTAATAACCAAACTTATAGAATTCTTTGAGAAGAATTGTCTTCTTAGTGCGTGTAATTAATTCCTTGACCGCCACAGAAGGACGCTCTGAATGAAAACACATCCTTAGACTGTAATGATTATGCTAATCCACTAAAAAGAAAAGCTGTGTTGTCAATTAATCAAAGCACTGAGCTTCACAACTCAACTTCTGAGAGTTCTTGAACTAAACTATCTATATGAGAGAGACACACACACTATAAGCACAGGAAGAGGTCTTTGGACTTTTTTCCTCTCTTTTCTCTGCATCGGAAGGTTTGTCTATACAGTGATCATGGCATGTAATTCCAGTTTGGGTAGACAAACCCAAGTCAATCTAGCTAGCCCAGGCGCTAGAGCAATGAACCTCCTACAGCATAGGTTTCGCTTAGGGATGTTAAATATCGGTTAATTAAGTATCGAATAACCTCATGAATTCTTATTGGTTACTCAACTATTATATAGTCCCTGGGGGTGGGGCTGGCAGCCAGTGCACTCCAGCCCCACTCCAAAGGAGCCCTCTGCCACTCTGCACTGCTGCCTCTGTATCAGAAGCAGCAGTGCAGGGTGCTAGGCAGCAGCTGGTTCGCGAGGGGATACAATTTAAAAACCAGCTTCCCTTGCAGATTGGCTGCCTGTCAGAGGCAGGGCTGAGCTCCCAGACCCAGCACAAGCTTTTGCTTATCAGTTAATCAGTTACTCGACTACACTATTACATCCCTAGTTTCACCATGGGCTAACATATCAGTAATTATCTATGTTTTCAGGTGAATTTTTTTACAGCTGACCCTGAAGTCCACATTGTCATGGTTTCACAGCTCTCATACCCAACATAGCTAGAGTAAAGCTAGCTTGGTGACATCTATTCAAGCTGTTAGCACGCCTTCTAATTGCAAACATATCCTGATTCAAATTTTACTAGTGGGACACCAATAGGAGGTCTGACCAGCCTATTGTGAAGGTACTATTCAGGTGGAATAGAACTACTTGACTGGCGATGGGACTTGGGAGGTGTCAAGCCACTTCTGATGAGCTGTCCTGTGAACATTCAGACTAGCATGAGAGCAGTGGCATCTCTCTGTAAAAGAACTGAATCACACATGACTTGCTCGTGTTACTCCAAACGCCATCTTGGGGTATACTTTTCCACAGTGGGACCAATGAAATTCTCTCCACATGGCAAAGGATATATAAAGGACCCTGGAAACTTCCCCATTTCATCTTCCATCCTTTTTCTCGTCTCTGGAGGATCTTAGCTACAAACTGAGGCTCAAAACAAAGTTCTGAATGACCCATCCCAGTGTGGATGTACCCGATATGTGACTTAAACCAGCAGTTTATTCCATCACTGGTACAAGCTTGCATCAAGAACTTTATGATTGGTCTTTCTTTCTTTCTTTCTTTCTTGATGGCCCATTTGTGCAACAGGAATGATCACTTCTGCTCTGTGCCACTGAGTCACTGTGGCTTTATTGGTTTTGAACAATGTTTCCTAGCTAGTCTCATACATCCAAACAAATCCACAAGTCAATTCTAGTTATTTGTGTGTATCACTAATAAGCCTCAAAACCCAGACTCTTCGTGCACATAAATGAAAAAAAAAGGGGGGGGAAGGGGAAAAACTGGAAACATTTGACAAAGTAGGTATTAGCCCTAAAGCAGAGATACCTGGCTTATTAGGCTTATTAAGCACAATATTTTTGCTTAATTAAACTAATTTAAAACTCCAAAGCCCCCATGCTGCATTAATATGGCACTTCTCAGATTATTCAAATTCTCCCATGGGTCTCTGCTGGAGAAGACATTTCCTATGTGAATATTCAGCTTACTAGCTCTTGGTCTCAGATACCAACTAATAAGTTGTTCCTGTAAAAACATTAATTAAGTTAGAACGTTCTATGAATACCAAGAGCCAGGAATTGCATAGCAAATGGGACTTACCCAATAACTTCCAAACTACAAAGTATAAAGGGATAAGGTGGGGTTGGGGGTGGAGGGCACCAAACTTTCAGAATTCACACGATCAGTGAATACTTAATTCATAATTTAGGAAAAAATCCAGTCTGTAGTTTAACTTAATGAGTTTTGCACCATTCAACCAAGAGAGAGAAACGGAGCCAAATTCATTCCTGTAGCAACTGGCTGATTTGAAAGGAGTCACACCAGCCATGAAGGTTTCAGTTTCTGCTTCCATCTATTCCTCCGTTCACTAATTGCAAAAGAGACTTAATTCTGATTCAGATTCTCAGCGATTCAACACATGAGCTATTTGAGGGCTTAGGGGCTGTCAATTTATCGGAGTGAAGATACTGTGATAAGTAGAACCAAGTACGTCGATTTCAGCAATGTTAATCATGTAGCTCAAGTTGTATAACTTAGATGGATGGCCCACAGCAGTGTAGAGTAGGCCTAATAGTTGCTCACATAAGCTATGAACCCTCATATTACTACACCAAACAAAGTGACAGCAACCTTTAATTTTAAAGTCAAAGGTTGAAATCCTGCCACCACTGGAATCAATGGCAAAACTCCAGATCATTTCATTAGGGGCAGGATTTCACCCAGATCTATCCCCCAAATTGCAGGTGTGCAGTTTGGACAGTGAAGTGGTAATTTGTTTGCAGTTGAACCTGGACAGTAACCAGCCAGCAAAGAATTTCTAATAAGCACTATCACAAGAGGTTTTTTTTTAAATCAGAGATTCTGCTTCAGCTCATGTGACTCAAGCCCCACATTGCATCCATGTGCATAGCTGCCGTCCATGAGGCATGTACAGCCACAGTTCATTACAACTCTCATACTCACCAGCTACTGTTCCCTGTTCTTTTTTTTTTTTTTTTTTTTTTGGTTCTTCTTTAGATAAGGTTGTTTTGCTGAATGCTTCTGCTTTGACTTTTAATACCTCATGATATACAAACAGCCTCAGTGGCCCCAGATTCTAAAAGTCACTTGAGTCATCTTGCTGTGGTTGATATTTGGGGGAAAGTGGCTGCTCATTTGTAGTGTATGTCTTGACTTTTATTTCATAGTTTGGCAAACCAAACATCCACTCATAATTCTTCCTCGTCACTTGCCTCTATCTTACACCAGCCAATGTTCTACAACCCTGATAGCTAGAGCCAAGATTCATATAATTATTATGTCTGTTCTAGTAGTATTAGCCCAAGGTCATGCAGTTAGTCAGTGGCAGAACCAGGAACAGAACTCAAGTCTCCTAATTCCCATACCCTACATACTAGGCCACACTGCCTCCCATTTTAAAAGTTGGTCTTTTTGGTCCTTGAACATAAATCTAGATAGTTGCATTCTCTCCAGTGCAGGGGTTCCCAACCTGGGGTACGCGTACTCCCAGGGGGTACGAGAAGCTTGTCAAGAGGGCATGGGGAATATTTGGTAAATAACTAGATTATCCTAATTGAAATATTCCAAAAGTAGTAGTGTTAGTGAAAAAAGTTGTGGATTCTAGAGTCTAGAATTTATTTCCTTTCATATTGAATAGGGGTTACGGGAAGGTTTACTAAAAGCCAAGGGGGTACGGGGACCGAAAAAGGTTGGGAACCCCTGCTCTAGTGGATGCAAGGACAAAAGTGTAACTGAAAAGAATTTCATAAGGATTTCAACAACTTCCATCCCACCATCAACCTCAGCCTGGACCAGTCCACACAAGAAATCCACTTCCAGGACACGACAGTACAACTGAATAATGGATAAATTTCCACCACCCTATACTGGAAACTGCTACACTTACCTTCATGCCTCCAGCTTCCATCCCAGACACATTTCTCAATCTATTGTATACAGCCAAGCCCTAAGATACAATCAGATTTGTTCTGATCCCACAGGCCGAGACAAACACCTACAGGATCTTTATAGAGCATTCCTAAAACTGAAATACCCACCTGGAGAATCATAGAATCATAGAATACCAGGACTGGAAGGGACCTCGAGAGGTCATCGAGTCCAGTCCCCTGACCTCACAGCAGGCCAAATACTGTCTAGAGCATCCCTGATAGACATTTATCTAACCTACTCTTAAATATCTCCAGAGATGGAGACTCCACAACCTCCCTGGGCAATTTATTCCAGTGTTTGACTACCCTGACAATTAGGAACTTTTTCCTCATGTCCAACCTAAACCTCCCTTGCTGCAGTTTAAGCCCATTGCTTCTTGTTCTATCCTCAGAGGCCAAGATGAACAAGTTTTCTCCCTCCTCCTTATGACACCCTTTTAGATACCTGAAAACTGCTATCATGTCCCCCCTCAATCTTCTCTTTTCTAAACTAAACAAACCAATTCTTTCAGCCTTCCTTCATAGGTCATGTTCTCTAGACCTTTAATCATCTTGTTCTTCTCTGGACCCTCTCCAATTTCTCCACATCTTTCTTGCAATGCAGTGCCCAGAACTGGACACAATACTCCAACTGAGGCCTAACCAGCACAGAGTAGAATGGAAGAATGACTTCTCGTGTCTTGCTCACAACACACCTGTTAATGTGAAAGTTAAAAACAAATTGACAGAGCCACAAAAGTACCCAGACATGAGCTACTTCAAGACAGACCCAAAAAATAAAATAATAGAATTCCACTTGTTATTACCTATAGTCCACAACTCAAACCGATCCAACGCTTTATATACAATTTGCAACCCATCTTGGAAAATGATCCCTCACTCTCAGAGGCCTTGGGAGAAATGCCTATTCTCACTTACAGACAACCCCCCAACCTGAAATGAATTATTTCCTGTAATCATGCTACACAACCACATCATAAGCATCCAGGAGCCCAGCCCTGCAATCAGCTGTGGTGCCAACTGATATCTATACAAGCCCACATATCTATACAAGCGAATTCATTACTGGAGCCAACAACACAAGCTACCAAATAAGGGGATCATTCAACTGCACATCCAGTAATTTGATCTATGCCATCAAATGCCAGCAATACCCCACTGCTATATATATTGGACAACCTGGACCATCCCTACGGGAAAGAATCAAGGGACACAAATCAGATATATGTAAAGGGAACATACAGACACTTGATGAGGAACACTTCAATCTACCTAATCATTCTTTAAAAGATCTCCAGGTGGCTATCTTTTCACAAACCAGTTCTACAAGTCAAATACACAGAGAGGCACTGGAATTACAATTCATCCAGAAATTCAATTCTCACTCTGATCATCAGCTCCTCAATCGAGATAATGGATAGCTGAGACGTTACCAACCTAACATTCAATGAAGGTGCCAACAGCTCTCTGTGTGGATTCTTGTGTTAGTTAGTACCCTTTGATCCTTATCTGCTTCCTTTTAACTATCCAATCTTCGGGTGCTTATAGGCACCAGCTCTGCCTACTTGTTTTTCCCTTTGATATTTTCATTCCCTCTGCTCCTTGTTTCCCGCTCCCTTCTCTTTTTCCTTCCCCCCTATTTCTTCTCCCCTATTTATTTTGGGTCTGCACATCCTAAATTCATAACTCCGGTCATCTGAAGAAGTGGGCTGTGCTCACGAAAGCTCATGATACCATCTACATGTTTTGTTAGTCTATAAAGTGCTACCGGACCATTCATTGTTTTTTAAGTTTATCCTGTATAGACTAACTCAGCTAACCCCTGCAGCTTCTGAAAAGTTACTGTTTATTCTGGACATTTCACAGTTAGACTGGGGGAACCTATATATTTTTGAATAAAAATTATTAAGAGAAAGTAAGAAAAAATAATAAAAGAGAAATTCACTGGGTCATTTTCAGGTCTGGGTCTGCTCTTCCTCCTTTCTAGTATCTACAGGTCACCTACCGAGGTACAGTAAACACTTTGCATCCACATATATCCTTCATCCTGCGTGTGAGAAGGAAACAAACATTGCTGTCTATGCTTTCAAGACTCTGATCTTGGAAACAATTATGCCTGATGTAAATAAACATAGGGCCCTTCCTATGCTGTGCATCTTCTGTCAATTCCTTTCCACCCTTCTTCACACCAACATAGCAGTAGGAGCAGAATGCATCCCCTTTGACAGTCCTGTCATCTCCCATTTTTCTAGGGCTCCATCCCAAAAGATGCCTCTAAATTTAAGTATTTATATCATCACCTGAACCTCTCTTTATCTGACAATTGAATAGAGCTCCCTCAGAATCAGTCTTCCTTCCTGCCTTTCTCTAGGAAATACATCCAGACAGGGAAGCAAAGGAATGAACTCAGTTCTTATGCAAAGTCATTTAGATCACTCTCTACAAGGTCAGGCAGGCTTACTCTAGTTGCATTTGAGGTCCTCATATTCAGTGCCCACATCAGGCAACTGTTGACAAAAATGGGGAGAAGATGCAAAGGATTCTCCACAACTCTACATTCTCCTGCTGGCACTGTAACTGGATTCCATCACAGCAAGAATTCATGGCAATCAATGATTTTTTTAATTAAAAAATCACTTTTTAATTTAAATTGGAATTTTTTATTTAAATCAGATTTTTAATTTTTAAAAAACATCAATAAAATACTAAATTTATCATTTAAAAATGTTACAATTAAATCTCATCATGAACATGTTTCATTTTTATGAGGCTGTAAGTGTAAATGTATTAATGGCTCTAGTCTGTCCATCTTAACAACCTGTTCTTGCTTTTTGAAAGTTCTGGGATTTCTGTTTCTTAGCTGGCTAACATGTGCAAATAGGATTGTTTTTGTTCTGTGCTTATGAGGTGGTGAACCTGGGTCAAGCACTGAAGACTTAATTAAGACCTTGTCTAAAAACACAGAGATAACATATGGGAAAGGACAGAGGCAACACAGAAAGGAACAGTGGAGTGGACTGGAAAAAAGGAACACATTATTCAGCACATACACAGCTTTCTGTACTCCCCTACACTTTTGCCACAGAAAAATTGTCATGTCTTCTGGGTGTAAAGAGACCCTATCTGGGAATAATTAATTCCCTTGGTAAAAAAGGAAAATGTGTTAAGTGTAAGCAGTGCAAGAAGATGCAAGGCCTACCTGCAAGAATGAAACATAAGAAAAAGAGCTTATTGGGATAAAATGATGTGGATGAAGATGTAGATATGTCTGAAGAACAATATGGATCAACTTTGTGATGCATCATTCTTCAAAACTCTCTCTATGCCTTTTAGTATAAGTATGATTTAACAAGTACATTCCCAAGCTATTCGCTATGTTGGATGTTGCTAGAAAAAAAAAGGGTTAGCTTAGCTAATTCTTATGGAGACTGCTGCAATTCCAAATGTGA
This sequence comes from Rafetus swinhoei, assembly GCA_019425775.1. Classification (NCBI taxonomy): domain Eukaryota; kingdom Metazoa; phylum Chordata; order Testudines; family Trionychidae; genus Rafetus; species Rafetus swinhoei. The sequence goes on along the minus strand of CM033425.1, from coordinate 24,103,824 downwards.
AACATTTAACATTTGTTCAATACAAAATAAGTGCTATTATTTTTGCATGTATGATTTCATTCTTACCATTCCTGTTGTTCTGCTGCTGCATCTACAGCTTGACAAAGGTAATGAGTATTATGTATTATCTCCTAAATTAATAAAAATCAAGTTATCTAAAAAAATTACACAAAGTATACCCACTTAAATGTTGTAAAATGCTGTACTGAGCTATAAATTAACGTATTTTAGCGATCAGATTTGCACCATCATTTGAAGAAATATGTGAAGAAGTATCAGCAGGAAACTTGATTTTTTTGGTGAGTTAAATTATTATTTAAATCACTTTGATTTAACTTATCCAACCTGATCATAACCCATTCAGGTTTCTCTTATAAAGGCATTTAAGTAATCTACAGTTTGCTATATAGGTTAATAGCTGCTTTCTCCTCCCTGTGCACCTGTGACTCCCATTAACAGTAATAAATCAAAAGACAAAGAAAAATGCCCTCCTAAAACTTTAGAGATGAATTACTATCCTCAGAAGCTTCTTTTGTTAGCAGTGGATCTATACATGCCATTTTTTAAAATACTGTGTCTAGAGACCAACAATTATTACATTTAAACCTACAGCAAACTCAAAGACTTAAGCAGCCAAGCACAATTACCTTGTAGCTATAGCCATTAACAAACTAATTAAAGGAACCATTAATAAATCTATCCTAATTGATTCCAACTTTTCGTGAGGAAGAAGAAACCTCATGAAAGAAAAATCTATTCCCAGCTTAGAACACAGAATTTGCTTGAAGTGCAGTCTGGTGAACAGAAGAAAAGCTTACATTAGCTATGCCCAATATTAACTCACATTGCAAAAACCTGTCATGTTCAAGGGTGCCTCAAAGTGCATTGAAGTAAGAAATAAAGGAGTCAGCCCTTTTACCCAGTGTCCTCAATAGCACTTGTCATGGGAGCAAGGATAACATAAGTGAATAAGGATCAAGCTGCAATTTTTTCCTGTATACTTTTATGTATATAGATAGCAAACACTAGATATTGTTTCTAGGGCTGACCGAAAACTGGATTTTCTATTTGGTGGAAATTTCAGACAATTCAAAATTTGTTTTCATTTCAAAGCAGAACAAAAAGACCTCAAAAACAAAATTCTCATGAAACAAAATTCTGACAAAATTTGATTCAGAACCATCACAATATTTTCTTTCAATAATGTCAAATTGTTTAGTTTTGGTAAAATAAAAGCTCTGTTTCAATCCCGTGGAAACATAAAGGATTATATGAAATGTGTTATATTTAATATTATATATGAATATATTAATATTAGTATTTTGTATAATACAAAAGTCTAAGTCTAAATTAAATAAAACAACGTTGAAACCAAAAATTTTACCTAAGCAAAATTAAATACTTTGACAATACTAAAACAAAACTTCCACTGATCTGGCATTGAGTAAAGTTAGCCCCAATGGATTCAATCAGCATCCTGTGAAGTTAACTTCAACTAGTCTGTCCTTTGACTTTAACACTCATTAAATCAAGCACAATAGCAAGCCCACTTGTGGGGCATCCAGGAAAAACGTCCTGGATTATATCACACAGAAATAATTTTATATAGGGAAGTTTGCTCATTGATCAGATGTTTTCTCTACTTGTCTCATCCTTACAGACATCAGCATTTATTTCTGTTTTCAGTTCCTTTCACTTTGGAAGCCACAAAATCTCTTTTTTGACATAATAACACCACAGAAACCAATGTTTCACAGAAACCAATGTAATAGCCTAAACAAAATCAAGAAACTCTAAGGGTGATCTGCAAATGATTTTTTTAAACCGGACTTGTGCTCTTTTTAATGTCTTTAATGATGTAGAAATTTGGCTTGAAAGGCTTTCCAAAAATAAATATTTTCTGCTTTTTTCTTCTCCACAAACTTCAAAAATAATCAGAAAAGTGTCTGTTTTTTCCCACTTTTGCTGGAGAGCTTATTGGAGTCCGAAAGGGTATAATTTAATTATCATGCCTTAATTTAAGAGGCAAAACTTTAACAAAAGATCCCTTTTTTCAAAAGAGTTAATTAGTCACTGAAGTGAAATAGGTGTTAGAAAAAAAAAAACCAACAACCCAGGAATGATATCCTCACTGTACTGAAATCAATGGGAGTTTTGTATTGAACCCAAATACTGAATATCCATTCTCCATACTTCAAAAGATCAAATTTCACACTTTTGGCTCTTGTGGAGTCATCAATTCTCCAGTCACTGTAGAGTAGGGATCGGCAACCTATGACTCGCAAGCCAAATATGGCTCACTAGGGGGCCAAATATGGCGGAGGGAGAAAGCCTCGAGCCTCTCTGCCAGATTCGGCATGCGGAGAACAAGTGGAACCAAAAATGGCTTAGTGAATGTTGCCCTTTTCCTTCTCCCAATGTGCGGGGAATGCGCTCTACACTCTGCCATTTTCCTTCCCCTGGGACACATTTCCTAGAAGCTTCCTTCTGGCAAATGAAGTAAAACAATCCTCACATCTTTTAATTAGGATAAAAATGAGAGGGGGGGGAGGTTCTTTAAAACTGCTTGTATTTTGCCACCTTCAGTTTTTTGAGTATGTCAAGAGGCTTTGCTGGTTGCAAACAGGATGTTAGGAATCATTAAAAAAGAGATAGAGAATCAGACAGAGAATATCTTGTTGCCCTTATATAAATCCATGGTATGCCCACATCTTGAATACTGTGTACAGATGTGGTCTCCTCATCTCACAAAAGATATACTGGCATTAGAAAAGGTTCAGAGAAGGGCAACTAAAATGATTAGGGATTTGGAACGGGTCCCGTATGAGGAAAGATTAAAGAGACTAGGACTTTTCAGCTTGGAAAAGAGGAGACTAAGGGGGGATATGACAGAGGTATATAAAATCATGAGTGGTGTGGAGAAAGTGAATAAGGAAAAGTTATTTACTTGTTCCCATAATATAAGAACGAGGGGCTATCAAATGAAATTAATGGGCAGCAGGTTTAAAACAAATAAAAGGAAGTTCATCACACAGTGCACAGTCAACCTGTGGAATTCCTTGCCTGGGGAGGTTGTGAAGGCTAGGACTATAGCAGGATTTAAAAGAGAACTAGACAAATTCATGGAGGTTAAGTCCATTAATGGCTATTAGCCATGATGGGTAAGGCATGGTGTCCCTAGCCTCTGTTTGTCAGAGAGTGGAAATGGATGGTAGGAGAGAGATCGCTTGATCATTACCTGTTCGGTTCACTCCATCTGGGGCATCTGGCATTGGCCACTGTTGGCAGACAGGATACTGAACTGGATGGACCTTTGGTCAGACCCAGTATGGTCGTTTTTATGCACAGTTGGCTGCCATATATTTACAATTTTTTATAAAATACCCATTGTAAAAATAATTGATTTTCCATTGAATACGTAATATGATTCTAACCAAGACATTCTTTGGTTGGGATTGTGGGCCAATCAGAAGAGGGCTAAAGACAGCCAATCAGGGCCTGAATAGGCCCTATAGGAAGGGATCTTGGGGTATGTCTACACTAGCCACCCTAGTTCAAACTAGGGTGGCTAATGTAGTCATTCGAACTTGCAAATGAAGCCCGGGATTAAAATATCCCAGGCTTTATTTGCATGTTCCCGGGCGACACCATTTTCAAATGCCCGGTAGTTCGGACTCCCTGCCCACGGCTACACACGGCACGGGCTAGGTAGTTCAAACTAAAGCTCCTAATTCTGACTACCGTTACTCCTCCTGCAATGAGGAGTAACAGTAGTCCAAATTAGGGGCTTTAGTTCGAACTACCTAGCCTGTGCCGCGTATAGCCGCGGGCAGGGCGTCTGAACTACCAGGCATTTGAAAATGGCGCGCTGAACATGCAAATAAAGCCCGGGATATTTTAATCCCGGGCTTCATTTGCAAGTTCGAATGACTACATTAGCCACCCTAGTTTGAACTAGGGTGGCTAGTGTAGACATACCCTTGGAGAAGAAGAGCTCAAACACTCATGCTCTACCTGTGGATCAGGAAGGACCTGGCAGCCTGATAAGCTGGTACCTGAGACAGAGCAGTGCTGGGAAGGGCAGGCAAAGCTGGAAAGCTCTGGCCTGGTCCAGCTCCTAGACTGCAGGCCTGATACGGGGGCTTGAAGGGTTCTAGGGTTGTAGGGAGACAGCCTGGGCAAAATTCAGCAGGTCCACTTCCTCCTTGCAGATGATTCATGGCCATTTCAGACTGCAGTTTCCCCCCTGTTTAAATGATGGAAACAAATTTTGTTCTCATTTACTCTACAGTAATATCACAAGAGTTACTTTACCTTTGCATCAGTGTAACCTATAGTAGAATTTAGCCAGGACCCTTCAATGTTAGATGATAAACACATTCCTTAAGTGCTATCAGGCCACCTAAAAAACTCTTCATGAAGGCAGATTGCATTCTAATCAGTGGAGAACTATGACAGTAGACCTAAATGACAATTAGAACAGTGTTAATAAGACTTTATGTGTGTCTGGTTCATTAAATGCTGCTATAACCCCTGAAGTACTTTGGGGATAAAAGCAGATTGTGACATAGACTGGAACATTAAACCCCAGCAGAATTCAATTTGGGATTTAAGAAAATGAAAAGCAGAAATGTTTTTTTTAAAGTTTTTTTAAAAGTGCTTCTCATCCCTTCATTTATATTTTAACTTGAAATATTAATAGTTGATTTTACCCCTTGTCCATCTTATAGTAAATGGCCTGTAACATCATATTAATTCTTGAACTATTTTGTCCTATTTGAAGCACGTGAAATATTCATAATATGGTCTCATGCCACCTGCAAATGAGAACATCAAGAAAGATTTACAGTTCAGAGAGGCAGAACTCCAAAAGCTTTGGAAAAGGCTAATTTAGTACATCTGTCATGTACAATTACACAGTAAAATGTAATCCAAAACATCTATTTTTTTCCTCTGTGAAGGTAAAAGAGCCAATTGCCTAGGCTCAAAATTAAACAGCTGTCTCTCAAAACAAAGATATTAACCTCCAAGGTTTTTATGAACCAATAAAATTTGATCATTCAGCGCACTTCTCAGTAACAGTTGCTTTCTCCATTACATAAAATGCTACAGTGGATTCTCAAGCCTAAACCACTACAATGAATCAGTATTAAACGCAGTGGGTGGGATGTTATTAATACAGGAATGCAGATGTCCTCTTTATCTATTATGGATTATTCACAACAAAATTTTCTTCTTTTTTTGTTAAATAGCTATGATGCAGGAAATACTCATCCATTGCCTTGGGGATGGGCACAGTTTAAGAACCTGGCTAGAACAGAACCGCTATGGAGAATGTAATGATCTCCCATTAAATGAAGATTAAATCACAGTTATGAAGGCAGTCATTACCATCATTGGACTCTGTTGTTACCAAAATGTACCCACATTTCTGTTAGCCTTAGAAACCTGGGCTTACTGAAGTAACTGGGAGTTTTAGCATTGACTTCAGTAGGGCTAAGAGGATGCCCAAGACAGATGGTGCTGAGACACTATTCTCTTCTCTTCATGGTTTACTGAAACATCTCTTGAGAATTATCACAAATTCAGAATTGTGCACGCTCACAGCACATACAGGCAGGGGAGAAGTCAACTAAGATCCAAAAGTGCTGGTTCAGAGAGCTTTGGTTCAGAAGGCTATGGGGCACAAGGGACAGACAAGTCTTTATGTGAGGAGGGTAATAGAAAGCATCATTTTCAAACAGCTTAGAAAGAAAGAAGATCCACAGAGATAGTTCTTTCCATGGATTTTACAACAGAATCAGAATTATTTGATGACTTAAATCGTATCTATCCTACCAAACTAGCTCAGACTAAAACAAGAGGCCCCCTATTCTTTCACACCAGTCTGTGTTCTGGCTTCTGGTATATCACAATTACAACTTTTAACATAACATTTTGCTCATCTCTGTACTTCATGATTTCAAGTTGTACTGAAGCAAAAAGAGTTGGACATACCATAATACTAGACTAGATTTGGATACAAGCACTGAAGAGTAAATATAGAGTAACTCCATTGATGTCAGCAAAGTTACTCTGTATTTATATCAGTGAAAAACAGAAGTCACAGTATGGTTATTAAGTCTTTTATAACATGAAACCTGCTTTCCAGAACAAAAATTTTCAGAGGGCTCTGGAAAAGCATGTGGATTTCTATGTATTTATTCTGAACACATTAACCCTTCATACATTTGAATGAGAAAGCACTTTGCATCTTCAAAAGTGTCCCACAAATATTAACTCGATCCTCAACACACTCCCTAAGTTGCTCCACCCTGCAGAGCACAAACCCATGTTTTACATACTACTACAAGACAAAAAGTGATGAGAAAGATAGGGAATGCAAAGGAACTTGATGGTGCCTTAGTGAAAGTGCTACTCCAATGCCACCATGTTACTCTGGCCTACTAATAGATAGGGATGTAAATGGTTAACTCTTAATGTAAATAGTTCCAATTAACTGGTAAGGGCTGGTGTAGGTCCCCGCCTGCCCCAGGCAGGGGGCTGCTACAGCTCCACAGGGCCTGACGGATCAGCCCTTGTCCATGGTGGGCCCGGCTCAGCCCTCCCCATCACAGGTTACATGCTGACTCCATATTACATGCTGACACCCAGGAGTGGTGTCAGCTGCCCCTGCTGGCCTTGCTCCTGGGGAAGCTTCACTGCGGGCTCAGCCGTATAAAGCTGATTTAAAATTTTTAGCAGTTACACGATTACATTTTTAAATGAGATTTTACATACCTATTAATAGGAGGGAGGCCTAAGAAGGGAATGCATAACTCATTAGTATCCTGAGGACTGGGGTTAAGCCAGTCTCTTCAGACCATGCTGCTTCTCTGCTCATACCCCGTCATTTTTCACTGAGCATACTATGTTCACGGTATGTTCAGGGCATATGTTCACTGGAGGTTGGAGATATATTACTGTGACTCCACTGCACTCTCCATTCCCACAGTAATGAGTTTCCACTGTCTGGCATTGGTGTGGGACCTGGGAACATGGAGGTTTTCAAAACATCAGACCTATGAAAATACAAATGTCTGAGTAACACATACATCATTGATTCTGCTGAGCAAAAGTATGCATGTAGATAGCAATTACAAGTAAAGACAGCGGATATATGTACACAGAATAAGTTCCAACCCAAGCTTCAACCACACCAAACCAAATTCAGTTAGAAGCTGTGTCCTTGGGAATAGAGATGCTGCAGATCATAAATGATCCTCAGTTCAGAGCCTTTGATATGCGCATTTCCACTTCAAATGCTATGAATGGGACACATCCAGCCTGACTTAATTAGCTTCATTAACACGGATCCTCCAGTTGACAGGTAAGTGTTTTGTTGTTATATATACCCTGGATTCTGTAATTTCCCTCTAACTCATCTGATGAAAAGTGGGTTTACCCACAAAAGCTCATGATACAATATATTTGTTAGTCTCCAAAGTGCCATGGGACTGTTCTTTGTTTTTAAAGTTGCAGACTAACACAGCTACTTCTCTGAGACTAAGAGCTCATGGTAGGGGAAAACATTGAATTCACTTAAACTTGCTTACTCTTAGGGCATATTGGGCCACAAGGAATTTGGTTTACATAATCAATGACCATAAAAGGAAACTTTCCCTGGAGACTTTTACTAAAATGTGCACAACACCTTAGATGATGTTTCCACTGACTAGCCAAGCTGCCCAAACCAATATCAGTTTAACAGTGAAATCATACATGCATCTTCTCAGATTTCCAAGAGCAATGTATATTTAGATTTGCATCATCACCTGCCAAAGGGCTTTGATATCAGAAATCACTCTGAAAATTGAAAGGCCTCAGACAGGCCTTTCAATTTTCAGAGTGATTTCTGATATCAAAGCCCTTTGGCAGGTGATGATGCAAATAAACCATCCATTCAGGAATGACGTTTCTATGGTCTAGGTTTCTTTGTGGTAGTTAATGTTGACTCTATGGGTCCAGTTCCCCTCTCACTCACAGCAGTGTAAATCTGGAGGAACTTTTGAAGTCAATTGTAGTACATGACACCAGAATGGGAGCAGAACCAGTCCCCAACCCCTCATTCCAACAGGCTAATTATTATCTCAATTTATAGAAACCTAGGACTATCAGGGTTCTTTTGGGTTATCAAGACTGGTTGTCTGCTATACCTACCGTATAATCCTATTCAGAAATGTATTGAGTTTTGTCTTGAAATTAGTTAGGTTGTCTTCCAGAATACACAATTCCTTAAACATTTTCATATTAGTCTTTGTTTCTTCTCTAGTAATGGTAACATGTATGGGAAAGGTTCTTGAACCAACCAACCAACCAACCTGCCCTCCCCAGGAAAATGCCCTATCCTCTAGCCCATCGCAGAAGCCACCCCGCCACCTTACCTACAGGGCATCCCTTATCCTGCCTTCCACGGGGGCAGCCTATGTGTTGGCTGTTCTGCCATTCCCTTGGTGGGCGGGACTTGAACCCACCATCCAGCCCTCCCCAGGCGAATGGGATGCCAAAACACACCACACCACCTTACTTTCAGTTATTAGCTTAAAGAAAGTTGTTCAACATTTTTCACGTCCCTAGAGATTTTCCAAAATGTATGAAATTACTTTACAGACTAGCAAGGATTAGGTTACATATGACAATTTCTCCTAAAATATTACCCCTTAACCCAGAATGATCATGCCACGAAATGAAATGCAAACTGAAAGCTTAGTAGACACATCTTCACTTCTCCTTACATGTATGGTGTAAGAGGTAACTCTAGCATAATGTGGCTCCCAGTGGGCAGCACTCTCCTGTAGCTTTCCTAAAGTTGATAGTAACAATGATTCTTAAGGTAGTTAGATAGTGTAGAAATCAGAACTGAAGCTACCAGGCCTGATTCTCTGCTCACTTAAACCAGGAGTAATTCCAATAAAGCCAAAAGGATCTCACTAGTGTAAATGAAAAGAGAATCTGCCCTCATTATCTCAAACAAATGATTCCTACTGATTTCAATGGCCAGTGGATCATACTCTCCGGATGCAAAATGAGTGTAACTTACTTACTAAAAGGGCAGAGTTGAAGAAAGAAAATCAGCAGTGATGAGGGTGTAATATGTAGCAGACCCTAGAAAATGTTGGCAGCCACACTGCTTCTTGATGAAACAGGTTAAGTAAGAGATGTGCAATAACTTTGACTGCATCAAAGTAGAAACAAGGTATTTGGTGCAAATATGATCCATTCCACCCAAAGGCATTATAGTGTGGCCTAGAGATGTCATGGGTTAACCGATTATCTGGTTGGTTGGTGTCCCAGATGGGCTGGAGCAGCCCCCGCCACCACCACGGACTGGGGTGCTGCAGCCCGGCCAGGCTCGTTGCACTGTACCACAGGATCCCATTAAAGCAGTTAAATGGTTAAACTTAACATTTAACCAGTTAATTGATTAAATGGGATTTTACATCCCTAGTTAGGTCTTTCTGAAAGCTTGTGCATTATAACTGGGCTATTTCATGGCTTCCCTCTCACCTAGTTTTCCTAACCAAAGTTATTAAATGATTAGATTTCCAGGCCAAATTCCCTTGGGAAGAAAAACAAATCTCTTAAAATGCTTATAAAGACTTCTTGTGGATTAAAAGTTGTAGAAATAATCAGTGAGTTGGAAGTACCTCTCCTTCCCTTTTCCACAACAGTGTCTAATTAGACCGAATGCCTTTTTATTTCATTCAGTGCAGAGAATTTCTGAAATCCCAGTTTAATCAAGCCTTAGTCCCATTGCTCCTCTGAGATATCTTTTTTGTCAAAGCCACAAACTTCAGCCAAGGTTGTATTAATTGTACTCTGTTCATTTTCTCCCTTTTTTCCCTTTTGCTAATTTCATTTTTTTCTGAATTAATGATAATCAGGTTCCAACAGCATTTTAAAGTCTCTCAGACTTTTTATTAAAACCCACAATTTCTGACATGGTATTTTAAATTCTCCTTTTTGTCAAGACTTGTCAAATATGTTCAAGGGTTTAGAATACATGGACTGTGGAAGGATTCTGTAAAAGGACTGGAGCAGCTACCACAGTTGCTTCATTCTGCAACCTACATCTACATTTTGGTTTTGTAAGGATAGAGAAAACTTGACTATGGTTAGGCAACTGATGTTCTGTGACCATTGCATGTCATGCTGGCCAGTTTCCTTGTGTCCCTGACGGTCCATCAGGTCCATCTGTAGTCTCTGTTATAGGGATGTTAGATAGTGTATAATTGAATAGTTGTGTAACCGCATCAAATTTTAGTGCTTACACGACTATCTGATAGTCCCCAGAGACAGGATCAGCAGCCAGTGTGCTCCCGGCCCCACTCATGAGAAGCCCCCTACCACCTTGCGCTTCTGCCTCTCTATCAGAGGCAGCAGTGCAGGGTGGCAGGCAGGTGCAGTTCCACGAGGGGGGAAGGTTTAAAAATCAGCTTCACACGAAGATTGGTTCCTGCCTGCCACTCCATGCTGCTGCCTCTATACAGATGAAGCAGCGGGTGTGGCAGCATCTCCTGTCCACAGGGGGGTCTGAGCTTCCCGTGGACAGGGGCTATGGCTGCAGAGCAGCTTCTGTCCACGGCAAGCCCGGGCCCACCGCATACTGGGGCTGCTATATAGCAGCCTCCCTGCCCTCTTTCAGTGCTGCCTCTCCAAGAAGCAGCAGCATGGGGGGGGGGGGGAGAGGCAGCACTGCAGAGTTGCATGCCTCCCCCACCCACCCAATTCCTCTGTAGCAGGCAGCAAGGGAGGGCAGATGGGTCCACAGACCCAGTACACAAGGAGAACTGTCTTATAAGCCATCTCCCCGTGCATACTGCCTCGTGCCTGCCCCTCTCACCCTCCACTCTGCTGGCTCTATATCAGAGATAGAACCCCCGGGCACTGGCTTCCTCCTCTCTTCCCCTTGATGCCTCTGATACAGAGGTAGTGGGGGGGGGGGGAGGGAGGAAATGCATGTAGAGACAGGATTAACTGATAACCCCAGGCTTATCAGTTAATCATACAGTTGTCTATACATTGACATCCCTTCTTTGTTTTACTTAGGGCTTGTCTACACTGGCATGTTTTGTCACACAAACTGCCAGAATGGTGAGAGCATTTACACTGCAGTGTGACATTTGTCGGGAAATACATCCAGTTTTGATGACAAAAAACTTCCAACCCGAAAGAGACTTTTGTCTTTCCCCCCCCTCCCTTTATCTTTGACAAAGAGCCAGTGTGGACTCTGCTGTTTGTTTTGTTGAGAGAACCGTGTTCTGCCAGTATCATATAGTGCCTGCCAGAATGGCTGTGATCAGTGTTTTGTGATCTTGCTGCCCTGCAAGCATGTGCCCCTCCCCTTTCAAAGCTCTGGGAGGTATCTGACAGCTGAGCTGCTCCGTTTGGGGAACAAAGAAAGAACAAATAATTGAAAAACTCCAGTTCTGCCCTGCTAGGGACACAGCAGCAGGCAGACTGCTGGTACAGGGGAGGGCTAGAGAGACTGCTGTGCTGCTTTGACATTCCGCAGCACGGAGAACTCACACAGCTACAAAGGAATCCCAAGAAGCAGAGGGATTAGCTCTGCCTTCCTGCAACACTGCACTGTGGGATGCTTCCCCACATTGCTTTGCTCTATCTGTTGACAGGGTGCTAGCAACATGGCCATGAAATATTGACAATAAGGAGCAGAAAAACAGTTTGACTGGTTTTCACTTTTGGTGACTTTTTGCATATTAACAGCACTTTCATTATCAAACCTTCCCAGTGTAGTCATAGCCTTAGACCAGGGATCAGCAATCTATGGGTTGCGAGCTAAATATGGCTCACTAGGGAACCAGATATGACTTCTGAAGCTAGAGCCCAGCCCTTCCACCCCTCCTCCCTCCACAACAGGGAGCCTGCACTGGTGTTACAATGGGCCTGGACAAAACAGTCTGGCCCATAGACTCAGCAGTCTGTCTCCCATGCAGCCTCCTCTGCTTGCCCCCCCCCCCTCCCCCAGTGCTCAGAAAAGCAACTGTGGAGCTATTTGTGTTTTACAAACTGTGAGCTAGGAGGGGAGTAGGGCTTCACAGCTACTCCCACCCCCAGCACAATCCCACAGGCCAGTTTCTGGCCAATGGAAGAGAAGTACCAATCCTCTCTCCCTTCGGGCTCTTATTCACAGAGCACATGGCCCTGCAGCCTGTGCGGGGGGGGAGGGCAGGCTCTATCCTGAGAAATGTGTTGGGCTGCTGGGCTGGAATCTCACTGGTAAGTCTCCAGGACAGAACCTGTGTCCGGCACCCCGACTACATCTCACTACACCCAGACCCCTACTCCTCCCTCCCCACAAAAGCCAAACCCTCTGTCCCGCTCCTCCTGAGCCCATCTATTATCTTTTAGTCCTTTGGGCTCCTAATGGAGCATAGGGCCTCTACAGTCATTCTCTACTCTTGCGATCCTTAGCAATAGTCTTGATTTGATCCCATGTTAAGCCAGCTGCTTTTACTTCATCCAGGCTTCTTTGTTGCCATGTTTGTTTTGGACGTCCCCTTTTCCTCTTTCCCTTTGGATTCCATTCTAACACTTGTCTCGTGATACATTCCTCACAGTCCTTATGCAGAATGAGGCCTGCCCATCGCCTTTTTTTGTCTTAATCTGGACCTCCATTGGTTTCTGATTTGTTTTGATCCACAAGGTTTCATTTGGCACTCTATCGTACCACTTTAGCTGGAGAACGTGTCTAAGGCATTTATTGACAAATGTCTGAATTATCTTAGTGTTTCTCTGGTCAACATGCCACACCTCCGAGCCATACAGCAGCACTGATTTCACATTGGAAGTGAAAATACATAGTTTAGTTCTTGTTGAAATGGCTCTTGTACCCCAGACTGGTCATAGTATGGCAAAAGCTTGTTGCACCTTTCTTATTCTTGCACTGATGTCCTCTTCAGTTCCCCCATTCTTGCTGATAATACTCCCCAAGTATACAAACTGATCTACCTCTTACACTGCTTTTCCTTCAATTGTAATTTCACCTTCCTGTCTGTTAATGCACATCAACTTGGTCTTCTCTTGACTAATCTTGAGGCCCACTCACTCAGCTGTTTCCTGTAGGGCATCTGTCTTCTCTTGCACGTGCTCTAATTTGTCTGCAAGCAGGGCTAAGTCATCTACAAACTCTAGGCCTTCAAGTTTCCTAGTTTGAGTCCATTGGAGTCCCCTTCCTGAGTCGGCATATGCTGTTTTTGTGACCCAGTCTAGGACAATCAGGAAGAGTAATGGAGAAAGAAGGCAGTCTTGGCGTACACCTGTTGTGACCTGGAATTTTTCCAACAATTTTCCATCATGGATGTCCTGGAAAGAGTATTCTTCATACTTCCTGAGCCCATACCCCCTCCCAAACCCTGCATCCCAATCCCCTGCCCCAGATCACAGTCCCCTCCTTCCCTAAGTCACAAACCAACCCCGAGTATTGTAATCCCCCGCCCTAGGTCACAATCCAAACCCCTACCTCCTTCACCCAAACTCAGTGGCTCCTGACTCAAAAAAGATTTCTCACCCCTACCATAAATAAAGATAATGTTGTGTTGGACATAATATTTTACTTTATTTAAAAACGAAGCCCTGCCAACAAGTCCCCAATTGGGACGCAGCCCCCATCTGGCCTCAGTGTCATAACACTCCTGCACCACCCCCCACACACCAATGCTGAGCCCATCATACACCTGAACCCCCTGCCCGGAGCCCCTCATAATTCCACATCCCCAGACACCTGCATCTCACATCCCCAGTTCTGTGCTATACAACTCCTGCACCCCCATACCTCAAGCTTGTGTCCTGAGCCCATCATACACTCCTGTCCTGAGCCCTTCATACATCCCATCCCAGACTCTTGCAGCCCCATATCCCCAGCCCTCTTCCATAACATTCCTGCCCCCCCTCACATCCCAACCATGTTCCCTAAGTCCACCATATACCAGAACCCCCTACCCTGAACCCCTCATACCCCAACATCCCTAGACTGCTGCACTCCCACATCCCCAGCCCTTGCCATAAGATTGACAGAAGACAGCCTGAATGCGTGCATGAAGCTGAATTTGACAAGTCATGATGTAAACTTCAAAGAAATGTGTGAAAAGATGCAGCAGCAGAAGTCCCATTAAATAAAGTCTGTGAGTATAATGTTTCATTATGATATTATTAACCATTATGTTAATTATCAATAATATTAAGTTGTATATTTTCCGTCATGCAAACGGGCATTCTTATGAGGCTCTTTGTTGACCACTTGTTCTGAATTTTGATGTAGTTTGGCTCTTTGGTTTGAAAAGGTTTCCGATCCTTGCCTTAGACTGAAAGCTCTTCAAAGACCATCTCTTTGTTATGTTTGTACAGCACTTAGCTAGAGACATAAAAGGTAACAAGAAAACATTTTACAAATACTTTTGAAACAAAAGGAAGAACTATGACAAAGTAAGCCCATTACTCAGTGGGGTGGAGGGAACAGTAATAGAAAATATGGAAATGACAGAAGTTCTGAATGATTTCTTCTGTTCCAGTTTTTATGAAGGAGTTTAGTAGCAATTGGACATCTAACTTAATAAATGCCAATGGAAGTGAGGTAGGATCACAGCTTAAAATAGGAAAGAACAATTTAGATGTTTTCAAGTCACCAGGGCCGGATGAAATACATCCTAGAACACTCAAAGAGTTTACTGAGAAGATATCTGAGCCATTGGCGATTATCTTCGAAAAGTCATGGAAGATGGGTGAAATTATATAGGACTGGAAAAGGGCAAATATAGTGTCAATTTACAAAAAGAGAAATAAGGACCATCTTGGGAATTATAGACCAGTCGGCTTAACTTCAGACCCCAGAAAGATAATGAAGCAAATAATTAAGCAATCAATTTCCTACAAGGTGATAAGCAACAGTCAGCATGGATTTTTAAAGAACAAATTGTTTCAAACCAACCAAATAGCTTTTTTTCACAGATAACAAGCTTTGTGGATAGGGAGGAGGCAGTACTTGTGGTCAGTATCTTGATGTCAGTATGATATTTTATACTGTCTTGAATGACCTTCTCATAAACAAACTAGTGAAATACAACCTAGCTGGACCTACTATATGATAGATACATAACTAGTTGGATAACCCTTTGCAGAGAGTCATTGTCTATGATTCAGTCAAGCTGTAATGGCATATCAAGTGGAGTTTCAGGGGGAATAATTCTGGGTCCAGTCCTGTTCAATAACTTCAACAGTGATTTAGATAATGGCATAGAGAGTACACTTTCAAAGTTTGCAGCCAATATCAAACTAAGTGCTTTGAAGGGTAAGATTAAAATTCAAAATGATTCGAACAAACTAGAGAAATGGTCTGAAGTAAATAGGATGAATTCAATAAGGATAAATGCAGAGTAGTCCACTTTAGGAAGGATCAATCAGTTATACTCACACAAAATGGGAAATGACTACCTATGAAGGAGTACTACAGAAAGGGATCGGGGGTCATAACAGATCACAAGGTAAATATAATTTGATGGTTATATTTGATGGTAACATTGCAGAAAAACCAAACATCATTCTAGGATGTATCTGAAGGAGTGTTGTAAGCAAGATATGAGAAGCAATTCTTCCAATCTACTCCACGTAGATTAGGCCTCAGCTATACTATTGTGTTCAGTTCTGAGTGCCCACGTTTCTGGAAAGATGTGGACAAACTGAAGAAAGCCAAGAAGAGCAACACAAAATTATTCAAGGTCTAGAAAATATGAGCAATGAGGGAAGACTGAAAAATTGGGTTTGTGTAGTTTAGAGAAGACTGAGAGGGGGACATAATTGATTTCAAATACACAAAAGATTGTGACTAGGAAGAGGGAGAAAGAATGTTTTACTTCAACCACTGATAGGACAAGAAGCAATGGGCTTAAATTGCAGCAAGGGAAGTTTAGATTGGACAATAGGAAAAACTTCCTAACTGTCAGGGTACTTAGGTACTGGAATAAATTACCTAAGGAGATTGTGGAATCTCCTTTATTAGAGACTTGTAAAAGCATGTCACAAATAGTTTAGATAATACTTACACTAATCATACCTAGTGATGTGTACAGTACATACATACCATAAGAAATGGAATAGTCATGCTTGGAAAACTTGTTGGGAATATAATCTTACATATGTGAACTGAACACAAACTAATGGAAAACTGCTTTGAAATTCAACAGAAATTAAGACAGAATGAGATCAGTTCAACAGGTATTTGTAACCATCCTATGGATTACTCTGACAGGGTTATCATCCTTTGATAAAATTTAAAAAACAACAAATAATATTGCAGCACCTTAGAGAGTAAAAAATATGTAGATGGTATCATGAGCTTTCATGGGCACAACCCACTTCTTCAGATGAAAGGAGTTAAGGGGTTCAGGGGACAAATAAATAGCAGAGAAAGAGATGGGATGAAGAGGGAAAGAGAAGGAAAAAATATATTGTCAATTAGAGTATACATGGTAAATGAGGCTGATAGAATGGGTTCTCAGAACTCTTAAGTATCCAGTGCTTGGCTTTTTATGTCACTAGGGTATGGAATGTAGCAAGCCACCAAGTTAAGGTCTTTGTTTAAATTTCTATGGAAGGTGTGAAACTTGAAAATGAAATCAAGTTCTATAGCTTCTCTCTCCTGCTGGTATTTGAAATTGCCTTGTAATAATATTGTCACTTTTAGACCCATTAACTTGTCCAGGCAAGTTAAAATGTCCCCAACAGGTTTCTGTGTGTTACCATTTTGAAA
The DNA here is from genome assembly GCA_019425775.1 of Rafetus swinhoei. Lineage (NCBI taxonomy): Eukaryota > Metazoa > Chordata > Testudines > Trionychidae > Rafetus > Rafetus swinhoei. The sequence goes on along the minus strand of CM033425.1, from coordinate 24,087,020 downwards.
ATCTGATTTGTGTTCATTAATCCTTTGTCATAGGGACTGTCCATTTTGGCCAACATACGTGGCAGAGGGGCACTGATAGCACTTGATGGCATAGACCACATTGGTGGATGTGCAGTTATATGAGCTTCTGATGTGGTGGTTTATGTGGTTAGGTCCTGTGATGATGTCGCTTTTATAGATGTGTGAACAAAGTTGGCACTGGAGTTGATTGCAGGGTTGGTTCCTCGATGAGTATGATGGAGGTGTGCTACATGGTTCACCAGAAATGGTCCAACGATCCTGGAAAAAAAAGTTATTTTCCATCACATCCTCCTGGGTGGTTCTGAAATAATGGCACGTTGGTTGGAACACAACCCTTTCCTCAGACTCAGAGGCTATGTCTATACTACAAGGCTTTTGCCTAAAAACGGCTGGTTTTGCACATAAACTGATGGAGCATCCACACCTCAAGAGTGCTTTTGTGCAAAGGGCTTTTTGTGGTAGAGTTATTCCTCTCCTCATAAGGAATAACTCCTTTTTTGCGCTACTGCTCTTGCGCAAAAAGGCATGTGTGAACATTCCGCAGGGGTTTCTTGTGCAAGAAACCCCTATCGGAAAAAACACAGGTGCTCTGATGGCCATTCTGTGAATGGCTATCAGAGCTTTCTTGCGCAAGAGTGTCCATGCAGTGTGGATGCTCTCTTGCGCAAAAGCACATCACTTTAATGATATGTTTTGAGGTCTGGACATGCTTTTGCGCAAGAAGTTTTTGCGAAAAAACTCTTGCACAAAAGGCTTCTTCCACAAAAACCCTGCAGTGTAGACGAAGCCAGACTGTTTTCCTGCTAAGTTCCAATCTTAGCCATAAACGTTTCTGTATCAATGAAACGCATGCCTGTTTTTAGGGCTAGAGTGTGCCACTTTGATTCAGGTGAGGAGGAGGAACTAAGAACATATATCCCCCTTACTTAGTGCTTTCACACAAAAACTGTGTATGACCCCACAGGAAAAAGCACTACTCCCTGATAAATCTCCCTTACCTATTGAAAGAGACAGACTGTGGTCCCACATCCTCTCCACACCAGCTTGAATAATCAGGCATGGAATAGCAGAAAGTATACTTCAGCTGCTGGAAGAATTTAACTTATTCAAACATCTGCCTGGGGGCTCCACTATAGAATCGCCCCACATCAGGTCACTTTACTTCTAGTTGTGAGCCTCAGAAACTAGTGAGGCACCTGAATCCTTTATAAACAAGGCCAAACTTCTGGAAACATTTCTGATTTTTTTCCTACCCAAGAGATGTAACCTTTTCTAGTGTAAGTTATTATTGATCCCTTGGGTCTAATGTACTGACCAGTCAATCAATTTAAATCCTTCAGCAGCTTTATACTTTTCTAGAATTAACCTTTCAAAACAAGAACTGACCCCAATAAAGGCCAGTCTGCTGAAACTTCTTCAGTTTAGTTAGTGCATCTTGCCTCCCCACCACTCACAGTGGGGAGCAACTGGAAGAGCTGTAGATTAGCCAATCCCCCAGCCTGCTCCCACTCGGGGTTGGGGAGGGGAAGTTACTGGTCAAGGAGGGTGACTGTGCACCTTATCCTCGCAGACCACTAACATAGGCTTGTGTGCAGCCATGAAGAGGAGGTCAGACTCTGTACAATCCAAGGGTCAGTTATTATCTCATTTGCACCAATACAAAGCCACTGCAGCACACCAACCACATTCAGGCCTTGTGTATGCAGATTAGGGGATGTAAAATCCCATTTAAAATATTACCTGGACTGCCATGTGGTGCCATTGGTGGAGCAGCTATCTGCCCAGGGCATGTCATGGTGGACCCAGCTAGGTTGTAATGCCCCCCATCTGCTAGGGTGGGCCCAGCCAGTTTCTGGTTAACCGGTTACCCTAGTAAGCATGCCAGTAAGGCATGTTTACCAGATAACTTATTAACTGGTTAACCCTTTACATCTCTAGGGCAGATTCAATCTCTCTCTCAAGCCAACAAAGCTGCAAGTACTTATGCTGTGGCTAAATGTGGCCTGGCGAGCTGTAAGAGATCATAATTTGACCCAAAGGTGTTAAAGCATCTATACATTCTAACTCTTAGGCTACGTTTACACTGGCCAGTCTTGCACAAGAACATATGAAAATGAGGCACGGCAATGAGTATCGCCGTACCTCGTTTGCATATGTTCTTGCGCCAGTCTGGCCAGTGTAGATGTAGCCCTAAAGTCTTCGAATCAAGACAGGGTTCCTTTCTGGAAGATATGCTCTAGACCAGGGATGTGCAATAAGTGGCTAACCATGGCGAGCACTGCCCTGTCTGTGGGCCATTTATTGCCCACCCCTGCTCTAGTCAAACACAAGTTGTTGGATTCAGTAACTGGATGAACATCTATGGCTTCTATTATACAGGAGTCCAGACTCAATGAGCTAATAAAGTCAATGATGTCAAGAACAGCCAGGTCTGAGCCCAAACCACACAGCCACAAAGCATACCCAAAAGTATATCTGGAGGAGAAAAGATACTCCCCTACACAAATACAACAACGAGCACACATAGGTGTGACTACACACTGTGGAAATCTCTCAACATTTTGTTCTTTTTCTAATTTTCTGAAAGCAAAAATTAAAAAATAAATAAAAAGGTTTTGTCATGCTAGTTATGAAGACTGATAGACAAATATCTCAGGGAGAAGCAGCTTTTAGCACATTAGCTACTAGATACCCCAAGAAAAATCACTTGGGGAGTAAACATTGAATTATTTTCACTTTTTAAAATTATGTCTCAATAGTTAATGTCTGCGAATGTTTATGATCATCTCACCTGCCTGAATCCCATGGGGATATTTAAAGAAAATAGCAACCTTCAGATTTTCAAGCAAAAGAAAAAGATATTTTAAAAAACCTCAGCATAAGCCTGTTTCCAAATATGGCTGATGAAATCTCCTTTTGAGCAAGTAAAAGAGGAGCATGGGAACACAGGATCCCAGGGGTGCACTGAAATGAAGAAATGGGACATCCTGTTAAGAAAACTGGGCATCTTGTAACCAGCTAGCTCTGAATCAGAATGACAAAGACCCTTTTTAAAAAGCAGATGGGGACTCCACACTGCACATAATATTTTTTTTTCTCTACTTGTATTCTGGGTTGATTAGAATGTATCCAAACTCCCACTGAATATATCCAAACTCCCATTTAATATCAATCAGTGGCTTAATCATAAGGGCAAATCCTAATCCAACCCTCCATGGCCACTGAAATCCCTGAATACAGACAGCCAAACTGGTCTGATTCTAATGTGGAGAGATGTCTCCGGATTCAAGGAGCCCTCATAGAATATCTGCTCTTTGAGGATTCACTGCTCTTTAGCTAACAGACGGTAGCAGAAGAAGGCAGAGCCAGCATACCCATGATGTCACAAATATGTGTTCCCTGGAGAATACTCTTGTGCATGCCAGTTTTAAATGACTCAAGTGATAGAGCTTCCACTATGTTTCTTGGGAGGTTATTCTATAGCCTTATAGATGTCAGTGTTAGGAAATATCTCCCTTTATTTTAATACTATCTGGTGCCTCTCACTATGTGAAATTTCTTGTTCAGAGGCTGGTTGTGATGCTTCATGTTTTTTCCACTTTCCGAACAGAGGCAACTTTATTTATTCTCCACTGTGTTTCATTTCCCCTTCACAATGTCTCTGAAAGTCTGAACCTGAAAGACCAACTTGTGAGGGAAGGAATTGGGGCACTGGACTTCAAAGGCTATGGATATAGTACGGCTTTTGCCAGAAGAGGCAATGCTTTTGCCGGGGAAGGCACAAGGATCTTGCGCAAAAAAGGGTTTTTGTGCAAAAAGGAAACATCTATACTGCATGTTTTTGCACAAAAACCTCTTGCACCAGAAGAGATTATGCAAATGAAGTGCAAGAAAATACTAATCTGTGCTTCATTTGCATTGCCTCTTCTGGCAAAAGTCATAGTATAGCTGTAGCCTAGGTGAATTCAAAACAATCCAATATGGACAAAAGGAAAATGCTTTTTTGCACCACTTTAAAGTGTGATCTGCATTTTTAACAAAGAAGGCCTCAAACTTCATTTTGCAAAGGATACTAATGACTTTCTACAAAAGTAACAAATTCTTTTGATTTGGAAGGGATCTGAAAAAGTATTGGTAAGAAAGCTTGAGTGACCCAAAAGGGCACCAAGTAGGCAGAGCTATCAGATGCATTCCTTTTGCTAATGCTCAGGTGAAATCTGAGACAACAAGTCTAATTAGAGGGATGCATCCCTCCATATATCATGCATTGATTGAATATATACTGTTGATCTGGGAGATTCTGTAGATGGGGGAGGTTGTCTGGCACAGCCCCCAATCATAACTCATTTGCCTCTGCATTGACTTGAAAAAATACTACATTTCAAAGAGATGACAGACTAATGGTTAATGCACTAGCCCATCCATTCTGGATCAAATTCATGTTGTTAATGCATTGCTCCACCTTTTCCAAAGGAAGGAAACATTTTTAGCATCCATGACCCATTGTGCTGTGGTTTACACCAGGACTGAGGCCAACAGCCTCAAGGAGGCTGCAGGCACTGGAGACAATCAAAAGCCACACAAAAGCTAAACAACAAGACTTGTGACATTTCATATCCATCAAATAACTTTTCAACACTAGGTGCTATTAATAACTCAAGATTAGCCACGCCATGTTATCTGTGATCCTACAACAATTCCTATTCCTAGCAGGGAAAAATAATATGCAGCCCATTTATGCCATCCTATAAGATTGATGGGGCTTTCCTGACAAGTAAAGTGCTGCTCAGCATAAGCAAGGGTGGTAGAATCTGGCCCTAAATTAGCAACAACCTCATTTACTGTAATGTTTGTTTTGGCTGAGTCAGGGCAAGAGAATTGGGCCTTATGAGTTAACCAAGTGGGAGGAGGGGTTCACTGTTTGAAGTATAAGGAATTTTGAAGAATATGAGGAACAAAACATGTGGCTGGTTTGTGGGCAGCTGAACTGTGCATAATCATAACCAGTACACTGGCAAAACTCCCATTAACTTCAGTGGGGCTAGAATTTCATCCTATGTATGTTTTAGAGCTTTATACTAGAATCCATCATCAACATGCCATCTGAGCCTCTCCCAGTTCAACTGCAAGGCCCCAAAGAAACATTATCAAGTCTCCAGCTCCTCTCAGACCTCTGCTTTAGTTTGAAGATTTTGGGGAAGGTGAGAGCAGCAGCTCTTATAAATATTATTCTGGTTATGGTAAAAATGTTTTCTGCACTAGACCCCGGACTTGGCTAACAATGCCTTGATTCCAGCTCTTCAGCCACATTTGTAATTCACATTGCCCCAAATGAGTGCAATTGTCTTGATGGTTGAGAAAAGAAAATGTGGACTTTAATATATATGTACATCTGAAATTCAAGACCAAGGCCTCAAGCAGTAATTAGAAGCCGAGCCAGTATCTCTTCAGTAATAAACACAGAAAATCTAAATTACAAACAAAATGATGCTATTTCCACTGGAAACAGTGGCATGATTTTAGCCATCTTACACGTTTGCCATATGCAGCTCTTCTAAAGTGCTCACTGAGTTTTGTATCCTACATTTCTAGCATCTGAAATATGTCTTGAAAGGTGGGTTCCAAAGCTTGATTTATTCCCCTGACAGACCATTACATTTCCTGGAAGATCAAATCAAAGGGACAAACATAGAATAAGAAAATCAAGATAGGAGCCACAGCTCAATTCTCTACCTTCAAACAGTCTAAACAAAATGTAGAAGAGATCAACTTGTACCTATTCCCCACACCTACTGAAAGTAAGTAAGTAACTCCTAGTGAAGTCAATTGGGGTCAGATTTTCAAAGAGCTCAGAGCCATTAGTGTCTTTTGCCATAACACTAATACTATTTGTATTTCATCAGTAAAGGTCCTCTCAGCCCAAAGCAGGTCTCATTATGCCAGGTCAGGGTGGGCAAAATAAGTCTGGAGGAGAGGGGAATTTGTGTGCAGATCCAGTCCACCAAGCATTTCTCCCTGATCTGACCAGCTGATTAGCAGAGCATGCCTACATAAGCTGGCAGCCACAACCTTGGTCCATCCTGCAGCCAAGCTGCTCCCAGGATTCTTCTGCTAGCCGCGTACAGTGCAGCGGGTGGGAGGTGAGAGAGGAGTGCTGAAGTCAGGGTATCCCCCTACCCCTGTACCCCATCTCTGCAGAGCAGGGATCAGGGAGAGGGAGACACACACAGCAGAGCTGCTGTAATCTGATGCATGGATGGTAAGTGACTCAGAGGACGGCAGAGCAGGAGACGGGGGAGACAACAAAGAAGGACAGATTTCCCTTAAAGACACAGAGTGTGGCTTCCCTCAGAAACTTACCCAGCAGTAGCCAGCACACACACTCTGTTTCACTGTCACACACACCCAGGCTGTCACATTGTCTCTGTGCCACACAGATACAGTCACTGTCACATATACACTGCCGCATACAATCTGTGTCCCAAAGTCTGTCTCTCACACACAAAGTGTCTCTCTTTTCACACTCACACACTGTCTCTCTCTGTAGCCCCCAGCTCCACCCTTTCTGCCTGAGGCCCCACCCCCTTCCAGGGGACATGGGGATGGCCTGCAACCATATACCAACAACCATATACCATATACCAACATACCCTTCAAAAATTATTGCCCACATCTGAGCTTTGTGCTCTACAAAGATGCTCAGAGACAGATTGTAAAGCATTTAGCACCCACAACAAGAGCCAGAGTCTCAAAGAAGTTCAGCACCCCATGTAACCCCAGTTTGGGGGTTCACCTAGGTCAAGCATGGGCTGAGTCAATGCTGCTTCTAGACCTTTATGTCTTTTGGCTGTCAAAATTTTGACTCCAACAGCCTGCCAGCGGCCCAAAGGCTTCACCCTGGTTTTGCCCAACTTGTTTACTCCTTGCAGACTAACCTTATTACCCTTCTGGTTCCCAATTTATCCCTTAATGAGAACCAGTCCTTCTCACTACACTCTCCCAGAAGACATATCAGGGTCACTGACTACTGCAGACACAGTTCAACTTTCCATCTTGTCAGCTTATTAGAAGTTTTGCTGAACATACACAGCATTGACACCGGGGAGGGATCTTCAGGTGAGTGCTCTCAGTTTGTCACACACACAGGGCAGGAGAGGCAGGCGCAGAGGGGGCCGGGTGCGAGCGTCGCTCAGGCTGCTCAGGCTGGACATTGTGCTGTAGTCCATGCATGTGAAACCACGTGCAGTGTTAGTGTGAACCACATGGACTCAGCAGGCAGCCCCTGAGCACAGGTGGGGTCCTGCGGCCAGGCCCAGGGGAGGCCACACAGGTTCGGCCCTATGGGAGGCCCTCCCAGAACCTGCCATGGCTGAAAGGAGGCTAGCCACAAGGGCTTAGGCATGACCCCAGACACCCCGAGGAGTGCTACACACAGAACGTGGGCATGCCTGCACGTGCAAGCCACCACCCACTCCCACGAATAGCGTTGCAAGCCACAGGTGTGTGTGCAGACTCCAGGGAGGACCAGGCTACTCCCGGCTCCTCTGCCCCCCATGGGATCCCACTGTGGCCAGACACTTCCCTTGCCTGCTTGTCTTCAGACAACTGAAAGAAGCTTCCAGATCGCAGGCCCTGGTTCTCATGGGGGACTTTAATCACCCTGACATCTGTTGGGAGACCAATACAGCAGTACACAGACAATCCGGGAAGTTTTTGGAGATGTTGGGGATCACTTCTTGGTACAAGTGCTGAAGAAACCGACCAGGGGCTATGCACAGCTTGACCTGCTACTCACAAACAGGGAGGAACTAGTAGAGGAAGTAAAGGTGGGTGACAACCTGGAAAGCAGTGATCATGAGATGGTAGATTTAAGGATCCTGACCAAAGGAAGAAAGGAGAGTAGCAAAATAGAAACCCTGGACTTCAGAAGAGCAGACTTTGACTCCCCTCAGAGAACTGATGGGCAGGATTCCCTGGGATGCTTTCATGAAGGGGAAAGGAGTCCATGAGAGCTGGCAGTATTTTAAAGAAGCCTTATTAAAGGCACAGGAAGAAACCACCCCGATGCGCAGCAAGAAAAGCAAATATGGTAGGCGACCAGATTAGCTTACTGGGGACATTCTTGGTGAGCTTAAACACAAAAAGGAAGCTTACAAGAAGTGAAAACTTGGACAGATGACAAGGGAGGAGTATAAATAGATTGCTCGAGAATGCAGGGGGAGTTATCAGGAAGGCGAAAGCGCAATTGGAATTGCAGCTAGCAAGGGATATGAAGGATAACAAGAAAGGTTTCTACAGGCAAGTTAGCAATAAAAGGGTGATCAGAGAGGGTATAGGGCCCTTATTGGATGAGGGAGGTAACCTAGTGACAGATGATGTGGGAAAAGCTGAAGTACTCAATACTTTCTTTTCCTCTGTCTTCACGGACAAGGTCAGCTCCCAGACAAATGCACTAGGCAATGCAGTATGGGAAGGAGGTGGACAGCCGTTGGTGGGGAAAGAACGAGTTAGAAAAGCTAAACATACACAAATCCATGGGCCTGGATTTAATGCAGCCGAGGGTACTGAGGGAGTTGGCAAATGTTGTTGCGGAGCCTTTGGCCGTTATCTTTTGAAAACTCGTGGAGATCGGGAGAGATCCCGGATGATTGGAAAAAGGCAAATGTAGTGCCCATCTTTAAAAAAGGGAAGAAGGACAATCTAGGGAACTACAGACCAGTCAGTCTTATCTCAGTCTCTGGACAAATCATGGAGGGGATCATTAAGGAATCCATTTTGAAGCACTTGGAAGAGGGGAAAGTGATCAGGAAGAGTTAACATGGATTCACAAAGGGCAAGTTGTGCCTGACCAATCTGATTAGCTTCCATGATGAGGTAACTGGCTCTGTGGACATGGGGAAGTCAGTGGAAGTGATATACCTTGACTTTAGCAAAGCTTTTGATACAGTCTCCCACAGTATTCTTGCCAGCAAGTTAAGGGAATATGGATTGGATACATGGACTGTAAGATGGATAGAAAGCTGGCTAGACGGTCAGGCCCAATGGGTAGTGATCAACGGCTCGATGTCAGGTTGACGGTCGGTTTCTAGTGGAGTGCCCCAAGGATCTGTTCTAGGACCGATTTTGTTCAACATCTTTATTAATGACCTGGATGAGGGGATGGATTGCACTCTCAGCAAGTTCACAGATGACACTAAGTTAGGTGGAGAGGTAGATATGCTGGAGGGCAGGGATAGGGTCCAGAGTGACCTGGACAGATTAGAGGATTGGACCAAAAGAAATCTGATGAGGTTCAACAAGGACACGTGTAGAGTCCTGCACTTGGGACGGAAGAATCCCAAGCATTGTTACAGGCTGGGGACAGACTGCCTAAGTAGCAGTTCTGCAGAGAAGGACCTGGGGATTACAGTGAATGAGAAGCTGGATATGAGTCAACAGTGTGCCCTTGTAGCCAAGAAAGCTAATGGCATATTAGGGTGCATTAGGAGGAGCATTACCAGCAGATCCAGAGAAGATATTATTCCCCTTTATTTGGCTTTGGTGAGGCCACATCTGGAGTATTGAGTCCAATTCTGGGCCCCCCACTCTACAAAGGATGTGAACGCACTGGAGAGGGTCTAGGGGAGGGCGACCAAAAGGAGTAGGGGGCTGGAGCGCATGACGTATGAGGAGAGACTGGGGGATTTGGGTTTGTTTAGTCTGCAGAAGAGAAGAGTGAGGGGGGATTTGATAGCAGCCTTCAACTTCCTGAAGGGAGGTTCCAAAGAGGACGGAGAGAGGATGTTAACTCAGTAGTGACGGATGGCAGAACAAGGAGCAATGGTCTCAAGTTACAGTGGGAGAAGTCTAGGTTGGATATTAGGAAAAACTATTTCACTTGGAGGGTGGTGAAGCACTGGAATGGGTTACCTAGGGAGGTGGTAGAATCTCCATCCCTAGATTTTTTTTAAGTCTTGGCTTGACAAAGCCCTTGCTGGGTTGATTTAGTTTGGATTGGTCCTGCCTTGGGCAGGGGGCTGGACTTGATGACTTCTTGAGGTCTCTTCCAGCTCTATGATTCTATGATTCTAAGCATGCAGCATGGGCCCTGGGCACCTCGGGGCCCCTGGGAGTCAGGGCCTGCTGTGCAGACCACACATGGCCTTGCTACTGGCACATCTCCCTCCTCTGGCCCAAGGACTGTTGGTCACTGCTCACAGAGGAGGGCACGGCCTCAGGGACGATGTCTGCATGGATGACTGACCGCCTCTCCCTCTTTGTATTCTCCACAGTCGGACCAGTCGGGACTGATGGGCGAGCAACGTCACCTGAGCCAGCGGCCATAGCCCAGGGGATCCGAAAGCATGCCAAGGTCCAGGAAGACCTGATGCAGAAGCGTCAGAGTCCTGCACGACATGCAGCAGACCCTGGTGCAGAAGACCTGGAAGGACGCAGAGTGGCGGAACCGCGTGTGGGACCAGCTCATGCAGCAGTGTGATAACATGAGAGAAATGATGGCACACCTGCCTGCTGTCGCTGCTCCTGCCTACGACCCTCCTGCCCCTCCCCCCGCTGTGCCCATTCCCCCTCCGCCTGCCCTCCAAGCGATGCCTCTGCTCCTTCCTCAAGCAATACCCATGCCCCCTCCCCAAGTGAGGCCCATGCCCCCTCTCCTTACTCCCCTGCCATCCCTGACGCTGCTCCCCTACTGCCCACTCCTCTCTGGTCCCCGGACCCATCCAACCCCAAGTCCGAAGTGGCCCCCGCACCTCAGGTGGCACATCCAGCTGCCCCCCCATGCCACTCCAAGGCCCACTGCCCTCCAGGTTATAAGCCCCCATCCCCTCCAGGTTATGAGCCCCTCTCCCCAGCTCTTTTTACTGAAAGATCAATACAGAGTTCATTTTGTTCAAAACCAAACAGGCGTCTTTATTGAGAGGTCAGGGAAGGGGCGAAGGGAGGGGTTGTGGTGGGGAAAGGATAGGGCAGCAAGCCAGAGGCCCCCTAGGGGGGAGGCTCTGGAGATAGTTACTGGTGTCTTTCAGAGAACCTCTCCCTCAGAGCCTCCCTGATGCGCACCCTGGCCTGATGAGCCCGGCGGATGGCAGCTGTCCGTGGCTGCTCAAAGAGTTGCCCCTTACTGCCGATGTCTGCTCCCAACCCCAGAAGAAAGGCCTCCCCATTCCTCTCCACAATGTTGTAGAGAACACAACATGCTGCGACCACCTCAGGGATGTTGTGCTGCCCTACATCAAAGCGAGTCAGGAGGCACCTGAACTGCGCCTTGAGGCGGCTGATGGTGCACTCGACCTGGATCCTGGCCTGATTCATACAGGCATTAAATTGGTCCCTGCTGGAGTCCAGGTGGCTGGCGTAAGCCTTCACAACATCAGGGGGTAGGACGCATCCCACATGATGCACAGTGGCATATGCACGTCCCCAGTGGGAAAATCACAGCGAGGGAAGAATGTGCCCACCTCCAGCTTCCTGTACAGAGTTCTGAAAGACACAGGCATTGTGAACCCTGCCCGATCACCCAACAGAAAAGTCCATGAACATTGTGGTCAACTAGGGCCTGCAGCATCACGGAGAAGTAGCCCTTTCTATTAATATACTGGGCCGCTCAATGCTCAGGTGCGCGGATCGGTATGTGGGTCCATGGATTGCTCCAGCACAGTTTGGGAACCCCAGGGCAGCAAATCTGGCCATGATGGGGTCCAGGTCTTTCAGGCAGATGACTCTCCGCAGCAGGATGGAGTTGATGGCCCTCACCACCTGCAGAAGGAGACAAACAAACACACAAAACAGAGAATGAAGGAGGGGAGTGCCTGAGCCCTTAGGAGGTGCCTGTCCCCTGCTCATCCCCTCCCCACACCAAACACCCCAGGAGCCACCCCCTATGAGGCTACCCCCCCAGAAGTAGGGCTGTGTGAGGGCAGGTTGGCATAACCCCTTGGGTATGGGGCTTCCCCCAGCCCCACTCCACCCCTCAAAGTCCCCAACCCCCGTTTCCCAAGGGCCCCCCTTTTCCAGGACTCCCCCCCGCATCCAGGCAGGGACTGCAGCCTGAGAGTGTCTTACCTCCAGGAGGAGGGCCCCAACAGTGGACTTCCCCATGCTGAAATGGTTGTTCACCGACCAGTAGCTGTTGCGGGTGGCGAGCTTCTAGAAGGTTATTGTAACCCACTTCTCCAGTGGGATGGTGGGCCACAGGTGGGTGTTGCATCTCCGAGCCAGGCACATAGCTCCAAAAAACGGGCCCTTCCACATGAGGAAGTTTTGGAGTCACTGCTGGTTGTCCCACCGCTCCATGACCAGCCAGTCCCACCTGTCGGAGCTTATGTTGAGCCTCCAAAAACGCCTCTCCATTGGGGGGTGCAGTTGCAAGAGTGTAACTCCCACATCCAAGTAGAGGGTCCCATGAACTAGCTCGGGGTTAAGCTTGTGCAGGATCAGGAAGGCATCTGGCACTAAGTGCTGCAGAAACTGCAGCATGTCCATGTGGGGCCATCACATGCCCAGGGGCAGCTCCGGCTCCATGGCACAAAGGAAAAAGCTGTGGCATCCAAAAAAGCAAGGCAACCACAGCAGGCACTGCGAGAGCTTTGATGTCCCTCGAAGCGGTAGCAAACACGCAGCAGAAGCAAAGAAATGGCTAAGGGGTTCCCTTTAAGTGTGTGTCTCTGGAAGGCTCCAGCACCAGTACTCAGAAGCAACTGGTGACCTAAAGCCCTGCCTGACGTAGATTCGGGTGACATTTTATACAAGAGAGTGTCCAATCAGTCTGGACGCTATATTTTGGAAAAGCAGATCGCTTTTTCAATGCGCTTTTGTGTGTGGACGCTCTCTTTTAGAAGATGTTTTTTCGGAAGATCTCTTCCAGAAAAGCTTCTTCCGAAAGAAGCCTGCAAGCTATACATAGCCACCGTGACTCTTACAGGCAGAGTCAATACGCCAAGCTGTTTTCAAAATCTAGCCCTGCATGCTATATACAGCAAAGAATGGAGACCGATACTCCCTCTTCCCCCACCACCTAAGCCACGTGAATGTAAGGTTGTTAAGATACCAGAAGAAAGTGTCAACTAGCATAAGAGTATGTGGTGATTTCACATACGCTGTAAATGTTATGTTTTATGTTTATTTTCTTTTTGCAGCTACAAGAGATTTCAATACCAGAGAAGGCTACAGTGAAAAGCGACTCCAAAGCAAAAAGCCTTTAAGCAATTCTTTGGAGGACTCCACAATGGCTGGCACTTTCAATGCATTAGGTATCTTTCTGCCCACAGAGATCACATTTAGCCAGTAAACTTGCCCTTTCAATTCACTTGAAGCTGTTACCTCAATCTATTCCATCTGTGCTCTCTGAACCTTTCATTTCCAATAGGTTCAGCCTAATTCAGAACAGCCAAGGAGGTTGACAAGCAGTACCTTTCTTTCACATCCTTGGGGCTACATGCTGACATCTTTAAAAGAATTTAGAAATAAATCTAATACTGCTTCTTTCACACAACAAAATTATTTATTTGAATTCCATCAAGAGAGCACACAGGTATAAACAAGGGACGGCTCCGTGGCTCAAAAGCACTTTAAAAAGCCATTTGCCCCTATGTGAGTCTAGCCATTCCATTGTAATAAAATAAAACACTATTGTAAATTGACACAGGCTGAGTTTAAAGTCTGATGCCTTAAGGAGAAGTAAGATGGACTTAGTTAAAAAAAAATCACAGTAGCCCAGGTGCAGATTAGCAAGTGTTTGTAAACGCTTTGCATCTTGACATACACAAACTACTTACAGCAGTACATGCAATGGGGTCTCATTTCCCAGATGGCATCCTGCTATTAATACACAGAAGCTGGAACAAGAAGCCTGAGTCAGATCTGATGAGATTATGGCTTTTATCAATTCAGTCACAGCACCAGTTCATGGGGGGAAAAAGTGCCTAAGAACTGTGAACTGCCTGGGCGATAGGCAGATGTGAAACATCTCATACAATAGTGCACTGTGTTGCTTAGCACAGATTTGAGATGCAGAGAGAAAAGAGCTGGCTCCCTGGAACATGCCGGCACAGCCCCAAGCCATGGCTATAAAAGGAGGATGTTCTGCTTTTTTTTTTTAAATAGTTTTAGCAGTAGCCATGAGTGTCAATGGATAATGACCCCAGCCATGTTAATGAATCCAGGAAATAAAGTGACATTTCTTCCTAGCACTCCTGTGTCTCACACCTTCATTAGAATAGCAATATCCCCACAGGCACCGCCTCAGAATTGAGCTATCCAGTACGTTACTTCGGGAGATGGAAGGGGAAAATAAACTTTCCCAACTCTCTCAACCAATACTGCTCAATTAAAACACCCATCACACAGGCAAGCCATATCCTACTAGAATATCTACTTGCAATGGGCCAAGTATTGTGGCTGAGATCTACGGGTATGTCTACACTGCATGGCTATTTTGGGATACCGTCACGTATTTTTTTCTTAAGTTACCAATTAATAAAGGGAATAGGGATGATGTCATGGTAATGCTAGTGACTTGCAAACAGACATTGTAAATATTGAGTGATCATTGCAAGGCTGTTTCATTCCCCTTTGTCTCCTTTCCATGTCATTACCAAGGATCGTTACACATCTGATTTCAATAATAATGATTTACATATGGGGACTGGCTGCCTCAGAGGAATGGGAATGAATCTTTCCTTTCTAGGACAACTGTTTGAATTCAGCCCAGAAAACGGAGGATTAGAAACTGCTTCCTTCTGACTGGTGTGGTAACCTATAGAATCCTAAACATATAGGAGTGGAAGGGACTAACTACAGAGGTAATTTGGTCTAGTCCCCTGCATTCAAGGCAGGATTATGTAATAACTAAACAATTCCTGACAGACGTGGTCTAACCGGTTCTTATAAACCTCCCTCCTCAGTTTGATCCAATGCTTAACTAGCATCATAGAACAGTAGAATACTATAATTGGAAGGGACCTTGAGAGATCATCAAGACCAGTCCTTTACCCTCACGACAGGACCAAGCACCATCTAGATCAGGGGTCAGCAATCTTTCAGAAGTGGTGTGCCAAGATTGAACTTATTCACAGATCTGTGTGCTGGGTGCAGGAGGTGGGCAGGGGCAGGCTGGGTACAGTGACCATATCTTCTGAACCAGCTGCAGCTAGGGAGAACAGTTTAAGTTATTAAACAGATTAAGCATTTTAACTTTCTCATGTTAATTTATCAAATTTCATTTTAAACAAAGTAAAATATTAATTTAAATCTAACACAAAGGTTTCAATGTTTTCTTTATTTATGGCAGGGGTAGGGAACCTTTTTTGAGTTGGAGGGTCACTGACCCACAGAAAAATCAGTTGGGGACCACACAAGTGAGAAGCAAAAAAAAACTCCTCCAAAAACCCCTAACCCTCACTAATGTGGCCCCCAACTGAGACACCTCACTCCTCTGGTGCTCCAGCCTTATAGGGGAAGGGGAAGGGACAGGGAGGACTGAGGTTCAGGGTTTCCCATCGGCCAGATTTACTTTTCTGGGGTGCCAGAGTTAGTGTATTTTATGGACCCCCTTAGGCTCTGGGGTGGGGACAAAAATGAGGATTTCAATGTGCGAGACAGGGCTGCCAGTGAGTGGGATAGGGATGGGGTGCAGGATCTGGGAGCGAGGTAGGGTGCAGAAGGGGAACAGGTTGCATGGTTTGGGTGGGAAGTAGGGTGCATAAGCAGGCTGGGAGTAGGTTGTCTGGCCAGTTGGAGGGAGCAGGAGCAAGGGAGGGTGTTGGAGCAAGCTGAGGGTACAGGGTCTTGGCGGGGGGAGGGGAGTAAGTGAGGAAATTTGGGTGTGGTGGGTCTGGGCATATGGGGGGATACTTACGTGGCTTTATGCCCCCTTGCACCAACTGCTACAGCAAGAAGGTCCCGGGTCGGCCCTGGAGCAGCCACTGCTGTGTGCAAGTGGTCCGAGAGAAATCACAGAGAAGTGCTCAGAGATCTCAGGTGATGGGAAAATTTGCACAAGAGCAGCAGAAGGTGAAACTTAAGAGAGATGGGGGAAAGCTGGAGCTAGAGCCAGGATATTGCAGAACCTCCTTCAGGGGCTGGTGCTTCTCAAGGCATGTACCGGGGTGTCCACTCCCAGGTTTTGGAGTTCCCACTGCCCCACATTTTTCTGAAGCCCCACAGGAAAGCAGCCCCCTTGCAAAGTGAGGCGAGGCATGAGCCAGGGCTATGCAGCATGGGCCCCCTCAGCCCAGTGTGCTGCAACAACCCCAGAGGTGGCCAAGACGTGCACAGTGTGATGCAGTCCCTCCCACTGCGCTGACCGGGGATGACACAAGCCAGACCTATCCAAGCCAGTGCCATTGCCTGCTCTGGAGAGGCCTGGGCTGTTGCCACCACCCCCACCACATGACCCAGGCCGGAGTGAATGGGGGCGGGCCATAGAAAGTCTTCCTGGGTCAGAGGCATTTCCGAGAGCCTGGCAGTGTCTGTGGCTGCCACAGCAGCTTGTGGGGTGTTCGTGCCACTGAGGAGCCTCAGCCCCAGCTGCTTCCTTCCCAGTGCTGCCTCCTCCCACCACAGCAAACTGCTGCTGGGGAAGAGGGAGAGCTCCAGTGATACCACAGGCTCCCCGCTGCATGGGGGAGGAGAGGTGGGGCTGAGCTTCTGCCACATGCCCGTGCAAATTGGCTCACATGCCACTTATGGCATGTGTGCTGGGGGTGATGCCAACCTCTGATCTAAATCAACCCTCATAGATGTCTATCCAACCTGCTCTCCAGTGATGGAGATTCCACAACCTCCCTAGGCAATTTATTCCAGTGTTTAACTACCCTGACAGTTAGGAAGTTTTTCCTCATATCCAACCTAAACTCTCTTGCTGCAATTTAAGCCCATTG
Organism: Rafetus swinhoei; assembly: GCA_019425775.1. Lineage (NCBI taxonomy): Eukaryota > Metazoa > Chordata > Testudines > Trionychidae > Rafetus > Rafetus swinhoei. Next base: position 24,070,122 of record CM033425.1, on the reverse strand, counting down.
CTTCTTGTTCTTTCATCAGAGGCCAACGAGAACAATTTTTCTCCCTCCTCTTTGTAACACCCTTTTAGATACTTGAAACAGCTATCATGTCTTCTCTCAGTCTTCTCTGTAAAATGTAAACTACCCTAACGGTTAGGAAGTTTTTCCTGATGAGTGAAATTAGTTTTTTATTCTCAGTCCAGGTCAAAGCGAATAAAAGTTCACAGCACAAAAACCATCTCTCCAAGTGGTGAGACCCCTCTTGACCAATAAATAACTTCACTCTCCAAGGCACTACGGGCACATCTAAACAACAGCATTATTCTGGAATAACCAATGTTATTCCAAAATAACTATGCAAGTGTCTACACAACAAGCACACTATTTTGAAGTAATATCGAAATAACAGACCTCTTATTCCAGATTCTGTAACCCTCATCCTACGAGGAATAACACATATTCCAAAATAGCTATTTCAGAATAGGGCGTGTGTGACAGGGCAGCTGGAGTAATTTCAAAATAAGGGGCCTCCGGGGAATCCCACAGGCGTGCGCTGCTGGCTGTTCTGTCCACACTCATCAGAACTCTATAGCTTCCCTTCCCTTGCCGCCCTTTAAGCTGCAGCCTCGGGGGAAACACAGCAGGCCCTGACTTCCCTGAGCCACACAGCAGCTGCCAAACCAGCACTTTCTGCCAGCATGAGTGACCCCGTTGTTCACACTTAGCCCTCCAAGGATGCAAGGGAGCTGGCAGTCAGTTCCCAGGACCTTGTCCAGGGACAGAAGTGCTAGCTCAGAACACATGGCCCCAGGAGGCAAAAACTGAGAACCCTTGTGCTCTGGCTCACAGGGTGTCTGGAGAATCCTGCCTTACTTCCAGAACCGGGATGGGACACCGTCCACCACAAGCCACCACTAGAAGAAGGCTGGGGACATGGAGACACACACACACACACTCAGCAGTGCCTCACATGGCGCACAGGCAGGCCTACACTTTTGGGGCAGCATCCACTCCTGGGGACAGCGCAGCGAGGTGGAGGAGCATTTGCTGTTCACACACACCTCTCTCCCCCCACACACTCTGTCCCCTCTCCTCCAGTGGGCAGCGATACAAGTCTTCTCCCTTTGGGATGCCACCACTGCTGGACCTGGCATGTGTGCGGCACAGAGGAAAGCCCAGCTGCCCCATGGCCTCCCTCCCACCTGCAGGCTCCCGGTCTGACTAGCACCTTCCCATGCCTCCTTGTCCCCAGGACGTGGGGGTAGTGAGACTCCCCCCTTGGACATCTGTACCCCTGCAGTAAAGGGCCCACTATCTAGGCCTCAGGTGGCCTTGCTGGAAGCACATCACCTTCATCTGACTCAAGACTTTTTGGTCTCAGATCAGAAATGCGGGCTAGGCTTCATACACAATGTCTCCTGGGATGACTGCCCTTCTCTTTGTTCTCCACACCTGGACCAGCTGCAAGAGGGGAGCAGTTGATACCTCCTCTGTCATCCTCCCAACCCCACGTGATCTGCCAGCACCGGATAGTCCATGAGGACCTCCACAGGGAGCATATCACTGCTCTGTGAGCCCTGCTGTGCTTCATGGTCCGCCGGCACCGGAGAGCCCATGAGGACCTCTACAGAGAGCACATTGCCACCCTCTGAGCCCTGCAGCACTCCATGGACTGGTAGGACCAGACTCTGGAGGAAGACCTCCAGCTGTGCCACGACACCTGGTGGGAGCTGTTGCAACAGAGCCAATCCATCTGCCCAGCCTTCTACACAGTCATAGACCACTGGTGGCTGTTCCCGTACCAGCTCCTTCCCCCCTCCAGCTTCTCCCCGTAGTCTCATCCATGGCCTCTGAAGGCCCCGCATATGAGATGATGGCACCACCCACTGCAGGTGCCACTCCCAGCCCCAGCCCTGAGCCTCTTCATCCCCCTCCTCTCCCTTCCACTTTCCCCCTCCCCCTCCCAGATTCTTTCCCCAATCCCTCCCCAGTTACATTTACCCCAATAATAAAATCAGAGTCTGTTGTTTCCAAATAAAAAGTGTGGTTTATTGTCTGTGCAGGGGAGGAGAGGGAGAGGGGATGGGGGGGGGGGAAAAGGAAGTCAGTTCAAGGGATGGGTGTGGAAGAAAAGGCAAAGAGGGGCATTGCACAGGCCTCTTGTGGGAAGCCTGGGGAGAGTGCCACTGGGGCCTTGTGAGAAACTCTCCCTCAGGGCCTCCTAGATTTGCACAGCCTCCTGATGGACCTGCTGGATAGCAGCCATACGTGGCTGCTCAAAGGCCCTACAAATATGGTCAGCCTCTGCCCCCCACCCTGACAGGAATGTCTCCCTCTTGCTTTCACAAAGGTTGTGGAGGACACAACACGTTGCCACCACTTGGGGGACGTTCCACCCGCCAAGGTCCAGCCAGGTGATGAGACAATGGAACCTCCCCTTTAGATGCCCGAAGGTGCCCTTCACAACAATATGGGCCTTGCTGAGTCTGGCATTAAAAAATTCCTTGGTGAGGTCAAGGTGTCCGGTTTAGGGCTTCATAAGCCAGGAGAGCCAGGAGGTTACAGCGTCCCTGTGACGGGGCGGCACCGCCCCGCACTCAAGCCCAGGGAATTCACCTGGCCCCGGTGGCTGAGAGGGCCCCACCCCCGCAGCCCTGCTGGGCATGCTCCCAGTGCAGCCCAGGTATAAAGGGCTGCAGAACTGCTCAGTTGGGGCTGACCTCCGGAGGAGAAGGAGCTAGGGCACAACCTCCAGAGCCACAGCCACCGCAGCCCGAGAGAGGGGCGCCGGGCTGGCTGATCTCGCCGCTGCCGGCCCGACCCCAACGCCGGAGCTGCCGTACAGCCTCCCTGAACACAGGCGCTGCACCTGCCGCTGCTACCCCGGACGCCGGGTGGGGAACCGCCGCTACTGCTGCCCGACTCACGCCTACAGGTGGGACCGGCCGGGCGAGGGGGTAGGAAGCGACCCAGGGCGGGGAGCTGGGAAAGCCCCGGCGGGCTCAGCGAGTTTCGGGAAAGACTCCCCGCTGAGCCAGTGGTGGGAGCCACCGGCCACTGATAGGGCCCTGGGTCGGGCCCGGTGGAGAGGGAGGGCCCGGGCCCCCCTACCCCTGCTTCCCAGAGCCCCGTCGAGTGGGGGATCACGTAAAGGAGTAGGCCTCAGAGCCTACGTATAAGAGACTAGGCCAGTAGGCTGTATTTCCCCTAAGATAGGGGCTTTGGCCTTTAAGACTAGGCCAGCGGGCCATATTTCCCCTATGACAGGGGCTTTGGACTTTAAGACTTGGTCAGTGGGCCGTATTTCCCCTAAGATAGGGGCAGTCTACTTTGGGACCAGACCCAGGAGGCCTAAAGTATGCCCCGGACCTGGGTGGCACACCCCGGAACGGGGGCTGCCCCTCGACAGTCCCCTACAACGCAGACTGGCATGTCCATGTCCCTGATCCTGATGGTGCAGTTGGAGAAAAAGATGCCAGCATGCAGCTTCTGGAACAGGCTGGAGTTTTGGAAGACACATGTGTCATGCATCTTCCCCAACCACCCAATGTAGTTGTTGATGACTGGTTGTGATGGTTGACATGGGCCAGCAGAACCATAAAAAAGTACCCCTTCCAGTTAATGTATTCAGATGCCTGGTGTTTGGGGACCAAGATGGATATCTGGGTGCCATCAATAGTCCCCTGCGGTTGGGGAATCCCATGGCAGCAAAGCCAGCAATGATGGGGTCCACGTCGCTCAAGTTGATGACTCTGCAAAGCAAGATGGTCACCTGGCCCTCACCTGGCGGGTTAATGGCCCTCACCATCTGCAGAAGGAGACAAACAGAGAATCACAGGGGGGTACATCTAGACTGCAAAAGAGATCTTCCGATAAAGCTTCTTTTGAAAGAGAGCATTCACACCTTAAAACTGGATCAAAAAGGTGATCTGCTTTTTCTAAAGAGAGTGTCCAGCATGGACGCTCTCTCAAAAGAAAGCCTTGATTGCTATTCACAGAATGGCCACCAGGGCACTTGTGCTTTTTTTGATTGCCTCTTCTTTTGAAATATGTCCCTGTTTTGCGTCCACACACGCCTTTTTTTCAAAAGAGCTCTTTCGAAAAAGGCGTTCTTCTTCATAATTTGAGGTTTACCAATGTCGAAAAAAACCCTGCATTCTTTCGATCTAATTTCAAAAGAATGTGATTGCAGTGTTGACTCTGGTGAAGTTTTTTCAAAAAAAGGGCAGTTTTTTTCCAAAAACAATGTAGTCTAGAGATACCCAAGGTTGCCAGGGCCCTTGGGAGGCCCCGGAATCCTACCCCCCATCATCCGCGCCCACATCAGGAGCAACCCCAACTTGCTCCATCCCTTGTCAGGGCTTTGTGAAGGTGGGACTGAAAAACCTTACAGGGAGAAGGCTTCCACTACCCTCACCACCCTTCTTCCCTTGGGAACCCAATTGCAGCAGTTCAGTTCACCACCCTCCTGGGACAATAGCATTAGGGCAACATACCTGCATGACCATGGTCCCAACAGTTGATCTCCCCATGCTGAACTGGTTCCCAACAGATCAGTAGCTATTCAGTGTGACGAGTTTCCAGATGGCAATGGTGACCCACTTCTGGAGGGCAAGGGCAAGCCACTCACACAGATCCATGAAAGTACCCTTCCACATGCAGAAATTATGGAACCACTGCTGCTAGTCCCACCACTGCAGGACAATCTGGTCCCACCAATTAGAGCTGTCACCAGAAGTGGCAGTGCACAATGTGCAGGGGAGGCCGGGTGGGGTCACGCTGCATGAGCAGCCCCCGGAGAATGGAGAGGAATTGCCCCACAATGAGCTGGAAGTCCTGTTCCTGCAGGGCCAGGAAGGCAACCTACAGAAACTGCAGCAGGAGGTGCAGCAAGATATATAAGAGCCATAAACTGCCCAGAGGCAGGTCTGGCTCCAAGGCAGGAGTCCTGAGGTGTCTGCCAGGGCAACCACAACAGGCAAAGAAAAGGCTTTGCTGTCCCTTGAGGAGATAGGCAAAGGAGAAGAGCCTGAGACATGGCTTTACAAGGGGTCCCTTTAAACACGAGCCTGAGATAGCCTCGGCCAGCAGCTATGAGAAATGACTGCTGTCCTGATGCCCTGCCTGAAGTACTTCCGGGTGGCCTTAAATGCAATTCAGCGTCCAATGAGTGTGGATGCTCTATTTCAAAATAGCTCAGCGCTATTTCAATGGGCATTTGCTGTGTAGATGTGCTATTTCCAAATAAGCTACTTCAGAGTATTTCCTCCAAAATAGCTTATTCCAAAATAAGCGTACAGTGTAGACGTGCTAAGTTAGCTAGCACTAAGCTGCTTAGCTTTCCTGTTCAGATAGTCCATGTTCACAAAGGCTTAGAGTATTTTTACTCTGTCTATGCAGTGTTTAGCACAAGATCTTGATGTCCACTGCGATTTGCAGAAAATAGTGTATTACAATCACTAACCATAACTAAGCCCTAATTCAAGTAAAAAAAAAACCTCTTTGATGCCAGAGGTGCTTTTACCTAAGTAAAGATATAAGACATACTTTCCCTTCAGTTTACTAGAGCAACTCATTGACCTCATGCAGAGTGAAACTGTCATAAGCGGGGAGAGGGTACAAATAAGCAATGGCTGAATAAAGACAACAGGATTTGATCTTGTATTTCTCATTTCTATGTATCAGATTAAAATAATCAATATTGTATCACTGCTTTCTTGTGCTCCTCTGTCTCCAGCAGTTGTCTCTTATCTTGTACTTATATTATGACTAGGGCTCTACCAAATTCACAGTCCATTATGGCCAATTTCATGACCATAGGATTTGAAAATTGGAAAATTTCATGTTTTCAGCTGTTTAAACCTGAAATTGGGGCACTACCCCAAAAGGAGACGAGAAGATCACTAAACTCTTACTTGGGGGGTGGGTCACATAATTGTCATCCCCACTTCTGTGCTACCTTCAGCTAGACTCTGAAGGCAGCAACCATAGAACTTCCTGCAGATAAAGGAGGTTCCAAGAAGAAAAGATGGGTCTGGTCTGGTCCTCCCTCCCACTGCCAGTGTAGTTTGCAGGGGAAGGATAGGTCCTCTCCTTCCCCCACCCAGTCAGAGGTAGGAAGCCCCCTTTGATGGGGTGATCCTAGCAGTGTTCCCTGTAAGCTGAGGTCTTGGGCAGCCACTCAGGAGAGATTCAAATGTCACCCAGCTGATTAGCAGAGTGCCTACAGCATCCACGCCAGCAGCCTGTGTTTCTATTGGTGGTGCACATCCACACATGCCTCTGTGAACATAACAAAATTTATTTGCCCATGGATGAAAAATATTAAAGGGAACATTGGCTCCTAGGAACAATAAGGCAACATATTTCAAGGGGAAGGCCTTATTTCATGGTTTGTGATGTGTTTTTCACAGCTGTGAAATTGGTTACACCTTAATAAATTATAAATACCTGGAGCCAAGGAATATCTTTTTTGTTCTGTTTGTACTGAGCCTAGCAATGTGGCCCATGACTGGGGCTCCTACATATAATAATAATAATTAATAATTTTAAAATGTCATGGTTTCATCTGTTTCTTAAACTTCTTCATCATATCAAGATCAACAGGTTCTTTGAACGGAAACATTGCATCTAAAATATCCCCTAAATACATTTTTCATCCCACTTGCTAGATCAAAGGCTTACTGTAGTGCATTGTAATTTACCACTATTGCATTGCCACAACATTTGGAGATAGTTAATCCAGAACAGAAGGCAAGGGCCATTGCATGCACTGCACAATCTGCTTCCAGTGAGGAAGAGGCAAATATCTTTTAATATCACTGTTTGCCAGCTGGTCAAAGAAGGGCATTAAAGACATCTGTAAAGTTCTTTAACTACCATGAAAGCAAGAGGACGAGTGCTGAGAAGTGCCTTTGGCAATGAGCAAGAGGACCAGGAGTGGGATGAGGAAGAAGTACAAGGGAAAAAAATATCAACAGCAAATATAAGAGGTGTTATTTTTAAACACTGAATTCCGCATCCGCATATTTCAACTTAACTTTTGCAAATACCATCTTACATGGCAATAGGCTAATATATTCCGTATAAAGAGAGAGACCCAGTGAAACTGAGCTTCAGTTCTGTTGCTTGTTTTTCAGCTTTAATGGACAAGGCACAATAGAAACCTATGCAGAAATATAAATTAATCCTCTATTCTCCTATCATTTTGAAGAAAATGGCCAAGTATGCTGTTATAAGGGCAGGTGACTTGGCTATTTGTATGACTAAAGCAGAAAACAGTTGAGCAAAATACAAAATCTTCATTTTGCAGAAAATTACGGTATTCTAACATTTGTTTCTGTCTCAAATCATGACTAATATCTGAAATTTTGATTTTTTTCATAAAATTAAATATTCTAAATACTTCAGAAGAGTCACATTTTGGTTTGTCAAACTGGAGTGTTTCATTTCTAGTCAGTTCAACATTGAATTACATTTCCCATAATCTCAGGAAGTTTTAGTTGTGAGCCTGATTCCCCCATTTTCCCTTTAGGGCCAGGTTTTCCAACCAGTTAGTTAGCCTACAGTTTGATTAGAAGGGAGTCTGCTATAATCCTCCAGGAAGCTAGAGCCATGGGGGAGAATTGGGTCCCAAACTACAACTCCCATGAGGCTATGTACTGGACCCAAAATGCAATTACTGGTAAATGTTTTGTTGAGCTGATCTGAACCAAAATATTTTTGGTCAGTTCAATAAAATGAAATATTCCAATTTGAATCGAATTGGTTATTTCATTCTGAATTTCCCAATGAAACATTTTCAGCAAAACTGAAATTTCCTTGTAGAAAATTTTGATTTCGTGGAAATTGCATTTTCCATTGGAAAATTCCCAAACAGCTCTCAAGAAGCAATAGTTGGGCCTATTTATTAACAGTTACAATTGTGCAACCCTTTGTTATGTTGGTAAGCTCTTACTTACATGGAGTAATCCCATCGTAAGCCTACTTGCATAAGTATTCACCTCAATGAGTATGCCCAGTCTAGCCTTATGAGCTCATGGAGGACACTTAAATCTTGTGCAGAAGTATTTATACCTCTGAGAAGATGATGGGTGTGTTGGTATCTTCTTGGTATGGAGGGTTCAGATAAGTAATTTAATTTGCTCACACCCCCACAGAGCTGTGTTCCCTGTAAACTGTGCACTTGTGCAGCTGCTTAGGGGAGACTCATATACCACACTGATGATTTGCAGAGCTCCCACACGTAAGCTTTTTGTTGGTGGTGCTCATTTGCACATTTCTTAGTGCACATAAAATATTTATTCTGCACATGGATGGAAAAAATTCGCATGCGGATGGAAAACATTAGAGGGAACACTGCAACAAAATGCGTATTTTCTTGAAAAAACAAGAGGCACGTCATATTTTCAAATTCCAAACCACCAAAGGTGACAGAATACCCCATTGCAGGCACACAATGGTCTTTTGTAGATAACTTGAACAAAGCCTTCAGAGACAGAAAACACCTAAAAAACACCATGAAAATAATGAGTTTCATGCAGGCAACATTCTGTCTCTCAAAGTATAAAACAATACAACTCTCTATGAATAGGTGAAATAAAACATAGGGCCAAACTTTAAGTACACTGTGCTGGTTTGTGGGATTAATATGTCAGTTCACAAGATGAAATAAAACAAAAAAAATTTCTACCCATATTCTTATAGGTGAGTAGGATGATAATTACTTCTAGCACAATGTTTAAAAACTGCAACACATCTTTAAACAGAAACTTCATATCCTCTCTTTATCTTTCTGCTTCCATTTAACCATGTACTTTGTATGCTATAGGTCACTTTCCCCCTATTTTTCTATTATGACTGCTGGTTGAACCTCTCTAGTCTGGCACTCTCTGGTCCAGCAATATCCATGGTCCAGCATGATTTTAGTTAGCCGAATGTTCACTTATCATGGGTGTGTCCAAGTTTGCTGAAGTCCCATAAAGTTTGTTTATAGCCACCAATCCTGGCTCTGAGACTTCTGTGCTGTTATTTAGCTCTAATATACCTCGAAATGTGTTCTAAGAGCCCTGTAAGCAGTGGAAATGCAAGTAATGCTATCATATATATATAGTAGCCCAGTGTCTGTGCGTCTGTAACACTGACGTACACAGCCACGCCCCCTGGCCGTGTACGTCAGCGCCCCGGCCCCCTTCCCCTTCCGCCGTGTTGCTCTGCGCCGCTAAGCTGGGCCCGTGAGCAGCGGCGGCAAGCAGCCATTTGGGGTCCGCACTCCCCATAGATGGGAGCGCAGACCCCAAATGGCCGCTTGCCGCCACTTGCTCCCCCGCCAGGGCCCGGCTGAGGCCGCAGCACTCAGCACCACAGCAGGAGGGGAAGGGGTGGTGGTGACACACACGGCCTCGCCCCCTTGCCGTGTACATCAGCGCCCCGCCTCCCTTCCCCTCCCTCCGTGGTGGCTGGGCTGAGTGTTGCATGCTCAGCCGGGCCGCCGCGGGGGAGGAGGGGCGGGGTGGTGACGTACACAGCCAGGGGGCAGGGCCGTGTACATCACTGCCCCCCTTTCCCCTCCCCCACCGGGGCCCAGCTGAGGGGCCCAGCTGCCACGGTGGGAGGGGAAGGGGGCGGGGCAGTGATGTACACGGCCAGGGGATGGGGCCGTGTACGTCACCGCCCCCCCTTCCTCTCCCGCTGTGGCACTCAACTGAGTGCTGCGCCCCTCCGCCAGGCCGCCGGGGGAGCCAGCAGCGCAAGGGGCCATTTGGGCTCCCCCGTGGCACGGGGAAGGGGGGGCCGGGCGGTGACGTACGCGGCCCCGCCCCCATCCCTCGCGGCAGCCTGGCTGAGCAGGCAGCACTCAGCCGAGTGCCACGGCGGAGGGAAGGTGAAGGGGGCAGGGAGAGACGGGAGGAGAGAGAGGCAGGAGGAGGAGAGAGAAAGGGAGAGTGAGAGGCAGGAAGGGGAGAAGAGAAAGAAAGAGACGGAGAGAGAGGCAGGAGGCGGAGGAGAGCTGAGAGAGAGGGAGGGAGGCAGTAGGAGGAGAGAGAGAGAGAGAGAGAGAGAGAGAGAGAGAGAGAGAGAGAGAGAGAGAGAGAAGACCTGAAAATCCTGTCTTATGACGGGCTAATTGGCTAGTTAGACAATATTGACCTCCCATGTTTGGGCAAATTCTCTTGTTTGTCACTGGTCAGGTCCCAAGGGTGCTGGACTAGAGAGGTTCACCCTGTACAATAGGTTATATTAGCTTTTTTCTAGAGACATTCTTAACATCATTGAACTTTTACGCCTACTAGAAACTTTGAAAAATATTTCAATCACTCAGATCAGATCAGCAGTCTAAATGTTTTAAAAGATAAGCACATTTTGAACCTATTACTAGTTTTCTGGACAACTTGCCCTTTTTTATATTTCCATGCCATTATTTGTAACAAGCAAGCCCAAAGCACACACAACTGAAATTTGATATTTAAAAGTTAAGCATTTTGTTTAAATATTATATATCAAGATGCTTGTTAAAGGAGGATTAACGCAACATGGAAAGTTTACCCAAGATCCCCATACAATCACAAATGTGTTCCAGTTTGTTTTATTTCTGTAGGATAGCTAGCTGGCTCAGAAACACTAACTGTAATTAAAAATATACAAAGCAGCTAATTTTCAATTAGTCTGTTCATGTTGAAAAGTACAGCTAGGCACTTTAAAATTACAGATTCAGCAACTTACTCATTAAAGGAAATGACGGACTATAGCATTGTTCCCAAGTGCTATATGAATGTTATTGCTCACAGCTACCTTTTGGAACCTTACTGGTAGCATTCTTTTGGGAATTTTCTATGTTCTATGATCTGTATTGACTCCCCGTAAGTTTCCAGGCAGTTGATTTGAACCTGGTTACCTAAGAAATGCTCCCTCTTTTTCTCTCTCTCCCTGAGACCAACAATCACAGGTGAGATCAGCAGACGTGACTGAGCTAGAGACTGTTCAGTTGAAAGGGAGAGTCTGACAGGTGGTTCTTTGGAAGAGGTCTTCAGATTTGGAACTCCCTCCCCAGCTTGGTTCACCACAGCCAAGAGTTGATACTATTCTGAGCAACGGTTGCCACCATCTTTTGTAAGGCAATTCAGAAGGGAGTATGTTCAGGTGAATCCCTTTGAGGGCAATTCTTTAATGTTATCTGTGTGTTTTAATGTATGGGAAAGGTGACTACAATTTCATTGTTTAAATCAGAAGAAACAAAAAAACAGATAAATAATATCATTGCACATGTCCTCTGTATAGCATATTCTGCACTTATACTGGTTTCTCTCTTTTTCCTAGACTCTGATACATAGACATAGATATCTCAAACCATATGCATTATTCTTGTTGGGACGGATAAAAGAGAAAGCATTATTATAATACCAGGGGGAAGAAAATCAAACAAATACATGTTTCCACAGTCATTATTGTGCCATAACTCCGATTTATTGCTACTCAAATAAAAGACATAAATAGAAGGCAAGAAAAGAGGCAGCTGACTCCCGCATTATTTTTAAACTACTGTAACCGTAGAAATTTAGGCTGGCTTTTGAGAAACCGCAAGAGTAATCTCAGGACAGAGAAGGAGAAAATCACAACAGCAGCAACAATTGGAGGTTTAGGCAGCACAGACTCTAGGCATAAACCTTATTTAGCAGCATCTCATCCATCCATTACACAAAAGAAGCATAAATATAAGAAAGAACAGGCTCAGATTCACTAGTCAAAACATTAGGCTAGAAAATACAGCTATTTGTTTTCTCAGGGGTTCATAGAAATATTTTCTTTCCATTTGCTCTAACATAGATTTGTAGTCTTCAAGTTTCAACCTACATTCTGGACCTCAAGAAAGATAATGGAACCAATTGAAAGCTGCTGACAAATTTTGCATGATTCTGACAGAAAACCATTAGCCATTGACCAGGGGGCATTTGAACCTGAATGCAGGTTGGTTGAGATGGTTCCCAGGCATTCAAGCAAGCTAGTCTGAGTATGTAACAAAACCTGGAGATAGGCAAAGTTGCACAGCATTTCAAGATTCCAAAAAAAGACCTCTTTGATATTGGCTGCAGCTTCAAAAATACTAAATAGACAGGCTGCTGCTCCTCATGCAGGGAAGGAATTTTTCCAACTATCCCACAAATAGAACTCTCATGTGGACTTCTCAGAGAGTAATGATACCAAATGGCTCTATGAATCTTGGTCTAAACCTAAAGAGTGCTGGCTGTGCACATTAAGAGAGGATGTATTGCAAAGCATTCCAACAGCTGAAGAGTCTCAGAAGCCCATAAAAAGGTCTCCCTCTTGTAATGGTCAGTTCACATGAAATACTACAATAGCATGGAAGATTGTCTTTTGAGTAAATAGCAACAGTGATTCTCCAGGAAAGAGGCAGAGGGTGACAGAGGCAAATATGCAGCAGGAACTTTGATGAAACAGTCCTGCATGGCCTGCCCACTCAGGAGGCTGTGTAGCCCTCTGGAGAGGATACAAGACCTCCTGGATTACCTTGGGCAAAGTTACTTGTGTTTAAATGTTCAAAAGGGTCTACCAATTTTGAATCTTCCATTTCTTAGGGTACATCTACACAGCATGCTTATTTCAAAATAAGCTGTTCCAGAATAGTTATTCCTAAATAGCTTATTTCAAAATAGCACATCTACACTGCATGGAAGCCGCAAAATTAGTGTGAGTAAGGCTTCCCTAATTTAGATGTGCTATCTCAATTTAGAGCTCCAAGAGGCACTGGGGAGGAAAAACTCAGAATGGCCTTGGCGAGGAGCTATTTCAAAATAGCAGCAGTGGAGCAACTACTCATGCCTTATTTCAGAATAGCTATTTGGAAGAGGAGATATTCCTCATGGAATGAGGTTTACAGAAGTTGGAATAAGCGGCCTGTTATTTTGATATTATTTTGAAATAACAGACTTGTTTAGTAATTCTTGCATTGTTATTTCAGAATAACACTAGTTATTCCAAAATAACAGTGCAGTGTAGACGCACCCTTAGAGTCCAGCTCAAAATGGCAGGGTTTAGGCTTTCATTTTTTTCTAGCAAGATCACCTTAATGCCACTCCTGAACCACTTGACTCTCTTGACTTACTGACATGCATGAGCTTTAAAAAAACTCAAGTCATTTGAAGGGATAAAAAAGGAGCAAAGGAGTTCATAAAACTGCACTGTCTGCATAAAGACAATCTCTCCCATAAAAGGTTTGTTCCAGTATTAATAGAAACATTCAAAATTAAGTTGGTTTCTTTACTAGTTCAGTAACATGGATTATCACAGGGAGAAAAAATAAAGATTTCTTCATAATATTTTTTTAAGCCTCTCTGTGTTTTCTTTTCACTGTTACTGTTTAGATAATTTATTGATATTACACTGCTGGATGGGTTGTGAGATTAATCACTGTGTTGCATTTCATTATGTGTTCATGTTGACCCTTTCTCCCTCTTAGGTGCAGCGCCCACAGGCCTCTGTGTAGTTAACATGATCCAGCAGTCAGTGCTAGGTGCCACAAGTTGCAATACTGTGTTCTGATTTCTAGCACTGTTACTATTAGTATTTGTATTGCAGTAGTGCCTAGAGACCTCAACTGAGATCAGGACTTTACTGGAGAAGGTACTGGATAAATATAAAGGAAGTGACAGCCTGAAAGCTGCTCAGAGCAGGGACTAAGGGAGACAGAGGGCAGAAGGAAACGGGCTCAAAAGTGGTGAAAGTCAGAGTCAGTCCAAGCACTTCCAGGGATTGCACCTCGGTCTTCTGAGCTGCAGCCCCAGGCCCTATCAACGAATCACATGGTCTCTGTAAGCCTGCTGTCGATTCTTGGCTGATAATACCAGTCAGGCTTCCTACTGACGTAGCACATTAGTGCATTTTACAAAGGTGATTAAGTATCATTCTCCCCATTTTACAGATGAAGAAACTGAGGCACGGAGAGGAGACATGATACCAAAGAGCAAGTTAATAGTATAGCAGGGACAAGAACCGTGGTGCCCTGACTCCTCAATCAGGGTACTCTTCCATGGAGCATCTTCCTCCATTTCTTTTAACCTCATTGTGTTTTAATCCATTTTAGTAGTGTCTCCATCTGCAAAAGGGAGGTGATAATTACCTGTCTCACAGAAATGTGGCAATGAATTCAGTCTTGTAAATGTTTTGGTGATACTTTGGTAAAAGTACATGTTGAACCTCCATAGTCCGGCACCCTCAGGACCTGACCGGTGCCAAACCAGAGAATTTGCGGAAATATGGGAGGCCAACATTGTCTAGCAGCATTACCAACACTTCCACTGCTTACTTGGCTATTATAAGACATTTAAATATAAATTAGAACTAAATAACAGCACAGAACACTGAAAGCCAGGAATCGGAGCTGTAAACAAACTTTATGGGGCTGCAGCAAACTTGGTCACACCCACGATAAGTGGACATTCCACTAACTAAAAGCATGCTGGACCACGAATGTTGCAGGACCAGAGCATGCTGGACTACAGAAGTTCAACCTGAAGTATGCATCTGCAAAATATTATTATAAATGAGCTATTACAAATGATTCATATTTGCTTAGTTTTTTATGTATTAGGGAGAGCTGTTCCGACCCCTAAAATGTCAGAGAATACAGAACACCACCTACAAAACTGGGAAGCAAATGTTCATGTTTGGGGGCTTTTAATTTGGAGAATACTCTGGGGACTGTAATGCAGACTGGCTCAGTGGAAGCCCATTAGATTACTTTAGTGGGCAGATGGTGTCAAAGAGTCAGAAGTATGTAACAGACTCCTGCTGTGCCCTAGTGTTCAGTATGCAAGAAATCATCTCTTATCAGACAACTGCTCCAGGAAACACAGTGAAGCACAAAGGAGAGAGAACAGGGCACAGCTAAAGTCATGAGCCCTTACAAGTGCTTGCCCAAAGATGTCAGCAAATTACCCAGAGCCAGAACCAAAACTGGGGGGAGTGAGCCGATGAGACAATGGCAAAGGAGATGTGATCCACATCGTGCCACTGGGGAACATCTTCAAATGCGTGGGACATACCTCTATAGACATACTTGCCCTCAATGTGCCTCTGAGAGATGGAGAAGTAAAATTCACCCTTCTCATTGATGTTAAAACTGGTGTTCCAAGAGGCTGAAACCAACTTTTCAAAAGCATCCCCTAATTTTGGGAGCCTGAGGTGAAAAAGCCAGGACCTGGATTTTCAAAGGGAAACTAGGAGTAGACTCCAGGCACACACATCCTGAGTGCCTATGCTCTGCTTTTAGCCACGAAGTCATGCTTCTCTAACTCCCACCCATTGTATGGTAAATGGCCAAGGATTGGAACTATAAGCAGTCTACAAGTGCCTAGTGATGAAGTCTTAGTCATGATCCAGAACCACATGCATTTGCCTATAATGTGGCACCACTGATGCAGTGTTAGTATCTTCTGAAACACCCCTTTTGCATGCATTCATGTGACACTATTCTCCTCTGCTTATGCTAGAATGAGTTATTCTAGTACAGTGATCTCCAAACTTTTTAACCACAAGATATTTTTTTCAATTTAAGTGCAATGTAAGATCTACCTCAAACCCAAATACCCTTGCCCCACGTCCTTCCTGCTCCTTCTTTGAGGCCATGCCCCTGCTCCACCCCTTCTCCAAGACCTCATCCAGCTCACTCCATTCCCCTCCATCCCTAAACCTCACTCACTTTCACCAGGCTGGGGTAGGAGGTTGGGGTGCAACATCTGGTCTTGGGCCAAAGGGTTCAGAGTGTGGGAGGGGCTCCAGGCTTAGCCCAGGGTGGGGGATTGGGGTCCAGGAGGGGGTTCAGGGTACAAGTTCTGAGAAGGATTTTGGGTCCAAGGGGACTCATGTCTGGGGCAAGAGTTTGGGTGCAGGAGGGGGTTCAGGACTGGGACAGGGATCCAGGATGCAGGCTCTGGCTGGGCACCACTTAACCAGGTGGTGGAGCAGTGTCATTAAGGCAGGCTTACTCCTGCCCTGGCCCTGCACCACTCCTGTAAATGCCAGCTGCTTTCAGTATTTGTTCCATGGCATCATGTGCTGCCCCTCATCTGCAGGCATTAGCCTGGTGCTTCTACAGGCTATGGTTCCCCATTACCGATCAATGGGAGCTGCAGGAGTGGTATCTGCAGGCAAGGACAGCATGTGGAAACCCCCTGCTCTGCCTTTCTCAGGGACTGCAGGGACATGCCAGCCACTTCCAGGAGCAGCAATTACCACAGGGATAACAACTTCAGCCGCAACAGGTTCGGCATTTTAGAACTCACTACTCAAAGAATTAAATGTAAGCATAAAGGTATGTCTACACTAGCCCCCTAGTTCGAACTAGGGAGGCTAATGTAGGCATTCAAAGTTGCAAATCAAGCCTGGGATTTAAATATCCCGGCTGATTTGCATCTTCAACTGGTCGCCATTTTTAAATTTACAAGTCCAGACTAACTGCCCGCGTCTACATGCGGCAGGGACCTGGTAGTTCAAAATAAAGCCCTAATTCGAACTACCTGTTATTCCTCCTGGAATGAGGTTTAACAGGTAGTTTGATTTAGGGGCTTTAATTCGAACTACCAGGTCCCTGCTGCATGTAGATGCAGGCAGTTAGTCCAAACTTGTAAATTTCAAAAAGTGGCGACCGGCCGGGAAGATGCAAATCAAGCACGGGATATTTAAATCCCAGGCTTGATTTGCAACTTCGAATGCCTACATTAGCCTCCCTAGTTCGAACTAGGGGGCTAGTGTAGACATACCCTAAGAGAGAAATGAAAATGATGAAATGCACAGACCAGTCAAAAACCAAAAATAAGCAGTAAAAGAAGTAACAACAACTACTCACATATGTGTTGGGTCGGGAGATGAGAGTGAAGGTCAATGTGTGTTTGTGGGAATGACAGAGACATACACACTGCGTGAGAGTGACAGATTTGCATTGCCAAGCTCCCTTCATCCCCTTCTCTCTGTGTGGAGACAGGGTACAGAAGTACAGGGAGGAGGGACACCCTGACATCAGTGCTCCCCTCTTCTCCTTCTCACACCCTGCACATCAAGCAGGAGGCTCCCAGGGGGGCAGCTCCAAGGCAGAGGCCAGGAGCAGCATTACACTGGGGGGAGGGGCAAGTGAAGTGCCAACGCTAGATAGCTTCCTGGCCAAACCAATCAGGATCCCCTGTCAGAGGCTCCAAGATCTACCGTAGATCCTGATCTACTGGCTGGTGACCACTGTTCTAGTGTCATCATATGAGTCAGATGGTTTATGCAGGCTTAACAAGGCAGGACATTTTGCTCAAGATAACCAGTACAGAGCTACTAAAACATGGATTTCAAACCACATAGAACTGAAAAGGTCCTAGACAGGTAAACACACCTTAGATAAAACTCTAAAATTCTTTTCTCCATCCTGAGACCTATCACTCCTTTTTTCTTACGGAGTCATGAAGCATTGTGATAAGTTGGTTGTTGGGAATGTGCTCCAGTGCTTTCTACTGGATAGACTTAGATTGGTTCCACTCTGTGTCACAAGCCCTTTACTGCTAACCATGTAAGGAGATTCTTCTTCAGTTCAAATGTAAGGGTCTGTACTTTTGTACTGGAGGTCCTAAGTGCTATTTCTGTTGTTGCTATAAATGCCACTGTGACCACAGAGGACTAAATAGGGACAAGGCAAATTCCCATGGATTCGTTACAACAGAAAATACTGTAACAGCTGCACTTTTGCTCACAAGTGGCTTTAAAAACATAGCCTATGATGATAGGGTACCATAAAATCAAATTTCCATTTTGTTTTTTAAAAATGTATTTTTCCAGTGAGATATTGTAGCAAAAACCTCCTGGGACAAAATATTTCTGTGGCCAAAATAGCAAACTCAAAGCTTAGTCCTGCAGCTCCAAGTCAAATGAAAATTTTGCCTGAGTAAAGACCTCAGGGTGAACTGTGATTTTTGACCAGTATAACAATGTAAGATTTATGGGCCATCTCTCTAGACTGGGCAACCTGCAGCCCAGTGGGGTTTTTTGTGTGGTCCACAAGACATTTTGTTTACCATTGCCCATGTGCAGGATTGCCATATTCCACTGGTTTTCACGCTGAGGCTGCTGCCAGCTCCCAGCTCCCACGCTGAGGCTGGGACTGGAGGTAGGGCTGTCTCTGTCGGCTCCCAGTCTCCACACAGTGGCTGGGGCTGCTGCCAGCTCCCGGCTCTCAGTCCCCACCAGAGCAGCCCCATTCATGGCAGGCCTGGGCTCCCCATGGCCAGAGGTTTCTCCAGATGAGAGTAGCTCCTAATTGCGGCGGGCCCCCTGCCTGTGGCAGGCAGAGAGCCGCTCCATCCCCACCAGTTACTAGTACAATGGAATTCATAATCATTACCTGTTTAGGGTAATGCTTACCAGTTAACAAGTTAACCTTTCACATCCCTATTTATGTGCAGATAGTTTTTTTCTGTACCAGTATTACTAAAGTTTTACATGTGTAAAGCAAGGGCACATGAAGTGAGATGCCCTTGACTATGAGACCCATGTGCTCCCTCTGAGTCCAATCAGAGTGCTGTTATGGTTCAGTTGGCACACCCTGCAAATTCCAGGTAAGCAAGGACGGTTAGCAAAACCATCCTACCCTGGGTAGTGCTGTAAAATCCCATTTAATTAGTTAACCGGTTAAACATTATGGTTAGCCAATTAAATGGACTAGGCTGGAGCAGCCCCCCTGCCTACCATAGTTGCGCTGGAGCAGCCCCCACTCTGCGGACGTGGGTTGCTCAAGCTGGACTGGAATGCCCCCCTGCCCACGGTGAGCTGTCACCAGTTTACTGGTTAAACATTCACACACACATCCACTTTCAGCTCCCTCTGGTTTTCCAGTTAAACAGTCACATCTCTAATCCTGGAAGACCATCTTGGTTATGACAATCTTGTGGCCCATTGTGATAAAAGGCGGGCCACTCATATGGCCCACTCACTAGCCTAGGCTGCTCATCACTGATGTGTTAACTGGCTAAGCCAGAAGGGAATCCCCAGGAATGGGTAGTTGTATGAGGCCTGAGGCGCATAAGTGCAGTTCTGATTTCATAAGATAGAGGGCAGTGGTGTGCAAGCATGCACACACAGTCACACACCAGTTTATTACAACTAGGGATGTTAAATATCAGTTAATTTAATGTCACAAATTTTTATCAGTCGACTATTCTGTAGTCCCCAGGGGCAGGGCCAGCAGCCAATGCACTCCGACCCCACTCCGGAGGAGCCCCCTGCCATTCCACGCTGCTGCCTCTGTACCAGAGGCAGCAGCATGGGGTGACAGGCAGGAGTTGTTCCGCAAGGGGAGCCAGTTTAAAAACCAGCTCCCCTTATGGGGCCCAGCACAAGCTGGAACTGAGCAGGGCTGCCTGCCCACCCAGCTCCTAATATACTTTAAATGCAGAGACACAGCAGGGGTAGGTCCCAGACCCATCATAAGCCAGGACTGAGCCAGGCTGCTGGCCAGCCTGCTAAAAAACTTACTGGCAAGGGCAGAGAAGGAAATGTGTGTAGTCTGTAGCATTAACCTATGAACTTTTGCTTATCGGTTAATCAACTACACTATTACATCCTTAATTACAACCCTGCTCAATAACTTTTAAAAAATTTTCTAGATGACTTTACAGCCATTATTTGTCTCTACTGTAGAGATAAAAAACTAACTAACCAATATGTGCTACCTAATTAAAGGAAACCAAGCATGACTCTTATTACAGTAACACCTTAGATTCATAACTTAAAAGGATAACTACAGAGATCTCATTTGTGGATTGCTGGATGCTACAGTATACCCAAATCACTGCCATTAGTTTACAGTAAAGACAATCAAATTACTTACCACAACCAGCTGTGTATGGAGATCAAGCCTCCCAAAACCCCAGGTCTTCTGATAATTGGGCTAGCTGAGGCCTGAAAGACATTACTGCTACTGAATGGCATTGTTTTACTGTTGTTTATTCTTGGGTGATTATTATTGAAACTATTGGCTGTGCAGTTTATTCCTTCTTTAATTGTACCTTGGGATTTTTCTTCTTGTGCATTTTCCTTTTATAAATGACTACCATACGTACAGCAGTGGGTAGGTGCTTTATACATCTAAATAAAAACAGGGATATTAAGCACCACATAGAGTAGTTGTGAGCTCAGTTAGCACTAGGCAAGACTGAGCTCACTGATTCAAAGGATTTCTTTGGCATACAATGGACATGAGGACTCATCTGTGTGATTATCTGTACATCTGCTTTGTTTCTCAGCCAGTGGCCTGCACACTGCCTGCCCAATTGTCTTCCTACCTTGATGGCATGCAGCTCAAAAGGCATACATTACAGCCGCCTGAGGCAGCTAGATAGGGCACATTTCCTTTCACTGATTTTTAGCATACATTAGGATTCATACAGAGTGTGGGTTTCCTTTCTATGTCTCCGCTTGGCCCCCTAACAATCATTTCCACTGAGTACCCATCTTCACACAAAGCTGGTTTGTTTGTTTGCTTTTCTTGCAGAGCCTGTAGCAGCCTGCAGCTTTCTACTGCCCATTCACATCTGAGGGTCCACACAGGTCACTTTTAGATAGGGTTTCCTTTGCATGCTTTGAAAGACTGCAGTACCGCAAAATGGAAAGGCTCAATGGATCAGGGAAGGAATGTTACCCAGTATGATATCATATCATCACTGTAACAGGGTGGACCATGACCTGAGGACCCCCTGCTGGAGGCCTTTTGGTCCTGTCACACCCTGTCCAGAAAAACTATAGAGAAGTCCTCCAAGCAGGACAGAGTGGCAGCAGAAGAAGCATCCAATCAGGGGCCAAGAAGGCCCTACAAAAGGAGCTGGGGAACAGTTCTCCTTAAGACTTCAAGATGTGAAGACTGGGTAAGTGGCTGGCTGAGAGAACGGCAGTACTGAAGATAGCTCCATATGGAGAGATTATTGGAGACTGATGGACTATGCTAGGACTCTAAAATAAAGCCCTGAAGACAGGGCAAACATGTGGCCTCCAGAAGGGAAAGCCCTGGGGAGCACCACTCTTCTCCAGTCAGTTCAAGGATACCAACATGGGCCCCTGTTAAAGGTGTACCCTTGGACGAGGTTTGTATTGATTTGTACACAGGGCAGCGTGTGACTCGGCCGAAGGGCTGAGTTGCCAAAGAAGTTTTAAACAAGAGAGTGCAGGCGCAAGCACTTGGCCAAAAGGGAGCACCTGTGAGAGATGAGTACTACCCTGTTACAGTCACCAAACCTTTCCCCTTTAACTCAGTGCAGAAAACACAGCATAGGGGACGAGTGATCTCCGGCAAGCTACTCTTACCTGGCCTGTATATGAAATGACACTTGATTGAGTCAGTTCCCAAGTGTCCACACCACTGGAAACACCATGTAAATTGGCAGTGGCCAGCACCCTTTTTAGACGTTTTATCCAAGAGGCCAAGAAATGAGGGTCTGAGTAAAAACCTAACACCCCTAGGAGTTTCGGCATTAACTTCGACAGGCTTTGGATCAGGCCCATTGTAATTACGAAGATTGAGCTGCCCTCTTAAACCTTAGAACTGGTGGGAAGGATGAAGAGAGAGTGACTACCAATCCATCAACTTCCTGGGGCTTTCAGACTGACACCTTTCATCAGAATTAAAGTTCCTTAATACAGGACAAAAGCAAGAATCTAAACATAGAGGAACCACCCCACCACCCCCATTCTGCTTTTCCATAGAAGAAAAAATAGGTTGGCTTCCTCAACTATGTAATTTTTAACCTTGCTCACGATAATTAGTGCTAGTTAAGTGCCACCAAAACTACTTAAAATCCACTTAATTTTGAATTATTATTAATAATGCAGCAAGAGATATTATGCAGAAGGATGAAAAATCAAGTAATTTAATGTAACACTTCATAAATGAAACCTGCAATGAATCTTAGCTGCCTGTTCAGACTCTCTGTAATCAATCTGTCTGCAGTCATGTTTATGTATCCTAGGACCGAGTGATAGACTGCCACCAGACTTGGCATCTACGACAACCTCAAGAGGATGATTTAATGGGAATGCAGCATGAAAAATCAGATTATCTTTAGATTCTCTCTTTTATTAAATAAAAATGATCTTTATTGAATAAAGCTGCTTTTATTAATATCTAAAACACTGGTTGGTGCCATAGAGCCTGCTCGTCCCATGGAGCTAATAAAAGGAAAAGCAGAGGTAAAAATGAGAACATTACAGGGAAATATTAGAAATTAAATTGCATTGAGTGAGTTTTGTGGATAGCAAATACAACTCAGGCTCTTCTGTAGAACTATTTAGTTTCATTTGGATTTATTATGTTTTGTTCTGTTCATACTGAGATGAAAAGGTGGAACAGCTCTCCAGATGCACATAGTGTCAGGGTGCAAGGCCATTAACAATGACCAAGGAGCTAATCTTACTCCCCCTAGCCTAGCATAATAGCCCAAAGAACTATAAATGACCTTCAGGGTGAAAGAGGGCGAGAATGGCTGTTTCACCAAACTAGCTTGACCCTCAGGCTGAGGAAGGTTGGTATTGGTTGGGGGTGATGCTTAAGCAAATTTATTTTGATTTCTGGCTACAAACAACAACACTTGAGGAAAAACCCTTGCTGAATGCCTCTGTGGTTTGTTTCTGCTGAGTCATTCTTCCCCTCCCCCCCCCCCCACAAACTCTCTCTCTCTTTCTCTCTGGGGCTCTCTCTCACACACACACTTTTTCCCAACAAGCTCACCTCCCCCCACCGCCCCACACACATACTTTTCAACATATGGCAAATCATCCAAAATTACCAAATTAAAGTTATGCAGCTACCTCAACAGAGACATTTTTGACAACAGATTCCCAGAGGTGTTATTACTATTGTGACACTGACAGAAAAAAAGATTTGTTTCTTTATCAAAACCAACAAGCTTCTGTTATCAAAACAAAACAAATCACAGATTGTAAAATGTTGACTAGACTTACTCACTTTGAAACTCAATCCTATTCCCTGTCTGGAGATACCAGAAAGAGTTAAAAGAAAGAGAAATTATATCTTTACATCAAACTCAAGATTCTTTAAAGAGAAGCTAGATAATTTCATGGAGGTTAGGTCCATAAAAGGCTATTAGCCAGGGGATAGAAATGGTGTCCCTGGCCTCCATGTTATGTGATATAACTGATACTACTGTGAGGGTTCAAAGAACAATAAAACACAATATTAATAATATATGTCTTAGAAGACATTTAGGGGTAAATTAGAGCTAAACTACAGCACAGAACACTGAGAGCCAGGAATTGGAGCTGTAAACAAACTTTATGGGATGGCAGGAAACTTGGCCACACCCATGGTAAGTGGACATCTGACTAACTAAAATCATGCCAGACCACAGATGTTGCTGGACCAGAGAGTGCTGGACTAGAGAGGTTCAACCTGTATCAGATGTTTAATCAAAAACAGTCAAGTCCAGTTAAAGGGTATTGTTTTGTTTCCTGGGAGATTCTTTTTTCCTTCCCTAAATTAGGAGATTGGCATCACTGCAAATTGAATTTGTATCTCCCACACCAGTGGTGAAAACCCTTTGGAAAGTATTCCTGTCTAATCCGTCTGCCACACCTATACACAACAAATGGTCTTCTGTACCTGGAGGGAACAGAAAATCCAAACAGAAGTTTTATCACCAAAAAAGAAATCACCATGAAAAATTATCTCTTGTGAATGCATCTGCTCCTCTGATGATGGAGGAGAATGGCATGGAATGCTCAGGAAAATGTAGGAAGACAAAAAAACACTGTGAATTGTGACATTCTCTTGCTGGTACTATTTAGTTCCTATCAACTTGGACTGCTGTTTAAAGCAGGTGTATGCACAGGTCTTCCAGGGGTACATTCATGCACCTAGATAATTGCCAAGTTTTACAACAGGCTACATAAAAAGCACTTGCTAAGTCAGCACAAACTAAAATGCCATACAGACTAAATGAGAGGGTAAGCAATCTTTCAGTAAAAGTGTGTCCTGACACTTTTGTACTTTTATGTCTGATTTGGTAAGCAAGTAGTTTTTAAGTGAGTGAAACTTGGGTCATGCAAGACAAATCTGAGTCCTGAAAGGAAAGCAGTAGTCTGGAAAGGTCGATAACCAACGATTTAAAGTGAAGGCTCTCCAACATTTGACAGAGGGTTTTATTGGCTCAGTATGCGTAATACCCCTCAGGTTCCATTGGAAGATTGTTAAGAGTCCTCAGTACCTCTCAGGCTATATTGAGTTCATTGCAGAACTGGGCCATAAAGAGGTATTTGGTGTTAGAGGAGATATCAAAGGCCCCCATCTTACCCACATAGAAGCCAATGAGAGTTCTGGCCTTTACACAACCTGTTTAACTTTAAAAGACATGGACAACATGTCCTTGCTATTAAGCCTGCTCATATTTGGTAGCAATAGATTCAGAATTTTACTATTGAAAATCTCTGAATGTTTCTATAGTTGGAGATAGATTCCACTCCCATTGATATCAATGGCAAAATAAACTGCCTGTGAGCAGGATTTGGGACAGTCACATTAAATGGAGCTCTCCAGCCACACTCTTGCAATACACACATCTCATCATCATTCACAAGTAGTTCTGCTGAGAATGCTGAACTCGTTACGGAAAACATTACAACATTTCACCTCCTGGGCTTGAACTAATTTCCCCCTTCCCAGGATAAAAGCAAAGCAAAACCATAAATGGTGCTTTTCAAGTCTTTAAAACGTGTAGTAAGGAGCTTTGTTGCCATGCTTCAAAGTAATCAGCAACAGACCTATATACAATAGGCAACTGATTGCTATTGCATGTTAAAAAAATGTGTCTCTCTCTTACTAAAACTTTGCTATAATGTCATAAATGAAAGAGCATTTCTATTAGCAACAACAAAGCATCAAACAAAGAATTATGCCCTGTAGCAATAATCAAGACTGATTATGTTTTCAGTTTTCCTTCTGTTAGGGTGGATCAACCTTTTGCACAATGTCTAATTCATATTGCAAATCTCTAGAAACCTCTGGTCTTTCGGACTATTCTAAGTCTCAGTAATAAGATCTCGGTCTGTTACCAGATAAGGAAATAGTTATGTATGTATAATATTTTTCTAAATCACAACTCAGTATACACACCCAGCAACCATGCAAAAGCATGTTTTGAACTCTAAAATACAAAATAAGCAATACCAATGATTGTAGAAGAACTACTAATAGGATCAAGTGTATGCAATTCAAAAGGTACACTTAATGAGATTTCATATTTTATATTAGAAAATACGTGTGTTGTTTTTGCATTAGTATATTTTTATAACAAAATCTCCTTACTAAATCCAATTTTCTGCCCAGATTTATCTTTCAAATTGGGGTGGAGTGGTTTAATAATTAAAAATAAAATCTCAGATGAATGTTATAATTACTGAGAAAACCCTCAATTTCAAGCAAGTAATTTCTGTAGGTCTCAAAATACCCCTTTTATTTCAAGATTGCAATGAGTTTCAATCAAACACAAACTTTTTTATTAATCCAGTGTAGAGGTTGCAAATTGAAACACACCAAAACAAATGCAGGAAATGAAAAAGTTAGCATTCTTACTGAAGTGTTTATTGATCAAAAATGAGACATGGCTTGTAGTAAAATATATATTTAACAATCTAACTAGTGATCAGAAGCTACAGATTTGTAATGTGAATGAAGTAATCTTAGAGCAAGAATCATCCTTATATTCTCTGACTTTATGGGCTTTCATTTGCAGCTTGGAAGTTGCACTAACAATAGGACTTTGAATTTAATTTACTTTGGGTTGTTATGGTTGTTTTGGAAGTTCTTACATTTGATAAAGATATGAGAGGGAAAAGGAAAATCCTTAAGTTGGAAACACAGAACTGTGGTCTTTAGATACACAAAAAATATTAAGCCTGGCACTGTACAACTACACTATAATGCTGCTGCAACTTTGACATGCCATTGACAATTATGTAACAAAACTTTTCTAAAAACACTTCACTGCATATAGACAAAACTCATTTAAAATATTTTTACAAAGAAATTAAAAGCATAACTCAAAGACATATGGCCACAGTTCCTCACTGAGGACTGATGGCCTATACATTCTAAAGCTAACATTCAAGCCAGTTTTCAGCTATTCAGGCACAGACGAGTCCTTAATATCTTCCTGAAAATGTATATTCTCTCCCCTCCCCCCTCCATTTTTATAATTCAAGACAAATTTAAAGATTTTCTTCATGCATTGAAAAAATTAATTAATCTATGGGGTTAGACCAAGCATCAGAAGTTTAAGAATTCAAAGGAGAATTTTTGATTGCAAGAAAGGTTGTGTGGGTGGAGGGGTATGTATCTTGGTCTTGTAACCCTTTTTCTAACTTTATTCTGGTACAACTCTCACTCAGGAATTATGTCAACACATTCCAACTTAGTTCAACATATTGAAATTCTAAAGCCACTGACATGAGAATTCAGAACAATAAGCAGGTCCTGGACATTTCAACCAACGTGTATTACTATTGGAAGGATGGTCTGTTAGTTCCCATCATGTGTTCTAGTAAAAGGCTGTCAGGTGAGATACAGGGACTTTACATAGGAATTATTACATAGGACATAAAGCTAGGGAACTTAAACCCAAAGTTAGGTAGTCCTGAAGAATTTTAGAAACCCAGCTAACTAAAAACCTTTGTAGTGCACATCAGAGGTTGTCCGCCAGTATCATATGCATGAACACTGATATAGTAGACAGCTTACAAATGTAGATCTGGGAAATTCTAGGAGGTGGCTTTAGCTATTAACACGATTTCTTTTCAGAATGTCTTCTTTGTGTTTGCCTATCACAAAGATCCCCCCAAAACGTTTCAGCCATAAATCGTACAGAAGACAACAATATCCAAGACACCCTGAGAGGTTGCTGTAGTAAAGAAAAGAATAAATTGCTCTTTACCTTTGGAAAAAACTGCTGCCAGGCTGAAGAGGAACGGTGACAGAAGCTGCCACATATTGCTAACCCCAGCAGTGCACATCCTTGTGTCTGTTGGGAACTTTAGGGTTCTATTTCACACACTTTGGAATCAAAATAAAAACCAATCAGCGGCAGAGGTTGCATTTTCAGAGGAGGTCATCTGGAGAGCGCAGAAGGCATTTCCTTCACAGAGATGAATTGTTTCTTTACTTTCCTTTTTTTAACCCTCCCTCTCTCCTCCAGAATAGCCGAGGGTATTAAAACAAATACCCACAAACAGCCCACCCCCCGCAATAAATAAAAAAACAAAAACTCTTCCGATTCTGCTAGATCTTCAGTCCTGTTCCCTGTTCATCTAAAAAGTAAACAACTCCCCCTTTTTTCCCTCGCCTTCACACACACTCTCACATACATCCAAATAAAAATATCAGCGCTGGAGCTTCTAGGCAAGGATCTCACGCGCAAGCCTAGGGCGCTGTTGGGGTGAACACACACATTCCCCCACCATGCTCAGGAGAGCGCCTTGATTTTATAAACCAGATGCCCACATCCCTGGGCACGTTCGTTCGCTGCGCTGCACTAAAGTTTCCCGGGAGGTGGGGATACTGACCACCCCAGACAGGCACAGAGAGAGGCAGACTGGGTTTGAGTCTCTCCTTCCCACTCCCCCCGTGTTTTCTCAGTCACTTGTTTAACTCGGAAACAGAGTCTCGCCCGAGAAGGTTACTGCTCTAGACGATTTAATGCTTTCGGGAATGTTGAAAGCAGCGGCGGCGGCGGACGAAGACCCCCAAAGATACAGCAGAAGTTGATCTCCACTCAATATGCTGGCCCCAGGCTCCCAGCTTCCTCCTCCTCCTCTGGTCCCGACCCGCCAAGTCCAGGGTATCTTTTAAGCCAGTAGGTTTCGCGAAATAAAAAAAGAGGAGGAACATAAATAAACGCACCGAGCCCAACCTCTTAACTAGACAGCCAGACTCACCAATCCATGTGCACAGTACAAGGGCTGGGTGGAGCTAATAAGCCCACCCCTCTTGGTTCCCAGACAATCACAGAACAGGTGGGCGGAACGTCTGCAGTAGTTTAGAGCCCTTTCCCCCTCCCAGCAGTCATTAAACCAGGATCCTGCTAGGACTTCGCATGGACAGGGAACTGGGGGGTGGCTGCCTGGCTGGCAGGCACCGTGACGAATCAAGGTTGATGTTATCATCTCATCCACTGTAGGAAACAAAGAGGTGCATGGCTTCCTCCCTTTCTCCCCCATCCGACTCTGGTAATGAGGGAACTTACAAAGAGAAAAAGGAAAACCTCACAGACTCTGATATAGCCTGTTGCACTACAAAAATCATTTTAAAAATCCAGACTTGACCTTAAAAAATAGACCCTGAGAACTCTGCATAAAATCCAGCACCTGGATCCACAGCACTACAAAAACTCAGATCTAGAATCTGGTTCCTGCCAGATTTTGGCTCCAGACTTAGTAGTTGTACTATCAACATAGGGCATTAAGTGTTGCTTCAACTGCCATAAAATCTGAATCCTGGCTGGTACAAGAAACTGCAAAACGGTCTAGCTTGACAGGTGTATATTACAATATATGGTTGGGTTTTGGCTGGTTATATTCCAAGTTTTAACATCTAAATTTGTTATTTATGCAACTCCACATAGTCCATCAAAATATTCTGCATCCCAGCATCTTACAATGTATTAGTGACTGGGGGCTCAGAGAAAAAAAGTGATTTCACATCTATATTGAACACTGTACACACGCTACTGACAGAGCAACAGAATTACTTATTCTACCTAATGTTAATAATGTGTTATAAAGAATACTCTGGTCTAAAATGTTCCATAAATTGCTAACTGTACAAATTGTTAAATATGTATTTACATTTGGTCAAGGATAATAAGTCATTATTTCCTTAGAATACAGAACAGCAGCAAAATGGAAACAGAAAACCTCAAACTAAAATATTGCAAGGCTGGCACGCTGTGTGTGTTCTGATGGTGTACAGACTCAATAAAAGATGTATAGCTTTTTTGTCATATTAAAAATCCCATCACTGTAGTTTTAAAATGGTTCTATCAAAATAAAAGTTCTTCTAACCCTACGACTTGCTCTGTTGTATTTTCCATTTGCTAAGAAATACACATATGATCAACCATGCAATAGAGAGAGATTGCATTTCATATGTGTGTTTTAAAAGTTCATTTTGGTTTGAGAGGCATTACCAGTTTCAGAGAGATTACCTAAATCCCTGAATTTTAAAATGGCAAATACCTCTACAACTGGTGTTATATGTAAAACTGAACTGAACTTTCTAAGGCTTTCTCTACACTGAAGGGTTTTTGCACAAGAAGTTTTTTGCAGAAGAGATCTTCCGCAAAAACTTCTTGCGCAAAAGCGTGTCCACACCTCAAAAGCTCATCGCAAAAGCAATGTGCTTTTTTGCAAGAGAGCATCGACGCTGCATGGACACTCTTGCGCAAGAAAGTTCTGATTGCCATTCACAGAATGGCCATCAGAGCACCTGTGCTTTTTGTGATAGGCTCTTTTTGCGCAAGAAACCCCTGTTGAGCATCCACACCTGCCTTTTTGTGCAAGAATTCTTGTGCAAAAAGGAGTTATGCCTGTAGGAGGTATACTTACACCACAAAAAGCCCTCTGTTATGTCAATTGACTGTAGATTTTCTTGCACAAAAACACGCTTGAAGTGTGGACGCGTGGGTTTTTGCGCAAAAACAGCTGTTTTTGCACAAAACCCCTGTAGTGTAGACATAGCCTAAGTGTTGTAGGAGGAGAAGTATATAAGGCTACTGACTATATAGATATAGAAACGGACACAGACATACAGACACACACACACACACACACAAACAAAAGAGGTTGCTCAAGAGAGGAATTCTTGTATCCATCTTATGCAGGGTTTACAGTTTGATCCTTTGATTGTCAGTGCTCACACTCTACAAATTGTTCCAGCACCTCTGGATCCAGATGATGCTGGTGGAACTATATAAAGTTGCAGATATAATATATATATAGGCAGAACAAGTGGGTAAGTGTTGTGGGAGATGTGGGAATTTCACAAAAAAATGTGTTCCATCCAGGAGGATATAGGTTTACCTATTTTTAAAATATATATCTTTTTGCAGATGTCATGTATCATGGTGTACTGTGAGCCAGAGTTACTGTTTGTTTTTTGATTGATTGACTGGCTGATACATTAATGGATTGTGTTTTTGCACTGGGCCACATTCAAGGCCAGATATTTAAGGTGCAGTAGCAGCTCCTAATTATGTTTTCCATTTAGTCAGTGGAGTCTGGACCCAAACTGACAGGAAGGTGCCCGGTCCATTTTTTTTTTTTTTTTTTTGCAACACTATTGTACCAGGATGTATCAGGGTCTGGTTTTTTGTTTGTTTGTTTTGTTTTAATTTGCAACAGAAGTAGCAAGATATGTTCATAATTTAGACAGGGCTAGAGCCAGGATCTTAGTCTTGGTTTGATATGCATCAATCTACCCTAAGAAATAGAAACCAGAAAGAGAATGGAATACAGCAAGGCCTGTCCTGCTCCTTACCCCCAAAATATGGCACACAATAGTCCTTTGGAGGGAGGAAGGAGAAGCTGTGATGGTCTTGGAAACTAGTGCATTAACTCTCCTGTTACCACGTATTTATTGTGATTTGTCTTTAAATATAGCTCTTCTACTCCCATCTGATTAGGCAGTAATTACAATGAAAGATAGAATGGCAGCAAAATATCCATTATATTAAAGAAGCTGCTGGAAAGGAGATAGCAATTTAATGTTGTATTTTTGCAAATTTTTCTCCTTAAAAACATCTAAGGGAAGATTTCCCCTGGTGTAACTACTGAAGTCAGATGAATTCCATCAGGGATGGATTTTTGTCCCCAGATACAGCTATGTAATTCCAGTGTGTTCTATGCAGTTCCAATGGTGGAAATGAGGGTGAACAATCGACCCTAGTTGCTTTGCGAGTCACACTCATATGACAGCAATCCTTCAGATCAGGAGTTTAAATAGTGCAAAGGAGAAAAAGAGCAGGAGGAGAGAAGGATTCTGATAATTCTTGTTTAAAATGGACCACAACACTGACAAACCAGTGCTAAATTCTTTGAAATCTAATGGTGATTTTCCACCTAGAATATATGATGGAAAGAACCAGTTTACTGTTTGGCTATGTCTAAACTACATTCCTCTTCCAAAAGAATGTAAAGGACTCCGATCGAAAATGCAAATGAAGCATGGATTTAGAAATCTTGCACTTCATTTGCATAATCGCGTGAGAGTGCTTTTTCGAAAAAGGGTTTTTTGAAAAAGAAACCGCAGTCTAAACTGGGTTCTTTTGTGAAAAAAAAAAACCCTTCTTCGAAAGAACCTGTATTCCTGAAAAAATGAGGTATATGTGTCTAGTCCTAATTGTCAGCCACTGAAGGACTGTCCTCTATAATTCTAGACTCTTTCCAAATGCATTTCAATTTGTTCTTTCCTGTATGTCTAAACTTGTGTTTACTACATGTTTTTTTAATAGGTTTTATTTTTCCTCTCTCTGTTTAAGAAAGTTCTTGTAAGTCTGCTCCTTCACAACTCCCTCCAATTGTTTCATTTGCTTCTCCATTGTCAGTGTGGGGTCTGGTGAACCTCCATACCCTGAGATGTTTTTTACATGTTTGAAATGATACGAAATGTAACCAGTTGGTTTTTGCTCAGAATTTGGCCTTGGGGAAGAAATAAAAATCATCTTCCACTTGGGTTCTATTATTTTTCCGGAATGTTTTAAAAATCTTTCTAAAAATATCACTAACGATGAAATGTTGCACATTGGGATGGAAGAATCCCAAACATTGTTACAGGCTGCGGACCGACTGGTTAGGTAGCAGTTCAGCAGAAAAGGACCTGGGGATTACAGTGGATGAGAAGCTGGATAAGAGTAAACAGTGTGCCCTTGTAGCCAAGAAGGCTAATGGCATATTAGGGTGCATTAGGAGGAGCATTGCCAGCAGATCTAGAGAAGTAATTATTCCCCTTTATTTGGCACTAGTGAGGCCACATCTGGAGTATTTTGTTCAGTTCTGGGTCCCCCACTACAGAAGGGATGTGGACGCATCGAAAAGGGTCCAGCGCAGGGCAACCAAAATGATTAGGGGACTGGAGCACATGAGGAGAGGCTGAGGGATTTGGGCTTATTTAATCTGCAGAAGAGAAGAGTGAGGGGGGATTTGATAGCAGCCTTCAACTTCCTGAAGGGAAGTTCCAAAGAGAATGGAGAGAGGCTGTTCTCAGTAGTGATGGATGGCAGAACAAGGAGCAATGGGCTCAAGTTACAGTGGGGGAGATCTAGGTTGGATATTAGGAAAAACGATTGCACTAGGAGGGTGGTGAAGTACTGGAATGGGTTACCTAGGGAGATGGTGGAATCTCCATCCCTAGAGGTTTTCAAGTCTCAGCTTGACAAAGCCCTGGCTGGGATGATTTAGTTGGGGCTGGTCCTGCTTTGGGCTGGGGGCTGGACTTCATGACCTCCTGAGGTCTCTTCCAGCCCTATGATTCTATGATTCTATGATAAACATCACTATTCACAACAGTGCACCCTGTAGACCAGTGGCAGGCAACCTGCAGCCCATCAGGGTTCTATGTATGGCCTGCAAGACATTTTGTTTTCCTGCCAGTAAAGTGACACACATGTGAACTGAGCTGAACGCTGATTACACACAACATTGACTGTAAGAGCTATTCACTCCCTTTGTATCCAGTCAAAGTGCTGCTTCATTTCAAATGACTCACCCTGCAAATTCTAGGTACACAAGCACAGTTAGCAAAACTATCCTGTCCTGAGGAACCATTGTGGTTATGACAATCTTACAGCCCACAGAAATGGAGGAGGGCTAATGTGGCTCCCTCACTAGCCTAGGTTGTTCATCGCTGCTATAGACTCCACAATGCAGACAAGACTACGTGATGTTCTGCCATTATCCCAGCTTTTCACTGTCCTGTTGAGGTTCCCATCAGCCAGAGTCAAGTCTCTTTCTTTCTCATATCTGCTCTTCTCGGTTTTTTTGATTACCTCATAAAAGGTGTGGAGGCATAGATGTGAATGTTATATCCACTTCACAGATAAGCAGATTGAGTCTGCAATCTTTAAACAAACAAATTCTTCACTTTCTTCAGTGAGAAGTTTTGTCCAGGTCAAATCGGCATGATTGGGCCCTAGAAACCTTCCCAAGCCTACAGAGCAGGACTAGTGGATTCAAGTTATCTGCTATGACCATTTGCTAACACCCCTTTAACAATACAACCTATATTCACTGCAACTAAGGCTATGTTAAATGAAAAAGGCCTTTGCTGGAAGCTGCCCAGGGTGAATTGCATCCATTCATACTATAAGAACTAGTCAGTAATGAGAAAACATTTTCCTATTTTATAAGCAATATGTTAGTTTGGCAAGTATGTCTAATCTTCTCTGGGTAATTAACACAACTAATTATGGAGGAAGCATTGCCTGCAGGAAAACACCAGTGAGCATGGAGAGACCTGCCAGACCATCATCTCTACAACCTATGGTGTTTGTAAAGCTTCAAAGCTGAATAATCTGCTTCCAACAAATTAATACAAAGAAATCTTTACTCTGAGGCTTCTTGTTTCATTTTCTCTGCAATATATCAACTGGTAAATCTAATCTGCTTTAGGTAATTAACAGTACTAATTGTCCTCACTTTGCTGGTTTGGCTTTTCTAGAAGCAGTGGTTCTCTCTGAATGATGGACTTGATTTGTAGTGCTAGTTTGCGAGATGTCCACTTGGCACTGCAGGAGGTTAATAGTCTGGAGGAGTGGACAGAGGCTTTGGATGTTTCCTTTCCTCTCCCAACATTCTATCCTGCTCCCAGAAGTGGAACACTTTCCCCAGTGGCAATTTTACAAGTGGTGATGAATACATGTGCTGTGAGCCAGTAGTGGACATCTCACTGTTAGGGGGCCAGTTTGAGTCCTACTCTTGCATTCTAGAGACATAGAAGATAGGGATCATTTAGCTAAGTTCTTTTTAACTTTGCAGCTGTCTTTTCCAAAAACTGGAGACTTTTATCCAGTCCATTAAATTCCAAGCATGAAATCTTAGTCCAGTTGAAGTTAGTGGGAATTTATCATGAACTTTACTAGGGCTATAATTTGGCCTCTGTGGGAAGATTATCCAGTGTTTATTCATGGGGCCTTGAAATGATAGTCTGGCCTTTCTTACCCCCATTACAATAGGCACTATATAATGTAAGGAGACTAGCCTCATCTAGCTTCATTGATTTTAAGGCCAGATCTCATAGCAAGTTTGTATACAAAGTTCTATGTCTTGAACAGGGATGGCAGAGCAGAAAGAGAGACTTCCAGGGCAAAGAGCATGTCAGAGAGCGCACAATACTGAGATGCCGACAAAATAGTTGCCAGTGGTTCATGGATTCCAAAGCCAGAAGGGACCTTGGACTGCTGGTGTGCTGTGACTGACCATAGTGGTTTGATTGTTACTTTGTGCTTCCATCATTTGTTTGTGGCATCCACCTCTTGTCTCTCATTTTAAACTTAGATTATAAGGCAGGCAATTCCTTTTTGTTGTATGTATAGACAACGCCTCATAAAATGGGGCCTGGATCCAGGAGTACGTGCATCACAATACAAAGAAGGATGCTAAAAGCGGGAGGCAGTGGAAGAAGCTGAATATACAGGAGAAAAGTAAGAGATGCTTTATTATTATTTGGTATTAAGATCTAGATCCTATTCCCTTTAAAGCCAGAAAGGGTAAGTCTACACAGCAGAGCTAAAATCGAATTAAGCTACGCAACTTCAGCTACATCAATTGAGTAGGTTACGTTGAAACAGTTAACTCAGCTTTTGGCGCTGTTTATACCGCAGGAAATCTGAGGTAGAGCACTCTTCCTTCAACTTCCCTTAGCTATGTCTAGACAGCAGCATTATTTTGGAATAGTGTCAGTTATTTCAACATAATGTTGAAATAATGTTGAGCTGGAGAACTTCTTACTCCGACTCCCGTAACCCTCATTGTACAAGTAGTAAGGGAAGTCGGAGGAAGAGTGCCCTTTCTTGGACTTCCTGCTGCGTAGGCAGCGCCAAAAGCCAAAATAAGCTATTTCAATTTATGCTATGCAATTGATGTAGCTGAAGTTGCGTAGCTTGTTTTGGCTTTAGCCCTTCTGTGTAGCTGTGCTCTTACTCCTCATGAAATAAGGGCTACCATGGATGCTTCTACACAGCTGCTGCGCTAGTTCGAAAATAAGGTAAGCAATTTGTGCTATGCAAATTGCGTACCTTATTTCAAGCTTATTTCGAGATAGTCTATTTCAAAATTTGGCGCTGTCTGCACAACACCAAATTTTGAAACAGAGCACTATTCTGACAAATCGCTTAATCCTTGTGGAATGAGGTTTACCAGGACATTGGACTAGCACACCTGTTATTTCAATTACATTTCAAAATAACGGGTGTGATGTCAAGATGCAGAAAATGCTATTTTGGGATACCGGAAGTATCCTGAAATAGTGCTGCAGTGTAGACGTACCCCATGAGTCAGAGTAAGAAATCCTCCAGCTCAACATGATTTTGAAATAAAGGCTTGTAGTGTAGATGTGCACTTCGTTATTTTGGAATAACATCAGTTACTGTGTAGATGTAGCCAAAGAGTTTCACGACTGCGTTCCAAGAGAAAAGGACGTAGCACAGAATCTTACATTTGTTTTAAATATGATTCTGTTTTATCTGCTTGAGTTTACCATATTTATTTTCTTTTTCCTACATCTTGTTTTGCTTCATATGGCTTCTCTTATATAAAAAGGTAAATTTGGTTCAAATTGTAGGCCAGACTAGAATAAAAATCTCTTTGACAGCTTGTAATTCTGCTGTCAGTGGTAATACCCATTGGAATGCCTATCTCTTTAATGATCAAAAGCTAACCCTTTAGATGTGAATAGGATTCCTATTGAGCTACTTTATATTGCTGGACTTGCAGTCGGTTCACAATAGCTGGAAAGGTAGAAGATGTCAGTCACTGGGTTTTCACCTAGTCTCCTTGTTCCCAAGAAAGATTTCTTGAAACAGAGAACTTAGTTCCAAGAGATTTAAATTAGTAGATAAATAATTTAATCACAACACTATTTATGCTGTCTTCATCCATTTTAGCATCACATATGCAAGAGGGCATTTTCTTTGAATTAAATACACATGGATACGTTGATCAGCTTTTTCAGATAGCAGATTGTAAGACGCATATTGACTTCAAGGGAATGCACCTTCACCATGCACTGCTATATGCATTGGTTTATATAAAGCAAATCTTGTGAGATGCAGGGCCTGAACAGAGTGGAAGATGTAGAGCTCAGGGCTTTGTGAGGCGGACCCTAAATTAGTTATCTGAAGCTGGCATGGAAAAATTCAGCCTTAATGACTAAAAGTTAGGCAAGTTTTAAGCAAATGCAAATAAGGTCTTATAATAGAGTGTGTCAAGTGACCTTAACTACAGGGGGTGCTATGAATTCAAGCTATAATAAAATTAAAAGAAGAAAAGCATGCATCTCCAGAAAATCAGTGGCTACAACTGGAATTCTGTGATCCTGACTAAGATGAACTTTAGCCACTTTGGTCAATAAGTTCTACAACTAGCAGCTGACAAGTTAAAACAGCTGAAATAAATGTAAGTTGCTGGAATGTGTTAAAAGTTTAACATGTAATGATGTCCTCCCTGAAACTTGATTACATTCTCAGTGGTGTAATTTTGAAACTGACAAAGAGTGGGTTTTCGAAGCAGATGACATGATATAATAGAGATATTACCTTGAAAACTGTAAGCGGTAATGTGAGACAAATTGAAATGTTACGTTATGCTTACAACTCACTAACATTTTTAGGGGAGAAACTTATTTTAAATGGTATATAGAGGTTGTGGAATATACTTTGCTCATGGGTACCCAGTGTATTCCTTCCATGGGTCTTATTCCTTTATATATCCAATATAAAGGAAAATTATCTTTCTCCCTTTTGCTGTACCAGTGACCCTTATTAAATGCTGGCATTTTTTTATTATTCATTTATAAAAGATGAGACCTAAATAAAAATTCCTATCATCCCGAACTTTTGGGAAGAGAAGGTAGATGAGGTAATATATTTTATTGGACCAACTTCTGTGAGTAAGAAAGACAACTTTAAATCTACACAAACTTTTTGGGGGTATTTGCAATCTAAACTAGAATCTGAATTCAAATTTTGCAGCTAAGCCTTATCTTATACTGAGCTGATCCAAAGCCCTCCATAAAAACATCCCTAGTAGTGAGATACTAAAAAAAAAAAAAAAAAAAAAAAAAAAAAAAAACCTAGATCTGGCTTCCTGCTTTACTCTTAAGCCCATTCTGAGTCTCTTCCACACCAAATGGGAAAATTGGGGTATTTCCACTAGTAGGTTTATTAGTGTTGATCTGTGAACATTTATTCATCATTTAGGTCTTCTAGGGCACTTTTACACTACAGGCTAAGGTTGAGTTAAGATACACAACTTCAGTTATGTTAACTGTATAGCTGAAGTTGAAGTATCTTAACTCAACTTTTGGTGCTGTCTACACAGCAGAAAGGTGAAGGAAAAATGCTCTTCCTCCAACTTCCCTTACTCCTTCTGAAATGAGGTTTACAGGAGTCGGATTAAGATGTCCCCCAGCTCACCATTATTTTGAAATAATGGCTTGATATGTGGATGCACCCGTTATTATTTCAGAATAATGTCAGTTATTCCAAAATAATGCTGCTGTGTAGACATAGCCCTAGAGTGCCTGTAATGTCCCTGATCTTGATGGGGAAGAAATACTGATAAATATTATGATTTTTTTGTATAATGGATGAAAGCAACCTCTTTAAGCTTAGCCCACTAGTTATTTTTAAGTGTAAGTGGCAAAGATTATAGACCATGGTAATTAATTATTACATTATTATCACAAAACTAGCCAATTAGCCCGTCATAAGACGGGATTTTCAGGTCTTCTCTCCTGAGCTCTCTCGCTCCGTGTGTCTGTCTGTCTGTCTGTCTCTCTCTCTCTCCTCCTACTGCCTCCCCCTCTCTCTCTCAGCTCTCCTCCACCTCCTGCCTTTCTCTCTGTCTCTTTCTTTCTCTTCTCCCCTCCTGCCTCTCACTCTCCCTTTCTCTTCTCCTCCTCCTCCTGCCTCTCTCTCCCATTCGTCTCTCCCTGCCCATCTTCCCCTTCCCCTTCTCCTTCCCCTTCCCCTTCCCCTCCCGCCGTGATGCTCGGCTGAGTGCTGCCTGCTCAGCCCGGCTGCTGCGAGGGAGGGGGGTGGGGCGGTGATGTACACGGCCAGAGGGCGGGTCCGTGTACGTCACCGCCCCGCCCCCCCCTTCCCTTCCCACCACGGGGGAACCCAAATGGCCCCTTGCACAGCTGGCTCCCCCGGCAGCCCGGCAGAGGAGCGCAGCACTCAGCTGAGCGCCACAGCAGGAGAGCAAGGGGCGGCAGTGACGTACACGGCCCCACCCCCTGGCCGTGTATGTCAGCGCCCCGCCCCCTTCCCCTCCCTCTGTGGTGGCTCGGCTGAGTGTTGCGTGCTCAGCTGGGCCGTCGCGGAGGAGGAGCGGGCGGTGACGACACGCCCGCCCCTGGCCATGCGTCACGCCCCCTTCCCCTCTCCGTGGAGGCCTGGCTGAGGCGCAGCGCTCAGCACCATGGCGGGAGGGGGCGCTGACATACAGCCACGCCTCCTGGCCATGCGTCAGCACCCCCTTCCCCTCCTGCTGGTGCCCAGCTGAGCGGCGCAGCACGAGCGCCGCTCAGCTGGGCCCCGGCGGAGGGGGAAGGGGGCAGGGTGCTGACGTACATGGCCAGGAGGCGTGGCCGTGTATGTCAGCGCCCCCCCTTCCCCTCCCGCCATGGTGCTGAGCGCTGAGCCCCTCAGCCAGGCCTCCACGGGAGAGGGGAAGGGGGGGCGGTGACATACATGGCCAGGGGGCGTGGCCATGTACGTCAGCGTTACAGACTCACAGACACTGGGCTACTATATATATGATGCTGAAGGTAGGAGCCCAATCCTCAGATATTGTGAATGTCTTTCAGGATTTGCTGAACTCCAAAAAACTGGGGGCCCAATCCTGCAATCCCTCATCCTTGGGCACGGGCTTTATTAACTGTAACACAGTGGGCAGTATGCCTGATAGTAATCGTTTTGGACCAGGCTCTAATTTAGCACAACATACAAGAAGCCATCAGATACAGACCAACAAGAATTGTAGAAATATGAAAAG
Source organism: Rafetus swinhoei (assembly GCA_019425775.1). NCBI lineage: Eukaryota > Metazoa > Chordata > Testudines > Trionychidae > Rafetus > Rafetus swinhoei. The sequence goes on along the minus strand of CM033425.1, from coordinate 24,030,828 downwards.
AACGGCAGTTTTGAGCAGGCTTTGTTCTTTCATAAACATAGCTTTGTAAACACATATGGTGCCTACTTGTGTGCATACATTAGGCAGAGCCTAAAACAGTTATGTGCTTTGCAATACAAATATTATTAAAGTGTATGCAAGAGACTGTTACCATGACAAAAGCAACCACATTTCTTGTGCTTCTGTTAACAGTGGAGTTTTACTGACCTCTAGTGCTAGGTTATTCTACAAAGCTCAGTAAATCATAAGCCTGGGTAGCTTTGGAGGCGTCTTCCAAGGAGTAAACCTAACTACCTGTGAAGCCACTTGCGTGTTGTTTGCCAGAAGGGAGAATGGAATTCCTGACAATGGGGCAGTCACACAAGCAAATGGATTTGACCCATCGACGTGCTCTGTGCTAGCCTTTCAGCAGTTGCAAGGAAGACCATTTTAAATAGCCATCAAGCAATTTTAAATTGTTTGCATGGGAATTGCTGTCCTCAGAAGCTGACTAGTTGACAGTTTCAGAGACAGAAGGAAGCCCTCATCTATCTGCTGAGTAGGAAGAACATGGACCTCAGCTGAGCAACTAAAAGGGCTACTTCTCATGTTTGAGGCTAGTCCCCAAGCCTTTTTGCCCCTTGTCTCTTCTGCAGATACAGCTATACTTTCTATTGCAGTTGTGCCAAGGACCGTCAATCAAAGATTGAAGCCCCATCAGGCTGGACACTACACTTTATATGAGCAAGCAACAAAGAAGTTATCATTGCCTTAGTGAACTTGCAATGTAAATGTTCAATCCTGCAAGGTACTGAGTACTTTAGCCTCATGCCAGAGAAGCACGTAGTATTCCTTCTTAGAAGGTGCTTAAAATGCCAGACGGAAAGCAACAGGTCAATTAAATGCACAAAGAGCAGGTGAGATATTGGGAAGATGAGGTAAAAGTAAACCAAGCAGAGTTTAGCACAGAAGCAGAAGTCTCAGCTCATCTCTGACTGACAAGGAGTAGTTGTTTGTAGGCGTCATAGCTGAGAGACACTTAGAGGGACTAGATGGATCCTAGGAACTTATTTGCATGAGACACCCCCACACTCTTTGGTGCTGTTGCAAAGGGAGCATCCCCCTGAGATTTTTATTCAACACAAATGCTAAACTAACTAAGCAAATAGGATTTTGTAGGACACACAGACATGTTTTCTGTTTCCTTTCCCAGCTCTGCATAAGTAGTTAACTAACAAATGCTCTTCCCAGAGCTATTCAGCCATAAATCAAAGATACTGGTGCACAGATAAACAATATTTTGGCATATTCAAATGCAGTTAACTTAAATTTAAACAAAACAACAACTAGTCACACTTTATACTAAGGTTCTATTTATAAAGGATGAATAAATTATTAATAGAAGTGTTAATAAATGGTTAATATTCAGTGTCTAACAGATCAATTACTTATAACCATTTGTAGCACCTGCTAGTGATATGTTTATGAACATTTATAACACAAACTACTCTTGTCTCTGTAACATGTTGACTGTGTCTTTTAACAATTTATTAGCCATTTAGAAACCATTTATACATGGAACCTTAATATAAAACCACTAGGGGACTGCATCCCCTGCTCGCTATGCTCACCAACCTCCCCTCCCCCTTCTCTGGAGATAGGTGTTTGTCCAGGGAGGAGGGGGCAGGAGCAGTTTGGGACAGGATGTCTGGCTAGGGGGAAGGAGCAGGCAAGGGATAGGTGTCTTGCCAGGGAGAGGGTGCAAGAGCAGGGGAGAGTGCAGGAGTAGGCTGGGGATAAGTGTCTGGCCAGGGCGAGGGGGCAGGAGTGAGCTGGGGCTATGGGGTCTCGGTGGAAGGGGTGAGGAGGATGGGGGGTCAGGCTCAGATGGCAGAGAACACCCGGTGTGGCCTCGGGGGGGGGGGTCAGGCTTTGATGGTGGATGGGACCCAGAACCCCCAGCAGCTCCTCCCTGGCAGCACAATTCTCTCCCCCTTCCCCCCACTGGCATAAAGTGGAAGTCAGAGCTGGAGCAGCCCAAGCTCAGAGTGGACGGTGCTGAGGCTGGCCACAGCAAGAGGCTGAGGACGGAGGCAGAGGCCCGTGGCAGCATGTGGATTCAAATGCCTGATGACATCACTCCGTTGTCCTGCAATAATTTTTTTTATATATAGGGATAGATGACCAAAATGAGTAGCTATAGATGGCTAAATTCAGAGGCGGCGTAAACAGTTATAAGGTGTTTCTCCTTAAGTCTGAATTTGGCCCTTTTTTCTTTTCAATAGCATAAATACTAGGAATACTGATAATGAGAATTATGTGTACAAATCAAGGGGAGAAAAGTCTTCTTAAGAACACGAAAGACTTATGAGTCTTTTACAATTTAAAGAAGAGAAAAATTTAAAAATTATGAGACTGCTCTTTTTTTTGTTACACTTGTATATGACGGATAGAGAGGGTCTAAAAGGAACAAACTTCTTTACCCCAGAAATAACAGGTATGTCTATTCCAGTAATCCCTGGTTTTGCTGAAGGGTTTGTTGAACATCCCAGAGAATATGTATATGCCCTTACACCTTAATTTAACTGATGAGAGTGATAACATTTAGCAAAGCCTTCCTTTCTCTAAAGTGTGACTTAGTTGAAGTTAAATAAATGTTAATAATAACAACAAGACATTTACATAGTGACCAAAAAAAAAAAATCCTTCAGCCCTTTCCATTCTTGTGATGTTGTCTTTTCACTAATTCTCCACCCATCGGACAGACTTTCAGGCTGGAAAAGATCTGAATCTCTAATGTTAAGTGAACAGAGAAAATGAAATGTGCACACAACTTCCAGGCTTTTAGTTAGATATCTATAAAGAAGCAGAAAAAGTTAAAGCCATATTTTGTTCCTTTGTGGGCCACCTTTAAGGTGGGCTGAATCTGAATGCTATAAACCAGATGAAACCAGCCAGAAGTGGCCATCACCTAAGGCAGTAAAATTTTCTGTAACTTTGTGGGTGGTTGTGGGGCAGTACGGGTGGACATTGTTATTTGCTGGTTTGCCTTAAACAGCTGATGCCCTGGAGCCTTCCTCGTGAAAAGCCTCAACATTTTCTCTTTGAATCAGTGAAAGCTTTTTTCCCCTCCAGCTTTTGGCCCTTTCTAAAGCCTGCAGAGAGAGTACAGGAAAGGAGAACTAGATTAAAATATCTATATTCTCTGAGTGGACTCTTCAAAAATAATTCTGAATGGCTTTTAAGTATAGGAATTACCTTTCACAACCAATTCTAAGTCAAAGTAATCCTCATACATGTGATTAAAATACTAAAATGCCCCACTCCACAGCTGGGCATGTAAGTAGCTCTGACCCACAGATTAGGCAAGCAAGCAGAATCAATTTCTGTTCTTGATTTCTAAGTATCTCTCTGGTAACTGTAGTGTTTGTTTTTCTATCAAGCCTTAAAATCCCACCTGCTGCACTGGGCAAACAATCATCCAGGAACATGTGTTATCAGGAACACAGGACATGAAGGCACATGTGAAGTTAGCAAAGTCTTTCTGCCCCCTGTGCTGGCTTTGTCCTGGGCTGATGGATCCCCCAACTGAGAACTTATGGAACCAGAAGGGAAAGTTGAAGGAACAGAGCACACATATACAGACATAATGCAATAGATGCGTACACCTTTGGATTCAATGGAAGTCTTGCCACTGACTCCAATGAGAACAGGATCAGGTTTTAATTTGGAGGTTCCCTTGTTTTGCTTTTTATTGTCATAATATACATTTCTGAATAATGTATATTTTCCCTTAGCTGACTTGTCTTTAGATATTTCTGTTGTGCCCATTGCCATTGTATTTATATAACATGGTATTTTTACAAGGACATACACAATCTTCGGTTTTATTAACAGGGACAGGAGCCTGTGCCAGTTCAGAATGTTGTGTGAGCACATTCAGGGTATGAGGACAGGGGGGCCTGACAAAGGGAAAGAGAGTCTTTAACCACTAGATCTAAATCCAATCCAGCTCAGTGACAGAGTTGTTTTGTTTTGTTTTGTTTTGTTTTGGTGACTGTTTGGTGGTCTACATCAGAGGTTTTTAAAATCTGGGTTGCAGCTTGTAAGATATACTCCCAGCTTACAGCTCCCAGTGACTGTGGTTTGCCATTCCTAGCCAATGGGAGCTGAAGAAAGTGGTGGCCCAGCCCTCATCACTTCCTGCAGCCCCCTTTGGCTAGGAATGGTGTACTGTGTCCACTGGGAGCTGTGAACAGCCATGCCTATGGACACTCAGGTAAATCAATCATCATGCAGTCAGTTGGGGGCTTACCCTTACAAGCCGTGACCCAAAGTTTGAAGACCTCTGGTCTATGTGAAATGAGTTTGGTGTGCTCAGTCCACTGGGGGGGGAGCTTTCTCACTGTGAGCATCAGAAGAGAATACCAAAATGACCAGGCCTGCAGACTGAACTCATCAATCGTTCCTCCAGGTCAGGGCACTTCAGTAGGCATCATGGAGGAAGCTTGTGCTTCTGCCTCTGCTGAACATTTTCGTGGACCAGCTTAAAAATTCAGCTCTAAAGTTCATTCATGTGTGCAGCTAGGGGGAGAGAAGAAGAAATACAGGTACATGGAAGCTTTCAGAGACAGGACAGTATAGGCCTAAACCATGGCAGTGTGATTATCAGAGTGCCCACAGCTGCCCACAGCCAGCAGCATGTGTTTCAACTAGTGGTGCACATTCACATACACCTCAGGGCCTGTAACAGAATTTATTCTGCACGTGAATAGTGTTGCACAGAAAGTGTAAAATAAAAATGTTTGCATGCACCCTTTCATTTTGTCTAATTTTCTGTGCAACATTGGCCTTCTAGGTGCCTCACATTCAGAAGTGCAGAGCACCCAAAACACCACTGGAAGCCTACAAATCCTGCCGATGCATAGCACCTCTGAAAATCAGGGCTTTGGGGTGTTGAGATGGGTATCCAAAACCAAAGCATCCATGACTTTGCCATGATTAATCAGCAATGGAACTGCAAATAGAAGCTAGAATTCATGACTCCCAGTCCTGCCCTCTGAAAACCATGAGATTAACCTTTGTTCTCTCTTGGAAAACACTAATATCAGCAATATTCCACCATCAGAATTCACTCATTGTGGCAGTTGCTGCTGCCATGATTCAGCACATCTACATTGCAGCTTCTGATGGCTAGTCTCCTGCGGAACCCTCAACAGAAACTAAGAACTCCTCTGTCCCACCAGAAACCCTAGGGGAATGCAGACAATGTATTACTTCCCTCACCTGCCTCCCTTTTGCCAATCTCCATGGACCCGTGCACACAACAGTGTTAGGGTATGTCTACACTACAAAGTTAATTCGAACTAACAGTCGTTAGTTCGAATTAACTTTAATAGCGTCTATACATACAAACCGCTAGTTCGAACTTAATTCGAACTAGTGGAGCGCTTAATTTGAACTAGGTAAACCTCATTCTACGAGAACTAACGCCTAGTTCGAATTAAGAAGTTCGAATTAAGGGCTGTGTAGCCACTTAATTCGAACTAGTTGGAGGCTAGCCCTTCCCAGCTTGCCCTGGTGGCCACTCTGGGCCAAACCAGGGAAACTTTTCTGCCCCCCTCCCGGCCCCGGAATCCTTAAAGGGGCACGGTCTGGCTACAGTACTTGTGCCAGTTGCAAGCCTGCCAGCACCCAGCCAGCAGACCCTGCACCTGGCACGGCACGAACCAGCCACCCGCTGACACCCAGCCCTCCGCCTCTTCCCAGGACCAGGCTGGCGGCTCCCAGGAGCCTGCCCGGGGCCACAAGAGGCGGGTGCCTGCCTGGTCTAGTGCGGAGATCGTGGACCTCATCAAGGTTTGGGGGGAGGCCTCCAACGTCCACGACCTCCGCACTAGGCACAGGAATGTGGCCGTCAAGGGCAGGATAGCTGCCAGCCTGGCCACCAAAGGCCACATGCGAACCCAGGAGCAGGTTTGCATGAAAATCAAGTTGGTCAGTGAGACCCCGACCCTGAGCTCTGAGCTTAGAACATAAGAACATAAGAATGGCTGTACTGGGTCAGACCAAAGGTCCATCTAGCCAGTAGCCTGTCTGCCGACAGCGGCCAACACCAGGTACCCGGAGGATGGACCGAAGACAATGACCAAGCGATTTGTCTCGTGCCATCCATCTCAGCCTTCCACAAACAGAGGCCAGGGACACCGTTCCTACCCCTGGCTAATAGCACTCCATGGACCCAACCTCCATGAATTTATCTAACTTCTCTTTAAACTCTGTTATAGTCCTAGCCTTCACAGCCTCCTGTGGCAAGGAGTTCCACAGGTTGACTATGTGCTGTGTGAAGAAGAACTTTGCTTATTAGTTTTAAACCTGCTGTCCATTCATTTCATTTGGTGTCCTCTAGTCCTTCTATTGGGAACTAATGAGGAACTTTTCTTTATTACCCTCTCCACACACTCATGCTTTTATAGACCTCTATCATATCCCCTCAGTCTCCTCTTTCTAAGCTGAAAAGTCCCAGTCTCTTTAGCCTCTCTTCATATGGGACCTGTTCCAAACCCTAATCATTGTAGCTGCCCTTTTTGAACTCCTTTCCAAGGCCAAAATATCTTTTTGAGGTGAGGAGACCACATCTGTACACAGTACTGAAGATATGGTGTACCATAGTTTTATACTTCCCTCCTCCTTCTTCCCCTGGCTTCCCTTCCAGCTCCCTCCTCCCAGGTTTCCCCTCCCCTCTCCCACCCTTTCTCTTCCCCTCCCACCTCCTTTTCCCAGTCTCCCAGAGGTTAATCCCCCCAGTTTTGTTAAATAAAGAGAGTTTCTATTTTTGAACACACGTGTCCTTTATTTTTTACATGAGGAAGGAGGGCTAGGGAGGGTAAGTGGAAGGAGGTGAGGGAGGAATGGGGTAATGAGCCCCCTGATGGGAGGACTGGGGTGGCTCCATGGCTCCTCAGGGTGGAAGCTCTCCTGCAGGGCCTCCTGGATCCTGACAGCCCCCCGATTGACCCCCCCGATGGCAGCCTGCGGCAAGTGCAGCCGGGCTGATGGCCGAGTGCTGTGATGTGCCGAGTGAGGGCACTCAGGGCACTCCAAGACAGGACTGCTTTGCTGTCCCTCATCGAGTTAGACAAGCAAGCGGGGAACCCTGAGAACTGTCTGTCCGGGGTTGGGGTGGGGCCCCTTTAAGCACAGCCCTCGGCTAGCCTGAGGCAGCAGCTCCACACTCTAAGTCCTGGTTCTGGCCAGCCTTAACTTCGGTTCAGGGTCCACTCAATGTGGACATGCTAGTTCGAATTAGCAAAACGCTAATTCGAATTAGTTTTAGGTCTAGATGCACTAATTCGAATTAGCTTAGTTCAAATTAACTAATTCGAATTAAGTTAGTTCGAATTAGTGCTGTAGTGTAGACATAGCCTTATTCTGGAATAATGGATGTTATTCTAAAATAACTATTCGAGCATCTACACAGCAAGCCAGTTATTTTGAAATTATTCCAGTATTTTATTCCAGATACTTTAACTCTCAAATAAGGTTGAAATAGGCATCACCATCACTTCCCTAAGGAACCCCACTCCAGTAGTACAGTTCACCATCCTCCTGGGCCAATAGCATGAGAGCACCAGATCTGCATGACCATGGCCCCTATGGTTGATCTCCCCATGCTGAACTGGTTCCCCATGGATCGGTAGCTGTCTGGCATGGTGAGCTTCCAGATGGCGATGGTGACCCGTTTATGTGTAGTGGGAGGAGGATGGCAGGTTGCATGTGGGTGTCCTGTCACCTGAGGGCAGGAGCGAGCTACTCACACACCTCCAGAAAGGTTTCCCTTCTCATCCGGAAATTCTGGAGCCACTGCTGGTCATCCCACTGTTCCAGGATGATCCAGTCCCCAACAATCACTGCTGGTGTCACCAGAAATGGTGCTGAACAGTGTGCAGGGGAGGGCTGCTGGGATCGTGCTGCATGAGCAGTGCCTGAAGAGAGGAGAGGTCAGGAGGTGCCCCGCAATGAGCTGGAGGGCCTGTTCCTGAAGGGCCAGGAAGGCAACCTACAGAAACTGCAGCAGGAGGTGCAGCAAGACATATAAGAGCCGCCAACTGCTCAGAGGCAGGTCTGGCTCCATTGCAGCAATGATGAGGTGTCTGCAAGGGCAACCACAGCAGGCAGAGGAATGGGTTTGCTGTTCCTCAATGAGGTAGGCAAAGGAGAAGAGCCTGAGACACAACTGTACGGGGGGGTCCCTTTAAGCACAAGCCTCAGATAGCCTCAGGCAGCAGCTCCAGGAAGAGAGTGCTGTCCTGATGCCCTGCCTGAAGTGCTTCTGGGTGGCCTTAAATGCAATTCAATGTCCAATCAGTGTGGATGCTCTGTTTCAAAATAGCTCAGCACTATTACAATGGGCATTTGGGCTATGTCTACACTGGCGTGTACTTGCGCAAGAACATCTTGTGCAAGGGTTCTTGCAGGGGCGGATATAGGGCAGGGCGAGCGGGGCGGCCGCCCCGGGCCCCGCGCTTCAAGAAGCCCTGCGCATGCACCGTGGCGCCACCGCGCATGCGCCGTGTCAAAGGGGGGGCCCCCGCGAAATTGTGCTGCCCTGGGCCCCGCAAAATCCTCATCTGCCCCCTGGGTTCTTGTGCAAGGACCCTTTGCTAGAACACGTCCACACAGCCATGTGCTTTTGCGCAAGAACGTCCATGGCAGTGTGGATGCTTTCTGATGGCCATTTTAGCCATAGGGCTTTCTGGCGCAAGAAACCCCTGCTGCGCATTCACACTGCCCTCTTGCGCAAGAGCTCTTACTTGTTAGAAAAGAGCATAGCTCTTGCTCAAGAATCTCTCTCTTACCATGCTTTACTGTAAATCTTCTTGCACAAGAGCGGGCGGGCCGTGTGGATGTTCTGCGGAAGAATGGCCATTCTTGTGCAAGAACCCTCCAGTGTAGATATAGCCTTACTGTGTAGTCGCACTATTTTTAAATAAGCCATTTCGGAGTTTTTCTTCGGAAATAGCTTATTCTGAAATAAGTGTGCAGTGTAGACGTGCCCCAAGAGTCCCGGAGGTGAGGGTTAGCACAAAGCAGTCTAATTCACACCTCTCTCCAGGTAGTATGACCAGGTGTCCAGTTTTTGACCAAACACCTGGTTGGAAAGGGACCTTCCCCAACCCAGTGAAAATAAGCAAGTAAGTGAGGATGGGGGAGAATGAGTAACAGAGGGAAGGGGGATGAAGTGAGCATGGTGGGGCCTTGGAGAAGGAACAGGGCAAGGATGTTCATTTTTTTCCAGTGAGAAAGTTTGCAACTCTAAACAGCAGGTGAACTTGACCCTTGTAAAAAGAAACAGCACAAGGTCAAATTTCACCCTACATGAAAAATAATTCAGTTACCAGGAGATGAAAAGACCATGAATATGAAGGATTAGTAATCTCTATCAAAGATGGTCTGATTAATAGGAAAATTAAAGAAGATGGTTGATTAGGTAATAATTGTCACCTGGAAAATACTCATTCTGGCACTGTATTGATTTCAGTTAGCTGTGAGGAGAAATAAACAAACTTTGAGTTGTGGGAAGGGAAGAGAGAGATAAATGTTGAACACATTTCAACTACAATCAGTCACGCTTATTTTTTTCTTTTTAATACAACACTCCTCTTTTCTTATCACAGATGGAAGAACATGTGGCAGAAAGTCTTTACAGTATGTCTGGAATAGCTTCCAAATTATAATAGATTTCACATTGAAAATCTGGAATTGGTACATGGGAGAAAGCGGCCAATGATGTTTTCAATGTTTTAACCTATTTGCCATAAACACTGGCTGCTTTCATAGTTGAGGATGGTGGAAGAGGACATTTGTATGTTCAGGAGCAGCTGAAGGTGGGAAATTAAATTAGCTCAGTAAATGGGGAGAAAAGGAGCAAGAAACCTTGAAAATAATGTTTTGACAAATAGAGATAAAATTACATGCAAAATTGGAAACCTGAAGAGGTAGAACCTGCAACAAAGTTACAATGGCAGAATTGAAAGAAAAGGTAAATGGTCTCAGGAAAAGGCATGGATGAGGAATCCTTGACTTCTGAGTGATTTGAATCTAACTCAGGTTTACTCAGACAGTTTTACAGTGCTACATGAAATGAGCTGTCAGGTGTCAGTCCAGTTCATTCAGGGCCGTACTGAGACATGTGGGCGCCCTGGGCAGGCTAATAATTTGGTGCCCCTTCAAACAGATACTCTATAAAGACATTTATTCTCAACATTTATTATTGGTTTTTTTAAGTTCAATTCTTATTTATTAGGTATTTTCTATTAATAACAATTGTAAACAGTAAATTGTTTTTATTCAAAATAAGGAATTTATTACATTTCTGAATTATCTTTAATTCAGAACATTACATTTTAACTTATCTTTCACAGTGTTCCTGTACCTGAGAAATGAATGATAGAGGTAACTTACATGGATTGGAATTACAAAGCCTTATTCAATATATTTTTAAAAGTTCTTTTTTCTGGCTTTCAAATTGGCAAAACGTTTAATGCTTTCTGACATGTCCACTTTCTGAGCAGTAGCATTTTCAATTGACAATAACGCCAAAGAATTCAAATGTTCATTTGACATGGACGATCGCAAATACGTTTTAATGAGCTTAAGTTTACTAAAACTGCGCTCACATGCAGCAACTGTTATTGGTATTGTTAGCAAGATTCTCAGTGATATCCATAAATTAGGATATATATAAACACTTTGTTTATTTTTGCACATACACCTCGCGACACAATATGATCACAGATTGCCGAATTAAGTGCAACAGGCCACCTAGCAGGATCATCGTAATTAATGTCAGGAACCTCATTAATATCTGACATAGCAGAAATCGAAAAATTTTCTATTTTAATTTCTATTTCAAACTTGGAAAGTGAATCAGATTCTGCACCAGAAACTTTTACAGAAACTGGGGAAACAGAAACAGATTCATTTTCTAATTCATTTCCACTGGCCAAAGCAGAGTCAATGTTCTGAGCAGTTTTAAATATTCAGTTAAACGTTTCCCACTTTCCTGTAGTTCTAGTTCTCTTCAATTTTCTTTTACGATATTCTGAACCAGACAACTTCTTGGGAGGCATCTTAAAGGGATTAAAATTTACATGATAAAATAAATTACTCATGTATGGTAAAAAGCACTACACTGTAGATTATTCGGTTTCAGAATTTCAGTGCTTAGAAATCACAGTTTTGTTTCATCAAAAATGTTGAGTTGTGCACCTGCACTACTTTTCATACATCAAACCGAGGCACCAGTATATCTAGCAAAATGCATTAGACACCTTGGGCAAAAACATTCCGACAAAAAAAGGCAAATGAATTCAAAAGAACAAACCATGATGTACTGACATTTTGAAACTCTAGTGCAGTGGTCTCCAAACTTTTTACACTCAAGATCACTTTTTAAATTTCAGAACAAGTGAAGATCTACTGCCCCAACCCTCCCACAAGGCCCCACCTCTTCCTTGAAGCCTGTCCTCTCTGTTCTCCTCCTCTCCATCACTAGCTATCCCCAGCCTTTATACACTCTACACTGCCGCTTTTTTTCCTAATTCTTCTGTAGGAAAAGATTTTTCCAACATTTAGCCTGTCTAGACTGGACCAATTGTCAGAAAATACCCTTCTTTTGGTAGCCTTCTTATTCCTCACAGAATGAGGAATACAGGGCTTGCTAAAAGAGCATGTTTGCTCTTCCACTAAAAAAACGGAAGAACAAACATATCCCTGGATGCAGAAGAGTTTTTCTGGGATATCTCTGAATCCTGGAAAACTCCTGCAGTCTTAACTGTACCCTCACTGGGTTGAGACAAGATGTGTAGGCTCTGGGGTGGGAATGAGGGATTTGGGTGTGGGGGGTGAGAGGCACAAGCTCTGGGAGAAAATCTGGATGCAGGAGGAGGTGAAGGGGATGCTGGCTCAGGAGGCTCCAATCTGGGGAGTGTTGGGGTCAGATGGATGGTTGGGCTACTAAGCAAGCCACAGGCTTGTGGATGTGAGGGAGCAGGAATTTGGGTTGGGGTATGTGAGGGACTCAGGGCAGAGGGTTGCAGAAGTGTATGATAGGCTCAGATCTAGGGTCTGGGAGGTGCAGGAGTATTATAATGCTGTGGCCAGATGGGGGCTTGGCCCCAATTGGGGGTTTGTTGGCCAGGCTTCATTTTTAAATAAAAGACTAGGTCAAACACAAAAAGTTTCTGCATTGTCTTTATTTATGAGAAGGGCAGGGAACCTTTTTGAGTCAGGTCACTGACCCACAGAAAAGTCAGTTGGGGCCACACAAGGGAGATGCCAAAAGACCGCCTCCCAAAACCCCCCAAGCCTCACTAATGTGGCCCCAACTGTGCTGCTGGGAGCAAGTGATGTATACTGGGACAGGGTGTTAGTGGGTGCTGGAACAGGGTGTTAGTGGGGGCAAGGGCACAGGGTTCTGAGGTGTGGGCAGGGAGTCCCCTGCACCTGCCTCCTCCGAGGACTTTTCCCCACTTCCCCCATGGAGGGCTCACCTAGGCTGAACAACACCATGGCCAGCTGGCCAGGCAGCCCTCCTCTTTCCTCCAGCCCAGCTACCCTGGTTGCGCTCAGCCCAGAGAGGCTGCACCACGTTCCAGCTGATCGGGAAGCCCTTCCTTTTTCCTCAGCCCAGCTGGAGTGCGGAGCAGCCTCCCCTGGCTGAGCGCAGGGCAGCTGGGCTGGAGAGCAAAGAGAAGCGGAGCGGCTGCCCTGCCAGCTGGCCATGGTGCTGGCTCAGCCCAGGTGCTCCACGTGGAGCAGAGGGAAAGCCCCCCCCATCGGCTGGAGCAGGATGCAGCCTCTGCTAAACACCGCGGCCAGCTGATCAGGCAGCTTCCCCTCTGAGCCTCCAGTTCAGCCTCCCAGAGAAACTGCCGCACTCCAGCTGATCGGGAAGCCCTTCCTCTTTCCCCAGCCCAACTGAAGTGCGGTGCAGCCTCCCCGGGCTGAGCGCGGGGCAGCTGGGCTTGAACCAAAGAGGAGCTGCTGCCCTGCCAGCTGCCCATGGTTTTAAATCCAGGTGCATCGCTCCAACGTGGGCTGGACTGGAGGCTCAGAGGGGAAGCTGCCTGATCAGCTGGCCGCGGTGTTCAGCAGAGGTGGAACCCCGCTCAAGCCGATGGGGGGGCTTTCCCTCTGCTCCACGTGGAGCATGGGTGCACCTGGGCTGAGCCAGCGCCATGGCCAGCTGGCCGGGCAGCCACTCCTCTTTGCTCTCCAGCCCAGTTGCACTGTGCTCAGCCCCGGGATGCTGTGCCTGGGCTGGGGCAAAAGAGGAAGGGCTTCCCGATCAGCAGGAGCGTGGCACAGCTTCCCCAGGCTGAGCGCAGGGCAGTTGGGCTGGAGGAAAGAGGAGCGGCTGCCCGGCCAGCTGGTCATGGCACTCAGCCCAGGTGTACCACACTCCACATGGGCTGAGTCTAAGAAGCAGAGAGACGGAAAGCCCCCTGCCCTGATCGGCTGGTAGGAGCCTAGGGGGGCTAGACAGAAGAAAAACTGAGGCTCCGGCAGCGCCCTCGCCTTTAATTCACCGCCCCTCAGGAGCTGCGGAGTCTCAGGGCAGGAGCTGGGGCTGCAGGCGGGATGCGTCTGGGCGAAGCAGCCGCCACTCTACTGAGTTCCATGGGCCACCTCTAGAGGCGTCCGTGGGTCAACCCGGGGGTGTTTTACTGACCCCCATAGGATGGCACCCTGGGCGGCTGCCCGGCTCGCCCACCTCTTAGTCCAGCCCTGAGTTCACTGTAGACAGGTATCCAATACTGCCACTGTTATTACTGAGCAATCAGTATCCCCACAATTAGCAGAGCTTGTCTGTTGGCCATATTTAATTTGTGAACCATAATAGTACTGCACCCCTGCAACTTATTACAGCCAGCAGGGAAAATCCATGCTGCCTTTCCCACAAAAAGCTATGTGGAACCAGTGGTATCCTCTGTACATGCCGTGAAGGGGCTGAAGGCTTTGGTGAGGTAGATCAGGGAGCACTGTGATCCTTTATGATTGACAAGGTGCTAATTACCCTCCTCTACATTGTGGTACTTTTTAGCTGTCAACAAAGTGAAAGATTTTCCCAATAGTGGTACTATTAGTTCAGCTGCACTAGTGCAGGGCCTCCGTGTATAGCAAATCTCTTGTAGCTGGTTCAAGTTTTACTACCTTGTTAACTAAACTTACTTGTCATCAGCTGGCTCCTGGCACTTGTGACTTTGTTAACAACAACAAGGGGGGGGGGAATTAAATTGACCCAGCAGACCTTGAAGTTCTGCATATGGATACTTTGACAATTCATTGCTTACTCCACTATGTTCGAGAGGAATTTTTCAATAGTTGCTGGGTTTTTTCCATGGGACAGTGTGAAATGAAATATTTAATTTCTGGTCAGCCACAATTGAAATATTTCAGTTAGCGGAACCAAGCTGATATGTGCACTCTGGTGCATCGTGGGAGATGTAGCCCCAGCCAGAAAGCCCAGCTAACGAAGGAGAATTTGATCAAGAGGTACCTAAACTTCTATTTCCCTGAGACAATATACCAGGTCAAGCCACTAATGATTAACTGATGTATCCTCTCCGAAAAAAACCCTCTTTAAAATAATCTGAACAAAACCAGAGTTTAATTTAGGCTAACATGACACAAAATATTTTGTTCAGATTTTCCCAATGGGAAAAAACAAATATTCAGCAAAATTCTTCTGCACAAAAGTTCTATTTTGAGAAAACTGCATTTTCCAAAAAATAAATAAATGAAAATCACTGACTAGTTCTACTGCTCATCAATCAACAGATATTACTAGAGATAGTTTGCTGTCCATGTGATTAGTGGCTTTCCCAGTACAGCAGATGTACCAGCCCGTGCTCTGCTTGTTCTTACTGGGATGTCTTTGTATGGGAATTTGCCCCCATGAGTATTGCATTTCCCATCATTGGGCTGGATAATGATAGTGTTACTATTGCATTCTTGAATATTTTGTCCTCTAGGATAGGCCTATGCTATCACAAGCAGCCCTGCCACTCAAGGTATTATCATGCTTTCACAGACAGAGGTTTGAAAGCTATATCATTTCCTTTCTCTTCTAACTACATGCAGCAATAAATGAGGATTACAATTTTATTCTCATTGAAGGGCTCTGACTTTAACAGAATGAAAGGAATCTTTGAGTAATTTAGTCACCAAACCCTGAAGAGTAAATGTATTTATTTTGACATATAAAAATATACCTATCCAAAACTCTAGTCTATCCATTTACACCCCACATAAAATCAGTAATGGGTGCACTGCATCTGTGCCTGGCTCAGTAAGGCTACGTCTACACTGAGGGGATTTTTTGCGGAAGAAGATATGCAAATGGTGTGCTCATTTGCATATCTTGCACACTCATTTGCATATCTTCTTCCGATCCTTTTTGAGGAAGAGATTTTGCTGTTAAAAAGCTGGGGCCATTTGTTGGGAAAAAACCCTTTTGCGCAAGGTCCTGTAAACCTCGATTTTTAAGGAACAAGGTGTGTAGTCAGCGCCAAATTCTGAAATAACCCTCTGTTCCGAAATGTCCCTTACTCCTCATAGAATGAGGTTTATCGGGACATCAGAATAGCGAGCCTAAAATAACAGGCATACTGTTAAGACACGGGATAGCTATTTCGGGATATTCTGGCATCCCGAAATAGCGTTGCAGTGTAGACGTTATCCTAAGTGTGTGAATATGCACTTAAACTTTCAGAATTGTGGCATTTTATTTAGCAACCTTTCAGGCTTGGTGAGTCTGCCAAGATCTGGGAAAGTCTAAGGAAAATACATGAGTGAGAAGAATTGAACACTGACACTAGCTGGACCCAATAGGGAGAGTCATAGAATCAGAGAATACTAGACTGGAAGGAACCTAGAGAGGTTATCAAGTCAGCCAAGCACCATCTAGACATCCCTGACAAGTGTTTGTCTAACCCTAGGTAATTTATTCCAGTGCTTAGTCAATTTATTCCAGTGCTTAACCATCATCATAGAGAGACACTTGAGAGATCTGCTGAATCAGTGCATCTCTGGTAGGTCATGGCCTTGCCTCAGTAGCCCAGCCACTTGTGAGCCATGTCAGGCAGCTCCAGGCATGTGCTGCATGACAGATGACTACTTGCACATGTGGAGCATTTCTGCTGGCAAAGGTCCACAACCTAGGTTATACAAGCAGACAGCAAACCTATTCTTTAGTCTTCAAATCTCTTGGGTCCTTCCTGGAATGTCTTTTCAACTAAAGCAGTCCTAAAATACACCATTCTAATGTGTGGGGTATGAATTCCCTGGAAATGCCCAGTAAAGCTGTAATGTGCACAAAAACACAATTAAACTCACAACATGCCTACTAAACTGAATTTAAATAGCTGTAAAGGTCCAATTCTACTCTTAGAGATGTAAGCAAAATGCCAGTTAAAGGCAGATTTGAAGCTCAGCGAGCATCGAAGTGACTGGGACATTAAAGGCTAGCTTTTCTTGGGGTTAACAAGTAGATCCAGACACCTCCAATAGAGTCCATAGTCCCAGGAAATGTGCGGCATACTGATCATTATTACAATACTAGCCAATTAGCCCTTCATAAGACGGGATTTTCAGGTCTCTCCTCCACGTCGGTCTTCTCTCCTGAGTCTCTCGCCCTCGCCTCTCTCTCTCTCTCTCCTCCTCCTACTGCCTCCCCCTCTCTTTCTCTCAGCTCTCCTCCCCCTCCTGCCTCTCACTCGGGGGACCGCGGAGCCCAAACGGTTGCTTGCGTCACTTGCTCCCAAGCGGCGGCCTGGCTGAGCAGCGCAGAAGTCAGCCGAGCGCCACGGCGGTAGGTGAAGGGGGATGGGGTGGTGACGTTCACGGCCAGGGGGCAGGGCCTGGAGCCGCTGTCACGTCGCACGTCACTGCCTGGCCCCCCTTCACCTCCCACCGTGGCACTCAGCTGACTTCTGCGCCGCTCAGCTGGGCCGCCGCGGGGGAGCAAGCGGCGCAAGCAGCCTTTTGTGCCCCGCACTCCGCATGCAGCACGGGCCGCCCAGAGGGAACAGCCAGCATTTCGGCGTTACAGACTCACAGACACTGGGCTACTTTTATTATGATATGAACTCAGTAATAATGCTTTCTACTTTTATGGTGTTTTCCTTCAAAGGATCTCAGAGCATTTTACAAACATGAATTCATTCTCCTTGACACACCCTAAAAGAGAGGGAAAACAGACAGGGAATCTGAGGCATGCAGCCAGATTAAAACAAAAGCACACAGGATGGTTGCTGGAGTTAAGGACCCAAGTAACTCTGAGTAAATTGTCTAATTTCCTTATAATATTACTTATGAATATGAACAATGTTACACATGAAAACAAGCAATTAAAAACATAATTTTACAGTCTGGAGCATTTCTTGGTGTTAAACCCAACAACTCCTGGAAGCTTAATCTAAATTTCAGGTACTGCCAGAAGTGTAGCTGATTCAGACTTCTCTTTTGTACAAACAAGAGGATGCTAAGTTTCTTTCTTTCAGATAAATCTTAATCTCTATACCTCAAGACAAGCCATTTCTTGAAGCCTCGCCCCTGCATTTCATACTATTCATCAAAATCAAGGGGGGGGGAGGGGTTAGAAAAGAATGCAGGATGAAGCCTTTAACATGAATCTTTAAAGATAGTCAAAGAGTTGGCTCCTAGGGAAGGTTTCCATCCTACAGACGCATATGCAACTTCTGAGCTTTTCCACCATGAGTCCCATTGATTTCAAAGCTAAGCCCATGGATAAATGTTTGCAGAATCAGGGCCTATGTCTGTAGCTGCAGCTCAGTTCTGATCCTTATTTTTCAATGTAAATCATTCCATGAGTCTCTTCTGATGGGATTTGTTACAATGTTTATTTTAGAAAAGCTAAGAGTTTTTGTCAGGAGTGAATGGAATTCCAGAAATCAAAGTACATGCTACTACGTTGACTTTAGCCAGTGTAGCGGAAGGCTGATGTATTTCATTATACTGGCATTGCTCAACTTATCTAAAGCCCTTGCCAATTGCATAGAAGGGATTATGATGATTTGTAATTAATACTTCCTGGATTTTCAGGAATCCACTAAAAAGACTTAAAATAAGTGACTTAGGTTTGGCAGCTCTGTGAATAGAGCCCTAGGGAGTATTACACAGGAGACTAGGTTTGGGGAACAAACCTCCTTGGCTTTGTCAGCAAGGTCAGGGGATTGGCCTCTGCCCTCAGGACAGGCAACAGATATCAAGCTACAGCAAATCTCATTTTTGAGAGCAATAGTTCAGCATCATTGGGAGAGTATAATATTCGCAAGGCTGTATGACTTGAACAACCCGGAGATGCTAACGGTGGAGTGCACTTGACAGGCATGGTTGCTAGAAGTGCTGACTTCTTCTGGAGCAGAGGCACTGGAACTTTTTTTAGGGTGGAGGTGCCGAGCTGCTCCCTCCCCATACCTGTTTGCACCCCTCAGAGGGTCCCACTGAGGCTTGCCAACTCTGCCAAATCAGAAGGACAGGATACCATTACAGCAAATGGCATCTGGTCCAGAAGAGTTGACAACTTTGCCATTACTCGAGGTGGCTGCGGGAGCCCTGGGCTGGTGGTAGGACCCAGAGCGGCAGTGCAGCCTTCAGGGCCAGTGGCCTGGACCAAGGGAATTGAGGGCTGCAGAGTCTATGGAGATGGTATGTAGTGGGACCCTGGAGGACCCCAGAGTCTGGGACTAGGGGCTGGCAGAACTAGCAGCAGAGCCAGACCTGGGCACAGGGAATATAAGTGGAAAATCTTTGGGTGCTGGACCACCCTCTTCAGACCTACTTCCCACGCCTATGTTCTGGAGTTTTGTTTGCCTAGCACCTTCCAGACTCAGTCATTAAATGCAGCAGGGAAAAAATTAAAATATTTACAAATAAACACACCTGTGATCAGGTAGGCTGTTTCTTCAACACTCGCTTAGACAGCTATGAATCATCCTCTCTTTGTCAGAACCCCATCAATCAAATGCCAATAAAGCCGGAGTGGGCAAACTACAGCCCCGGGCCACATCCTGCCATGAGGGCTTTTAATCTGGCCCTTAGCATGACCAGTCTGGTGGCACAGTGAATCTAAAGCAGACTCCCTGCCTTCTGTGGACCTGTGCCACCCCCAGAAGTGGCCAGTATGCCCCTGCAGCCAGGGGTGGACAGAGGTTTCCATATACTGCCCTTACCAGTAGGCAACTGTTATTGTTCAAGAACAGGGAACTGTGGCCAATGGAAGCTGTGGGGGCAGTGCCTGCAGGTGTAGGAAGTGCACAGAGCCATCTGCTCCCCCCAAGAGATGCTTCTGGACATGCCAGTTGTTTCTGGAAGTGTCACAGAGCTGGGGAGGGGCGGAGAGGACTTCCTTAGCCCTGATGTGCCACCAATCAGGAGCTGCCTGAGGTAATCAGCACCTAGCTGGAGCCCACATTCTAAGCCCCCTCCTGCATTCTCTCCTCCGGTATCAACCTCCTACTCTGGGCCCCGGGTGTACTCCTCTGCATCTCAACCCTCTGCCCTGAGCCCTACCTCACAGCTTCTTCCACACCACAACCTCCAGCCCTAGCCCATGCCCTAGTTCTGCATTCATGGCCTGCCATACACTTTCCCTATCCAGATGTGGACCTCGGGCCAAAAAGTTTGCCCACCCCTGCAACAGAAGTAGTCTAGGGTTATAGCTTAGCAGTACACAATGTGATGCTCAGTGTTGTGACACTTAAGTCCATTAATGGATCCCACCCATAGAATCTAGCTTTTGTCATTCAGAAAATTTTAATTCTGACTTTACCTGTGATTCTATTTCCACAACATAAGAGATACTCCATCAGAGAAAAGGTGAGGAAAACAAGTTGAACTTGTTGCACAATTATGTGGCTTTGGTATGTTATGGATATCTGACCATAACAACCATTACACAGAACATTGATGATGTTGACAAACCATGGCATACATTTCAAACCATTATATATATTTCTATACATCATATATATAGTAGTCCAGTGTCTGTGAGTCTATAACGCTGAAATACTGGCTGTTCCCTCTGGGGGGCGCTGTTGCCTGAAATGCTGGCTGTTCCCTCTGGGCGACCCGTGCTGCATGGGGAGTACGGGGCCCAAACGGCCACTTGCTCCGCTTGCTCCCCTGCGGCGGCCCGGCTGAGCAGCGCAGAAGTCAGCCGAGCACCACAGCGGGAGGCGAAGGGGGTGGGGCAGTGACATGCAGCATGACAGTGGCTCCAGGCCCCGCCCCCTGGCCGTGAACGTCACCACCCCGGCCCCCTTCACCTCCCACCGTGGCGCTCGGCTGACTTCTGCGCCGCTCAGCCGGGCCGCCGCATGGGAGCAAGTGGCACAAGTGACCCTTTGGGCTCCACAGTCCCCATGCAGCACGGGGAGTGCGGAGCCCAAATGGCCGGTTGGGCTCCGCAGTCCCCCGAGTGAGAGGCAGGAGGGAGAGGAGAAGAGAAAGAGAGAGAGAGAGAGAGGCAGGAGGCGGAGGAGAGCTGAGAGAGAGAGAGGAGGAAGCAGTAGGAGGAGGAGAGAGAGAGAGAGAGAGAGACGGAGCGAGAGACTGGAGGCTCAGGAGAGAAGACCGACGTGGAGGAGAGACCTGAAAATCCCGTCTTATGATGGGCTAATTGGCTAATTTATAATAACTTTTCATGATATGTCACCACCAAGTATTATCACCCACAGCAATTACAGCTTTGCTTTTAGTGCAAGCAATTAAAGAGTCAGCAAGTGCAACTATGGATGGCTCCAAAGTATAAGGGGAATCTTTCTGCATGGTAATTGCCAGTAAAAGCTGATTCTGTCATGGCAACCACTGTTCTTAAAAGGTGGAAAAGCAAATTTTATACATATCCTTAGCAGTGGGAAAGTCCAAATAAGCAAAACATGTGGTGCTGTTGGAAATCTTAATGGCATTATTCCCTCATGCATTCTCTGTACACATGGTACACTGAGATAGATGTATTTACAACACATCACTGTTGGAACCCAAGCTGTGTAAAATCCAGGGGAGTTATCCACAAGAGGGAAAAATCATATAATTGCCCTTAGTTAGGGCAGACCACGCAAAACTTGCTAGTAGCTTGGTTTTGCTCTGGTAGTAGCAATACAGTCTATTCTCAGTTCATGAAAATACAATATGTACCATATCATCTGTCAATACACCCTTCCCACACCCTCACCCCCAAAATATGCCCTTTGGAAGAGGAGCTGGCTTGTTAAAGCAAATTTCCTGTAATTCAATGGGAGTCTAGAACAGACATGAGAGGATTAAATATTAAACCAGACTATGGTATAGCCTTGTAAACAGTCTGATCACAAGAGTGCACAAAAAGTCACTTAAACATATTTGGAAAGATGATTATTATCAGCAAATGTTGGTAAACAGCAATTCTAAACACACAAACTGTCTAAAAAAAATTCCATTGATGATCATCAAAATTTGCAGACAAGCAAAATAAAATAAATCACCTCTTGTGAATTTAGAGTTTGATTTAAGGATATTTACTTTGTGTATTTTTACATTGTGATGTTGACAATTTGTGTTGTAACAGCTATAAAGTTTTACATTTTGAAAACCATCATCTTCTGTCATTGAATTATTTTTATATGACAGCTGCCCTTACATCATTTTCCTCAACTGTGCACATTTAAAAATCAATAAAAATATAAAAATGCTTAAAACAGCCAACTATATTATCCATCAAGATTACAAAAAATAAACATTGAATTCCTCCAAGCTTACATTTAAACAATGTCATATTTTGTTTTCTTAACGTCACTTTAGGAAATGATAGAAATTAAGATTGTCCCAGTCTTGGGCAAAGTGGGTTATTATCCTGCCTCCAAAAATGAAATAAAATAAATATACTATAAATAATTAACATACAAATCGTCTCTCTCTAGTTGCAGAACTGAAAATAAAGGCCCTCTTTGTCATTTAAAGGACACAAAGGACATGTGACATGCACATTAAGCAGCTAAGCCATACGATTAAGTAAATGCCATTAATAAATAATTTAAATTGCTTGCCTGATGTGTTAGATGAACAACACTTGCATTGTAAAAATTTCAGAATCTTCATATTATCAAGAGGAAAATCACAGAATCAGAGAATACCAAAACTGGAAGAGACCTCCAGAGGATATCAAGTCCATTCTCCTACCACACGGCAGGACCAAGCACCATCTAGATCATGGGTTCCCAAACTGGGGGGCATGCCTCCCTGGTGGGGCGTGAAGAAATTCCGGGGGGGGGGGGTAAGGCAACCCAGCCTCCCCTCTCCCCGACCTGTCAATCCTCCCCCCTAAGTTTTGCTGCTATTTTTGTTTTTCGGCCCCGATCAGTTCCATTTTTTTTTTTTTTTGGCTCAACAAGTTTTGCTGCTTTGGGGTGTGTGTGTGAGGGTTTCTCAAACATCAAAAAGGGGGCGTGTTGCCAAAAAAGTTTGGGAACCACTGATCTAAATCATTCCTGACAGATGTCTATCTAACCTGCTCTTAAATATCTCCAATGATGGAGATTCCACAACTTACTTAGGCAATTTATTCCAGTGCTTAACAAAACTGACAGGAAGATTTTCCTAATGTCCAACCAAAATCTCCTTTGCTGAAATTTAAGCCCATTGCTTCTTGTCCTATCATGAGACATAAGGAAAATATTTTTCCCCTCCTCTTTGTAAACCCCTTTTAGGTACTTGAAAGCTGCTGTCATGTCCCCCCTTCCGTCTTCCTGTGCCGGGGCATGTATACCCTGCACTGAAGCAGGTGAGGCTAAGACTCAGTGGAGGAGGAAGTCCCACCCCTTTACTCAGACTGGGAATGCTCCAAATGCTGGGGTAGCATAAAAGGCAGCAGAGCAACTAGTAACTGCTCTGGGCTGGCTAGTGAAGGAGAAGGACCTCCAGCCAGAGCTCCCGAGCTGCAGCAGCCAGTGACGCGGATCATGGGAACTGGAGTCCCAGGAGACTGCTGCTACACAACTCACTCGGAGTCCCAGGGAGAAGCTGCAGCCAGAGAACTGGGAGACCCATCCACTATGTGGGACGTCAACCCAGCACTAGTAGGAAGTGACCGGGGAGGTGCAGGAGCAGCCTCCCCAACCCAGGTACACTTGGCGTGTTTTGGCCAGATTCCCCACCAAGGGAGCAGTAGACCGTTCTGCCACTCATAGAGCCCTGGGTTGGGACCTGGTGGATACAGGTGAGCCTGGGTCTTCTAACAAGTGTGCTTTCCCAGCCCTACTGACTCTGGTCACTCGGCCATGCCACTGTGAGCCAAGGGCTATTTATTGACTCTGACCATTGAGCCATTCTGCCCTGCAACCAGGACTACTTACTGACTCTCCGTGTTGCCCTGTGTCAAGGGTTACTTATTAACTCTCTGTGCTGCCCTGAGCCAAGGGCTATTTATTGACTATGGCCATTGGGCCATGCTGCCCTACAACAAGGTCTACTTACTGATTCTTTATGTTGCCCTGAGATGAGAGGAGCCTACTAACTCTGGCCATTAGGCCATACTGCCATGAGATCAGGCCTGCTTACTGACTCTTGCCACTAAGCCATACTGTCTCAGAGTAAGAGCTGACCACAGTGGACTCTGACTAGTGGACTGTACTGCCCTGAGGGAAGGGAAAGCACTGTTGACCATGGGCACTGTGCTCAGCTACCCTGGACTGCAAGGGGAGATTTATGGACGATAGCAGGGGTGGGCAATAAGTTTTGGCTGGGAGCCACTACAAAAATTTTTGAAGTGGCCCTGGGCCTCCTCGGAAAGGGCAGGGCCTAACCCAGAAAAGGCGGGGCCAGGATGCTTCTGGGCTACCCCACCCACAGACCATGATTGGTCTGGGGGTAGGGAAGATCCTTTGCCCCACCTTCCCACTAGGCACTCATGGCCCTGGCAGAGCAGGTCTTCCTGCCCTCTTGGCTTTGCATGCTCCCCCACCCCCAGGCCAATCACGGCATGGGGGGGGCGGACGGAGTGCCCAAAGCCTCCTCCCACCCTGCAAGGAGCACGTGGAATTTTGAAGTGCCGCATGCTCCTTGCAGGGCCAGGGCAGAGTGAAGAAAGCTTTGCGCAGCTCCTCTGCCCCCAGGCCCTAATTGGCCTGGGAGCGGGGGAGTGCGTGAAGCCTTCTCCCACCCTACCCCCACCCTGCGAGGAGCACATGGCACTTCAAAGTGCTACGTGCTCCTCATAGGGCGGGAGAAGGCTTCATGTGCTTCCCCCACCCCCAGGCCAATGAGGGCCTGGGGGTGGGAGAGTTGCACGAAGCTTCCTTCACCCTTCCCCCACCCTACACGAGCGTACGGCACTTTGAAGTGCTGTGTGCTCCTCACAAGGCGGGGGAAGGGTGGAGGAAACTTTGCGCGCTCCTCCCACTCCCAGGCCAATCATGGCTTGGGGTGGGGGAGCGCATGACGGCTTCTCCTGCCCTCTGAGGAGTGCATGGTGCTTCAAAGCACTGTGTAGTCCTGCCAGGGCAGGAGGAAGTTTCAAGTACTCCTCCACTCCCAGACCCTAATTGGCCTGGGGGTGGGGGAGCAGCAGGGGCTCCGCGGGCCGGATCAACCCACTTGGCTGACCGCATCTGGCCCGCAGAGGCCCTTTTACTCACCCCTGGACTATAAAGATGGCTGGCAACCCTGTGGCTGGTTGGGCAGTGTCCACACCCCGAATATACCCACCCCTGTGATGAGGTGTGTATATGCCTCCAAACTTACTTTTTTCCAAACTAAACAAATTCAGTTCTTTCAATCTCCCCTCATAGGTTATGCTTTCTAGACCTTCAATCATTTTTGTTGCTCTTCTCTGGGCCTTCTCCAGTTTCCCCACATCTTTCTTGAAATGTGGTATCCAGAACTAGACACAATACTCCAACTGAGGCCTAATCAGTGCAGAGTAGAGCAGAAGAATGACTTCTCATGTCTTGCTCACAACACTCCTGTTAATGCATCCCAGAATCATGTTTTCTTTTTTTGCAGCAGTGTCACTCTGTTGACTCATGGTTAGCTTGTGGTCCACTATGACCCCTAGATCCCTTTCTGCAATACTCCTTCCTAGACAGTCGCTTCCCATTTTGTATGTGTGAAACTGATTGTTCCTTCCTAAGT
Source organism: Rafetus swinhoei (assembly GCA_019425775.1). Classification (NCBI taxonomy): domain Eukaryota; kingdom Metazoa; phylum Chordata; order Testudines; family Trionychidae; genus Rafetus; species Rafetus swinhoei. The sequence continues at coordinate 24,005,655 of CM033425.1, read as the reverse complement.
GGAGTACTTCACATTTGCCCTTACTGAACTTCATCCTATTTACCACAGACTATTCCTCCAGTGTGTTTAGAACATTTTGAATTATGATCCTGTCCTCCAAAGCACTTGCAACGCCTTCCAGCTTGGTATTGTCTGCAAACTTTATAAGTATACTTTTTGTGCCCTTATCTAAATGGCCAATGAAGATTTTGAACAAAACTAGTCCCAGACTGATTGCTGCAGAATCCCACTTTTCTATGCCTTTCCAGCATGACTGTGAATGACTGATAACTACTCTCTGTGTATATTAATACAGAAAGGGAAGGGGGATTTTCCTGTGATTAAGGCACTAGATTGGACTCCAACAATCGGGGTTAAATTCCTGTCTGCTATAGACCTTCTCAGTGAGTTTTGGCAAGTCACCTAATCTCTTTGTTTTTTCAGTTCCCTATCTATAGTATATTCTTTTTTTTCCAAGGGTGCCTTAAGGATAAATTCCTGAATGTCTGTAAAGTGCTCAGATTCATATACGATTCATATAAGTGCTCAGATTCACTTATATGTGGGACTATATAAGTATCTGTATACAATTTTAATAACAGGTGAATGAAAAGGAAAGAAGGAAAACTAAGAGAAAGAGGACTTCAGGAGAGCTGTCAGTTTCTCAGGGAACAAAAGACAGAACTATGTAGCACTTTAAAGACTAACAAGATGATTTATTAGGTGATGATCTTTCGTGGGCTAGACCCACTTCCTCAGATCAATATGTGGAAGAAAATTGGCACAACCATATATACCAAAGTGATATAATCAAAAAAATGAACGTGTGTGAAATTGACAAATCAAATTTTAGAACAGAGTGGAGGAGAGGGGGGAAGGTTAGTGTCTGTGAGGTAATGACATAGGGGTGATAATAGGGGAAGTTTCTGTGAGGTAATGACATTCTCAAGGAAACTGTGTTAAAGCCACACTGCAAACTATTCTGTGGTGAAGGAAAGACAGGACCTGAAAATCAAAAAGGAATCCTACAGAAAATGGAAACATGAATGAATTACTAAGGATGGGTACAAAAGAATAGCACAACCATGTAAGGACAACTATATAAGGACAAAATCAGAAAGTCTAGCACACAAAATGAGTTACAACTTGCAAGGGACAACAAGGCAGTAAGAATAGTTGTTTAAATATATTAGGAACAAGAGAAAGATGAAGGGAAGTGTAGGCCCTTTAGTTAGCTGGCAAAAAGAGTTAATAATTGATGTCATCAACAAGGATGATGTGTGTAATCCTATTTGCTTCAGTCATCATGAAAAAAGTTCATAGTTGGCCAGATACACAAAAAAAATTAATATTAACAACAACAAGGGGGGATGGAACCCAAGACAAAATAAAGATAACAGGTTAAAGAATATTTAGGTAAGTTAGAGCTGAAGTGTGGCCTGTGTATGGCATCAGGGGGAATGACATCTGCATATCCCAAATCCCAAAGTCATGGCAGGGGACGAATGTGCACCATGGAGAAGTAACCCTTGTGATTGATGTATTGGTCTGCTTGATGCTCCAGTGCGTGGATCGGTATGTGGGTCCCATCAATCACTCCACCACAGTTCAGGAAACTCTGGGGCAGCAAATCCAGCCACAATCGGGTCCAGGTCTCCCAGGAAGATTACCCACTGCAGCAGGATCAAGTTGATGGCTCTCACAACCTGCGGAAGGAGACAAACAAACACACAAAACAGAGAATGAGAGAGGGAGTGCCTGAGCCCTTGGGAGGTGCCCGTCCTCCTCCAACACCCAACACCCCCCTTCAAACACCCCAGGAGCCATCCCCTATGAGGCCGCTTCCCCAGCAGCAGGGCTGTGTGAGGGTGGGACAGCACAATCCCCCAGGGATGGGGCTCTACCCCACTCCTGCTTCACCCCCTAACACACAATCCCTAACCCCCCTTTCCCAAAGGTTCCCCACTTCTAGGACTCCCTCTTCCCCATGCAGGGACTGCAGCCCAAGAGTGCCTTACCTCTATGAGGTGGGCTCCGACGGTGGACTTCTCCATGCCAAACTGGTTGCCCACTGACTGGTAGCTGTCTGGGGTGGCCAGCTTCCAGAGGACAATTGCAACCCACTTCTCCAGGGGGGTTAACAGGTTGTAGGTGGTTGTCGCATCTCCAGAGGGCAGGGACAAGCCAGGCACACATCTCCAAAAAGCTGTGGTGTCCAAAAAAGCAGGGCAACCACAGCAGGCATTTCCACATGCAGAAGTTTTGGAGTCACTGCTGGTCATCCCACCGCTCCATGACCAGCCAGTCCCATCAGTCTGAACTGGTGTCGAGCCTCCAGAAACACCTCTCCACTGTGGGGTGTGGTTGCCAGAGTGTAGCTCCTGCACCTAGGGAGAGGGTCCCCAGAATGACCTCGGGTTTGAGCTCAGTCAGGACCAGGAAGGCAGCTGGCAGAAAGTGCTGCAAAAACTGCAGCATGGCTGTGTGGGGCCATTGCATGCCCAGGGGCAGCTCCGGCTCCATAGCACAAAGGAAGAAGCTGTGGTGTCCAAAAAAGCAGGGCAACCACAGCAGGCACTGCGAGAGCTTTGCTGTCCCTCGAAGAGGTAGCAAGCATGTAGCAGAAGCAGAGAAATGGCTGTCCAGGGGGCTCCGGCACTAGCACTCGGAAGCAACTGGTGTTCTATGATCCTGCCTGAAGCAGTTCCTGGTGGCCTTTTATGCGAGAGAGCGTCCAATCAGTCTGGACTCCCTCTTTCGAAAAAGCGCATCACTTTTTCTATGAGCTTTTGTGTGCGCTTTTGTGTGCAGATGCTCTCTTTCGGAAAAAGTTTTTTGGAAAATCTCTTCTGAAAAAAGGTTCTTCCGAAGGAAGCCTGCAATCTAGATGTAGCCTCAGTAAATAACTAGGGATATTTAAAATAAGGTAAAAAGGCTTATATGAGGTACTTGCATGTAAAAGAGACTTTCTTGGCTCAACGTTACTATGATGCTAGATTTCAACTGCTTAGGTATCATCAAGTAATATTATATTTTGAATATTATAGTTTGAATGATAGGTCAGGAAATCTTTGAAAGACATTGCATCTTCCACTACAATCCATTGATCCTTCAGTGTATTCAGCAAGCAGAAACTAACAGTTGGTTAAATATTGCAACTCTCATTAGATATTCACTTTTTTCGTCCACTTCATACACATCAAAGAGGGAAAATGCAGATGACATCTGCAACCTTTATTTCTGCTTCTCTGAATTATAGTTCATTGCTACCTTGAGGCTAAAGAGCTATTAATGGAATAAAGTTGTTTTTAAGTCTTATTTTACATAAAGAAACCCTACTTAGCAAACTTTGAAACAAGCCTGTCTTATATTTGCTATTGTGCTAATTGGATTTATCCTTTGCTGCATGCCTCAGTTTCCATTGTAGGAAACAAATACAGGAAGCCACCCAAGAAAATCTAAAAGAACACCCAGCTGCATCTCAGAGACTCAACATGTATTAATACTCAGAAATGTCCTTGCCACACTGACTGTCAAACAACCAGTTAAGGACATCAGTATCAGATGTTATTCGTTCACAACAAAATTAGATGTTATTAACTACAGGTCTGGCTGAATATTGCAGAAAATGTTCAATGTAGTGTGCAAGAGTACCACCTACTTATAGAAAATTTAGGACAAGCCCTTAGCCCCACGCCTGCCCCTTCTTTTATAAGAGTATTGAGACCTTCTTGGATTGGGACCACTGGGATGCAGCTGTACAGAGAAGACGGGAATTCAGGAATGACTGTAGAGTATAGAATCTGCAGGCTACACTGCCTACCTCTGTACAAGAGCACCATGCAGCTATGCAAAACAGCTCTTTAGGAACAGAATAGATGGGCAGGACTGTTTGAATCCACTGGCTACTGATCCACTGGGGCAAGTGAATTCCCCACAAGTTTCTCTGGATACCAGGGTGATGGATGCTATTAAAATGTCCATGTGTAATTCTGTTGATCTTGAGCAGAGGTGGGGAAGTGTATTGGTTTCAAAGACCCTGAGTCCTGAGGTTGTAAAATGGTTGTGGACCATCCCTGAAGCTAGACTGCAGCATCAGGTGAGCAGGAGGAGCATTACCCCAGCGTTCAGTCCAGCTTTTCCAGCTCGGCAGGGGGACCAACAGGATTTGTTGGTTAATTAACTAGCATATATGGTAGGTCAGGTAGACTGGTGACTCACTGTAACCAGACAGAACCCCCTCCTTTCTCTCTCCCCCTCCTCTCTCTGATATCCTGGCGAGAGAGAATCCTTGAGAGTGAAACTCTGTCTTCAAAGGCTCCAGGGCCTCCAGAGGTGCTGGAATAACAATGACCCTGGATGCTAGACAGGAACCAGATAACAGCGGCAATTGGGCCAGCAGGAGGTCGGGGGCCTTGGGCTACCCATGGCTGGTACCAGTATTATTACGCCTACACACACCGTCCCAGAAGAGGAATCTGTCGCCCCATCAGAAAAAGGCTGTCTGGCCCTAATGATTTAGTTACCTCCACCTCACAGGTGCAAATTAAGCCTTGGATCCCCGGTGGGAATGGGCATCGCAAAGACGTTCCAACTTAATTGGCATTTTAATGACAAGAGAAGCGTCTACGTGACCACAGGGGTATAAAGTAGGGCCCTGTGCCCCACTCAAATTGGAGATCCACCCACATACCTGCTGGTCAGGTGGTCTTGGACGCCCCGAGACTTTAGGGATGTCTTAGTCTCGTACTGACTGCTTCCCATTGGGACTGAGAGAAATCTGGCTGCGCTGGAGTAAGGATCACAGGTGTGAGAATATACCTGCTAGGTGTCTATTTTGCATGCATTTAATAAAAGCTCAGAGAACCAAAAGGGTTTCATGGTACCTGTAAGTGACTTTTAGTGTAATTTCTGTCTTGTCCTTTCATAGTAGCTGTGTTATCTGTAACACAGCAGTAGCATTTGACAGCTAAGTTTGCCTTGTAACAATAAAATAGTAAATGTTTAAGCTTTAGCCTGACTCCTCCTGTTGCTGTAACAGAACCAGACACAATTAAAAAGAACTCCAGCCGGTCATAAGGGACAGATATAGGGAGAGCTGGGCGTTTGGATCGTGTCGCCTCCAGGGGACAGACCCGTGGGGCACCTCTCAGCCTTCCCTAGGCTGCCCGCTGCGATGGGACCTTGTGTCCTAGCAGTTAAAGTCTGAGGTGTAATCTGTCAGCCTGTTGGCTGCCCGCCGCGAAGGGACCCCGGTCCTAGCGGTCAAAGACACGGACATAAAACTTCTCGGAGCGCCCGTAGGCCTTCCCTAAGGCTGCCTGCTGCAACGGGACCTTGTGTCCTAGCAGTTGAAGACTCGGGCGTACAACATACACCACGCACTGCCCTGACCACCGGCTGACACTCACTCTTAAAAATGTTGATGTAGAGCTTCCACTGTCTGACATGCAATAAAGATTTGTTCAGAGGTGGCTTGGTAACACTCATGAGTAGGGCCCTCCCAAATTCACAGATCATTTTGGTCAATTTCCCAATGATAGGATTTTAAAAATCATAAATTTCATGATTTTAGCTATTTAAATCTGAAATTTCACAGTACGTGGCCATGAGGGTGTTTGTACTTGCATAATGATGGTTATTTGAATATGATGAGAATTTGCGTGAGTGAGTCTCAAGCTCAAACGCATTCAGATGTGATACAATCTGTACAATTTTCTTGAGGATTTCAATTTAATACTATTTATCTAATGAAAAATAAATAAATATTGGCTGTAATATCCCATTACACTCAAGAGTTGGTTTCAAATTACACTTGAATAAAATAACTGAATATGGGCTGTTTGGGTTTCCTTACAGTTCTTGTTGGGAATGGAAAAGACTAATACTGTCCCTTTGGGTGTGTCTAGACTACAGGGTTTTTTAAAAAAAAGTGGCCTTTTTTCGAAAAAAATTCCCCTGCGTTTAGACTGCTGCTGCATTCTTTCGAAAGTAAATCAAAAGAAAGTGGCAGTTTTTTCGACTGCAGAAAACCTCATTTTACGAGGAATAATGCCTTTTTTTGAAAGTGCTCTTTCAAAAAAAGGTGCTATGTGATGCAAACTGTGCTTTTTCAAAAGAGAGCATCCAGACTGCCTGGGTGCTCTATTTCGAAAAAGCGGCTTGCTTTTTCGAAAGTACTGGTTGTAGTCTAGAAGCTCTTTTTTGAAAGAGGCTTTTTCGAAAGTATTTTCAAAAAAGCCTCTTTCAAAAGAGGCTTGCAGTCTAGACGTAGCCTTTCTGAGCAACCTCTATCCCAATAATCTGACTCTAAAGCATGGGATCCAATCTTTTTGAGCACAGGATCACTTTTAACCAGGATCTACCTCAAACTCAAATAACTTTGCCCCATCTTCTTTCCTGCCCCTCTCCCCTTCTCCAAGTCCCTGTCCTGCTCACTCTGTGGAGATGGGACCCTGCATAACAAGCAAGAGGCTCACAGGAGGCATCTCCAAGCCAGAGGCATGGTAGTTGGGAGAGGGGCAGCTGAAGTGCCAACACTTGATAGCCCCCCCCCGCCAACCCAGTTAGGATCACCTGTCAGAGGCTCCAGGATCTACTCGTAGTGGTGACCACTGCTCTAGAGCTAATTTATTGGAGGAGGACTGATGTTCTTCTAACTCAGGATGTTATAAATCAGAAGCAACTCTACTGAAGCAAATGGAGTTTCATCAACAGTAGGTAAAGGAGGAGCAAGAAAAGGTGTAAGAAGATCCAACGGCTGGAAGGTACAGATTGATACATTTAAGATGGAAATAAGGGACAAATTTTAACAGTGATGGAAACTGATCACTGGAAAAAAACTGAGCAAATAATGTGGCTTCTCCATCACTTGAGATATTTAAACCCAAACTGATTGTTTTTCTAAAAGATACCCTGTAGTTAAATATAATATTTTTGGCCTAATGCAAGAATTATTGGATGAAGTTCTCAGGCATTCTGATATGCAGATAGTCAGATTTGATTATCAGAATGTTTCTTCTGGTTTTAATCTACAAATCAATGGAAACTAGGGTGAGAGGAAAATTGTTCTTTATAATCTTAAACAAACAAACAAACAAACAAAAGACTACAATTCTAAACATCCTGAGCCTTTGAATCCTAATTTGGATCTGAACTTCAGGAATGGCTCTTATATAACACGCTGAACCAAAACACCAGTTATGAACACTCCTAAAGCTTTGGTGGCACATGGATTCAGAGCTGAATTTTTTAGTTCAAACTCATCTCTTCATTACCCCAGACTGGGGCCTAGATTTACCAAAATGTCAGAACCCATCCACTTCCCACCAAAAAAAACAAAAAGAAAAAGAAAGGCTGTACCTTCACTGTATGCACAAAGCAGGACATGCATATTATCTAAGTTAATAAGACATTGTATAAATTTTGCATTGCACTGTTATAATATTCCTTTTAATATCTACTATTATGTAAAATAGAATAATATTCCTAATCTATGTTTATATGTTAATATATCTTTTATCAGTGGATACAGGAGAAGAGCCTCAGGTGGTGTAACTCCACATACCAGCACTGAAGTCATTAGAGAGAAACTGATTTATACCCGCTGAGGATATGGCCTGTGGAATTTGCAGCTATTCTCAAGCAGAGAGAGCCAAACGCAGCCAACTCACTCACCAGAGAAACAGACAAGCTGTATGAACTGCTTCTCTCACATCACAAACAGTTGATTCTTAGAACTCTGTTCCATGTTCCTAAATTCAGTAACTGCATCCTGGTACTCCAAGCACACTGCCCCAAGCAGCCTCTGACCACAGATATAATACATTCAGGCCTTTAACCTTCCGAAATAAGGACCAGATTCTATTTCTTTAGTCACACAAACAAATTTTTTTCAGTATAAAATGTGGAAGCAGAAGTCTTCACTGCTTTTTGTTGGCCACCAGTACAAACTCAGAATTCAACAGACTGTGTTACTCTGTGTGTGTTTATATACTAAAACTACATACCTTGCCCTAGGACATTCCCGGTACGTTCCTCAGGACACTTGTGTGCTCTCTCTTTCATGTCTGTGAAGAACGATGCTTGCTAGACTAGAAGGAGCCACATGTGGCCCTGGAGCTGCTGAGATTTGCTAATGCAGGCTCTTTGTTGTGGGTAACACAAAATCTGCTATTGAGTGGCATATAAAGAAGCATATAAACAATACAAGGTGCCTATTGCATTTATCAAATAGATGAGGCTAATTTCAGAATGTTAGTTATAAACAACAGTGCCTTTCATTCCCACAACATTCCACAGTGCCTTAGAGAGTAATTAGAAAAAGCTCCCAATACACAGACTTTGTAAACAAATGAAGTCATTATGCTTTCAATAATAGCTCACATGCTGAATTGGATAATAAAACCTGGTTTTGAAAGAGGGAATGTTGGTCAATGGGCTGGAGCTAAATCCCTTTTATTTTTGAAAGGTGTCACATAAGCATCTGATGTTAGACCACATGATCACAATATCTTCTGCTCTTAAAATCTATGGAAAAGCCTTCACTTTCTCTTAGGCCAAGTCCACACCACATGAAGAAGTTGACCTAAGATAAGCAATTCCAGCTACGAGAATAGTGTAGTTGGAGTCCACTTACCATAAATCGAATTTTTGTGGCATCCCCACTGCAAAAGGTTGATGGGAGAAACTCTCCCTTTGACTTCCCTTACTCCTCATGACCTGATGGAGTACCATGTTGACAGGGGTGCCATCAGTGGTCAATTTAGTGGGTCTTTACCCATCTTTAAGAGTGTAGCCACATTGCAAAGAAAGTGAGACAGTGTAGAGTAGAACCTCTAATCTTGCTAGATTTTTCATGGTTTAAACAGAAGACGAGATTCCTTCACTATTTTATGTATGGTTTTTTTCCTGATATAATGTTGTCCCTCTTTTACAAATGACAGCTTGTGCGTAGTTGCTTCCTATCTGTCCTAGCCTTGCATGAAAGCTATTGTTAGAAATGTCTCCATATGGAAAACTCTGCAAAGCTGGAGAGTATGCAAAGGTTATATCACCAACACTGGTTCTTAGAAAAATATACAGCAAACTGAGACTGCACAACCTGGATTTAAGGGCTGTCAAAAATCAAAGCACAGATGAAAGCACACCTCAGACTGCTACCTTCTCTACAAAAAGCCTTTCAGTAGCCTATCCATATAATATAGATGGACTTGGAGATATTTTTGATCAGTTGATGGGCAATACAAATAAATGACAAGAGCTGAATGCAGAGCTTGAACATGGAAAGTAAATGTGGAATGAAGAGAACACTAAACCTTATATAAATGAACAGCAAAACCATGGGAGGCATAAGAAATATAGTTCAGCAGAAAGAAATATGAAGAATGAATTAGCAGTGCCAGTCCAGTGTGAGTCCTACAGCTACCTGCCAGGTCTGCCAATGAGGGTGGGCAAAGAAGGTAATTGCTCAAGTCCCCACTGCTACTACTGCGGTGGTGGCTGGGGCCCAGAGCCCCTTTGAATTGCTTCAGGAGCACTGCTCTTCCACTCTAACGGCTGTGGAGACGGAGGGGGGGGGGGAGGTGGGACCCAGCACTGTGTTCCAGGTGATGCTAAGGACTGATTGCCCTTGGCCCCACCCCTTCCACCAAAGCTCAGCCCTTTCTGGGGGCATGGAGCTGGGCCCATACACACCATGGAGAGTCCATGGTGACTCTCCACCCCTCTGCTGCCTGTAGATGGGAAAGGATAGAGACGCTTATGATTCTATGTGATGACTCTGTTGGAAGGGCTGTGCCTTGGGCAGCTGTTTGGGTCACATGGAAATGAATCAAGAACCAACTCAAAAGTCAAGCTGGTGGATATTCAACAGAAAGAGAAGGAAAGATAAATCTCTAGTTGCACAGAGTGGCCCAGATTTTCAAAAGAGTGCATTCATGGGCAAGCACACATGGGCAACAGGAGTTGCACATGGAGCTACCTTGCAAGACAAGATTTATATATAATCCACCCTCAAACCCTCAGCTGGAGTTGGGCTATGACATCCTTAGAAAAGGAGCTACTTTCATTTTGCCTGTTGGAATATCTGCTGGATAAAGGCCTTACTAAATCTTCAAGACATTCATATTAGTGCTTGGTGCTCTAGGGCCAGATCTACATTAAAAGGGAACGTCAAATCAAGATATGTAACTCCAGGTATGTTAATTACATAGCTGGAGTCGAAGGACCTAGTTTCAAGTTTACCTGCCCTTCCCACAGTGGGAGGCCGACAGGAGCAAATGCTCCCATTGGCTTTCCTTACTCCTCACAGAAGCAGGACTACCAGCTGCCAGCAGGAGCACACTCTGAGTTCAATTTAGTGAATCGTAACTAGACTCGCTAAATCAAACTCCAAAAGATAGATTGTGGCATCATCGATCTTCTGTTCAGTGAAGACATAGCCTTCATGTTCTGTCCATGAAATGCAGACTACTTTCCTTACATCTGCATAATACACAAGTAAGGAGAAATTATGTAGGTGTTTAGTTCAATGGGAGCAGGATCAGACTTGAAGTCATTGGTGTCTTTGGAAATTAGGGTGTTTTCTAATTCAACCTACAATCACTTAATTGTTCTAACAGTGGCTTGTTCAAGAGTGTTACCTTCCGGGGAGAGGGGAACACTGTGGAGAAACAAACAAATTACTTTAAACTGTGGTCTTGGATGTCTTTTTCTGAATTCTAAAGTAAAGGAGAATACACATTGATTTTGTGTTACTATTCAGAGTATAGTTTCTCTCGTAAAGTCAGTCATACAAATTCATTAAACTGGCTTGGTCTCTGAATAATCAATCTTTTTTTTTATTTTATTGGTTTCTGTCTACCTCCTGCCCCTGTCAATCTTCCCTTAAGTTTTGTATTTGGTATCCACTTTACCTCAGAAGTAACTACAGTCCTGATCAAAATCGTAACAAAGTCAAGGGAAAGACATTCATTGAGTTCAGTGGGCTCTGGATCCAGTACAGGAGTGCAACTCTGCCACATGTACTGTCTCTACAGTACAGTATCTTGGTAGTGCTTACTCTTGATTCAGATATGTTTCAGAAAGTCCTAGCTCCTTAAGTAATTTCTCTTTTTTTAAATGTTAACCTCGTTCATCAAGATCTGTAAACACACTATTAATTAATATGACCACCAGTTCTAAACCTCAGGGAAATAATTTTCAGAATGTAGTATGATTGTACAATCTACTCAGTACCATATAAAGCCTTTTAGTCAACTTAAGCATATTTTAAAAATTAAGACAAACTTCTTAATATCTAATTACTCAATACATTGATCATTTGTTTAAGCACAGCACACTAGTTTTCTCCAGCACAGTGCCCAGAGTTCATGTCTCTGTTGGCAATTAAATCTCAGGAAGAGATTTTGATCAGTTTCCACAGCTCAGTAGTGGTGTTATTAGGGCCATTAGCCTTGCTGTTACCTCAAGAGAAATTGAAACGAAACATAATTTCACTCACCCTTGATAAAGCGTTTCTCTAAAATGAAGAAAAATCTTTCCATCTCCAAAGCTGTATGAAACTAAATGACTCACTCAAAAGAGATGTCTAGAGATGGAGGTTGGGAGGGTTTTTTAAGATACCACCTCAGTTAGGGTGACAAGACAGAGTGGCTGCAGCAGTAAGGTGAACCAGGGTTGTACAACTTAAATGACTCTGGTAAAAACCCCTCTGGCTTTCTCCTCTCTTCCATGTATGAGGGATCCGTCTGTACTTTCAGCTATAACATCTGACCAACCAGGAATAGGAACTTATACTAAAAACCATAATAGAGCAGTGAATTTTATACTGCTATATATAATATTTTAGAGTGTCATGAATTATCCAACTTAGAATTATGGGTTATGAATGTTTGTTATGTTCTATGCATGAAGCACCTACGTTTGTAACTAAGCCAATCAGCTTTCGGTTTAGATTAATGGTCACTAAGATTTCAAAATTTGGCACCATTAAGAAAGAAGGTATTTTAGTTTTATAAATTCAAAAGTTTATGTTTTATAAACCCAGAAGGATAGACACTGTCCTGAAGTCCAAAAAGCAGATGAAGTATTCAGCTTCTCAGAATTCAGCAAATACCTAACAACTCTTGAATTGTTTTCTCACATGCTCACGTAACACAGAAAAATCTGAGCTATGTTTTACTCATCTTTGAAGGGGTGAGGCCAATCATGTATAATTTCAATCCCAAAATAATATATTTGAAAATGTTATGAGGAAGTGAAAACATGGGGCATGAGGTGGCAGAATAAATCGCCATCATTGGAGGTTGTGGAATCTCCATCATTGGAAACTTTTAAGAGTAGGTTAGACAAACCCCTGTCAGCAATAATTTAGGTGGTGCTCAGTCCTGCAGGGGACTGGTTGACCTGTCGAGGTCCCTTCGCTTCCAGTTGTAGTATTCTATGAATGAGGGGCAAGGCTACAATGGAAACTGGATTTTATTGTTAAAAGCTACATTTGCTACTTACATTAGTTATGATAGAAAATAAAAGATCAAAATCTTAGTGGGCATGATTTTGATAAGCATTTGGGGATGCAGCATCTGTTGAGGTTTGCCATATTCCTGATCCTGTTGCTGCTGAAATCAATGGGAGTTTTGCCTTTCGTTTCAGTTGGAGCATAACTGGACCATCAGGAGAAAAATCACTGCAGTAATAGAATATTCCAATAGAAGAAAAACTATTGTCTTATTATTATTAATTGTATTATTGTAGAATGTGGGGGCCTCCATCTTTAGACCAGAACTGCTTTGTGTGACGCACCATACAAACATTGAACAAAAAGATGGTTTCTGCACCATGAAACTTACAATCTAAGTATAAGACAAGAAACAACAGAGATACAGACAAAGGAGAAGAAAATAATGTTTCTTTCTCAGTCTCTCTCTTTGGATTTTCTTATAAGTTATAACAATACTAGAAGTTTCTTAAGCACATTTCTAAACCTAAGTGCATAAGTAGTCCCAGCCACTACATCATGACTATTCATGTTCTTACATTTAGGCCCCTATTTAATGCTGAATCTGGGCCCGTACATTTTAAAAAGGGTCCAGTTCAACCAAAGGGCAACTAAGTACATTCTTTCAAATTACCAAAATAAACAAACAAACATTCCATAATCTTTATTCTGACTTATAATATGCTTGAACTAATTTGTTATTAACACACTTGTCATGGTTAGTGGATACATAGTTCCTTTTTAAATCTTCATTGATTGTTTCTTTTTGATTAATGCATCAGCAGTAGAAAATTCCAAAGTGCTGTATAATAACTCATAAAAGATGGCGTCAGTATTGAAATAGCTGATCTAATCACTTATCCCTGGGTATTACTAAGATCCCATGAATAAACATTACACAATGTAGTTGGTACCTGAGATAATTATAACAGCTTATATTTATATGACATAGCATCTCCCATCACATGGATCTGCAAAGCAATTGAGATACTGATATTCAAACTAGATTCAAGGGTCTCTTTGCTTACTGTTGAAATGTAACTGCATCTGTAGTGAAACATGAAAGGTGCTTAACAGCAATCTTAGAGTTATTTAATACAGGAAATAAAGAGTATGTTACCCAGATGAAAATACAGAGGGAATTTGGATAGCACAATTTACCTAGGTTGGAATTTGGCCTGTACATCACAATTAATACAATCTAAGACTTAATACAGGTAAAGTAACATGTTTATGGTACACAAATAGGCAAATTGCAGGATGGAAATGGCCTGAAGATTGCAATTACAATTGGGTGTATTTTTTTTAAATCACAATTTAACAATTATCTGAAAGTTCAATTTGTACTTTTATTTCTTATTACTTTGCAAAAGATTGAAAGTCTTTGACAAGAGAGTGGGTGGTAGGATGTGGTCCATGGAGACAGTCTTAAAGCACTTGGAGGTGCTGGACAAGAGCTGCTGAGCCCAGATACAATTTTCAAGCTACCTGACCAACAGCAATAATAGTTATGGTCCTTTCCTTGTTGCTGATTTCCTTGTTGTAGATGGATTTTCTTAGCAGTCAGTGCAAGCTTATGCCATAGTAAAAAAATGAAAATAAAATTCACAGTTCTTAAAGTGCTCAGAAAACACATTTTAACATAACAAATAATGTTTCATCCACTGTTTTGTTTGGTTCTTTCATTAGACTTCACTTCAGCAAAACATCTCAATACACAGCAAAATAGGCATAACAAAGCAAGTTTAAGTATCATTGGCAATGACCTCTGCACACACTTTAGCACTCTGTAGAAGAGAGATGGATTTAAACTCAGGCTTAATTATTTTGCAGCAGTGCGGCCTTATTTAACATACAGAATATATGACTGATTTTTAGCCAGTGTGTGTACTGTATACAGGGCTAGCTAAGGTCACATGACCCTATGAGACCTTTATTCCTCTCCCAAGATCATAGAAACCCTTGTTCCATCAAGGGGTCTATGAGATTTGGGGTTACATTTGTTTTCAGGGACTGCCCTATTCATCCCTGTGTAAGAGTGATATAGCAAAGAAGTTTCTGGCATGTGCACCTCATGGAGTACCATTGGGACTTTTTCAGTACAATATTTATTTGTCTCTCTTCTTAATCTACTCTATCCCCCTAAGTGTAGCCTAATATTTCACACAAAAACTTAGCAGAAAGAGGATTAGAAGGAATTTGTTAAAGCCTGGGCGCAGGATCTTGTTATTTCTTTTAAATAGGAGGTTTATACTGAATGGAGAGTTAAATCAAAGCATGCACAGAAAAGAACCCAAATTACCTAAAGACTCATTTGATTTGATTCTCTTTCATCAAACAGATTGAGATGGCAGAAATAAATGAGAAACATTTACCTGTAGACCTCGTGGATTATGTTCACAATGGTTAAAATGCACATCAAATGTGTGCTTACATGCATTTAAGACAAAGATTGTAGCTCTGATTGACAAAGACATCCTGAAGAAATTGTCCTCAAGCAAGACTTAGCACTCAACATAGGTCATTAATCAAATAGTCAGATAAATCAGTATTTCATTCATCCACTCCTCTGGTGAGCTTCTGGCAAGAAAGACACGCACAATAGACCTGACTTTCAAAGCTGCTGAGTGCTCACAGCTCCCATTAGCTCCAATTGCAGTTCTAGGTGCTTAGCCCTTATGAAAAGCAGGTCTATTGAGACCAGGTAGTATTTCAGTGCTGTAGTAATTTGATATCAATCCCAGACTCCAGTCAGCTACCCTACAACAGTGGTTTTCAAACTATGGGTTGCAATCCAGTACTGGGTTGCGGAATGTCAAGCAGTGGGTCTTGTTGCTTCAGGGGGATCAGGTAACCAGTGGGGTGCTAAGGCAGCTACCTGCCTTTCCTAGCACTGTAGACTGCACATCAGGCCCAGTTCCTAGGTGACAAGAAGCAATAGAGTGCATAGGGCTCCATACATGGATTCTGCTCCTAGCACTAGTGGCACAGTCCCATTGGCTGGGAACCTGCTCCTGGCTGCTTCTGGGGCACAGCATGGTCTGGGGTACCAGGAGAGGTAGTAAGCCTGCCTTAGCACACACCTCCTGCACCACTGACTTGGAGCTTCTCTTGGTAAGCCCCTCCTGACCACCTCCCAAATCTGGAGCCCCTCCTGTACCCTAAAACTCTCATCCTCAATCCCATCACAGAGCCCACACTCCAGTCAAATTATGTTGGGTCACTGGCATCAACCATTTTCTTCAACAGGGACACGAGAAAAAAAGTTTGAAAACCACTGACTTGCAGTATGAGAGCCAAATCCTCAGCAGATCTAAATCAGCACAGCTCTCTAGACGTCAGCAGAGCTATACTTTAGGTATAAGCATCAACTGTTTCTGTAGGGAAAACACCTACTGAATTCAATGGGAGTTTTACCTGAGTCACAACTGCTTCATCAGATCCTTCGTGTATTTCCATTTTCATTCATGTTTAACTAGTGGGCTGTGCCCCGTGCTTGCTATGCTCGCCAACCCCCATCTCTCTGGCCACTTTCCCTTTTGTGGCTAGAGAATGTGAGAGCATGATTACATCATTCTTTCTCCTGACAAGAAAATCTTTTATATAGAGAGAGAGAAATTATTTCCTCAAATAGGCAGTAGCTTTGCCTTCATGTGCTTTCATATGGATAGACTGTGTCACTTAGTGGTTTTCAAACTCTGGGTTGTGACCCAGTACTGGGTTGTGGAATGTCAGGCACTGGGTCTCATTGCTGCAGGGTGATCAGTGGGGGTGCTAAAGAAGGCTACCTGCTTGTCCCAGGACTGCAGACTGTGCTGCACCCCAGAAGTGGCTGGTAACAGGCCCAGCTCCTGGTGGGGAAGTGCACAGGGCCCTACATACTGCCCCTTCCCGGAGCATTAGCTCCATGTTCCCATTGGCTGGGAACCTGCTGCTGGCTGCTTCTGGGGTGCAGCATGGTCTGTGGTGCCAGGAGAGGCATAAAGTTGCCTTAGCACCCCCTCTGCAGTACTGAGCAGGAGCCACTCCTGACCCCCTCAAAGTCCAAGCCTCCTACTACACCCCAAAACTCTCATCCTCAGCTCCATCACAAAGCCTCATCACTTCAATGAAAACACATTTAGTCAAAAATGTGCCAACTCTCTCTAGCAGTCATTTAGCCTTGATTGGGTTGAGGTAACTATATATAAGTTAAGGAAGGGAAGGTGTGTGTATTCAAAAGGCTGGTTTAGTAGGTGGTGCTCTAGGACTTGGACTCAGGAGACATGACTCAGCCATAGGCTTGTATAACTTTGGACAAGTCATTTAATCTGCCCTGTGTTTGTTTTCTCATCTATGAAATGGGGATAGTACTTCTGTACCATACAGTGTGTTGAGAGGCTAAAATGCATTAATGAATGTGAAGTGCTCTCAGATACCATGATGAGGGCCATGTAAGTGTCCAAAAGGGGAATTGTATAGTGTTCTACAGGAGGTCAGATCACAGTGGTCCTTTCTGGCATTGGAACCTCTGAATCTCTTAGTAGGCAGATGATAGTCCCTGGACAATGTTGAAATACAGGGCTGACAGTTTAGTGTCCTGCAGCACTTTGATCTAATATAGGTGGTTATATTCAGTGTGTGGGCGCTGGGTGGCCTCTGACAAACAGGACAGAAGATTAGATGAACCAGTTTTCCTTCCTAGCCTTAAAAATCTATGATTCTATTACTCTAATTGCCTGCATTTTAGGAAATCCTGGAAGACAGGTTTTATATGTACAAACTTACCTGCTCTTTAAATATGTTTCAAGTTACAGACCATGCTCTATTACATTTAGGCATTGAAACTACCCCAAATACGTTCACATACTTCCGATCTGACAAGTACATTAAAACATAAAGCATGACAAAAGCCAGCAATAATACCAACGATGTAAAAAACCCAAAGCAGCCAAGCAACTCCCTTGCCACATCTGCCTTTTACAATCAGGTTGCTGTAGCCTCCTAAGCAATCATAGGCAGTAATGTCTGAATTCAACATTAATGTGCATTTCATTGGAATATTCTGACAGCAGGCTTTCAAAAGAACAAGTTTTTTTAACCTTATCATATCTTCCCAGTTTTCTATTTGTCTTTTTCCCCCCAATATTCATTTTCCCTTCATTCTTTCCCTCCCACCTTGTGTTCTCTGTCCTGTTGGGATATATAAAAATTAATAGGGGTCTGGGATAGTGGTAACAGGTCAGCCACACCAGGCATTGCCCTTCAAACATGTTTTTCCCCTTTGTCCTGGCAGCTTTGAAAGATGGTTGCACTGAACAGTGTCTTGTTTTGTCTTTGCACTTGTTCTGTAAAAACACTTTCAGGGTCTGAGTTCTTTCCCCCTCCCTTTAAACTGTTGATCAAGATAGTATGTACTGCTAATTGAACTAAAAACCAGTAAACAACAAACAGGGGTGGGTATAATTGTATTCATCACCTGCTTATTCACTGTATGGGAGTTAACATTAATAAATAAGGTTTTAGGGAAAGTAGTCATAAACATGTAAATTAACATCCTAAAATAAATAAAAGGGTGCCAAATTGTTGCCACTTGGAATGTTGTGATGGGGGTCTGAGGTTAATGTGCATGGGCAATAAAGCAGTTCCGTTTACTTCATCTGCTCCTGGGTCACCTGTTTCTTCTCTAATATCTGGCATCACAAATGGAATTCCAAGGGAAAGTTATGCCTGATCATCATGTCTTGATGGATTGTGCGGGCAATAAAGCAATTCCTTTTACCCCATCCGCTCCTGAGTTGCCTGTTTCTTCTCTAACATGACCCTGAATATTTAAGTTTTTAAAAATGTTCCATTTTCCCTGTGATGTAACTCTTCTCTTACACCCATTTAATTCTCCCTTTACTTCATGCAGAACCATCCTCCAACCCATGTCTCTTCTAGCTGTGTCTCCCAGCCAGAGACAACAGAGAAAAAGGGTAACCAGCATTGTGACAAGTCTTCCTTTAGGAGGCAGATGGCAGGCTGAGACATCTCTTCAGGAGTTGCTGTTATGCCTCCAAGTGATGGGGAAAATGGAAGGCCTTGGGAATTCCTGTAGTGGCTGCTTTTATTTCAAATCATCCAGTCTGGTGAGAGTCCTCTTTTCACCAGAGTGGAGTGAAATGGAAGTAGTGTACCATGGGACAGAGAGGGAGAGTATGGGAGGGGGGTCCTTCTGATGTAAACACAGGAAAGGTTACTACTGAATTCAATTGCACAACTTTTGGTCTCCTAGGAGGTCTCCCTAGTCAGCAATATTTCTAATGTGAAAACAATCAAACAATTATGAATTACCACCAAACTGTGGGGGAAGGAGTTGTTTGGTTTTTTGAATGCAACACACACACTCACTCTCACTCTGTACATCATATCGAACCCAAAAAGGGTGATTGGACAAATTTACTTTCCTTTCTTTAACCACAAGATAATCATTCTTCCCCTAGACTTGTTTGCTGGTAGCCTAATCATAGAATATTGGAGTTGGAAGAGTCCTTAGGAAGTCATCTACTCCAGTCCACTGCTCAAAGCAGGACCAATGCCAACTAAATCATTTCAGACAAGATTTTGTCAAGCCTGGCTTAAAAACCTCTAAGGATTGAAATTCTACCACCTTCCCAGGTAACCCATTCCAGTGCTTTATTACACTCCTAATAAAATAGTTTTTCCTAATATCCAGCCTAGACCTCCCCCACTGCAACATGGAACCATTGATTCTTTGTTCTGTCATCTGCCCCCCTGAGAATAGCTTAGCTCCATCCTCTTTTGAATCCCCCTTCTATGCTATTATTTTGTGAAGGTTTCTACCAAATTCTTTCCTCAACTGGCCTCCAAAACTGCTTTGGTCCATCACCTTGATTTTGAACAAATCCCTCCACTGTAAAGATGAAGATACAATTCATGTTGGGTTCCAAATATTTCCCTAAAGTGTGACAGTGTTTAACACAGAGTGAGAGAAAGCAATACCTACCCAAAAGATTTTTGACAATGTTTCAAATATTTTAATTTATTATTTTTAGCAATGATCAATCAAAATGATTGCCCAGCTTCTCAAAATCTTTTTACCGACAGGGTTATTGAGCAGTAATCTTGTTGGCAGCCTCTCTCATTTTCACTTTTTGAGAGAAACGGCTGTTCTTCACTGAGAACAGTAGATATGGTCACAGGTCAAGACTTCTTTGTAGAAAGATGCTACTTCAGAGCAACAGTACTTTTCAGCAAAGCCTAATAATTAATTCTGCTATCAGAGCATCTGTAACACCATCGAGCATTCAGTGAACTCCTACATGTGGAGCTAGGAAGACTGTTAACAAGACACCTCGTGCTTCCGCAGATGTTCACTTTATGGGGTTCCATCATTAGGCAGAATGAGTTTTGTGCTTATTAGCACAAAACAGAGCAATCAGACGAAAACCTCAATGCCATCTGGAGTGGAGTCAGTGTCTCTCTGTTGGGCCAGATGGGAACAGTTCGGACCAAACAGGAGTTTTGAGTTTGCACAGGCTGGTATATAACGTTCCTAAAGCAGATTTGGCATTGTGTCTTGTTTTATTATTTAAAAACTGTTGGGTCAGTGTTCTTCCTTTAAACAGCCAGTGTTTATCTATGGTAAGACAACTAAAACATGTCTTCCCTAATAGATCCACATCACTAATCAGGAACACAGCTTTTTTCCAGTGTTGCCTGGAGCATATTTTTAAAGTTGTAAGCAAACAACAATTTCCTCCGTCTTTAGCAAATTAAATTTGCAAAGCAATTCACAAACATTATGCACCCAGAAACCAAGTTTTGATTATCCACATCCTTAGCCATTAGCATGTGCATGTGTCAAAATCAGTGTGTCAAGAAATATTTATTAATCATCTAAAGTGATTTGTTCTGCACATGAGAAGACTTGGGATTAAATGTTGTAGCTGCCACAATTAAGTAGGAGATGATCACTAAGCTGTTTGTTTCCATATAGCAGGAGAAGTTGAGCACTGATCCCCTGAGGAATAACATTAACATGGTGCTTCTTAAGCTTACCAATCTTTTTGTTAGTAGTTAGTAATTGTTTCAGAGTTGACAGGTAGGCTGGGAGAAAAGGGGTTTTAAACTAATGCTAACTGAAAAATCTGCCTCTTCTGACACACTCTGCTAACTTCATGGGAGATTTCTAAATATTTAATATTGGCCTTGCCTAAAGCAGTAGGAAAAAGAGATGAGTCTTATTTAACATCAATGGAAAAGTGGCAAAACACTAATGAACCTATATAAGCTTTGTCTGAATTTCATGGTGCTCTGTGAGTCTAGAGAAAGCTCCTAATGTAAGGAAGGATCAGGTGAACAGAGGTAGAGAGACAAGGGGCAGTATTGGTTTCTTCCTGAAGGGTACCACTTCATCACATTGGAAAACAGCTGCTACAGTTAGACCTAGACAGGGAATGGTTTTCCCATCCTGGGACATTTCTGAGTTATGAAAAAAAAAAATTCCCAGCCTGAATCAGGATTAAAAGCCAAAAATCTCAAACATTTTTGTGATTTGACAATCTGGAAAAAAAATCAGTTCAGGTCTATCAAAACACTTAGCTTTGATAATTTTGAAACATCTTGATTTTTATTATTCGGTATTTAAAACATTTTTTCTTATGATCATCTTATATTTCAAGACAAAACATTATTTTTACCCAGAAAACTAGAACTTTTCATTCTGAAGATGTTGAAACCTTTTTTTTTATGACAAATTGGAAACTTTTTTTAATGTCTAGCCAAAAAATGCATTCCTACAGTCCTTTTCTCCCATAGAATTTTGGGTTGAGTAAATCAGCAGTTTCAGTTGGGAAAACATTTCATTGCAAAATTTCTACCCAGCTCTGTAGACCTACCTTAAAAGTGTATGATTTGGTTGAGTATGAACCCAATGTGATTTTAAAAATTGTGTGAAGATCTCATAACAGAAGATCCTCTTGTGAAATTGTTGGTGTTTCCTGCTTCGATTCTGACTAGAAATCCAGCACAAAGAAAGACATCTGGCATCTTGGTTATGCTTCTAGTCCTGACCAGAATCTCATTAACATGAAAAAACAAGTTATAAATATTATTGGTTGATCAGTAGTAATTAATTGCATAGTCTAATCAATTGTATAGTCTATCTGAGCCAAAGCTACACAGAAATGAACTTCACTATCATTTTTGAACTGACTATCTGCATTTTTTTTTAAATAAGGAATCCCTATGAACTCATCTTGGTGAATGTCAGTAAGATAATTATAAACATCATCTCCCTTATCCTCTAGAAGCAGCAGGTAGAATGAGCATTAGATTAAGGTAATAAAAATTATCTGGTCTACTCTCGGGAGTTATTTCAAAATAGCCTCCCTTATTTTGAAATAACAAGTGGAGCATCCACACTGTCAAACCCATTATTTCGAAATAAGGGGCTGGTTATTTCAAAATCTGTACTCCTGCTTTTCTCAGGGAATAACGCTTATTTCAAAATTGTTATTTTGAGATAGTGTTAGTGAGGATGCTCCACTAAGCTTTTTCGAAATAACTATTCTCCAGTGTAATTCAAAGTAACTACTCCCCAGTACTTCCTGGGGTTCTAAGTCGACGTAGTGCATCCACAATAATGGAGCCTGCTTTGGACTAATTTCGAGGCTTCCCCATAGTGTGAACGCGCTATTTCAATTTTGTTATTTTGGGAGTTGTTATTTCAAATTTAATTATTTCAAAATAATTTCCTAATGTAGACATGCCCTTAGAGATTAACAAGCTTTATTTGGTGAATGAACATGACACGACAGCTTCATGCAAACTATCATTGATTTACAATGTGTGTCTATTTCACACAAGCATCTGCACTTAGCACTAACTTGTTCCAGCCTATGTATGGCTGATTTGTTTTAAATTTCCAGTTGGGTCTTTTAGAACCCCAAGCATGAATAATTCCACAAGCTTCAGGAAGCTTCACAACCAGAGCCAAATGTCACAACTTTCTTCTATTTCAGTCCGGACTGAGCCTGAATGGAAACCTCTGATCTGACCATCCCCCTATACTTCATGGCCCAAAGTACTCTTCTCTTGGATTTTGGTGAAGAAGTTTAGATTTTGCTACTGTAAATTGTTTTATACATTTGTGAAAGAATTCAGTGTTCATGAAAATAAGAGACTAATAGCAACACTGGCAAGATGTTGCTTGAAGCTGTGGAGCAAATTTGCAGGTCATAGATATTAGGATCAATCTTATTTTCAATCCCATGACACTGAAATTATCTTCAACATGCTAAGTAATACAGGTTGAACCTCTAAAACTTGGGACTGTCTGCTATAGCAATAGCAATATCTGACAGAACTGTGGATGTTCCTGGGCCAGAGAGGCCCAATGGCTGGGAGTTGGGTGTCAGGAGGGACTGTGGCTGGAAGCCCTTCCAAAGCCAAGAGTTTGCCTGGGGCCAGCAGCCTGGCTGGGGTTAGAGAGCCAGGGCTGGGAATCCATCTAGGGCCAACAGTCCACCCATGGTTGGTGGCAGCAAGCCCAGAAGACTGGCTTGCGTTAGTGGCATCAGTGGGGTCAGGAGCCCAGTCAGGGTGAGTGGCAGCAGTGGGGCCAGCAGCCCAAGCAGAGCCAGGATCCTGACTAGGGTTGGTGGCAGCAGCCAGTCTAAGGGACCAGTGCCCGGGAATGGTGAGAGGGTGGGGAAAGCCAACAGCTGGGGCCAGGAACAGACCTGGACAGGGGGGCCAGAATTGGGCTCCCCTAGTCCAGCAAACTCCCTCATTTTGGACTAGTCAGGTCCCAAGGGTGCTGGATCAGGGAGGTTCAACCTGTAGTATGGATTGCGGAAGACTAGCATTATTCATATCTGGTGCTATATGACAGTAAAATAGGGAAAATCCAGAGCTAACTAGAAGGGAGAGTGAAGTCTGCTCTATGGGCTTAGCTAAGAATTAGTTGGCTTTTAGCTCATGCAGCAGATCGGGGTGGGTAATAATTTTTGATGGGGGTGGGCATTCCAAGATTTTGGAAATTGGTCAAGGGCCACATTCTTCCATGATATTAATGGAGGAAGTGTGGGGTTTAGGATGGAGGTTAGATGCAGAAGGGAGCTTGAGGTCTGGGCGGGAGTTTGGGTGAAGGAGGCAGTTGTGATCTACAGTACTGGTCAGGAGTGCAGGGATTTGGGTTGTGATCTAGGAACAGGAAGGGGCTGTGGCCTGGGGTTCAGGTGTTTGGGTTGTGACCTACAGCAGGAGACAAGGGTTCAGGGGTTTGGGATGTGACCTAAGGATGGAGGGGGTTGTGACTTGTGGCAGGAGATTGGCGAGCAGGATCTGGGAGGAGGCTTGGGTGCAGGAGGGGCAGAGGGTTTGGGTTATGTGAGGTAGGAGACAGGAGTGGGGGAGGGCAGAAGACTGAGGGAGGGAGGCGCTGGTGCACCAGAGGCAGGCTGTGGCAAGGAGACTAAGCTGGGTGACTCCCAGCTAGCAGCCCAGTATGTTTCTGAGGCATCCTCCCTGTCTGCCCCACCCCTGCACAGGCTGCAAGGGCCATGTGAGTGTGTGAATAACTATAAGCCAGAGGGGAGGGGGCCATGGCCCTTCATGTGCTGCCTGTTCTTCAAACAAGCTGCTCCCATTGACCAGAAATTGGCCAATGGGATTGTGCTGGGGGCGGGCACAGCACATGAAATCTTTTGTCCGTCCCTCTCAGGGTTCACAACTGTGAAAGAGAAATGGCCCAGCAGCTGCTTTTCTGAGCGGCATGCGGGTGGGGCAAGGCAAGCAGGGAGACTGCCTGGGGCTCTCTACTGCATCCGCAGACAGGATCTGGTGACTTGGTGGGCCAAATCTGGCACACAGGACATATTTTGCCCAGTCCTGAGGAAGAGGCTCATAACTTTAACTCCTAAGGTCCCAGATTCAGTCCCACCTATCGATGACCCAGGTCCCATTGGCTTTACATAAGGATACTAAGAAAGATGGTGGCAATATTTGCTTAAATCTTTTGTTAGTCTTGCTATAAAAATAAATATTGAACATTGAAAAAGAGTTCTCTTGACTGTCTTAGACTATTGATGCTGAAAGCCCAGGAGAATGGATTACATTGATCCTGGAATGCTAGAATTTTTACTTATTAATTTCTGGGACTTCATTTCTTACTGTCATTAACCTTCTCCATCTCACTTGAATTCTTAATTCATTAGCTTTTTTCCCCTAGCACAGACAGTACTTTCACTTTATGGCGGTTACTGGTTAAAGACAACTATTTCCTGTTTTTCTCCCCTGGTTAATGTTGAAGTACTAACAAACAGGAATTTTAAAAACTAGTTTTATTTTCTCCTGCTATACAACCTCTCTTTTCCCATGGGAAAAGATGGATTTAGTTCCTCTCTTCTGTTCATTGCTGAGACCACTTTGTGTTATAAGTAAGGCTGTATTTCAGAGGCTAAAAGAAAGTATTAATTAGATGTCTGCATGTGTCAAGGAGAGGACCCACTTAGCAGACCACATTGACACCTACAGAATCTCCCTACTAGGTTGGCATAAGGAACTGAATAGTGACACACCGTGAGCTAAATTCATCCCTGGTATAACACTACTGATATCAGTGGTTTGAAAAGCAGAGCTAGAACTGGATAGAGGGAGCAGGAAGTGTCACTGATTTGCACAATCCTGTTACATATGTTTTCACTCGGGGTAAAAACCATCTTGCCGATGAAAACGTTGTCATATCATGCATGAGTTTTCACAAAGTAGTGCTTGTCAGATGACAGCTTGCATTCCACCACTCTGATTCTGTGCTTCAGATTTTGCATTCATATTAAAAAAACTATAGCAAGCTGCTCACCATATTTTAGGAACTGCAGCCAGCTGATAATGTTGCCTGAAAGGCATTAAATTGATCAGGCACTCAGGCAGAATGGCAATCAGAGTGAATTCGGTATGCAACCAGGGAGTTGGTGTATTGCTTTGAAACAAAGCAAGGTTTATTGCCTTATTGATTGAAAAAACAATTGCTAAAATAAAACCATATTCTGTACTAAAAATGCATTGCCATCTTGTTTTCTTGTCTCAGACCTTCCCCGCTGGTTGTGCTGCTTTAATTCCTTGTGTTGATACTGCATGTCCTGTGTTGATGCTAAGGCTAGGTCTACACTACAGAGTTTATGTGCAAAAATGGCCATTTTTGCGCAAAAACTCGTGGAACGTCCACATCTCAAGTGCGTTTTTGCGCAAGTAAATCGACAGAACAGAGGGGGTTTTCTGATGTAGGTATTCCTCCTTCTACGAGGAATAACTCCTTTTTGCACAAGAGTTCTTACACAAAAACATGTGTGTGGACAGGCAACAGAGTTTTTTTGCACAAAAACAGAAAAGAGGAAAAAGCACAGATGCCCTGGTGGCCATTCTGTGGATATCTATCAGAGCTTTCTTTCAAATGGGGTCCATGCAGTGTGGACGCTCTCTTGCGCAAAAGCGCATCACTTTTTTGATGTGCTTTTGCAGTGTGGATGCTCCCTTTTGCAAGAAGTTTTTGTGGAAGATCTCTTCTGCAAAAAGCTTCTTGTGCAAGAAGCCTGTATGTAAACATAGCCTAACAATCCTCCACAATGCATAGCTGACTGCTTTGGTCACAATTGTGAACATCACTGCTTAAGTTAGGGGGCTTATCCCTTCACCTTCTCACTTCTCTGGTCCTTCTCATGTGAACAGAGAACAGCAATATCCAAAGTTCAGAGATGCAGATGTAAGCAGGGCCAGGGTAAACTCTACCCTGACATCTGGTGGTGAACTGTGGCAAGTGGTGCAAAGAGACTTCAGGGGCTGATCCCAATTTGCATAGACACATCCACCCTGTCTAGTATGTGCTCACAGCAGCCCAAATGGTCACTTTGGCCACTGTGGGATCCCCAGTCTCTCTGTTATTGAGGCGGGGGGATAAAAGTGTTGTTACCCTGATTATGCGAATCAAGGATAATGGAATGGTGGAACTGTTTATGACAGAGGGATTCGCCATAAACTAAGTAGCACTCGCTAGACAAGGGGCATGGGTTCCAAATCCAGTCAAATTGAGAGAGGCTGGGGACAGGTCTTTGTACCTGGTGGTGGGGGGCCCTGTCTGAGGGCTTAAACAACACTGATTGCACCCCCTCCTCTCTCCACTGTGGAATATCAGAACTAATTTGGAGTCCATTAGGAGTTTAGCTGTGAGCTGTGGTGTTAACTTCACTGTGGGCCAGTGGAGCACTAGTGCGAGGCTCCTCTGTTCTAAGCTGAAGAGTTGACATCGCTGTGGGGTGCCTGGCGCTATACTGCGGATGAGCTGAAATCACTGTTGCTGAGGGGAGCCCAGTGCTAAGCTGCTGGGCTACTAGCAGAGCAGCTTGCAAGGGACAACCAAGAAGTGCAGGCGGACAGCAGAGCGGTTTGCCGGGACGACCAGTGGGTGCAGGCGGACAGCAGAGCAGCTGGCGGGGACGACCTGCGGGTGCGGGCAGACAGCAGAGCGGCTGACGGGGATGACCTGCGGCTGGTAGGAGCGGCAGCAGACAGCCAGTGGAGCAGCGGCAGGAGCAACCAGCTGGCAGCCAGGGGCGTCGACCGAGACGGCTGGCGGAGCCGGAGAGTGGAGGCAGCTCACTGGACGACAGGTGGAGTGTGGCGGAGTGACTCGTGTCGACGGCGGCGGCAGAACCCCACGGAGAGGCGGAGCCATCAGCGGACACGTAAGGTGTATCGATCCCCGCCCCTCCAGGTTGGGATGGTGAAACCCTGCCGGGTGAACTTTTGAACCCTGGGGCGGCACTGACCCAGGGCAGAGACTTTTGGGGTGTTGGACTTTGGGTGATTTTTTGGGGGGATTTGTGTTGAGGAGGGCCTTTGCTCATGTTTGGTCTGTAAATCTGAGTTGTGGTGTTTTCCCAATTTAATGCTGATGTCGGTTACCTCATGTTATAAAAGGTTTTGCTGCTATACTGAGGCTCTGTGCTTGCGAGAGGGGAAGAATTGCCTCTTTGAGGCACCCAGAGGTGTATGAAAGATTTCCCAGGTCACTGGGTGGGGGCTCGAGCCGGTGTTGTATTACCTTAGTGGGAGGAGACCCCTAGATACTGAACCCGGCCCTTGCTGCTATTTACTCAGCCTGGCAGAAGGGTTACATTTTTGGGGGCTCGTCCAGGATCATCTGGGTCAGTACCCCTGCAAGCACATTGCGAGCAATCCATTTAATTGGGAAAACCCAAAATTCCTGTTGTTGGTGTTTTGATCTGTTAGATTCGGGAAATTTACTGTTTGTATAATGTCCCTACACTTGTTAGAGGACTGGTGCAAGGGGATGTCTATTAACCCTGAGAACTGTCTTCTGGTGCCGGGGGTGCTGGAGGCATTCAATGAGGGCTCAATAGAACCTATGTTAAGGGCTTCCACTGAGTACCTGAGTAAGTGCAAAATGCTTGGGCGCATGTTTGTGAGGGAGCAGGGGGCTTTTGCTGTACTATGCGAGCTGCCATCAGCTGTGGACCCTCTACAGGTCCCAGGCAGGATAGCAGTGGAAGGTAGCGAGTGGACAGTGATAACCACTGGGAGCCAGCCCTTATCAGCCCCTCCCTCAGATGTAGAGTTTTTAAAGAAAATGTCAACCTTTTTGGGGAAAGAGGGAAAGTCTTTCACTGATATGCCAGGTCTGTTGGGCCTTCACCAGGGAGTCCCACCCTGGGAGGCTACTCCGCCACCTGATGAGTGGGTGAAGGTTTTGGGGCAGGCATTAGAAAAGGTTGTGCCACCCCACCCTGAGTCAGGCCCCTATCACAAACTGAGGTTGTTTTCTGGGGGTCCCACCCCAATACCTGGGGAGGAGGCATTTGAACCCTGGCTGGAACACACCACTGAGATGCTGCAGGAATGGACGGGGCCTGATGCTGAAAAGAGAAGGCGACTAGTAGAGTGCCTCAGGGGGCCAGCCCTAGATGTGATTCACACCCTGAAGCTCGGTAACCCTGGGGTCAAGGTGAAGGACTGTCTAGAGGCCCTTGATCATGCCTTTGGGAGAACCGAGGGCTCAGAGGATGTTTATTGCAAGTTCCTCAGTGCCAAGCAACAAAAGGGAGAGAAGGTTTCTGCCTATGTCCAAAGGTTGGAGAAACTGTTACAGAGAGCCATCATGAGGGGAGCAGTAGCAGTAGAGCAAATGGACCGGACTAGATTGACTCAGATTGTGAGAGGAATTCAATATCATAACCCGATCCTTCTTCACCTTCGATTGAGGAACGGCAAGACAATCCACGAGTTACTCTCGGCTGATAAAAGAGGTCCGAGAGGAAGAAGAGAGGCAAGCAGCTGGTGAGGTTTGGGAGGTGCAGCCCCACCGGGCGACTGGCACAACACCCATACAAACGCCCACAGCACTGATGGTGAATCCTCAAGAGGAACTTACCCAACGATTGCAAGCCCTGATGCAGAAAGTGGCCGAACTAGAGAATACCGTTGATTCAGCCAATATCTGAAGGTACAAGGAACCCTCTGTTACCACAGTCCGGAAGACTACATTTAGAGCCTCTGCCTCACCCAGGCAACCAGAGAGAGGTCAATCCTTCTTCTGCTACCGGTGTGGCCAGGTTGGGCACATCGCTGCCAGGTGTCACAATGCAGAGAATCCCACACTAGTTTATCAAAAGCTAAAGACCACTTGGGGACAGTCGGGAAATGGCCCCATGGCCTGGGAAGGGAGCCGCCCAGGCCTTTCGCGTGTGGAGGCTCCTCTGGAAAGAACCATGCAGCCCAAATCCCATCAGGACTGATAGGACGTCGGGCGGAGGTCACTGTAAAGGTTGAAGGGACAGAATGTAGGGCCGTGATTGACACGGGATCCCAAGTGACTATCATATTCCAGTCTTTCTACCAGCAGATGCTTAGGCATCTGCCTATACGGCCCCTGACAGGGCTTGGACTGTGTGGCCTCAGCATGGATGAGTACCCCTATCAGGGATATATCATAGTACACCTGGAATTCCCAGAAGAGATTGCTGGGGTGAGACAGGAAGTGGACAATGCTGCTTTAATATGCCCTGACCCCAAAGGAGCCTCTGATGTGTCCGTGCTGATAGGGTCCAACTCCAGCCTTTTTAAGGTACTTGCAGATTACTGCCGATAGCGAGCAGGGGACCAATATCTAAACACCCTGGTGATTCACACCTATTGTGCCGCAGCCTATAGAAAAATTGAGGACACAAGAAAAGTAATGCCTGACTTGCCAGTGGGAGCATTGAGGTATGCAGGCCCAGTCCCCTTAGCAGTGCCTGCAATGACAGAAAAGGAGGTGACTGTCCTGAGTACCTGCCTGAGAGGCAGTAAGGGAACATTAGCAGTGGTAGAGCCGCCAACGAGGGAGGGCTCCCTGAAGGAGTACTGGTCCTCAGTGGTATCATAAGCCTGCCTGCTGAACCCCAGGAAGAGGTGACTATATTGATTGCTAACGAAATGGGCCGTGATGTGTTTGTAAGACCAGGGCAGAAGGTTGCAGACATCTTTGAGCCTGAAACCATTGTGAGACCCCAGCGTGAAGCTGAAGCTCCGCCGTTGGATCCTGCAAAGTTTGACTTTGGGGACTCACCGTTGCCTGAGGAGTGGAAGGATCGCCTGAGGAAGAAGCTTTGCGAGAGACCCGAGGTATTCTCACTGCATGAGTGGGATGTTGGATGTGCCAAGGGGGTGGAACACCACATCAGACTACAAGATCCCCGACCCTTCAGGGAGAGGTCTAGGAGGATCGGTCTCTCAGAGATGGAAGATGTACGCCATCATCTTCAAGAGCTGATCGTGAACGGTATCATTACCGAGTTCCACAGCCCCTACGCCTCGCCTATCGTGGTGGTTTGTAAGAAGAGTGGGAAAATCCGGATGTGTATCGACTACCGCACCCCTAAACAGGTGCGCTACGGTTGATCAATACACCATGCCCCGAGTACAAGATGCCTTGGACTGTTTGTTGGGTAGCCAGTGGTTCTCGGTATTGGATCTTCGGAGTGGATACTACCAGATCCCTCTGGGAGAAGAGGATAAGGAGAAGACAGCCTTCATCTGTCCATTGGGGTTCTACCAGTTCGAATGCATGCCCCCAAGGGATTTCTGGGGCCCCCCTGCCACATTTCAACGTCTTATGGAGAAAGTAGTGGGAGAAATGAATCTACTTCAAGTGTTAGTTTACTTGGATGACTTGATTGTGTTTGGAAGAACCTTGGAAGAACATGAGGAAAGACTTCTTAAAGTGCTTGATAGGTTGGAGGCATATGGTTTGAAGCTTTCAATTAACAAATGCCAGTTCTGCCGAACCTCGGTGAAGTATGTGGGTCACATCGTGTCCCAAGAGGGTGTGAGTACTGATCCCGATAAAATAGAAGCTCTCACTACCTGGCCACGTCCACGTAACTACAGAGAACTCAAGACCTTTCTTGGATTCAGTGGCTACTACCGCAGATTTGTGAAGAACTACGCTACGATTGTAAAACCGCTGAATGATCTTACCAGGGGATACCAGTCCAGCAAGAACAAATCTAAGACCAAAAATAAGAGGAGGCCTCCCAAGCCTCCTGTGCAGAGACACTATGGCCCTTTCGAACCGCTTGGGCCATGGTGGGATGAGAGTTGTGAAAGGGCTTTTCGGGAAATCATTACTCGACTGACTCAGGCTCCAGTCCTAGTCTTTGCTGATCCAAGCAGACCGTTTATCCTACATACTGATGCCAGTTTGGAGGGTCTGGGGGCTGTGCTGTATCAGGAAGTGGAAGGCAAACGTAAACCTGTAGCCTTTGCCAGCCGAGGACTGTCTGACAGTGAATCTCGCTATCCCATCCACAAGCTGGAGTTCTTGGCCTTGAAGTGGGCCATCACTGAGAAATTTCGAGACTACTTGTATGGTGCTCAGTTCCAGGTATGGACGGACAACAACCCTCTGACTTATGTGTTAACAAGTGCTAAGCTGGATGCTACAGGGCAGCGATGGGTGGCCGCCTTGGCTAGCTATGAGTTCAGCATTCAATACCGATCAGGAGAAGCAATGTAGATGCGGATGCATTGTCCAGGCGTCCCCAGGCACCCGAAGTTGCTGTGATACCCCCGGATGAGGTAAGAGCTATCTGCAGTGTGAGTCGCCAAGAGCCGGAGGCCCCTGAGAGCCTCCATGGGTGTGCTGCAGAAGCTTTGGGCCTGCCCCCTGAATGCGTGTCCTCTGCGTTAGTGAACTATATTGCCCTGAACCAATTTCCCTTGCCCGTGCTCAGTGCAGCTGATTGGCAAGAAGCCCAGCTGCAAGATGCCGACATTTGTGATACGCTACTTGCCAAAAGGGATGGACGAAGCCCAGCTGCTGTTGTCCCACCTAACCCGGAGGGTAAACTACTATTGAGAGAATGGACCAAACTAAAACTGATTCGGGGGAGTGCTGCACCGAATAACCACCGACCCTTTACAAAAGCAACGGACACAACGGCTGTGTCTACATTGGCACCCCTTTCCGGAAAACTATCTCAACTATTGTAACATGATCATCTAACCAATTATAAATCACAACCTTAATTGGTTTACACCCAACAAAATCAATTATAGAGACAGAGACAGTCAGAGAAACAATAGCGAGATGGGGGAGTGGTTCCTGGTGAGACAGAAAGCTATCAACCTAAGTTTCAATGACTGGTTTGGAATGCATCTTCATAGCTTAAGAGCAAGGCCTCGGACAGATAGACCCTGATATTGGTCCTTTGTACTTATGCTCCTGTAAGTAGTAAAATGGTAGTAACATACCTACATTTTTAAAGTATAGGCTTTTACAGGCAGACCTGAATATCTATGAGTGCATTTACACTGCAGCGTTTTCACCATGGAGAAATAGCCCTTTCGGTTGATGTATTGGGTGACTCGATGATGTGGAACACTGTTTAGAATGTGGGTTCCATCAATGGCTCCCCCCGCAGTTGGGGAACCCCAGGGTGGCAAATCCTGCTATGATAGGATCCAGGTCTTCCAGGTGGATGACCCCGTGCAGCAGGATGGAGTGAGGCCACCCCCCCTGCAGGGCTGTGTGAGGGTGGAACAGCAGAACCTCCTGGGGACAGGGCTTCCCCCCACCCCAGTGCACCCTCGTACTCCCACATCCCCCTTTTCCTAGGGTCCCCCTTTCCAGGACTCCCCGCCCCCCGCAGAGACTGCAGCCCCAGAGTGCCTTACCTCCATGAGGAGGGCCCCGACAGTGGACTTTCTCACACCGAACTGGTTGCCCATCGACCAGTAGCTGTCTGGGGTGGCGAGCTTCCATATGGCAATGACAACCCTCTTCTCCAGGGGGGATGGCAGGTTGCATCTGGGAGTCCCTTCAATGGAGGGCAGGGTTGAGCCAGGCACACAGCTCCATGAAGGTGGCCTTCCACATTCTGAAGTTTTGGAGCCACTGCTGGTCATCCCACCGCTCCAAAACCAGCCCGTCCCACAAGTCGGAACTGGTGTCCAGCCTCCAGAACTTTCTCACTACTGTGGGATGCAGTTGCCAGGGCCTTGCTCCCGTATCCAAGCAGAAGGTCTCACTCATGAACTCGGACTCGAAGTCGTGCAGGACCATGAATACAGAAGCTGCAGCATGTTAGTGTGGGGCCATCACATGCCCAGAGGCAGCTCCGGCTCCATGGCTAGGAGTATGCTGTGGTGTCCTTAAGAGGGGCAACCAGAGCACACACTGCTAAAGCTTTGCTGTCACTTGGAGAAGTGGCCAAGCAAGCAGCAGAAGCAGAGAAATGGCTGTCCAGGGGGGTCCCTTTAAGCACACATCTCAGATAGCCTTAGGCAACAGCACCCGGAAGCAACTGGTGACATAATGCCCCGCCTGAACTGGTTCTGGGTGCCCTTATATGTGAGTTAGGATCCAATCAGTACGGACGCTATCTTTCAAAAAAGCACATCGCTTTTTCATTGTGCTTTTGCTGTGTATACGCTCTCTTTGAAATAAGCATTTATGGAAGATCTCTTCCAGAAAAGCTTCTTCTGAAAGAAGCTTGCAGTCTATATATCAAGCTGATGGAGACCAGAAGCCATTCCTTGTCCCTTTAAAATCCTCATATTTTTGAAATTCCTTTTCCTGAGTGCCCAGTACAATGAGGGTAAAGGATAATGGGGGGTTAAGAAGCTGTCTGGGGTTGGCCATGTCTACCCCATCAAACCTGCAAAACAAGCACACATAGAATCATAAGATCATAGAGCTGGAAGAGACCTCAGGAGGTCATCAAGTCCAGCCCCTTGCAAAAGGCAGGACCAATCCCAACTAAATCAACCCAGCAAGGGCTTTCTCAAGCCGAGACATAAAAACTTCTAAGGATGGAGATTCCACCACCTCCCTATGAAACCCCTTCCAGTGCTTCACCACCCTTCTAGTGAAATACTTTTTCCTAATATCAAACCCAGACCTCTCCCACTGTAATTTGAGACCATTGCTCCTTGTTCTGCCATCCGT
The DNA here is from genome assembly GCA_019425775.1 of Rafetus swinhoei. NCBI lineage: Eukaryota > Metazoa > Chordata > Testudines > Trionychidae > Rafetus > Rafetus swinhoei. Next base: position 23,971,687 of record CM033425.1, on the reverse strand, counting down.
CACTACTGTGAACAGCCTTTCTACATCCTCTTTGGAACCTCCCTTCAAGAAGTTGAAGGCTGCTATCAAATCCCCCCTCACTCTTCTCTTCTGCAGACTAAACAAACCCAAATCCCTCAGTCTCTTCTCATAGGTCATGCACTCCAGCCTCCTTATCATTTTGGTCACCCTCCGCTGGACCCTCTCCAATGTGTCCACATCCTTTCTATAGTGGGGGCCCCAGAACTGGACACAATACTCCAGAGATGGCCTCACCAGAGCCGAATAAAGGGGAATAATCACTTCTCTGGATCTGCTGGCAATGCTCCTCCTAATGCACCCTAATATGCCATTAGCCCTCTTGGATACAAGAGCACACTGTTGACTCATAACCAGCTTCTCATCCACTGTAATCCCCAGGTCCTTTTCTGAAAAACTACTACTTAGCCAGTTGGTCCCCAGCCTGTAACAATGCTTGGGATTCTTCTTTCCCAAGTGCAGGACTCTATACTTGTCCTTGTTGAACCTCATTAGATTTCTTTTGGCCCAATCCTCTAATCTGTCCAGGTCACTCTGGACCCTATCACTGCCCTCCAGTATCTACCTCTTCCCCTAGCTTAGTGTTATCTGCGAACTTGCTGAGGGTGCAATCCATCCCCTCATCCAGGTCATTAATAAAGATGTTGAACAAAACCGGCCCTAGAACCGATCCTTGGGGGACTCTGCTAGAAACCAACCACCAACCTGACATCGAGCCGTTGATCACTACCCGTTGGGCCGCACAGTCTAGCCAGCTTTCTATCCATTTTACAGTCCATGTATCCAATCCATATTCCTTTAACTTACTGGCAAGAATATTGTGGGAGACTTTGCTAAAGTCAAGATATATCACATCTACTGACTTCCCCATATCCACAGACCTAGTTACCTCATCATAAAAGCTAATCAGATTGGTCAGGCATGACTTGCCCTTTGTGAATCCATGTTGACTATTACTGATCACTTTCCCCTCTTCCAAGTGCTTCAAAATGGATTCCTTGAGAATCCCCTCCATGCTTTTTCCGGGGACTGAGGTAAGGCTGATTGGCCTGTAGTTCTTTGGATCGTCCTTCTTCCCTTTTTTAAAGATGGGCACTACATTTGCCTTTTTCCACTCATCCGGGATCTTTCTCAATCTCCACGAGTTTTCAAAGATAATGGCCAAAGCCTCCGCAATGACATTTGCCAACTCCCTGAGTGTCCTCAGATGCGTTAAATCCGGGCCCATGGATTTGTGTATGTTTAGCTTTTCTAAATAGTTCCTAACTTGTTCTTTCCCAACCAAGAGCTGTCCACTTCCTTCCCATAGTGCGTTGCCTAGTGCATTTGTCTGGGAGCTGACCTTGTCCATGAAGACAGAAGCAAAGAAAGCATTGAGTACTTCAGCTTTTCCCACATCATCTGTCATTAGGTTATCTCTCTCATCCAGTAAGGGCCCCGCACCCTCTATGATCCCCCTCTTATTGCTAACATGCCTGTAGAAACCTTTCTTGTTATCCTTCACATCCCTTGCTAGCTGCAATTCTAAGTTCACTTTCACCTTCCTGATAACTCCCCTGCATTCTCGAGCAATCTATTTATACTCCTCCCTAGTCATCTGTCCAAGTTTCTACTTCTTGTAAGCTTCCCTTTTGTGTTTAAGCTTACCAAGGATGTCCCCGGTAAGTCAATCTTGGTCGCCTACCATATTTGCTTTTCTTGCTGCACATCAGGATGGTTTCTTCCTGTGCCTTTAATAAGGCTTCTTTAAAATACTGCCAGTTCTTCTGGACTCCTTTCCCCTTCATGTAAGCATCCCAGGGAATCCTGCCCATCAGTTCTCTGAGGGAGTCAAAGTCTGCTTTTCTGAAATCCAGGGTGTGTATTTTGCTACTCTCCTTTCTTCCTTGGTCAGGATCTTGAAATCTACCATCTCATGATCACTGCTTCCCAGGTTGTCACCCACCTCTACTTCCCCTACTAGTTCCTCCCTGTTTGTGAGCAGTAGGTCAAGCTGCGCATGGCCCCTGGTCAGTTCCTTCAGCACTTGTACCAGGAAGTTATCCCCAACATTCTCCAAAACTTCCTGGATCCCTACCTGGACCTTTTCCTTCAACAGGGAGGATGGACAAGAACACCACTTGCGCTTCAAATTCCTTGATCCTTCTTCCCAGTGCTACATAATCTGCTGTGACCCACACAAGGTCATTCTTGGCTGTATCATTAGTTCCTACATGGAGAAGCGCGAAGGGGTGATCTGAAGGTTTAATCACTTTTGGAAGACTCTCGGTCACATCCTGAATGCGAGCTCACGGTAAGCAGCACACTTCTCAAGATTGCAGGTCTGGACGGTGCAGGAGGAATTAAAAAGGAAGCAGAACAGCATGATTGTGGGCAGACCAGGAAAAAGAATAGACCTTCAGGTTTCAACTCGTCAGGGAAGGCAGTAACTTCCCCAACATCTACCACCTGAAACCATCTCTGAGAGAAGGGAGGGCCTGATCATGATACATTCTGAGAGGGAGTCATTCCTTGCTCTCTCTTAGCCCTTATCTATACTACATGGGGTTAACCTAAGTTATTCAACTTCAGCTACATGAATAATCAACCCACTGCTGGATTGATCACTTCCCATAGTGAAGATATATCCTAAATCACTCAGGCTACGTCTAGACTGCAGACTTCTTTCAGAAAAAGCTTTTCTGGAAGAGATCTTCCAAAAAAACTTGTTCCAAAAGAGAGCGTCCACATTGCAAAAACGCACTGAAAAAGTGATCTGCTTTTCTGAAAGATAGTGTCCACATTTAAGCTGCAATTACTCTGGATGGAGTGGCCACCAGGGCACCTCTGCTTTTTCCTCTTTCCTCTTCTTTCAAAAGAACTTCTTCCTCCCTGTCCACATACACCTTTTTCTGAAAAAGCTCTTGCGCAAAAAGGTTTCTTCCTCGTAGAAAGAGGTTTACCAATGTCAGAGAAACCCCTTTGTTCTTTCAATTTTTTGTTGAAAGAACATGATTGCAGTGTGGACATAAGTGAAGTTTTTTCAGAAAAAAACCTCTGTAGTGTAGACATAGCCTCAGTTGATTTATGTTAACTCCTCTTGCTTTTTGTTTATGGGCTACCCTGGGAGGGGAGAGACTTTGAAATTATATGGCCAGAAAGCCAAATTTCCTTTCCTTTTTCCTTACTAGAGGATTATTCAGCCTTCATTTGCAATATGCATGTCAATAGTGCACAGCCGTGCAAGCTCCAGGCTTCTGTCAGAAATAATAGGCAACACAAAGCGGCATGTGAATCTGTGAGATTTTTTTAAAAGGTACAAAAATTATGGGATATGGGTAGCCTTTGAGTATAGAGATAAGGGGATTAAGGGACACCATCTATGATGGACAAGACAGAATGATGCTTTTTCCCAATCATCTGATGCCACTCATTTCTGGCCCACAATGCATTGCCAAAATTTTCCAACAAACAGTGTATCTGATAATGGTGAGATGCACACTGGAATACCTTCACACTATGCATCAATACAAGCTCTCCTGGTAAGTACTGGCAAGGCTGAAGAGAAGTCCAGGATGCATGTGCGCAAATGATATGCTAACTGTAGCAGCTTCATGCCACCATAATGTATGTCAACTAAAGTTTGTGGAGTAGGTGGTTTTCCATCACCATAGTTAATCAAACCTTCTGAGAAGCAGTGAATAGTCTGACAAAAGAATTTTTCTGTTGACTCAGCAGAGTCTATATTGGGGCTTCATTACCTCTCTGAGGGATGTGAATTTTTCACACCCCTGAGCAGAGCAGCCAGGCTGATCTGTTTTAGCTTCCCTTATTTTGAAAATGAGGCATAGATTCCTAAGGACTTGTTTTCAGTGCAGAATTAACTCAAGTGTTCTCTTCATTCAAGTCCTGTCCACACACATAAAGTCCTCATTGAAATGTGTTGGTACTTTTAACTCCGATTGTCTTGGCTGCCAGAAGGTGGAGAAGGCTATAATTTGAGAGAGCATAACTGGTCAACTGCTAGTCCAACCACTGTGATGTTCATCCAGTTGCTCTGTGCAATTTAAGTGCTATTATTTTGCAGCATGCCTGCTTTCACTTGAGAGAAATTATCCCTTATAAATAACTTGGGCATATTTGAAAATGTTAGTCGATCTCTCTCTGCCTCAATTTCCATTCTGTGAAATGAGGCTAATCATATTTCCTATATCTGTCTTGCCTTGGTTGCCTATTTAGATTGTAAACTCTGCAGGGCAACGACTGTTTCTCACTATGTATATGTAAAGTATCTAACATAAGGGGACCTTGTTCTAGCTTGGGGCGGGGGAGGGGGTTGAGTGCTATGCTAGCACAGATTACTAAAACTTGTATTTAATTTTCAGTTAGTGCTATGATTTTTTCAATTTTCCTTTCCCAGGAAGGTGATGCCTCTACCTTAGTAAATATCAAGGTATTTAATGGGAGGAGGAAACAAATAGAGATAAGGGACATTAGGCACAAAGGGAAGTGAAATGGCTGTGTTCTTTTGGGTTACAATTCAGAAAAGCAATTATAGGAGTGGCTCTTTTCTGTTAGCTCTTTCTTCTGTCACACCATTTTATTTTTGCACTGAAAATGCAGTATCTTACTGGCAATTTATATGACCATTGGTATATAAATTATCTAACTGTACATTAGTGAATAAGGAAGTGGTGTAAATTATGCTGTCTTTACACAGTGAGGAAGGGCATGTTTCCTCATGCTCAGATCAGATATGTTTGTAGTCAACTGCTCAGAGCCTGCTCTAAATTGAAAACACAAAGTCAGTAGTGTGTTAGTCTCTTCTTGTAGGATAGGCAATTGGGAGAAGGAGGAGCTAGGACAGAGATAATATCAAACAGCACATACTGACAGTTGATTTAAGATCTGACCCAAGATGTTCATGTCTAGGTGCAAGCTTGGATGTCGTCTCCTTCCTGCCCCTCAGAGCCTGGAGCTTAGAACCTTGATGTTAATGAAATAAAGTAAAATGAAACAAAGTGTTCTGAAGCATGAACATCTGCTGTGAAAGATGCATTGTGAGGGATGTCACTCCGCCCAGTACGTTAATCATTTATTTAATTTTTTGTATTGCCTAGGGGGGCTGTAGTCATGCACCTGGACCCACTGGGTTAGGAGCTGTCAATGATAATCCCTGCCCCGGACAATTTACAATCTAAGACTGGCTTTGGCCTTTGTTCTCCAGGTTTTCATTTTCCCCATGCAATTCATATGTCACCTCAAGGCCTATAATTGCCATTCTGGGCTACTGTCTGCTAGTCTTAGGTCTGTGCTATAAAGCTAATGCCTGTGGACCATATCATTCTAATCAGTGGATGAACTAATGCCCTTGCCTTTGCAGACAAAGAAGGCTCTAGGTCATGGGTGGGGAACCTAAGGCAGGGGCTGAATGCATCCCCCAGCTTACCTGGATCCAGACCCCAGGGCACAGGGCTCCCCCTCCCAGCATTCCTTTCTTCCTTCCCGCACTGGCACTCCAGACCCCCCACCACTTCTCCCAGTGAGGCTGGAGCACACAAAATCTACCAGCCTGGGCCTCACTAGGATTTGTGGCGGGGGAGAAGGGGGGGTTGTTTTGTTTTTGTTTTTGACTTCTGGGCAACCCTTGACTTGTTTTTCTGAGTCAGCAGCCACCGATCCGAAAAAGGTTCCCCATCCCTGCTCTGGGTAAAGGGGCATAGAGACATTTCCCCTAGTATGAGGATGGGATTCTTGGAACACAACCAGTGGGGAAGTCCCTACTTCAGTACAGCTCTGTGGAGCTTGCTGATATGCACATGGATTTGGGGGCAGGGTTGGACAGTGATCCAGAATTACATGCATCTGCCACTGCATGTCTGGGATACTTGTCCTGCGTGGTTGTTGCTGCAGGAGTAGCTTTGGAGCAGTTCAGACATTTATGGTGTGGGTGGTGTAAAAATTAATTTCCTTGTTCTACTTAGCCATTGAGAATCCTTGTAGCCAGAGTCAAGTTCTACCACAGGAATAGGATTTGCCCTTCAATACATAACAGCAAAACTAAACATAACACCAATATAACACCTTTCATGTAAAGATCTCAGTGTTCTTTTATTAAGTCTCACAATGCCCTGTAAAGTGGGTCATTGTCAGTGACATACTTCTTGTAGAAATGAGGCATGCATGTTACTTTTCATGTGTTATCTGTGTACCCTGAGCTAGATCATTTGGGGTATGCCTATACTGCACTGTAACTCAAAATAAGATACGCAATTTGAGCTACGCAAATTGCATAGCTTATTTTGAGTTAATTTCAAAATAGCTTATTTTGTAATTTGGCACTGTCTAAAAATTTTTGAAATAAAGCACTATTCCGAAACGTCCCTTACTCCTCATAGAATGAGTTGTACAGGCACGTTGGAATAGTGAGCCCGAAATAACGGGCTTGCTGGGAAGACGTAGGATAGCTATTTTGGGATATTCCTGTATCCTGAAATAGCATTGCAGTGCAGACGTAGCCACGTTGATATAAATCAGCTCCACTGAAAGGTCTGTACATATTACAGTTCTTTTTCTTACTGATCTTGCCAACCCCTGATATTACATAGCATAATATGCATTACAGGAGCTAGAAATTGTGCCTTACCTTGAACAGGAACCAGGAGTTTACAGCTGTGATGAGAAGTAACTTAAGTGTGAAATATTTCTGCATGTGGTACAGTGCACTACTTGGGGATAACAAAAGACTCTAGAAATCTTATGACTTTATTTTGACTTTTAATGTTGCCAATGCTACTAGACAATAGTGACCTCCCATGGTCCTGCAAATTCTCTAGTTTAGGACGTCAGGTCACAACAGTGCTGGACTAGAGGTTCAACCTGTATCTTAACATAACTCTTCCATTATGCAAAAAGGAAATAAATGTTTTACTCATTTTAAATTATTTTTAGTGCTTGAGACTCTCATATCCCAGGCTCTGCTAAAGTAACTAGCTGGCATTACTCATACCCTTCATTGCCAAATAAGATCTAAACATCCGATCTCACACCTATCCTTTTTTTGAGTCCATTCAAATTGTTTCTTCCATTATTGTCAATCCAGCTGCTTTCACACATTGTCCAGATACTATCCCCAAGAGGGGTGCTGCCAGAATACTGATGTAGTGGAATTCAGGAGAATCCTTTCCACAAACTGAGAATCTGTGCTTGACACTTCTCTCAAACTCTGCTTCTCAGTTCTCAGGTTGAAATTTACATTGCTGTTGCAGGACATATTTGGCTTCAGATGATCAGTCTGGGAAATTCTCTCAGTTCATGGTTGTACAGATTAAAATGGGAGACTTTAGCAGCTTCGGTGTGGTGAAATTTTTATGAAAGCCTCCAAGCACAGTATTGTCCTTTGTGCTAATTCCTCACCTTAAAAGGCTAAAGTTTCTGGTCATGGGAGAAGGCGAAGACAAGGTTAATGCTAACTTGGTTACCTGTGTCCTAGAAACAAAACATTTCCCCCTGTTTCTTATTTTTTAATTTTAAAAAATCTGCACCCAGACCTTAAATGTAAATAAAGACTTAATCTTTCCATTGAGATATCATTTTGTCAATTGTTATGATAGTTAATAAAATGTCTTCTGTATATTAATGATACTTGGAGAGGTGGCATGATCTGGTGGATAAGGTTCTGGACTAAAAGTCAGGACACTTGGGTTCTACTGCAGGCTCTGCCATTGATTTTGTGTGTGACTATTGACAAGTTGCTTCACCTCTGCATGTATCTCTCACTTAACCCTCCCATCCTTTGTCAGCCATGTCTGTTTAGATAATAAGATCTTCTAGCAAGAACTGGTTCTTGCTATGGGTTTGCACAGTGCCTAACACAATGAGTCCCAATATCAGTTGGTGAAGCTTCAGAAAAAATTGGTAGTAGCATAAAAATTCATTTTATGAGTTCCATATGTGTAAGAAGGGCATCAAAATCATGCCACCAGAACTCTCCCAATCTTAAATCATCTCTGGTCACTGTAATTGCATGAAGAGCATGAGCCATCACAAACAATGGGAACTTGTCAAGGAGACCAGCAACAAGATGGAATCTTTTGTCTATTCCCAGCCACTATGCTCTTTTGGGAACCCTCAATACAGCACAGAGACAAAAAGGGTTAAATCACATCATTCCAAGCAAATATTACAGAAATAGATTGTTAGTGTGTGACATTTGTCATCCTCTGTGTGCCCATATTTGCTGGCAGATTCTGATATAATGGAAAGCTTAGAGAGGAAATCCTCCAAATGTGCATAAAGTTAATTAATTATCTTAACACATGTAGGTGTTTGCTTTGTTGATTTTATCACAATTCATGTATGACATTTATTTTTTCTGATAGCAGCCCATGCTTGAAATACTTGTTACAATCAAGGTATGGACATAATGCAAAGATCTCATCAGTATCAAAATGATGAGTAGTTCTGTGGCACCATAGAGACTAACAAAAATATATATTGTGACAGACCCAAACCAGCAGGCTGCCACTCTCTAATGGAAGGAAGGTATATAGGGCGCTGGATAAATAGTTTTCTCTTCCCCAAATAAACTCCTAGAGACTGCTGCCATGAAATGAAGGAAGGCAGACACCTGGGGCTAGTTAATGACTTGCCTGAGGGAATAAGCTAATTAAACACCTGCAGCCAATTAAAGCTCATGGGGCTGCTTTAAAAGTTTTCCCCCAGGTAAGGAGGGGGGAAGACAAAGAGTAATGGACTGGAAAGAGGAAGTGCAGTACAGAAGAAGCTGTGTGTGGGTGAGCTGAGGACTGGCTAGCAGGTGCCAGGGGGAAGGAACTTGAAGGGACCATTTGGGGAAGTGGCCCAGGGAAAAAGCTGCCAGACTGGAAGCAAAACAACCCTGTCTGTTGCTGCTGCCTGGGTTCTCCCTAACCACCTCCCCCACATCAACACAGAGACTGCTCCAAAGAGGTTGAGCAGGACTATAGATGGGTTTCACCCTGAAACCTTAACCTGTGATGAGTATGGCTTAGTAAGCTGTGGACTCTGCCTCTTGTAAAGAGAAACAGGCTATGTGGAGGGCCACAGTGAGCCTCTGAGGCTAATACTATCTGCCAGTAGCGTGAGAACCATAAGGCATGGCCAGAGTTTTGCCACAATACATAGCATCATGAGATTTCATGGGCAAAACTCCCTTCCTCAGAAGACCAGAATGGTTCACTAGGACTTCACTTGCAAGCAGGAAAAGAGGCTCCCATCAATTCCATACTTCATCTGCCAAAGCTTTTATCTCAATGAGCTGTCCTAGGCTTTTTACACATGGTTTTCAAGGTGCTATCTGAGAATGTCTGCACTGTTCCTTTAAAACTGAAGCAGAAAGTTATGATGGAGGAGTTGGAAAAGTTCACAGACAGAATCTCTGAAGCAAAGAGAGAGACCAACTGCTTTAGTTAATATACTATAGTCCTATATGGAGCTGTTGGCCCTGGCCAACCCAGTTTTCAGTTCCTTAACCTTTGCCAAACATCAATCTTTTGGGCTAAAATTTGCCATGTCAGGTGTCTGTCTCAGACTGATATTTTTGAGAAAATTTCAGCCAAAACAGTTTAGCCACATTCAAGAGTGATACTGGAGGGGTGGAGGGGGGGGATCCTAGATTTGCTCATGTTAAAAAAATTCTGACAATCTTTTCTTTGAATGGCTCTGGCATCCCATGCTTTTGAGCAAGGAATTAAAATTTGTCAGAGGACTGGCTGTTGTGTCAGGGATATGCCTTTTGCCATCTTTATGAAACAGCATCAAAATGTGGCCAAGATAGTGACTTTGAGTATGTTGGTCACACCACAGGGGAAGCACCGAAAGTGTGAGCCCAGGTTTATTTTGACTGCACGGACTATGTCACAAAAATGCTGATCTACTCCAGTTTCCAAGACTTTCTAATGAGATCATGTATCCTTTCAGTTCCTGTTAGAAATCACTAATGGATCAGTAGCTTCTACTCAGGGTATGTCAATATTTCAAGCTTGGAGTGGTATTCTAATCTCAAGGAGACATTGCTAAAAGTGTTTTCAAACTAGGGGTTAGGATCCCGCAAGGGGGAATGAGGTCATTACATGGTGGGGGTTGTAAGCTGCCATCCTCCACCCAAACATTGCTTTGCCTCTATTATTTATAAATGTGTTAAATATATAAAATGTGTTTTAATTTATAAGGAAGGGATCATACCCAGAGACTTGCTATGTGAAATGCGTCACTAGTATAAAAGTTTGAGAACCACTGAGCTAGAGTGCTAAAAATAGAAGTATAGCTGTAAGCAGCAGGTGGGGCTAGTCGCCTTGAGTGTATACCCATCCAAAACCATAGTCCAAACAACTAGTCTCCTATGCCATGGCAGCTACCCTCTATTTTTAAGGTGCACCTTACACCCCCATTTTGAAATGTTGCCAGATGTTGAGGGATTAAGCCCTGCATGGCTTACTCATATGTAATTCCTACTGATTTGTCCTCACTCAGTTTTACCTGACCATTTCCAAATCATTTTATTTATATTGCAAGGGCTGAGAAAATGTAAATATTCTGGGAAATAGTATATACTGTCTGCAACTTCAATTATCTTTCCTTTTCTGATGGCTTGATTGTACCTTTTTCCTAGACACATACCTCCATACAGAAAAGGAACCAGCATATGTTACAGGTACTACAAGTCATATATAAACAGATTCATAGAACTATATCAATGTTCTGGGTTTTTTTCTCTTTCCTATCCCCTTCCTCTTTTTGGCTGTGATCTTGCGTATTATTTCTATCCTTCCCAAATAAAGTGGTTTCAGATTGGATTAATGGGGAGTTAAGGCCAAAACCTGCCCTCAGTTTGGGCCCAATCCTAGAAGATGTTGTGCATATCCTGCTGGATTGGGAGTAGTCTCATTACCTAATGAAACCAGTGGGAATTGACTGTGATCACTGGTTTGAAGAAGGGATGTAACATTATAGTCGATTAACTGATAAGCAAAAGCTTATAGGTTAATGCTATGACTTCACTCATTTCTCTCCTCCTCCCCACTAGTAAATTTTTTTGCAGGCTGGCCAGCAGCCTGGCTCTGTTCTGGCTCATGCCAGGTCTAGAACCTATCCCCACTGTGGCTCTGCATTTAAAGTGTATTAGGAGCCAGGCAGGCAGGTAGCCCAACTTAGTTCCAGTTTGCACCGGGTCCAGGAGTTCAGACCACAGACAGGGGCTGCTGCTACCCCGCACTGCTGCATCTTTATCAGAGGAAGCAGCACATGGTAACAAGCAGCTGGTCTGCAAGAGGAGCTGGTTTTTTAACTGGCTCCCCTTGCAGACTAGCTCCTGCCTGGCACCCTGCACTACTGTTGGCCCCGCCCCAAGGGACTATAGAATAGTCAACTAATTGATAAGAATTCATGAGGTTACTCGACTATTCAATTAACTGATATTTAACATCCCTAGTTTGAAGGATTAGGCTTCTACACGGGTGTATATTTGGAAAGTGACCACAAAAGAGTTAATCCAGATTTACTCTAGTGTAAACTTCCAGCAAAATGTGGTACTTCCATGAACCTTAAAAATATCAGGAAACTTAAATGTAACATTGTCTTTGTCTGCCCATGTTCAGCCTGGTTAATATACATTTATAAAACATATATTCCCCAGTGTAGGTCCCAGTACATTGAATCATTTAAGTATATGCTTTGTTTTAAGCATCTGAGTTATCAGCTAGGATGGGATTACTCATCTGCTTCAAATTAACCAGATGCTTAAATGCCTTGCAGAATGGGGGCCATAATCTTTGATGGGATGGTACAGTGTGATTCTTTAATGAAACAAAGTGTTCTGTCACATTCCTTACTTTATCATCTAACACAGGAGTGGAGAAGCTCAGGCCGGGGGCCAGATGCAGCCCCCAGCTTCCCTTGATCCGGCCCCTGAGGCTCAGGGATCCCTCTGCAGGGCTGGAGCCCACAAAATCTACTAGCTTGGGTCCCCCTAGGCTCTGGTGTGCGAGGGGAATATGAGGAGTGTCTTTTTCTTTGTCAGTCAGAGGCTTCTCACTTTTGCTTCTCACTTGTGTGTGGCCCCTGAGTGATTTTTCTGTGGGTCAGCAGCCCCGCTCCAAAAAAGGTTCCCCTCATACTAAAAGCAGCCTTAAAATAAACTTGTGTATTGCCTAGTAAAGGCAACAGATATTGCACCCGCTAATGTTGGGGCTCCCTTTGACCAACTGTGTTCTTATTAGAAGTATCTGCTAGTGTCAACAATTGATCGTGTCAGACCCTGTTCTTGTACCTAAAATCCCTAAAAATTCCACTCAAATATAGAGCCAGGCCTCACCCCATTGCTACTAAGAACAATGAGCAGACAATTACTGTAGCTTTGGCACCTCCAGTCACTGCAGGAGAGATTTTCAGAGTCAGGGACACAGTCAGCATGAGCTGGATGCCTAGCACTTTTTTATGCCTTTGAAAGTCTCCTCCTAAACTAAGGATCCTTACAACAATTGTTTTGATGGCTGGAGAGTGCAGCCATCAACTCTTGCTGGTTATACTCGCTTCACTTTAGGAAAAACAAATAAATAGGCACATATACCTATCCAAATCATTCTAATTTGTTTTTGTAGGATTTTTTTGTAGACCCAATAATAAAAACAATGGACAGTTATCGCTATTCTTTATTGGACCTAAGGAGAATAGAAGCACAAATAAGGTGCTTTGCACATTGGGTTTTTTTTAAAAAACTTGCTAGCTACTAAATCTGTTATAAAAAGTGATATTAACAAACATCTCTGTTCACAGCAGAACTACTCAGCCCTGGCAAGCATGAAGACAAATTTAACCTCAGAGGGGGAGATGGGTATAGATGCAGCAGTGACCGGAGGGGTAGTGGTCATGGGGGTGAGCTCAGGCCAGAGCCCACCACTGTCCATTGCTTTGCTCTTCCCTCCGTCACTGCCCAGCAGGTTGTGACCATAAGAAAAAACACCACATGCAGGTATGGTGGCCACATTTGAGAAACACTGTAAAAACAGATAAATTTCTATCAGCAGTGTCACTCATCTTCTTGCATGTGGCTTATGAATCAGCCTTTCTGATCAGGAAACGACACACATACTTTTCATTCCTCCCTAGGAAGAGGCCAACTTAGGACGCTGACCTCTTCTATTGTCTTCCTAAAAAGAGATTCAAAGGTCCTCCACTTGTACCTAGCACCAATGATTCTCCAGACTCACCACAGCCAAACCTCAGCACCATATGCTTTGACAATTCCTTGGCTTCCTTGGCTTGATTCAGACCTATCTTTTACTGACAGTATCTCATCAGCATAAACGGAATCTCCTCGGGAGACACTGGTTATTTCTATTTACTACGTATGGCTTTTCATAACTTCTAGCTCTACTCCCAAGACCATTTCAAGCACTCCAAACTCAGGAGCACCTCAGTAATTGAGGAGAGTTAATGGTACATCTAGAAACACTTTAAGCTATTGATTCTCCCCTCATGCTCACATGCATGCCTATTGAGATGCTATAGTGGGTGTGTTTATCTGCAAAGGTCACTATTAAGAGTAATTATTTTCCAGTGGTTAATAGCACAATATGCTACAGCCTGATGGCATAGAGACAGTACAGCCCCCGGTTTGGCAGGAATGGTTCCACAAATAAGCCCTGCTTTATTTCCCCTCACCCAGCATATAAATAAATCCAGACAGACCTTTTTAATCAAAGAGCACCCCCTTTTCCATGCAACTAATTTATTAAAAAGAGGCACAATTATAAGCTTACTCAAGAACATCTCAGGCTCACTCTAACCATCAATCTCTGGCTCTTTCCTTCAGGAGATGCTTCCTTCATGTCCTGTAAGCAGTCTGGAGCAGTACTCTTCCCACTTTATTCCTAGGCTGCACTAGTTACACCCCCTCCTCCCAGCCTCTTCTCTAAAGCTGGGTTCACCCGCTTCTCCTTTAATTGGCCCCTTCTCCTGGATTATCCTCTAGGGTACTCAACAGGCTAGCCTGGCCCTACTGATGTCTTCCCTGCTCTGCAGTATGATGGGAGGAAGCCTTTATGTTAGTCCCCTTCTCACTGCTCCTTCATAGGTGGTCGAACCCTCAAAGAAAAAGTACAAGATTTCTTTTCCATCTTCTCTTACTTCCAAAACCACTTCTCTCCTAAATCCTTGTACATATAGTCAGACCTTTCAGTACCTTAAAGAGACATGCCACATGACAGGGTGAACTGACCACTGGGACCACTTCCCTTATGAAAACAGATGGATCCACGTAGAAATAAGTCAGCAGTATTGCATTGTTAAATCAGGTATACTATTCCTTATGGGCCATAAGATGGGTGGTGCTACCAAACACCTACCACTCCCATACCCATGGCAAAGTAACTAACTGGCACCACTCAGGATTTCTGTCAGTATGAGAGAAAGTAATTTTGTCATCATTAAAAAGAAAAATCCCAGGGTTATAAATTAAATAACTCTAAATCTTTGGGCCAGATTACAGCCCAAATAACAAGGCTCTGCAGGGAGAAGGGAACATCCAGGAGCAGGAATCATCCCTAACCCAACCTGTGACAGAGCAGCAGAGCTACAGTGAACTGCATCAAAACCCATAGGTTCTGCACCCCCGATCTGCAGTGCCAAATGGCTAGTGCATCCATTTAATCATAGCTCTAACAGTCCCATCCCAGGGCATAGTTCTCTAGCATGTAGGATACATACCCTCCTTTTAAGTGTAACCCCCTTTTTCCTCCCCAGGTGTGCCTGGGCGCCTGATGTTTTAACCTAAAAGAGATCCTGAGCACCCCAGTGGTGATGGTGTTTAGTTGGGGAAAGCCCTATCCACCCCCTTGCTGCAGTCCCTTGCTTGTAATGAATGTAAAATGGTGGTGCCTCCACCTGGCTGGCCTTGTACACACTCACTGGTGTGCCTTGAGAGAATCCAGGAACATACTCATTCCAACATAAATCTGGATCTAATTCCAGAACAACTACAAATCATATACATCTAATAGAATACTTTAAAATAAACAATCTTTACTTAACTTAAATAAACAGGGATTAACAGATTTAGCAATGAATAGCATTAACAAACACATAACAATAATTGAAGCTTATATAGCTAACATTTGTACTACCAGTGACCCCACCCCAGAGTGTGCACACCCCTGGACTCACAGTCCCAGACACTTGCTTGCGTTGGCGCTGATGTTGCAGCTGTAGTGGAGATTCGGTCCAGGCTAGACAGCAGCTCTGTCCCAGGCAGCACTTTCTCAACAAGGCCCAGAAACTTACTGCCTCATGCTGTGCCTATCGGAAGCAGCCTGCTAAATCCCAGTTCCAACAGGCATCTAGTCCCGGTCTGTAGCTGCATCCAACAGCCCCTGGACTGGATCAATGTCCTTGGCAGCAGCCTGGCTCCCCCTTCGGTTCCAAACTCCAAGGCAGAGTCCCAGACTGCTAGGCCTCTTTTCTTCAAGCACATGGAGAGACAGTCCTCTCTCACACAAGAGCCCTTCCTGTTTTTCCCAAGGGCTCATGGGAATTATAGTCTGGATTGTAGCACACAGGGTCTTTTCAGAATAAAACAGAGGCCCCTTTAGTAAGGGGACTACATAAGAATTACAGCATCATGTCCAGCAAAACTGTATAAGCCTCCTCACCCCCATACACACACTGCAGGACTTAGGGTCAGCAGGTTTTGCCCCTTAGGGGCCAATCAGCAGGTATTGCTCAGTATCCTCATGGCTTCTATAGGCGCTCGGTTTATGGTAGTCAGCAGCATCCTTCACTGGAACTACATTAACTGAGGAGAATTGGGCCAATCCCCTGCTATTAGGGAAACTTATCAATTTGGAGAAGTTAATTAGGTTTGACCACCAAGACATGAAGAAAACCAGCTCAACCCCAGCCTGGAATATGAACTAGTATTTCTAATTGATGAAGCAATATTTCATCAGCATCCTCCGAGATGCTGTCATAATACAAAGAAGGAGTTGGCAAGCTATTGACTCTGGATCAAGTGGAGATTATACATTTATGAGGTGGGAAAACTAATTCCTGTGCTGTGGAAAGCCTAAAAGCAGAATAAAGATTCCTGAAGCTGATTAACTGACAAGTGTTTATGAAACTAAGAGGCCATGGCACTTAGGGAGGAGAGGAGAGTAATGGAGTTCAGTAACTGCAAGAGAACCACCTCGTGGCTAGGCATGGAATAGGGATTTTCTCCTGCATAGAACCTCTGCTGAGAATAGACTCTCACAGTGTTTTCTCTTTATGACTCAACTGGGTCACTATATAGTCCTCTCCTTCCAGTATGTCAAAGTCTCATTAGGCAAGATATCTGTATACTATGTTGGATTGTCTTCCAATACAAGTGTAGGTCTAGAACCACTTTCCTAGTGCTTGGTAGGGGAACCTAGGTTAGCCCGCCCACTACTCCAAGTTCTAGACCAGGTATCCTATACCTAGCAAACACAATCTATTCACCTCTGTTGCTGTTTCCCTAGACACCTTCCTTCCTACCTCACCTGTCTATCTTCTTGCCCACCTCTGAGTTTTCCAAACTCCACACCCCAGTGTACGCCACCCTTTTAATCTTCCTCTCTACTTCAGGGCATGATACTAGGGTCCACTTCTCCCCTCCCCAAGAAGTCATCCTCCTTATCTCCAGCTAGGTCCCTTTTTCTCTTGGGGGTGAGTGCAGCAGTCCTAACAGCAGGCCCCTTTTGCTCTCAACTTCCTGGCTTTAGACAAGCTCAATATGTGCGCACACCTGGACTTCATCTTCAGTAAGACTTTATCAGTCCCTGACTCTCTGCCAGGCACAGCCTATAAGGTTAATTTATAACATGTAACATGTTAGGCCTTGTATGGGATGGACACCTCGTCATAAGCAGATGGTTCCAAAGGATGACTAATGTAAAATCAGGACACCCTGGAGCAGAGCAAATCACCTGTGAGATGCCAAGGACCCTGGAACAATAAATGTTCAGTAATAATAATGAAAGGTCTATTAATTATGAAATTATTCCTCTGGGTCTGAATATACATGTGGCTTTGCATGTAGTCCCTGTAATCTGACTAATGCTCAAGCTAGGGCTACTATTCAAGGCTTGTTTGGCATGATTAATATGATGAACTAAACAGACAAAAAATTGGGGCTGCTGTGATGGAGACTTTTGTCCTTCAGCAGAGTGAACCACAGACCTCAGGAGATAGGTTAAGTTGACTCACAGTAACATAGAATTTAAGACAAAACAAATCCCAATGATATTTATAAATGTTATTTAAACTCTGTTGGAACTGGGAACATAACAGCTAAATGCTGGGGACAGCATGCATTGTATAATTCAGGGAGGCAAAGTATCTTCTTTTGAAATCTCTGTTTCCGAACTGCTGGAGAGAGCATCTGAAAGGCCCACAGCCACACTACAGACAAGCTTATCAGGTTCTATAAATCAGCACAACTCCATTAAGTCCTATAGAACAACCCAAATTAGCACAAGCTGGCTTACTAGCCCAAACTCAGTAATATAAATCAACTTCTCAAAACAAAATATCCCTGGCAAAATTCTTACAAGTACTTTCTTCTTCATAGCTGCATTTCTATGTGATCCATCTTTAGCTTTACATGTTTAAATATTTACTGAAATTAAGGGCACTGGCAGGTCAGCAAGAATGGAGAATTTTATTAAAGATCTGGAGAAGTCACCTACTCGTGGAACAAAAAATTCTATAAATCCAACCAGACAGTATTTCCCTACTGCTGTTTCTACAGAAGAAAGGAAATATGATTTAGAGATTACTTGGGATACTACTCATATTCCTCTTCCTAAATCAGCCTTATTAAAGTCGAACAAGGCATTAGAGCCATTTATTTCTATAAATGGAAGAGACACTCATTTTACCTCAGGGTTAGGCGATGACTTGGCTTTGCTGGTCTAAGCTAATTAGCTGTTATAAATCAATTTTTCTTGCCTCGTGATAAGAATTTGGACCCACAGCAATTTTTTTAATCAATGCTGTTTGCCCACTGAGACTTAGGACAAAGGCGGAGTCATAATAGTTGCTCACTAGGCCAAAAAACTGCCAGCTTATTTCACATGGTTACTCTGCACAGCTTTGATTTAGGAAGAATCTCATTAAAGGATCCGACCTCTCTGCAGATAGTGGAAGATTTAGATGAATCTTGAAGCTTGATTTCATTGTAAGTAGCTGATGAAACTGCCAAAATGTTATACTCTTTTCTGCTGTGCATCAAAACTAGAAAGATTATCTGATGACAAAGCTGATTGAGATCAAAGAAAGAAGTGTGAAAGTATGTGGCTAAAGCTAATGCTGGAGGAGCAGAGAAACTACAGGATCTATGGCACTTAAATTCAATGACGATAAAACCAAAGCAATGCATTTCTCCAATAAAATTCAAATAAAGGACCTCTTGCTGCTTAGCATAGATGGCAATGCCCCTGAATGGGTGTATGGTTGTATTGACAGCAGGAGGATAGCTGAAGAAGTTACACATCAGATCCACCTTGCATCACTTGCCTTTCAGTGTCTTCAAAGGCCTGTGACTGGGCAGCAAGGTGTTTGTGTGATAAGGTATGAGCATTAAATGTAGTAGCGATTACAACTTTTGTTTTATGGAGCAGAAATATAGAGTCATTAAAACATCTGAGGCAAGAGAACTTCTCAGTGTCAGAAATTTTTTTCAGGCCTACTGATGGGAGGGGACAAAGGGGACAAGTGCCCTGGGGCCCAGCAATTCAAAAGTAGCTGCCGCTACTGTAGCAACAGTGGTGGCCAGGGCCCTGGGACATTTAAATCATCGCTGGAGCCCCAGGCAGTGTGCTTTGGGCAGTGCTTAATGCTGTCGTGGGTGAGGAATGGTCTGGCCAGCGATGAACTGGGGCCCCCGCCTTGTGCATAGGCCCAGCAATTCTATCAGCCCCCTTGTGTTTTTTTTAACATCCATTGGTTTGAATTTGTCCCAAAAGAGGATACACTCAGAAGATCCTGGCAAGCTGCTGTCTGGCATCAGTTGAGATCCTGCTGCAGTGGTGGAGTAATGGCCAATGTGCAGAAGAAGATACTGTGATGGTCCCCCATGCTTTATGAAAATTAACTTATGAATATTAAATATGTATAAATCAAAAGTGCTTTAGAAAAATACCTCATGTAACTGATCAATATTACAATCAGCAGGATCATTATATCCTATTTTGGTGCATGTATCATTCTTGTATATGAAATATGAAGTGTGAGTCTATTTATCATTTTAAATATGCTGATGAGAGCCATTACTGCTGCCTTGGAAGCCTAGTGACTGTGTGATCAACTCATCAACTTTTAAACAGCTTTGTTTGTCCTGTAAGCTCAAGTGGTAGTTGGTGTTAGAAAGACATGTGACCAGGTACTGAAATCCATTCTAAACCTAGTATCTTTTCATGGAAGAGGGGAGATAAAACAAAAGATTCCCTAGGGGATAGTCTATTTAAGTAATGGGAAGCTATCAGCCTTTGTTTTTCAGCTGGTTTTTGAAACTACATGACACACTCTGAGAGGAAACAAAGAACTTTGAAGGGCTGGAGACCCAAGTCAGTATAAAAGATCGTATTTGACTTGAAAATTATGCCTGAAATAAGAACAGCTTTTAAATGTAAGACTGTACATTAAATAAGTTTCTTAGAGTATGTCTACACAGAAGTGTTATTTCAGAATAACGTCCATTATTCTGAAATAACTGTGCGTGTACCTACATAGCTATTCCGTTATTTTAAATGATTTTGAAATAGTGGATGGCTTATTTTGGCATTTGTAAATCTCATTCCATGAGGAATAATGCCTCTTCCAAAATAGCTGTTTCAGAATAGTAGTAAGGTGGATTTTTCACTGCTGCTGTTTTGAAATAGCTTCTCCTCCAGGCCATTCAAAATAATTACTCCCCAGTGCTTCCTGGGACTCTAAATCGAGGTAGCATGCCCATATAAGAGGAGCCTGCCTCAGACTAATTTCCAGGCTTTACTGTAGTGTAGAGATGCTACTTCAAAATAAGCTATTTTAGAGTATTTCTTCTGGAATAGCTTATTCCAAAATAATTGTGCAGTGTAGACGTAGCCTTAATGAAATAGAACTAGCTATGTGTTTTCTTTTCATTTTAATTTAGTAGCTTACTTTGATATGTCTGTTTTCACTTGCAACCACTGACATTCTATTGTTTGTACTTAATAATAAAAACACTTTTGTTTACTATCAGGTCCGGTGTAAATAATTGTTATCTGGGGGGGAACAACCACTGTGCATATCTCTCATTGATAAATGGTGCTTACTTGATAAGCTTTTCCCCATGTAAAACTTTTACACAGAGAAAGACGGATTTATTTGGGAAGGGGAGTTAGTCCCATTTGCAAGTTGGTTTCCTGGGAGCTGAGCTCAGAGCTGAATTGGTTCACTGCTTGCATTGGTCTGCAGGGAGACAGTAATCTCCAACTCTGTGCTTTGTCTGGAGTACAGTCCAGCAGGCCAGAGTGGTGGGAAGTCTCAGAGAGCAAGAAGATGGGTGTCAGTGGAATGATCAGCACATTGGGAAACAATCTCAAGAGGTCTTCTGTGACTGCACTCCATCACAATTACTGTTTTACTGATGATTTTATAGAGATAAGGTCAAAGCAAGTGGAGCAGTTGATATATCACGAATGAAGTTGGAACATGAAATTTTGAAGTATTTAAGAAGTCTAAACCACTTCATTCCAACACCTGCTGAAAGAAGAATATTTCTAAATGGAAGTTGTCTCTAACCCCACCTCAGCTCCATCATAGCTATGCTAATCGGCTACTGCTACATAAAGAATAGGCATGGGGAACATCTCTGCCTCCCTGCCCAATTATAAAAGTGAATTCCATTTATATTTCTATTTAGGTCTGTTCTGCCCAGTTACCTGGACTCCTGTTGCACATCAGTCAAAAGCAAGGTAGAGGGCTAGCTATGAACACAAAGCCTGTAATGGGTTCAGCTGCTTAAGTAAGTCTGTATTGAGGTCAGATAGGAATAGAGCATAGTTAATTAAGAACTACTCCCAAATGCTGGAAAAATTACAGTGGCAGAGTTTGGGGCAGCTCTCTAAGCAGCTCTCCACAGTGAAAAGGGGTTATTAATGCCACTCTTTTACAAACAGTTGCTTCATTCCATTTGAAGGCTACAAAAAATAATATTTATGAAGAATAAATTCATCCTGTTTGTGCATGACTTATTTAACTCAATTGAATTATTTTGCCTTTGTATGTAAACTAGTTCTCAGTTGCTGAATTATTATTATGTTCATTCCAGCTCAAGTGTTTGAGTAAATTAAACGATAAAGAAAAAATGAAGTCATGCTTCTTAAAGAATGAAAATGACTGAGTAGAAAGAGGATGAATTCTAACCAAAAACACCCCAACCCACCATTGATACTAGTTCCTTGATTCTCTCATAATTTGCTACAATATATTTTTGGAGTGTGATGATTGCAATTAAAACAGTCATCACGAGCCAGTAATCTGAATCAAAACACTCCACTGCTGACAATCTCCTGGAACAGTGCAGAGAATTTCAGTCTGACAAATGCAGCAGGTAACAAACAACAGTTCAGAGACTGATCTTTTTCATTCGATTAAAAAGGCCTGTCTAAAAACAGACAGAGAATATAGATGTTGCCTCCACATTGATGGTACGATTAAAACTCTCAGGAGATGATTCTCTGTTGCCCTTCACATTGTATAATCATTTATACCAGTATAAAGGGTTCTTAGTGCAAGCTGCTATGGGTCATTTTCTGATCTCTTACACTTAGAGTAAAAGCACTAATGTAATCCAAACAATCCTGCTGATGGCAGGGGGAGGGGAATGCAACTGCCCCGGGGCCTGGTTATTCTAAAGGGCCTGGGGTTCAAGGCTGCCATCACTGTTACTGCGTCATTGGCAGTGCTTGGAGCCCCAGGCCCTTTAAATCATTGCTGGAGCACTGTTTGGCACATTGTGGGTGGCTCTAAGAGCTGGGGAAGGAGGGTGCACCACATTCCAGGTGGCGCTGAAGGTTGTGGGGGATGGCATGGCTCACCCCTACCAGAATCTGCCCCTTCTACCTGAGGCCCCACCCCTTCAGGGAGCACAGAGCACTCCCCGCACACCTTGCCCAGGGGCATGGCATGGCTGACAGCTCCCCTCAGTCTAAAAGTACAGTCCTGCAGTGTTGCTTACAACACTGCCGAGAATTCATCCCAGAATGATGTTTGCATGTTTGCAACAGTGTCACACTGTTGATTCGTATTTAACTTGTAGCCCACTATGACCTCTAGATCCCTTTCAGCAGTACTCCCTCTTTAACAGTCATCTCCCATTTTGTATGTGTGCAATGGATTGTTTCTTCCTAAGTAGATTATCTTGCATTTGCCCTCATTGAATTGTATCCTATTTACCTCTGACCATTTCTCCAGTTTGGAGGATTTCAAGAAGGCAGGTCTCCATGGTTTTGACCTGGGGAGCTGACAGCCATGCCACCCCCTGGAGAAGGTAGGGAAGAACAGATCCTCAGTCCCAGAAGTGGCAGGGCCTCAGCCAGAAGGGTCAGGAGCAGGACAGCCAGCCCTCTGCAGCACCTGGCCTGCAGCATACCTCCCTCCCCACCAGCATTGCCCAGAGCGTGCCGCACTCCTGCCTTAACAGGCAGCTCTAAGAGCCACCCAGAGTGAACTGCATGGCACTCTGGCAGAGATTTAAAGGATCCAGGGCTCCAGGTGCTGCTGCTGTTGCCACAGTAGCAGTGGCCAGGAAACCCAGGCCCTTTTGAATCACCAGGCCCCAGAGCAGTTGTGCTTTTTGTCCACTCCTTCCCCTGTGGGTGACTTTGGCTTTGGTCAATTGCCCCCTTTGAATCTAGTTTAAAGCCCTCCTCCCTAGGTTAGCCAGTCTGCATCCAAATATGCTCTTACCCTTCCTCAACAGGTGGATCCCATATCAATTCATCAGTCCTTCTTCCTGAAACAACATCTCATGGTCAGGGAATCCAAAATACTCTGAATGACACCATATTTCCAGGCATTCATCTCCAGGATGCATCTTTCTCTGCTTGGGTGCCTACCTTTGACTAGAACACCACCTGCACTCCAAACGCCTTCACTGATCCTCTCAGAACCTGATAGCCACTTCTAATCTGCTCAGAGTCATATCTCACA
Organism: Rafetus swinhoei; assembly: GCA_019425775.1. Lineage (NCBI taxonomy): Eukaryota > Metazoa > Chordata > Testudines > Trionychidae > Rafetus > Rafetus swinhoei. The sequence goes on along the minus strand of CM033425.1, from coordinate 23,948,458 downwards.
GTATGATTAGTGTCCAGAGGGGTAAGTAGCATGAGGTAGTGCTCAGAGGGCCTCAACAATTCCTCTATAACATCTCTGATATGGGACCCTGGAAGGCAGCATGCCTCCCAGGATGCCATGTCATGGCGACAGATGGGTGCCTCCATTTCCCTCAGAAGAGAGTCTGTAAATTTCCTCCTTCACCTTAGGGGAAAATTCTTCTTCTCTTCTTGCCAGAGCAGTATAACCATTCTCCATCACCATGGGGAGTGGGGTTGGGTATAGGGGTGGAGCACTCCCTTCTGCCAAAAGTATCAAGCACCCAGTATCTTCCCTCTGACACAGCCATCTCCTCTTTCCTCAGTTGTGTGACAGCAGTCCTCTGTATTTGGTTAGCTTACACTCCTTTGGGTGTCTCTACATGAATACTCTGAAGGAATTCCTTATGGGCACTGATGCTCCTCAGTTTAACCACCTCCTCCTGTAGTTTATTTAAGCTATAGTCAACTCATTGAAGCCCAATATTCAGTGCTGGTGAAAAAGAAAAAGTTGCTATAAAATCTACATGTGATAAACAGGAAGGAATTTGTATTTTGGGGGGAAAAGTAAAAACCCACTACAACTGCATTTGATAGTACATGAGAATCAATAAATGAAATTGACAGCACATTCCACATCCTAATGACATTAAAAAAAAACAAACAATGGGTACTTAAGAACTATTTGCACCTTTTCTATCAGCTTCATGTAGCATGGATACTGTAATTGACTATTTCTTTCCCCTTTTTTCCCCTTCTTTTTCTATCTCTCCTCCCCCCCATCCCTTTTATTTAGAAACTGTAATAACTCTATTCATCTCAAGAAGTGGGTTGTACCCATGAAAGTTCATAATACCACCAACATGTTTTCTTAGTCTCTAAGGTGCTGCAATTTTTCCAGCATATAATGCCTTTTCCCCTGGTCCAAATTAAACAAAATGCAAACCTGCAGTAATATACATGGAGGCTCAGATTTATGCACTGTGAATAGTTCTATGGAAATCAAGGGGAGCACTACACATTTAGGGCTTGCAGGATTGGGCCTTTTATTTTATTAATGAGATAGGGAAGGAACTTGTTTGGTGGCTTTTATTTTGTCTTGACAGTTTCCCTTTAAGAATTTGAATATGTTTTAAAGAGTGAGCATAAAGGAGAAACATTCTTACACTTTCCATGTTAAATAGGTAAGTTATACTCTCTTTTCTATCACATTGTTTTATCTTGCATGTCAACTCTGTCATAATGTAGTGAACTGGACCCTGATTCTGCCACCACATACTCCCACTAAGTTCATGTCCTTGCAAATGAAGTTAAGCACTTGAACAACTGGTTGTGGGATCGGGGTACTAACTAGAACTTTATTGAACCTAAACTAGACATGCTTGGCTCATTCACATTAAGGGCTTGATCCCTTAATGAAAGCAGAATTGGTCCTTAACTGAGAAAATGAAAAAAAAATAATGAGAAAAGAAAAATGGCACGCAGCAAATGTAATTTAATAACAGAACCAGGGGGACTCTATGCTGTAAGACAAATTATCTAAAAACGTACCTGCATTCTCAATTATGAATAAGTAAGAGTGGGTTACGAACACTTTGGAGTATCAGTGTGTCGAGGCTACCATCTTTAATTATCTCTCAATGAATATTCAAGCACATCAACTCTTTAGGGAAAGAAAGAATAGAAATGTTCTATCGGTCACCAGTGGGAAAAGTGCATTCAACACATTAGATAGTGTTAATGTAGTTCTTTGGCAAATATTTTAAATTATTAAGAAATAAACCAACAGAACAATGATCTGCAAAATAAACTCATATTGTTAACATTACTTATTGTGGAGAAATGTGTAATTGTTAATGCTGCTAATGACCCTCTTCTGAAGATAAATGAGTCCACTTGTGTGAATGGTTACACCAATGTAAGATTCAGTGCAAGAGGGAGAAGAATCAGGCCCTCTGTGTTTGGAGATGAAACTAATGAGGTACAAATCCTGAACTGGTAATAAGAGTGCATGGTGGACTTAGAATGATTGATGAAACTATGGGGGAGTTGGCTTTTAGAAGCGTGAAGAGATGGCACCCCTGTAATTCCTCTTCAGTGTATAGGGTAGCATTTCCCCCAACCTAGCCTTCAGTGCATTTCAGTTAAGGGTTGGGTTAGCCCAGCTCACCAAGTCACTAACAGGGTATGTCTACATTGTGGGCTACAGTCAACTTAAGATATACAACATTAGCTACGTTAATTGTGTAGCTGAAGTCCAAGTAGCTTAACTCGGCTTTTGGAGCTGTCTGCACAGCAGGAACTCGAAGGAAGAACTGTTCCTTCCACTTCTCTTACTCCTCATGAAATCAGGATGACAGAAGTTGATGTAAGAAGCCCATTATTTCAAAATTATTTTGAAATAACAGGATTGATGTGTAGATCACACTTTTTGCAAAATAACATGAGTCATTTAAAAATAAGCATGCAATGCAGACATAGTCTGAGAGAATTAGCTCCATTCTGGGGTGGTGGAGTCCCCAAGCCAAAGTTCAACATAAACACAAACTAAAGTAGGTTTCCGCCCTGCAGAGCCCAGCTCTTAGTCCTTTTCCTTTCAGGTGTGTCCCACACTCAGTAGCTTTCCTTAATACCCACCACCAGATTCTTGCTAGCCAAGCCAAACGCTGACAGAATAGTCTTCACCTAGCTGCTGGCTGCCAGACCTCTAGCAGGAAGCTTCTAGTCTGCACTCCCAACCTGGACTTTCTCCTTTTAATTATCAGAGGGGTAGCCGTGTTAGTCTGAATCTCCTTTTAATTGCCTCCCTCCAAATCTGAGACCTACTCCAGGTGAAGAGGGACAGGGCTGACTAAGACCACAGCAGCTTTTCAACCCTTCCTGGTCAGCATGATGGGGTATACACAGCAGATTCTCTTCACAGCCAAGGCTTTTGGTAGTTGGAAGTGCTAATTACTTTACAGATACAGAAAATCTAAGTGTATTCAAATGAGCTAAGGAAAAAAGAAGATAAAAGAAGAGTGTAGTCTTCAGCAGAAAATACAGAATGAAAAAATCAACATGAATAAGATAAGGAAGACTAGAAAATTCTTTTATCATCTAAACCCCAATCCATGTGGGTGGAACTTGCACTGATTCTGAGTTCTTTGTATAATCTGTAGCTCCTTAGGGGTATGTCTACACAGCAGCTTTATATCGGAATAACTAATGTTATTCCAAAATAACAAACAGCATGTCTACACTACAAGCCTTTATTTCAAAATAATGTTGAGCTGGAGTACTTCTTACTCCGACTCCTGTAACCCTCATTTTATGAGGAATAAGGGAAGTCAAAGGAAGGGTGTTCTTCCTTCGACTTCCTGTTGTGTAGACAGTGCCAAAAGCTGACTTAAGCTATTTTAGCTAAAGCTACACAATTGATATAGCTGAAGTTAACTTGACTTTACCCTGTTGTGTAGATTATCCTAGATGTGGTAACATTCCTGATTTTAATGCAACAAGCAATGATTTTACAGCAGTTGCTGTAAAAGATGGAAACTAAAAAGGGGATGAAAATGATTTTGCCTGATTGAGAAGATAGTCATACTGCTTGCTTAGTTATCACATCCCACAAATAGCTGAATACTGTAAGATAAGTGGCTCCATTGTCTCAGTACATATAGTATACGAATGCTGATAATAAGCAATACTCTGGAGTAGCTATGTAAGAACAAGGGGGAAAGAGTTTTCTTTTTTAAAAGAAATGCTTGAGTTTAAGGATGAAATACAAAAAAGTTAGTAAAATGTTATTACACCAGAAAAAAGTGTATTGCTGTGAGTTCTTGACTTAAACCTGAAGCCCTCATGTCCCTTAGCAAAGGGATTAATAGTGTGGGACTCTGGTGCATGCTTGTTATTTAACCTAAATTGCACAAGTTCATTTTTCCTATTACTGTCTGAAGAAACACGATGACACAATATTACAGATTACTGTTTCTGTTTACTGGTAAATTTGTATTCTACCCTCATTCCTGCTATCTTAAACAATGTTAAGAGGACCTGCTTGAAGTTTTGTCTTTTATATATTGAAGCAGTGGAGCAGCTTAACACACTATGGTAATTAGAATTTAATAAATATCAGGTACTGGCAATTCCTCAAAATATCAGAGGAAAACATGGGCTCAGGGTCAAACTGAAAACAAACTTTTTCAAATTTGGGGGTAAATTGAAAAGTTGAAAAAATTAGTTAGAGTTATTTTGCTTCACACAAAATGAAATGGTTCATTTCAATTTCAAGCATTTTAACATTTTTAATTTTTTAAATAAAATTAAAGGAAAATTTGAAAAAATAAAAAAATTGAAATGTTTTGTTTTGAAAATGTTGAAGTAATTTTTTTCTTTACTGAAGCAATTGTGTGAAATTGACATGAACCCACAAAATGGGCATTGCTGGATATGCATTTTTTGCTGAGAAGAGTCTGAGTTGGAAAAAAAAATCCCAGCTCTACTGGTAATCACAAAAAAAAAAAAAAAAAAAAATAGCACAACATCTATTACAGTGAGTACAATCTAACAAACAGCTCTGTCTCAAAAGGCAAATAATTAACCAAATAGTTGATTAGCCAGGGCCTGATTAGACTGTGCTATTTGTATAATGAAAAATATGTAAGTCTGGACATTTCTAATAGCAGAAAGAAAGCTGTTCTAATAATTGGCTGTTTCTTTGGTGGGAAATAGACCTGACAAATTTCCCTTTATTGTACAGCATATCCATTTTCATTTTGATTGTACAAAACAGATAGGGGTATGGGACTTAATAAAATTATGAGCTGAAACTCTGTTATATCGAGCTGTTATTCTTGAAGTTGATGGGCCAAAGAGGACTTGAATTAAAATCTGGGCTCAGTTTTAGCCTAAGGGTCAACATTTGAAGACATATCAGGGCTAGAGTTTGGTTTTGAATTTGATGGTCTGAAATATAGCGGGCTTTGCTGGTAAAGAAGCACATTTTGGAGCTCTTTGCACCAGTCAGCAGGAATGCAGACTGTCAGCTGGAGTAATTAGCAACTGGTAAATGACAATTTGAAAAATGCACTTTGTTGTTGGTTTAGAAATCATCCAGAGTTGATATTTCAAGTTTAGTTCTGAATCTCTCTGTCTGATATTTCGTTGGGTGAAGTTCCCACATGTGCAGCAGGCCAGAGCAAGACTTCTTCAATAAGGCTGGTTGAAAAATTATTATTTTTGATTAAATTCAGTTTTTCACAAATTGCTCTTTCACATAAATTTTCAATGAAAGATTGAAAATCAAACACTCAAATACTGCAAAATGATGGCTACAAATTAAAAATATTCTCTAGTCTGAATATGTTTTCAGATATACCATAGTAAATTAGGGGAGTTGTACTCCAGTGGTTTCATTCCTCCATTCTTCTCTATGGGCTGAACTCCCCAGGTGCATTACACCTTTCATGATACTCTGCACCCCCTCTCCAGTTGGGGAGTCTGTGGTGCATCACTGGAGATGTAGTCTAGAGCCTGTCAATAGAGGAGAATGGGAGTATAAATTGGGACTACCATTCCCATAAGGCACCATGGAAACAAGAGGGAAAAAAGGTTTCCTGAATAGCTCTATTTTTCTCTATTTAAGTTCCACTAAGAGTTATTGAAGCTTGAAAGTTGTATACAGCCTTGTTCTTTCTACAGAGGAGTTCCTTTGCCATTATGAATTCTATCACTGTGGTATCTGAATGCAGCCAATTTGCCAGGGGTGTTTTGTCAGGGTTGCTGAGTTGCAAGTACAGTAAATCTAGTTGAACTCTAGTTATTTTCTTTCTGTTTATGGAGTGGAAAAGAGAAACCTATTGTCACAGCTTGCATTTTATTTATTTTAAGTTAGTTGGCTGCATACTTATTTATCATTTTATGACATGACAATCTGCAAGGGAATTTATCACTTTTGATTATTCAGAGCCCTGAATTATTATGCTTTGCCCCCACAAAATTAATACTCTCTGCCATGAAATAAATGTTCCAGTGTTCAGATTGCTCTTCTAGCTATTTGTTATTGGTAGTATTTAGACTCATCTTTGGCCAAAGGAAGACCCTAAGTAATTTACTTCTGATTAAAAAATGTATTAAAACAACTTTCTATTATGGTAACATGAGCGAAGCCATAAATTTATTGGTTTCTATTATCATAGACTGCCACATACTTTTCTAACAAATAACTATAGGTATGTATGTATCATACCATATGTAAGTGTCACCAGTGTCCATGGCCCTTTACAAATACAAAGGAAGAAAAGGTTCTTGGACAAGGAGCTTAAATTTTTTTTACATAAGCAGCCTTCTCACATGGGATGGTCTCCATTTCAGTTTATTACACCATTTAATAATGTGATAAGCCTGATGCAGCCCTCTCTGTGACTTTTCAACCAAATGGTCTACAGCTATTCATTACCCAGCTCACCAAGTCTTTTGCAGCCTGTGGTTTGCAATTGAAACGTGCAACTTGTTGTTTGCATAGCCTAGTCTTTAGGATGTGAATCTGACAGTCATTAAAATTAAGGGACACCATAAATGCAAAATATCTGGAATGAACATCTTCTGCCAAGTGAAGATTTCTACAAATAACATTTTCTGCCAAGTGTTATTGGTAGCACCAAGGGCCATGTTAAAATAACTAAAGGACAGAGAAACCTCAGACTGGCAGAAAAGGGGTTAAAGAGAGTCATAGCTGCCAGCCCTGTTGTACCAGCAGCCAATTAACAAGCCTGGAGTGAGAAGAACAGAAAAGAACCTGGCTCAGTTCAAGCAGTGAAGAGGTAGGAGATAGTTTCATCTCTCTACTTGAGGGAACTGACAATGGAGACAGCTTTCAGAGGAGAAGCACTGTGTTCCTGGTCAAGAGAGAAAGGCATTGAAACTGAGGAGCACCCAGTAGTGAGCAAACTGTACTACTTGACTGTAAGGATTTTGTGGTGGTAAGCTCTCTTCGACCTGGCATGTGTCCTGAGTGACCTGAGATTGCAGCAGGTCTCAAGAGGGTGCTACTCCAGGAGAGGCATGAAAGACTATTTTGACTATAGGGGCCAAGACAAAACTGAGGACACATAGTAAGAAGTACTCTAGGCAGTAGACTTCACATAGGACTCTTAAGCTGGGACCCAGTGGAGTGTGCCTGGGTCCTCCTTCCATATCCTCTTAAGGCTGATGCCCAGATGTGAATGGAGGCCAAAAGATTCCCAGCCTATGGTCAGGAACCAGGCACTTCTGCTAAGCGTGCTAACAATGAGGCTTCCTGTTATAGAGTCCCTCATAAAACTAATACACACCATTGAATTGAGCACAACCCAGAATTTCTCTGATTAGTAAATCCTTTACCAGGGCACCCTGGTCACCCTTAATAGGCAATATTTCTCCATTCACAGGCATTGACTCCATATATAAAACCAGAAAAAAAATTATGGGAAAATGGAACATAGCATCACTCTCACTGCCCAATGGAAACTTTGGCCATAATCTGTTAACATAGTTCTCTACCTGCCAATGTCAATGTCCAATAGGTAGGGCCCTACTATTTTCATAACCGTGAAAAATATGTTACAGACCATGAAATCTGGTCTTCAACTCTCTCCAAAATAAGCTTTTACCCCATACTATACAGATTTCATAGGGGACACGAGTATTCTGAAATTGGAAGCCTTGTTCCAACAGGGAGTTAGTTGCAAAAGGGTCTTGACCCAAGTGGAGACTGTAAGGTTATTTTAGGGAAGCTGTGATATTGGCATCCTTACTCCTGCATTTCCTTCAGAGCTGGGCAGCCAGAGAGCAGCGGCTGTTGGGCAGGTGCTCAGCTCTGAAGGCAGCACCACCAGCAGCAGCACAGAAGTAAGGGTAGCCATATCACAATCCCCCCTACAATAACCTGGCAACCCACTGCTCTCCTCACAACTCCTTTTTGAATTAAGATCCCTGAAATTACAATACCTTGAAATTCCAGATTTAAATAGCTGAAATAATGAAATTTATTATTTTTAAAATCCTATGACCATGAAATTGACCAAAATGGACCATGAATATGGTAGGGCCTACCAATAGGTAAATGTATTTTTACCAATTCACTTCTTCCTTTTCTATCTGCTACTCCACTCAGGGGTATGTCTACACTGCCACCGTAGTTCAAACTAGGGTGGCTAATGTAGGCATTCGAACTTGCAAATGAAGCCCGGGATTTAAATATCCCAGGCTTCATTTGCATGTTCCCGGGCGCCGCCATTTTTAAATACCCCGTAGTTCGAACTACCTGCCCGCAGTTACATGCAGTACGGACTAGGTAGTTCGAATTAAAGCTCCTAATTCCGAATTACCATTATTCCTCCTGCAAGACGACTACTTTTGATTGTGCCTAAAGTCACAAACTAGCTCTTTCACACAGTCATGTGTATATGCATGTGTTTATTTAAAAATATCTATAATCAAGGTTAGGTGCAAATAAATGCTTTCTCTTGGCACATTCTGTCTGCATATTATGAAATACAAAATAATAGGCTCAAGACCAACAAGACTTTCAGATACACACACAATTTTTTTTAATTTTTATACTTCATTTAAGTTTCCAATAAATACCGAATCTCTCTCTCTCTCTCTTTCTCTCTCTCTGTTTTATTTTACTGCAGTGGGAAGTAGATGGAAGAATGCAAAAACCCTACAGCAACAAGAACATATTCACTCTTGCACTGCATCCATAATTAATCTGTTTCCTCTTATCAGGGTTTTTGCAGCAGATATATGTAGATACAGTGCACAGACTGGTAGACAGTACTGCAATTGAGAGATAATTAAAACGCAAAAATTCTTACTTTCAAGTGAGAGCCATTTCAATCCCCCCACAGCTAAGCAATTGTTCTGTGTGGCTATCCAGGAGCAGGAATAAAAAGCTATGCCCTGAGGGAGAAAATCTACAGCACAAGAATGCTCATAGACTGGGAAACACCATAGGAAGAATCATAGAACACTAGAACTGGAAGGGACTTCGAGAGGTCACTGAGTCCAGTCCCCTGCCCTCATGGCAGGACCCAATACCATTCCTGATAAATATCTAGCTAACCTGCTCTTAAATATCTCCACAGATGGAGATTCCACAACCTCGTTAGGCAACTTTGCTGACGTTTATGCCCATTGCTTCTTCTCCTATCCTCAGAGGCTGAGGAGAAAAATTTTTCTCTCTCCTCCTTGTGACACCCTTTTAGATACCTGAAAACCTCTATCATGTCCTCTCTAACTCTTCTCATTTCCAAACTAAACAAGCCCAGTTCTTTCAGTCTTCCTTTATAGGTCATGTTCTCTAGACCTTTAATCATTTTTGTTGCTCTTCTCTGGACCTCCTTCAATTTCTCCACAACTTTCTTAAAATGTGGAGTCCAGAACTGGACACAATATTCCAATTGAGGCCTAATCAGCACAGGGTAGAGCAGAAGAATGACTTCTCGTGTCTTGCTCACAAAACTCCTGTTAATGCATCCCAGAATCATAGAATCATAGAATACTAGGACTGGAAGGGACGTCGAGAGGTCATCGAGTCCAGTCCCCTGCCCTCATGGCAGGACCAAATACTGTCTAGACCATCCCTGATAGACATTTATCCAACCTACTCTTAAATATCTCTAGAGATGGAGATTCCACAACCTCCCTGGGCAATTTATTCCAGTGTCTGACTACCCTGACAGTTAGGAACTTTTTCCTGATGTCCAACCTAAACCGCCCTTACTGCAGTTTAAGCCCATTGCTTCTTGTTCTATCCTCAGAGGCCAAGATGAACAAGTTTTCTCCCTCCTCCTTATGATACCCTTTTAGATATCTGAAAATTGCTATCATGTCCCCCCTCAATCTTCTCTTTTCTAAACTAAACAAACCCAGTTCCTACAGTCTTCTCTCACAGGTCATGTTCTCTAGCCTTTAATCATGCTCGTTGCTCTTCTCTGGACCCTCTCCAATTTCTCCACATCTTTCTTGAAATGCGGTGCCCAGAACTGGATACAATACTCCAACTGAGGCCTAACCAGCGCAGAGTAGAGCGGAAGAATGACTTCTCGTGTCTTGCTCACAACACACCTGTTAATGCATTCCAGAATCATGTTTGCTTCCTTTACAACAGCATCACACTGCTGACTCATATTCAACTTGTGGTCCACTATAACCCCTAGATCCCTTTCTGCCATACTCCTTCCCAGACAGTCGCTTCCCATTCTGTATGTATGAAACTGATTGCTCCTTCCTAAGTGGAGCACTTTGCATTTGTCTTTATTAAACTTCATCCTATTTACCTCAGACCATTTCTCCAATTTGTCCAGATCATTTTGAATTATGACCCTATCCTCCAAAGCAGTTGCAATCATTCCCAGCTTGGTATCATTTGCAAACTTAATAAGCGTACTTTCTATACCAATATCTAAATCGTTGATGAAGAAATTGAACAGAGCCGGTCCCAAAACAGACCCCTGCGGAACCCCACTTGTTATGCCTTTCCAGCAGGATTGTGAACCATTAATAACTACTCTCTGAGAATGGTTATCCAGCCAGTTATGCACGCACCCTATAGTAGCCCCACCTAAGTTGTATTTGCCTAGTTTATTGATAAGAATATCATATAAGACCATATCAAATGCCTTACTAAATTCTAGGTATACCATGTCTACCACTTCTCCCTTATCCACAAGACTCGTTATCCTATTAAAGAAAGCTATCAGATTGGTTTGACATGATTTGTTCTTTACAAATCCATGCTGGCTGTTCCCTATCACCTTATTATCTTCCAAGTGTTTACAGATGATTTCCTTAATTACTTGCTCCATTATCTTCCCTGGCACAGAAGTTAAACTAACTGGTCTGTAGTTTCCTGGGTTGTTCTTATCTCCCTTTTTATAAATGGGCACTATATTTGCCCTTTTCCAGTCTTCTGGAATCTCTCCTGTCCCCCATGATTTTCCAAAGATGATAGCTAGAGGCTCAGATACCTCCTCTATCAGCTCCTTGAGTATTCTAGGATGCATTTCATCAGGCCCTGGTGACTTGCAGGCATCTAACTTTTCTAGGTGATTTTTGACTTGTTCTTTTTTTTTATTTTATCTTCTAAACCTATCCCCTTCCCACTAGCATTCACTATGTTAGGCATTCCTTCATCATCAGACTTCTTGGTGAAGACTGAAACAAAGATATCATTATCACCTCTGTCATTTCCAAGTTTCCGGTTACTATTTCTCCCTCCCCACTGAGCAGTGGTCCTATCCTGTCCTTGGTCTTCCTCTTGCTTCTAATATATCTATAGAATGTCTTCTTGTTTCCCTTTTATGTCTGTACCTAGTTTGATCTCATTTTATGCCTTTGCCTTTCTAATCTTGCCCCTGAATACCTGTATTGTTTGCTTATATTCATCCTTTGTGATTTGTCCTAGTTTCCACTTTTTATGACTCCTTTTTTATTTTTAGATAATGCAAGATCTCCTGGTTAAGCCAAGGTGGTTTTTTGCTGTACTTTCTGTCTTTCCTATGCAGCGGAATAGCTTGCTTTTAAGCCCTTAATAATGTCCGTTTGAAAAACTGCCAACTCTCTTCAGTTGTTTTTCCCCTTAGTCTTGCTTCCCATGGGACCTTACCTACCAGCTCTCTGAGCTTACCGAAATCTGTCTTTTGGAAATCCATTGTCTCTATTTTGATGTTCTCCCTTCTACCATTCCTTCGAATCATGAACTGTATGATTTCATGATCACTTCCACCCAAACTGCCTTCCACTTTCAAATTCTCAACCAGTCCCTCCTTATTTGTTAAAATCAAATCTAAAACAGCTTCCCCCCGGTAGCTTTTTCAACCTTCTGAAATAAAAAGTTGTCTTCAGTGCAGTCCAAGAACTTATTGGATAATCTGTGCCCCACTGTGTTAGTTTCCCAACATATGTCTGGATAGCTGAAGTCCCCCATCACCACAAAATCCTACACTTTGGATGATTTTGTTAGTTATTTAAAAAAAAGCCTCATCCACCTCTTCCACCTGGGTAGGTGGCCTGTAGTAGACCTCTAGCAGGACATCACCCTTTTTTTTTTACCCCTTTAAGCCTAACCCAGGGTATGTCTACACTAGCTCGTTAGTTCGAGCTAGGTAGGCAAATGAGGGCAACCGGAGTTGCAAATGAAGCCCGGGATTTAAATATCCCGGGCTTCATTTGCATGTTCCCGGGCGCCGCCATTTTTAAATCCCCCTTAGTCCGAACTCCGTGCCCGCGGCTACATGTGGCATGGAGTAGGTAGTTCGAATTAGAGATCGAACCCTTCTATACCAATATTCCAATTGTGTGTATTATCCCACTAAGTCCCTGTGATACCAACGATGTCATAGTTGTGTTTATTTTATTAGCACTTCAATCTCTTCCTGCTTATTAGCCATACTTCTTGCATTTGTATCTAGGCATCTAAGATACTGATTTGATCTTGCCTCCCAGTTGTGCTTTATCCATCCTTTTTCTCTGCTATTATAGCCCACACTCCCTCCCAATTCCATCTTCCAGGTCTCCATGTTCTTCACTTACCTGTGGGCTTTGGTCATCTGCCCCCATCGAACGTAGTTTAAAGCCCTCCTCACTAGGTTAGCCAGTCTGCATGCAAATACGGTCTTCCCCTTCCTCAAAAGGTGAACCCCATCCCTGCTTAGCAGTCCTTCCTGGAATAGCATCCCATGGTCAAGGAAGCCAAAGCCGTCCAGGTGACACCATCTTCACAGCCAGGCATTCACCTCTAGGATGCATCTGTCTCTGCCCGGGCCCCTACCTTTGACAGGAAGGACTGAAGAGAATACCACCTGTGCTCCAAACTCCTTCACCCCTGGTCCCAGAGCCCTGTAGTCACTCTTTATCTGCTCAGTGTCACACCTTGCAGTATCATTAGTGCCCACATGGATGAGTAGCATGGGTTAGTAGTCAAAGGACCGGGTGATCCTCGACAGTGCCTCCGTAATGTCTTGGATATGGGCCCCCGGCAGGCAGCATACCTCCCGAGATGACATGTCAAGGTGACAGATGGGCGCATCCGTCCCTCTCAGAAGAGAGTCTCCGACCACCACTACCCTATGTTTCCACCTTGCAGTGGTGGCAGCAGACCTCCCAGCCTTGGGGTATGAGGCTTCTCCTCCTCAGTTGTAGGGGGTGATTCCTTATCTCCTGTATCGAGAAGAGTATAACGGTTTCCATGTACCACGGTGGGAGGGTTGGGAGCAGGGGTGGAGGACTGCCTGCTGCCAGAAGTGACCAGCTTCCAGTGTCCCCCCTGAGCCATCTCCTCCTCCACCAATGGTGTATCAGCAGTCTCATCGATTCGGATGCTCCTCAGTCTAGCCACCTCCTCCTGTACCTCTCCCACCTACTTCCTGAGAGATTCCACCAGCAGGCACCTTTCACATTGGATGGTTCACCAGGATCTGGGTAGAGGCATCCATGGTCAGGTGGTCTGTCTGGCAACAGACACAAGCAGAGGAGACAGAAGCAGTGCTGGCATAGGCGTTGCTGGTCTTCCTGACCATAGTAGTCCCCTCCCTTTAAAACTCCCTCTTAAACTTCCCTCTCCGCAGCCCCCTATCCACTTCTCTCTCCTGGTTGCTCTGCCTCTGGCATTTAAAGCCTGCTTGCCTAGGTCAGGCCTACCTCCTCCTTAGTCACACAAGGGAAGGCTGATCCTGAGGCTGCTCAAAGGCTATCAAGAGAACAAAGGATCAAACACTCCCAGACACACAATCCCAACTGCCACAGTAACTGAAACTGAAATCACTTGAAATCAGAATCAAAATTCAAAATTCAAACAGTCAAGTAAACTCACTCACATCAAAAGCTAGTACTCTCACCTGGTAGCCTGTTCAGCAGCGGGATCTTTTGATCTCCCTGTTAATCTCCCCTATCTGTAGACCCCTATTTGCTTCGTGGAATGTGGTAGAAGTTATTATTTCATATGCTACAACCTTGACAATAGTTACAGAAGCAAACATTTATGAAAAATTGACTTCATTGTAGTCAATGGGAATTTTGCCCCGACTTCAATGGGGCCATGATTTCACCTGGTGTTTTCAGAACTGGCTGATTTGATACTGATCAGGCAGATTTGGCTTCTTTCAGTGTATTCAGTACAAACTTGTATTTTACCAAGCTCCCTGATAGCCTGGCTTCAGTAATTTTACGTTTTCCTAGTATCATTGTTCCAATTGGGCATCCAGAAAATATCTATTAAAATCTTAATGGTTTCTTATCCTTTTCTTTTCAGAACAGCTTTGTTATTATCAATATGCATTTCTTCCTCAGCATTTAATATATTGAAATGTCAATAATGCTTTGTTCTATAAAATACATCAAGTATTTTCATGCTGTATCCAGCCTCATAAAACTGTGCTTGAGCTGATAAACAACATCCATAAAATGGATAAAGAAGGTTGTGTTGAACCAGAATAATAGAAAATTTGCTTTTTTGACCCAAAAGATTAACAAACAAACAAACTTAAACCTTTTCTTTGACTTTTTGTTTCAAGGTAATGAAAGTTTGAGAACTAATTAGCACAGGGTCCCTTAATTCTGAAGTTTGTTCAGATATATAATGGGTCAAATTCTCCCCTGGCACAATTCCTGTGCAATCAGTGGAATTATGCTACTACAGAATTTGGCCTTGTGTCTGTCTGTTTTACTGACATTATTATGTCTGGAATTACTTCCCAGTTCTGGGGGCCAGGACTCTTTTGTATGTTCCACCCTGTCCTTTGCTCTATATCTGCAGACAAGAATCAAGCCCACATTCTGTGCATACGACTCAAAGGTTTTCACCCTTATTTACAATAAATCCCCTTTACACTATCAGAGCAGTGTAAAAGGGTCTTAAATTGGTGCTAATCATTCAGTATTATTGTTTGGGGGTTAAACCAATCCCAAAGATATTTTGCAGCTTAACTTCTCTTCCTTGCACCATGATCCTCTCTCTGTGCACAGGCAAATTTGTTTCTAACCTTGCAATGTCTTGTAGGAACAATTCTTCTGTTTCCTAGGAAAGGACCTCTGAGGGACAAGGGAAAAAACCTGAAATTATACACAACAGTAAATTTAAATTGTTTATGTAGGGTTTGTCTTAAAATAGCTTTGGGCATTCTTCCATCTACTTCCCATAGGTTTTTAACATACTCTGTATTACTATAGTGATGCATTTCAAAGTCAAGCAGAGTTTAATTAAACATATTAATGAGGACATGAACAATTGGAAAAGCAGAAATTCTTGGTGGGAAGCAAGGAGGGAATATTTCCTGTCAAGAAATTTGTTCCTGAACTTTTTCAGACAATTTGTGAAGGACACTGTAGTCAGTCCAGCTACCTGCAATACCACAAGGTATGCCTGATCTTGCTATAATTTCCATAGCCCTAGTCTACGGAAGTTATTTCAAAATAACCCCCCTTGTGTTGAAATAATAAGCAGAGCTTCTATACTACCAAGCCTATTATTTTGAAATAACAGGCTGGTTATTTCATAATTTGTACTCCTGCTTTCCTTTGGGAATACTGCTTATTTCAAAATTGTTATTTCGAAATAGTTTTAGAATAGACACTCCACTGCTGCTAATTGAAAATAATTGGCCTCTCACAGCTGCAGTTCTGACTGTTCAGGCCACACCTGGCATCTCCACTGCTCCCCTTCTCCTGCGGAGCTTAAAACTCCAGGCTTCAGGAGAAGGGCTTGTGCCATGTGATCAGTTTTACAAGCCCTGTGCCCTACAGCAGGATCCAAGAGAGCCATGACTGACCCCAATGCTCCCTCAAAGACTCCCACAGTTGCCAGCACTCCTGCTGTTCCCTCAGGTGCAGAGATCCTGGACCTCATCAAGGTCTGGGGGGAGAAAACCGATCTCCATGATCTCCATGTGAGGATGTGAAATGCGTACATCTATGGCTGGATGGCTACCAGCCTGGCCAACAAACTCCACAACCGGACCTTGGACCAGGTCTGGATGAAAATAAAAGAGCTCCGGCAGCCCTACCACAAGGCGAGGAAGCAGAGTGGATGCTCAAGGGTGGCACTGCACATGTGCCACTACTTTGAGGAGCTGGATGCCATCCTGGGAGGATAGCTGGTCACCTCATCATCATCATCATGGAGTCCGGCCAGGACACACCTGGCATCAGGAGGGCGGGGTTTCAGAATCCAAAGAGAAGGAGGAGAAGGAGAAGGAGAAGGAGGCCAGCCAGGGGACCATGCCCACCAGCCAGGACCTGCTCCTCATCCTGGAGCCAGTTCACCCTCCCAGGATGTCTCCCAGGATTCAGAGGAACCCGGGGAAGTCACTTCCGGTGTGTTCTATAACTTTCCCTATCTACATGGGGGGCAGGCAACAGGCTGTGAGGGGCTGTGTATTTCCACTCAGCCTGCTCAGCTTGGGGCCTGTGCACCTAGGTGAACATGGAGCACCAGTCCAGAGCACTCAGCCCCATGACTCTCGCTCATACAGGGACCTCTCCATTCTTCTCACAAGGTTCTTGGAGAGGCCTGCCTTATTCCAGCCTTCATGGTGGGTCACCTTCCCATGACAAGCCACCACGAAGGAGTCCGGGGTCACAGAACCATGGTGCAGTACCGCACACAGCCCAGGGTCATGCCTGCACTCAGACAGCAATCGCTCCCAATCAAGTGCATCAATGCAGAGGAGACTGATCCTGTGCATGGGAACCTGTCGGGGGCCAGGAGGGGGAAGAGGAGCGGACCCCAGTAGTACTCTTTCCAGCAAATGGCATCTGCCGCTCACACACACCACCTCCATTACTCCCCCACAGCAGGCAGGGATAGAAGTTCTGTCTCTGTGGGACACTGCCAGTGCCAGACCCGATGTGTGTGGAACACACTGGGAAGCTGGGTCACTCTGCTCCCCTCCCCCACAGGCTTCTGACCTGGCTGGCACCTTCCCATGCCTGCTTGTTCCTGGGCCGTGGGTGTTGTGATGTTCCCTTGGGACATCTGTGTCCTTTCTAGAAAGTGTCCACTATCTAGGCAACAGATGGCCTTGCTTGAAGCACAGTGCCATTGTCTGAACCAAGACCTTCGATATCAGTGCAGAGATTAGGGCTTATTCCAACCTTCGTGGTGGGACACCTTCCCATGACAAGCCACCAATAAGGAACCACACTGCAGTACCGCACATAGCCCAGGGTCATGCCTGCCCTCAGTGTCTCCTTGGATGACTGCCCTCGTCACATTTCTGCACAGCTGGGGCAGCTGTGAGTTTGGAGCATCCCCCCACCTCCCACGCCATCTACCCGACTCCACAGGATCCACAGGCAGAAGAGAACCCACAAGGACCTGATGCTGGAGCAGATGGCCTGCCTGCAGACCTCATCTGAGGGCTTGAGGAGGAGCCCCCGGGAGCAGGCCACTGACCAGGATCAGAGGAAGTCCACCTGTGACAATCTGGGGCATCAGCACAAGGCCATGTGCTCCTCACTCACCTCAGTGACGGAGCACATGGCCTCATACATGGAGTGTGCCACCAGCCAGCTTTCTCCCTCACCTAACTCCTCCCCCACCCCTGGGACTGCTGGGGCCCCAGAATACATGTCATTGGGAACTTTCAGCTAGCTGAAGTCTCCTGAACAACCCAAGGCAGACACCAGCCCCAGCCCCAGCCCTAAGCCTCTCCCCTAGTCCATGTTCTTTCCCCCCAATCCCTCCCCTGCCGTCTATCCTCCCAATAAACACTCCTGTATTTTTCACAAATGAAGGCTTTATTATTTGTTGTGATGGGGAGGTGGGAAAGGAGGAGAAAAGTCTCAGAGAGGGAATGAAGGGGCCCCTTGTGGAGAGCCGAGAGTGAGTCTCACAGCCGGCCTTGGATAAAACTCTCCCTCAAGGCCTCTCTGATAAGCACCATCCCTTGAAATGCTCTCCTGATGGAGCTGGTGTCTAGCTGCTTATATTCCCTGGCCAGCGTTCAGCCTCAGCTCCCCACCCTGGCAGAAAAGTTTCCCCTTTGTTCTCACACAGGTTGTGGAGCACACAACAAGCCGCCACCACAAAGGGAATGTTGTGCTCATTGAGGTCCAGGCAGGTGAGGAGACACCTGATCCTCCCCTCTAAATGACCAAACACACCACCATAAGTGACTGCTCAGCTTGATGTTGAAGTGCTCCTTGGTGGAGTCCAGGCTGCCCATATAGGGCTTCCTGAGCCAAGGGAGTAAGGGGTAGGCTACATCACCTAGGATTACAATGGGTATGTCCCCCTTCCTGGCTATGATGGTGCAGTCAAAGAAAAAAGTGCAGGTGTACCTCTTTCAGAAGAGGGAGGAGTTCTGGAAGATGCGGATGTTGTGCGCCTTCCCTGACCATCCAATGTTAATGTTAGTGAAGCTTCCCTTGTAATCCATGAGGGCTTGCAGCACCATGGAAGTGTGGCAAGCTTCCAGAGTGTGTTGGCAACATGCTTCTGCAGGGGGATGGTGGGTTGCAGTTGGGGGTCCTGTTGCCTGAGGGCAGAGGCAAGCCACTCACAGTACTTCAGGAAGATGTCCTTCTGCATGCGGAAGTTCTGGAACAACTGCTGGTCATCCCATAGGATGATGTGGTTCCACCAGTCCGAACTGGTTTCCCGCTGCCAGATGCAGTGTTCCACAGTGTCCAGGGAATTGAGGGACATGTGCAGCAGTAGGAGCTCCAAGGCCTGGGTGAGCAGGGCCTCTAGTCCGGGCTGGTCCTTGTCCTGCTGAAGCAGCATGCGAGTGGTCTGGAAGTAGTGTGCCATGAGGCGCAACATGAGGCCTGTGAGCCTAGCACTGCTTTGCAGCAGTTCTGCCTCCATGCTGTGAGTGCTGTGCTATCCACAAGGGCAACCACAGAACTCTGCATCTGTTTGGTGTCCCACAAAGGGAGATGCAGTGGAGGAGTGGTGTGTGAGGCATGGCCATAGAGAGGAGCCCCTGTAAGTGAGCATCACAGCTGCCTGACCAAGAAGCCAGAAGAAGTGTCCACCCTCCTGGTGCCCTCCCTAGAGCGCTTGCGGGAGCTCTAAGTCCAAGGCAGGCTCCAATCATTGTGGATGCGCTATTTCAAAATAATTCTGACTAATTTCAATGCTCTCCTGTAGTGGGGATACACTATTTCAATTTTGTTATTATCTCTAATTTAGTTATTTCTAAATAATTTCCTAATGTGGACATGCCCACAGATGTTAATTATGCCACACTGCACTCTGGGCAGGCAGTAAGAAATGAAGTGACATGCTCTTTTTCACAGTGAATAAGTGGCTGAGCCATGAACAGAGCCCATGCACCTGGCTCTAAGCTCTCTCTGTAACCTATGAGATCACTGTAGTGGTAGCAAAGATAACATTTACAGTTTCCTTCCATTTCCCCAGGTATCCAACTTAGCTTCCTTTTATTTTCTTTAGTATTGTATTCCCTGAAGGACCCACTATAACTTAAATCCATTTATGCATTTAACTGCCTGTACTGGGCACATGCAAGCCTTTGTAAGGCTCTTTTATGATACCACTATGGCACAAAGCAATGTTTAAGCTATTTTACATGTCCAGTGGAAGAATCCCCCTGTGGGGAGCCAGAGAGACTTCTATCCCACTTCTGCTCCCAGGCCCTGAACTAGGGCACACATCAAGAGAGGAGGGAAAATGACCGGGGCACCTATTCCCCATCTTCTAGAACAGGGTTTGGCAACATCTGGCATGCATGCCATAAGTGGCATGCAATATGATTTTCAGTGGCATGCTCAATGAACAGGCTTCCCCTTCTCCCCTTTCCCTCCCCTGCAACGGAGAGCCCCTGCTGGTGATCCAGCATCACACCCCCTGCAAGATTGGAGCCAGTGCCAGCTTCCTGGCGGGGGGGAGTGAGGAGGAGCCCATGTGCCCCACAAACATGAGATTGAGATAGGGGGGAGGAGAGTCTAGTTACGTTTGCGCGCCACCACCACAGGACGCTTAACATAGCGTTACATGTGCATCATCTCTGTTTGCGGAAGTGGAAATGATGTACATCAGCTGAGCCACCCCTTGCAGCAGTTTGACCCTGACCCTTTCTCCATCTAGGTTGGTGACTTCATGGCACGTTCCTGGCTCTGTCACAGCCCCCTAGACAGGAGTGGAGAGGCAAGAAGTAGGCATGTGTGTGTGTGTGCTCTGAAAACCCTGGGAAACCCCGAGGCTGTGCACCTGATCCAGTCTGTGGGGAAGCACGCATGTGCTGCTCCTCCCCTTCCCACAGGAAAAGCTGGAGCAGAGCTCAAGGCATGAGACCAAGCAGGGTGTGTGGTGGAGAGAATGGCACGGTCCAAGACAAGAGGGTTTAAATCTTGGCACACCATGTTGGAAAAGTTTCCGACCCCCGTTCTATAATGACCCCTTGGGGCTCTGGATAGCTGGACATAAAAGGGAGTGTCCTTGAATCTTCTTTGCTTTATGATTTGGACCATCCTAGTGGGCAAAGATCCACAAAACCAGGTAACACAGAGAGGTGGTTTAAATCACATGATCTGAGCCAATTAACTTGCGCTATTAATATTTATTAATGTAACATAACAGTAATAAAATACTGTACCTGAAAGTACCATGTTTTGTTTTATCCAGTGTCAATTAGCTTTTTATTCTTTATATACTTTTCTTTTCATTCAGTTATTATTTGCATAAAAGAGGCTTATTTCCTACATTGCTACTGAATCTGCAGAAATCTAGTACCAAATGAACACAAATGGTTAGCACACTAATATTAAATATCTAACTGCAATTTTTCAGTATCAGTGAAGGATAGATTTTTCACCATTATACCCTGTAAATCAATATTTTTAAAGCTTATGACACATTGTTTGGCTGAAAATGCTGTTGTTCACATGAAGGACCTTTGATTTCTAATCTGATGATGTGTCAAAGTAAAATCTTGAGACTAAGTTTTGTTACCCTGCACCTTTTATAGTCATTTTTACTGTGCAATGGGAAGACAAAATGTACATACATTGATTCTATTTTTCACTTGCTTTTTGCTGGCATAAGTGATGGACAAAGTGTAGGGCAATGATGAATCAGGACCTCAAACTCCACCTAATTATTTAATGATTTTCTATTATTATGTATTCAATAAGTTAAGGGTAAGCATAAATATAGCTGGCACTTCAAAGCAGAGAAGCAGTCTGTCCCTGCTCAGTAGCAAATGGATGTGAAAACAAAGAGGACTTTCTGGTGCAAACCAATAAATAACATTAGAGAAAAAAACTGAGAGGTGGGATGCTCCTGTTATTAGGCCACTATCCTAGGACTTGAGAGACCTGGATTCAAATTCCTGCTCTGATGCAAGCCTTCTGTGTCACTTTGAGCAGTTCACTTGGGCTAGGTCTAGACTGCAGTGCTTTTCCGGGATACCTCAGGTATCCCAGAAAAACAATGTTGTGTCCAGGGAATGCATCTGTTTTTCCCCCCAAAAATTCAGAAAAGTGGATGTGTTCTTTCATCATTCCTGTAAACCTCATTCTACGAGGAAGAAGGGATGTGTCAAAAGAGCAGGTTTTTCTGAAATATGGCACCATGTAGACATGCCAAATTTGGAAAATTCTCTTTTGACAGAAAAGTGGAAAAAGATATGCAAATTGCGGTTCACAATTTGCATATCTTTTTCCGACTTACCTTTTTAGGCTAGACGTAGCCTTAGGCTCACATTGTCAAAGGCAACTCTGGACAACCTAGACTAATCAGTGAGCCAGATGAATGGCCCTCCTTCATCTCAATGGGTCACAAGATTGTTGTAACCAAAGTGGTCTCCCAGGATAGAGCAGTTTTGCTTACTGCGCTTATGCACGTAGAGTGGGTGGGGTGTGCCGATTGAACCACAGGGGCACTTTGATTGGATGCAGAGGGAATGCACGGCTCTCATAGTCAATGTCATGTGCAATCAGCATGCACCTCACTTCATGTGCCCTTGCTTTCACATGTGTGTCTCTAATAATATCAGTAGGAAAAAACTACATTGATGTGAACCAGTGGAATCTGGTAACCTAGCGCACGGATAACAGTAAAAGAGATGTCTCACTGGCCAAACATAGAATCCCAATGGACTGCATGCAGCTCACAGGCTACAGGTTGCCCACTTCCACTGCTCAAAAGCATTGAAATCAACGAGAGTCAGGCAACTAAATACCTCAGAGGATCTTAGCTTTAATATCTTTGTGCCTAAGTTCCTCACATGTACAATGTGGGTAACAGTATTTTTCTACCTCTGAGGGGTTTTGTGAGGCTTAACTCTCTCTCCCCCACTGTGAATGACAAAGTTTTGCCATGGCAAGTGCAAACATGAATGCGGCTTTGTCAGCAGGAGCGCTCTCCTTCCCACAAAGCAAAAGCCACTCATAAGTGATGGAAGTAATTTGCTGGCAAAATTGCAAACAGCGTTCACACATACTGACTTTTTTAGCGACAAACTGGTGCTAAAAACTGTATAGTTTAGACATACCCATAAGAACAAATTTGGCATTAGATGCTGATTTGCTACCCAAGCAAAATGTTTGCAGGATTCTTCAATATTTGTCAGTATTTAGCAGCCTTTACCTCTGTCAGGCCAAAGGCTTGTAATGCTTCCTATGAAATCTTATATTCTTTTTCTCATTAAATTAATATTCAGACAAGTTTGTATCTTTTTTGTCAGCTGAAGAACCCTTCTCTTCAAGCTTTAAGATGATAGATGGATTAGCTGGGTTAAGATGACTTTTTCTGGTAACACTATAAGAAATCTTGAAGAAATAAATCCTTTGAAATACTCTTTTGTTCTGTTCTGTATATTTGGCTGAGTGGCTAAAAGAGTTTATCCACTTGAATATGTTGAGACTGTGGATTAACATCAGTGTAGTAATAGCATGGAGTCTTTCTTGCCCTTTCTCATTGTGATTTGGTTTTCTGTTAATAGTAATCTAGTAGTTACAATCAAGGAGTGGACAATCAGTGTTTTTTTAGGCTTTAATTAAAGCTCCACCACTGATTTGCTTTGTGATCCAGAAGCTGATACCTTGATTCCTGTTAAATAGTGCTTTGTGCCATGAATAGTCCCACTAAAGGCAATGGAATTGGTGTGAAATAAAGTGCTTCTAAACTAAAGTAAAATTATCAGAAGCAGGCCTTTAATTTATATTTGCCTTCATTACTCTACTGTAATATGTAGATAAAAATGCTTCCTTCCTACGCAATTTCTGCCTTGTTGATTGAAATTGCAAGCCCTTCAGTTTTCAGGGACTATCTTCTTCTATCTGTTTGTAGTACCTAGCATTTTAGGGCTCCAATCTTATCTGAAATGCTACACATTACTGAAATACAAATACATTTTCATTTTGCACCTTTCTAAAGTTGACTGGCATGCTAAGCTTTAGAAAGGTTTGTTAAGCAACTATTCAAACCATTTTAATAACAAATGTGCAAAATAACTGCCTTTATTACACACATTCTGACGTGTGTGAATGTTAAAATATTTAAACTGTGTGTAGTTTAACTTTGACAATAATTGGAGAGCAAATGCTTGACATGCTTAAAATTAATGTGCTTTGTTTCAGAAAAGCATTGAACTGCTACAGTAATCTTAAAGCTCTGCTGTACACTACTCTTGGGAGATCAAATTATTGGAGCTTGTTTTTCTTGGAATATGAGTTCAAAATTAGGTGTTCTTTGCATTTGCAACACATAGTGATTTCAAATTGTATTGGGACCTTTCACATAGAGGATGCCTTCACATTTCCATTGTAAGATTTCAACTCTGGAAATCCATAGGCACTTGTGCCCAGATTTTCCTTAGAGCTCTGCTCCCATTGAGACATCTAAATAAGGCGCAGATGTTTAAAACTGCCCAGTACTCAACAGACTGAGCATTTATGCCACTATGGTTGCTTATTTATGTTCCTAAATGAGATCTAAGTCCTTCTGAAAATTCTGGCCTTCAGTTAATTTTCTCAAGTGTTAATTCAATGAGACTAGTTTCATGGGCAGAGTTGCTTGTGTCAGCCTGTATTTCCATGTTATGTTATTTAAGTTAAAGCTGAGATTCTCATGTATTCATATGACTCCTGGATGGGGATGTGCAGGTTTAACTGGTAAGCCTCACCAGTGGTGAAAGTAACTTAACATTTCTTATAGGTACCACTGTCCTATTGCAACCAGGGTCCCTGCTGGCTCTTTGAATAGCTCCCTGCTGGCTTTTGCCACAGTTGGGCTAGCTCTTGCCAAAGCTGCACGCCATGGCACACCCATTTACTTTCAGTTCTGAGCATCCTCCTTAACAGGTGAGGCTTATTGGTTAAGGTTAGCCAGTGGTTTGGGAAAGCTCCCCACCTGCTGGGCAGAGTAAATAAAACCATTTATTTGGTTAACCAATTCAAGGGGATTGAGCCCAGGGCTGCAACCCAGAGGCAGGAGTTGCTCCAGCTGGGATGCCAGAGCAATCTATGCTTGCAGCGGCGAGGGCGAGAATGTTCCCACCCATTGGTGGGCAGGGAAGCTGCTCTAGCCAGGTTGGAGCAGCCCTGGGCTCAATCCCCTTGAATTGCTTAACCAAATAAATAGGATAGTCCAGAATTTGGGCTATCAGATGAATATCAAACATCATGAGACTTGTGATAAAATCATGAAAGTTGGCCACACTGGCCCCTATCACCACAAGATGCTATTTAGCATTCAGTCCCCAAATTTAAAAAAAAAATCTTTGTTTCAAAATGCATGAAATGCCAGTCTTGGAATCTAGATCTATGTAGAAAAAGCCAAATGTAAAACTGCATTCTATTATCGATTTCATCAACATTCTTTTAGTCTGAAATTTAACTTAAGAAGCAAAGTTTAACATTGGAGAATGAGATCCTTTAATTTTCACAAGGACTAAGGATTGTTTTTATAATCCATTACATTTTAAAGTTAATATAATTGTGTTTTCTAAGGCATTATTTTTCTGTCCACCACTAGACTTGGGAGCTGTTTGAGATTTCCTGAATTTTGACTTCTTTGATGAAATTTTTATCTACATTTTGATGAATTAAAGTGATTAATTTTACATAATATTAAAGTGATTTATTTTATATAAAATTTTTCTGTGTCAAATATATTTAATCCTTTGATCTCTTGTATTATATTGTTGCTATAAGAAATCTAAATTTGAGATTCTGGCAAACAAAATTGGAAATTTGATGAAAATAGGCACACTTTTCATGACACTTTTTGAGAACAAGCTCTCATTTTTCAAGCAGCTGCAATAAGATGGTTATGTTAGGGCTTATCATATCCATACATATAGATTCATATAAAATAAAATAGAAAAGGAGAAGGAATTGAGCCAATGTTCCCTGTAAGACGTGCACTTTGGTGGCCACCCAGGAAAGGTTCATATGCCAGTCAGCTGATTAGCAGAGCACCCACAGCCAACAGCCTGTGTTTCTACTGGTGATGCACATCCACACATGCCTTGGTGCACATAACAAAATGTATTCCCCACATGTATAGAAAAAATTAGGCAGTATACTGAATAGAGCTATTAAGGAGTCCTTAGAGGAAGATACTTAGATGTGTGAATTGGAATAGCTGCTCTGAACTAACCAGAACTATACCACCTGCAGTTCTGTCTCATGGTATTAAGTTTCTCACTGTGCAACTGGAGCAAAAGCAATAAGTCTGATTTTCATTTACACTAAAACCACTTTACATGAGTCTAGCCATGTAAAAGGAGTTTTAAAGATGATGCAAACATAACTGACTCCCACTTTAAACCCCCTTGCCCAGTCAGAGCAGAGTTAAGGGATCTTAGCATGACTGAGAATCAAGCCCTAAATGTCTTACTTGTGGGATATCCAGGACCATAGATCAGAACTTCCATTAAATAAGTAGTGCCATTTAGACTTCATTGGCACTGTGGCGGAGTGGCACTGTATGTGAAAGATAATGTAGAATCAAATGAAATAAAAATATTAAATGAATCAACATGTTCAATAGAATCGCTATGGATAGTAATTCCATGCTCCAAAAATAAGAAATTAGCAGTAGGGATATATTACCGACCACCTGACCAGGACAGGATACTGACATTGAAATGCTGAGGGAGATTAGAGGAGGCTACCAAAACAAAGAACTCTATAATAATGGGGATTTTAATTACCCCCATATTGACTGGATACATGTCACCTCAGGAAGAGAAGCGGAGATAAAATTTCTCAATGGCTTAAATGACTGCTTCTTGGAGCAGCTGGTGCAGGAACCCACAAGGGAGAGGCAATTCTCGATTTAGTCCTGAGTGGAGGCGCAGGATCAGGTCAGAAATAACCGTTACAGGACCAGCAGGAATAGTGACCATAATATAATAACATTCAACATTCCTGTGGTGGGAAGAACACCTCAGCAGACCAGCACCCTGGCATTTAATTTCAAAGAATTACACAAAAATGAGGAGGTTAGTTAAACAGAAATTAAAGGCACAGTGACTAGAGCCAAATCCTGCAAGCTGCATGGAAACTTTTAAAGACACCATAATAGAGGCCCAACTTAAATGTATACCCCAAATTAAAAAACATAGCAAGAGACCTAAAAAAGAGTCACCATGGCTTAACCACCATGTAAAAGAAGCAGTGAGGACAAAAAGGCATCTTTTAAGAAGTGGAAGTCCAATCCTAGTGAGATAAATAGAAAGGAACATAAACACTGTCAAATCAAGTGTAAAAATGTAATAAGAAAAGCAAAAAAAGATTTTGAGGAACAGCTAGCCAAAAACTCAAAAAGAAATAACAAAATGTTTTTTAAGTACATTAGAAGCAGGAAGCCTGCTAAAAAACCTGTGGGTCCCCTAGATGATCGAACTATAAAAGGCGCAATCAAGGACGATAAAGCCATTGCAGAGAAACTAAATGATTTCTTTGCTTCAGTCTTCACGGCTGAGGACGTCTGGGAGATTCCCAAATCTGCACCGTCCTTTGTGGGTGATGAATCTGAGGAACTGTCCCGGATTGAAGTGTCATTAGAGGAGGTTTTGGAACAAATAGAAAAACTTAATGTTAACAAATCTCCGGGACCGGATGGCATTCATCCAAGGGTTCTAAAAAGAACTCAAATGGGAAATTGCTGAACTATTATCTGTGGTTTGTAACCTATCCCTTAAATCGGCTTCCGTACCTAATGACTGGAAGGTAGCCAACGTGACACCAATATTTAAAAAGGGCTCTAGAGGCGATCCGGGCAATTACAGACCGGTAAGTCTAACTTCAGTACCTGGCAAATTAGTGAAACAATAGTAAAGAATAAAATTGTGAAGCATGTAGAAGAACATAATTTGTTGGACAAAAGTCAACATGGTTTCTGTAAAGGGAAATCCTGTCTTACTAATCTATTAGAGTTCTTTGAAGGGTTAACAAACATGCAGACAAGGGGATCCAGTAGATATAGTATACTTAGATTTCCAGAAAGCCTTTGACAAGGTCCCTCACCAAAGGCTCTTGTGTAAATTACATGGCCATGGGATAAGAGGGAAGGTCCTTTCTTGGATTGAGAACTGGTTAAAGACAGGAAACAAAGGGTAGGAATAAATGGTAAATTTTCAGAATGGAGAGGGGTAACTAGTGGTGTCCCCCAAGGGTCAGTCCTAGGACCAATCCTGTTCAACTTATTCATAAATGATCTGGAGAAAGGGGTAAGCAGTGAGGTGGTAAAGTTTGCAGATGATACCAAACTGTTTAGGATAGTCAAGACAGAAGCAGACTGTAAGGGACTCCAAGAAGATCTCACCAAACTGAGTGATTGGGCAACAAAATGGCAAATGAAATTTAATGTGGATAAGTGTAAAGTAATGCACATCGGGAAAAATAACCCCAACTATACGTACAGTATGATGGGGGCTAATTTAGCTATGACAAATCAGGAAAGAGATCTTGGAGTTATCGTGGACAGTTCTCTGAAAACTTCCACACAGTGTGCAGCGGTCAAAAAGGCAAATAGGATGCTAGGTATTATTAAGAAAGGGATAGAAAATAAGACCCAGAATATCTTACTGCCCTGTATAAAACTATGGTACGCCCACATCTTGAATACTGTGTACAGATGTGGTCTCCTCACCTCAAAAAGATATTTTGGCCTTGGAAAGGGTTCAGAAAAGGGCAACTAAAATGATTAGGGGTTTGGAACGGGTCCCATATGAGGAGAGGTTAAAGCGACTGGGACTTTTCAGTTTAGAAAAGAGGAGACTGAGGGGATATGATAGAGGTGTATAAAATCATGAGTGGTGTGGAGAGGGCCGATAAAGAAAAGTTATTTATTAGTTCCTAAATAGAAGAACTAGAGGACAACAAATGAAATTAATGGGTAGCAGGTTTAAAACTAATAAAAGAAAGTTCTTCTTCACACAGCGTGTAGTCAGCATGTGGAACTCCTTGCCGGAGGAGGCTGTGAAGGCTAGGAATATAACAGAGTTTAAAGAGAAGCTAGATAATTTCATGGAGGTTAGGTCCATAAAAGGCTATTAGCCAGGGGATAAAATGGTGTCCTTGGCCTCTGTTTGACAGAGGCTGAGAGGGATGGCAGGAGACAAATCGCTTGATCATTGTCTTGGTCCACCCCCTCTGGGGCACCTGGTGCTGGCCGCTGTTGGCAGACAGGATACTGGGCTAGATGGACCTTTGGTCTGACCCGGTACGGCCGTTCTTATGTTCTTATTGATCTGATTTACTTGAGTTGAATGACATAGAATACACCAGCTGAGAGTCTAGTCCCATGGTCAACAACCCATCGATCATGATCGACTGGTCAATCCTGGGGGCCCGACCAGTTGACTGCAAGGCTTTCGGGGGGCCCCCCTCGCTGCCCCCACCCACAAGATGCAGGCCGTGCTGATGCTACCTCCAGGGACAATGGAGGTAGTGCGGGTTTCTGGTGGGATGGGGGGAGAGTTCTGCAGCTGCGCGCCAGGTCCTGGAAGTGTGCGGGCTGCTCTTCCTCCCCCCCCCCCACAACAGCCAGTGTGGTACCCAAAACACCGGTCCGTCGCACGCTAGGGACTTTATTCCCCTGCTCCCTTCCTGAGCATGGGGAAGGGGGTGGGGATCCTGGACTGCACCGGCTCCATCTGCTCGGGTGGTGCACACTGCTGTGGGGAGTGGAGGAGCAAGGCATGCACTGCCTGAGTGGTTGGGGC
Organism: Rafetus swinhoei; assembly: GCA_019425775.1. Taxonomy (NCBI): domain Eukaryota; kingdom Metazoa; phylum Chordata; order Testudines; family Trionychidae; genus Rafetus; species Rafetus swinhoei. The sequence continues at coordinate 23,919,273 of CM033425.1, read as the reverse complement.
TGGTGTGGTCCGGGACTCCCCTTTTCCCCCACCCCCGCACAGGAAGGCAGCAGGGAAATAAAGTCTTCAGCACGCCGGCTCCAGCTGGTGCAGTCCAGGACTCTCCCTTTCCCCATTCCCACCCCACACAGGAAGGCATCAGGCATGTGATGGACCAGTGTTTCAGGTATTGCACAGCTGTTTGGGGGACAGGGGAGCAGCCCACACATTTCCTGGGTCTTGGCGTGCAGCTGCAGGATCCCCAGGTACCGGTCCCTGTCCCCTCTCCCCACCCAGACCCCCACAAGTACCCTGCCCCAGGACCCACCAGCACCCTGTCCCCTTCCCCAGACCCCTGCCCTGGCATTCACTGGTACCCTGTCCCCTGCCTCAGCACCCTGTCCCCTGCCCCAGGCCCCTGCCCTGGCACCCTATCCCCTGCCCCAGCACCCATTGGCACCCTGTCCCAGCACCCTGTCCCCTGTCCCCTGCCCTGGCCCCCACTGGCACCCTGTCCCCTGCCCCAGCACTCACAAGCACTCTGTCCCCTGCCCTAGCATCCTATCCCCTGCCACAGCACCCTGTCCTCTGCCCCCACCAGCACAGTTGGGGCCACATTTGCAAGGCTTGGGGGGGTTCGAGGGGTTGTGTTTTTGTATCTCACTTGTGTGGCCCCGACTTACTTTTCTGTGGGCCAGTGACCCCTGACTCAAAACAGGTTCCTCACCCCTCTCATAAATAAAGACATTGCTGAACTCTTTTGTGTTTGACATAATATTTTATTTAAAAATGAAGCCTGGTCAACAAGCCCCAATTGGGGCCAAGCCCTCATCTGGCCACAAAATCATAACATTCCTGTCCCCCCTACCCCAACCCCAAATCTGAGTCTCCCATATACTGCAACCCCCTGTCCTGAGCCTCTCACATCCCCAAACTCCTGCACCCCCACATCCTCAGTCTTCTGCCACAATACACGTGCACCATTCACACACTACAAATCTGTGTCCTGAGCCCATCATACTTCCAACCTCCCTGCCCTGAGCCCCTCACACACCCCAACCAAAACTAACACCGCACCCTCACATCCACAAGCCTGTGGCTTGCTCAGCACCCCAACCCTCCACCTGAGCCCAACACTCCCCAGCCTGGATCCCCCTTCCTGAGCCAGCGTCCCCTTCTCCACATCCTCCTGCATCCAGATTCCCTCTCAGAGCTTGCACCTCTCAATCTTTCCCACACCTAAATCACTCATTCCCACCCCAGAGCCCGCACCTTCTGTTTCAACCCAGTGAGGCTAGACTGGGAGTTTTTCTGGCAAGCACGCTCTTTTGGCAGCCCCTGTATTCCTTGTTCCACAAGGAATGATGGGGTTTCCAAAAGAAGGGTTTTTTTCAACATTTAGCCCAGTCTAGATGGGCCAAATGTCAGAAAAATTTCTTCCAACAGAAGGATCGAATAAAAGCGGCAGTGTAGCCGTGCCCTGAGAGTGTATAAGAGCTGGGGATAGCAAGTGATGGAGAGAAGGGGAACAGAGAGGGCAGGGCCTCAAGGAAAGGGTGGGGTCTTGTGGAAGGGATGGGGTAGATCTTAGCTTGTTCTGACATTTAAAAAGTGATCTTGGGTGTAAAAAGGTTGGAGACCACTGGTCTAGTCCATAATTAGCAAAGAAAATATGACTGGTTTCTATGTAAGTTCATCCCCTACAATGGTGATGGGAGAAGAATCCATGGGGTCTGATTCTGTTCTCATTCATAAATAAAAAATAATTCCATTTAGGTAGTTTCAGAGGGGTAGCCAAGTTAGTCTGTAACTGGAAAAATCTAAAAAACAACGAATGGTCTAGCAGTACCTTAAAGACTAACAAAACATGTAGATGGTATCATGAGCTTTTGTGGGTACAACCCACTTCTTCTGAAGTACCCAGGAAAGCTCATGATACCATCTACATGTTTTGTTAGTCTTTAAGGTGCTGCTAGACCATTCATTGTTTTTTAGGATTTTCCACTTAGGTGAAGGGAGTTACAATCATGTAAAACCAGTGCAAATTAGATCAGAACCAGGCCATGTGGTTTTGTTTTCATAATGATCATGATAATTATAGGAGCGTAGGTATCATTACCATACAGACTATAATGTTGTTTTCATGCTGCATCATGGCATGATTTCAGCTGGTAGATAGCCAGAAGAAAGTAACCATTCTGTAATGCTCTAAGTTAAAATATATCAACTCAGCACATTTCCAGTACTGCCAACGAAGACACTTTCCCCAAGAAAATTTTGCAAAGAATGATTCACTTTGTTGCTGCATTGAGTCTTGTTAATGTACTATGTATAGAGTTGTGGCTTAGTTAATGGGAGTAGAAGTAAAGAAACAAGATACAGTTTCTTAAGCCTAGTAGGATCCTTAAATTATTTCAGAATGACTGAGAGGTTCCCAGAGAGGTCACAATGAGGCCAGGTCTACACTAAAGGGAAAGGGGCAGTTACCTGGAGTTAATGTGCCTTAATTTGAGCTTCCCCACCGTCATTTGCTCCCATCAGCTTTTCTTACTCCTCACAGGAGCAGGCGTACCAGCTGCCTTCCGTGGTGTCCTCCGAGTTCGATTTAGCAGGTCTTTACTAGGAAAACAAAATGTTCCTTGCTTGTGTGTTGTTTCACGCTGACAGGTGAAATAAACATTAGAAGAAGGATGACAGCTATCCAAACCCCTTCAATGTAATAGGAAATAATTTTGCTTTACTTAACATGACAGTAAAAGTAAAAATACAAGATGCTAAAATAAGACAAAGAATGGGCGTGGCACAGTGAGAATTAGGGTATGTCTACAGAGCAAAGTTATTTTGAAATAACAGCCGTTATTTCAAAATAACTTTACTAGCATCTACACAGCCAAACCGTTATTTCAAAATTAATTTGAAATAGCGGAGCGCTTATTTCGAATTTGGTAAACCTCATTCCACGAGTAATAATGCCAAATTCGAAATAAGCGCTCCGCTATTTCAAATTAATTTTGAAATAATGGTTTGGCTGTGTAGATGCTAGTAAAGTTATTTTGAAATAACGGCTGTTATTTCAAGTGCTCTGTAGACACTTATATAGAAATAGGAGGCCTCCAGCCTTTCCAGAGTGCCCTGGTAGCCACTCCATCCTCAACCAAGAACACTCCTCTCCCTCCCCCCTCCCCAGAGCCCTTAAAGGGGTTGACTCTGGCCACAGTGCCTGGGCCAGCTCCAAGTCTGCTAGCCCAGAGCCAGCAGTCACTGCCCCTGACCCAGTGGCCCCAAAACAAGCCACTGGCAGCCAGCCCTCCACCATGCCCCACGACCAATCTGCCGCTCCCAGGAGCCTGCCAGGGCCCGGAGAAGGTGGGCGCCTTTCTGGTCCAGGGTGTCGATCATGGACCTTATTCAGGTTCGGGGGGGGGGATGCCCCCAATGTCCATGATCTCCGCGCTAGACGGAGGAACGTGGCTGTCTATGGCAGGATAGCTGCCAGCCTGGCCACCAAAGGCCACATGCAAACCCACGACCAGGTTTGCATGAAAATCAAGTTGGTCCAGCAAGGCCCCCAACTCTGAGCACTGTGTTTCCCCTCCCGCTTCTTCCCCTTGCTTCCCCCTTCCAGCTCCCTCCTCCTAGGTTTCCCCCTCCCCTCTCCCATCCTCTCTTCTCCCCTCTCCTGCCTCCTTTCCCCAGTCTCACCAGAGTTTCATTCTCCCCCCCCCCCCAGTTTTGTTAAATAAAGAGAGTTTGTGTTCATGAAAATACATGTATTTTATTTGACATCAGGAAGGGGGGTTAGGGAGGGGTGGACATACCCTTACTGTCATAGTAAGTCAATGTATTATATGAATGCTGAGTGTTAGCATGATCAGGAAGATATGGGAATAGAACGTCTGGAAAATTGCAGTATTCCTCAAATAGCTGGACAAGTACAACATTAACTCAAATGTTAGCATTTTATTATTTAGACACTGACATTTTAAACTCACATTGGAAATGGTAAATTTGATGTGAGAGAATGTTTGATACTGCAGCAATTCTGAGTTCTTCAAGCCTTTTGCCAGGGCAATTGCACAAACAGTCTATATGTATCCAGCCTAACTCAGTATCTAGTCAATAAATTGCACCATAGTCTAATTCTTCCAATATGGGTGTCTTGGTTGGGAAAATCTGTGTGGGATTTCCTCAAGGCTGGGTACCAGAAAGGGAAGGTCAATATAATTGCCCATGGAAGGATCACTGAATCTGGGAGAAACCTCTGGTACTGGCTCTTATGCCGTCACCCTCTCCGATGTTCTCTTCCAGGTGTGGCAGGGGGAGAAGTGGTTAGCACTTCCTTCTATCTCAGAAACCTTAACTCCTGCACAGGGGGCTTTGGCAGCTGATATAATTTAGAGGGTCTATTTGGGGGTTTTGGCAGCTGGTATAATTTAGAGCATCTGGAGATTGATCTTCACAGGCTGAGTTCAGAACTAGTCATTTTTGTATCCTTCCTCAATAGATAATGAACTCTTAGCTTCTGCGTTCAAACATAGTGCAATGTAAATATCCATCTCCAGGGCATTCCTATTAGAACAGCTGCATGCAATACCACCAGAGCAATTTAAAGTAATGTATTGTTGTGCCAACCAATCTGGATAACTGGAAGCCAAAAGAAAAGAAAGCAAATGTTGTTTAACTTTCTCCATTTACCAATGCCTGTCCCCTGTAAACTTAGTGGTGTTTTCTTCAGAACTTTAATGTTATTTCAATGCATTTTTATGTGAATATGCCCTCTAACATCTATGGGTATCTCCAGCAATGCAAATGTAGTTTTGTGTTTTTGTGTCAATTTCTGTCAATGACCCAAACTCATCAATTGACAATATTTTGTTTTACTAACTTCTAGTACCTTATTTGCTCTATAGTGCCTGCCCTTCTCCTTCATGCGAGCACTATTCTAACATGTAGTTTTGTGGAAGAACTGGAAGTGCTAATAAATAAGTACAATTATGACATTGTTGGCATCACAGAAACTTGGTGGGATAATACACATAATTGGAATGTTTGTATGGAAGGGTACAGTTTGCTCAGGAAGGATAGACAGGGGAAAAAGGGAGGAGGTGTTGCCTTATACATTAAAAATGAACACACTTGGAGTGAGGTGGAGATGGACATAGGAGAAGTGTTGAGAGTCTCTGGGTTAGGCTAAAGGGATTAAAAACAAAGGTGATGTCATGCTAGGAGTCTACTACAGGCCACATACCCAGGTGGAAGAAGTGGATGAGGCTTTTTCAAACAACTAACAAAATCATCCAAAGCCCAAGATTTGGTGGTGATGAGGACTTCAACTATCCAGATATATGTTGGGAAAATAACACTGCAGGGCACAGACTATCAATAAGTTCTTGGACTGCATTGGAGACAACTTTTTATTTCAGAAGGTTGAAAAGCTACCAGGGGAAGCTGTTCTAGATTTGATCCTAACAAATAGGAGGAACTGGTTGAGAATTTGAAAGTGGAAGGCAGCTTGGGTGAAAGTGATCATGAAATCATAGAGTTCACAATTCTAAGGAAGGGTAGAAGGAGAACAGCAAAATAGAGACAATGGATTTCAGGAAGGTGGATTTTGGTAAGCTCAGAGAGCTGATAGGTAAGGTCCATGGGAATCGAGACTGAGGGAAAAACAACTGAGGAGAGTTGGCAGTTTTCAAAGGGACATTGTTAAGGGCCCAAAAGCAAGCTATTCGATGTGTCGGAAAGATAGAAAATATGGCAAAAGACCGCCTTGGCTTAACCACGAGATCTTGCATGATCTAAAAATAAAAAGAGTCATATAAAAATGGAAAGTAGGACAAATTACAAAGGATGAATATAGGCAAACAGCACAGGAATGCAGGGGCAAGATTAGAAAGGCAAAGGCACAGAATGAGCTCAAACTAGCTACGGAATAAAGGGAAACAAGAAGACTTTTTATAAATACATTAGAAGCAAGAGGAAGACCAAGGAGGGGTAGGCCCACTGGTCAGTGAGGAGGGAGAAACAGTAACAGGAAACTTGGAAATGGCAGAGATGCTCAATGACTTCTTTGTTTCGGTCTTCACCGAGAAGTCTGTAGGAATGCCTAACATAGTGAATACTAGTGGGAAGGGGTAGTTTTAGAAGGTAAAATAAAAAAGAACAAGTCAAAAATCACCTAGAAAAGTTAGATGCCTGCAAGTCACCAGGGCCTGATGAAATGCATCCTAGAATACTCAAGGAGCTGATAGAGGAGGTATCTGAGCCTCTAGCTATCATCTTTGGAAAATCATGGAGACAGGAGAGATTCCAGAAGACTGGAAAAGGGCAAATATAGTGCCCATTTATAAAAGGGAAATAAGAACAACCCAGGAATCTACAGACCAGTTAGTTTAACTTCTGTGCCAGGGAAGATAATGGAGCAAGTAATAAGGAAATCATCTGTAAACACTTGGAATGTGGCAAGGTGATAGGGAATAGCCAGCATGGATTTGTAAAGAACAAATCATGTCAAACCAATCTGATAGCTTTCTTTAATAGGATAACGAGTCTTGTGGATAAGGGAGAAGCGTGGATGTGGTATACCTAGACTTTAGTAAGGCGCTTGATACGGTCTCGCATGATATTCTTATCAATAAACTAGGTAAATACAACTTAGATGGGGCTACTATAAGGTGGGTGCATAACTGGCTGGATAACCGCACTCAGAGAGTAGTTATTAATGGTTCACAATCCTGCTGGAAAGGCATAACAAGTGGGGTTCCAGGGGTCTGTTTTGGGACCGGCTCTGTTCAATATCTTCATCAACGATTTAGATATTGGTATAGAAAGTACGCTTATTAAGTTTGCAGATGATACCAAGCTGGGAATGATTGCAACTGCTTTGGAGGATAGGGTCATAATTCAAAATGATCTGGACAAATTGGAGAAATGGTCTGAGGTAAATAGGATGAAGTTTAATAAAGACAAATGCAAAGTGCTCCACTTAGGAAGGAGCAATCAGTTTCATACATACAGAATGGGAAGCGACTGTCTGGGAAGGAGTATGGCAGAAAGGGATCTAGGGGTTATAGGACCACAAGTTGAATATGAGTCAGCAGTGTGATGCTGTTGTAAAGAAGCAAACATGATTCTGGGATGCATTAACAGGTGTGTTGTGAGCAAGACACGAAGTCATTCTTCCGCTCTACTCTGCGCTGGTTAAGCCTCAGTTGGAGTATTGTATCCAGTTCTGGGCACCGCATTTCAAGAAAGATGTGGAGAAATTGGAGAGGGTCCAGAGAAGAGCAACGAGAATGATTAAAGGTCTAGAGAACATGACCTATGAGGGAAGACTGAAGGAATTGGGTTTGTTTAGTTTAGAAAAGAGAAGATTGAGGGGGGACATGATAGCAGTTTTCAGATATCTAAAAAGGTGTCATAAGGAGGAGGGAGAAAACTTGTTCATCTTGGCCTCTGAGGATAGAACAAGAAGCAATGGGCTTAAACTGCAGCAAGGAGGTTTAGGTTGGACATGAGGAAAAAGTTCCTAACTGTCAGGGTAGTCAGACACTGGAATAAATTGCCCAGGGAGGTTGTGGAATCTCCATCTCTGGAGATATTTAAGAGTAGGTTAGATAAATGTCTATCAGGGATGGTCTAGACAGTATTTGGTCCTGCCATGAGGGCAGGGGACTGGACTCGATGACCTCTCGACGTCCCTTCCAGTCCTAGTATTCTATGATTCTATGTACAGCCTGGTTGCCATTCCAGAAACTCTTCATTTCTTTAGTGAATTTAAAGGCTGACTTATAAGCAGCATAAAAAAATTGGGACGCTTCAAGTGAAAGCCCAAGTGCTTTATCAGTTGAACAGGAAATGACCTGCAAGTTTTATTACTTACACCTGAAACAAAATGCCTCATGTGACTTGCACAGATTTCCATCCCTTGCCATATCCACAATTGTATATTCATGAGGCAGGGATGGATTAAGTATGAGAGTCAGCAGTCACAGAGATTTAGGATCCCTTTCCAAACATATCACCATACTGTTTTCTGTGTGACAGTAAATTACAATTGTAAATATTATTGGAAGTCATGTCCCCTAAAGCTTATGGACACTGTTAGCTTGGACACTGTTAGCTTGGTTCTGGCATGAAGCCTTAGTTGGAAAATACCTAGATGCTCTTCTTACTCATTAAATAAAAGGTTTTCCAGCTCAGAATTTGAAAGCATAAATAAGTGTTATATAGTGTTGTACTCAGGAGAAAAACTACTATGGTGATACAAACCAATTAAAGTTAATGAGATTAACAATGATAATGGGTTTGATTAATTGTTGGAACTGGCAGTGTGGTCAAGCGAAGGGAGCACCTGTCTGAGGGAATGTCTACACTAGCTCCCTAGTTCGAACTAGGGTGGCTAATGTAGGCATTCGAAGTTGCAAGTGAAGCCCAGGATTTAAATATCCGGGCTATATTTGCATCTTCCGTCGGCGCCATTTTAAATCCTTAGTCGAACTAACTGCCGGCTTACACATGGCAGTCAAGCGTTAACTCGAACTAAGTCCTTAGTTCGAGTTAACTGTTACACCTCATTCCACGAGGTGTAACAGTTCGAGTTAACGTTTGACTGCCTCGTGTAGCCGCGGGCAGTTAGTTCAGACTAAGGGGATTTAAAAATGGCGCCCGGACAGGAAGATGCAAATATAGCCCGGGATATTTAAATCCTGGGCTTCACTTGCAACTTCGAATGCCTACATTAGCCTCCCTAGTTCGAACTAGGGGGCTAGTGTAGACATACCCTGAGAGAGTGGATCTCTCAAATTCTAATCTTGGTTTTGTTACTGAATTTCTGTGTGTCCTTGGTGAGTCACATAAGAGAACTTTCAGAGGACTTAAGCACCCTTAGCTCCTCTTTGCTTCTGCTGAAATTGTGGATGCTTAAATTTCTGAAATCCAGACTGTTAGCCTATTTATGTTTCAGCTCCCCCATTTGTATACTTCATGAAATGACAAATTAAAAAGGGTTTACTGAAGCCTGTAAAGACTTCCCTTTTATCAAAGTGGACATGTAAGAGGGTGAACTGCAGGGCTCCTGATCGAAATTAAGGGTTACTTTAACCTCAGGAAATGGGGGGAAGGAAGTGCTTTTTTGCTAAAGAAGGAAATCTGAATTTTATTTTTAATTCTCAAAAGTAAGTTCTTTTCACTTTTACTGTTGTGTTTACTTATTTTTTAACTTAGAAATATAACAAATAATAAGGCTTCATATCCCAGCTTTTGCTGGAGTCCTATTTGGAGGCTGGAGAACTGGAGTGGAAGCTTACTCTGCTATCAGATGAAGGGGCAGGGAGTCAGTTTCCCAAGTGTTTGTGAATAATTTGCTTTTTAGTAGCATATGTTTAAAAGGGGAAGAGAAGAATTTTATACAGTCTAATTCAAAATAATTGCATTCCTCTTAATTGCTCAAGTTCTAGTTCTTCTCCCATGTGATGCCAATATCCCAATGGTTGTCTAGTCCTTCCATAAAGGAGGATAAAATCTGACATTTCTAAGGTATAGACAAGCAGGGGAGCAGCATTTTTAGAAGGTAAAAATATGAAAATGGAGATCTCCTCTCTACTCCCTCATGAATAAGCACAAATTGTTAGAAACTAGTATTTTTCTCTTTGCAAGTTGCTTTGGTTTAGGGGAATGTTGAAACTTTTCTGTTGAATCTGTTTTTTGTCAGAAAATTAGGTTGTTGACAAACAGAATAAAATTATGACAAAATTTTTATGGAAGGTGTTTGCTTTATATGGAAAACTGATATTTTTTTAAAGCAAAACCTGAAAATGTTACTCTTCCAGTAAATAATATACAAGTGAAAAATCCAAGGATACGGAGGGAGGTTTGTTTGCAACCACCATATCTAGGTACATTCTCCATTGGAAAACAGTGAAAAATTGTTGCAAGAAAAGTCTATATTTGATTTGATTTTTTTCATAAAATATAAAACCTTGAAAAACATTATTACTATCAGGAAGGATCTGTACATGTGTCACTATGAATCTGAAAGTACAGAACTTTAGTGGCCCCCTAAATCTAGTCTTAACTCTGAAGCCTAATCATGTACTTTATCAATTTATATAATGATGGCTGCTAACAAATGTCTACTGCCAATGGAGTTTGCTATGCCCAAGTAGGTCAGGGAAGATGGCAAAACCCATGGCCCCAGGCAAGCATGTTATTTTAGGGCATCTCCTTGAGGAAGTAAAAAAGAAGCCATTTGCTCTTGTGCCTGTCTCTGCAGGCTGGTCCCAAAAGCATCTTGGTGAAGAACAGAATGATTTCAAGCGTTTGCTAAAGAAGATAAAGTTATTAAGGAAAGGCTTTGGGCAGCACACTGCTGTTTAGTATTTAAATTACTAGGATAGAGGTGAAAAGGGCAAGTAAGGAGATTTATGTAGAGCAACATTGGCTGGAGATTTCTCTGATGAAAATCACATGCAGAGTCTTAACCCTTTCCTTTTCGTGAGGTATATGTTATTATATAGGCAGTTTTCTGGGCAGATGAATGACCAAGAAGATGAGTCTGTCCTAAAATAAAATTTTTGTCCCACCTCTCTCTTGAAGCATTGTTTTGCCAATCCCTGCCTATCAATTATCCTCCCATACTGGAGAAAAGTCTTTCCCAGTCTCTTTGGGAACCGATTTACCAATTTATTTTCAATCATATCAGACCTCCAGTAATATGGCTGCTTGGAGCAATCAGAGGGTCAGCCTACACTCTTTAGATATTTGAGGTTTGGAGACATAAGCCAGGATTGGCAGAAGAGAGAAATGGGAGAAAGGTGGAGGCTTAAGGAGCAGAGAAGTGTGATCAAGGTTTCTCTACTGGGTTTACTTTGAGTCATTGTCTGTTGACTGATGTCCAGATAGAGAGGTACAGCTCATGTAAACTGAAATGGCTGTGTAAACTGCTGATTCTGGTGATGCAGGGAGGTTGTATATAGTGTGTATTTTTGCTGTGGGACTGAGGTTAAGGGGCAAATGTCCAATTTTATGTTTGCAACTGGACTGTTTTGTGAATATGACCCTCACAGCCATGCAAATATACAGACCTTATTATGTTATTTGCATATGATGAAATGTCCAGAAGACTTGGATTCATGTATTTATTGTGGGGAAGGGGGCGAGAAGGAACATAGCAGGATTTTTTCTCTGGAATAGGAATAAGAAGGTAGAACTTTATTTGGTAAGGTGGGCTTCTGCCAAGGGGGAGTGTCTTATCTTTTGTGGTGTGTAGCAAAGGCTGAGTGTTAAGTAGACAGGATTGTAAGAATTCAGATGAAGGCTGAGGGGAACATTTGTCCAATCCTTTTCTTGCTGCTTAAAAAACAAAATTATGTGACCTTTCCCTATCTGAAGTTAAATTAGCTGAGTGTGTTATGTATCTAGCCTTATAAAGAGTAGTAGTGTTTTAAAACTCTAGTTATTTTTTATTTCTTACTGAAATATTTGATAGTTTTCTTATCTACATGCAATCACAGATGATCCTTGTGCGAACAGAATACAGTTAATAATTCTTCATCTTTTTTATAGGAATCAGTAGCAATGTTGCTCTGTGTGTGCGTATGTATGTGTGTGTGTTGCATATCACATGAAATTTACAATTAGTCCCCTTGGACATTAATCACTGTCTTACAGCTGTAGCTACAAATCTAGCTGCTCTGTATCTTTCATAGATTCTCACTACCACAGGCCTTGATTCAGGGCAGCACTGAAACACGTGTTTAACATTAAATATAAGATCAGATCATCTTCCTATTTAAAAGAGTCAAATGTTTAAACTTGGCTGTAGAATTTGCAGCTACCAAGGAAATGTGCCAGAAATTCTTATACATTTAAAACCCACAGGCTGCGTCTAGACTGGCATGATTTTGCGGAAATACGTTTAACGGAAAAACTTTTCCGTTAAAAGTATTTCATAAGCATCTAGATTAGCATGGATGCTTTTGCGCAAAAGTGCTTTGCGCAAAAGCATCCATAACCAATATAAACAGCGATTTTGCGCAAAGAAAGCTCCAGCGGCCATTTTTCGCCATTGGGGCTTTCTTACGCAAAAATTCCTTCCTGTCTACACTGGCCTCTTGCGCAAGAACACTTGCTCAAGAGGCTTTCCCAGCGGGAGCGTCAAAGTACTGCGCAAGAAGCACTGATTTTGTACATTACAAAGTCAGTGCTCTTGCGCAAATTCAAGAGGCCAGTGTAGACAGTTGGCAAGTTTTTATGCGCAAAATCTTGCCAGTCTAGATGCACCCACAGGGTATATGCAAGTGATAGAATGTCATGGGGGAGGAAGGGTAAATACACATAAAAGTGAGATCTTTTTGTTCATTGAGTACTGGACTTACCGTATACATATAACCCACTGTTCAATGGGTATTACATGTTCTCTGTGGCTGATCCACAGATAACATGAATTTGCTACAGCTCCAGGTGAGGAGTGAGACCATCAATTCAATCTCTAATGAGGTGTAAAAATTGTTATGTTGGCCAGGTGTCTGAAACATCAGCACTAGATAGTTGCTGTCTCTAGAATCTATTTTTAATTTTATTCTGAAACTGATATTGGGGTTTTGTCTAATTGTTCCATGTATTACGTATTCCTTGACCATCCCCCATCCCAGATGTTCCTCTCTGCTTATTGAAACTGGGTTTCAGTTTATTCTGCTTCAGCACTTGACTTTAAAAGGCAACCAAAATCAAATCCCTTTCTTGCAGAAATAATGCATCATTTTCCCCTCTCTTTGTTGAGTGTGTATCATCTCCTTTTGCATCTGATCACATCATCAGAATCTAACTTGCTGCATCTGGGTTGAGTAATTAGTGCCTTGGTTTTAACCATTCCCCATCAAAAAGAAAATGTTTTTTGAACTAATCAATGTTGTATTTAAAACAAAAAAACACTGAATGTTCTGAGCACATTTAAGAAGGAGAAAAGAAAAATGTTGCTCTGCTACTCTAGTCCCTCAAAAGTTAAGTGAAAGGAAAATGATGGGGACAAAAAAGCTGTGTTAAAAGAAAATGAGAATCTTTTAATGGAAATCATTGCGGAAAACCATTGTGGTCAGTCGCATAACTGTTCTACTAAAAATGCAACACTGTCTATTATTAAAATATTAGTTGTTTATTCTCTTCTGTAAATCTACTGAAGTCAATGGGGCTATGGTGATTTACATCAACTGAAGGTCTGTTCAAGTGTTCCTGATTCCCATTGAAAAAACAAAATTTTAAGGTCCCAAGCCAGCAGCTGGATCCACACACGCAGACCCTTGAACATGCTGAAATCACTAGATATCCATGCATGTGCAAAAGTTTGTCCACATGTATCTAATTTAAAGATCAGGTCCCAAATCTCCCTGAATCAAGAACCAGTTATATGAATCCTAATGGAAGTCAATTGCCCCTATTCAGGAAAACATCTCCTTTGTGAGAATACTTAATTACTCTCCTGGATAGGGATGGACATTACTACATTTGTAAGTGACTTTCTAAATCAGAGCCTACATGTATTCAGATGTAAAAAGGTATATTAAAAGGCATTAAATGATACCCTGTCTTTCCTCTCTATAGTAAATCCATATGTCTTTAGCAGTTGAGCTATGAATCAGACCCACAAGCACCTAATTTTTAGATCCTTGATAAATGGTTCACTTCCTAATAGACTTGACTCATTCACATTTTTAAACTTAAAAACCCATGGGAGCCTTTTGTTATTAAAGTACTACATATCTGATATGCTATTTCTGATTCAGCTATAGTAAGTATACTCTGGTTTAGTCAGTTGTGTGTTCAGCACAATCATTTAAAAAAGAAGCCATGGCGTGTGTCTATTAGTAACTGGGTGTCACATTAAGTACATATCTAACATCAGTATAAATGCTATGAAATGCCTAAAAGATAAATTCAGCGGTGTTCAAAATGTTGAAACTAAGAGCTCGATTCTCCCTATCCTTTGTGAACAGTACTTCTTTTGATTTCAATGACTTCTTACAGAATCAGGCCTGGAGATAATGTCTCCATTATTGTACTTGCTTTACAAGGATTCTTGATATTCCTTTTATTTTCCCTGTGATGCAGTGAGGGGGATTAGCACACTTCCAAAACATAATATGAATCTACACCTTGCTTTTTAAAAATCCCTTTCTATAATTTAGCACTATGGATTTTTAGAGAATGAATGTTAAATTTATTTACTGTGGACACTGAAAAAAATGTATACAGTACTCAAACCAGAGGTATGTAGTAGCCGTGGCCTTGCATATACTTTCTTCATGTTATGACATGGCATTTTTACACACTCACATGCATGCTTGTACACCCCACACAGTCATTCTCAGTACTTAAGCTGAATTTAAGGTGTACAAGTGATACTAGTCAGAGCAGATCTTTTAAGCCATTGACTATATTTCCAAAAGTAACAACAGATCAGAACCGAGATTATATTAAACATACTTATATGCTTGTATGTGCTGAGGTACAGACGGATGTACTAATGAAAATACAAGAAGTTACATTAATGTTGACATTAAAATAACTAGTTTAAATGCTCAAAAGGAACTGAAATAGATAGGCTTCCTATATCCTCATAACACACCTTGTGCAAAAAGCCCACAACAGGACTATGCACCAGTTGACTAAGACCAATTTTGAAGTCTTAATTGGAACATAAAACTTGTTCAGGTCTTCTGAATAGGAATCAGTTTCACCCAGTAAAATACACTCAGCCATTTTGCATTCCTTTTGAATTTTAGGACCGATATTTAACAATATAAGTATTAAAAGATTAAGGTAAACATGTAGAAAGACAGAGGGATAGAAATGTGTCTATGCCATTGCTATATGACCATGAGGACCTTAGCTTTTTCCTCACATTTATCTAATAAAAGACACCACAGTATTTTTGTTAATCCAAGAACCCTTGAGGATGGAAGGATAGCAGCAATTTAGAGATGCTCACATACTGCCATCCAGTGGTCATTTCTTACATTGCTGTTCTGCTTTCCCACATGTTTACCTTTTGAATGGATCCATGGCACCAATAAGCAAACTGTTGATTATTTCTTCTAATGTAAATGTTGTATCAGCAGGAGTGTTTATTTTATAACAATTCATAATTAAACTAGAAAGAAATCCTCTCTTGCTGTTGTGTATGTATTGCCTATATATACCTATATATGTATTGCCTATATATATATGCCTGTTTGGATACAGAATGGCTAACCTAGTGAGGAGGGCTTTAAACTAGGTTCGACGGGGACAGGTGAGCAAAGCCCACAGGTAAGTAGAGAACATGGAGACCTGGGAGATGGGTTGGAAATGGGAGGGAGCATGGGCTACAATGGCAGAGAGAAAGGAGGGTCAGGGCAAAACTGGGAGGCAAGGTCAAATCAGGATCTTAGATGCCTATATACAAATGCGAGTATGGGAAATAAGCAGGAAGAACTGGAAGTGCTAATAAATAAGTACAATTATGACATTGTTGGCATCACAGAAACTTGGTGGGATAATACACATGATTGGAATGTTTGTATGGAAGGGTACAGCTTGCTCAGGAAGGATAGACAGGGAAAAGGGAGGAGGTGTTGCCTTATACATTAAAAATGAACACACTTTGGAGTGAGGTGGAGATGGACATAGGAGACGGAAGTGTTGAGAGTCTCTGGGTTAGGCTAAAAGGGATTAAAAACAAAGGTGATGTCATGCTAGGAGTCTACTACAGGCCACCTACCCAGGTGGAAGAAGTGGATGAGGCTTTTTCAAACAACTAACAAAATCATCCAAAGCCCAAGATTTGGTGGTGATGGGGACTTCAACTATCCAGATATATGTTGGGAAAATAACACTGCAGGGCACAGACTATCCAATAAGTTCTTGGACTGCATTGAGACAACTTTTTATTTCAGAAGGTTGAAAAAGCTACCAGGGGGGAAGCTGTTCTAGATTTGATCCTAACAAATAGGGAGGAACTGGCTGAGAATTTGAAAGTGGAAGGCAGCTTGGGTGAAAGTGATCATGATTCATAGAGTTCACAATTCTAAGGAAGGGTAGAAGGGAGAACAGCAAAATAGAGACAATGGATTTCAGGAAGGTGGATTTTGGTAAGCTCAGAGAGCTGATAGGTAAGGTCCCATGGGAATCGAGACTGAGGGGAAAAACAACTGAAGAGAGTTGGCAGTTTTTCAAAGGGACATTGTTAAGGGCCCAAAAGCAAGCTATTCCGATGTGTCGGAAAGATAGAAAATATGGCAAAAGACCGCCTTGGCTTAACCACGAGATCTTGCATGATCTAAAAATAAAAAAGGAGTCATATAAAAATGGAAAGTAGGACAAATTACAAAGGATGAATATAGGCAAACAGCACAGGAATGCAGGGGCAAGATTAGAAAGGCAAAGGCACAGAATGAGCTCAAACTAGCTACGGGAATAAAGGGAAACAAGAAGACTTTTTATAAATACATTAGAAGCAAGAGGAAGACGAAGGAGTGGGTAGGCCCACTGGTCAGTGAGGAGGGAGAAACAGTAACAGGAAACTTGGAAATGGCAGAGATGCTCAATGACTTCTTTGTTTCGGTCTTCACCGAGAAGTCTGTAGGAATGCCTAACATAGTGAATACTAGTGGGAAGGGGGTAGTTTTAGAAGGTAAAATAAAAAAAGAACAAGTCAAAAATCACCTAGAAAAGTTAGATGCCTGCAAGTCACCAGGGCCTGATGAAATGCATCCTAGAATACTCAAGGAGCTGATAGAGGAGGTATCTGAGCCTCTAGCTATCATCTTTGGAAAATCATGGGGGACAGGAGAGATTCCAGAAGACTGGAAAAGGGCAAATATAGTGCCCATTTATAAAAAGGGAAATAAGAACAACCCAGGAATCTACAGACCAGTTAGTTTAACTTCTGTGCCAGGGAAGATAACGGAGCAAGTAACTAAGGAAATCATCTGTAAACACTTGGAATGTGGCAAGGTGATAGGGAACAGCCAGCATGGATTTGTAAAGAACAAATCATGTCAAACCAATCTGATAGCTTTCTTTAATAGGATAACGAGTCTTGTGGATAAGGGAGAAGCAGTGGATGTGGTATACCTAGACTTTAGTAAGGCGTTTGATACGGTCTCGCATGATATTCTTATCAATAAACTAGGTAAATACAACTTAGATGGGGCTACTATAAGGTGGGTGCATAACTGGCTGGATAACCGTACTCAGAGAGTAGTTATTAATGGTTCACAATCCTGCTGGAAAGGCATAACAAGTGGGGTTCCGCAGGGGTCTGTTTTGGGACTGCTCTGTTCAATATCTTCATCAACGATTTAGATATTGGTATAGAAAGTACGCTTATTAAGTTTGCAGATGATACCAAGCTGGGAGGGGTTGCGACTAATCTGGAGGATAGGGTCATAATTCAAAATGACCTGGACAAATTGGAGAAATGGTCTGAGGTAAATAGGATGAAGTTTAATAAAGACAAATGCAAAGTGCTCCACTTAGGAAGGAACAATCAGTTTCATACATACAGAATGGGAAGCGACTGTCTGGGAAGGAGTATGGCAGAAAGGGATCTAGGGGTTATAGTGGACCACAAGCTGAATATGAGTCAGCAGTGTGATGCTGTTGCAAAGAAAGCAAACATGATTCTGGGATGCATTAACAGGTGTGTGAGCAAGACACGAGAAGTCATTCTTCCGCTCTACTCTGCGTTAGGCCTCAGTTGGAGTATTGTGTCCAGTTCTGGGCACCGCATTTCAAGAAAGATGTGGAGAAATTGGAGAGGGTCCAGAGAAGAGCAACGAGAATGATTAAAGGTCTAGAGAACATGACCTATGAGGGAAGACTGAAGGAATTGGGTTTGTTTAGTTTAGAAAAGAGAAGATTGAGGGGGACATGATAGCAGTTTTCAGATATCTAAAAGGTGTCATAAGGAGGAGGGAGAAAACTTATTCTTCTTGGCCTCTGAGGATAGAACAAGAAGCAATGGGCTTAAACTGCAGCAAGGGAGGTTTAGGTTGGACATTAGGAAAAAGTTCCTAACTGTCAGGGTAGTCAGACACTGGAATAAATTGCCCAGGGAGGTTGTGGAATCTCCATCTCTGGAGATATTTAAGAGTAGGTTAGATAAATGTCTATCAGGGATGGTCTAGACAGTATTTGGTCCTGCCTTGGGGGCAGGGGACTGGACTCGATGACCTCTCGAGGTCCCTTCCAGTCCTAGTATTCTATGATTCTATGATTCTATACCGGGCCTGGTTCTCCTTTTAATTATAACAGAGGAAATTTGGAATAACTTAACTGAAATTATGGTGTGTCACTGGAGTGAGCAAGTAAGAAGGATAACATCTGTAACAGAAAACAAGAAAGCTAGTATTTGCATAATATATACAGGTACAAAGTGTGTTTGGATTTGAAACGATACTGGAATAAACCAACATAACTTCTGTCTCATAACACCCCAAGCCCTCAAAAAATCACAAGTCAGATCCCCAAAATCATGAGAATTTTTTAAATTTGGAGTTTTTATTTTCTTCTATTTTTTGAGCTTTTTGAGAACTTTCTAGTCACATTTTCTCCTTAACCATAATTATAAAAATACCTAGCTCTTTCATAGTGCTTTTCGTCAGTAGACCTCAAAATGCTTTACAAAATACATCAGTATCATTAGCCCTTATTTTACATATGGGGAAACTAAGGCACAGGCAGTAATTTGTCCAAAATCAGTAGGCCAATAACAGAGCCAGGCACAGAGTACATATGCCCCGAAGTCCCAGTCCAATACTCTATCCATTGGACCACAATGTGTTCCCAGGAGGGTGACATTTTTAAAAATAAAACCTAAGATTTTTCCATTACTTATCTACAGGAGGTGGGAGTTTTAAGAATGCCACATACAATGAGATATAATAAAGTGTGAAAGTAGGTGATATTCCCCTTATGAACTTTGAGGAAATGGAAATCAGGTCTGATTTTTGTCCAAGGTCCTTATCTTTTATTATTAGATAAATCAAAGCCATGAATCCAAAACTTTAGGGTGCTTTTGAAATCTTGATCTGAATTTTGCTGCATGTGACCTCAGCCCCAACCCTCCTACCCACACTTGCGGGGGAATGAAAGGGGGAGATAAACCTGCACTTCCCCAGCCAAGGGACATGGCTATGCCCACTAGAGCTGCAGCAGCCATGGAGAGGCGCTTCTCACCTGGCTGCAAGTTGCTTCAATGAGAGAGAGCTGTGGTAGTCCTTTCTCCCTGGAATAGCCTGTGTACTGAACTCCTCATCCCCAGCTCCACCCCAGATCACTGATTCAAATGAAGCATTTACATTTTAATTGTATTTTCAAAAAAAATTGAGTTAAAGACCAGAGCAATGCTGGGTAAATCTTCTCAACATAATTTCTAAACACTCCTGAAAATCATTGAAGCATGAAGCGCCTCTGACTCTCACAGAACTGCATTCAACCCATCAATATCTAGGAAATCAAGAATGTAGCAAATCTGGCAAACAACCAGTTCTGAGATCAAAACAGGAGACACAGTGAGTGCACCAAGCCATCTGCACTGTTATCAAATATTCTAATTCATCAATGTAAGCAAATGTCTATACATTTATGCAATTTTAAATTTCTTGAGGGACTTTGGCAGTTGTGGGAAAGTTTTCTCAACACTATTTCCAACCTCAAGAGAGCAAAAATCATAAATTAGACCATCCCAAACCCACAAGCCATTTAAAACAAATTATATTGTGAGAGTTTTTCACTCTGCCTTTTTATTTTTGAAACTTTTCCTGCCCACCTCTGGTGTATGCGTGTGTTTGACAATTAAAATTAGAGAGTAAGGGATTTTGTCCCCTGGTAGCACCTAGCCAGGTGTTTAATTTACCCCTTATCCCATTTGGGGATAATATATTTAACTATATGTTGGTTCTTGATGTACTGTGTTGGAGGCAAAGATCCCCTTGCAACATACTGCACCTGTGAATTATAATCTCCTAGAGGCCAGAGGATTTGTTATAATGACTGCAGGAAAGTTCACCCTACCTTTGCTCATCTCCTGCTCAGCAATTGATCCTACCCCCCAAATTTCCAAACCAGTCCCATCCCTCTTCAGTTCACTTCTCCATCCCATAACTTCAGCCCCCATCAGACTCACCTCTACTCTTCCTAAATTGTTCTTGGGGGACTGGGATGGGGTTCCCCCTCCCTCTTCAATTTGGGGAGGAGACACAAGAGCTGAGGAACATTCCTGGTTGCTCACAGGAAGTGGGAGCAGAGCCACCTGGGCTTTGTGGCTCTATTCTCCTAGCTCCCTTCCTGTGAGAACGTCCTCCAGTTGCTGGGGAGAGAGAGAAGAGCATGGTCTGGCACACGAGCACTCCCTGTAGCAGCTCTGATAGGTTGCACAGCCCCAAAGGGCAGGCAGGCAGGACAGATGGTCAGTCAGAAGGCTCACTAAAGCCCTGTCACTCACTGGAGGAGGTGTGGCAGTGCTGGGGTAGAGGCCCCTTGCTAATCCAGGAGCTTCAAGGAAGCAGTTCCCACAGAGAGCAGTGTAGAAGTGCAAGAGGCTCTGCCTGTCTGGCCTGTGCATGAGAGGTACTCACTCTCTGTGAGGTCAGGGTCAGAGCCTGACAGGGCAGGGGATCAGCCAGCCCCACACCGCCTGTGCTGCCTGGGCTAAGTGAGCTGAGCCGGGCAGGGGTTGGCAGACCAGGGAAGGAGTTGGGTGCCAGGGCAACTCAGAGGAGCCAAAGGAGAAACATCCCCAGAGCTACTCAGAGCAGCACAAGGAAGGACAACCATTTTGTCTCTCCCTGTAAGAGGGACCTCCCCACTGGCCTCTAGGTAGGTCCAAGGGCGGTGACAAAGGGGGGGAACTTTCTCATTATATTGATTTAGTATGTAGAATTCTTGTTATAGGGTGCAGAGTTCTTGTTATAGGACTAATTGGGGTCTCATTCACTTAGGCTACATCTACATTGCATCCCTCTTACACAAAGCCTATGCAAATGAAGTGCAGATTAGCATATTACCATGCTTCAGTTGCATAATTATTAGGGGGTGTTTTTGCGCAAGTGGCTTTTGCCACTTTTTGTGGCACAGCTCCTTTTTGTGCAAAAAACCCCTCTTGCACAAGAGCCATTCTTCATCATTTTTTCAGCCTAAGAAACCCACCATTCAACTATTTCTAGCTCTCCATTTATTTCCCAACAAACCCAGAGTGGATAGTTGAGGGGGGGGAAGTAAGTCACCTTGGCTAGTGGGACAGAGGTCAGCTAGTGAGCTGATCCATTATGGCTCCTGAGGCAAGCAGCTCTGTCCTGACTGCCCTCTCTACTAGATAATGAGGGGGAAGGGTTGGAGAATGGCTAGAACACAGACGAGAGCTCCCTCACAACACCCATTCTTCAGACACCAGACCTGAGGTGAGCAATCAGACAAGAGCAGAGAGACAGAAGGGCCCAGTTATGAACTTGCAAACCAATGTAGAATCAGAGAAGATTAGAACTGGGGACCTCAAGAAAATCAAGCACCATCTACCTCACCCCTGGTTTATGTTTATATAACTTGCTCTTAAATATCTCCAATAATGGAGATTCCACAACCTCCCTTGACAATTTATTCCAGTGTTTAACCACCTTGACAGTTAAGAAGTTTTTCCTGATGTCCAGCCTCAACTTCCCTTGCTGCTACTTAAGGCCACTGCTTCTTGTACTATCATCAGAAGTTAAGGAGAATAATTTTTCTCTCTCCTCCTTTTAGCACCCTTTTAGGTACTTGAAAGCTGCTACGATGTCTCCTCTCAGTAGCCCCAGATATTTTGTATTTTCCTAGTTTATCAATAAAAAGGTCATGCAATACTGTATCAAATGCTTTACTGAAGTCTAGATGTACCATGTCTACCACTTCCCCCTCATCCATGAAGCTTTTTATCCTATCAAAGAAAGACATCAGATTGGTTTGACATGATTTTTTCTTTGCAAATCCATGTTAACTGTCACCTATCACCTTATTATCTTCTAAATGTTTGCAAATGACTTCCTTAATTATTTGCTCTAGTATCTTTTCTGGCACAGAAGTGAAGCTGACTGGTCTGTA
Source organism: Rafetus swinhoei (assembly GCA_019425775.1). Taxonomy (NCBI): domain Eukaryota; kingdom Metazoa; phylum Chordata; order Testudines; family Trionychidae; genus Rafetus; species Rafetus swinhoei. The sequence goes on along the minus strand of CM033425.1, from coordinate 23,897,181 downwards.
GTTTTCTGGGTTGTCCTTATTTCCCTTTTTATAGATGGGTACTATATTTGCCCTTTTTCTGTCTTCTGGAATCTTTCCCATCTTCCATGAATTTTCAATGACAGCTAATGGCTGAAAGACTTCCTCAATCAGTTCCTTCTAGAACGCATTTCATCAGGTCCTGGTGACTTGAAGACAGCTAACTTTTCTAAGTAATTTTTAACTTGTTCTTTTCCTATTTTAACTTCTGAACCTACTTCATTTTCACTGAATTCGCTATGTTAGGCATCCAATGTCTGTTAAAATGCAGATTCCTCTTGGCTCATTAAGCAATGTAATAACACAGGGCCTTTCTCTTTAAAAGGCCTCATTGTTATGTTTCAGGGATGATAAAGAACATATCTTAAATAAAGAACAAAGGAAGAAATGAGCATTCATCTGACACTGGACAATAATGCAGGTGATCAAATAATGTGGCCCTGGGCAGACTCACTGTCACATGAGAACATAATTTAATCTGTCTTCATAGCAAACAATAGAGCCATTGGAAATAACTTTGTTACAACTCCTTTATTAAAAATGGGGAGGAGAGAAATGTTAATCAGCTCCTGATTAAAGTGTAAGGCTCAATCTCATTAATTTTGGGAAGGAAGTCAAACCAATGACAAATGGGGATGATCTAACTGAACTGCACAAAGAATTTAATCTATCATAAATTGCTAGGCTTGGGTTATGGCAGGGATAGGGAACCTTTTTTGAATTGGGGGCCATTGACCCACAGACCCTCTCACTGAGGTGGCCCCGGACTGAGAAGGAGAAAATTATCCACATTCTCTTCGCACATGAGAGATGTGGGGGAGTCCCAGGTTAGTAGATTTTGTGTGCTCCAGTCTCATGGAGGCAACAGTGTGGGGGAAGGGTGGAGCACCAGTGTGGGCTCCCCAGTGCTGGGTGGAATCCTGAGCCTTGGGAGCTAGATCCAGGCAAACCGGGGGCTGCATCTGACCACTGGGCCTTAGGTTCCCCACCCCTCGTTTATGGGCTGGTGTATATAGAGATTTTTGAGACACCCTCTCCAGCTCCTTCCTGTGATATGAACACTTTGAAAGAGAGGGCTTGGGGACAGAGCTAGCATCCAGTGTTCAGAGTCTCAGAGATGCACAATCCTTATAATGTCCCCTTGACTTGCCCTCCCCGCCCCTGTGTTGTCATGTGTGACAACACAGTCACAACACATGAACAGCCCGTCTCTGTCTCTCCACTGAATAATATAATTAACACAAATATTAAACATTTCAGATAGTCTTGCTTCCCCTTTTGGTACTGTGCTCCTCTTATACCTCTTCCTACAGTTAGAAGGGCTGGTAAATTTCCCTTAGGTCAGAAGAAGTAGGGAGCTATTCCAGTTGTAAGGGCAGGCACAAAGTTTAGTGTGAGCTGAAACAAAGGGAATGCGTAGGGAGAAAGACTGGGCAAAGTATAAGGTGGAGCATAGAAGGAAAGATGATGTTCCTGGTAGCTGAGCATGTGAGCAATACATTTCTTTGGCCTTGATTCTTATTGACACAAAATCTCCTTTACATTGCTTTGGCAAAGTAAGGGAGACTTAAAGTTCATGCAGCTGTAATGTATGTACACTTTAAAGTTATTTTGTACTGTTTAAAGGTGCCTTGATATAAATGAGAATGCAAATCTGTCCAAATCACCAAGAATTTTTGCAGATGAGCTATGAAGCAGCAATGCATTGAATGACTAGTTGGGGAACTGGAAAATGAACTGGGATCCTTCAGAGTTATGTGTAGCTAGATGGACACTGTTGATTGTCCTGCCATTGTCCCTGACTTGTGGAATGGTCTTTTCAGCAGGTTCAGGGATTGGGCCATGTGAATTATAGGAAGGAAAAACATTCCTGCTGAAAGATAAAATATGATGATGGGGAATGTTCTTCCCACCTATGATCCGCATAGGGAAACGACTGGGAAATAAACCAAGAACTGATCAAAAAGTTTCAGCATAATATGACTATCATTCTCCATGCTCAAGTGTCCTACACTCCCTCCCCACAGACTTACATGCACAATCTTTTATTAGGTAAGAATTGGTGGTTAGATAATATCTATTTCACCGTGGTTCATCCCTGTTTCAAAGGACCTTGATATCTCTGACCTCATGCAGTTCATCTTCCAACAAAACACTCCTGAGATCCCTTACCCTGCAGTGTTTATATACTTTATACTCTTCATGTCATCACCTGGAATAAAAAGTATGCAGATTTCTGCATAGAAAAATGTATATAAAAAACCAACACTCACATATATGGTGTGTTGAAAATAGACATGGAGTGGAGGCAAAAGAGGTTTTTAGCATTTCTAAGCACACACAGAGTGTATTTTAATAACTTTTCATAATAATCAATTCCATTTTTGCATTTGAAGGAATATCTCTTGAATTCCATTTCAGATCAGTTTAATAGAAAGCCAACCATTTCCACTTTTACTATTGCATTTGCAGGTCAGGCAGAATCTCCCCTTTAGTTGTATGAATATGAAGCTCCTTCTGAATCTATTATGCAGATACATAACAGCAGAACAAGCAGTTAGGTCATGAGTTTTTCTAGCACATTTACGAGTAGAGGGATGTGTTCATAAAAATGAGATTTGCACCAATTAAAGGTTTTATTGGAGAGGAAAAGAAATGTAAAAGAGGTAACATACACCATTCTCCTTTCTGTTTAAGCAAATCATCCTTCTAGCTGAGTGACAGGGTTGCACTGTTGCCAATTTTTGTGACAGAGACCCCTAATTCAAGAACTTTTGTCCTGAAGGCTAATAATAGATCAGAGTACTCAAAGTCCGTAAGATCTGAGTCTATGCACAACCACCCAAAAGTCCTTTTGACTGTGTCTGCCTTAAATTTCCTTTCTTAACATTTCCTGATGATGCTACTAGTGCATCTTGAATAGTGGTAGCCATGGGGGAAATAGTATAGACCATCTGCAGGCTTCTTACTCACTAGTTCAGTGGACAGGGTTCTGTGTTCATAATTAATGACAGGTACAAACCAAGGATTAGAGCAGAACTACAAGACTTGGTGATTGGGGCTGGGATTTTCAAAAGCACGTTGGACAGTTAGATATCCAGCTTAATTTCCAAATTAATGGGAATTGTCAGTCCAGTTCTCTTTAGCCCCCTTTGAAAACTCCAGTGTAAAATATTAGTGGTCTATCTATGCTAACAATGCAACTGACCCCAGTGTAATGTAGTCAATGTTGGGGAACACTAAGAGGGGGGTAATCTGGGGTAAATAAAGTTTTGGATGACAGGCTTGTAGCTCCTCCAATCCTCTTTTTATGACCTTGGTTTGGAGCCAGATCAACCAAATCCAACTAAAGACACTATGGGTGAATTCTTGGGCCTGTTGAAATGAATTGCAAAATTTCCATTGATTTTATTTTGTCCAGTATTTGAGCTTGAGAATTTTTTTATTTTAGTTTTTAGTTTTATGAGAGTTGTATTGAACCCTATGTTATTTGTACTTGTTGGTCTAGTAGAAAATCATGCAGATCAGCTTAATGCAGCATGTTTTGAGGTCACCACCAGTAAAACCTATAGCAGTTCAGTTGCCATCTATTGGGGAAAACAGGAAACCCTCAACATTCACAGGCACCACCATAAATGGCAATATTTGTGAATACTGGGAGCCAGGCTCCTGGCCCCCACAGTGAATTCCTATGGCTCCCAACCTTACCACTGGGGATAGACAGCTGCAGGAAACTCACCACAGGGGCTGGGACAGGAGACCTGGTGAATACGTGGAACTGCAAATAGTAATTCTATGAATCACAAGGGTCTCCTATACACTTTCAGTTATTTAGTTCCCAAATAAATTCTGTGTTTATAAAATGACTGGCTAAATAATGTGCCCCATTGTCTAAGTAAGAACTGAATTATAAGACAACACAAGTTTCTGTCAGGGTATGTCTACACTTGCTCCCTAGTCTGAACTAGGGATGCACATGTAGCATACCGAAGTTGCTAATGAAGCGTGGGATTTAAATATCCCGGGCTTGATTAGCATATTCGCATCTGGTCGCCATTTTAAAAATCCACTAGTCTGAATTAACTACTTGCGTGTAGATGCGGTATTCGAAGAAACCCTTCCTCAGATTAACTGTTACTCCTTGTGCAATGAGGAGTAACAGTTAATCCGAGGGAAGGGTTTCTTTGGAATACGGCGCCTACACGCCGCGTTAATTCGACTAGTGGATTTTAAAATGGCGACAGGATTTAATAATATAATCTAGCACGGGATACCCTTACTTAGTATGGAGTTGCAGTGTCAGTTTCATCACTATCAATATTCCATGTCTTGCATGTTAGTTCAGGTGACTTTTTATCCAGGATTCAGTTAGGTAAAAAGTGTTTCATAACTTATTCACATGCCACCAGCCTCTTGAGATGTCGTTCAGACTTCTGCCTGAAAATACAGCCTTCATTAAATAACACAGATGAAAGATAAATGAATAGGGAGTAATTTAGTGAGATTAAATGGGCAGGACTTTGGACACTTATCATAGCTTCTGCAATGCTTCATATCTGAGCAAAGGAGAATTGCTAAATTCAGAAATGCCAGGGTCATTAATCAACTGCATGATGTTGAAGTAATGTGAAATAATATTTGTAGCTTGTAAAATTTAGAATTTTGTTTTGCTTGGGTCTGCCACTCTATTTTATATTTTGTTCAGCCCCACTGTAAAAGGCAGGGAATTAAAGTGAAATAGTTTCTCTATGAATATTATTTTAAATAACACAACAGTCTAAAACAACATAATAAGAAAGGGTTACATAGGCTTTGGAGTCCTTTTTATGTAAATTACACAGTTAATTTGTTCTTTGACATCAGCTGAGAAAAATATGGGTCTCTCTGCTCTGGAAATCTAAGACTAATAAGAATCCTAGGACCCAACACAGTATCCACAGTATCCCAATGGAAAGGGCCCTGTTAACTTAATTGGACATAGGATTAAACCTTAGAGAAGGGTCAAAGGCTTGATCCAAGTCCTGTTGAAGTGCCTTTGATTTCAGTGATATGACTCCAATGCATTTACCTTGAAAGAAGATGAGACCAATCCCCTACTCTTTATGCTGACAAAACTTCCAGTGAAGGGAGGCAAAGCATGACATGGATTGGGGCCATAAATATTTTAATGTAGTGTTCAAAACTATAAAACAGGTCCAGACAGCTCATAACTAGGCACTTTTATAAAGCAAGAGTGCATCAATGTACAAGTGGCCATCTATGTCTGTCTGGCAATTTGTGCATGTAGTTTCTGAGTTTGTGAATTCTTTAATGGTGATTGTGCTTGCAATTTAAGCATGAATTATACTTGCATTTTTCCATGTACATTGTACACAGATGTATTAAAATCAGCTTGTACAATTGGAGATGTGTACACCCTTTCAAATTTGTTTCAATATGGGTTTGTACTTGTATCTGGTCTACATTGATTTACAGCCTCCAATGTTCAGAAAGGTTCTCCTTTGAACTCTGTCCAATAGCATTGCACTGTGGGTTGGGTGATTTGAGTTTGTATTGGTTCAACAGTAGGACTAGGACCCCTCAATCTTTCACTGTAGTCAAAAAAGCAACCAAGATGTAAGGATGCATAAGGAATCAAATGGAGAATATGGTAATGCCATGATATAAATCTGTGATGCAGCCTCCTCCAGAATATTGTGTGCAATACTGGTCATCTCATAAAAAAAATATGCAGAAGTAGAAGGGTGTCAGAGTAAAGTGGTGAGAATGATAAAGAGCCTTGGTGGGGGAGGAGAAAAAACTCTGACATAAAGAGAGATTGAAAAGACTGAGATTGTTCACCTTAAAAAAGGAGATGAATGAGAAAGAACATGATAAAAGTACATAAAATAATAAATGGGATAGAAAAGGCAGATCAGGCATTTTTCTACCTGTTTCATAACAAAAAAAAGTACAGCCAGTGAAATTAAAAGGTGGCAAATTCAAGAAAGTCAAAAAGAAATGCTTTTTTTCACACAGTGTGTAATTAGACGCAGGAACTCATTGCCTATGAAAATTAATGAGGCCAAAAATGTAGTAATATTCAAACAAGGACTGAACATTAATATGAATTCTAAGAATATACAGCCGCTCCCCAAGTTACGACCACCTCCACTTACGACCATCTGCACTTACGACCAAAGTGGTCATAAATGCTGATCCGAGTTATGAATGGCGATCCACGCTTACGAACAGCGCAATTGCCATGTAACTCTATGGGATCTGAGTTACGAACACTTCGAGTTACAGACCAAGTGCTGGTCTGTAACTTGTTCGTAACTTGGGGAGCGGCTGTATAGAGTTATTATAATTAAGGACAGCAGAAATTTTGGAAAAGATGTTGAACCTCATGCAACAGAGTTTTAAATCCATGTCTAATGTTTAGATATCAGCAAGAGACCTAATGTGGGGTAGGGGCAGATTACTCCACATCTGTGTACTGTAGGATTCTTAAAGCTTCCTCTGAAGCATCTGGTACTAGCCATTGTCAAAGACAAGGATACTGGACTAGATGGACATTGAATCAGATCCAATTTGGCAAATCCTATGTACTTATGCTCTCCTCTGATCAAAAAGAGAACTCTGATCTCAGGGGAAATGATGGAAACCTCTTCCATGTAAAACTGGAATGCAATTATTAGGAGTCAAAATATAAAATAATGAGATAATTCCCACTAACTGGGGGTCTTATAGAAGGTAATAATAATAATAATGTGCTATGATATGATTTCCTTGCGTACCCCATTCCTCACATATGCACAAACACAACGTAGGAGAAAATGTTGAAAGTGTTGTCCCAAAGTGTCCCTCCTCTACATGCGCTACACTAAGGAGATATATTCATCATATGGACCTCTGGGAAGGAGGCCCTTGCAGAATTCCACCAAAATTTAAATTTCCACCCCATCATCAATTTCAGCCTGGACCAGTCCACACAAGAAATCCACTTCCTGGACACTACAGTGCAAATAAGTGATGGTCACATAAAAACCACCTTATACCAGAAACCTACTGACCACTATACTTACCTACACACCTCCAGCTTCCATCCAGAATACATCACATGACACATTGGCTACAGCCAACTCCTAAGATACAACCACATTTTCTCCAATCCTCTGACAGAGAAGTCATCAAGCATTCTTAAAAACCACAATACCCACTTGGAGAAGTGAAGAAACAGATTGACAGAGCCAGGCAAATACCCAGAAATCACCTACTATAGGACAGACCCAAAAAAGAAAGCAACCGAATGCTAGTGGCTATTACCTACAGCCTTTAGCTAACACCTCTCCAGCACATCATCAAGGATCTACAAACTATCCTAGATGATGAATCTTTACTTTCACAGGCCTTTAGGAGGCAGGCCAGTCCTCATTCACAGACAGCCCCATCCCCAATCTGAAACACATATTCACTACCATCACAATGGGTCTGAATAGGGACAGGGAATGCCTCTCTTATTATGATAAATTTTATATAGATATATATCACCCTGATTAAATTTACACTGATATGACACTCCCGTATCTGTATTCTTACCATTTGATCTTTCACTTTGTACATCTGATGAATAAGGATGTTAAATTTGAATTAATTGGCTAATTGAATAGTCGATGCAATTTGCATTGACTATTTGATTAGCCAATAATGGCAACTTCAAATGCAAAAGTGCTGCGGAAGCATGGGGCCAGCAGGGGACTCAAGCAGTCCCCTGCTGGACCTGTGCTCCCTGCGGTGTTTCAAAGTGGCAGCGCTGCACAGTGACCGGGGTCAGCGGGGGAGTCCCCAACTGACCCCAGGCTCCACATGGTGCTGCTGCTTTGAAACGCTGTGTGCAGCCCGGGACCCACTAGTCTTGAGTTGCATGTGGCATTTCAAAGCAACAGACCCCAGGCTCCACACAGCACTGCCTCTTTGAAGTGCCTCATGCAGCTTGGGACCAGGTGGGGACTCGGGCTGCATGCAGCATTTCAAAGCAGCAGACCACAGGCTCCCTGCGGCGTGGAGCCCAGGGTCTGGCTCCAGGCTCCACATGGTGCTGCTGCTTTGAAGCACCCCTTCTTCTTTCCCTTCCCCTCCTCCTCTCCTCTTTCCCCATTTGCTGCCTCTTTCTGATAGAGGCAGCATGGTGGGGAAGCGACTAGTCAACTAGCCTGTCGACTATCCGATAAGCATTAGCTTATCAGATAGTCAACTAGTTGTTCACAGCCCTACTGATTAAGCGAGTTGCTACTCACGAAAGCTTAAGCACTATTAAATCGTTAGTCTTTAAGGTGCTGCCAGATTCCTTGTTTTTTCAAGTGAAAATGCTTTTTTATACCCTCCCACCCACACACACTCCCACAACAGTCCCATGGATGGAATAAACCAGTAAAGAAAAGCAGAAGACTATGTGACTTCCATCATGTGTCTCTGCCAACTGGAAATAGCTCAAGTATTTTGATTGAAATAAAATTTCAACAAAAAATAACAAAATATTCACGAGAAGTTATCTCTATACTAAGATTTGAGGGTTGTCACTCTGGCTACTTCTATTCTGGGAGGGCTGGGGATGTTATTCTCAGTTCACATAGGATACATCTACATAGTCACACATGTGACTACACAAATTGTGTAGTTTATTTCAAAATAGAGCACTATTTTGTCATCTTCTTTATTCCTTGTGCAACAAGGTTTACAGGAAGCCGGAATAAGATGCCTGTTATTTTGAATCTATTTTGAAATGATGGGCATGCTGTTAAGACACACATAATGCTATTTCAGGATAACGGAAGTTATCCCAACATAGCGCCACAGTGTAGAAGTATCCATAGATATGCCTTGCTAGTTCTCAGGCTAATGCTCTGAAACTGGGGGTCCAATTCAGCAAAGCATCCAAAATGGTCAATTTCAGGATTTTGTCAGTCCCTCTAGGTCCTTTCCCAAGCTTCCATAGGACTTCTTGTTCATTTAAGGACCTCTGAACCTGGCTCTTTTAACTTTTATGTTTAGGGTTGACAAAACAACACCTTGCCTTTTACCAGATTTAATCAGTTACACCTCACAATTCCCCTGTATCTTTAAAAGTTGGATAACTAGATTTGCGAGTCTCACTTCAGAGGTTTATCTTGCCTGTTATCCTACTACATAATGGATAAAATCATATAGAAAAATGCCCCTTTCTAGAGGCTGAGGAAAAATACAAGAAATCGTGCCTCACTGCAAACAAAACATAAATCAGAGCTTCCTGGCATGCACTGGCTACTGATTTAGGGCTCATGTCTGATGTGATTAAGTATTTCCCTCATCTGTATTTTATCATTTGTTATGTCAGTTTAATTTTTTGCCTCTCTGAAAGAGATCAATGGAAAAGAAATATATAGAGAATACTAAGATGCTCCCGTTAGCATTTAAACTCAGATGTTGTACATAGAATGTCTCAGCTGGCCAGCTGAGTATTTGCCATTTCTGACATTTTAAAAATTAAAATGAATATTTCCAAACAACTGGGCCCCATTAGGAGTCAGAAGGAGGTTTCCTTCAAAGTTCCCGCTTCTTGATTTTTCAGCAATATGTCTGCCAAGCTTTAGCTTCAGGATTTACCCCTCTCCTGCTGTCCAATGGGAATGGTTTTCAGACCCCTGCACTTCTTGAGCTGTGAAGGCCCAAACACTTTCACTGTTATCCCCAGCCCATAGGTGTATGGCTTAAGCAGTGCTATAAAGTATGCATTGTCTTGAAGCCAAAGGAGACATGGCTTCCCTCCTCCAGTATTTGCACCAAAGCTTGTCCATACATGGAGTCACACAGGAATAGTTACACCACTTTAAATTCACACCCTATCTTGGGCTTTGTCTACACTTGAAAGTTTAAAGTGCTGCCATGGCAGCTTTGCTGTGGCAGAGCTTTAAACTGAAAGTGTGGCCATAGTGCTAGAAAAGAGCTCTTCCAGCACTCTTTGTAAACCACCTCTGTGAGGGGAGTAAACAGTGCTGGGACCACAGCTCCCAGTGCTGTATCCTGATTCACACTTGCTGTGATCAGGAAGTGTGTGTGTTCTTTTCACACTCCTAAGCCAGAAAGTTACAGTGTTTTAAAGTGCCAGTGTAGATTTAGCCTTAATTTGAGGAAACTTGAAATTTTAAACATACCTGTGAGCATTATTCTTCTAAATGAGGTTGGGATTCCATTGTGCTAGGCATTTAATATACACAGGGAGATACCATCTTTTAGCGAATATACCCCGCACCCGAATATACCCTGCAGTTTTTGCAGTTTGAGTTAAAAAATTCTTGTATACTCCACGCACGAGTATAACCCGCAGGGTATACAAGACTTTTTTTCAAACTGTGTGTGTGGGGGGGGGGGGGGGGAGCGCTTTACAGGTCGTGTGTGTGTGGGGGAATTAGCCACCCTCCGGATGGGGGAGCACTCACCCCGCCTGGTTGCTGCACAACCTCCAGGCGGGGGAATGAGAGTGCTCCCCCAACCCTTCCTGCGGCTGCGCAGCCACCAGCCTCCAGCCTCCGGGCAGGGGAGTGCTCATCCCCCGGTTCCTGCGAAGGAGCACTTCCCCTGCCCCTTCCTGCTGCTGTGCAGCCTCTAGCCTCCGGGCGGGGGAACACTCATCTCCTGGTTCCTGTGCAGCCGCAGGAAGTGGCGGGGGAGCACTCATCTCCCGGTTCCTGCGCAGCTGCAGGAAGGGATGGGGGGAGTGCTCCTGTGCAGGAACCGGGAGATGAGTGCTCCCCCACCCGGAGGCTGGAGGCTGGGGGCTGTGCAGCGGGGGAAGGGGCGGGGGAGCGCTCCTGCGCAGGAACTGGGAGATGAGCACTCCCCCACCTGGAGGCTGGAGGCCAGGTAAGTAAAAAAATTTTTGTATACCCCGCACCCAAGTATACCCCACAGGGGGGGTGCAGGGGTTGTAAAAACGAATATAACCAGCAGGTTATATTCACTAAAATACAGTAGTATTACAGTTGTACACAAAGGTTGCAACTGTGAACCCATTGTGTTGCGTGCTGTACACATTCACTATGCAAGTCCCTCTATCAAAGAGCATGCAGGTTACACAAAGACAAAGGATGGGATGGAAAACAGAGACACACAGAGGTGAAGTAATTTACTCAAGATCATGTGGCAGCTTACTAGCAGAGCCAGGAAGAGAACTATGGTCTCCTGACCCAGAACCAACCAAAGAGTTCATGGGGCCCAAGGCTTCCTGTAAACCTTGTTGCACAAGGAATAAAGAAGATGACAAAATAGTGCTCTATTTTGAAATAAACTACACAATTTGTGTAGTCACATGTGTGACTATGTAGATGTATCCTATGTGAACTGAGAATAACATTCCCAGCCCTCCCAGAATAGAAGTAGCCAGAGTGACAACCCTCAAATCTTAGTATAGAGATAACTTCTCGTGAATATTTTGTTATTTTTGTTGAAATTTTATTTCAATCAAAATACTTGAACTATTTCAGTTGGCAGAGACACATGATGGAAGTCACATAGTCTTCTGCTTTTCTTTACTGGTTTATTCCATCCATGGACTGTTGGGAGTGTGTGTGGGTGGGAGGGTATAAAAAGCATTTTCACTTGAAAAAACAAGGAATCTGGCAGCACCTTAAAGACTAACGATTTAATAGTGCATAAGCTTTCGTGAGTAGCAACTCGCTTAATCAGTAGTGCTGTGAACAACTAGTCGACTATCTGATAAGCTAATGCTTATCGGATAGTCGACAGGCTAGTTGACTAGTCACTTCCCCACCATGCTGCCTCTATCAGAAAGAGGCAGCAAATGGGGGAAAGAGGAGAGGAGGAGGGGAAGGGAAAGAAGAAGGGGTGCTTCAAAGCCACACGGCTGCTTCAAAGCTGCTGCTTCAAAGCCACACGGCTCCCAGTCAGGGCAGTGAGTGAGTGGCCAGGTGGATGGGACCAGAAGCTGGGCAGCGTGGGGCCCTGAATGAATGGGCCCACAGCAACCACCTCACTCTCCTTGTCCAAAGGCCAGGGCCTCTCCTGAACTCCAGAATAGTGCCCTAGCTATTAGACCACTGTCTCGGCCCTCAAGAATTTGCAATCGAAGAGCCACATTCTGCAACCCAATCCTCACCCAAATAGTACCAATGTCTGAAACATTTGGTATGAGGATTGTAGAATCTGGGCTTAAATAAGGCAGAACCTGCTGAGATGTCTGGGGAGATTGGCTACATAGAACTTATGAATTCTTTCTGAGTTTATGAACGCTCTGTATAAATCAAGTTGCAAACTACATTTTTGACTATGAGGCTGGTCTTTGTCTTCCTGCTGTCTCTTTATCTCCATCTTAAAAAAGTGGAAGCTCACTGAACTTTGATTTTTGGTTTAAGTGACATAATCTTGGACAAAGACAGCTGTTATGCAAGGCAAACCACTTTTTCAAGTCTTAAATATCGGGCGCTGGTAACTAATCAATGTATCACCCAGAAGGAGACTAGGATAACCTGATAATAAGCCTGATCTGCGAATTATCCAACAAAGGAAACTGGATGCTATAAATGAAAGGCTATAAATAAACCATTAAAGAGAGAGAGAGAGAGACTGACACCATGACCCAGACTCCAGGATATGGAGTAAAGCCTGAAGGGCAGCAGGAGAGGAATGGTCCGAGACTCTTTAAAAACTGCTGACCTGCACCTAAAGAGTATTCCTGTGTGGCTAGGAGACTGAAGCAGGGAAATGTGTGTTTATTTTTGTCCACACTAGTATATTTCTTGTCAGAGCTAAAGTAAAGAATGGATGGTCTGGGAGAATTCTTATAAAACTTGGCATGTCTCTTTGCTCCACTGTCTCTTATTCATGGAACTCTGTATATCTAAGGTCCATCAATATAGCAACATATTTTGGAATAACTAATGTTATTCCAAAATAACATAGTGCGCGTCTATAATACAAGCCTTTATTTCAAAACAATGTCAAGCTGGAGGACTTCTTACTCCGACTCATGGTAAACCTCATTTCATGAGGAGTAAGGGAAGTTGAAGGAAGAATGTTCTTCCTTCAACTTCCTGATGTGTAGACAGCGCCAAAAGTGGATTTAAGCTATTTTGACTTCAGCTATTGACATAGCTGAAGTTGCATAGCTTATTTCGACTTTAGGCCTGCTGTGTAGATGTACCCCTAGAGTGCTCATGAGATTGGAGCTGAAGGACAGGATGTGTGTCCCTTGAGCAGTGGTGGGGGAGCTGTCAGCACTGGTCCTAGGGCCAAGGAAAGTTGTATGGCATAGTCAAATTTCTGTAATGAGGTAGCAGTCTGAGCATCTGCTCAGGAAATATGGCAGAGAAGCAAGGGAGGAAGAGATTGTTGATGCCTAACCAATCCAAGGGAAACTTAAGAGCACACAAACCCAGTGTGTGATGTCCAGCCACAGCATCCTGTTGAATGTCCAAAAAGAGGAGCTGCCCTGTAGAGTGTGATACCTACTAGGATGGAGGGCTGTATGCAGTGGAAGTCTTAGTTACAAGCTTAAGTTATTGCCTCCCTCGCTTGTGATGAGATGGAGCCAGTTTTAAACGTCTGCTAAATTTTGTTCCCTCTAAAATGGAGGCCACGACTGGAAGAAATAAGTGTTTCTAAAAGTTCAGCATCCTCAGAATAATGTCAGAGTTCTTGCTTTGCTTCTGTTAGTGCTGAGATTCAGATTATATTCAAGGTACTTATCTCCAGCTTTACCTTCCCATGCTTAATAAACCACTACTCCGTGAAATATATATGCTGATACCACTTTTAATCTGTTCCTCTGAAGAAAGATATAAATTATTCCATTTTGCAGAGTAATCTGTAATGAATAGGAGCAAAAAAGTTTCTTCTAAGGCTGCTGAAGGATGAGAAGTACAGCAACATGAAAGGAACCCGTTCTTCTCCTGCCCTTCCCCCTCTCACCCATCCTGTCCAATTCATGTCATTCTATTTAAAGAGATATGGTTGTTGAGAGGTATGCACACGCAAGCAATCTGCAGCACAAACGAGATTTATTGGTCCTCCTACAATGCTGCGTATTCATGAGTGCTTTTTACTACATGTTATCTATGTACTACCCTATTCCTTTTCTGTAGTGCACTCTCATAACAGCTATCAAGATAGGGTCGCCTTATATTTTTACCTGCACTTTTTTATCTTATGTTTACAAAATCTCTTCTTCAAAAATTCCCCTACATAGCCAAATTGATTCTTTCATGCACATTTCTCTTTAATAATAATAATAATAATAATAATAATAATAATAAAAAAGCTAGTAGCTTTGCATTCACAAACAATTCTTCAGTAACTGCACAACTACTGGTAAAAAGCCTACTTAGATTTAACAGTGTCTACATGGAAAAAATGGAATAACATAGAGCTGGATAGCTGAGAAGAAAAGCTAGAGCAGAAAATGGGCAAATCTTTTCCTTGGTGATGGCAGACTGAGAAAAGGAGAAGGGGGAACTGCTATGTACCTTGCTAAGAGGTGAACTACAAACATAGGTCAGAAGCTATCTCAAAATCATGCTTTGTCCTACTTTTACTTTTACTTTTGAAGATGTTTGAACCCCAATTCTTTTTTCAGCTGTTCAGCAAGATTCTCGAGTAATATCAAATACATCTCAGCCAAGATCTTGCAGTTGTCTGAGGATGAGAGAGAGCAAATGCTTTAGAATAAAGAGAAAACAAGATGTGCTGGATTTGTCTTCTCGTTGTCTGGCATCAGCACTGTCCCAACCATATAGGTGAACTAGGCAGTCGCCTAGGGTACCAGGATTTAAGGGGCAACAAATTAAATGGAATTGATTTTTTCTCTATTTTAAAAATATATTAATATGCTATCTTTTATAAATGAAATTATCGAATATTGTACTTGTGAAAACAATGCATCATTGCCATTTCAGAAGTTGAATTATATTATTTCACATTGTGGAGCATGGCTATGTATGTAAATACAGTTAAAGTATGTCACAGCAGAGCTGCCTGTGGGGGTCTGGCAGTTCAGTTGTTCTCAGTAGCCTAGTCATACAGGGGAGTTCAGTCATAAAGGGGAGTCAGTGTTGCCCACCATTTAGGGCAGGCCAGTCAGGGACCTGCAACAGCTGTTCTGCCGTGTTATGAGCTGTGATCCCGATGGCATTGTGCCCACAATGAATTTGTATTGTGTTGGACTTGAAACATTTGGTAAGAGGTTTAAACAAGATTGTGAAAGGCGACTCACAAGTGAAGTAATATTATCTATGATGCACTGATTAACTGATACTACCCTAATAGTATCATCCGGCAATATGGTGCATCCAGATGCAGAAGCTCTTGCAAGTGGCCTTTGTAAGTTCAAATTTGTAGTTTCACTCACTTTCTGGTATGATATCTTGTTTGAGATTAACCTTACCAGTAAGAGTTCAGGCAAAGGACTTTAACATACATTCTGCTAGATAACAGCTGCAACAGACCAAGAAGTCTCTGGAGGAATACAGGAATGATGAATACTTTGAAAAGCCACTAGTAGATGCTCATGAGCTTGCTGAGGAATTTGAACTACCAACAGACTTTGAAGCAGAACTAGCATGTATTTGGAGAAAGAAGCAACAGTTCACATATGAGGCTAAATTTGAATCAGTTCAGGATCCAAAACAAAAATTCAAAATAATTAGTTAACTTCTACTTTTCAGTCCTAGATACTGCAATCCAGTCACTTAAGGAACGATTTGAAAAGATTCAGCAGTTTGATTCAATATTTGTTTTCCTCAACGATACGCTCAGTTTGCAAAATAAAAACTTCAAAACGTATATTCAAACATTGCTTGAAGCTGGATTGGCAATACAAAATGGAAATTCGAAAGATATTAATGCAGTAGATTTGTGTACAGGTTGAACCTTTTTAGTTCAGCATCCTCAGGATCAGAACAGTACTGAACCAGAGAGTTTGCAGAACCATGGGAGGTCAATATTGTCTAGCAGCATTGCTAACACTTCCACTGTGTACTGGACTCTTAGACGACATTTAGGGGTAAATTAAAGATAAACAGCACAGAACACTGAGGGCCAGGCCTGGTGGCTGTAAACAAACTTTATGGGACTGTGGAAACTTAGGCACATCCATGATATATGGACGTCCAGCTAACTAAAATCATTCCAGACCACGGACATTGTCGGACTAGAGAGTACCAGACTAGAGAGGTTCAATTTACAGTGAACTGAAGGCTATTTCATGATGACTTCCAAGATGTCTTACACCTCAAGATGCATTGAAGTTTATTTCTGAACACAGATTCACAGACAGCTTTCCCAGTATCTTCAATGCTCTTGAAATTCTCTTGACTCTTCCAGTTTCTGTTGATGGAGGGAGCATAGCTTTCAAAATTAAAATTGATAAAGACATATCTTCATTCTTCCTGCTGAAAAGAAACTTGCTGGATTTTCCACAATCTCAATAGAATACCAAATAGCTTCAAAATTTTGTCTCAAATAACTTATTTCCCAATTTGTATAAGCAAAAGTATGAAAAGCAAAGTTCTAAATGTTAACACAAATCGATGGCTTTGTGCAACTCAAAAACAGACTTCATTCAGTATCAAGAAATAATAATTTTTATAGCTTCCCCCAAATCAGTTCTTTTGGAAGGAAGACAGTTTCAACTTGAAATGCAACTGTTTGTAGTGCTGACAAGAAACACTGTGTACAGCTCAAAACAGTCAAAACTTTAAAGTGTCAGTGTTTGCCCTACACAGTATAATTATGTTGGGATTAATAAAGAGTAGAAAAAACCCAATAACAGTATTTATTATTTTTACATTGTTCATTTTGAATGCCAAATAAATAAAGGTAAAATTTTATTCTAGACTTCAGATTTTTTCTCTATATTGAATATGGGTGGGGGGCAACATTATAGTTTTCATTAGGCACCAAAAATCTTGTCTTGCACCATGTCTCATTAAAGTGTTACAAGAAGGAGGGAGGAAAATTATTCTCCTTAACATCTGATGATAGGACAAGAAGCAATTGGCTTAAATTGCAGCAAGGAAGGTTTAGGTTGGACATTAGGAAAAACTTCCTAACTGTCAGAGTGGTTAAACACTGGAATAAATTACCTATGGAGGTTGTAGAATCTCTATCATTGGAGATATTTAAAACCGGGTTAGACAAACATCTGTCAAGGATGATCTAGATGCTGCTTGGTCCTGCTATGAGTGTTGAGGACTGGACTTGATGACCTCTTGAGGTCCCTTCCAGTTCTAGTATCTATGA
This sequence comes from Rafetus swinhoei, assembly GCA_019425775.1. Lineage (NCBI taxonomy): Eukaryota > Metazoa > Chordata > Testudines > Trionychidae > Rafetus > Rafetus swinhoei. Next base: position 23,879,892 of record CM033425.1, on the reverse strand, counting down.
ATCTATGTGTTGGACATGCAGTGGAAAAAAAATAGGTAACTTTTCTAATGGTTAATAAGACCATTAAGACCAGGCATTAAGATCATTCTATTGCCAATTGCAGAAAAAGGCACCACATTAAAAAAGACGGCATTGTATGCAAGGCTAAATTTTAGAATACAAAATATTACTGAAAAAATACACTGGCTGGGCAGCTGAGAGACTATGGGATTGGAGATGAGGTCTTTCACCTCTAGGTCATTGGTTTGATTTCAAACTCAGATAGTAGAAATAGAAATAGTTACCATCTTATATCTATTTAGTTATCTTCATCCATCTCCATATGGGTATGTCTACATAGCAGGGCAAAAGATAAATTAAGCTACCCAACTTCAGCTACATCAATTGCATAGCTGAAGTCGAAATAGCATAATTTGGTTTTGGCGCTGTTGTCACAGTAGGAAGTCAAAGGAAGAACACTCTTTCTTCAACTTCCCTTACTCCTCGTGAAATGAGAGTTACCATGAGTCGGAGTAAGAAGTCCTCCAGCTCGACATTATTTTGAAATAAAGGCTTGTGATGTATATGCACACTATGTTATTTCAGAATAACTGTAGTTATTCCCAAATAATGCTGCTGTGTAGACATACCCTATGACATTGCACATACCTTGCATTTTGCTGTGTTGCTAGGAGTTCTTCAGATCTGGGAAATGAAGAGCTCTGTGTGGCTTGAAAGGTTGTTTCTCTTGCCAACAAAAGCTAGTCCAATAAAAGATACTTCTTCACCCACCTTGTCTTTCCCATTGTAAACACAATCAATTAATACCAGCTCAAAGTGCATGGATTAAATGAGCATGGGCACTAGATTATTTTTTTCACCCGAACAGTAGCTTACACTATGTGCCTTCAACAGTAAGTTGGAAGCATGTTAATGGAAAAATGTGAGAGGAAAGATTATACTGTTTTGTAATTTAAAGTTGTGGACTGAAACTCATGAGGTCTGTGTCCAGTTTTTTACTCTACCACAGACTATGTGACTTTGGGGAAAGTATTTACTAAATCTCTCTCTATGCCATAGTTTTCCATTTTTTAAAATTGAGATATTGCTTCCTTTGTCTGTTCTTAGATTGTAAATTCTTTGGGAGAGGGCTTTTAGTTTACTATGTATATGCACAGTGCCTAACACAACAGGGCTCTGATCATGGTCAAATGGTTACCAGGCACTACTACTAAAAAAATAATTCTGGAAATTTTGTTTTCTCTCTGTCCATTCTGTTCCCATTCTGTGGAGAATCAATATTTCTGTTTAGACAATTGATGCAGGCATACATGACCATTGGATGTATAAAAGTCTCAGAGGTGTAGCCATGTTAGTCTGTAATTTTAAAAACAATGAGTAGTCCTGTGGCACCTTAGAAACTAACACATATACAGGATCACGAGCTTCCATGGGTAAAACCCACTTCATCAGATGGGTCAGAGTGGAAATAATAAGATATATATACAGCCAAAGAGTTACATGTCAATTGTAGGACCCGTATTAATGAGGCTAATTAAGTGGGCTGGATGTGTCCCATTCTTAGCTTTGGATGTGATAATGCAGATGTTATAGGCAGAGGAAATTGGCTTTGTAATGCGCTAACCAGTGAATGTCCTTATTCAAGCCCAGGGTAACAGTGTCAATTCCAGTTCTACAGTCTCTCTCTGTAATTGGGTGGTGAAATTCCTTTGTAGAAGAATGTCTACTTTTAAATCCATGACTGAGTGACCAGGCAGGTTAAAATGTTCCCCTACAGTTTTATGTGTATCACCGCCTTCCCTTCTCCTATTTATTTCGAGTTTTCTTATCCCCTAGTCATAACTCCGGTCATCTGAAGAAGTGGGCTGTGCCCACGAAAGCTCATGATACCATCTACATGTTTTGTTAGTCTATAAAGTGCTACCAGACCATTTGCTTACCATTTCTGATGTCTGATTTATATCCATTTATCCTTTGTTGTACAGACTGTCAAGTTTGACCAATATACATGGCAGAGGGGCATTGCTGGCACTTGTGATATAATGGGATATATCACATTAAAGGATCTGCAGTTTATGAGCCCCTGAAGTTGTGGCTTATGTGGGTAGGTCCTGTGATGGTGTTTCTTGTATAGATATGTGGACAGAGTTAGCAGCAGGGTTTGTACCAAAGGTAGGTTCCTGGGTGAATTATCTCAGATGTGATGAGTGGCTGCTAGAAGGATTTGCTTCAGGTTAGGGGATTGTCTGTAGGTGAGGATTGGCCTGTCTCCCAAGGCCTGTGAAAGTAAGGGATCATTTTCCAGGATAACTTGTAGGTTGTCAATGATGCACTGGAGGGGTTTAAGCTGGGGGCTGTAGATGATGACTAGTGGTGTTCTGTTATTTTCCATGTTGGGCCTGTCTTGAAGAAGCAGATTCCTGGGTACTCGTCTGGCTCTGACAATCTGTTTCCTCACTTCTCCAGGTGAGTTTTTAAGTTTTAAGAATGCCTGATAACGATCTTATAGGTGTTTGTCTCTGTCTGAGGGATTGGAGCAAATCAGATTATATCTTAGGGGTTGGCTGTAGACAATTGATCATGTGATGTGTCCTGGATGGAAGCTAGATTTATGTAGGTAAGAATAGCATTCAGTAGACTTTCAGGGTATGTCTACACTTGCAGCCTAATTCGAACTAGGGCTGCAAATGTAGGCATTTGGAATTGCAAATCAAGCCCGGGATTTAAATATCCCACTCTTGATTTGCATGTTCCCGGCCGGGTGCCATTTTTGAAATTTACAAGTCCGAACTAACTGCCTGCGTCTACACATGGCAGGGAAACGGGTGTTCGAAATAAAGCCCTATTTCGAACTACCTGTTATTCCTCCTGCAATGAGGTTTAACAGGTAGTTGAAATAGGGCTTTATTTGAACACCCGTTCCTGCCTGCATATACCCAGGCAGTTAGTCCGGGCTTGTAAATTTCAAAAAATGGCGCCCGACTGGGAACATGCAAATCAAGCACGGGATATTTAAATCCCAGGCTTGATTTGCAATTCCGAATGCCTACATTTGCAGCCCTCGTTCGAATTAGGCTGCAAGTGTAGACATACCCTCAGTATAGAGTGGTGTTTATGTGACTATTATTTATTTGTACTATAGCGTCAAGGGAGTGGCTCTCTTGTGCAGAATGGTCCACACTCAGGTGATGGTAGGGAGGAAATTGTAGAAATCCCAGTGGAATTCTTAAAGGGTCTTCCTCCTGTGAGTCCATATGATGAAGATGTCGTCAATGTAGTATAACTAGAGGAAGGATGCTAGGAGACGAGAGTTGAGGAACCATTGTTCAGGATCCACCATAAAAATGTTGGCATGTTGTGGGGCCATACAGGTGCCCATAGCAGTGCCGCTGATTTGAAGATATAAAATGTCCCCAAATTGGAAATAGTTGTGGGTGAGGACAAAGTCACATAGCTCAGCCACCAGGAGTATGTCTACACAGCAAAGTTATTTCAGAATACCAGAGGTATCCCGAAATAGCTACCCCACATCTTTTGAACACATCTACTATTTCAAAATATAGTGGACACTCTATTTCACCATCCCTGTAAACCTCATTGTACTAGGAGTAAGGGATGGCTCAAAATAGCTCTGTATTTCAAAATTTGGCAGTGTGTAGACAGTGCCAAATGATGAAATAAGCTATTTTGAAATAGACTTGAAATAAGCTATGCAATATGCACTATGCAAATTGCATAGTTTATTTTGAGTTTCGAGTGCTGTGTAGATGCACCCCAGATGTGCTGTGGCATCATTGGGGATAGTGTTCCTGACAGCTTGTAGAACATCCTCGTATGGAATTTTGGTGTAAAAAGCTTCTACATCCATGATAGCCAGGATGGTGTTTTCAGGGAGTTTACTGATGCTCTGTAGTTCCCTAAGGGAGTGAATGATGTCTTGAAGATAGCTAGGAGTGCTGGTAGCATAGGGTCTGAGGAGAGAGTCAACATAATGGGATAATCCTGCTGTAAGTGTGCCAATGCCTGAGATGATGAGACATCTGGGATTTCCAGGTTTATGGATCTCAGGTAGCAGATAGAATACTTCTGGTTGAGGATTTGGGGAAGCGGGTTGGTGTAGATTTGGTCCTGAACTGTAGCAGGAATTTTCTTGATCAGATGGTATCCTTTCTTTTGGTATTCCTCAGTGGGATCAGAGGAAAGAGTCCTGTAGAATGTAGTGTTGGTGTTTATCTGGCAGCCTCCAGTTCTTAACCTGACCTATTCATGATGACTGCAGCATGTGTACGCTGTAAGACTACTATACACAATAAGCTTTTTTAAAACAACCTCTAGCTTCCTCTCTTCCACATAATTTAATCAGATTTCAGTTCCTCTTTAACACTGCATATACACTCTACCAAATAAGAATTTCAGCTCTATAATAGAACCCAGGTTTGATGTCACCTCAATCTGCTTCCTCTATGTGGAAAAACCTATGTATTAAGGGCTCAATCCTGAAAGGTATTGGCACTACTTACTCCACTGATGTCAACAGGACTAGAAGGAAACCACACTTCACAAAATTGGATTCTTACTGCCCAGGTTTAAACTGGCTGTGCTCTGTATGTAGTATTTCCTATGCATAGTGAATGTAGCAGTATACCTGAATAGCACAATGCAGTAAAAGTGTAAGAAGTATGAAATTCCACTCCAGTATCTGATTCTTGATTCCATCATCATAGTATCTGAGCATCTCACAATCCTTAATGTATTTGTCCTCAAAAAGGTCTTGTAAGATGGGGAACTGAGGCTTCCAGAAGCTAAGTGACTTGTCCAAGATTATACAGGAAACCTGTGACATATCCTGTAATTCCGTGGTCACCAACCCGTCAAATGCAATCGACTGGTCAATCTTGGAGGCTTGACCAATTGATTGTGAGGCTTTGGGGGCCTTCCCTCACTGCCCCCAGCCCCAAGATGCAGGCCGCGCTGATGCTACCTCCAGGGACCACAGAGGTAGCACAGGCTTCCTGCGGGGTCAGGGGGCGAGTTGTGCAGCTGCGTCCCAGGTCCCAGAAGTGCACGGGCTGCTCTCCCCGGTGCCCCAACAGCCAGCGCAGTATCTAAAACGCCAGTCCATCACGCGCTGGGGAGGTGGTGAGGATGCGGGACTGCACCGGCTCCAGCAGCTCAGGCGGCACGCGTTGCCGTAGGGAGCAAGGTGCACACTGCCAGAGCGGTTGGGGCTGGCATGGTCTGGGACTCCTCCTCTCCCCTTCCCCCATGCGGGAAGGCAGCAGGGGGATAAAGTCCCCAGCACACCCGGCTCCAGCTGCTTGGGCTGCGTGTGCTGCCGTGGGGAGCAGAGAAGCAAGGCACGCACTGTCCCAGCAGTTGGGGCTGGTGCAGTCCTGGACTCCCCCTCTCTCCACGAAGGAAGGCATCAGGCATGCGACGGACCAGCATTTCAGGTACCGTGCTGCTGTTTCAGGCACGGGGGAGCAGCCCGCACACTTCCTGGGACTTGCCGTGCAGCTGCAGGATGCTCAGATATCAGTCCCTGGCTCCTCCCTCCACCCAGACCCCCACAAATACCCTATCCAAGCACCCACAAGCACCATGTCCCCTGTTCCAGCACCCATTGGTACCCTGTCCCCTGCCCCAGCACCCTGTCTCAGCACCCAAAAGCACAGCTGGGGCCACATTAGTGAGGTTTGAGGGGTTTGGAGGGCTTGTGTTTTTTGTAACTCACTTGTGTGGCCCCGACTGACTTCTGTGGGCCAATGACCCCTGACTCAAAATAGGCTACCTGCCCTTCTCATAAATAAAGACAATGCTGAAACCTTTTGTGTTTGACATAATATTTTATTTAAAAATGAAGCCTGGCCAACAAGCCCTAAATTGGGGCCAAGTCCTCATCTGGCCACAGCATCAGAACACTCCTGTACCCCCCCACCCTGACTCCAAATATGAGCCTCTCATACACTGGAACCCCCTGTCCTGAGCCTCTCACATCCCCAAACTCCTGCACCCCCACATCCTCGATCTTCGGCCACAACACTCTTTCACCATTCCCACACTGCAAACCTGTGTCCTGAGCCCATCATACTCCCAACCTCTCTGCCCTGAATCCCTCACACCCCCAACGCAAACTCCTGCACCCTCACATCCACAAGCCTGTGGCTTGCTCAGCACCCCAACTCTTCACCTGAGCTCAGCACTCCCCAGCCTGGAGCCCTCTCCCTGAGCTAGCATCCCCTTCTCCACATCCTCCTGCATCCAAATTCCCTCCCAGAGCTTGCACCTCTCACTCTTTCCCACATCTAAATCTCTCATTCACACCCCAGAGCCCGCACCTCTTGTCTCAACCCAGTGAGGGTACTGCTAGACCGCAAGAGTGTTTCCGGCAAACATGCTCTTTTGGCAGCCCTTGTATTCCTCGTTCCACAAGGAATGAGGGGGCTTCCAAAAGAAGGGGTTTTTCCAACATCTGGCCCAGTCTGGATGGGCCAAATGTCAGAAAAATTTCTTCTCTCTTTTTCACTGCCAAAAAAAAGCGGCAGTGTAGCCATACCCTGAGGGTGCGTCTAGACTGGCAAGTTTTTGCGCAAAAGCGGGTGCTTTTGCGCAAAAACTTGCCAGCTGTCTACACTGGCCACTTGAATTTGTGCAAGAGCACTGACTTTGTAATGTACAAAATCAGTGCTTTTTGCGCAAATACTTTCACGCTCCTGCTTGGGAAAAAGCCCTCTTGTGCAAGAATACTTGCGCAAGAGGGCCAGTGTAGACAGGTAAGAACTGTTTTGCACAAAAAAGGCCCGATGGCAAAAATGGCAATCAGGGCTTTCTTGCGCAAAATCGCGTCTAGACTGGCCATGGATGCTTTTGCGCAAAAGCACTTTTTGCGCAAAGGCACCCGTGCCAATCTAGACGCTCTTTTCCGCAAATGCTTTTAATGGAAAAACTTTTCCGTTAAAATCATTTGCAGAAAATCATGCCAGTCTAGACGCAGCCTGAGAGTGTATAAGGGCCAAGGATTGCAAGTGATGGAGAGAAGGGAAACAGAGAGGATAGGGCCTCAAGGAAGGGGTGGGGTTTTGGGGAAGGGATGGTGTAGATCTTGGGTTGTCCTGACATTTAAAAAGTGATCTTGGGTGTAAAAAGGTTGGAGACCACTGCTGTAATTGAAACACATAAGATCACTGTCCAAACTAGTTCCTTAACCACTGGCTCTCCACTCCTCTGAGTGAATCTGTAATGTAATTTATTAATCTGTATTCCTTCTATTAGCAAATTCATAGTTCCTGCCTTCTGTAGCAAAAGTGCAGTGATTGCAAGTGTCTATATTCAAGACATGCTTTCAAACAATGAACACTTAAAAGAAAGGGATTTCTTTCCGTGAAGCTTTCTGTGAACCAAAAATGTTACCTTCTCCCTATAAATAGAATAGCTCTTCAGGTGCTCACCTCATGTATAATATATCCTCATGCTAGTATTATAAGAATGAGAGGGTGGCGGGTCTGATTGACTTGGCAGGCCACGGGGCAAGGTGGTGAGAAGGAGGGGGCAAATCTGCACATGTAGAAAGAGCAGTATCTCAGGCAGAAAGTGCAGGAATGGGGGCAGCCAGCCCTCAGCGCTGCCTAGAGCACACTGTACTGCCTGCCCTGGCCTGAGAGCCACCTAGAAAACACCGCATGGCACTCCAGTGATGATTTAAAGGCTCCAGCTGCCACTGCTTCTGTGGTAGTGGGGCAGCCTCTTTGAATGGCTGGGCCCTGGGGCAACTGTCCCCTTTCTCCATCACCCCATCAGTGGGCCTGTGTAAGTGAGAAACCAACATGCACATTTGAATTGCCAGAGCACTATGTTCAACAAAGAAATACATCTGGAGAAAGTGTGACTATAATAAGAACATAAAAACGGCCATACCAGGTCAGACCAAACCTCTATGTAACCCAGTGTCCTGCCTGCCAACAGTGGCCAATGCCAGGTGTCCCAGAGGGAATGGATAGAATGGGGAATCATCAAGTGATCCCTCTCCTGTCTTCCATTCTCAGCCTCTGAGAAACAAAGGCTAGGGATATCATCCCTGGCAATCCTTGCTAACAGCCATTGTTGGACTGATCCTTCTCTTACTGGGAAGGTTTTATCACCACTGATTAAATCAAGTCCATGTCCAAGTAAATGAGCTATCTGTTGGTGAAACCGGATTTGCTCTTTTGATAACCATATTGCAGTTCACACATCAGACCACAAGGTAGGGCTAGATACAATGATTAGAACAGCTGTTTGTTCTGAGATGTGGGAACATTCCAGGGATTTCTCAGTCATTGGCATAATAACAATGCTTTTGAGTGCGTTTTGCCATTTGAAAATATGTAAAATCATGGGTTGAATGTGTTACCTTCTTACCAGTAAAGATTCTGTCCTGGTAGCTCAGGAACTTAGCTCAAATTTCACTTTGGCCCCCAGACCGAAATGAATTGTGCAAACACATTTAATTAGGGATGGATGAAAAACAAAAATTATTTTATGATAAAATGTTGAAGTTTCAGGACTCACTTTTTGTTCTGCATCAGAATGAAACTTTTGTCCAAAAAAAGTATGAGCAAGAGAGACTGCAAACTAGTCAGTAGTCCAGTGACAAGAGCACTCATCTGGGATGGAGGAACCTCAGATTCAAGTCTCTGCTCTGAACCAGTGTATCCCACCTCCCAGGTAAGTGCTTCAGTCACTGGAGTATTGTGAGTCTGTCTCTGATTTTAACCAGCAATTCCACCTGGGCTCTGAAAAACCTTCCAGACAAAAGTTTAGTCAAAGCATATAGGTTTCCACATAAAGCTTTGGTTTTCATGAATCATTTTCTGATGCATCACTTCTGTTGCAAAATTCCTAACCAGCTCTGATGTCAATAAAGTAAAGAGCTCTGTTGCAGCTTATGTCTTTTTCTATTTTTCACATCTGACCTTTTGACCATTGTCATTTCCTAGAGCTCACTGATGCTTTCTATGCAGCCATATAAAAAAGTAAGGTAAGTTTGTATTACACCTTCATTTCACCTGCAGCCCTTTGGAGTTTGATGTGTGTCCCACCAGACATTTTGTTTACCATTGCCCATATGCAGGGTTGCCAGATCTACTGTTTTTTGACAGCATAGTTCTTTTTCCACTAGTGTTAGCTAATATGTCATGGGTGTAAACCCAGGGCATGTGAAGTGAGATGTGTGGTGAATACACACAACACTAACAGCGAGAGCCATGCACTCTCTCTTCATTCAATCAATGCACTGTTATTTAATCAGCACACCCCACAAATTCTTGGTGCACAAGTGCAGTTAGTAAAACTACCCTGTCCTGGGAGAAAGTCTTGGCTATGACAATCTTGTGGCCCATGGAGATGAAAGAGGATCACTCATGAGGCCCATTCACTAGCATAGATTGCTCTTCACTCTCATAGTCCCTGTCTCTCAAGTAGGGGTGAAAGCAATTTACATTTCTTATGGGTACTGTCATAGTGCACACACACCCCCACACTCCCATACTCCACTTGGAGAGGGTTCGGGGAATGCAATATGACAGTTCCTGTAAAAAATGTAAGTGTGGGGTGGAGTGCGGGGAACTCAGGATAAAGGGTTGGGGGTGCAATATGACAGTGTGGGGGTTCAGGGCAGAGGAATGGGGCCTGGAGGGGTTCAGGGAAGGGGCTGGGAATGTGGAGAGGGGCAAGAGTAAGAGTAAAGGGTTGGGACGTGTAGGGAGGCTCAGAACATAACTGTGGGGGTACAGGAGTCAGGGCAGGAAGTTAGGGGGTGTGGAGCTCAAGGTAAGGTATCAGTGGGGGAGGCTCAGGGCATGGGATGTGGGAGGGTCTTGGCCACTGTGCTGCCCTGGGCCTGGCCAGGGTTGGTGGGGATCGCACTGCTGGCTGCTGGATCCCCAGGTTGCAAAGATCCGTGCTGCCCAGACCCTGGATTCCTGGAGCTGGCTGGGACTATGGATACTTGCTTGGGCCCACCAAGGCAGGGGCCCTATCTCCCCTCCCCCAGCTGTCCGGCACTGGGACTGATTCTAGCTGGGTGGGGAAGGCTGGGGCATTGTGTTGCCCCCAGCCTCCTTCCCCCATGCTCCAGCCAGCTAGGGGAAAGCTGGGGCTGATTCCCTTCCTTCCCCACCAGTAGCGAGACTAGGGGCAGGTCTGGGCCTTGCTCCTGGGGAGAGTGTGGGAGGTGAAATCATCATCAGCAGGTAGGTCAGTAGCAGCCACCTGGCTGGGGTGATGCTTCCTCCATGGCTGGCGGTGGCTGCGTGCACACACCTGTTAAAAGGGGAGGCAGCAGAGACAGGGCTGGGCTGCAAGATCCTGGAACGCCCAGGAGGGGAGGGCTCAGGCTGGCTGCCATAGCAGCAGTGGCCATTGAGCACGATGAGCTGGTGCTAAAGCCGGAGCCTGTTGATTGTTGATGCCCCGAGACCCACGCATTGTCAAGGGGGAGACAGAACAAGGCTTGCTGCTCCTGCTGCACCAGGCAAACTCCCAGCTGGACCCCAACATATCTTAGTGCAACAACTCTGGGCAGTCTGGATCCAGGTGGAGTGCACCTTTGGCTGCCTCAAGGTGCGGCTACAGTGCCTTCTGACCTGCCTCGACATGGGGGATCATAACATCCCCGAGGTGGGCGTGGTATGTTGTGTCTTCCACAACATTGTGGAGAGGAAGGGGGAGGCCTTCCTCCCAGGGTGGGGGGCAGATGCTGGCCATGAGGCGTGAGCATTCAAGCAGCTGAGGACAGCCATCCACCAGGCCCATCAGGCCGGGGTGCACATCAAGGAGGCCCTGAGGCAGAGATTCTCTGAAGGACCCAAGTAACTCTCCCCTGGGCCTCCTCAACAGGGGCCTCTGGCTTGCAGCCCTATCCCTTCCCACAACCCCTCCCTTCACCCTTTCCCTGATTTCTCAATAAATACACCTGTTTGATTTTGAAAAAAATGAAGTCTAAATTTATGAAACTTTAAGAAAAGGTGGGCAGGAGAGAGAGGGCTCATAACCTGGAGGAGGAGGGGGGCTCAGGATTGGGAGGGAGAGGAAAGGCTCAGAACTTGGAGGGGGAGGAGGCTCAGGGCTGGGAGGGGCATGGAGGCAGTTAGATGTCTCACCTCAGGTGCAGGGACTTCATCAGAGTTGGGGTCAGGTGGGTCTGGGGACCACAGGGGGTGGGTAGAAGGGGGACTGGAGTGTGGCCAGGCATGACAGGGGGCAGAGGGAGGGGGCATGGGCATCACTTGGGGAGGGGACATAGGCATCACCTGGGGAGGGAGCAGATGCATCACATGGGGGGCAGGCTGAGGGGGAATGGGCATAGAATGCAGGCAGGAGGGTGGAAACCAGGAGCAGTGGCATCAGATGGGTGTGCCATCATGCGCGACATGACAGCACACATGTCACACCACTGCGTGAGCTGGTCCCATGCACGATTCCACCACTCAGCGTCATTGTGGATCTTCTGCACCAGGTTCTGCTGCATGTCATGCAGGATGCTGACGTGCTGGTGCATGAGGACTTCCTGGAGCCTTGCGCGACTTCGGGTCCCCCAGGCTCTGGTGGGTGGCTGCGGTGGTGTGGTTCGCCCCTCAGTCCCGGCTGGTCTGGCTGTGGAGAACACAATGAGGAAGAGGCAGTGAATCATCCATGCACACACTGTCCCTGAGGCCGTACCCTCCTCTGTGAACAGCAACCAACAGTCCTCGGCCCAGACGAGGGGAATGTCCCAGGAGTAAGGCCATGTGTTGCCTGCACAGTGGGCCATGCCTCACAGGGGCCCCAAGGTGCCCAGGGAACCGTGCTGCCTGCTTCCCTCCCTCCCCCAGCTCATTGACAAGCAGCCAAGGGAAGTGTCCGGCCACAGTGGGATCACCTCATGGGCAACAGAGGAGTTGGGAGCAGTCTGGCCTTCCCTGCGGTCCACACATGCACCTGCAGCTCACAGCACTGCTCAGGGAAGCAGATGGTGCCTCGCACGTGCAGCAATGCCCATGTGCTGTGTGCAGCACTCCTTGGTCTGTGTGGGGTCATGCCTGTGCCCTTGTGGCTCACCTGCTTCCAGCCCTAGTGGCCCCTCTCCTCCATGGCAGGATGTATGTGGCCTCCCCTGATCCGGGCAGAAGTATCCCACCCATGCTCAGGGGCTGCCTGCTGCATCCGTGTGCCACACACTAACGCTGAATGTGGTTCCACGTGCACAGACCACAGCATGATGTCCAGCCCGAGCAGCCCGCCCCCTGTGCACCCACCTCTTCCGCCCTGTGTGTGTGACAAAGTGAGACCACTCACCTGACGATCCCTCCCAGGCTTCCAAGGAGGCCTGGGAGACATCTTGGCTCACAAGCACTGGTTCAAGGGACAGGTTGATGGTTTCTGTCTTCTCCTCCTCCTCTGCCTCCAGTTGGCCCTGGTCCTCCTGCTCCTTCTCCACCAACACCTCCGGCAGGGCGATGACGGGGGTGTCCAGGCCAGAGTCCATGAGGACAGGTGGGGAAGACATTTCCCCAACCCCCAGAATCTGATGGAGCTCCTGGTAATAGGGGCAGGTGTGGGGTCCTGCTCCTGAGGGTAAGCTGCACTCTCTGACCTGGACATATCCCTGGCAGAGCTCCTTAACCTTACTCTGGACCTGTTCCAAGCTCCAGGGTGGGTGTCTGCGCTCTGCCAGAAGCTCTGCCGTGCACTCATATATTTTGGCATTGTGGCGCTTGGCCCGGAGATCCTGCAAGGTGTCCTCCTTGCCCCACAGCTCGAGGAAGGACAGGATCCAGTCCAGACCAGGAGGGTGTGCACCTCTTGGTCCCCCTAGGTGGGTCCTGGGACACCTGGGGCTGCTCCCTGCGAGGGCCAGGAGGGTCACTGGGAGCTTGTGGCTCAGACATATCTCCTAATGCTGTGGCAGGGAGAGCCGCGTGATCAGAGTATTGCTCCAAGGCTGGCTTCCTGCCACAAGGCTTGTCCAGGATGCCTGCAGCTTTAAGAGCTGGCAGGAAACAGGAACTATAGAGTTGTGATTACTTTGGTTGGAGTGTCGACCAGGGCAACCTTATTTCCTCGAGGACTCTTCTTCAAAAAGAAAACCCTTCTTCCCATCCACACACGCCTTTTTCCAAAAGAGCTCTTTCAGAAAAAGGCGTCTTCCTCGTAGAAAGAGAAGTACCAACATCAGAAAAAAACCCTCTGTTCTTTTGATTTACTTTCGGAAGAACATGATTGCAGTGTGGACGTTCTGCAGGTTTTGTCAGGAAAACGGCTGTTTTTCCAACAAAACTCTGTAGTGTAGACATACTCTGGGTGGCTAGCCTGAGTCCCATGCTACTTTCTGTTTTTAGCATGCTAGCTCCATGGAAATTATTTCCTGCTGGGAATTGCACTCCCTACCCTCCACTATAGGAACAAATAGTTTAAGTTGGGCACATTTCTTATTCTTGGGCTGTGCACAGGGAAACTGTGCTGGAATCAGTAGAATGAAAAGGTATCTTTTCCTACACATTTGAGCCCCAGACCACACCATGGGATATACTCCCAAACCCTTCTGCAAAGGCATGCACATATGTGTTTGCTTAATTACACACCAGAGTCAGAGGTCCACTTCTGCAGCCTTTGTGCTGAAATATCAGTTTTGTTTAACATCTTTATTAATGACCTAGCTGAGGGGATGGATTTCACCCTCAGAAAGTTCACAGATAACACTAAGCTAGGGAGAGAGGTAACTACGTTGCAGGCAGGGATAGGGTCTAGAGTGACTTAGATAAATTAGAGGATTGGGCCAAAAGAAATTTGATGAGGTTTAACAGGGACAAGTGCAGAGTCCTGCACTTGGGATGGAAGAATTGCAAGCCTCTAGTTATTCCCCTCTATTTGCCACTAGTGAGACCACATCTGGAGCATTTTGTCCAGTTCTGGGCTCCCCATTACAGAAAGGATGTGGATGCATTGGAGAAAGTCCAGCAGAGGGCAAGAAAAATTTTCAGGAGATTGGAGCACATGGTTTATGAGGTGAGGCTGAGGGATTTGGGCTTATTTAGTCTGCAGAAGAGAAGAGTGAGGAGGGATTTAATAACAGCCTTTAAATACCTGAAGGTGGGTTCCAAAGAGGAAGGAGAGAGGCTGTTCTCAGTAGTGACGGACGACAGAATAAGGAGCAATGGCCCCAAGTTACAGTGTGGGAGGTCTAGGTTGGATATTAGGAAAAACTATTTCACTAGGAGGGTGGTCAAGCACTGGGATGGGTTACCTAGGGATAGGATGGAATCTCCATCCCTGGAGGTTTTCAAGTCCCGGCTTGACAAAGCCCTGGCTGGGGTCATTTAGTTGGGGTTGGTCTTGTTTTTAGCAGGGGATTGGATTCAATGACCTCCTGAGGTAAGTGCAGGGGAAGTAGAATGCTCACCCTAAGTGCCAATGGATTAGGAACCTCTTTGCCCAAATATGCAGGAGAGAATTTTTGGTGAATCAGCAGCTGTGCTCAGATACCATAATGATGAACATGATAAAAACAACTAGGTCTCCTTTCCCTTGCCATCTTGTGGGCATGGGGAGGGAGTGGCAAAGTACAGTGTCCATGGGGCTTGCTGAAGCACTGAGACTATATTAACATGTGCTCAGCTGTAGTGAGGCCTGAGGGCAGAGGAGTGCTTCTCATGGACCCCTCAATTGTTCCCCAGGACAAAGCTCAGGTATATGAGAAGAACAAGAGGGGAATTTGATAGCAACCTTCAGCTTCCTGAAGGGGGGTTCCAAAGAGGAGGCACCCAGGCTGTTCTCAGCAGTGACGGATGGCAGAACAAGGAGCAATGGTCTCAAGTTACAGTGGGGGAGGTCTAGGTTGGATATTAGGAAAAACTATTTCACTAGGATGGTGGTGATACACTGGAATGGGCTGCCCAGAGAGGTGGTGGAATCTCCATCCTTATAGGTTTTAAAGCCAAGTTTGATAAAGCCCTGGCTGGGATGATTTTGTTGGGTTGGTCCTGCTTTGGGCAGAGGGGTTGGATTAGTTGACCTCCTGAGGTTTCTTCCAACCCTAACCTTCTATGGTTCTATGATTCTATTGCCCCTGCACTGGGTATATCATTTGGCCTTTTAGCACTAGTATTGACATTCTGTTTGTTAATAATCTATAGCTAGCTTTAAGTCACCATTTGGATGCTGATTAAGAAAGTTTGGATTCAAAGCCATATTCAGGCTGGATTCAACAGCACAATATCTTGTGGGGCTTCAACCCAAGATGGCTGAATTCTTGCAAGCCAGCTGATCAGGGAACATTCCTCTCACTTTGCACCGAAATCTCACAGAGATCTTAAGAAACCAATCCAAAAAAGGGTGCAAATATGGCTGAAGCAAATTAATTTAAAAATGTGATCTAATAGTTCCTGAACCTCTGCATGCTGTCATTTCTATGATATTCTTACATGAGTTGCTGCACATGTAAACCACATTGAAGAGCCCATCCACACCTTTAGTTCAAAGAATAATAGCTGGCTTTGTTTTATTATTGGTAGCACCACAATATGGCTGAAGTACATAGTCCACAACCAGTGGAAATGTGAAACACTACATATGACTCCAGAATGTCCTTGTTCATCACCTTGAAGATGCTACTCTCTCTCTTAATCACTCCACTGGTTCATCTTTCTGCATCAATATATACTACTTGCCCTTCACTACCTGTCATTCACTGACTCCTACAGAGATGTTAAGCTCCTTGATACTTCATTGTTCTGTGTTTATCCAGCAGCTAGCACTGTGAGCTCTTGGTCCATGATTGGGGCTGCAGTAGCACCACAATAATAAATGTCAATGCCAATTTCAATCAGCTAGAGAAATACAATTAAAGTCTATGGGAGTTTTCATAAGTATGCTCCTGCATAGCTTCACTGGTTCAACCTCACACCACAACTTGGTACCCAGCTTCTTATAAGTCTGTCAGTGACACCATGAGTGGACATAACAGCACAAGAAGTCCAAGGGCTTTTGTAGTGTTTCATCATTCCCATAGTTCAGGCATTTGCTTTCCTTAAACTTGATGGATTTTTATAGCCTTCCCATGCCCCTACCCCCAGCCCTCAACTCACATTCATCTAAATCCTTTCTAAATCCTTTCTACTCATATCTGACACATATTAGTCCCCTTTATCAAAGGATTTTCACACCTGTGGCCTCAAGTCACATCCTTGCAGTAAAACAACTGCTTAAAAATAAATCCTTTTAAATCCTAAGGCCAAACATATCTACTCAAGGGATCAGTTTTCCAAAGGGGCTTTGAACCTACATCCCAGCAAACATTTGGCTTTCAGTGTGTCAGGGCTTTAGTTTTTTGTAAAGAAGTTTCCCTCCATGTGCTATCTAAAGTGGTGCTGGTGGTGGATTTTGCCACTGAAGTGTTGAGTAGCAGGGTGATGCTAGAGAGAGACACAAGGGCAACAGGTCAGGACAAAAAGATGGATTGAAATAAAATCTTCTAAGAAAGTGTCAGTTATAGTGAGAACGTATCACTTTTGAGGGTTCAGTAAGGAGAGAGTTAAATCATGTTTTCCAAATCAGACTTTGAGAATATACTATATATTAGGTTGTCAGACTGTCAATGAATGAGGTAGTTTTTTAAAATGAGAGATTTGTAACATTTGCCTGAAAAATCCTGCAAAATGCAGCATCATAAACTACCCCTAAAATTTACCCAAAGCACAGAAGGGTTTCCCTCACCCAGTGCTGATTTTATATGGCAACATCCAAATCGTGCAGTTTGCTTTCCAAGCCCTGGTCTACACTAGGGAGTTATTTTGAAATAACTCCCCTTATTTCAAAATAACAGGCTGGTTATTTCAAAACAATAACTCCTGCTTTTCATGAGGAATAACACTTATTTCAAAATAGTGGTAGTGTGGATGCTCTACTGCTGCTATTTTGAAATAACTGCTTCCTAGGGTCATTCAAAGTAATTACTCCCCAGTTCTTCCTGTAGCTGTAAGTCAAGATATTACATCCATATTAATGGAGCCTACCTCGAACTAATTTTGAGGCTTCCCTTTAATGTGGACATGCTATTTCAAAATGGTTATTTCATGATTTGTTATTTTAAAATAATTTCCTAGTGTAGACATGCTCCATATTTTGAGCTCTGCAAAATATGTTTTGTGCCCCACCACCGCCACCAGAGCATGTCATTGGCATGAAAATGGTTAATTGTACATGTAGATGAAATTTAAAATTCAAGGACCTGTTTGTATACATAGGATGTGCCTAGAATGGGATTGCTTCTCAGAAAACCAAACAGAAAAGGAAAAGACTCATCAAAGCAAGTACAGTCATAAAATTTGACATAACTGAGTGAATGTCAAAAGAGACTGAACCAAGATGAGCCAGAAAAGTAGAATGAACATGTAATAGGATTGCTTCTCAATAAACCTTACAGAAAAAAGCTAAAATGGATAAATTTGGAGCATTGCTCTGTTTTGGCACAGCTAAATCAATGCTTAAGGTTTGAAAACTAGAGGACAATGTTATTGAAAACCAAATTGACTATCAGAGTTGTTGACTCAAGTCCCATGACTTGAACTCAAGTCTGACTTAAGTCGCCTAGATGACTTGACTTGAGACCGTACTTGGGCTCATTGTTCGTGACTTGAGACTCAACTTGAGATTTACTAATTTTTTTAAATCAACTTGGTGAAAAAATTGTCCGAAAATGCTGATATTGATGGCTTCTACAAAAGTGACTTGACATTTTTTAAATTAAGACTTGAGACTTGACTTGGGACTTGACTCGAAAGTGACTTTAGGGACTCGACACTCAACTTGAGACTTGAACTGTAGTGACTTGAGACTCAACTTGGACTTGACTATGACAACTTGAAGACAACACTGTTGACTATATCCCGGAAAAGCTCAAACAAATTGAGGTATCCTGGAAAAGCTCTACCGCATCTAAGGAATCTGTCTGCTTTTCCGAAAAAAAAAATTCAGAAAAGCAGAAGCGTTTTTTTCAGCATTCCTGTAAACCTCATTCTACATGAAAGAAGGGATGTTCCGGAAGAGGGTTTTTCCTAACATTTGGCCCCGTGTAGATGGGCCAAATGTTGGAAAAGCCTCTTTCAGAAGAAAAGTGGAAAAAGAGACGCAAATTGCGGTTCGCAATTTGCATATCTTTTTCCAACTTTTCTTTGTAGTGTAGACGTAGCCTTGGTGCCCTGGACATCCTCCAGCTCTAGTTAGAGCTGCCAGATGTTGTTCAGTTCCATGCTTTATCCCTATCTCTGCTTGAGGCAGCACATGTTTCTGAGTGGGGATCGGTGACTCTCATCCATGAGACAGATCAGACAGAGCTGTACAAAACATAGCAGGTACGATACAGCCCTTAACTTGGTCAGGGCCTGCTGCTTTGTAAGTATAAAGTGCTATAAAAATACTAAGCAGTTTTCTTCTACTTGTAAAAGAATCACTTGAGGCTAAGTAGTCTATTAAGTGTGTGATGAGCCAGAGTCTTGTCCGTAAATTTTTGCCATAGTGAAGTTTCCCTAAATAAAGCATGCAAATAAAAATAATAATAGTTTCTTCCTTGGTAAAAGGGAGATTGTAATTCAATCCTATATTGATAAAAAGAACCCCAAAGGCAACCTAATGGAGCCTAAAGCAACAGATTCATAATAATATTAATAGCCATATGCTTCATTTCAACCAAGTACCCAAAGGCAACATGATAATCCTCCCTGATTCTGAAAGTTACATAGAAGCCTATAGGTATTTAAAACCAATATAAATTGAATCTGGAACAGAATGGAACAGATTGTAACTAAGTTGAAAGCACATCCTTTGGGCACATTCAGCAGAGGGGATGGTGATCTGTGGGATATTGAAATGTAAATTAGTTGCAACACATAAGGTCTATTGTGTCATTAGTTTGCTTGATAGAGTTCAGCCGTATATGTTGGGGTATATATTTCCCCCTTTCATCTCTTTCTACCTCGTCTTCATTATATTGAGACGATAATGAATGTAATTGTCTGCAGTTCCTCTTTCATTAAAATATGCAGGGAAATATCTCCATCCAGGAATATGGGCCCTTCAGAAGAATCTGAAGATTTCAACTCCTGTCTCTCCTGTCTGTACTACAATTCCAATTTGAACCATGGTTAAAACAGTCTGTGGCCCAATCCCTGATACAAAATAGCTCAATTTTGTTTGCAATGGTAGGAATAAGCTGTCTTGTAGAAATAGTGCTACATCCTGGCTTGTTGCTAGGATCAACACAGCTGTAACTCTAGTGTCAAAGGGATCTTAGTCACATATGGGAAATCTGTTTCCTTTCATTCTGTTTAGCCCACCGGAGTGGGGAAGGAGAGAATTACTGATGGATATGCCATGTTATGCTCCAGAATAATATTTGATGCTAACTTTGGGGAGGAATTATTATCTTAAGTGGACTCTGCCTTACTGGTGGCAATTAAATTTTCATCATGTAATAATGTGGAATGATTGTAATCAGTGTTCCCTGTAAGCTGCGCATTAGTGCAGCCACTCAGGAGAAATTCAGATGTCGCCCAGTTGATTAGCAGAGCACCCACGGCTAGGTTTTTTGTGTTTCTACCAGTGGTACACATTTGCACATGCCTCAGTGCACATAAAATATATTCCACACATGGATGGAAAAAAATCCACACATGGACAGAAAAGATTAGCAGGAACATTAGTTGTAATACAAGTGAACCAAAAGGCAGTGCCTTGGACAATGGAAAAAATCCTATCCAGGGTTTGTGTCAGTACTTCCTATGTGCAAAAAGTATTCTGATAGGGTGCCTAATAAATTTACTGAAAATGTATGTTTTCTGAAGTCAGAAGTTCTCAAACTCTGATAATGTGGACCAACAACTTCTTATAGTGTTTTTTTCCTAGGGTACCTCCTCTACTATTTACAAATGAATAATATCCCTATGACCACTGTGACAGTTGTCACATGGAGGGAAACTTCTTTACAACAAAATTTGATCTTTTGACTAGAGTCCGGGTCCAGGGTGCAGTGAAAGATAAGGAGGTTGAAGTGCAGAGTGGGGGTCTGGGTTGTGAGGGCTCAGCTCTGGGGCAGGGGATTGAAGATATGGGGTTGAGGTGTAAGCTTACCTTTGGTGGTTCCTGGTCCATAGTGCAGTGGGGGTGTTGAGGCAGGCTTCCTGCCTCTCCTGGCACCATAGACCACGCTCTCCCCTGGAAGTGGCCAGTAGCAAGTCTGGCTCTTAGGCAGAGGTGGGCTACTCTTACACACAGGCACCCTTCCCCCCCAGTTCCCATTGGCTGGGAATTAACCAATGAGAGTGTGAAGCTGATGGTCAGGGTAGGGCAGCATGCAGAGCCCCATGGCCCCTAGATCTGCTTCTGGCTGCTTCCAGCGCACAGTGCAGTCCATGGAGCGAGGACAGGCAAGAAACCTGCCTTAGCACATCTGCTGGTCACTTGGTCACCCTACAGCAAGATGACCCAGTGCCTGACATTGTGCAACCCATTACTGGGTTGCAACCCATAGTTTGAAAATCAGTGATGTAACCCACTCTTCTCTCATGTTCTCTGGATCTGCTACATGCCAAACAAGGTTTCTAGCTCAAGTTCTACAGATTCATGCTGTTAGGTCAGCTTGTTTCAAGATACTGATAATGATTGTTATTAGTTATATAGAAAGTGCCTTGAGGCAAGAACAATCCTTCTGTTTTGTTTGTACAGCACTTTAATAAAATGGATCCTGTTTTCCATCACAAGGGTTCTTAGATGCTATGATAATAGGAATATACTTAGAAAAATATTGGAAAATATTTTAATTTATTTAATGGTTAGAAATAGGTAAGAGAACCAACATCATGTGTCAGTCAATGCTCCATAGACCTCAGAAATCTAGTTGGGTCATTCTGGAAATACAAAATCCAGTTTTTCACAACTCCATAATAGTTAAATGAATGGCCACATGGCATTAAAAAGAGTTATTTTTGTTTCTACACAGTTTACCTTGCCCCAGATGTTTATGCAACTAAAAATTTAATAACACTTTTTTATTGGGCATGTATTAAACTAATTTCTATATACCTTTGTAATTAACCATTTCTTCCCCCTCCCTCCTCTCACTCCTGCCAAACTTTTTGCTGCATGTCATTAAGGACTAACAAAATAAGTTTGACATTTGCCACTTCTTAATTATTTGGGCACATAAAATAGATTCTTGTCATTGTAAAATAGAAGCTGTATAATTACTACTCATAATTCAGGCACAAAACAATCATCTTCCATCTGAAAATAAGGAAGGAAGGTTTCAGCCTAAACAGGAATCGTTCAGAAAGTTATGAACAAATATAAACACAGAGTTAGAAAGAAAATGGGCCAGCTAGTGGAGAGCAATAGAGTTCCATTGAAGTCATCTAATTACACCTATTTATACCACATAAGGATGTGGACCTGTTATTACTGTTACAAATTCTCAGTTTACATAATATGGGTTAAATCCTGCCCTCATTACATCAGTGTAAACCCTTTGGCTCAGTTATTAAACTGAATTTACAGTATTAGTAAAGAACTAGTTCCTCAAGGGGTCCAGTCAGGTGTTAGGGTCCCATTGTGCTAGGTACTCTACAAACATAATACAAATGCATCTCTCTTTCCCAAGGAGCTTACTGTCTACAGCCTTGTTTACAGGACAGGGAAATGCATTTTATGGGGGTGGGGACAGATGATTTCTAAAGAGCACTAATATGTTGTGCTTTATTTGGTCTGTGTGGACCCTGCTGGTGCATCCTAGAAATTTTCACTACATGTTAGACCTCCCTGGTTAGACCTCAGGACCTGACCTATCCCAGACAAGGGAGTTTTCTAGATGTGGGAAGGTCTGGCTGGGGAGAGCGGGAGGAGCCACTTCTCTGGGCTCCTTTCCCCAGCTACCTGCCACTGCTGCCCCCAGCCCCTGGCAGCAGCTCTGTGGCCACACAACCTCTGGTGGCCCTGCAGTCCCACTGGCCTCAGCAGCCCCACCAGCTCTGAGAGCTCTGGAGGCAGCCGTGTGGGTGCTCACAGCCCTGACAGCTGTGAGCTCTGCAGCTCCCTCCTCCCCCCAGCTCCTGGACCTTTTGGCTGTGGGCTCAGCGACCTCTCAGCCCCACAGACTCCGGCAGTCCTCTTGGCTTCCCAGAGCAACTAGCTGTGCTCTCTGCCCCCACCATTGGCTCCAGCTTCCCAGCCCAGCCCAGCTGTGGGCTCTGGTGCCTTGTGGACTCCAATGCCTCACTGTCCCTGCAGTCCAGTTCTACTCCCAGGCTCCAGTAACCTTTGTGCTGGGGCGCTCTAATTCAGCAATATCCGTGTTCCTTCTAGATCACAGATGTTGACAGACCAGAAAGTCACAGACCACAGAGGTCCATGTACTATGTTAATGCATATAAGGGAATCTTTAGTGTCCATCACCAGAGTGGAACAATTAATATGTGACATATCAGTGCACTTTAGAAATCACACCACTATAGTGCTTACTGCTGCATTGTGTAGATTCACCCAAAGTAACTGCCAACTGAAAATAAAATTTGGCCCAATGCATACATACTTCAAGATAACCTTATTTTTTATGCATTTCCAGCTTTTTGAGAGTTCTGGTCTAAAATACACCAGAAATGGGTGCAATAAAAATCAATGGGTTTTTAAGTGATTGTAAACATGATGTCATTCTTACAACTCCTGTTTGCATCCATGGTAGAAGAAAAAAGTCAGTGCTCGGATTTAATTTAGTATGAGATAAATGGGAAAAGAAGTTCGTTGAAGATCAAATACCTTTAGAGAAACTCACCAAGGAAATGCATGAAAGAGATGGGAGAAACTTTAGAAATACATGCTGAACTTGCAGGAAAATTAGATCTCCTACCTTTTAGTTACTGAACAGTGTTATGGTGTCAATGCTTGTAATAAGCTATATTATATCAGAAGAAGGATTAAGAAACTTTTTTTGCCTTTTGATTTTTACCATGTATTATATACTGCCTGTTTGTATGTCAGTCCTAGGTTACCTTGATTGGAATCAGAAGCTGCTTTGTGAAGAGTATAGATATCTGGCTATAGAAATATGCTCAGCTTTATGTCACTTCTATGCTAGTGTCTGAATTCCTCAAGGAACCCTCTAATTCAAACAGTAAATCTCAGTGTGACATCTAAACTTGGCAGAAGGCATTTTGGATTCTTTTTAAAAGGAAATTTTTAACTAGAGTATAGAATATAAACCCAGTTTTAAAAATTCATATTTCTGTTCACTGTTAAAGGCACAATTCCATTGTATAAGATGCTTGGTCTGTAGAATGAGATGGTTACACATATTTGTCCACTGCATCTATTTGATTTGCTGAACATAGTGCTTTACAGTGGCAAATAAAGGGCTAAACGTCATTGTAGCTCCTCTGTAGATGTTCTAGATGGGAAAAGCCTTCAAAGAGTTTATAGTAACGAGGTCCTTGTAACCACAGCAAAAGACTGTTGGTCAGGACACTATATTCATGTCCTCAGCTCTGTCATTACAAGGCAATTTGCTTAAACCGCTTTATCCTCCATTTATTTAGTATTCTTGTAAAGCAGATATAACACGTACATTCCAGGAATGTTGTAAAGCTTAATTAATCTTTGCTTGTAAATTTCATGGAGATTCCTTGAGAGGAACTCTAGAATAAAAAATATTAATATCACTGAAATCACTTGATTAAGATCTCTTAGATTTAGTTTCCTTTGTTATGTTGTTCCCACCCTAACATCTTCCTGAGGTACCATGTAGATGAAAGGAATCACTGGTATAGGGGTCACATGCCTCATATTATGGCAATTAATATTATTTCTTAATATGGTCTTTTTCTGATAGTTGATTTTATAACTATTTTGTTTTAGCTGAATATTTATTTGGCAGTAGCAAGAGTGATCCACAGGGGCTATAGACAAGGGCTATAGATCCAAATTGTCTAAAACTAAAGCAGAATTCCAACTGAAATCTCCTTTTACTTGCAATACAATTCTGAATTTTAATATGGGCAGATTTCCCCATGTGGTAAAGGTGACTGCTGTGCATAGGGTAAGCAACATTTAAGGCCACTGAGGGCTCAAAGTGAGACTTGAATGGTGCATAAGCTTTGTGATGGGCCTCTGACCAGCAGGAATTTCAGCTCATAACTTTCAAAATATTGTACTCATCATAATGGATGATATTATCCTTGTAGGATGACATTTCATCCTTAACTTGTTATGGGGAGGAGTATGCTGTTCATAAAGGCATTTTAAATGCCTTGCTTGATTTCTGACATCGAATGCCTTCCCAGTTTTCAGCAATAAAGGGTAGGAACAATGCCTATGCTACTAAGAGTTTCAGAAAGTGAATTATAGATGCGTTTGGTTTTTTTTTATTTAGAAGAAAATATTGCAAGAAATTCCCCCCTAAAAAACATGGCAGATCCTACTGTAAGTGTTTTTGGTCAAGGTTGTTTCCCAGCATTTGAAAAATCTCAGGAAAAAAATCAGCTCAGATTCTCCTTAAACCTTTATAAGACATTTCAGATGAGCCTGGGATCCTTGTATTTCCTTTGTAATAGAAAGAGCTAAGAAGCAGGCAATTATGACTTGTCAACTTGCTGAAGTAACGATGGGACACTCTTTTAACACTAAGTTTGGCAACATGCTTTTGGACTAATTTGTGGTCACTGGCAAACAAGTACACAGTATTCTCAGTTTGTACTACCTCCATTTTGTTGCCATTTTCAACAATGTACCTGTGCAAGTTTAAGTTTTTTCAAACCTGACTTTCATCAAAACAAACAAGGAGAGCATCTGAGATCAGTGGAACAAAAGCTTTGAGTTGCACTGTCAACATGTTCTAAACTCTACATATCTAGGGGTATGTCTACACTAGCCCCCTAGTTCAAACTAGGGGAGGCTAATGAGGATGACCAAAATTGCAAATGAAGCGCAGGATTTAAGTATCCCGTGCTTCATTAGCATGTTCCCGGGTGGTCGCCATTTTGGAAATTGACTAGCCCAGAATAACTGCCCACGTCTACACGCGGCAGTGAAATGGGAATTTGAAGTAAAGCTCTTAATTCGAATTAGCTGTTAAACCTCATTCCAGGAGGAATAACAGCTAATTCGAGTTAAACTTTTACTTCAATTCCGTTCACTGCAGCGTGTAATTCTGAGCAGTGATTCTGGGCTAATTTCCAAAATGGCAACCGCTGAACATGCTAATGAAGCGCGGGATATTTAAATCCCGCGCTTCATTTGCAATTTGGTCGCCCTCATTAGCCTCCTTAGTTCCAACTAGAGGGCTAGTGTAGACATACCCAGAGAGAGCTTCAATTTCTCATTAAGTTATGTAATAATTTATTTTAGCACTGGTCAGGGGCATGCTGTACAAATCTTTTATTCAAGTAAGTGTGTCCTAGACTGGAAAAGGTTGGGAAAGTATGCATTAGAGTACAGCATGTTGCTCCTGCAGTATCTCTGATTTGGTTGTATTATAGGATTTAACATGGTGTAAGGCAGTGGAGTGACTCTCCTGCATTTGGCAATCCGAAGAAAGCACACATTACAAAGGAAGGAAAGAGCATTCAGAGGAAGGGGCTGATCTTAAGGGCTCTCTTGATAGCTGGGTTAATAGTTTTTGGTGGGGCAATGCGGAGCAGCTCACATTGCTTCAATTCTGTGGCAAAACAGAGGAGTTCAGTTTTAAGTGCAATCAACCTGGCACTTTCCTAAGAGTTAAATCCATTTGAAAGAAAAATAAGCCAACAATGGAAAAGAAACATGAACCATATAATGGACTCTACTATGAGGCAATGCTCTCTGGCAGTGAATCTTGAATGGCTGGCCCAGTTGCTAAAGACTCTTAGTGATGACTGATTAAACTTCTCTGGCTATTTCTGCCCTCTCCCTTTGGTGTATGGGGAGGCTAGATATCTGTTTTCAGTATTTCTATCATTTTGAAATCTGATTTCTCTTTTTAAAGGGGGGAAGGGAGGAACTTAAGAAGTCCTGCTGCTATAATGCCTGGGAGTGCACTGTAACAGCATGGACAGTAGGCAAGGAAATATTTTTTCCCACCAACTTAGCTTTGGCTGGGATTTAGCCATTTTGCAGGAAGAGCTACTTTAAAATGTTAATGTCATGGGGTTATATTTACATCCGACCCTCCTGCAAAATACAGTTCTTTCTCTAAAAAAACCAAAACCAAAACCTTGTCAACAACTTTCTTAAACCTTTGCCTTCTGAATTGTTGTATTGAGTTCACACTTGACCTTTTAACATTTGTACCTGGATTTAGTTTCAGTCTACCCAGCCTGCTATTTGCACTAAATCCAGTTGTTCTAAACAGAAGTTGTTTCGTTCTCTCAAGTTCACAAAATGCACAGTATAATGATTCTTGCCTGCCTCACAAGGGTGCTATTGAGCAGAATTCATTATCAGTAAATCTTTCTATAATAATGGCACTATTATAGAAGGGCAAATCACAATGATGGGTAGATAGTGTGATCTAGTGCAGTGTTTCTCAACCAGTGGTACAAGTACCCTCAGGGGTACTTGAGAGAATTCTGGGGGGATATGAAAACACAACTGAAATTTGGAGAAAACTGAATTTTTGTTTTAAGTATTACACGCGCTTTATTATTTTTGTACTTTTTACACCCAAAAATTTCATCGCCTGCCCCGTTATGATTAAGTTGTTTAAACAAATGTGTTGTAATGGTAGAAAAAAAAATTGTGTGTCTGAAAACTGTAGGTACTGGGGGTACTTTTTTTTTTTTAAGTGGTACTTTATAAGGAAAAGTTGAGAAACACTGGTCCAGTGAATACAGTACTGAAGTAGAAGTAAAAAAATCTGAGTTCTGCCATTGACCTGTTGTGTAATCTTAGGCAGATCTCTTCATCTCTATGGCTACATCTAGACTGCACGCCTTTTTCGACAGAGACTTTGTTGACAGTATCTGTCGACAAAGCCTCTGTCGAAAAAGAGCGTCTAGATTACATTATGCTGGACGCTCTGTCAACATATGCTGGACGCTCTGTCAACAAAAGAAGGCACTCGGAAGTGCTTCTGGCAGGGCATGGGGGCAGCCTTTATTTCCAGGTGCTGCTTCCTGCCCTTTGCAGAGACGCGTGCATAAAGGGATCCCCCTGGACAGCCAATGCTCTGCTACTGATTCTGGCTTGCCTACCTCCGAGAGGGAAACCAAAGTTACTGCAGTGTTTGTTCTGGTTGCCCTGCTTCCTCGGACACCACTGCAGTTTATTTTCTGTTTTTTTTTCCTGCTTTTCACGTTTTATTTGGCCATGGAGCCTGTGCTGCCCCTGGGCAGGCGATGGCCCCACGCTGCCATACTGCAGCTTCTGCTGCATCTGCATGACTCTGTCATGAATCTCCTGCTCCATATGGACCCGGACCGCACCGAGGAGACCCACTTCTGCAGGGGCAGGATGCAGGAGGTCTGCCCTTGCCCCCAAACTTTTCTGGGGACAAGCAGATTTGGAGGCACGAGACGAGTTCGGACTGGTGGGACTGGCTTGTCATGCAGCTCTGGGATGACGACCACTGGTTCCGCAACTTCCGGATGTGGAAGGCCACATTCCTGGAGCTTTGTGCCTGGCTCGCCCCTGCTCTAGAACACTGGGATACCCACCTGTGGCCCGCCATCCCCCTGCAGAAGTGGGTCGCAATCGCCCTATGGAAGCTGGCCACCCCCGACAGCTACCGCTCCGTTGGACACCAGTTTGGCATGGGGAGGTCTACCGTCGGGGCCGTCTTGATGGAGGTAAGTCACTTTTGGGGAACAGGCCCTGCTGAGTGGGTGGGGTTGAGAAAGGGGGACTACCAGGCAAGGGCAAGAGTGAGTGGGGGGATGGAGTGGCACTCGGACCCGCTCCTCGGCCACCCCTGCACTGATGCAGGGGAAGGGGGCATCCTGACAAGGGGAGGGGTCGGGGGGGGAAGGTTCTCCTCCCAAGCGCTTAGGTAACCTGTCTAATTACCTGGTTTCTATCTGTCTATTTGTCTCGCGCTGCAGGTGGTGAGGGCCATCAATGCAGAGCTGCTGAAGAGGCTCATCCATCTCAGGGACCTGGACAACATCATTGCTGGGTTTGCTGCCTTTGGATTCCCAAACTGCAGAGGAGCCCTCGATGGGACACACATCACAATCCACGCGCCGTCCCATCAAGCAGCCCAATTTATATACCGGAAGGGCTACTATTCGATGGTGCTGCAGGTCCTGGTCGACCACCGGGGACACTTTATGGACATTTGTGTTGGGTGGTCGGGGCGGGCACATGATACCCGCATATTCTGGAACTCCTGCCTCTACCACAGGTTGCAGGCAGGAACATTCTTCCCCCAGCGGCACCTTGTACTCGGGGACGTGCAGATGCCGGTGTGCATAGTGGCCGACATGGTGTCAGCCGACGGTCAGGGCAGTGTGTGTGTGTGTGTTTCCGAGAAAAGGTTTAACGTCCGTGTCTTTACTGCTAGGACCGGGGTCCCGTCGCAGAGGGTAGCCAGCAGGCCAACAGACGCCCCTGTTTATAGGAAGAGCTTATTACACCTCAGATTTTAGCTGCTAGGATGCAAAAATCCCTTCGCAGCGGGCAGCCTACGACAGACTGAGAGGTGCCCCAACGGACCTGTCACCTGGGAGTGACACAGATCCAAACGCCCAAGCTCTTCCTATACCTGTCCCTTATGACCGGCTGAAGTTCTTTTAAATTGTGCTTGGTTCTGTTACAGCAACTGAAGGAGTCAGGTTAAAACTTAAAACAGTTACAGGTTTATTAAACAAGCTTATAAATCATATGGTTACAATGGCTATTGCTCTATTTCTTAACTGCTAGCAAATATAGATCTTAAAAATGGTTACAAAGAAAATAAAGATAGAAAATAGAAATAATGGTACCAAGTGACAGCTTAATCTTTAAAGAGCTCTAAATTTATGTGTACACTTAAGACAAAGGACCACATCCAGGTACAATTTTTACCCCCTTCTGTGCCTCTCGACTCCAGCGGGTCAAGCCAGGGCAGTCCCTCAATTCCTAGGAAAGACGATATGAGGTGGGCATCGCCGTGGAACCTCGGGAGGTCAAACACCTAACCCGACCAGCAGATAGATGGTAGATTGACACTCAGAGTAAATGTGCTGCTGGACCCATCTTTATACCCATAGGGGCCCGTATCCTCTTTCTTATCTAAGATGCCAGATTGTGTTGGTTCGTCTTTGTGACGCCAGTTCTTACAAGCAAGTTTCAAGTTAATTTACACTTGCAAGAGAGATAACTAAATTGTGAGTACTAGACATTTTTTTACTGGGCGAGAGATTCCTCCCCCCGCGGACGGCTGTGTGTTTGTATCAATATGGGTTCAGTCAAGGACACTCCTCTGCAGCCTCTTGGTCAGCAATTGGCGTATCTCTGTTTACAGCCATTCAGGGTTACAGCAGCCTGCCATATCCAGGCAAGCAAAGTTGGATGTTACAGGGGGGTTCCTGTCTGGCTACACATGGCCTATCACCTGATGCCATGGCTCATGAAGCCCTAAACCGGCCACCAGGATGTGAGCAAGGAGCTTTTCAATACGCATCTTAGCCAGGCTCGCATCCAGGTGGAATGCGCCTTCGGCCAGCTGAAAGGGAGGTTCCATTGCCTCCTCACATGGCTGGAGATGGGCGAATGCAACATCCTGGAGGTGGTGGCCGCATGTTGCACCCTCCATAACCTGGTGGAGAGGAAAGGGGAGGCCTTCCTGCTGGAGTGGGGGACAGGTGCTGATGGCGAGGACAGGCCATTTCAGCAGTCCCGGATGGCTGCCATCAGCCAGGCTCACCCGGCTGCTGTCCAAATCTGAGAGTCCCTGACAGAGAGATTCTCAGAAGGAGCCCACTGACTCTCCTCAGGGCCTCCCCCATGGGGGCTTTGGCCTGGCCCACCTCTACCTGTCCCTCCACTACCCTCACCCTCTTCCCATAAAAAATACATACACACCCGGTTTTCTTTGTACACAGACATTAGTTTTTTATTAGAAACACTATCAGTACAGAAAATGTGCTAACTGTTTTAAAAAAAAAAATCTCTGTGTATTGTTCAAATGTGTAAAGGTAAATCTTTCACGCAAAAATAAAGATTTTGTTATATAACTGAAATGACCTTTAACTGGGGTAGTAGGGGACTGAAAACCTGGAGGGGGGAGGGGGACTGAAAACCTGGAGGGGGGCCGGGGGCTCAAGTAGGCTGCTGCTTCCCTGATCGCAGGGTCCAGCCACCTTCCTGTGTCCTGGCATCGCCACAGCCTTGGGATCGGGTGGAGCGAGACCTAGTCCTGGCCTGGGCAGGAGGGGGGGCAGCTGTTGGGCCTGTGAGGGCTCAGGAGCAGGTGGGGCTGGGGAGGAAGGGGGGATTGGGAGGTCTGGGGGAGCTGGAGGAGCAGGGGCCTGGCGTGCAGGAGGAGTGGTGCCCGTGACAGGGGCAGGCAAGGTGAAGAGCTCCCTCATTGTGGCACAGATGGAAGTGCGCTGCTGGACCAGCTCATCCAGCAGCCTGGTGAGCCACTCGGCCTCTGCCTCTGTCCTCTGCTGGAGGCTCCTGTTGAGGTCTTGCAGGGTCACAACGTGCTCCCTCAGCAGGTCTGTGTACACATGGCAGTGCCTGCGGGTGCCACGGGTCCGGAATGGTCCTGGGGTGGATGTGGTGCTCCCCTGTTGGGTAGAGGGTCCAGCTGTGGAGAAAAAGAAGAGGAAACAATCACTGTCTGTGTGCACCCCTGCTGTCCCCGAGAGCATGCCGTGGCTGTCAGGGGCTCTCCTTTGGACAGGAGACTCAGGGATGTTACACGTGACACCTCATGTGAGTTGGGCAGGAGCCTGAAAGCCTCACAGGGGCCCCACGATAGCAATGGGGCTAGCTGGCCCCCTACACTGCCAACCCGCCAGTGTGTGGTGACCCCTCAAAGCACTCACCTGATGTTCCCTCCTCACTGTCCACGGATGCCTGGGAGGCCTCTGGGGTCTGGGTCCCTGCTGCCTCCTCTTCCTCCTCCTCCTCCTCCTGATTCAGCTCTCCCGCCTCTCCTGCCTGGTCGTCCTCCCTCAGGAAGGGTCAGTCCACGATGTGGTGGGGTAACCCGGACTCCACCACACGCAGTGGAGTCTGGCCTTCCCCACTGCCCAGGATCTGCTCCAACTCCTCATAGTAAGGGCAGGTCTCGGGGGCTGCCCCGGAGCGGGAGCTCTGGTCCAGGGCCCTGGCATATCCCTGCCGCAGCTCCTTTACCTTGGCCCTGACTTGTGCCATGGTGCGGGGGTGATGCCCTTTGGTGGCCAGTCCCTGGGCCAGGTGCTCATAAATGTCTGCATTCCTGCGGCATGTTTTCAGGGCCTGCAGGGCTTCTTCCTGGGACCAGAGCTCCAAGAGGTTTTTGATTTCTGGCCCTGACCAAACTGGTGCCCGCCTTTAGGTAACTCTGGGTGGGTCCTTGTCTCTGTCCTGAGAAGGGCCAGGGGGGCCTTGAGGCTGGGACATGGCTGTCACGGCTGTCATGGGTGCTCTGGCTAGCTGCCGGACAGCAAGGCCTATTTGGGTGCCTGTGCCTTTAAGAGGCTGCAGCCAGGA
This sequence comes from Rafetus swinhoei, assembly GCA_019425775.1. Taxonomy (NCBI): domain Eukaryota; kingdom Metazoa; phylum Chordata; order Testudines; family Trionychidae; genus Rafetus; species Rafetus swinhoei. The sequence goes on along the minus strand of CM033425.1, from coordinate 23,848,239 downwards.
ACCACAGAGGTGCTGTACCTGTAAAGGCTAGACTGTCCACCAGGGCTTCTTCCTGGAGGCCTTTTTTGTCGACAGAACTGGCTCCCTGTGTCCACACACACCTTTTGTTGACAGATCTCTGTCGACAAAGGCGTTCTTCCTCATAAAAGGAGGTTTACCACTGTCGACAAAACTGCCACATTCCATTGACTTACTGTCGACAGAACATGGTGGTAGTGTAGACGCAGGTATAGTCTTGTCGACAAAAGGCCACTTTTCTCAACAAAACCCTGTAGTCTAGACACACCCTATGTGTCTCTATTTCCCCTTCAAACCTTTGTCTACAATATTATCTATTGTTTGCATTATGGTAATAATAACTGAGAAACCCTAACTGAGACTGGGGCCTCATTAGATTAGGCATTATACAAAAACACAATAAGAGACAGTCTTTTTGCCTCAAATAATTTAATGTGTTTGGACAGTGACTATAGTTATTGCATCAGTCTCACTGTGCCTTGCTAAAATCATCATCTGTTTAATATGAATTTATGATGTTTACTTACATCATAGCACAGGATTTCAAGTGTTCCTTATTTGCTAATTTAAAAGAACAAGCAGTCCTGTGGCATCTAAGGGTGCGTCTACACAGCAGCATTATTTCGGAATAATAGCCATTATTTTGAAATTACAATGTGAACATCCAAACAGCAATTCCGTTATTTCAAAATAATTTCAAAATAATGGATGGCTTATTTCAAAATCTGTAAACCTTATTCCATGAGGAATAACACTTATTCTAAAATAGCTATTTCAGAATAGCAGTAGTGTGGATACTCTATGTCAAAATAGCTCCTTCCCAGGGCCATTCAAAGTAATTACTCCCCATGCCTCCTGGAGCTCTAATTCAAGGTAGCATATCCACATTAGGGAAGCCTGCCTCAGACCAATTTTGAGGCTTCCCTGTAATGGAGACATTCCATTTTGAAATAAACTATTTCAGAAAATAAAATTCCAAAATACCTTATTTTGAAAAGAGCATGCTGTGCAATCGTACCCTTAGAGACTAACAAATATATTATATTAGCAGGTGAGTCCCATTGTTGACCTAGCAAAGTCATTTTGCATAGATTACACTTATGGGAAAGTTCAAGAAATTAAGTATATATAATAGAATTTTTTATTAATGTGCTTGCAAAAGGGATGTAAAAGAACAGTTTTAAATTTGTAGCATTTCAGCTTAAAAAATTATTCATTTTATTGAATAATTATCATACATAGTAAATTTGAATCAGAAACTTGTTAAGCTTCCATTACTTTCCCCATAACTAATTTGAATTATTTTGTTATTTGTAAGCATAAAAATGTTCTTTGCACTAAAATGACAGTTGAATAGGTGACTCGATTTTAATTTTGAACTCTAATCATAATAGTCATGAGTTTTTTCCAATGAAAACCAAAAATACTATTTTCCCCCGAGTACAGAGTATAGTTAATTTCTAGAAAACCTAAGAAAGGTGTTAACAGCTTGCATACTACCTTTCACCATTATCAGTGACCTGACTTTCATCTGGCAGTGTTTCAAGTATTACATTGATAAAGGGACCAAAATGGTTTCAGAAGGGTAATTCTCCCTGCATTTTTAGTGGCTCTTGGTTTATTTGTAGCCCCTTTTGATGAATAAGGGTACGTCTACCCTGTACGCTTATTTCGAAATAAGCTATTCCAGAATAGTTATTCCAAAATAGCTTATTTCATAATAGCACGTCTGCACTGCAGGGAAGCCTCAAAATTAGTCCAAGGCAGGTTTCCTTAATGTAGATGTACTATCTTGATTTAGGGTCCCAGGAGGCACCGGGGAGGAATAACTTAGAATGACCCTGGTGAGGGGCTATTTTGAAATACCGGCAGGGGAGCATCTACACACACCTTATTTTGAAATAGCTATTTCAGAGTAGACATTATTCGTCACAGAATGAGGTTTACAGATTTCAAAATAAGCCATCCGTTACTTTGAAATTATTTTGAAATAACAGAATGGCTGCGTAGGCATTTGCATTGTTATTTCGAAATAATGCTTGTTATCTCGAAATAATGGTGCAGTGTAGATGCACCCTAAAAATCAAATTTAAAAAGTGAATTAGAAGCAACAGAAGACTCTCAAAACAATCCACGTGGGATTCTTGAAATTCCATTGGAATTAAAATGCATACATGTCCCACAGTCAACATAAAGGGGCCAAATCCTGCTTGGAGGCACACTCATTCAAAACTTATTGACATCAATGTGTTCATCTAGAGAAGAATTATTTGGCTCATTGAGTGGAATGAAATTCTGTTTTTGGACATAGCTACAAGCCCTTTCAAAAGTGGCACAGTATAAATTCAGTGTGAAACAGGTTGATTTTCTCCATCTAGATGACAATCTTAATGTGACTAAGTACATGGAATGAATTAATACTGCCAACCTCTATAATCCTTTTGCTGCTATCTGCCAGGGGCACTTACATGGCTGGGAATATGTATGTACTGAGCTGCTTAAATAATGGGACAAATAATGCAAGAAGAAGACTTCTGGCACACCATGAGTTCCAGTGTTTTGCCTGATGAAAAACAAGCAGTAAGAGATGTTTAACCATCCCTTCTTGCTTTACTGTTATCTGTGGGCTGTAGAAGTGTAGCCATAGCCTCCATGAAGTTGCAAAAGTGGGTTCCCTGGCTAGAAGCAGGGCAGCAAGTGAATGTTTTCTGAGTTGGCTGCAGCAAGATTTCACCCAAACGGCAGCTCAGTTGGAGTCACTTGATTTCCCAAGCTACATTTTGTGAGCCCAAAGTGGGTTTAATTACACAGCATGATTAAAAAGCCTTTGTAGGCTGCGTTTTTGTGAGAGGCATGAAAGCCATCACTTTTGTATTTTTACCTGTTTGTGTATAGTAAAGCCATGGAAACTGGGCATTATCTCCTCTTTAGTCTGACTGTGGATCAGGTTTTGAGAATGAAATAGAGGCTGTGTGATGTGAAGGAACTTAGGACTCACCACTGAAGTTAATAGCCCTGGAGGGTTCATTATCTGAAAGATACTAGCTACATCTCCTCATGTAGCCAGTGGGCTCTAGCTCAGTAATACCTGATAATTGGAGACAAGAAAAAGAAAACCCAGCAATGCCTGTGTTTAAATGTACCTGAATATCAATGCTAATACGACACTCATTGTGAAAAAATTGGTTGAGGCCACAGTGCACTTGGTAGAATAATAAAGATTGTAATCATGGCTATATTTCATTATGTCCTGCAGCTAACACATTGTATAGGGATATTCATATATGTTTCCTAATGTAGCTCCCACAATAAGCAGAGCACTGCCCAGACATGCAGGGAGACACAGTTCCTGCTCCCCAGAAGTTCACAGTCTCTTCCATTTTTCTATGTGTAGTCCCCTTACTAAAGGTGCCTCTGCTTATTTTCTGGGAAGACCCTGTGTGCTGCAATCTAGCTCCACAGACTACAATTTCCATACAATTTCCCTGGAGGAAAACAGGAAGGAAGTGACTTTTGGTTTTGGAGATATGAGTCTCTCCACCTGTGTGGAGGCAGCCTATGGACTGTTCCCTTTGTTTTTTGGAACAAAAGGGGGAGCCAGGCTGCTGTGGAGGAGTTTTTATCCAGTTCAGGAGCTGTTATGTTGCAGTTACAGACTGGGACAGAGAGCCTTTGGAACTGGGATCTAGCAGGCTGCTTCTGATTGCCCTAGAGGGGAGGCCCTTTGGCTGTACTTGTGGCTAGAAGCTACTCTGCATCCAGCACACAGAAGGAGACTGTGAGTAACTGGGCATCTTTGGGAAAATGCTGCCTGGGACAGACCTCAGAGATTCAGACTAACTCTGGGTTCAAAGAGAGGCAGAGAGGCCAACCCAGTGAACCAGAGCTGCTGCATAGCTTGGACCCACATACACACTACCTACAGAGAATCTCCATTACAGCTGCAGTTCAAGCAAGAGTCTGGGACTCTGAGTCCAGGGGTGTGCACACTCTGGCTGGGATAAATATTGGCAGTGCAAATGGCAGCTAGATAAGTTCCTTTTACTTCTGTGTACTTTGTTAATTGATGTTATTCACTGTTAATTTGTTAAATCCTGTTTCTTTAAGTTAAGTAAAGGTTGTTCATTCTAATGCAATCTATTAGATGTATATTATTTATGATTTGTAATTGTTGTTCTGGAGTTAGATCCAGTTTATTGCTGGAATAAGTTTATTCCTGAGGTTCCCAAGGCACACCAGTAAGTGTGTACAGGGCCAGCCAGGTGGAGGCACCGCCATTGTACATTCTTTATGAGCAAGGGACTGCAGCAAGGGGGTGGATAGGTTTTCCCCAACCAAACAACATCACCACTGGGGTACTCAGGATCTCCTTTTATGCCAAGACCATCAGGCCCCCAGGCACACCTGTGAGTGTAACATACTCCCAAGTAACCTGGGGAGGGAAAAGGAGGTTACTTAATACATGTGTGGGAAAACTTCTAGGCTGAGATTTTTATTATTACAATTAAAAAGGCTCAAGCATCCAAGTCCTCTAGCCTTCTTTGAAAATCTTCTCCTAAATATATTTTGCTACACACACTATCAGATCCTGCACACTTTATTCCTGAAAAGAATCCCATTCGCTTCAATGGGAGTACTTATGAAAATAAGGCAACCAGGGTATAGTCCTTTACTTCTTAGATTGAATGATGTGTAACAGACTATTTGCTCTCTTCATGCAGCCACCATAAGATGCCTGCCTGTGATAATCCACCAGCAACCCAAAATAGTATGGTTCTGATCTATTTTCATATGCCTCTAGGCATAGTCCTACTTGCATCACTCCAGTAGGCCTGGTGACTCAGGGGACACACACCCATCATCACAATTCCCTCTTCATTTCCTGCTGACTTTTGGGAGGTAGCAATTTTACTGATGGCCTATTTAAGCACCAAATTACATATCCACTGCACTGGCTCAGAATTATTGGCTGGGAGAAGGAAAGGCAAGCAAGGAACCAAGACATCTCCTGTTTCCCACCTCTTCCCCACCTCCCAGCCTATTGGAGACCGAGTAAGCAGGCAAGTAACATATTTAATCTTGCATGCCCAGACCCAGGATCTAAGTTGCCTGAGTAAGAGTTCAGGTGTATAAAACCAAATTTCAGTCTTATACTAAATGGCTGAAATATTCCCCCTGTAATCATTCATCTCGAAAAAAATGTATTGCTTACGAAAATGTGCTTCAAATCATATATTGCATACCTAGAATCAGCCTGGGCCAAATCCTACACATCTTTTCCCCAGATAATCCTGACTCAGGTGATTAATCCCACTGTGGAATATTTACATTAAGGATAGATCCCTTATTAATCTTTTATTCCTTGTATATCCCAGGCTTCCCTTTCTGTCTAATCCTGATGAATGGGAGTTTGAGATGTGGAAAGAGAAGTGTCTACTCTTTAAAAGCGCTTCCCATTTAAACGGGATTTATGCTTAAATGGACAAATCCTTCACCCGTGGTGCAGAGTCCCATCTTGCATAATCTCTGTGCATGAGACTCCTATGACATGTGTCTCTCTCACCAACAGAAGTTGATCTAATAAAAGATATTACCTCACCCACCTTGACATTCCTGTTGGTATCAGTGTTTCTTAATGAATTGCATTTACTTCAATGTGAACATGGAAGTTTGGTCCTTTGGTCACTACTCTGGCAAACACTCCATTGATGGGAAATAAATGGGAATTAATCTACCAGGTGGGATTGTAAATCATGAACTTTCCTTACAAGCCCTATGCTTTCCCCAGTTATATACCAAGCACAGCAATTTGGTATTCTTTGTTAATCAATTAAATATAACATATCTCCTTAAATTCAAGCACTTTTGAAGAATAAATAATCTGAACAAAGTTTCATCCCCTTACTGAGGAGCACACATTTTTAAAAAGAGGAGGGCAAGAGAGATTCAGATGCCATGCAAATGCAAATCAGAAAGATTTCAGTCCAGCGCTATTCTGCTTGCACATTGGAATCCTCAAGGTTGGACAAATTATGCAGCAACATGAGCCTGAGATGGGCCTGTCTCAAACAAGAGAAGATAAAAATAGATCTTCCATTTTACCTCCTAATTCTTTTAACAAAATTATCTTGGAAAATTATTCAAGGCTAAATTCCTAATTATAAGAGGTACTGTATATTCAAACCAATAACTCTAATTACACTCCTACTCTTTCCATGTCCGTCTCCCTTCACCCCCAGAAGCATCTGTCTTCCAGCTGCTTGACATGCTGTAAAAAGGCAGGGTCATCTGGATGTCACTTTTTCACTGTGTTATTTAGCTCCTCTGCATACTCCTAGAGGTTGCTAGGGCTTGGTATTTGAATTTCACCAATGTGCTAATTATAGAGGAATTTGAGTACCACAGTCTGCTTTCTGACAGGTTTCATTGCTTGAGCTGTGATATGTTATCATAAAAGTTACCTACTTCGTAGTCTATCCCTTTATCAGCCTGAAACTCAGCAAAGTACCCTGAAGAGAGGCTTTAAATAAATAGATGTATTATCGGGGCGGGGGTGGTGGAGGAATAAAATTTGTCTCTAGAAAATGGAGATCTTTTCAGAATATCCTTGACACCAAACAGTGCCTTGTAAAAACAAAATTTGATGGACCCTGAAATAGCTGGTGTAGATTCCAGCAAGCTAAAGAAAAAAATAATCCCCAAAGATAATGCACCTAAGATGCAGAAGGGAAAGAAGGGCTTTTAAATTATTTTTAAAGTGTTTTTTTTGGGGGGAGGGGGGGTGAATGTTCTTCTTTTCAATATATTTTGACTGCTCCTGTTAAGGTTATTTGGTAAGAAACACAGAAAACTGAGATCTATTCTAATTTATGTAAGTGCAACCTCTTTCAATTACACTGGGGATTGCATTTGTGTAACTAAGAATTTAGATTACATGTTGGGTTTTTTCATTGAATTTAAATCAGCACTTTTTTCTTTCTTCTCCATATTTCTCCCATGGTCATAAGTTTTTGTGAAAACTGTTTTCTGGAATAGCCGTATGAGATGGCAAATGCGCAGGATCAATTCTGTGAACCTATTTATTACTAAGCCATGATTGTCAATATCTGGTCAACATCATGACTTCCCTTTTCCCTCCTCAATGAATCTGCATTCCTCTCTCTATGCTGGAAAAAGTAGGTCTTATTGTGGTAATAAATGAAATTAAAAGGTCTAGCTGTCAGGTGCTAATCACACTTTTAAGATGCCAGTAAACTTTCACATAATATGGTTCATGAATCCCTTCCATTCCCTCCTCCATGCAAGATTTTCACTTACTTCACTGAGGATATGTCTACACAGCAAAATTATTTTGAAATAACAGCTGTTATTTCGAAATAACGTTACCAGCGTCTACACAGCCAAACCACTATTTCAAAATTAAATCGAAATAGTGGAGGGCTTATTTTGAAATTGGTAAACCTCATTCCATGAGGAATAGCGCCAATTTCGAAATTGCTATTAGATGGGGCTACTATAAGGTGGGTGCAAAACTGGCTGGATAACCGTACTCAGAGAGTAGTTATTAATGGTTCACAATCCTGCTGGAAAGGCATAACAAGTGGGATTCATGAGGGTCTGTTTTGGGACTGGCTCTGTTCAATATCTTCATCAACGATTTAGATATTGGCATAGAAAGTACGCTTATTAAGTTTGCAGATGATACCAAGCTGGGAGGGGTTACGACTGCTCTGGAGGATAGGGTCATAATTCAAAATTATCTGGACAAATTGGAGAAATGGTCTGAGGTAAACAGGATGAAGTTTAATAAAGACAGATGTAAAGTGCTCCACTTAGGAAGGAACAATCAGTTTCACACATACAGAATGGGAAGCGACTGTCTAGGAAGGAGTACGGCAGAAAGGGATCTAGGGGTTATAGTGGACCACAAGCTGATATGAGTCAGCAGTGTGATGCTGTTGCAAAAAAAGCAAACATGATTCTGGGATGCATTAACAGGTGTGTTGTGAGCAAGACACGAGAAGTCATTCTTCCGCTCTACTCTGAGCTAGTTAGGCCTCAGTTGGAGTATTGTGTCCAGTTCTGGGCACCGCATTTCAAGAAAGATGTGGAGAAATTGGAGAGGGTCCAGAGAAGAGCAACGAGAATGATTAAAGGTCTAGAGAACATGACCTATGAGGGAAGACTGAAGGAATTGGGTTTGTTTAGTTTAGAAAGAGAAGATTGAGGGGGACATGATAGCAGTTTTCAGATATCTAAAAGGTGTCATAAGGAGGAGGAGAAACTTGTTCATCTTGGCCTCTGAGGATAGAACAAGAAGCAATGGGCTTAAACTGCAGCAAGGGAGGTTTAGGTTGGACATTAGGAAAAAGTTCCTAACTGTCAGGGTAGTCAGACACTGGAATAAATTGCCCAGAGAGGTTGTGGAATCTCCATCTCTGGAGATATTTAAGAGTAGGTTAGATAAATGTCTATCAGGGATGGTCTAGACAGTATTTGGTCCTGCCATGAGGGCAGGGGACTGGACTCGATGACCTCTCAAGGTCCCTTCCAGTACTAGTATTCTATGATTCTATGAAATAGCGCTATGTAGTTGCTTATTTCGAAATAGGGGGCCTCCAGCCCTTCCCAGGGTGCCCTGGTGGCCACTCTGGGCACAACCAAGAAAACTCTTCTCCCTCTCCCGCTCTCCGGAGCTCTTAAAGGGGTAGACTCTGGCCACAGTGCCTGTGCCAGCTCCAAGCCTGCCAGCCCAGAGCCAGCAGTCACTGCACCTGACCCAGTGGCCCCTGGGTCAGGCAGCCAGTGCCAGCCAGCCCTCCATCGCTCCTCAGGACCAGTCTGCGGGGACCTAATTCAGGTCAGGGACCTAATTCAGGTTTGGGAGGATGCCTCCAACGTCCATGATCTCCGCGCTAAACAGATGAATGCAACTGACTACAGGCGGATGGCTGCCAGCCTGGCCACCAAAGGCCACATGCGAACCCAGGAGCAGTTTCGCATGAAAATCAAGGAGCTACGACAGGCACATGCTAGGGCCACAGCGGGCAGCTCCCAACCAGGGGCAGACCCAGACCCCTGCCCCTATTTTGATGCCATGGACTACATCCTGGGGGTAGGATGGTCTGTGCCCTCCAGGTGGTCATTGACCCTGGGGCAGAGCTTGCTGCCTCCTGCTGTTCCGGCCCCTGCTGCCTCCCCAGCTACCACTCCTCCTCCCACTCCTTCTCCCCTCTTGCTTCTTTCTCCCCACAACCCCAGGTATGCTGAGGCCCCTGCACCCATGGTGCTGGGAGACAGGTGGGCCGGCGAGACCCCCAACCCTGAGTCCTGAGCTTCTCCTCCCCTTTCCTCCCCTTGCCTCCCCCTGCCAGCTCCCTCCTCTCAGGTTTTCCCCTCCCCTCTCCCACTCTCTCTCCTCCCCTCTCCCACCTTCTTTCCCCAGTGTCACCTCAGTTTCATTCCCCCGACCCCCACCCGTTTTGTTCAATAAAGAGGCTTTGTTGTAATGAACACATGTGTCTTTTATTGTACAGCAGGAAGGGGCATTAGGGAGGGGTAAGTGGAAGGACAGGAGGGACGAATGAGTTACAAGCCCCCAGTGGGGCACACCAGGGAGACTGTTACTGCCTGCAGAATGTGCTGCCAGGCTCGCATCAACACGTCCAGGAGAGGCACCAGAGTGCCCAGGGGCAGCTCCGGCTCCATGCTGCAGAGTGCTGTGGTGTCCTGAGTGAGGGCAACCAGAGCACGTGGAGAAAAGAATGTTTTGCTGTCCCTCAGCGAGGTAGGCAAACAACCAGGGAAACCTTAGAACCGGCTGTCCGGGGTGGTCTCCTTAAGCACAGGTCTCAGATAGCCTCAGGCAGCAGCCACACAAGGTAACTCCTGACCTGATGCCCTGCCAGAACCAGTTCCAGCCTGCCTTAAATGCAATTCAGCGTCCTATCAGTGTGGACATGCTATTTTGAAATAGCAAAACACTATTTCGAAATGCATTTTGGTCTAGATGCGTTATTTTGAAATAACTATTTCGAAATAAGATATTTCGAAATAACACTGTAATGTAGACATACCCTGAGTCACATTCTCAAGGTGACAATTTTTTCCACTTGGTGAAATATAGTGTGTCAAAGCTCCTATGAAAATTTGGTGGATCCTGTGCTTCCTGGCGGATTTTGCTTGCCTCACATGCTCACAGCAGCCCCACAGTTTTAGGCACCACAAGTAGGGCTTTAGTTTCCTGTTTGCTGAGCTCTTTTAATCATTGGCCAGCGTGTAGTAAAATGGAGAATAAATTCCACAGTCCTTTTCCCCGAGTGGAAATGGGGAGGTGGGTGTTGGGGGGGGGGGATCCCGGACCTACCCTCTACTTTGGGTTCTATCCCAGGGCCCTGTGATAGTAGCTGCCTGAGTGAATCCCTGACACCTGCTATAAGACAGCTCCAAAACTACTGGGCTACTTCCCCACACCTTCCCCAGCACCTTACTTCTCTCCAGTTAATCCTCCTAGTGTTCAGTTGTTGTTTCCTTTCCTCCTACTCTCAGCAATGCCGTCCTCTGTCCTCTCAGCTACATGTGCACCCCAACTGTAGGCAAAGCTTCTTTTAGAGCCCGTCTGAACTGGTTTTCTTAATTCCCCCCAGGTGTCCTAATTAGCCTAAGTTGGCCTGACTCTGCAGGCCTGGTCAATTAGCCCTAGGTGTTCCATTACCCCTTATTGCCTTTGTTGGTTCTAAACCAGCCCCTCCCTGTTACTCTGGGAGCATAGACCTCTTCAGCCTGAGGCTTATATATCTCCTCTCCACTACTTTTTTATAACCTTCTGTAATAACCCTGTCACATATCCTCCCCACCCTGCTCCTTCTCAATACCCTGGGGTTGGTCAACTTGGGTCGTTGTGAAATATACTTATGACAGACCATCTGCATTGCCATTGTGGCTTCCAGCCCAGTGTTGAATGAAGAACCGGGAGGGTTGTAGAGACAAACCCATCTGGTCACCCTCGCATTCTTTTCTTTGTTGTGCTGCATCCACTAAAGGGGTGCATGGTCAGTCACAAGAGTAAATTGTCAGCCTAGTAGATAGTAATGGAGTGTTTCCATAACCCACTTGATGGCGAGACATTCTCTTGCCATCACTGCATATTTCTGTTCTCTCAGTAGGAGTTCTCTACTGAGGTAGAGAACTAGGTGCTCTTCATCTCTGACCATCTGTGACAAGACAGCACCCAAGCCAACGTACGTGTCTTCTGGAGGATGAATTCTTTGTCAAAGTCAGGAGCTATGAGCACCGGATTACTGCAGAGAGCTGTACATAAATCCAAGAATTCTTTCTCCGCTGCGTCAGTCCACTTCACCATGTCAAGACACCCGACTTTTATCAGATCAGTCAGGAGACTTGCTTTGTATCAAAATGGGGAATAAATCGTTTATAATAGCTCACCATACCCAGGAATGCTCAGACTTGTTTTTTTCTATTTGGCCAAGGCCATTTCTGAATGGCCTCCAGCTTATTCATTTCGGGTTTTACCACACCTTTTCCTACGATATAGTTAATGTATTTGGTAAGTTATTCAGCAAGTCCTATGGTTCAATTGGCTGGGTTAGCCATAAGGCCAGCCTGTCTTAAGGTATTCAGCACAGCTTCCACTTTTTCTAGATGCGTCTCCCAAATGGGGTATGGATTATTACATCATCAAGGTATACTGCTGTGTAACTGGTATGGGGGCATAGGAGCTTGCCCATCAGATGTTGAAAGGTAGCAGGAGCCCCATGTAGTCTGAAAGGGAGAACAGTATATTGAAATAAGCTCTCAGGTGCAGAAAATGTAGTATTTTCTTTTGCTTCTTTGGCCAAGGATGAATTGTTCCAGTACAATTAGAGTGACTCTGGCTATTCATTCTCTCATCTGCAAGATGTGCTCAGTTATGTTCTTCTCTATATTGGGTTCCTCCTCCCAGATTTCTTTAGCAATATCCAGGACGCCACTGGGATGGCGTCCATATAAAAGTTCAAAGGGTGAGAATCCAGTAGAGGGCTGAGATACCTCCCGGATAGCAAACATAAGGTAAGGTAGCAGGGTGTCCCAGTCCTTCCCATCTCAGCTAACTACCTTCTGTATCATAGTTTTGAGGGTTCAACTGAACCTTTCAACCAGTCCACCTGTCTGGGGCTGATAGAGAGTGGTCCTTAGGGTATGGATATGGAGTAGTATGCAGAGGTCCTTCATCAGTTTTGATGTAAATGGGGTTCCTTGGTCTGTCAATATTTCCTTTGGTAGATACACCCAGGTAAAGACCTTTAATAATGCTTTCTCTATTATTTTCAAGGATGTGTTCCACAGAGGATACCAGGTTGCATAGTCTAAGATGACCAGGATATAAGGGTGACCCCGCGTCATCTTCTCTAGAGGACCTACCAGGACCATGGCTATCCGCTTGAATGAGATTCTATGCTGGGGAGGGGCACTAATGGTGCTCTCAGGTGGAGCCAAGGGCTGTGTAGTTGACACTCGGGGCATGATGCACAATATCAGTGTACAGTTTCATGTACTCCCAACCAAAAGAACCTCTGTAGGACTCATGCTATGTCTTTTTCTACTTCTAGATTCCCCCCTAACAGATGACTGTTAATATGAAAGCTTTAATATGGCTTTCTGATGCTTCTGAGGTACCAGGAGCTGCTATACCTCCTCCCTCTCTATTGAGGTGACTCAATATAAGAGATTCTTCTTTATGATGAAGTATGGTCTGGATCCCTGGGTTTTCCCTTCCACCGGGACTTCATCTATCTCTGTCACCTCCTTCATAATGTTGTCATATCTGGAGTCTTCAGCTTGATCTCACCAAAATTTTCCCTCCCTGGGCTAAACTGCCCAAATTCTAAGGAACTAGTCTCCGCTGCTTCTGTCTGATCTGAGGTATTTTAATGCGGGTCAAGCTCTAACACTTCCTTCTCCAGGGTATCTCCTCTCTGGTCACCCAGGCTGCTCTGCTCAAGAGGGGAGCCTTTTGGTTCTGGGCTAGAATTCAGGTTCCCAATGCTTTAACAGCCCTTCTTTCTTTTTTTGTTTTTCAGGTTATTGCAAGGGTGGGGAACAAATCAAGGGATATTTTGACCAAAATTGGGGGTTGACAATCTATGGTAGCCACTTCCCTTACTTCAGGCTTTTCTTCTTTTTCCAATTCCCCTATAGGGAGTAGAGCTTCAAACCCTGGGAAGTCCCTTCCTATGACCACCAGGGAGGGAAGTGGAAGAATTACCGCTGCCATTACCTCAGTAGTGTTTCCCTTGATTTCAAATTGTACTGACATGGTGGGGTAATAACAAATTGCCCCATGGACATACATGACCCCCTGTAGGTTTGATTAGAGCAACTGGCTATGCTTCACCCGTTTCCCTGAGATGAGTATGATGGCACTGCCTGAATCTATCAGTGCTGTGGTTTCTACCCCATTTCACCTTACTGGCCTAGTATATTGGTGTGGGGTTAATGCGCGCTCCCACAAGATATATCAGAGAGTATGCATTCTCCCAGTCTCCCATATTGCATTGCATGGGCTCCTCTGCATTGGGACACTGCATGGCTATGTGCCCCCATTCACCACAAGTGTAGCATCTGGGAAACCCTAGGCATTCTCCGGTCTCTCAGCTTAAAGTGTCTGACCTCTCAAACTCCTTCACCCTCGTTAATTGGAGCTCTTGTTGCCTTCAGTAGATCCTCTGCTCCCCTCTTCTCTCTCCATGGCTTCTCTGAGGGTTCAGGTACTGGGACCTAGGAGATTGGTATTGTTGATTTAACATGGAGAACTTCTCCCTTACTCAGTTGGGTCAATTATCTTGCAGCTCTCTGTCTTTTCACTAGTATGACAACCTTGTCATAGGTAGCCGGTTCATTCTGGCTCACCCAAGGGTAAAAGTCTGGTGGTAGCCCCCTCATGTAACAGTCAATAACCAATCCCTCTAGCATTTCTTCAAAGCTACAGGTCCCTGGTCATAAAACACCTCCGAACAAGATGGATGAGGTCATATAATTGAGAACGCAGAGAATTGTTCTCCTGGCGTCTCTATTTGTGATACCTCTGGACCTGCACTGTGGCCATCACTCCTGCTTGGACTAAGATTTCTGTCTTTAGCTGAGGGTAGTCTGCTGCCGTTTCAGCAGGCAGGTCACGGTATGACTTCTGGGCCTCTCGACACAGGAATGGGCCAAGTATACTGGCCCAATGGTCCCTACCCCAGCCCTCATGTTCCACAACCTCTCAAAGGTGAACAGGTAGGCTTCTACATCATCCTCCATACTCACCTTGGGTAAAAAACTAGTGGCTTGCCACTCTTTGGCTACCTTGGCTCCTGGGAGTTAGGGTTTTCCCACAGGAGGGCTTGATCTTGGGCTGCCTGATTCATCAACAATTGATTGGTCTCCTGCTGCAGCCTCACTGCCTCCTGTTGACCATTCACCTGAGCTTGGGTAGCCTCCTGCAGTGCTATTGTGGCTTTCACTAGTATTTGTACTACTGCATCCATTTTGGTGAGAAAATACCCCAAATCCATCACCTTTTTATTTTCTTTTTGAGTTTTTTTTGGGGGGGGGGGTTGGGGGGGGGGTTTTTGTATAAGCAGGATCTGAACCACTGCTTCTAATGCAGCCAGCTAAAAAGGAAAGGAAGCGCCGGGTGTGGTTATGCTCACTCAGTCGTTTAGCCCTGAAAGATAATCAATTGTTGATATGTAAATAAGCTCATGCTGGAATGGGAGAGGAATCCAGGGTGTGGTTATGTAAATCCAGTTAAGCCAGTGCTATAGACCTGATGGATGGTCAATTGTTGGAATGGAATGTGGTATATTATAACTAATTTCACTGTAGTGGGGTCACAAACCATGTTAACCCTAAATGTAGAAATTGTAAAATATGACCACCAGTGCTTGCAGGAGAGACACTGTCATTATAAAGAGTCTCGGATGGACAAGCCATCCCCGTCCAGACTCAAGTGGATTGGATTGGGGGGAGGAGCTTGAACCAGCAGGCTACATGCTGTCCTGGAGTGAGATGTAAGACTAGTTCAACCTGTCTCTCCTCATCTCCTCCTCCCTGTTCTAAGGATAGACCTAAAACAGACTCCATAAGGAGTCTCTTTGTTATTTTGAAATATTATTCCAGTGGGGGCTGGAATATTTTGGACAGCTTAGGTGGTGGGCCAAGAGCTGAAATCATTGAGAAACTGAAAAAGAGCTGAAATCACTAGGTTTGGCCCAGAGCCAGACCCATCGCAGAAGCAGCGGCTGGCAGGAGCAAGCAGCCAGCAAGGCAGCTGGTAGGAATAGCGGCAGGCATCCAGCAGGGCAGCTGGTGGGAGCAGCTGGCAGGAGCAGCAGCAAGTGGCCAACGGAGTGGGTAAGATGCCTCCTATCCTCCCCCCACTAAGAGTGGGAGGTGAGCTCTGAAAATCACTTCTCAGCTCTGATCTGCCCTGGTCAAGGGCAGCCACTGTGAATGGGGCATGGAGAAAGTTTGGGCATATGAGAATCATAGAATCATAGAATCATAGAATACTAGGACTGGAAGGGACCTCGAGAGGTCATCGAGTCCAGTCCCCTGCCCTCATGGCAGGACCAAATACTGTCTAGACCATCCCTGATAGACATTTATCTAACCAACTCTTAAATATCTCCAGAGATGGAGATTCCACAACCTCCCTGGACAATTTATTCCAGTGTCTGACTACCCTGACAGTTAGGAACATTTTCCTAATGTCCAACCTAAACCTCCCTTGCTGCAGTTTAAGCCCATTGCTTCTTGTTCTATCCTCAGAGGCCAAGATGAACAAGTTTTCTCCCTCCTCCTTATGACACCCTTTTAGATATCTAAAAACTGCTATCATGTCCCCCCCTCAATCTTCTCTTTTCTAAACTAAATGGGATGGGACACTTACATTGCTGGATTTGTGTGCCTGAGAGGCAAAGGACAGTGCTCACTCCATTTGAGCTGGGATGTTCACTTATGGGTTAGTTATGAATTCAGTTTGTGGTATTTTCCCAGGCTAATGCCATGTGACTTCTCTCCCTCTTTCATTAAAAGTTTCTGTTCTACGCTCAGACTCTGGGCTTGCAAATGGGGAAGCATTGCCTTTCAGAGGTGCCCAGGGGTGTGTGAATTTCCCAGGTGCTGGGTGGGGGCTAGAGCCAGTTCTATGTGAGATGGATGAAAAGGAACCCCTAGATATTGAACCCGGCCCTGCCTGCTGCCGGTGCTACCTGGCAGAAGGGTTACATTAGTGAGTGGTTTTTTTCCCTTCATCTGCTGCGCTGTGCACTGATCCCATTTCTACACCCGTTGTATCAAAGGTCCTATGAAAACTCAGTGGATCCTGTGCTTCCTGGAAGATTTTGCTTGCCTCACATGCTCACAGCAGTCCACAGTTTTAGGCACCACAAGTAGGGCTTTAGTTTGCTGTTTGTTAAGCTCTTTTTATCATTGGACAGCATATAATAAAATAGAGAATAAACTCCACACCTCTTCTCCCCAAGTGGCGAAGCACTGGAATGGGTTACCTAGGGAAGTAGTGGAGTCTCCATCCCTAGAGGTGTTTAAGTCTTGGCTTGACAAAGCCCTGGCTGGGTTGATTTAGTTGGGATTGGTCCTGCCTAGAGCAGGGGGCTGGACTTGATGACCTTCTGAGGTCTTTTCCAGCTCTATGATTCTATGATTCTAGGTGGGTGTTGGGGGTGGGGGAACCTGAGCCCATCCTCTACTCTGAGTTCCAGCCCAGGGCCCTGTAATAATAGTTGCCTATGTGAATCCCCAACAGCTGCTATAAGACAGCTCCAAGACCACTGGGCTACTTCCCCACACCTTTCCCAGCACCTTCCTTCTCTCCGGTTAGTCCTCCTAGTGCTCAGTTGTTGTTTCCTTTCCTCCTACTCCCAGCGGTGCCATCCTCCATCCTCTCACTTACATGTGCACCCCAACTAATGGCAAAGCTTCTTTTATAGCCAGTCTGAATTGGTTTTCTTAATTCCCCCCAGGTGTCCTAATTAGCCTAGGTTGGCCAGATTCTGCAGGCCTGGTCAATTAGCTCCAGGTATTCCACTGTCCCTGATTGCCTCTGTTAGTTCTAAACCAGCCCCTCCCTGTTACTCTGGGAGCATAGCTCTCCTCTGGCTGAGGCTTTTAGATCTCCTCTCCTCTCCTCTACTTTTTTATAGCCTTCTGTAATAACCCTGTCACAGTAGCTTTCTTAGAGACATTTATGAAAGGTGGAAGTTACTATAGAATGGGACTAGATGTATCTTCCCAATGGAAATGAATGCTGCAAACCCTGATGGAGTGAAAAAAACATCCTGATCCTTCAAGAGTTTACATACAAATGAAATTACTTAGCTACACATGACAAACCATCTTCTGTCCAAGCTTTAAAAAAAAATTAAATGAGTTCTCCTTATCTCTGACTTCATCTCCCATTCTAAAAACTGTATAAGGTAAGAGTTTCAGATAAATGAACTAATCATATGGTCTCAGAGGAGTAGCCATGTTAATCTGCAATTAAAAAAACTTAAAAAGCAAGGAATAGTTCTGCAGCACTACCAAAAAATATAGATGGTATCATGAAGGTTTTTTTCCTATTTTCCCCTTCTCTTTCCCTCCCCATCCCCTCTCTTTCTCTACTATTTATGTGTACCCTGGACCCCTTACTCCATTCATCTGAAGAAGTGGGTTGTACCTACGAAAGCTCATGATACCATGTACATTTTTTGTTAATCATATGGTGTCAGGACTCTGAGTTTTGGGGCCATTAAATGTAAATTTTGGTTCCATCATGCCAACTAACCATCTCATGATGCTATGATTGTAGTGGGGTAACATCCACTCTTCGAGTTATATTTAAGGACATGCTGGAAATAAAATTCTTTATTTTAAGCTAGATGGAAAACATTTAAACATGGTCCATCTATATTTTTTACATAATTTAATATTGCAGTTTTTAAAAAATAGTATGCATATTTGGGCCTCAATCCTATAAAGAAGTACATACACACAAGTTTCTCTTCAGATCATATAAATCTTTCGCCTTTTACTTACATGATTTTAACAGAATTATTTTTGTAAGTAAAATTCAGTGTGTTCAGTTTACACAATCCTGTAATCTGGAATGGTTTTCAAGCATTGATCTTGAATGTTGTATCTGGATGTTTTTTGCAGTGAAATTCCAAATCAGACTGAAGAGAAATCATCGATCAAACTTCTGTTGACTTCAAAAGTCCCTACTTGCCATATTATTTAAGTACTAAATGCAGTCACTTCAGGATCAGACCTTATTTTACCAGAAGGAAATGGTGATCTGCTATGGATAGTATCAACAGCAGATGGTTCATGAATGTACAGGTTAAAGACTAAATTTTAGCCCAGGGGTTAAAACAATGGATTCATAGCACATCTGCAAACTAGATGCTATTCAAGTTGCATTATGTTCTCTTCAGGAATAAGCCACAAAGTAAAGACTTTCTGTTTTGCTATCAATGTTTTATGTCTAGAATCCTTCAGAGTAGGAAATATGATCTGTTTTGTTGCCTACACATGGGGATTTTTTTTCTGTAAGGGGGATTGCAAATTAAAATCCTTTGATATCTCTTTTAAATTGATGACTGACATCCAACAAGTCAAAAATTGTAAATTTGACCTAAGGCAGTCAAGATTAGTTGTAATGTTTAAAGTCCTAATGCAGATCAGATTTCTCTTCCTGAGTTAAGAGCTAAGACTATGGAGGTATTACTTAAGTGTGTGCTGATGTCATGTAAACTGGGAGAGGACAAACTAAATTTTGACTAACTAGAGAGCTCTTATTTAATGCCTGTCAGCTAATACATATTATAAATCTATATTGCATCATCACTTTCATTTCCCTTGAGTTTCACTACATGCAACTACTGAGACATACATTTTCACAAGAAAATACATACTTGTAGCCAATAGCATAATTATCTTTATATGGATGCATCTTGTAAATTATTTCTATAGGTAATGGCTTTGTTTAGCAGCTATTGGCTACCTAACTTCTTGATTTTAAACTTAATGTAAACCAGGATGTTATAACACTGATATTATAAACCTGTCTACAAGAGGAGGGATGGTCTTATGGAGAAGTAGGTTCAGTTCCTACCTCCACCACAAACTTGCTGTGCAGCCTACTTATCTGCCAATGTAGATAAGAAAATTGATAGGTAAGGTACCATGGGAAGGAAATCAAAGGGATAAAGGAATTCAAGAAACCTGGCAGTTTCTCAGTGAGACAATATTTGAACAACTGCAAACTATCCTGATGTGAAAGATAAGAATAGTAACAGGCCAATATGATTCCTTCAGAAGCTCTTTAATGACCTGAAAACCAAAAAGAAATCCTACAAAAAATTAAAACATAGACAGATTACTATGGAAGGATATGAAGAAATAGCCCAACCATCTAAGGACAAAATCGGAATGGCTAACGCACAGCATGAGTTACAATTATCAAGGGACTGAAAATGTAATAAGCAAGAGTCTTTAAATGCATTAGGAGCAAGAGAAAGTGGAGGGGAAGTTTAGATCTTCTCATTAGCAAGGAAGGGGATTTAATAACTGATGACATCAAGAGTACTTAGATGTTGAATGCCTATTTTGCTACAGGCTTCACCAAAAAATTTAACAGTGACCAGATACTCAATACAGTTAATATTAACAAGGAGGAAGGAATGCAAGCCAAAACGGGGAAGAACAGATTAAAGAATATTTAGATAACTTAGATGTATTTAAGTCATCAGGGCCTGATGAAATTAACCGTAGGATACTTAAGAAACTAGCTGAAGCAATCTCAGAATTGTTAGCAATTATCTTCAAGAAATCAAGAAAGAGAGGTGAAGTCCCAGAGGACTGGAGAAGGATAAACATAATCCCTTTCTTTAAAAAGGAGAATGAAGAGATCCTGGAAAATAATTTCAGTTCACAATCTGCTTTGAAATAGTATAATGGGAAACACTTTACTTTGTTTTTGCACAGAGCATGTAAATGCTATGTCTGCTATATCTGAGTAGTATTGAGAGGTGACACAGGGCATGGTAATTCCATAATATTTGTATTCCAAATCTGAAAAGATTTTACAAAATATGCACAAAATGGGTAGGGGAAATGAAAAAAAAACCCACTTTATTGGAATAAGTGTTACTCGGGTAACCAATCTAGTTTTTTTTAATAGGTGGGATAATCTTACTGCTGCACCATAGAAGCTGGGAGTGAGCATATAAAAAAAATGTGAATCCCCCCCCTCCTTGCTGCCATGAACAAAGAATGAAAACAGTTCCCAATTATAAAAACAGAGGGGTATATTGTTGATACACAATAATGTATATCCTGTCATAGAGCCGTGTAAGATACATGTAATACAGACTGTATTATCAGTGGAGGCTCCTGGTGTATGTCTAAATTGTAAGGTAAGTCCCAAGTTAGTAGAACTCAAGTTAGCAGACTCTGGATTTGTTAACCTAGGGTTTTAGCATCTACTCATTTATAACCCCAGCCTGGGACTTCAGAATCTACAATAACTAGCATTATGCAGGCCCAAGTCCAACACCTGTATCCCAGACATCTTCCCAAAATGTGGTTGCTGTAGCCCTTTGTTCATGGTGCAATGTGGGAAAACCTGACTGTCCAGTGGACAAAGCAAGTGGGATTGTGGGATACTTTTGTTGACCTCCCAGAGCACAAGTGAAATGTGGGGCACACTGCAATGCTATAGGGCTTGAACCCTGGATCTTGGCTTAACTCAAGCTCAGATCCTATACTATCATGAGGCCTTGGCACTCTGGGTTCAAGCCCCGATTTGCATGATTTATGTTTAGATGGAGGGTAGGTGTAGGCTGGAGCCTGATCTTACATTGCATTGTAGACATACCCTTTAGCCAGGCAAATATGGCTTTTGTTGAACCAGATTTCTAATTCTATCTATAGGCAAGATGGGCAGAGGTGGTCAGTGCTCAAAAAAGGAGAAAAGTTAACCAAACTCCTTTGAATCACCATGGGTTAGTTTGTGTTTTGCTTAACTGTTGAAGAGGGAAGCCAGTATTTTATCCAGACCTATTGACTGGAACCTATTGCACTTTCTGATCAAGCTTTTTCCCATCACTATCTGGGTAAAAAAGATTCTAGGTAAGGATTTTATAGTGCCACCCATTGCCATATTACCTGATTGTATTCAGTGTAAAATCAACAGCAATAGCCAAGACCCTAGTTTAGTCATGGAGTTTCTGGTACTTCTTTCATTGGATCAAAAGTACACTTGGTGTTGGATAGAGAGGGTTATTTTTCAGATTTTAGTAATGTAGGTATTTTAGATTCATACGATTCTGAATCAAATGACCACACCTTATTGAATGCCCAAACATCTTTAATTACATGCTTCCAAATGGACTTCTATTAATTCACACTGAGACATAAACAAAAAAATGAATTGTCAACTGTCAGCTTTTATTCTCCTAGTAGGCTTTTTTTTTTTTTGTTTCAGCTTGCTTGGAAACACATAGCTTATCCACTTACTGAACAATTGGTATATCCCATGCTTGCATCATATTCATCGAAGATCTTAAACTACCAGGCAGAATTTAAAATGAAGCAGAGAGGGAGGGAAGCTAAGGTCACACAACGATGTTTAGACATACTTTAAGGAAACAATCAGAGCGCTGGAATGAAAGCTTAAAGAAAAAGTGGTTAGCAACACTTTGTTCATCCATGTTCCAGTCCTTCCCTCTTCACTACATGTTATGGAACTCCGTGCGCTTCACTGAAGGCAAATGCATTGGCTGTAAGTACATGACAGCAGAGAGACCATCTCTATAACATTCATTAGTGTAATTGGTTTTTCAAGCTGCTGGATGTGTCAATCATCCCCTTCTCTCCCCTCACTCCCTGTGTCAATAGCACTTTTTACATTCTTCCAGTTTTCAGAAACAATGTCTCACTTTATGCAGGACAAGAATCAACCACACTCTTGTCCCAGTCTTTTTGAAGGGACAAGATAAGAATGGGAGAAATTCTAGTTTTCAGAAATGCTTATATTTAAGAATGTGTATGTACTTATGGGGCTGAAACTCTCAAGTCATCGGAACTACTAAATTATGTGAGTGATGCTGAAAAATATTAGTAATATTTAGCACTAATAGCTCTTATTACTGAGATTGCAAATTTTCTTAATTATGCCTGTCAGTCTGTATAATGGAATTAATTATACCCATTTACAAATGGGCAAAAGGAGGCACTAATATCTAGTTCTTATATAGCCCTTTCCAGTAGATCTCAACATGCTTTACAAAATAGGTCAGTATCATCATCCCCAGTCACCCAGTAGGCAGACATAAAATGATTTGTCTGAACTTAGACAACTTACACAGCACAGTAGCAGAGCCAATGAGGGTATGTCTACCCAGCAATCAAACACCTGCAGCTGGCCCATGTCAGCTGACTTGCACTCATGGGACTAGGTCAACAGGTTTATAAAACTGCAGTGTAAATGCTTGGGCTGAGTCCGGGCTCTGGGACCATCTTCCTTCATGAGCTCTGAGATCCCAGGCTCAAGCCAGAGCCTAAACCTCTGCACTGGAATTTTAGAGCCCCAAGCGCCCATCAGCTGACTCATGCCAGCTGTGAGTGTTTTCCTGAAGTGTAGACATAGAAGAATCCTGGAGGTCCTGTCCTGTTCTAGCTATTAGCCATGGTCTCTGTCAACAAAAAACAATATAGAACTTCTTCTCAAGCTCTCAATGTAATCAAGTATCCTGAACTAGATGTTGTTTTTGTCCTTCATTGCAACATGTATATTCCACAGTGAAATAGACAAGTCATCATCTACTTTCCTCTGTTCCTATTGTTGGTTGGACCAGGACAAGTGGAGATGAAATAGTTGTAATTTGAAACAATGCAGTGTCTGCAAATAAAAAGAAATTAGTTGCACTATAGGGAGCAGACAGTTGAAAACTCTGCAGCAAGAGACAGTGCCACATGTTAATATGGCAACAGAATTGCAACCATCTGACCAATGTAGCCTACTATCAGGTGGCATTAATTAACAGATTTTGCTCTGCGGGCTTGACTCTTTTTATCTATTACAGATTTTATCTATGTCCAAGTTGTTAAATTCTGCTTTACCTTCCACAGTGACTTTAAATGATGGGTTATTACCTGGGATCTTTTTTGTGTCTCTGATTATTATATTTTTTGTGGGAAAACAAAATGAAAAAATTAAGAAAAACCAAACATAGCTTCATATAGTATGTGAGTTCGGGTAGAATTTTTTGTTCATTTAGCTGTCCAGGTATTGTTTCCTTGGAATTGTCTCTTAAGTAGAAGGACAGTTTTCAGGGTTCTAAGCTGTTCCTTTCCTTATTATTCTGTTCTTTATGCAGCAAATTTATTTGCTATCGGTAGTGAAAAAACTGCTCTTCTCTACTCATGGGTCCCATTTACTTCCACCAAAATCAAAAGCAGGTGGATTGGCACATCTCTGTTTGAGAGAGGTTTTTTTTTTTTTTAGAGGGTGTGTGTGTGTGCTTCTAAGGACACAACTAGTCACAGCATCATTCGAGGGAACCAGCCTGCCTTTCAAAGCTCCTTTGCTTTATTTTATGTGCTGTTTCCTGTCCTTTTCACATTTTTCTCTCTTTGTCTTTTAAGCTAGAACTGCAGAGATTTTCAGGGACAGATTATAACTTTTCTCTCAGGTGAGATCAAAGGAGCTATGTTACAGGCCTGGTTGTCTCTTTCACACACACACACACACACTCACACACACACACAAAACTTTCCAACATCTGTTGCAGCCAGCCCAGCTGCACATAGATAGCAGCTTGAGATAACTTTCCAGAGCTGTTTTCAATACCCACTCCATCCTTGATAGTTAAGCTTTAAGGGATCTGAATGCAGAGCCTGGGTCTTGTAACACAATCAGCATAATTGATGGGGTAGGATCTTGCATTTTCTTTTTGCCAGGTGTAGCTTTGTTATTAAGGTATATGAACATACAGTACAGGAGCAGAGTAACACTTGGTTAATAATAGCATAGCACTGTATTTTTATGCAGCATAACATGACTGCCAGTTCTTGGAAAGTCCACGGCTGAATTTAGAAAAATGAAGAATGCTAGACCTCTAGGAGTCTGATATGGGAAACGCCTGTTAAGTCATCCTGAGTCCTTTCTCTGTAACTTCAACAATGATCCCCAAAGCACATTTCCTAGTACTTTGCCCGCCTCACTCTTAAATACTCCAAACTCAGGGATTCCACTCTTTTTCTTTCAGGCTATGTCTAGACTACAGAGTTTTGTTGGAAAAATGGCGATATTTCTGACAAAACTCGTGGAATGTCCACACTGCAAGTGCATTCTTGTGCAAGTAAATAGACAGAACAGCGGCTATTCTTGCTCAATTGGTATTTCTTTTTCTACAAGGAAGAAGCCTTTTTGCAAAAGAGCTCTTCTGAAAAAAGGCATGTATGGACGGGGAAGAGGGGTTTTTGCGCAAGAAGAGGCCTCCAAGAAAAAGCACAAGTGCCCTGGTGGCCACTCCATATCAGCTAATCACAACTCTATAGTTCCTGTCTGCTGGGCTCTCTTAAAGCTGCAGGCACCCTGGACAAGCCTTGTGGCAGGAAGCTGGACACAGAGCAGCAGGTCACCATGTGGCTCTCCCCTGCCACAGGCCAGGACACCCATGGCCGAGCCTCAAGCCCCCCACAACTCCCCTGGCTCTGCAAGGGAACAACAGGAGGGAGATCTCAGGACCCCCCCCCCCCAGGGGAACAAAGAGCCACGCCCTGACATGGTCTGGACCAGAGATAGAGTCCCTCCTCGAACTGTGGGGTGAGGAGGAGACTCTGCAAGATCCCTGGGCCAAATGTAGGAATGTGGACATTGATGCCCAGTTGGCCTCCTCCCCTGGTGGAGTGGAGACACTCAGCCCGGACAATGCAACAGGTCTGGAGCAAAGTGAAAGAACTCCACCTGGGATATGTCTGGGCTACAGAGGCCAGTTCCCACTGAGGGGCAGAACCCCACACCTGCCCCTACTACCAGGAGCTGAACCACATCTTGGGGGGTTGGGAAACGTCTTCTCCACCCATCCTCGTGGACTCCGGGATCAGGACCCCCATAGTTGTCCAGCCAGAGGTCGCCCTGGAGGAGGAGCAGAAGGGCCAGAGCCAGCCAGCTGCATTGGAGGAGGAGCAGCAAGAGGAGGAGACGGGCACCATGACCTGCTGATGCCTGTGAGCCAGGATGTCTCTGAGGCCTCCTTGGATGCCTGGGAGGGATCTTCAGGTGAGTGGTTTCACTTTCTCACACACACAGGGTGGGGGAGGTGGGTGCACAAGGGGTGGGGGGAAAGTGTCACGTGGGATGCTCAGGCTGGACATCATGCTCTAGTCCATACACATGCAACCATGTGCTGCATTAGTGTGTGGCACGTGGACATAGCATACACAACTCCATTGGCCCAGATTTAATGCATCTGAGGGAGTTGGCAAATGCCATTGTGGAGCCTTTGGTCATTATCTTCGAAAACTCATGGAGATTGGGAGAGATCCTGGATGATTGGACAAAGGCAAATGTAGTGCCCATCTTTAAAAAAGGGAAGTGGGAGAATCCAGGGAACTATAGACCAGTCAGACTTACTTTAGTCCCCAGAAAAGTCATGGAGGGGATCCTCAAGGAATCCATTTTGAAGCACTTGGAAAAATTTAGCAAAGCTTTTGATACATTCTCCCACATTATTCTTGCCAGTAAGTTAAGGGAATATGGATGGGATAAATGGACTGTAAGATAGATAGAATGCTGACTAGACTGTCGGGCCCAACGGGTAGTGATCAACAGCTCGATGTCAGGTTGGTGGTCGGTTTCTAATGGAATGCCCCAAGGATCTGTTCTAGGACCAGTTTTGTTCAACATCTTTATTAATGACCTGGATGAGGGGATGGATTGCACCCGCAGCAAGTTTGCAGATAACACTAAGCTAAGGGGTGAGGTAATTATGCTGGAGGGCAGGGATAGGGTCCAGAGTGACCTGGACAGATTAGAGGATTGGGCCACAAGAAATCTGATGAGGTTCAACAAGGACAAGTGCAGAGTCCTGCGCTTGGGACAGAAGAATCCCAAGCATTGTTACAGGTTGGGGATCGAATGGCTAAGTAGCAGTTCAGCAGAAAAGGACCTGGGGATTACAGTGGATGAGAAGCTGGATATGAGTCAACAGTGTGCCCTTGTATCCAAGAGGGTTAATGGCATATTAGGTTGCATTAGGAGGAGCATTGCCAGCAGATCCAGAGAAGTGATTATTCCCCTTTATTCGGCTTTGGTGAGGCTACCTCTGGAGCATTGTGTCCAGTTCTGGGCCCCCC
This sequence comes from Rafetus swinhoei, assembly GCA_019425775.1. Taxonomy (NCBI): domain Eukaryota; kingdom Metazoa; phylum Chordata; order Testudines; family Trionychidae; genus Rafetus; species Rafetus swinhoei. Next base: position 23,821,812 of record CM033425.1, on the reverse strand, counting down.
ACTATAGAAAGGATGTGGATGCATTAGAGAGGGTCCAGTGTAGGGTTACCAAAATGATAAGGGGGCTAAAGTGCATGACCTATGAGGAGAGACTGAGGGATTTGGGTATGTTTAGTCTGCAGAAGAGAAGAGTGAGAGGGGATTTGATAGCAGCCTTCAACTTCCTGAAGGGAGGTTCCAGAGAGGCTGGAGAGAGGCTGTTCTCAGTGGTGACAGATGGCAAAACAAGGAGCAATGGTCTCAAGTTGCAGCGTGGGAGGTCTAGGTTGGACATTTGGAAAAACTATTTCACTAGGAGGGTGGTGAAGTACTGAAATGGGTTACCTAGGGAGGTGGTGGAATCTCCATCCACTGAGGTTTTTAAGTCTCGGCTTGACAAAGCCCTGGCTGGGCTGATTTAGTTAGGGTTGGTCCTGCTTTGGGCAGGGGGCTGGACTTGATTACCTCGTGAGATCTCTTCCAGCTCTATGATTCTATGACTCTAGCAGGCAGCCCCTGAGCACGCCCAGGATCCTGCTCCCAGGCTCAGGGGAGCCACACACATCCTGCCACAGTGGGGAGGGGAGGCACCGAGGCTGGAGGCAGGCTAGCCACCAGGGCACAGACATGAACCCACACAGACTGAGGAGCGCCACACACAGCACACAGGCATGCCTGCACGTACGAGGCAGCAGCCACTCCCACACACAGCCCAGCAACCCCCACCTGTGTGTGTGGACCCCAGGGAGGGCCAGGCTTCTCCTAGCTCTTCTGCTGCCCATGAGGCGAAGCCATCATGGCCAGACACTTCCCTTGTCCATGGGGTGGGGAGACGGGGGGGGCGAAGTGGGCAGTACGGTACTCTGAGCACGTCGGGACCCTTGGCACCTGGAACATCCCCTTCCTCTGGTCCATGGACTGTTGGTCACTGCTTACAGTGGAGGGCACAACCTCAGCGACAGTGTCTGCAGGGAGACTGATCACCTCTCCCTCTTGTGTGTTTTCCACAGCCAGACAAGCTGGGACTGAGGGCCAAGCCACACCACCGCAACCACCCGCCAGAGCCTGGGGGACCAGAAAGTTCGCCAGGATGCACAAGGACCTGATGCACATCAGCGTCCTCAGAGACATTCACCAGACCCTGGTGCACAAGGTCCGTGCTGACCTGGAGTGGTGGGAACATGTATGGGACCAACTCATGGAACACTGTGACACCATGTGTGGTGTCATGTCGCACCTGGTGGTGCAACCGCCTGAGGCCGCTACTCCTGGCTTCCACCCTCCTAACCCCCCGCTATGCCTTTGCTCCCTTCCTAGGTGATGCCCATGTTGCCTCCCGTAAGAGGCATGCCCCCTCCCCAAGTGATTCCTAAGGCCCCACCCCTGCCAACCCTGACCCCGCTCTAACTCCCCTCCTGTTCACCCCACTGTGCTCCCCGGACCCTCACAACCCCAACGAGGCCCCCTCACCTTAGGGGGCAGCTCGAGCCGCCCCCATCCCCCTCCCAGTTCTGAGCCCTACTCTGAGTTCTGAGTCCCCTCCCCCTGCCCACCTTTTCCCAATGTTTAATTAATATAGTGTGCATGTTTTGTTAAACCAAACAGGTGTGTTTATTGGAAGGTCAGGGAAAGGGTGAAGGGAGGAGTGGTGGTGGAGAAGGGATAGGGCTGCAAGTCAGAGGCCCCTAGTGGGGAGGCCCTGGGAAGAGTAACTTGGTCCTTCAGAGAATCTCTCCCTCAGGGCCTCCCAGATGTGCACCCCAGCCTGATGGGCCTGGTGGATGGCAGCTATCCAGGGTTGCTCAAATGCATGGCCCTTGTGGCCGGCATCTAACCCCCATCCCGGGAGGAATGTCTCCCCCTTCCACTCCACAACATTGTGGAGGATGCAAAATGCTGCCACCATCTCAAGGATGCTATGCTCCCCCTCAAAAGCAGTCATAAGCAACTGGTGACCTAAAGCCCAGCTTGAATTGGTTCTGGGTGGCCTTTTATGTGAGAGAGCATCTAATGAGTCTGGACAATCTCATGCGCAAAAGTGCATCGCTTTTCGATGCACTTTTGTGTGTGGACGCGCTCTTGCACAAGAAGTTTTTTCGGAAGATCTCTTACAAAAACGGTTCTTGCACAAGCTATCTAGACATAGCCTCAGAGATTATTTCAGACAATTGACTAGAACCGATGAAAGGGAATCTTTTTTTCCTGCTGTTACTTTTTTTCATGGATCTCCCCCTTCTTTGTATTAAAACATTTTAACATTTGAAATGCTTTGATTAGCTTTACTATCTAGTATGGTTTGTGATCTGGGGTCTGATGGTTGTCATAAAAGATTCAAAATTGATCGATTTCTTTCATTCTTTATCATTTCTTAGCTCTTTCTTCCTCCTATTACCCTTTGCTTCCCCCCCGTTCACTTAATATTCTGGTCTTGTGTTATTTCATTTATTTTGGATACATATTGCAATAGCTTCCTCCTAGTCAGCCAGCTTGAGCTATGACCACAAAAAGCTACACACAATATGGCCAAGTCACCACTATTCTATCCTTCATAGAGCACTCAGAATCATACATTTGTCTATGTTCAAGTAAACGTCTGCTTGCTGGTAATGAATTAGAAAAGCAATTCCCCCACCCACTCACTTATTGACTCCATTAGGGCTGAGTCCTGAATGTGGGCTTTTGTAACACTGTGATCCCACTATTCAAATTTATACTACCAAAAAACAAAAACAAAAAAAACGCCCCTCTGGGCATCCTCTTCAAATTTCAAAAACTACCTATAAGATAAATCAAGCCCTAGCAATTATTATCTGACAGATAATGCCACCAAGTGGCAACACTAGCCAACACAAATTAAATAAGCCTAACTAACAGCATGGTTAACAGAGTTCCCCCTTTTCCTTCAACCTAGTTTACCTAGCCTCACACATATCTTTGTATACAAGCTAAATGGTTGGCACTAATAATAGTCCCTGCCCTGTAAAACTTACAGGGGTCTCTAACTCAATTTACCTCAGAGCTAGTGCCTTAATTCTTCTAGTGGGCCAATGGGGACCCTCCCTGGTAAGGCTCCAAGAGGACAGAAATCTCCATACATTTCCCCCAACACATGTCTCCGAACCCCTGCTGCTGCCTTGTACCAGGCTCCCCAGTAATCCCTGAGGCTGTGTCCTTGAGGGCTTGAAGGAAGGGTTGTGATGTAGGGAGAGGGCAGAGGATGGATGGAAAAAGGTGAGGCAGAGAAAGAGCGGGGGTTAGACCTGGGGGAGAGTACAGACACCCCACAAGAGCTGCAGGGACTCATATACCAGCACCTCTGTGTCAACAGGCCCTAAGTTTGAGACCCCTGGCCAGGGACATCTGGTAGCCTAGGTGAGGGAAGGCTTTGCCTTTCCAAACTTCCAGGCATGGCCCTGCCCACACTCCACCCCCAGAATGCCCACTGTAGATGTTCTGGGGGCAGAGTGTTGCTGCCCACAGCGCCTGCCCTCTCTGTGCTCTGGAAACCCTGCAGGCCTTCTCCCTCCTCGGTACTCTGGGGGCCTGTCAGGCTGGGGCCACATGGCCTCCTTCCTCCCTGGTGTTCCGGAGGCCAGACAAGCTGGGGCTGTGCAGCCACCTCCCTCTTCAGAGCTCTGGGACTGGGGAGGCAGGAGCTCTGCAGCCTTCTCCCTCTGTGGTGCTCCAGGGGCCAGGCAGGCTTGAGCCGTGTAGCTCCCTCCCAGGTGCTCTGGGGCCAGGGAGGCAAAAGCCCCATGGCCTACATGGCCTTCTCTCTCCCTGGTGCTCCAGGGGGCTGGGCAGCACGTGCACCCCCTCCAATCTCTTCCCCTCCCTATGGTGGGGGTTACACACTTGGCACACTGCCCTGCCTCCTTTCCTTCCAATGGGTGGGCGGGGCCTTAGCAGAGGGGGCAGGGCTGTAGGTGGAGCTGGGGGCCTGCCTCCTCCAGCCCCAGCTGCACAGACTGCCCATGTCCCTGGCTTATATTCTAACACTACACAAGTGGGTAGAGTACAAAACTATGTAAAAGGAAGATGGAGTGTAGTCATTGCAGCTGGAGGGCTCTGCAGAATAAGTATGTCTACAGGATGTTTTTCTGAGGGATGTAAAGAAGTGTCCGCCCTTTGGCAAATACTGACTGTGAGGCTGTTCTAAGCATAGGGTATGCCATGAGAGAAGATGCAGAGTTGGATATGGGAGGCTGTGACCGTGTGCAGGCCGGGGCTCCGGCCCCACCCCCTTGGGGCGGTCCTCCTTTTTGCCCTAATGGGTCCCACACCCACCCCCAGTGGCAGCTCGTGGCCGGTGCCCTCTGCTAAACGCGTCCTAAGCTCAGTTGGAAAATGTTCGATGCTCTCCGGGTCAGAGAGGGAGAGGGGGGCCCGGGCCCACCCTCACTCACGGGCCCCAGCCCAGGGCCCTAAGGACACGGATCCTCCGCGATCTGGCCCGGCTGACGGGGCATGTAGCCGAAACGTGTCAACCCACCAACCACTCCTGGTTGTGCCCTGGGCTGCTTCCTCTCCCACGTCCACCTCTGACCCGGGGGCCCCAGGCACACCTCCCCCCTGGTTGTCAGGATGCCTCCGGAGTGGGTGCTGGTCAGGGGCGCCGGCTTCTCGGAGCCGTGTCAATTTCGCCACTATCCCCTCCTCTCCTACTCTGGCGGCGGCGTTTTCAAACGCCCCACCGCTTCCGCCCCTCCCTGGGGTGGGGCCAGCCCGTTCGTATGTCTTGGGGGAGGGGAAGGGCTGCACTCCCCCCCCCAGCAACGTCCACGCCGCTGCTCGCTGCGGCACCCGGGCTCGCCAGCTGCGCAGTGGCGCGGGAGCACCTGGTGCACCACCGGTGCCCTGCGCCCGGGGCCCCGAACAGGGCTTGCCCCCCGGGGGCTTCAGTGCGGGGCGGGGCCGTCCCGTCACAGAGGCGATGAGGGAAACTGTCTGGACAGAATTAAGGATGTGCAGGTGAAATAAGAGGAGATGAAGAAAGAGGGGTATGAGAGCACTGAATTATACAGAACCTTGAACAAGTGGTTTGAATTTTATGCCAGACTGGGAGCCAGTGGAAGAATTAGAGCAGGGCTACTCAACATGTGGTCCTTGGGCCACATGCAGCCTACGGCCCAATTTTTTGCTGCCCGCAGTGCAGTTTGGGTTTACATGGGGGCTCAACATGTGGCCCGCGGGTGGGATGCTTTGAACATGGCCTCTACTGGGAACACGCTCCATAATGGCAAGGCATCTCCCAGGCAGGGTGAGCACTGAAAGACACAAGTGGACGGACGGGCTGTCTGGAATAGACAGGTACAGGGTGCTGGAGTTTCTAGCCCTCAGGGAGGAGGTGTCAGGAGTGCCAGGGGCACTGTGTAAATTAAGCTATTTGCATATATTTGCATATATAATTCCATGTATATGCAACCACACTTAAGTAGTGGCTCTTGGCACATGTTGTGGGTATCATTGTGGCCCCTGGGGCTTCCAAAGTTGAGTAGCCCTGGATTAGAGAAAAGGGAGAGAGACCAGCTGAGCTGAAGAAAGCAGCCATTTGTTGGGAGGTAGTTGAGCAGCAAACAGGCCAGAGAAGGTGGTGTTCATGGTAGATTATTTCTACTCACATTATTAGAAACTGTGTGCCCATGCACACTTCTCATCTTCTTTATCTTAATCTTTATTTTTTACCCCCATCACTATCATATATGATCACTTTCAACATGAAATCACCAGCAATAACAAAGTCCCTAATGGATTCCACATTCCCTCTCCTTGAGTCAAAACTCTGCTTGTGGTAGGGGGTTTGTTTTAGAATTTTTAATTTTGGCTGTTCTTTGGGAGTGTAGAGGCAGAAGAGAGTGTCATGATCATTCTCCCAAAAGAAAGGCTTTTTCTCCTATATAATCTCCTTCACCTGAAAGACAGGTTTTTTAGATTCCTCTGGCATTCTACTGGTTTCACCATGTCCATTAACCCAAGATCTGGATGAGGCTAAGACTAAAGCAACCCTTCTAAGGGTGAGAGAGGTGCTACACATGAAAAAAGCTAAGTATTATAGTACTGTTGTTCGGTGATGGCATCTGTGTAGGAAAAAAGGCCCTTGAGACATTCAAGGAGTCTTTATTGCTTATCTTAGCACAATACTGGCAAATCATTTTGAGATTTTTGCTATATTGCTGCGGCCTATCTCCATATTAGCAAACAGCCTTAGTCACTCCCAGTGCAGCTCCATCAGCAATAGCAATGAAGGAATCTGTAGCATAGACTAGGCACAGACATTTTTTCCATTGAGTTATCTGTCCCTAATAGGAGCAGAAAAGCACATGAAACCTATGGAACTTGCAAGTGTAAGACTCTTAAGCTTTTTAATGTTCCTCGTCATCTGAACACGTGGTTCCTCAAAACTGCATCAACATCGTAAGTCACTTACTTCAAAGTACTCTTTTGTGCACCACGCTTTTTGTCCTGCAGCCAAATGCAAAACTTTCTCCAACCAAGACTAGCCTAATTCCCATGTATTTGATCCTCTTGAATCTCCTGAATCTTCTTTGGAGTTTCTAAGAAACTGAAAGTTGTGTACTTGTATAAATGGGGACAAGAGGAAAGGTGGTGTGATGCAAAGAGGGTATCAGTTATTTTGTAGATTACAAAAATAGGGTTAGAGGATTTTATGCTATTAATATTTAACTACTTATCAACATAAGTATGGTACTATGCAGAAAATTGTTTCACCAGGCCCCAGGTCTTTTTTATTATCAGCATCTCTAAAGCAATTGACCAAATTGCCTTGTGATCTAGCTTTGGATTGTTTCCCCTATCTTTTAGCAGCACCAGAGTTGATTACTAATTCAAACATGTGAGGCTCCATTACCAAGACTCTTTAATCAAAAATCTAAACAAAGTCACATTCCCAAAATAGTGATTGAACATGTGTAATTAGTTTTGTTGTTTTGTTTTGTTGGAGTTATGCAATTTGATTCTGATAACTCAAATGCGTATATTAACAATTTTTCTAGTTTGTTAGCCAAATCATAGCCCAATACTATTTTTGTCTCCTCATATCCTATACTACTAGGCTACATATACACAGCACAATTATTTCAGAATAAACAATTTCGGAAGAAATATTCCAAAATAGCTTATTTCGAAATAGCGTGCCCACATACCAAAAGCTCATTGAAATAGCACTTAGCTATTTTGAAATAGAATGTCCACACTGATTGGACACTAACTTGAATTTAAGGTCACCCAGAACCACTTCGGGTTCTGGACAGAGGTTACTTCCTGGAGCTGGAGCTGTGCCTGAGGCTATCTCAGGCTCTTGCTTAAAAGGACATCCCCCTTCCCCTCGTCCTCCGTATAGCAGTGTCTCAAGCTTTTTTCCTTTGCTTACCTCCTTGAGGGACAGCAAAGCCTTTTCTTTTGCCTGCTGTGATTGCCCTTGCGGACACCTCAGCTCTCCAGCCATGGAGCCAGAGCTGCCTCTGGGCAGTCGACCACTATTACAGCTTGTGCTGCACTTCATGTATCAGTTTCTGCAGGCTGTCTACCAGGCCCTGCAGGAACCCAACCCCCTGCTCCACTTGGAGACCCTCCTTGCCTCTCTGAGGGCATGACTCATGCTGTTGGATCCAGCCCACCTTCCCCTACACACCGTGAACCGCAGCTTATGGTGTCTGGACACCGGTGCTGACTGGTGGGATTGGCTCATCATAGAGTGGTGGGGTGATTAGCAGTGTCTCCAGAATTTCCAGATGAGGAAAGACACCTTTCTGGAGCTGTGTGAATGGCTCGCCCCTGCCTTCAGGTGATAGGATACTCACATGAAACCTCCAATCCCCCTTGAGAAGTGGGTCACTATTGCCCTCTGGAACCTCGCCACGGAGGACAGCTACCAATCCTACAGGAACCTGCTCAGAGACCTCCTGAGGGCTCTGGCCACCCTGTGATTCTCTGCTTGTTTCTTTGTTTGTTAGTTTGTCTCCTTCTACAGGTGGAGCAGACCATCAACATCATCTTGCTGTGCAGGGTCATCAGCCTTGGTGACGTGGATGCCATCGTCACCAGCTTTGCCAACATGGGCTTCCCAAACTGCAGGGGTTAGGAGCTATTGCCAGCAACCACCTAGTTTCTGTCTACATCAACTGGAAGAGATACTTTTCGATGGTCCTGCAGGCAGTCATAGACCACCAGGGCCAGTTCACAGACATCTATATCGGATTGCTGGGGAAGGTGCACAACGCCCACGTCTTACACAACTCCAGCATGTGTGAGAAGCTACACGTGGAACTTTTTTCCCTGACCACACCATCAGGGTCAGGAACATGGACCTGCCCATGTGCATGGTGGGGGATGCTGCCTACCTCTTCTTGCCTGGCTTATGAAGCCATACACCGGCCACCTTGACCACTCCAGGGAAAAGTTCAACGCCAGGCTCAACAGGGTCCCCATGGGTGTAGAGGGTACCTTCAGGTAACGGAAGGCACAGTTCACATGCCTCCTCATCCGGCTCGATGGCAGGGAGTGGAACATCCCACATGTGGTGGCCCCATGCTGTCTGCTCCACAATATTTGTGAGAGAAAGGGGGAGGCATTCCTGCTAAGGTGGGAGGCAGAAGCTGACTGCATCAGCAGACCTTTGAGCATCTGTGCATGGCTGCCATCTGGAAAGCCCATCAGTTGGGGGTGCACATCTGGGAGTCTCTGAGGGAGAGTTTCTGCCAAGGACCTTAGTGACACTCTCCCCTGGGCTTCCCCACGAGGGGCCTGTGCATCACCCCTCTCTGCCTTTCCTCCAATGCCTCTCCCTTCCCTTCCTTCCCACTGTTCCTTGCAGAGACAATAGAACAGACTTTTTTTTTTTTAAATAATAAACTCTGTGTTGTTTTTAATTGGGGCCAAAGTAACTGGGGAGAGACTAGGAAAAGAACCTGAAAGAGGGAAGGAAAGGGGAAAGGGAGAGGAGAGGTGGTGAGAACTTTGGAGGGGGCAGGAGGGAGCTGGAAGGGGGAGCAGGGGCTCAGGGCTGGGGCTGGGATTGGCACCTGACTCTGGGGAACCAAGAGTGAGAGTTCTCAGCTCAGACAAAGGTGATTTGCCTGGAGCAAGGCCATGTGCACTCTAGCCAGTGGGCCCCTTGCCTGCAGAGACCCAGATGTCCCCGGGTGGTAGCCTCACTAGCCCCTGTCCTGGGGACAATCAGGCATGGGAAGGTGCTGACTGAGATACTACAGGCAAGAGGAGGGGCACTGGGGTGGCTGGGCTTGCCTCCATGCTACGTGCCCGCTTGGTCCGGCAGTGGTGGCGTCTTGCAGGGAGAGGACTTGTGTCCCTGCCCACTGTGGAAGTGAGGGACAGGGTGTTGGTGGGGGAGGTGTGTGTGAGTGGCAGATGCTCCTGCAGCTCACCGCTCTGTGCCTGGGAGTGGTTGCTTCCCCAAGAGTGCGGGCATGCCCGTATGCCATGTGCGGCATTGCTGACGGTGTATACTTGTGCATGTGTGTGTCCATGTCCCCAGCATCCTTCTAGTGGTGGCTTGTGGAGGGAGGGTGTCCCACCCTGGTGTCATGTGTGTGCAAGGCCTCTTCAGCCAATAACACAAGGATCCTCTGGTGCAGCCTGCTGGGGCTGAGAGCCCCAGACTGGTGCTCCATGTGAACTCACGTGCACAGGCTGCTGCACGATTCCCAGGCCACGGAGGCTCCTTGCTCCATCCTGTGTGTGTAGGGAACATGATGGCACTTGCCTGATATGTCTTCCCCGGCCTCGGACAGTGCCTGGGACACATCCAGAATGTGGGATACCAGCTCAAAGGTCAGGAGGCTGACAGTGCTGGCCTCGTCCAGCTCCTCCTCTTCCTCCTCCTCCTTCTCATCTCTGTTCCCCAGGGGAGCGACAATGGGCATCTCGAGCCCCAAGTCCAGTACCGGGGAGGCGGGGGAGGAGGGACTGCTCTGCCCTCTAGGATGTGGACCAGGTCATCAAAGTAGGGGCAAGTATGGGATTCTGGCCTGGACCTGGACTCTCGGGCCCTGGTATAGGCCCAGTGGTGCTCTTTGACTTTTGTCCACACCTGCTCCTGGGTGTGGATGTGCCCCTTGGTGGCCAGGCTGTTGGCCATCTGGCTGTGTAGACATCCACTTTCTTGTGGCTGGTGTGGAAATCTTGGAGATTTCCCTCCTCGCTCCAGGTAGCTGTTTTGGAAGAGGCGTTATTCCTCATAAAATGAGGTTTACCAATGCTGAAAGAAGCTGCCCATTTTTTTCAAAATAGCGCTATTGCTGTGGAGACACTTGCATAGTTATTTTGGAATAATAACCATTATTCCAAAATAACTTTGCTGTGTAGACATACCCTTAGTTGCTGTTAAAAGGATAGTTAATAAAACTGTATGAAATTAAATTAAACTCTTGAGTCCTTTTCTTTTGTAAATCAATTGAAAGTAAAGAACCCTAATAAAGGTGATATGGGTAATCAGTGAAGTGGCTCCTTAATTAAGGTTTGTTTTATGCCATATTTTTTCTTGTAATCTCAATCTACCCTGATGTGCCCCTAAATTTCCTCACAGTAATACCTGTTGCTTTTTAAATGTATCACTTGAGCTGAGCATTGAACATAATCATTAATGTTCTGGGAGAGAATCTGGAAATGACAGATTAAGTTAGCATCTATGAAATGCAGAGAAGAGAGATTGATGGCCAAATTCTGTTTTTGTTCCGTGAAATTACTTTGGATTTTCACTCATGTGAAGTCAGTGGAATTCTTCCGAATTAACATCTTGTCTCACTGAACAGAACTTAGCTGTAATTTTTAATGCATAACTGTGGATGATCCCCTTCTCCTTCCCTACCCCTGAATCTTCCTGGTGGATGGGTGTCCATGGAGTTCAGGGGGTGATGAACATATGTATGGTCATGGTGTGTCACTGTTGTAGAGTCCAGAAGGTTGTACACACTCTGCTGCATGGCCTTATTGGAGGTGGGCAAAACATTTTATACAAATAGTTTATTGGCCAAAAAATGCAGTTTTGGTTAACCCCAAACCATGTGGGAATTTAACAGAAAATTGCCAAGTAGTTTCATCTAAATTGTTCTTTCTTCCAAGGAGTAGGATGACATTCATAGAGCAGCCCATTGTCCATAAGTTTTTAGCCCAGTGACTACTAGGACCAAAGACTACCTGAGCCAAAGACTATTCATCCCTGAATACATGAATTGCTGTGAAGTGGAATTGCAACTTTCAAAATTCTTAGCCATTCTTGCACTCTTCATTCTCCAGGGAATAAATCCAGGAAAATTCTTCAAGAGGAAACCTTTCTGAGAACCATACTGTGAACCCAATGCTCACATTGGTGAACAGTTACTTCCCCAAGTATTCCAGCTGAAGTCAGTACAACTCCTCATGTGAGTAGCATCTTGTTAGTGTGAACAAAGGGCCCACAATCTGATGTGAAGCTATTTTCACCCCCGTCCTGTCTGGTGAGATTCTTTTACAGATTATAAATTAGATTATAATAGTAGGCAGAGACATAGATATTATTTCAAATGTTATTAAAATGCATTTCTCATTAACACTTTTAAAAAATAGTCATAAATTGTATTGATAATTTGAAAATACAGATAATGCCTAAACTTAGGGTAACCATTTTCCACTGTAATGTTTTCTCTTCTTGGACGCAAAGATTGACCTGCTTTCACTTGAAAAAGTATAAAATTAAAATTCACATTAATGCATGATCTCTGGCATTACGGTTGGAATAAAAGACATATATAAGATAATCTAAGTGGGGAGAAAAGACAATTATCAAAACAGGCATCATATGAAAGGAACTGTAATTTCAGCTGTCATTGATACTTGTTACTTAACTACTGATAAATTCATCTGTTCAGGAAATAAATGTCAATGTGCTTTTGTCATTTAAATGAGAACTTGTAATATGGAAAATATGCTCCCCATTAGGATTTTTGAAGGTTTGCTTTGAAATGGGAGTCCCCTGTGATGTCTATTTCATTTTCTTTTATTGTTATAGCGTTGTGTCACTGATAAAATTTGTGCTGAATGCTGCCCAATTATAACAACTGACATCTGTGTGGAGATATTGTATCCTCTCAGGGGGATTATGGGAAACAAACACACTGGTAAACAGAGAAGTAGCCAAATTTATTTGCAGGAAATGTATTCACTTTGGCTGCCAGAGGTCGGGGCTTGCTAACAAAACACTTTTGCAATGTTTAGACTTAGATCAAAGATGGAGAAAAAGCTATTAATAGCTTTTTCAAGAAGCAGGGGGAAAGTTGTGGTTTTCACTGTGCTTTTAAAAATAACTTACATGGGAATTGGGAAAGAACCATGCCAGGGATTTAAATACATGTTAATAATTTGCATCACTGGCCCTTTAGTGAATTTCAGTGTACTCTTGTCTAATAAATGTAAAATTTGTCCTGATGCCAAAGGTCAGAGGGACAGTATCAAGATGGAAATGTAATATATACAGTAGGACGTTTAGTCATGTTGCTTTGGTGCCAAGACTCTGTATAACTATCAAAGCAAATGCTATTTGAATTTCAGTTGAGACTTGTGAGTTGGGTCCTGCATTCACTATGCAGCCAACTGAAACTCCCAATCAAGGCAGTAGAAACTTAGTGTGTGAAAGAATGCAAGCCTGAGGTCATAATTTAACACAGGCTGTATAAGCGTGTTATACAGATGAGCGTAACATTATCCATAGTAGCAATTGTAGTAGTGAGGGTAGACTGGCTGCAACTGTGTCCTCTGTGTCAGGGCACTCTTAGCAAAACATTTAACAGGCCCGTAGGGTACCCTTAGGAAGACATTTAACAGGCCCGTATGGGGGGTGTGTGTGTGAAGGGTGTGACCGCACCTGCAATGGTCCCCCATCAGGCCAATTCTGGCCAGTTGGGGGAAGGCTGGAGCGGCACACTGCCCAAGCCTCTCTTCCCCCATGCTCTGGCTGGCAAAAAGCTGGGGTTGATTTCCATACCACCCAGGAGTGAGGCGCAGGCCTGCCCCAGCCTCACTCCTGGTGGTAGTGACCACTGCTGCTTGCAAAAAGGCTGGGGGGGGGGGCGGAAGAAGGCGGGGGACACAGACAATGCCAAAGCTGGAGGCAGCTGGGAGCCAGCCCCTGGGGTAGCAGAGGAGAGTTGTCAGGCTCCATGTGTGTAGCAAAGAAGATAGGAGCCCAGTCATCACGCAGCTTCCAGCATCTCTCAGGGAACTGGCTGCAGCAGCTCCAGCTTGGGAGAGCAGCCGCCGCCTGCCAGCTCAGTGCAGTGAATTAAAAAGTTTCTCTTCCGGGTGGAGCACAGCGCACAGCGCCATGCCCCTTGCAAAGGGGACAGCCCCCAAAAGAGAGGCTGGAGCAGGGGTGGGCAAGAGGCTGCCAACAGGCCAGATTTGGTCCCCTAAGCCACCAGATGTGGCCCGCAGCCACCTTGTCGGGGCCCTTTGGTAGGGAGCAGCTCACACTTTAAAAAGTCAGTGGCTCTCAATTCTGGATGGTTGGGAAGGGAGAAGGGAGGCTTCTCATGATGTTTCCCTCCACCAGCAAAATCTCAGCTCCCATTGGCCAATTTCTCAGTTTCTAGCCAATAGGAGCTGAGAATTTTTGCTGGAAGCAGGGACAGTGTGGGAAGGCTTCTCTCTTCCTCTCCCCATCCTCCGCCGCCTCCTCCTCATGCCTGGAGTGGAGCCACATGGAGCAGTGAGCAGCCTGCAGTAGACAGTCTGCCTCAGATTTCTGCAGGTAAGCGCCTCCTAGCCAGAGCCTGCCTCTGGCTCCCCACCTCCTCTCTTCCCTCTCACTACCTGTCCCAGGCCACCATCCAAACCCTCTGTACCCCTTTCCCCCCTTCTCCCAGGTCACAAGTCCCTCCCAGACCCTGTGCCCCCTCCTACATGCCTCCCACAGACCAGAATCTTTCCTGCACCTAAGCCCATCCCTGTCCCTGCACCCATTCCGCTGCCTCAGGTCACCATCCAAACCCTCTGCACCCCCTAAATCCAGGTCACAACTCCCTCCCAGACCTTGCATCCCCTGCTAGAGTCCTTCCCCCAGGCCAAAATCCCTCCTGTAGCCATACTTCCTACTAGAGCATGCAGTCCAAGCCCCTACTCCAGATCACAGACCCCTCCTTTACCCAAACTCCCTCTCAGACCTTTCACCCCCTCCTGCACCGAGCCCCCTATCTCAAGTTCCCTTCTGCACCCAACATCTGTCCCAGACTGCACACACCCTCCACAGAAGTGTGTCCCTTGTCTACTTGCCAAAATCTTGGACTGCCCCTCCCATTAAAAATGATTGCCCACCTCTTGGCTGGAGGATGCTGATGGTGTGGCCCCCAATGCGCAGAGCACACTTTCTTTGCATGGTGAGTGAAGAGAGAGAAGATGGGACTTATTTGTGAGAGTTTGAAGAAATGCTGAGAGAGTGGTCTGCAAATGCCTCCCCCGCCTCACCATCATGCTTTCATTGCCTTCCAGCCTGACTCAGGGCTCACTTCCGCAAACACCCAACTCCCCATCTAGGACTGCCAAAACTCCCTTCCCCCCCCCACAATCTCTTCACCTGCCCCTCTTGCCTTCTTTCTCACTTCTTTATTTCCCCTCAACTCTTTTTCCATCAATGATTCCCTTTCCTTCTCATTCTATGTAGCTTATCCTTTTCTAACTAAATCTTTTCCAAAAACAAACATTTGTGGAAATACCATGACATTTGCTGCCATCACATTGTTCATTCTGCTTGTCTTCTACCTCTTCCACAGCCCTCTCTCTGTCAGTTAGCTCTTTGGGAAAGGGACTATCTACTACTCTGTATTTGTACAATGCCTAGCACCCGAGGGAGGGGAAGAAAAAAACATTTTTAGATAGTCCCTCCCTACGCACTACCATGATAAACATGGAGCCTTGGGCCCAGCAATTCAAAGGGGCCCAAGGCTCCAGCCTCTGCCATTGCCTCAGTAGCAGCAGCAGCATCTGGGCCCTTTAAATTGCTGACAGTGTCAGGCTGCAGGGCTGGGCTGTGTGTTCTGAGCAGTGCTAAGGACCTGCTTACCTTAGCTGTACCCCTTTGCTCTCAGCCCCGTCCCTTATGGGAGTGCACAGCTGCCTCCCACCACCTTGCCCAGGGTCCCACAGAGGCTGTCAGATGTCTGTCCCAAATACTTTTTATCCACCTAGTTGTCTTATGATTCTACTAGAACACCCGCCATCATAGTATGTGAGCACCAATTTAATACTTATATGTGGATGGGTGACAGACTTGCTGGGCTCCTGGGCATGGTGGAAAGAGCAGGACCTCAGGTAGAAGGGTCAGGGCAGAGGGAAGCCTCCTCTTGCCAACCCTTCTGTGCTACCGAGACCACGCCACTTGGGGTGTGGCATCTCTTAAGTCACCTGGCATAGGGGCAGCTACCTCCTTAGAGTCCCCACCCCACTGGTAGGCCTGTTTATTACTGATTTTAAGTCCATTAATGGCTATTAGCCAGTATGGGTAAGGAATGATGTCCCTAGTTTCTGTTTGCAGAGGGTGGAGATGGATGGTAGGAGAGAGATCACTTGATCTGTACCTGTTCAATTCACTCCCTCTGTGGCACCTGGTATTGGCCACTGTCGGCAGACAGGGTACTGGGCTGGATGGACCTTTGGCTGTATGGCCGTTCTTATGTTCTTATTCACCTGACTTATATTTTCATTTTCCAAAGACTGCTGCAGAAGATCGATAGTAATTGCCCAAAATGCTGCAGTTTGCTGCCATGTTACTGCAATGTTTAGGACTTCTATTGTGGAGCACTTCAGTGCATTTTATAAGTTTTATCTATTTATTTTTACTGAGTTTTTTTAATAATAATTAGAATGGGTTTTACTGGATTGTACATGAAAAATGTGCTCCATCAGTGGGATTCTGTTTTTCCCAATGGATAAAAGGAAAGCATTAGTGTGCGTGAGTGTTTCTGTTAATTCACCTCAGTAGTGTGTATGCTCGCAGATTTTTTTTTTAATTCCTGCTGTTGAAATGAGGATAAGTAACTTGCTATATCTGCAAAATAGAACTAAAAATACCTGCCTGACCTGTGGGTTTTAAGAAAGGCTTGCAGCAGTAGTTAACACAAGCCCCCCTGCTGAGATCAAAGTCTGGCCTGTCTCATTTTGAAACACTGTAGTCAGTGCCTTGTTGTTAGGCAAAAAGTAGCAGAGTGTTCCCCTCTCCAGTGGAAATGCAATATTTATTTGATCTTGGGCCTCTTTTGAATAATTTTGCTAAATCTAATTGCTCTTGATGTTTTACCCAGTACATTATGGACTTCTTCAGAAGTAGCTCTTTATGCAATGGGTGAAACATTAGAATACAGTAAGGACCACTTCAAATATCTTCTCATCAAGGCAGAGAATCCTGGAAAGATTACTGCAGATCAATCTATATAAATCCTGCATGAATACTGAAGTTCTTTTAAGTTAAAATATACTTCTTTTTAAAAAAGGAAAAAAAGAAAAAAACCTTAAATTCTCAAAGGTAAAGTACTGCATAATGATTAAAATTGCCAAGTGAAGGGGGAGATTGGAAAATTTGGTTAAATTGTTAATTTACATATGTTTACGATAAAATCAAATATATGGTGAAATCCTTTCAAATGGGTTTATTACCATACACTAAAATTATACCTTCCAGAGCTTTCTAACTAGAATACAAACACATGTAATTTCTGGACTTGATTCTTCAGTATATAGATGTAGAATGTTGCATATATGTCAGGGATTCCAATATTGCAAAGCATTTAAACATAGATTTAATTTGAAACTCGCACATAATCTTACCAACTTCAGCAAGAACATTTACATGCTTAACATCAAACATGTGGTTAGATGGACCCCGATTCTGCATTAATGGGAGTGCTTTTGTGAGGCTACCATGTTACTCTCGGCCATAGAAGTGAGGCCAAGATACTGAGTATCTGCGTATTTTCATATTCACTGTAGTTCATTGGGAAGAACTACAACTTCACCTTGTGACAACATGTGACCTCTACTCATACTTGTGATGGCATGCAGTACAGTTGTGGTCCCTGCTGCACACCATGCAAGGTAGAGTGCTAGGATCAAAGCCTACCTGAGCACATCATACCTGTTTCCAAGTAATAGTATTAGTTGAAATCAGTAACAACTTAAACTTGTTGACACAAAATGACCTGAGGATATGTCTTACTGCAATATAAACCCAGGATTAGTAGCAATCAAGTTAGTAGACTGTGAGTTTATTAGCTTGGGGCTTGAAGGTATGTCTACAGAGTAAAGACAAACCTGTGGCTGGCCCATGCAAGCTAACTCAGGCTGGCATGATTAAGGCTGAGGGGCTGTTTCACTGCTGTGTAGATTTCCAAGCTTGGTCTGGCACAAGCCAGCCAAAGGTGTCTAGTTGCTATGTTGACATATTGAGGCCTGGTCTGCTCTAGGAGTTTAGACTGAATTTAATTGCATAAGGCTGATTTTTCTAAATAATTTTCAAAATTTATTTGTAACCTCAGGTTACTAATTGCTGAATCCTGGTCCCAACCTAAGGCCCAGAGTCTACACTGCAATTTGCAAGCCTGAATCCAGTCCACATCCCAGACTTTCTCGTTCCCTCCCAAAGGGTATGTCTACACTACAGAGTTTTGTCAGAAAAAAAAGCTGTTTTTCCAACAAAACCTGAGTTACATCCACACTGTAATCGCATTCTTCCAAAAGTAAATCGAAAGAACAGAGGGGGTTTTCCGGTGTTGGTAATCCTCTTTCTACGAGGAAGAAGCCTTTTTCCAAAAGAGCTCTTTCAGAAAAAGGCGTGTGTGCACAAGGAAGAGGGAGTTCTTTCGAAATAAGAAGAAGGAGGAAAAAAAGCACAGGTGCCCTGGTGGCCTCTCTGTCCATAGTAATCACAGCTTAAATGTGAGATAGCATCCATTCAGTGTGGACACTATCTTTTGAAAAAGCAGATCGCTTTTTCTATGCGCTTTTGTGTGTGGACACTGTCTTTCAGAAGAAATTTTTTTGGAAGATCTCTTCCAAAAAAACGTTCTTCCGAAAGAAGCCTGCAGTCTAGACATAGCTAAAATGTGGCTTCTCTAGCCCTTTATTCATGGTGCAGTGTGGGAAAGTTTGACTATTCAAAGGACAAAAAGTTGACCTGTGAGATTGTGGAGGATTTCAAAGCATAAATCTGATGGGACTTCTTCCTCTACCTTTCAAAGCAATAGGACTTGAACTTGAATAGGACTCAGGCTCTGATCCTTCACTCTCAAGGATCCTGGTACTAACCATGGGTTCAAGCCCTGGGTTGGTGCAATTTGTATATAGATCGAAGGGGAGTTAGACTTTATCCTGAGTTTGAATGGAAGGCTGCTGTGTAGACATACCCTGTGTAGACATACCATACATGAGGGTCAGTAAACAAGGGTAAGTCATGAATGCATTTCTTCATTCAGAGGATAAAACCCTGGACAGGATTTCAGAAAACTTGGGTTCTAGCCCCAGCTCTACTAATGCCTTGCTGAGTGACCTTTCATAAGTCACTCCCCTTCTCCATGTCTCAGTTTCCGCATCTATAGTATGGAAATAATTATATCTACCTCCTCTGTAATGCACTTTGAAAGTTATTGCTATCAAGCGTGTTTGTAGAGCTTTTATTTGTTTTAATATTATTACTGCCTTGTGATTGGTCATAAGTTGTTAAACTTAACATTGGTGAGTTTGATGGTGAGGAACATAGGATGGTATTTACTGCATCTCTAGATTCGTTTTCTGGGAAAACAAAAAAGACCAAATTTAGCACTCACTTCTCTGCTACCTCACTGGACCAAATTCTCTTTTTATTCTCACCCATCTAAATCCAGTATACTGTTTACTCCAAAACGGCTAGAGCCAGATTCTATTCTTATTTATTCCAGATTTATACTGGTGTGACTCCATTTCAGCAGTTGTGACTCCAGATTTGTACTCTGTAAATGAGATGAAAACATGGCTCATTGACTCCAGTGCGGCATATATAGTGAGAACCAAGCTACAGAACTGATTTATAGAGCTCCGAATACTGGAGCCTTTCAGTTTGTAGTGAAGATTAAGTACTTCAGTTTGGATATAGTGTAGTTAAGAATAAGAATGAGTTGGCTACTGACCCTATTTGCTATTATTGAGTAATTTGCTGTGTATTGGAAACAGAAAGCCAAGCTGCATCTGGTGAACTTGTACTGCTGATACTGGTTTGGGTTTAATTTTTGGTCAGCTTTCATGTATCCTGAAGCAATCTTGAAATCCCATGAAACTAATACAAATAAATAGCTACTATCATTACCAGGTAAGAATGTTAAGGGCCTAACTTTGTAAACACTGGATGAAATGAGGAAAACTGGAAAAAATTATTTATCAGCAAATTCTCTCCTTTTTCTGCCCTTTCTTAAAAATCTGTTTAATTTTGAGTTGTCAAATGCAAATGAAAGGCTGAAAATTTCTGAAATGGTCTCTGCTTAGAATTGCTGCTAAAAATACAAAATATTATTGGACAGCTTAACTATTTGCAAATCCTGGTCTCCCTGAAGTGAATGGAACCCATATTTCATCCCAGCTATTCAGTATCTGGATTCGCTATCTATGGCTATGTCCACACTGTGAGCTTCTTTTCGGATAAGCTTTTCCAGAAGAGATGTTCCGGAAAAGCTTATTTCGAAAGACAGCGTCCACACACAAAAAGCACAGTGAAATAGCAATTTGCTATTTTGAAAGATAGCGTCCACACTGATTCGATGCTATCTCTCTTTTAAAGCCACCCAGAACCAGTTCAGGCAGGGCATTAGGTCAGCAGCTGCTTCTGGAAGCTGCTGCCTAAGGTTATCTGAGACGTGTGCTTAAAGGGATCCCCCCTGGACAACTGTTTCTCAGCTTCTTCTGCTTGCTTGCCTACCTCTCTGAGACTATGTCTACACTACGGGGGTTTTCCGGGATACCTCCGATATCCCAGAAAAACTCCGCCAGGTCCAGAGAATGTGTCTGCTCTTCCGCTTTTTTTGTGGAGGAGCAGATGTGCTCTTTCAGAAGCCCTGTCTTCCTCCTTCCATGAGGAAGAAGGGCTCTTCCAAAAGAGGACGATTTTCTGAAATTTGGCCTGTGTAGACGGGCCAAATTTCGGAAAAGCCTTTTCTGAAAAAACCATTGGAAAAAGGTACACAAATTGCAGAGCACAATTTGCATACCTTTTTCCAATAGATCAGTGTAGTCTAGACATAGCCTGTGGGACAGCAAAGTGTTTCCTTTGTGTGCTCTGGTTGCCCTGCCTTTGGACATCGCAGCACTCCTTAGCATGAAACCAGAGCTGCCTCTGGGCATGCGATGGCCCCACACTACCATGCTGCAGTTTCTATAGCAGTTTCTGCAGGCTGCCTTCATGGTCCTGCATGAGCTTAACTCCGAGCTCATCCTTGAGAACCTCTGCCTGTGTACGGGAGCAAGGCCCTTGCAACCGCATCCAATGGTTGAGAGAGGGTTCTGTAGGCTGGACACCAGTTCTAACCGGTGGGACCGGCTGGTCATGGAGTGCTGAGATGACCAGCAGTGGCTCCAAAACTTCAGAATGAGGAAGGAGACATTCATGGAGCTGTGTGCCTGGCTCACCCCTGCCCTCCATTGACGTGACACCCAGATGCAACTCACCATCCCCATGGAGAAGCGGGTCACCATCACTGTTTGGAAGCTCGCCACTCCATGACAGCTACTGGTCTGTGGGCAACCAGTTCGGCATGGGAAAGTCCACTGTCAGGGCCCTCCTCATGGAGGTAAGGCACTCTTGGGCTGCAGTCCCAGAAGTGTGGGGGGAGTTCTGGAAAGGGGGATCCTAGGAAAAAGGGCAGTTGGGGGTACAAGAGGTGGGATGGGATGGGGGCAAAGCCCCTACAAACACCCCAGCAGCCACCCCAATGAAGCTCCTCCCCCCCCCCACAGGGCTGTGTGAGGGGGAGACTGCAGAACCCCCTGGAGACACTGTCCCTGAGGCCTTGCCCTCATCAGTGAGCTGAAAGCAACAGTTCTTGGGTCAGAGGAAGGTGATGTCCTGGGAGCAAAGCCATGTGTGGCCTTGACAGTGGGCCCTGCCTTACAGGGGCCCAGAGGTCCCCAGGGGAACATGCTTCCTGCCGCCCCCCTCCCCCCGCCCATCCCACAGACAAGAAGGCAAGGGAAGTGTCTAGCCATACTGGGATCTCTGGCCAGGAGACAGCCCTCAAGTAGCCTGGCTTTCCATCGGTGCCACACACACACCTGGCACCTGGCAATACTGCCCCTGGGGATGGGTGGTGCCTTGAGCATTCAAGCATGCCCGTGTGCCATGTGCGGCACTCCAGGGTCTGTGCGCGGGCGTGCCTGTGCTCTTGTCCCCAGACTCCTTCCAGCGGTGGCTGGTGGTGGGAAGGCATCCATCCCTGGGAGTCAGAAGTGTGTCTGGCCTCCCAAGATCCTGTGAGCAGGAGCCCAGGGATGCTCCAGGGCTGCCTCCTGGGGCTGTATGATGCAGACTGGCGCTGCATATGCATCCCCTCAGCACCCGCCATCTCCACCCTGTGTGTGCGAAAAATGAAGAGAACTCATCTGATGATCCTTCCCCAGCCTCAGAGGATACCTGGGAAACATCCAAGCCCTGGGGTACCATCTCCAGGGTGATGGTGGTCATCATGCTGGCCATCTCTTCCTCCTCCTCCAGCTCCTTGTCCTTCTCCTCCTGGGCTGGGACCCCCAGCGGGCAACGATGGGTGTCTCCAGCTCCGAGTCCACCACCAGGGATAAGGAAGGGGCTGCACCACCTCCCAGGATGTGGTGCAGTTCTGTGCAGTAAGGGCAGGAGTGGGGTCCTGCCCCGGAGTGTGAGCTGCACTCCCTTGCCCTGGCATAGCCCTGCTGGAGCTCTTTCACCTTGTTCCTGACCTGCTCCAGAGTCCAGTGTTGGCCCCTCCTGACATTGTGCCATCTGGAATGGAGATCCTGGAGGGTCTCCTCTTCATCCCATACCTCCAGGAAGGCCAGGATCTCTGCCCCAGACCAGGATGGTGCATGCCTTTTGTGGCCCCTGGCAGGCTCCTGGGAGCCCTGGGCATGCTCCCTGGGATCAGCAGAGGACTCTTGTGGGGCTTGTGGCTGGGACGTTGATGCCCACATGTCAGGAACTGGCAGCCAGGGCCAGCTTCCTGCCATAATCCCTATCCCCAGTGTCTTCAGCATTAAGAGCTGCTAGGAGACAGGAACTACAGAGTTGTGATGAATGTGAACGGAGTGGCCAGCAGGGCACCTGTGTTATTTCCTGGAGGCCTCTTTTTTCAACAGAACTCCCTCTTCTGCATCCACATATGCCTTTTTCTGAAAAAGCTTTTTTGGGAAAAGCCTTATTCCTTGTAGAATGAGGTTTACTGCCATTGGGAAAAGCCTTCCATTATTTCGACTTTTTGTCGAAATAATGCAATTGCAGTGTGGATGCTAGTATTGTTTTTCCGGAATAACAGCCATTATTCTAGGAAAAAGCTGCAGAGTAGATGTACCTTTATGTCCCCATGTTCTGTGTCCTAGAGTGGAAAGAAAGTAACTCCCCAGCACCAAGCCTATCTGCTTGGACTGGATGGATTGGGGGATTTGGGTCAATGAAAGCAAATAGCTGCAGCCTTTGGGCAATTCAGTACAGCCAGATTCATTGCACCTTGTCCTGTCATTGAACCTGTGTAAAGTGATGCCAATCTGACTTGTAGGCAGTTAGTATCCACTTTGCACTAGTGCAAAAAACAGTACAGGTACACAGCAATAGTGAATCAGACCATGTGACATTTGAAGTGAATTTTCCCTAAGAAACTAAAGTGATATTTTCTGGTAGGAATTTGTGGATATCACCTTTTCATCTCATTATATCAAGATGCAGAATTTTTCAGTTCATCATCTTTGGCACTTTCTCCCCACTTTAGACAGAATTTGTGATTAAAATCAAGACTATCATATATTAAAACCTCAAAAGTTTGATGGGAACAAAAAGCATAAAGATTAATCTGTAAATGTTGTGATGGGTTGCTTTGCTCCTTGGTTTTTCAAAGCTCCCCAAAAAACTTTAGTCTTGAGTAAAGACACAAATTCAAAATGTTATTAATAATGTAAAAGATCTGCCTGTCACTCAAGGGCTAGAAAGAAACCAGGAAATGAAAGTGAACTATTTTCTTCTTCAAAGTATACGGAAAACAGAACTGTTTTATACAAGATAGTGACTTGGTGTGGTTCTTTGTTTTGTTTATAAACCAGTCCACTTAAAATAAAGTTAATAGAGTAACTTTTTATACATTATTTTTCAGTCTATATTAGCAGATCAGTACTATCTGGGATAGCATGGAAGTAGATGTGATTTTGTGTAAAGGAGTCAAAATTAAGATTTCTGAATTTTAATCCCAGCTCTGCTGGTAATCTATATGGGTACGTCTACACTAGGCCCCTAGTTCGAACTAGGGAGGCTAATGAGGGCAACCAAAATTGCAAATGAAGTGCGGGATTTAAATATCCCGCGCTTCATTAGCATATTCGGTTGCCATTTTGAAACTGATTAGCCGAATAACTGCACGTCTACACGTGGCAGGTGAAACGGAGTTCAAGTATACCCCTTAACTCGAATTAGCTGTTAAACCTCATTCCATGAGGAGTAACAGCTAATTTGAGTTAGGCTTTACTTTGAACTCCCGTTTCACCGCCGCTGTAGACGGGCAGTTATTCCGGGCTAGTCAGTTTCCAAAATGGCGACCGCCTGGGAACATGCTAATGAAGAATGGGATATTTAAATCCCATGCTTCATTTGCAATTTCGGTCACCCTCATTAGCCTCCCTAGTTCGAACTAGGGGGCTAGTGTAGACGTACCCTATGTGGTTTTGGAAAAATCACTTATGTCCAGCATTTCAAAATGTCCTCCAGTTTTCTGTGCTTTAGCTTTTGATGTCCAGTTTGAGACATCTAAGGACTGATTTTCAGAGATGCTGAGCAGAAGCAGTGCCCAATGAAGTAATTGTGAAAATCAGTGCCTTAGATAAGGCAGCCAAAGGTAGAGATCACTTCTGGGAATGTATACTTTCAGGTCCCTGTGTCTCTCCTTATCGATATGTAAATACCTGTATTTGAGGCAATGTTACCTAGGGCACAGTGTGCTGGGCCTGGATTGAGAAATGTGTTCTACTCTTGGCTTCGATTTCCCCCTCCATGAAATGGGAATAATAGTACTGGCCTTTGTAACATACTTTGAAATCTGTGGATGAAAAATTATATATGAGAGCTAGGTGGTATTATTGCTATTGTTGCTGTTCTTATTTCCCAGGGTTGTGGGAATTAGCTAGTCTAATAGCTATAAAGCTCTTTGAGATTCTTGGATCAAAGACAACACAGAAGTGTAATTCATTAATTCCTTGACTTTCAAATACATCTGCCACCTACTACTAACCAACTGGCTGCTCCTGCAGAAGCTTTCAGTGGGTTACCAAGAATGCTTATTGGTATCAGATTACAAGGAAACAATGCACAGGCTTTCTGAGAGGAAGGATGTCTGACAAAATGTTTCCCCTTGGTGGTAAAAAGCATCATGTTACATTTCACTACTATTTGTTTGCACTGGAAAGAGGGAAAGGGATTGTCTCCTTGTTGGTAGGTTAGCAATTTGCTCACTTTACACTTGTCAGTAGTGCAAACATTTTGTTCAGATTAGTGGTGATTTAAGTTATTTTTAACAGAGGTAACCATGTTAGTATGTTTTAGCAAAAACAACAAGGAATCCTGTGTTACCTTAAAGACTAACAAGTTTGTTTCTTTGTAACTAGAAAATTTACCCAGTGTTGCTCAGGTCCTTAACTCAATTTTTTCATTTTTGGGGGTTTTTTGGAAAATAAAATTAAAATGTGCATGCTTCATTTAAATCATTGTTCTGGGGTGAGGCCAGGATGAGGGGTTCAGTGTGCAGGCTGTACTGAGGAGAGAGGACAACCCCAGCCCTCTCTTATCACAGCAGCTTGGGGCCAGGTGAGAAGCACCTCTCCATGGGCAATGCAGCTCCAGCAGGCACAGCAGGGGGGAGGGGCACATGCCCCCCAGCTTGGACAGGTCCAAATTAAATTGTCTCCTGCGTTCCCAAACTGTGCATTTCCCCTGTGTTCCTGAACCAAGGGGAACAACCAGCAATGTTCCTGTATGAATGGGGTTGGGTGGGAGGGGAAGCTTCAGCCTCCATTCCCCTCCCTAAAGGGTGTCGGGGGGGCGGGAGGCTTGGAGTTGAAGCAGTCCTAGATGGGGAGTTATGCCTCCAGCCAGCCCCATTCACGTGCTAGGTGATTCTGTCTCTTTCCTATATGGCTTTATGAGAAGCCATCCTATTCCAGGCACATCCCATTGTCCTGGCACAACCAAACCCTTACTTCACTCTAAGTTATGATAAGAGGAAGCTGTATACTTTGGTGGTTCTAGCTCTTACCATTTAGGAAGAAAGCTTCAGGGGGTAGCCGAGTTAGTCTGTTACAGAAAAACAACAACAAATGGCCTGGTAGCACTTTATAGACCATCTACATGTTTTGTTAGTCTATAAAGTGCTACCAGCCCATTTGTTGTTTTTTTTCATTTAGGAAGAGTTCTTGAACAAACAGACAGACAGGGTACGTCTACACTTGCTCCCCTAGTTCGAGCTAGGGATGCAAATGTAGGCCACCAAAATTGCTAATGAAGCGGGGATTTAAATATCCCGCGCTTCATTAGCATGATCTTGCCTGCGCGTTACTCCGCTCAATAGCTGATTCAAACCAGGAAGTGTGCGCCAGGATGCGTTAGTTCGAACCAAACCCCTTGGTTCGAATTAACATTACTCCTCAAAAAATGAGTAAGTGTAGACGTACCCACACAGACTGACAAATTCTCTCAAAAAATAAATAGTAAAATAAATTTGTTTATCTTTAAGGTGCCACAAGACTCCTCATTGTTTTGGCGTATTTGTTACTTATACAGGAGTTGCTTTTTAGTAAAATCTGATATAGTTATTGACACAATTACTTCAGCTCTGTAGATAGTATCAAACTACTTTGACACTGAAGTAGGAAAATAGCTACTGTTACTTTATTTAAAGCCTCTTGAAATCAAATGAAATGAATGCTCCCATTGACTTCAGTTGGCTGTATATCAGAGTCTTCAATGTGACAACAGAACTTCAAAAGATGGGATTCACAACAAGCATTCAAAATGCAGATAGTTATCCCAATGTTTGTGGTTTGTAAATTGAAAAGTTAATGAGAAAAGGCTTTGTTACAACATTTCCAGTAGTTCCTGGAGTTTGGTAGAAATAAGTCAAATACAGGACAGTGATAAGAAGTTACAACTCTTGTGCATTCACTGCAGCTATACTATTTCTATCAAATGTAAATATGATCCTATAATGAACTCCTCTAAAGCACCTTACATTTTCATTGTACTGTCTGAGCATTAATGAGTTCATCCTCACAACATCCCTATGAGAAGGGGAAGAATTAGCCATTTTGTATTGCTAACTAATTTAGGGTATGTCTACACTACAGCGTTATTTTGAAATATCTTATTTCAAAATAGTTAATTTGAAATAAGTTATTTCGAAATAACGCGTCTACACACAAAATGCATCTGGAAATAGCGTTTTGCTATTTTGAAATAGTTCATCCACACTGAGTGGATGCTGAATAGCATTTAAGGCCAGCCAGAACCAGGTCCAGCAGGGTATCAGGTCAGGATTTACTTTGTGTGGCTGCAGCCTGAGGCTATCTGAGGCCTGTGGTTAAAGGAACCCCCCTGGACAGCCGGTTCTCATCTTTCCCTGCTTGCTTGACTACCTCGATGAGGGACAGCAAAGCATTTTGTCTCTGCGTGCTCTGGTTGCCCCCACTTGGGACACCACAGCACTCTGCAACATGGAGCCGGGAGCTGCCCCTGGGCACTCTGGTGCTTCTCTTGGATGCGTTGCTGTGAGCCTGGCTGCACTTTCTGCAGCCTGCCATCCGGGAGGTCCATCAGAGGGCTGTCAGTATCCAGGAGGCCCTGTGGGAGAGCTTCCACCCTGAGGAGCACTAGAAGCCTCCCTGGTCTGCCCCACTGGGGGCTTGTGCCTCATTCCTCCCTCAAGTCCTTCCGCTTACCCCCAGCCGCCTTCCTGATGTAAAATAAAATACACATTTTTTCATAAACACAAACTCTGGTGAGACTGGGGAAAGGAGGTGGGAGAGGAGAGGAAAGAGGGTGGAAGAGGGAAGGGGGAAACCTGGGAGGAGGGAGCTGGAAGGGGGAAGCAAGGGGAAGAAGGGGGAGGAGAAGCTCAGGGCTCAGGGTTGGGGGTCTTGCCCTACCAACTTGATTTTCATGCGCAACTGCTCCTGGGTTCGCATGTTGTCTTTGGTGGCCAGGCTGGCAGCTATCCTGCCATAGACGGCCGTGTTCCTCCATCTAGTGAGGAGATCATGGATGTTGGGGGCATCCCCCCCGAACCTGAATAAGTTCCATGATCTCTGCCCTGGACCAGGAAGGCGCCCACCTTCTCCAGGCCTTAGCAGGCTCCTGGGAGCTGGCAGACTGCTCCTGGGGAGCGGTGGAGGGCTGGCTGCCAGTGGCTTGCTGGCTTATGTTTTGGGGCCACTGGGTCAGGGGCAGTGACTGCTGGCTCTGGGCTGGCAGACTTGGAGTTGGCACAGGCACTGTGGCCAGAGTCAACCCCTTTAAGGGCTCCGGGGAGGGGGGGAGGGAAAGGAGTGTTCTTGCTTGAGGCCAGAGTGGCCACCAGGGCACCCTGGGAAGGCTGGAGGCCCCCTATTTCAAAATAAGTGTCTACACAGCACTTATTTCGACATAGCTATTTCGAATTTGGCGTTATTCCTTGTGGAATGAGGTTTACCAAATTCGAAATAAGCTCTCCGCTATTTCGAATTTATTTTGAAATAGCGGTTTGGCTGTGTAGACGCTAGGAAAATTATTTTGAAATAAGGGCTGTTATTTCGAAATAACTTTGCTGTGTAGACATACCCTTAGGGAATATCTACACCAGTGGTCACCAACCCGTAGATGACCACTTCTTGGGGCCTCTAACAGGTGATCTTGACTGGTTTAGCCAAGAGCTATCAAATGCTGGCACTTCAGCTGCCCCTCCCCCCACTGCTGTGCATTTCCCTGGGGAGCCTCCTGCTTTCTGTGCAGGGCAGGGGAGGTAGAGGAGGGGTGCTGATGTCAAGGTGCCCCCTCCCACTCAGTATCCTATCTCCACAGAGCAAAGAGGGGGAACAACAGGACTTGGGATGGAGTTTGCTGGCTGCTTTTGGGAGTGGTGTATGGCCAGGGCTGGAGTGAGCCTGCCTTAGCCCCACTGTACCACCACCCAGGAGCCCTGAGGTAAGCAGTGCCCAGCTGGAGCCCACATCTCGAACTCCTACCCCAGTCATGAACCCCCTCCTACACCCCAAACCTCTGCCCTATCCCCGAGCACCCCTGCATCCAAATGCCCTCCCAGAGCCTGCACCTAGAACCCACTCTAGCACACCAACTGCCTGCCCCCAGAGCAGCTCAGACCCCTCTCACACTCCAGGTCCCTTAATCCAAGACCAGAGCCTGCACCCCAACCCTCTTCCCCAGCCTCATGAAAGTGAGTGTGGATGCGTAAGAGAGAAAGGATGGAGTGAGCAGGGACGGGGTCTTGGAGAAGGGGCGAGAAGGAGGTGGGGCAAGGGTATTTATATTTCAGGTAGATCTTGGATTGCACTTAAATTCAAAAAGTGATCTTGTGCTCAAAAAGGTTGGAGACCACTGATCTACACTGCAATCAGAGGTGGGACTGCAGCACAGGTAGACAGATGAACTAGCTTTGATCTAGCTAGTTTGAATAACAATAGCAGTGAAGCTATAGGAGCACAGGCTGTATGACCCCAAGGTCCCAAAAGGAATCAGACAGTCTGTGCTGCTGCCAATGCAGAGAATAGAGAAGAACTCCAGAGAGGAGAGTTTTAGGAGTCAGCACTCTATGAAGAGTGCAAGTCAAGAAAATGCCTCAGGAGGGAATGCAGCCTGCATTGGTCACAGGAATTGCTTTGCTTTGATGTTAAGTTTATATTTGAACAATAAATGATTTCATAAGTGCTGGAGACAGACTTGGATGTAGCATTGGTTCCTTTTTGTGCTGAAGAAGCAGCTGATAGCTTATTGCCCCAATTCTCTTGTGCAGTCACTAGCCACATTCTGGAAGAGCTCCTAGACCAGGGGTCTGCAACCTATGACTTGTGAGCCAATTATGACTCCTTCGTCACAACCCAAACCCTTGCACTGTAATCCCCTGCCCTACGTCAGAATCCAAAGTCCTGCACCGCAATCCTGTACCTCAGGTCACCCAAACTCAGTGGCCCCCAACCCGCAAAAAGATTCCGCACCCCTGCCATAAATAAAGACAAATGTTGAAACCTTTTGGGTTGGACATATTTTACTTTATTTAAAAATGAAGCCTGGCCAACAAGCCCTCAATTGGAGCCCAGCCCCCATCTGGCCTCAGCATCATAACATTCCTGCACCCCCTACACACCAACACTGAGCTCATCATACCTCTGAACCCTCTGCCCTGAGTCCCTCATACTCTCACCTCCCCAGATTCCTGCACCTCACACATACCCCAACCCTATGTCCTGAGCCCCTCATACACTCCAGCCCAGATTCCTGCAGCCCCACATCCTCAACCCCCTGCCATAAAATTGAAAGACGACAGCCTGAATTCATGCATGAAGCTGGATTTGACCAGCTATAATGTAAACTTCAAAGAAATGCATGGAAAGATGCAGTAGCAGAAGTCCCATTAAATAAAGTCTGTGAGTACAATGTTTCATTTATGCTATTATTAATCATTATGTCAATTATCAATAATATTAACTTGTATATGTTCAGTCATGCAAATGGGCATTCATATACGACTCTTTGTTGATCACTTGTTCTGAATTTGGATGTAGCTTGGTGCTTTCGTATGAAAAACTTGCCGACCCCTGTCCTAGAGAATCTTCTTGACAAACACACCCCAGCATTGAACCAGAGATCTGCGGAGCTAAACACACACGTGACTACAGTTAAAGCTAAAGCCTGAGCATATGTCTATGCAGTGCCACGTAGTTCGAAATAAGCTACTCAATTACAGCGACGCAAATGCATAGCTTAAGAACATGAGAAAAGCCAGACTGGGTCAGATCAAAGGCCCATCTATCCCAGTATCCTGTCTGCCGACAGTGGCCAACGCCAGGTGCCCCAGAAGAAGGGAACACAACAGGTAATCCTCATATGATCCCTCTCCTATCACCCATTTACAGACAAACAGAGGCTAGGGACACCATTCCTACCCATCCTGGCTAATAGTCATTGATGGACCCAACCTCCATGAATGTATCTAGCTCTTTTTTGAATCCTGTTAAAAGTCCTAGTCTTCACCACATCCTCTGGCAAGGAGTTCCACAGGATGACTGTACGGTGAGTGAAGAAAAATATCCTTTTTTTGTTGTAAACCTGCTGCTTATTAATTTCATTTGGTGACCCCTAGTTTTTATATTATGGGAACAAGTAAATACATTTTCCTTATTCACTTTTTTCCATACTAGTCATGATTTTAGAGACCTCTATCAGGCTACACTACAAGGTTTTTGCGCAAAACCGGCAGAGTGTCCACACCTCAAGTGCGTTTTTGCACAAGAAAATTTACAGAAAAATGGCAGAACAGAGGGCTTTTTGTGGTAGAGTTATTCTTCTCCTCATAAGGAATAACTCCTTTTTGCGCTACAGCTCTTGCACAAAAAGGCATGTGTGGATGCTCTGTAGGGGTTTCTTGTGCAAAAAGAGCCTATCAGAAAAAGCACAGGTGCTCTGATAGCTATTCTGTTAATGGCAATCAGTTTTCTTGCGCAAGGGTGTCCATGCAGCGTGGATGCTCTCTTGTGCAAAAACCCTGCCGTGTAGACAAAGCCTCTTATCCCATCTTAGTCTCTTTTCTAAGCTGAAAAGTCCCAATCTCTCTATATATGGCAGCTGTTCCAAACCCCTAATCATTTTTGTTGCCCTTCCCTGAACCTTTTCGAATGACAATATATCTTTTTTTGAGATGAGGGGACCACATCTCTACGCAGTATTAAAAATGTGGGCATACCATGGTTTTATATAAAGGCATTAAGATATTTTCTATCTTATTCTCTATCCCTTTTTTAACGATACCTAACATTCTATTTTTTATTTTTATTTTTTTTTTGACGGCCGCTGCACACTGAGGCTGTGTCTAGACTACAGAGTTCTTTCAGAAAAAGCTTTTCCAGAAGAGATTTTCCAGAAAAACTTCTTCCGAAAGAGAGCATCCACACAGCCAAAGCACATCAAAAAAGCAATCTGCTTTTTCGAAAGATAGCATCCAGATTAACTGGATGCTATTTCACAGGTAAGCTGTGATTACTATGGGCAGAATAGCCACCAGGGCACCTGTGCTTTTTCCTCTTTCCTCTTCTTTCGAAAGAACTCCTTCTTCCCCGTCCTCACACACCTTTTTCTGAAAAATGCACAGAAGAAAAACAACTGAAAGCACTTGTCATCTTGCATTCTCATCTCTTCCCAAATTAGGAAGAAGGGTGTGTTTTCAACTGCCTTGGATTTACTATTGATGGCTCTACCTGCTAATTATCCATTCTTGTGAAGATTAATTGATTAATTTTTGCAAACAACTAAATAGATAGGGATAGCACTGTTCTTCTAAAATGTTATACTGGTATTATTTCAGAAGCTCTATAGTTTTTCATGTACAAAATGTACTTCTGCGCCAATAGATCCATCCTGTGTTTTGGTCATGTTGGGAAGAGAAAAGTCTCTGTTTATTGATTTCTTGGCCACTTTGCCAAGATTGGTAACAAGGATTCTAAATTTTATTGATGATATAAGCATTAGTTCATTAGTAACAAAAGCTGATCAAACATTTCAATTTATTTTTTTTCCTGGCTTCAGCAGCCTCCGGGGGTTGGCAACCCTATCTGAAAGTCTCAGAGATATAAACCCTCCTACCTTCTGCTGAATGGCACTGTGGAGAGTCTAATTGTGAGATGTCTGTGGAAAGGGCAGTGGAGCTGTCCTGTAAAACAGAAATGTGGTTATGCAATAGCATCTGTCTTTGCCATGCAACAGACTCCAGCTCCAATGTGCATGCAGACAACTGAAGTATGACTAGTCAAGCCTGGGGGAGAAATTGGGAATGGCTACTCACTGTGGCATATTCCTTTCTCTAAGGAACATAATCTACAATGTAATGTGTTTAATAAATCCCTGCTGCCTACAGCAGCAATGCTATGTCCTCTGTAGCTTTTAAGCACACTTGGCAGAGTGGTGTATACAGAGAAAGGATAGAGAATAAAACAAGCACAAGAGGCAAAGACCCAAGGATCTGAGAAGCAGAAGACCAGGGAGCTGATTCAATGAACCTTGGTATTACATGCAATAAGTAGCCAATGCATCTTCACAGACTTGCAAAACAGCAGATTCTGCCTCCCAAGCCTCAAAAATAAAGCTGCCAAGGAACTGTGAACTTCCTTATGTTAATCTTCCCATCTGTGTAACAATACTATAAAAGAGGACTGTAGAGTAGCTCAAATTAACTAAACATCACCACACCTGGGAAGTATATATTATTCCCAACTATATTTATAGAGAAACTGGGTTTAGACTGATTTTCCCAAGCCTGGCTAGAGTCAGTGGCGGAGCCATGAAGTGGATCCAGAAGTTGTGCTCTAACATGAGCATATATGTTCCTATCCATTTATTCTGCTAGCTTTTTCCCTTGTATTTAATCCTAACTTTCCCATTTCTGGTCACTTCTAGGTTTCTGACAGGTCCTGTGTCCACACCTTTTCTATCAGCTTTCCTGTGGCATTCCATTCCATATTCTTTATAAAGAAATATGCTTATGATATGAATATGACATAACTAAGAGGTGCTTTATGCAAGATAACTCATGTAAGTTATCATTGTACGGGTTATGATTTATTGAACATGATTATCCTATTTGTAGATATGTATAATTTAGAAATATTGACTGTGTTTCTGTATTCCAACTGTGCTACTTTGGGTGACACCCACTGCTAACACTTCCAGCATGACAATGGAAAAGACAGACAGGGATGGCCACCTATCAGCAAGAACAATGGACTGTGCAAAACTTTGGCGTTCCTGTGTCAGCTCCATACTGTCACTGACTCATAAACACTGTGATACTACAGAGTCAGGTGACCTGGTCACTGGATACTAATCTTGAGTTGCTGTATTTTTCCATTGGGGGAAAGGGAGAATCAAGCAAAGGATCCCTGCCTTATGGAAATTCTATGAAAGGTGGGGCAGAAAAAAATTGATGGTTTCAGTTTGCTTCACTTCTGCCTCCGCACCCAAAGATACACTTGAAAACAACTGGAATCAAAAAGCCAGGACCTGGGGTGGTGAGGAGATCTGCTGGATCCACCTTTGGCCTATGAAGGACTCTATGAAGAAGTGGGCTGTGCCCATGAAAGCTCATGGTACCATCTACATGTTTTGTTAGTGTTTAAAGTGCTACCAGATATCTGTTGTTTTTTTAAAGTTTATCCTGTACAGACTAACTCGGCTATCCCCTGAAGCTTCTGAAATTCCTCTAGGGTGAGGAATTATTATTTGTAAACAGTTTCTTTAGTGAATCCATCTTAGTTTGCATGCTCTGTAATTTCTTAGTAATCTGCTTTGTTTCATTTGCTACCTTTTTAACAACTTAAAATGAGCATATTCTTCCTTGTTTATAATATGGCCCTGTTCGTGCAATTTCTAACTGTATGAGGAGGCTGGAAGTTGTGCATTCCTTCCTCCACTTTGAGGCGGAGACAAATTTCATATAACTTTGAGTTTATACTCCAAAAGAGGTGGATATCTGGGTGCTGTGGCAGTCGCTTAAGTTGAGCCCTCTCAGAGCTGATCTCAGTGTCTGTGTGGTTCTGCAGCTGGGTTTGGCCCTGCCTGTGTGTGTGCTAGAGGAGGCTTAAAAGCTTGACTCAACAAGAGAGGGTTAAAGGGTACGCAGGCTTGCAGAAAAGGCAGGCTTCATGTTATCTCATCTCATCATGATATCTCATCTCATCTGGTGACACGCCAAACAATCCAACCTGTCACATTATTACCATCTCTTAAAGTTGAAGAATGAAAATTCCCTAGCATGGGTAAGTTCAGCACATGGGCAATGTGTTGCCTTGCTTTGGAGAGAACCGTCTTCCAGGTCTGATGAAAGTTACCTACTGGTCTTTCTCATGTTTCATGGGATTTATCATCTTCATCAGTAGAACACAACAAGGCAGCTCAGACACATCAATGGTTATGTTATGTGTAAGATTAGCGTGACTCATATCTCAGTTAAAAATGCAATGACATATCATGTAGCTCAGAGCAAAGGTATTGCCAAGAATTTAATTAAAATATGATAAATGGGTCTATTGTCTAACTCTAGAAACAACTGAAACTACCAGATAGCACTTTGTAAGGACCAACATTTTCATTTGTGACTATGATCTAGATATAGGCTACTGTCTCACAGCCTTTATCTCTGTCTGGGAAATAGGACATTTTTTATGTAATCCTGGGTCCAAGTTTCATATATATACTAACATTTATGCTAAAATCCTCAGCCCAGGTTGGAAGAAAAGAGAGGGAAGGAGATTTACATATTTTTTCATATTCTGGAGCCTGGGACTGGTTCAGCCCCAGCGACTACTTAAAGCAATCTCTGGAGTGCTCTAAGTTATAACAGTTGAGGTGCAGTAGCATTCTGATACTTCTGAGCATGCCTCTGACAGCTCTCAATGCCAGCAAGAGAAGCTTAGGCCAATTCCTTTGCCATGCAGTGGATGATGCAGGGATTCCTGTATGTTCATGAGTGAAAGAAAGATGGAAGATCCCTGGCATACTGAATCTGGATTTTTTTTTGCTCAACAGATATTTTTAAAACATTGAGGGGAGGGATAGCTCAGTGGTTTGAGCATTGGCCTGCTAAACCTAGGGTTGTGAGCTTAATCCTTGAGAGGACCTGTTTAGGAATCTGGGGCATATGTGTCAGGGATGGTACTTGGTCCTGCTGTGAAGGCAGGGGACTAGACTCAATAACCTTGCAAGGTCCCTTCCAGTTCTATGAGATAGGTATATATCCATATATATATATATTGTGTTGCACTTCACAGCACAAGCAGAGACAACAAGAGCAGCCTTTTTAAAAGTTTTGAATAAAGGTTATCTACGTGCTTCTCAGAAGACCGGTGAGACAGGTTTTTTTTCACCAATACCATTCAGATTTTTCGGTTTTTGTTTTTTGTTTTTCTCTCATGTGGCCTCTTTAGAAAGCTTTAATTCTGGCACAATAAAAAAAAAAAACCCTTTAAAAACGCCTTAGAAACCTGCACTAGGCAAGAACAACTTCTTTCTTCTCTGCTGTTTTGGCCACTAACATCAAATTACCTCCTTGCTGCTGCTTTATTAGCCTTCTTAATATGTAGAAAACAAGGTTCTGGTTATGAACTGCCACTTTGCCTCTCTCATAAGGTTCAGTGCATTTTATGAGCCTTTTTACAGTAAATTAAATAGGTGTCCATAATGACAGATCTGGATAATTTACACTTGTCACCCAGTGCTTTGCAAACATTTATTAATTAAAGCTCACCACACTCATCTGAGGTACTATAGATAAATGCAGGTCTATTACAGCAAGAATAAAGGATGATAAACTGTGGCATAATTTAAAACCTCCATGCCACAAAGTGATTCTGTAACAGAGCCAGGAACAGAATCCAAGACTCCCATCCCTCCTTTGACCACTATCTAACACTCACTTTTTCCTCTGTCAGAAGATGTTTGCCGATATTGCTCAGGTAAATCCTGCATAAGCACATAGGGCATGTCCAGACAGCACATAGGGCATGGATTCAGTGTGAATTGGCCACCTTGTTCCATTCTTACAACAATGGATCCATTGCTGGTGATGCAAGAACTGGGAGGACACCTTGGGAGGTAACCACACATTGATTTAGTTCCCGAGCTTCAATATTATGCCAGCTGATGAACAATCATTGTTAAGCACAGAGGGTGCAAAGAAAAATGCACTTTCAAAAAGCCGCAGCTTACCAGTGGTGGGAAGTTCACCCATTTGGAATAAAAGCCCATGGCTATGACACTCATGGAGTTAACTTTTACCTGCTCAGCTAACCATGGATCATTTTTGAGAGTGGTGCTTGCACTCAGGTCATCTCATGACTTGTTGAATTACACTTGATGCAGCAATATGATATGTTATGTTTGTCTTATTGTCTACTGGAAAATGTGCAGATACAATAGTGATGAATAAGGTATGAAAATTCCGAGTAGAATGAAACTTGCAGAATGTGCTTGGCTCAATATGTAAAGACACAGTATTAGGGTATGTCTACACTTGCACCCTAGTTCCAACTAGGGATGCAAATGCAGGCATTCGAAATAGTCAACAAAGTGGGGATTTAAATATCCCACGCTTCATTAGCATGCTCTCGCCAGCGCATTACTCCGAATGCCAGCTGTTTCGAAAGTGAAAGTGCACTCCGGGATGCGTTAGTTCAAACCAAACCCCTTGGTTCGAACTAACGTTACTCCTCAAAAAATGAGCAAGTGTAGACATACCCTGGGAGTGGCTGCGTATTTAAATCACATAATCAAGACAGTATGGGCATTAACTGTGACAACCCAACTCATCATGTTCTTCTTCTGTGTGGCTCCTCATCTCTGGAACACCTCCTTCCTAACCCAGTTCTCCATGTCTGCACTCTCTCCTCCTTGAGGGCTTTCCTCAAAAAATCACTATTCTTCTGGCCTTATAAAATCTATACATTCTCTCCAAGAAGCTGTGGCCATGCAGATAAATATGGCAGTGGGGACATGCCAGGAGCTAACCCTGACTGAGGGCTGGTATTTGCCTGCTCCTGGACTAAAGTGAAGGAGTAGGACTGAGGATCTCTGGTTTCCCCTTTCCTCTCTGCCACTTGTGTGCTCCACAATATTTGTGAGAAGAAGGGGGAGGCATTCTTGCCAGAATGGGGTGCAGAGGTTGGCTGCATTGGCAGGGCCTTCGAGCAGGTGCACACAGCTGCCATCCAGCCAGCCCATCAAGGGGCTGTGCACATCTAGGAGGGAGAGTTTCTCCAAAGGGCCCCAGTGACACTCTCCCCTGGTCCTCCCCACTAGAGGCTTGTGCATTGCCCCCCTCTGCCTTTCCTCCAACACCCCTCCCTACCCTCTCTTCCCCCTGTCTCCTGCAGAGATCATAAAAAATTGGAAAAAAAATAAACTCAATGTTGTTTTTATTTGAGGTCAGTGTAACTGGGGAAGAACTTGGGAGAGTGGAGGAGAAGAAGGGGGGATGAGAACCTTGGAGGGGGCAGGAGGGAGCTGAAAGGGGGAGGAGGGGTAAGAAGAGGCTCAGGGCTGGGACTGGAAGTGGCAGACTGGCAGCCATGGTGGGGGGGAAAGCAGGAAGGGCAGGAACAGGGGCAGGAGCGGGAGTGGGAGCAGGCAACCTGCTAACTACCAGGGACTGCACAGCCGCGGCCCTGACCCAGCCTCTCCCACTAGGTGTCTCGCTGCCACTGGATGGTCTTCCTGCAGTCTGCAGTTTATTGTCTGTTCCATGGATCTGAGTGCTGCAAGGTGTTCCCTCTGGAATTCATCCATGGGTCTCCGACGCCTGCGGATCCCTTGGGGTTGGGAGTCTGCCCTCGGTGGTGTTGACCACCTCGCTCTCATGGCTGGTCCAGCTGCGGAGAATAAAAAGAGACGGTCAGTCATCCCAGGAGACACTGAGCCTGAAGCCTAGCCCTTATCTCTAAAGCAAGCGTGAGAGTTCTTGGTTCAGACAAAGGCTATGTGCTAGGAGCAAGGTCATGTGCACTCTAGCCAGTGGGCACTTGCTTGCAGGGGTGCACCTCATTTGGTGCAGAGATCCTGGACCTCATCAAGGTCTGGGGAGAGGAGGCAAACCTCCAGGATTATCACACCAGATGCAGGAACATGACTGTCTATGAAAAGATGATTGAGAGCCTGGCTAACAAAGGGCTCATCTGCACCCAGGCACGGGTGCAGATGAAAATGAAGGCGCTCCGCCAGGCATATACCAGGGCCTAAGAGCGCAGCTCCTGCTCCAGGGCAGAACCCCACACCTGCCCTTATTATGCGGGTCTGGACCACATCCTGAGGGGCAGGGCAGTCCCTTCCCCCCTCCGATAGTGTACTCAGGGCTTCAGATGCCCATTGTTGTCCTCCCGAAGGACGGAGACAAGGAGGAGAAGGAAGAGGAAGAGCCAGATGAGGCCAGCACCATCACCCTCCTGGAGCTGGTACCCCATGCTTTGAATGTCTCCCAGGTATCATCCGAGCCCACCCTCTTGTGCAGGAGCTGTTCTGCCACTTATTTTCAGGAAGAACGGCTCCTGTGCAAGAGGGGGGTTTTGAGCAAGAAGGAGCAGTGTAGACAGCTGTGCAAAAGCCCCTTCTGCAAAAATGGTGGCTCATTAGGTATGCAAATGAGGTGTGGCGATCTTCATCACCGCGCCTCATTTGCATTCTTCTTGCGCAACAATGCACAGTGTAGACGTAGCCATAGAGTTTGATTGAGTGTAGACAGAGGGGCCAACAGGGCACCTTGGGAAGGACTGGATGCCCCTTATTTTGAAATAACTGCAGCTACTCTGTCTATACAGCTCCTATTTTGAAATAGCTATTTCAGAAAAGGCATTATTCCTTATAAGATGAGGTTTACCAACACTGAAATAAGCCACCCGTTAGTTCAAAATAATTTCAAAATAACAAAGTTGCTGTGTAGATGCTTGAATGGTTATTTGGAATAACGCCCGTTCTGTTCTGTATATACAACTTCAAAATTAATTCCGGCTACATGGAGCACTGAACCATGGAGGTATTTTAATTTTAAGGGTGTGCTTTAGATACATTTGGAAAGGTTCTGTGAAGACAACAGGAAAAGAGCAGATTTATGCTTAGTTATTTAGAATGTTATTTATCTCAAGTTTAAATACAAAGTGCTGCTTAATGTATCATTACATTTTATTTAAAGTGCTAACAGGTAAAACGAAGCTTGGGCTTGTGGTTATGGTATTGCCTTTAGCCTCAGAAGATATGGATTCAGTTCTTCTTTCTACCATAGATTCTCTTGTATGATGTAGAACAAGGCCCTTAGGTCTTGCCTGGAGGAGGAAGTTACACTGGTAAGAGATAGGATGTGACTCTAAATCACTATAATTAAAGAGTGCTTTTTTTCTGGTTTAGCCAAAGCCACTTTGGAAGCAGGTAAAGCTAAACTGAAAACACTACCTTATTCTGAAATAAGAGTGTCCACATGAAGGAGTTATATTTTTACAAACAAAAATTTTGCGTAGACAAGCCCTTAGACTCTCTGAGCGTCTTCAGTTTCCACAACATTCAGTTTCCCTACTCACTTCGGTATATGTTAAAGACTTAGGTATTACAGAGTTAAAGTAACATATGAAGTATTTATATAAATGCAATTTGATTTGAAAAATTAAGACCTTCAGTAAGATATTGGTAGTATCTTTTTTTGGTTGATTGGAATTTCACAACAGAAAATATTTCAGTTTTGCCAATCTCATGATCGGGGCATAAAAAAAAAGTTTTGCATGTTTTATGCATCAGGCAACCAAGCCATTGGAGGTTAGAAAGTTTAGGAGCACTGTGGGGAAGTTTCTCCCTTGTATTCCTTTTTTGTAAAGGGATGGAGGAACATGACAAATTGACACTGTGCTGTGTCCTAGAAGAAAGAGCAAATATTTTATTTTCTTTAATGACAGCATTGGATTCTGAAAAAAACCCAAGCAGGTGAAGAGATCTTGTGGAGATTTCAAAAGGGATCACACAATCTGTTCATGTTCTAAATCACGGATAGTTTTTAATACTGCCACATTCTATAAAACTGAAACATTGTTATCCCTCTAAACATTCTGCTTTTCAAAGCCATCTCTCTCCCACAACCTACCTCAAGTCACTGAATTCCAAAAGAAATGCCATCTTACCTTTACATGTCACTTTCTGATTCCTCCCTCTAAAATCAATGCATGTGCTGTGTTAAATGTTACAAGAGTCCCATATATGGACTATACTCCTTGCCTCTTTTCTACAGAAATCAACTCTACAAATAATGGAAAATAAATCCCCGGTGCACATTTTAAACCAGTTGAGTTGAGAATAGCTAACCTTCACTCTGAACTTGCTCCAACTGCAGGTTAATACAGATAATTGCAGAGCACCTGGTCTAAGCCTGGGGTATGCGAATCATCCCTGGAGCACTCCTTTTAATCTTTTATTCTTATGTAATGCCCTGGAGCAGCTGAGAGTGCCTGTTTAAGCTTTGTTCCTAGTGGGTGTGCCAATACAGTCAGAATTCTCTTACTACATACAAAGGCAAGACTGTACTTTAAAAAGTAAACTATATATATGTGTTTTTGAGTGTGTTTACACAGACACACACACATATACACACAATAACATATCTGTGTATGCATAACTATTTTTAAAATGTGCATGTGTATCTGAATGTGTTTGTGTATACACACCTACAGTATTTATACACATACACATGTCTATACACACACAAACCCATGTGAATGCATGTGTAATGCACACTTTTGTAATGATTACACATCTTGCTTGGTTTGATAGACACTTGAAGGACTTGAAGGACAAACAACAGCTTTTGTCAATGGTACTACCATCCTTGGGGATGGATTTATTTCTGCCGTTAGTAGTACAAAGGCATACTGCATTGACTGTTTAACAACCCTGTCTATATATATTTGTGGCACTAAAATGACTGCAGGACATTTTGCTGCAGGTAACTTGCTTGTAAGCTCCTGCTAGTATGAGATTTATTATGTCCAACCTGTTGAATATGGTTTAACATTGTGAACAAAATAAAAGCTGTTTACAAAAGGTTCAGACAATGCTTTGAAAAAGTCCCTGAGTATGCTGTAAGAATGGCCATACTGAGTCACATCAAAGATCCATCTATATCAGTATCCAGTCTTCTGAGGCTATGTCTACACTGCCCCTCTCTTGTGGAAAAACATATGCAAATGAGGCTAAGCGTGGAATATCGCTGTGCCTCATTTGCATAATTAATGAGGCTTCATTTCTGTGCAAGAGGCTTTTGCGCAAAACACCCCTCTTGCACAAGAGCCATTCTTCTGGAAAAAAATGCGGAAGAACAGCTCTTGCGCAAGGGGGGGGTTTTGCACAAAAAAAAGCAGTGTAGGCGGCTCCTTTTTTGAGCAAAAGCCTCTTGCGAAAAAATGGAGCCTCATTAATTATGCAAATGAGGCATGACAATATTCCACACTTAATCTCATTTGCATGTTTTTCCGCAAGAGAGGGGCAATGTAGATGTAGCCTGATAGTGGTCAATACCAGATGCCCCAGTGGGAATGAACAGAACAGGTAATCATCCTGTGATCCACCCCCTGTTGCCTATTCTGAGCTTCTGACAATCAGAGGCTAGGGACACCATCCCTGTGATAGCCATTGATATCATGAATTTATCTAGCTCTTTTTTTAACCCTGTTATAGTCTTGGCCTTTACAACATCCTCTATCAAGGAGTTCCATAGGTTGACAGTGTGTTGTATGAAGAAATACTTTCCTTTGTTTTAAATCTGCTACCTATTAATTTCATTTCTAGTTCTTGTAAGATGGGAAGGAGTAAATAACTCTTCCTTATTCACTTTCTCCACATCAGTCATAATTTTATAGATTTCTATCATCTCCCCCCTTTTTTGTCTTTTTTCAAAGATGAACAGTCCCGGTTTTATTAGTCTCTCCTCATACCCTAATCATTTGTATGCCCTTTTCTGAACTTTTTCTAATGCTAAGATATCTTTTTAGAGATAAGGCAACCACATCTGTGTGCAGTATTTAAGATGTAAGTGTATCATGGATTTATAGAGAAGCAATTCTGTTTTATTCTCTATCCCTTTCTTAATGATTCTTAACATTGTTTGCTTTTTTGACTGCCACAGCACATTATGTGGATGTCTTCAGAGAACTATCCACAATAAGTCCAAAATCTCTCTCTTGAGCGGTAACAGTTAATTTAGTCTCCATCACTTTATATATGTAGGTGGGATTGTTTTTCAATACACATTACTTTGCATTTATCAACATTAAAATTCATCTCTCATTTTGTTGCCCAGTCATCTAGTTTTGTGAGATCCTTCTGAAGCTTTTGTGAGATCCTTCTGAAGCACAGTGTGCTTTGGACTTGACTATTTTGAGCAGTTTTGTGTCATCTGCAAATGTTGCCATGTCAGGGTATGTCTACACTAGCTCGTTAATTCGAGCTAGGTAGGCAAATCAGGCAACCGGAGTTGCAAATGAAGCCCGGGATTTAAATATCCCGGGCTTTATTTGCATGTTCCCGTCCGGGCCGCCATTTTTAAATCCCCCTTAGTTCGAACGAACTGCCCGCAGCTACACGCGGCAGTTTAAAGTTAATCCGAACTAAGTCCTTAGTTTGGATTAACTGTTACTCCTCGTGGAATGAGGTGTAACAGTTAATCTGAACTAAGGACTTAGTCTGGCTCATTCATTGTGAGCCTCTGGAAATTATAAAATTGCCCTGCATAGGGCAACACAAATTTCTTTTAGTCATCTATACCTCTGTGCAAAATTAAGTGTGTGTAAAACGTTACCTTTCTGATTTGCTATTATTTGATTATTTGCTACTATTATTTTATGTTAAATTTACAGAAATTTAAAAGAGCAGATAAGGTGTAAAACAGTGAGGGTTTAGGTTACGGTGTGTTTATGCAGTAGTATAAACCTCCAGAAATGGGAACTTTAATATTAAATTGGGACACTGTCTCATTAAAAACAACAACAACAACAACAACAAAAAACGATCCTAAGGCCAAATACTGGTTCCACTGAATCAGCAGCAAAACTTCCATTAGAGAGTCATGTTGCAGAATCATCTTCTGAAGGGTGAGAGAGAGACCTGAGGAGAGCAGAACCATCAGAACCTGTCCTTACAGGTTTATAAAGAAATACTTTTACCTTAAAGCAATAATTTCTACACCAGATGCCTGGTTTGTGGTAACTCCTACACAAGAAGGCTGGAGATTTT
Organism: Rafetus swinhoei; assembly: GCA_019425775.1. Taxonomy (NCBI): domain Eukaryota; kingdom Metazoa; phylum Chordata; order Testudines; family Trionychidae; genus Rafetus; species Rafetus swinhoei. The sequence goes on along the minus strand of CM033425.1, from coordinate 23,778,581 downwards.
AAATAGTTTTATGTCTTATTCAGTGTACAAGATTTAAATTTATTTCCTGACAAACCTCAGGACATTAAGCGTTCGTCTACTCTACAGATAAGATCGAAGCTGCTGCTGTCAATCTTCCAGGGTTTGAATTAGCAGGTCTAGTGACTAATTCAAACTGAGAGGATCACTCTGGTCGATGCCAGTAGTCTGCTTCCATGAGGAGTAAGGGAAGTTAAAGGGAGAGTGTTCTCCTTTCAGCTTCCTGCAGTGTGGATAGCTCCAGAAGTCGAGTTAGGTACTTTGACTTCAGCTACACAATTAGCTAACCATTTTGAAATAGTCATTATTCCCCAAGGAAAGCAGGAGTACAGATTTCAAAATAACCAGGCTGTTATTTTGAAATAAAGGGCTTGATAGGGTGGACACTCCACTTACTATTTCAAAATAAGGGCGATTATTTTGAAATAACTCCCTAGTGGAGACCAGGGCTAAGACAGGCTAATACATATCATGCAATATATTATCCCAGATACTCTACTTGAATCAAGCATAATTTGTTTCAGCAAAAGGGACTCAATTAGAGTAAAATTCACCCCTGTTCATTTGCTCCTGTACAAAGTCTAGACATTATTAACACTTCCCCAAATAAGGCATAAGTGATTCATGGCAGCAAACTTCACCATGAGAAAACAGTGCCTGTCCTGTAGCATCATTAAAATGGAAGACCTTTGGAAGCTAGGGACTGATTCAAATCCCACTGACATCAATGGAAAAACTAACACTGACTTCAGTAGGCTTTGACTCAGATGTCTAGGGTTGCTAAAATTAAATCCACTCTGCCTACTTTCTCTCTTAAAACTGCCTAGGTACAAAGTTATTTATTTAAGACAAAACACCAAGCAATGTACAACCAGGGAAATGTGGATGGAAAGTGCTTTGTAGCTCACCAGTTATCTATAACTATTGAGAACCCATTGAAAAAAATGATGTAAAAAAAAGCCTAAAAAGTAATTGGCAATTCATTTAGGGGTTACTCTTATTGTCACAGCAAGTTCGCGATGTGCACAGAAAAATGTTGTGGACTGTCATTGCTGTTCTTTAGCTAAATGCAGTGAAGCTGCTTAACTGCATAAGTTGTATCAATGCTCGTTAAAGGATAGTTTTCTTAATAGTAAATATGAATGAAATTCTGACTTTTGTGGGAATTTTTCTTCATTGAGCATGACCGGATTAAATTCTGTGTTTTTAATCTGGTATACTGTGGTTCTAACATTTGACACTACTTTTTTGTACTTGTAGTACATTCAGTTTGACACTGCTTTGTGCTATTGTAGTAAATATGGTGGGCTTATTATATATTTACAGCAAATAATCTTGCTCTCTCTGAGTTAAAGGGCTGAAACAATACATTTCCCATTATCTCCTCATTTCTAATTGCCTGGCATCCTGGCAGAATCTCTCTTCCGATTATAACGGGATCAAGTGCATATACTGATCTGCCAAAGGTAAAGCAGACAATAGACACATCCCTTTGTGACCCTTTAGATGAATCTTTGCAACCACAGGTCATAAACTTTATAGCATTTATTCCAAACCAAAGCCTGCTGTTATCAAGTGGGGGGTTAACTGTAACAGGAAAGCTAAAAAAAATCAGAGAGACAGACTCACTCTTGTCTCCTTATTTAAAAGTTGTATTTTATTATGAGTTAGTTTATATTACACCATTTAAAACTGGGGCTGGGGGGGGGGGAGGAGCAGTTTGGACTTCATCTTGTTTAGCTTCTAATCTCTTGCCAGATGAATTAGCCAGAAGCATTTTTGTCTGACAAATTTCAGTTCAGATATAGCCTAATACGCAGCATTTCTGACTCATCCATTGTTGTCTTGGTTTCTTAGGTACTAGCCTTCTGTAGTTATGCCAAGATTTGGTCCATAGGGAATCAAGCTATCCTTGTAGAAATGGTGTAGCTATGTCTCTGAGCTTAGGATCTCAATGCCTCAAGAGATGATAAAATCAGAGAGATCCATGTAAGTTTCTGAGATAAGTCACAGTCATTCAAGGCAATCATCAGTGTCATCCAAACCAATATATAATAAGGAGAATGAAAGGAACCAGATATACTTGTAAGGATAGATATATACCCACTCTCGTCATTGTATGTTTATTAAACACTGAGTTGTTTTAATTGCCTCAAAAGAAAGGGGATTTGTCAATTACTCATGAGAGCATTTAGTTAATTGAAACAAAACTGAACTTTAAAATAGCCTACTAACCATATTTAAGAGGCAGAAGCATCAAATGCCTCACATTCAACCACAAGGAAACTAGAATGTCAGCCTGATAGGCTCTCTGGTTCTGGACTCGAAAGGCAAGATTCACTAAATACTACGACAAATTCAGGGCTGGTGTAACTATGTTAGCTTCAGTGGAGCTAGGCCAGGCGTAAATTTGGAACAACATGTTGAGTCTTTGGCCTCCAGAGGCCTGATTCAAGCTCTGAAGTCAATGGGACTTTCCACTGACTTAACAGATTGTGTCTTTTCATGTGTTTTTTCGAGTGTGTTTTGCACCTTGCACATGGCCCGAAGAGACTCCAAAACCTGATATTTGGGAGCCACCAGAACTTTGCAAACTCCTCTGTGACTAAAACCAAAACATAAATCCACTCCCTTATGCAGCTCCAAGCACAGACCAGGGCAATCACATGCCTTGTGCTTGGGAACTATTCCTTCTGGGTGATCTAGGAGCACAATCCATCCCAAAGGGGATGCAGTGATAGTGTTATTGCCCAGTCTCCCTCTCTGCACCAGCCTAAAGAGATGACTGAAAATGCTGATGAGAGCTTACAAACATTCTCTGCACTGAGAAGTACTTAATCCAAACTTTTTCTGGCTCTGCACTGATCACAGAATTGTGGCTGAAAGCCTGACAAAAAGCCCACGGAAGTGAGGGTGTTATCTCTGACTCTATTGCACTTTGGATCAGGACCCAAATGCCTCAATCTAAGAATGCAATAAATATCCAGTTGTGAATTTATGAAAAATGAGATTTCAACCAGTAAAACAGGCTGAGGTTTAAAACATAGTCTTCTTGGCTTTGACTCTTCCTCGTTTCATTCATGGACACCAAGTCAGACACTCAGACCTCATATGACTCAATCTTTCACTGGATTGACTCAATTACTTTGGAAAGAGATCTTGGTATTATCATGGATAGTTCTCTGAAAACATCCACACAGTGTGCAGCAGCAGTCAAAAAAGCAAATAGGATGCTAGGAATTATTAAAAAAGGGATAGAAAATAAGACAAAGAATATCTTATTGCCCCTATATAAAACTATAGTATGCCCACATCTTGAATACTGCATACAGATGTGGTCTCCTCACCTCAAAAAAGATATTTTGGCATTAGAAAAGGTTCAGAAAAGAGCAACTAAAATGATTAGGAGTTGGGAACGGGTCCCATATGAGGAGAAGCTAAAGAGACTGGGACTTTTTAGTTTGGAAAAGAGAAGACTGCGGGGGGCTATGATAGAGGTATATAAAATCATGAGTGGTATGGAGAGGGTGAATAAAGAAAAGTTATTTACTTGTTCCCATAATATAAGAACTAGAGGACACCAAATGAAATTAATGGGTAGCAGGTTTAAAACTAATAAAAGAAAGTTCTTCTTTACATAGCGCACAGTCAACCTGGGGAACTCCTTGCCAGAGGAGGCTGTGAAGGCTAGGACTAGAACAGAGTTTAAAAAAGAGCTAGATAAATTCATGGAGGTTAGGTCCATAAAAAGCTATTAGCCAGGGGGTAAGGAATGGTGCCTCTGGCCTCTGTTTGTCAAAGGCTGGAGAAGGATGGCAGGAGACAAATCACTTGATCATTGTCTTTGGTCCGGCCCCTCTGGGGCACCTGGCACTGGCCACTGTCAGCAGACAAGATACTGGGCTAGATGGACCTTTGGTCTGACCCAGTATGGCCATTCTTATGTTCTCACATATATAATTAAGTATCACCACTGAAGGCTGTAATTCTTTCAGACCATCATATATATAGTAGCCCAATGTCTGTGATTCTGTAACACTGAAATGCTGGCTGTTCCCTCTGGGCGGCGCTGTTGCCTCCCGCCATGGCGCTTGGCTGACTTCTGCGCCGCTCAGTCGGGCCACCACGGGGGAGCAAGCAGCACAAGTGGCTGTTTGAGGTCCATGCTCCCCATGCAGCACCCGCATGCTGCATGAGGAGTGCGGGGCCCAAACGGCTGCTTGCGCCGCTTGCTCCCCCACGGTGGCCCGGCTGAGCGGCGCAGAAGTCAGCTGAGCGCCGTGGCAGGAAAGGGGGGGCGGGGCGGTGACGTACAAGGCCAGGGTGCAGGGCCTGGCTTTGGACGTCACCGCCCCCCTTTGCCTCCCGCCATGGCGCTCGGCTGACTTCTGCACCGCTCAGCCGGGCCACCGCGGGGGAGCCCAAACAGCCACTTGCTCCCCTGTGGCAGCCCGGCTGAGTGGTGCAGAAGTCAGCCAAGTGCCACAGCGGGAGGCGAAGGGGGACGGGGCGGTGACGTGCAGCGTGACAGCAGCTCCAGGCCCCGCCCCCTGGCCATGACCAGACCCTGGCCAGGGGGAGGGCGGGGGAATGAGCGGGGAAGGTGGAGGACAACTGGGAGGCTGCAGGGTCAGTGCTGGGGTAAAGGGAAACGGTGCAGGGGGGCAGCAGGAGTTCATAGGCAGCCGCTCAGCCGGGCTGCTGCGCGGGAGCAAGTGGTGCAAACAGCCATTTGGGCTCCGCGCTCCACATGCAGGAGGAGGAGGAGAAGAGAAAGGGAGAGTGAGAGGCAGGAGGGGGAGAAGAGAAAGAGAGACCGAGAGAGAGGCAGGAGACAGAGGAGAGCTGAGAGAGAGAGGGAAGGAGGCAGTAGGAGGAGGGGAGAGAGAGAGAGATGGAGTGAGAGACCGGAGGCTCAGGAGAGAAGACTGAGATAGAAAGGGAATAGGACGTCGAGAGAGACCTGAAAATCCCGTTTTATGACGGGCTAATTGGCTAGTCTTTTAATAGAAGCCCAAAAAAGCTAGTGTAAAAAGAAGTTACTGCAGCATTTCAGGAATCACAAAAAGATTCTGACTACTTTGTCCTCTTGAATTAACAGAAATAATAATAATAATAAATAAACCCTCTGCAGTCTACATCTGTTGTCCAAAGCAAAGCGTGACACTTTTTGCTGATGCAGTTTTGGCCCAATGTTTCCAAGCTTTAGGTGGCCATTAATAATTTAAAAAAGAAACACAACTCTGAAACACAGAAATATTCTATAAACATAAAGTCACAGCTCATGAACAGCACATGGTATGACAGACTGTAAACCTCAAGGCTCTGCTTCCAAACAACAGCATGGCATGAAGTGATCAGACCAGACTTCCTTCTTAAACTAGGGGAGTACAGTACCTGGCAACTTTTTACAACCCTGACAAGATCTCTCTCAGATTAAAGCCATTCAATTGGCAACTTTGTTCTTTCTTTGAAACCTGTCACCTGATGAAACTTCTCTCCCAACCTATTGCCCAGTGGATAGTTTTAATTTAGGCCATGGAATGGTACAAAGTTAGTCACTCACATAATAAGCCTTTGAAATCTAAAATGGAATTCAGGTTAATGAGAATTGTTTTAATGGTTTTAGAAGTTCTAGTACAGCAAGTAAGCAATCTCATCATTCTAGTCTCTTTCATACAAGTGACTGAGTCCATTCAAATCTACTCCTAATTTGGGCAGACTTGATTCCCCACATTCCGCTATGTTTGCATTAGTTATATAGGAAAATAAAATCCCCAATTATAAGCTCTTTGGAGCAGGAACAATCTTTTATTTTCTGTGTGTGTGCAACATCTAGTACCATGGAATTCTGGCCTATGACTGAGCCTCCTGGACTCCACCACAACACAAACGATAATAAAAATCCAAAAAGCTTGCAATGTAGGCAACACAATGCACACAATTACAAGATTTCTAGCCAACAAAGCATCGTGGAAATGTAAGGATCAGATTCTGCAAACATTCTTCACATGATTAATCTTTATTTGTGACAGTAGTATCACTGAAGACAATAGGATAAGGGCAATGTAGACGAGGGTTTGTTTTCACTGCTGAGTTATCTCAGACATTTCCTCGGGTGGTGTCCCTAATCAGGCTCCAATCCATACACAGAAACCTCTCATCAAAAAGTAGGCTCGTGTCCCATCCTGGAATATGGGCTATAGAAGACTAAATACTAAAAGTAACCTGCGCATTTTGCAATATGAATACAGGGAAAGATAAACCATTTGATTGGTGATAGTCCTCCAATGCCTTCCCACAATTCCCCCTTATGTTCAGAACAACAGACAAGTTTTGCCAGAATTTACTAGGGAAAAATCGGAGTGGTTCAGCTTACTGCAAGACTAAGATCTTTGAGCTGTGACCCCAGTAGTGCCTCAGTGGGTGAGTACAGCTGCAGTGCTCATATCCAAGTGCTAATAACTTGTGTTAATCCTTCAGTGAAGACATACTTTGAGACAGGTTTCCAGGATTGAGCTCCAAGATAAAGTCACATCATGCATGTTAAGCTACAACAAAGACATTTCATTGTCTGAAAAGCCAAAGTCTATCGGACATCAGAAAACGAGGCTGTTTGGCTACAAGTAATTAATTTAGAGAAGAGAGCTCAGAAGCACGCATGATACCTTATATATGAATGGAAGGAGTACATTCAAAAGGCATATTACTGTTAATAGTGGATGGCAGTAAAAAGCAGAGAAGAGGAAAGTGTTCAGATCAGGACCAAAACTTTGCCAAAGTTTGCAGACTGTTAGAGGAGAGGGATTGTTCAACTCTAAGGCTTTCTTTTAGGATCATCTCTGTGCTCATATCAATGCTAGTGCCTGAACCAATGGCCTGGAAAACAGATGGCTTTGAATGGCATGGGCACAGTGCCAGCTTCCTCATGCCATCTCCTTGCCAAGGGGCCAGACTGAACCCTCAGGTGCGGGTACCCTCCTGCAGGTTGTTTTGAAGTCCAAGGCATTTTTCTCACCAGAACTTCCTCCAAATTCTTCTACTTGGGAAAGGGAATTGGAAAAGCAGCAGAGGTTGCTCTAATTTAACCCAGGGGCCACAATGGCTCCTAACCCAGGTGTCACAAAGATGGCTTAAAGCTACCTTTGCTCCCACCTTCAGGTTGAGCCTTCTGTGCTGTGCTTTTACATTGCAGCATGAGGCTCAAGAGCTGTACTGCATTTTCACAGCAGTTCCTGTATCATGCTCAGTGGATGATGCATTTTCCTCGTGCTCCTGGCATTTTTGTCTCTTTTCCATGTCCCAAAGAGGATACTTAGCAGTTGACCTGGTCTAGAGCAGTCTCCCTTTGCACTGAGGGCAAGATCTGCACCAACTTATCCCCTCTGCAAAGTCTATATATCCCCACTCCCGATCATGTGCTTCAGCCTTCTTCAGGAGGGATCACATATCAATCCAGGACATAAGTTGCATTGTCAAAGCTGCCAGCAAGTATGCAAATTAGTTCTAAGATTTCACAAATTTAGCATAAAGCAAAGACATAGAAACATTCACACCCAAAAGAATATAAGTTGTTTTCGTTTGCAAAGCAAAGTACTCTGCAAAACCACCCCTTAACTTGACAGCCTGCTAACTTCAGGACCACTGAGTACAGTACAAAGAAATGGCCCTACCTTTGAAACACATGGTCTTTCTAACTGACATCCATAAAACTTAAATTAATCAAAACACATTCTTAACAAAGGCTTAGAGCCACATTTACTGCACACTTGAATGGAATGGAAACTCCTGCAAAGGAAACCCAAAGTGCCAATCACAGAAGCTCTTTAAATACAAGGGCCAAAGCCTGCTTAATGTATTTGGGAGACTCATCCCATTAGCTTGTTGTGGCTCCAACAAGAAAAACAAGCAGGATTTTATCCTGAAAGAAAAGCCAACATGGTAGCTCTTGATGACCAAAAAATATGGGGGACAGGAGTCTCTGACTTTTGCTACTACTCTACAATTTTATGAAAGCATAAAAATGTAGGGCTGCAGAAAAAATCCATGATAATACTCAGGATTGGGTAAAATAAGCTAAACCAACTTTCCAGTTGGGTGGGTGTTAGTCCAGGATGATTGAGAAAACATCTTGCATACTACAAAGTTTGCTTTCACATGTTTAATGATTTAACTTGGTCATAAACGATATTTTGTTAATATGACTAAGTCTCTTATGCAATATCTTGCTCTATGGCATGACACTGGGTATTTCTATATTAACCCTTATTCCCAAGAGTGAATTATTTTGCATTCAATGGTTTGTACTTTCAGCAAGCCTTTTTTTCCCTCTGGTGGAACCTCTTTCTTCCCATCAGCTCTTTCTAATTCTTTCTGCAAAACATATGTTCTTTTGGCATCTTCTGGTGATTGAATTAATAAAGGATCACTTAAAGAGGAGAATTTACAGAGAGCAGTGCAACAGAAGGTCAAAGTAATTTTATGTATTCAGGGGCGGCCTGTGACTATAGGCAAACTAGGCAGCCACCTAGGGCGCCAAGTTACATGGGGTGCCAAATTCCAAATACCCTGCCACTTCCATTTCCCCTTCCCCTTCCGGTGCCTTACCTGGAGCACGGCTTCCGTGCGGCCAGGAGGGGGGTAAGTCCTGGGAGAGGCGGCACAGGGGGGCGGTTCCCTGCACCGCAGGGCGGTCGGTCCCGGAGAAGCCACGCGCTGGCTTCCCCTGCCATGGGAGGGGGGGTCTACCCCGGAGAAGGAAAGTGCCGGCCAGCTTCCCCTGCCATGGGGGGGAGGGGGACTGGCCCTGGCAGAGGCACGTGCGGGGGTTCTCTGGCCGTGGGGCGGGGGGGTCGGCCCCAGGGGAGCAGGCACACGGGGTTTCCCCGCGCCACAGGAGGAGAAGGGGTCAGCCCTGGAGTAGGCATGCACTGGCTTCCCCTGCGCTGCGGGAGGGGGGGTCGCCCCGGGAGAGACGCATGCCGGCTTCTCTCTGGGGGAGGGGATCTTCGTAGGAGGCGGGTGCAGGGGACTCTCTTCCCCCACTGGCACCCTGTTCCCTCTCCCCGGCCCCCAGCCCCCAGCCCCCAGCCACAGAACTCCATCCCCAGCCCCTCGGCCCCCAGCCACAGAACTCCATCCCTGGGCCCCAGCCCCCAGCCACAGAACTCCATCCCCAGCCCCCAGCTACATAACTCCATCCCCAGCCCCCAGCCACAGAACTCCATCCCAGCCCCCTCTCCCCAGCCACAGAACTCCATCCCTAGCTCCCCTTCTCCCCAGCCACAGAACTCCATCCCCAGCCCCCCTCTCCCCAGCACAGAACCAAAAACCTCAGTCTATATCTGCCCTTGGGGTTGGGGGGGGGGAAGCGCCGATTGCATGGTTATCCTAGGGCGCCAGTTGCTGGCAGCTAGTCTAGGGCCACCCCTGTATGTATTATATAAGGACAAGTCAAGAGATTTGGATGGAAGCAGAATGGGGAAGGAGGACTCTACCTACTAGTTCTTGTAGAAGAGAGCCAGCATTACTGCATTTGACACCCCTTTCCTGTCTTATGTCTCAATCTAAAGACCACAGAAGTAAACTCTCATTAACTTCCGTGGGTTTTAGATCACCTCTGAATCTAAGGAGTGCTCCAGTTAACAGCATCTCTGCTCTGACTGCCTCAGATTCTTAATAGATAAAATACAGCACAGGAAAAAACTGAGGACTTGATCCACAAAGGGATTTAAGTGCCTAAGCCCAACACTTAAGGCACCACTGAGATCCTCATAACTTCTTATAACTTCTACTCAGCCACCATCTAACCCTATCAGAACCTTAAATCCCACCATGACTAAGTCTCTCTCTTTCTCAGATTTTGCGTCCATCTAATCCTAACAGAACCTAAAGTCTCACCATGACTAAGTGTCTCTCTCTCTCTCTCTCTCTCTCTCTCTCCTCTTCCTCTCCCTCTCTTTCTCTCTCTCTCTTTCTCTGATTCTGTGTCCATCTGATCCTATCAGAACCTAAAGTCCCACCATGACTAAGTCTCTCTCTCTCTCTGATTTTGTGTAAGAAAGGCACCTAAAGCCTTTCTGTCTGGTCTGCCCTAATTCTAGGATAAAGTTCATGATACTAAATATTAAACTGAGGTGGGCACTTCCCCTGGTGTGGAGTTAGGCCACTAACTACCTTTTTGGGATGAGGCGTAGGCTATGTCTAGACTGAAATCTTCTTTTGGAAGAAGCTTTTCTGGAAGAGATCTTCTGGAAAAGCTTATTTCAAAAGAGAGTGTCTGCACATCAAAAGTGCAATGAAAAAGCGATGTGTTTTTTTGAAAGATAGCGTCCACACTGATTGGATGCGATCTCACATTTAAGGCCACCCAGAACCAGTTCAGGCAGGGCATTAGGCCACCAGTTGCTTCCGGGTGCTGTTGCCTAAGGCTCTCTGAGACACAAGATTAAAGGGACCCCCTGGACAGCCATTTCTCTGCTTCTGCTGCGTGCTTGCCTTCCTCTCCGAGGGACAGCAAGCTTTAGCAGTGAATGCTCTGGTTGCCCAGCTTTTGGACGCCACAGCATACTCCTAGGCCTGGAGCCGGAGCTGCCTCTGGGCATGTGATGGCCCCACACTAACATGCTGCAGCTTCTGCAGCAGTTTGTGCAGACTGTATTCATGGTCAAAGCTCATGAGTGAGACCCTCTGCCTGGATGCAGGAGCATGGCCCTGGCAACTGCACCCCATTGTACAGAGAAGATTCTGGAGGTTGGAGACCATTTCCAACTGGTGGGACTTGCCGGTGATGGTGTGATGGGATGACCAGAAGTGGCTCCAAAACTTCTGCATGCGAAGGCCACTGTTATGGGGCTGTGTGCATGGCTCACCTCTGCCCTCTGATGGTAGGACACCCAGATACAGCCTGCAATCTCCCTGGAGAAACAGGTCGCCATTGCCATCTGGAAGCTCACCACCCAGACAGCTACCTGTCGGTGGGCAACCAGTTCAGTGTGGGAACTGGTCCACCGCTGGGGCCCTCCTCATGGAGGTGAGGCACTCTCGGGCTGCAGACCCTGCAGGGGAGAGAAGTCCTGGGAAGGGGGACCCTAGGAAAAGGGGGGTGAGGGTGTGGGGGTGGGCTGGGGGTGAGGGGAAAGCCCAATCCCTGGGGGGTTCTGCCATCCTGCCCTCACACAGCCCTGCTGTGCACCCCTGGCATCATAGGATGTGGCTCCTGGAGTGTTTAAAGGGGGAGGGGAGAGGGGTGGGCACCTCCCAAGGGCTCAGGCACTCCCTCTCATTCTCTGTTTTGTGTGTTTCTTTGTCTCCTTCTGCAGATGGTGAGGGCCATCAACCCCATCCTGCTGCACAGGGTCATCTGCCTGGGAGACCTGGACCTGATCGTCACAGGATTTGCCAGTCTGGGGTTCCCCAGCTGCGGGGGAGCCATTGATGGAACCCACATTCCAATCCGCATACCACATCATTGAGCCGCCCAATACATCAACTGAAAGGGCTATTTCTGCATGGTGCTGTAGGCCCTGGTTGACTACCATGGACAGTTTACAGACATTTTCATTGGGTGATCGGGCAGGGCACATGATGCCTGCATTTTCAGAAACTCCACCCTGTACCAGAAGCTGGAGGCTGGGACATTCTTCCCCCAGAGTGACTTTCAGGTTGGGGATGTGCATCTGGGAGGCCGTAAGAGAGAGTTTCTCTCAAGGACCCCAGTAACTCTCCCCAGGGCCTCCCCACTAGGAGGTCTGTGCCTTGCTCCCCTATACCTTTCCCACAACAACCCCTCCCATCCCTCCTTCCCTCTACTCTCAATAAACACACCAGTTTTGGGTTGAAAAACAAAACCTTTGTTTTTTCCCCCCCGAAAAGTAACTGGGGAGGAAGGAGGGGAGCTGAGAATCTGGATGGGGGAGAAAAGAGGGGGGCTCAGGGCTGGGAGTGGCACGTGGTATGGCTAGAAGTGCTGCTTCAGGCCCGGGAACCTTGGCAACCTCAGGGAGAGGAGGGCCTGGGACAACGGGGAGCTGGAGCAGGGTCAATTATTGGGGCTGGAACAGGGTCAGGTATGGCAGGGAGCATGGGGAGGGGTCATAGGCATAGTTTGAGGGGTAGGGGAAGGGTGCAGGGGCATAGCAGGGGAAGCTGGGGGGCAGGAGCAGGGACAGGAGCTGGGTGTGCCATCATTTCTCGGATGGTTGCACACATGTTGTCGCTCTGCCGCACAAGCTGGTTCCACATGCAGGTTCATACTGGGCATCATCCTGGACCTTCTGGGTCAGGGTTTGATGCATGTCATGGAAGAAGGCCATGTGCTGTCTCATGAAGTCCTCGTGGACCCTCCGGCGCCTGCAGCTCCCCCAGGGTCGGGCAGCTGCCTCAGCCCTGACCACCCCTCAGCGATGGCTGGTCCGGCTGTGGAGGAAAAGAGGGAGAGGTGGTCAGTCATTCTTGCAGACACTGTCCCTGAGGCTGTGCCCTCCTCTGTGAACTGCGAACAACAGACCCTGTGCAAGAGGATGGGGAGGTCCCAGGAGTAATGCCATGTGTAGTCTGCACAGTGGGCCCTGCCTCATGAGGGCCCCGAGGTGCCCAGGGGACTATGCTTCCTAATCTCTCCTCCCTCTGCCCCCATCCCATGGACAAGCAGGCAAGAGAAGTGTCTGGCCACACTGGGATCCCATGGGCAGGAGAGGGGGCTGAAGCAGCCTGGCCCTCCATGGGACCTGCACAGACACCTGTGCTTAGCAGCACTGTGTGTGGGAGCGGGTGGTGTCTTGCACGGGCAGGCATGCCCGTGTGCTATGTGCGGCACTCTTCAGTCTGTGTGGGGTCATGCGAGCACCCTTGTGCCCAGCCTGCTTCCAGTGGTGGCTTGTGGTGGGGTCAGACATGTGGGTATCCCCCCCAGGGGTTAGATGTGTGGGTGGCCATCCCAGAGCCTATGAGCAGTAGCCTGGGGGTGCTCTGGGGCTGCCTCCTGAGGCCGCATGGCACAGACTGGCGCAGCACGTGCTTCCACGTGCACTGACTGCAGCACAATGTCCAGGATGAGCGACCATCACACCTCATCCCCTCTGCGCCCACCTCCCCCACCCTGTGTCTGTCAGAAACTGACAGCACTCACCTGAAGATCCCTCCCCACCCTCAGAGGAGGCCTGGGAGATCTGTAAGCTGTGGGGTACCAGCTTGAGGGTGATGGTGACCATGCTAGCCGTGTCCTCCTCCTCCTGCAGCTCGTCCTCCTCCTCCTCCTTGGCAGGGAGCTCCAGGTGGGCGATGACGGACATTTCTACCTCTGAGTCCACCACCACAGGGGCTTCACCACCTCCCAGGATTTGGAGGAGCTCCTTGTACTAGGGGCAGGAGTGAGGTCCTGACCCAGAGCAAGAGCTTTGCTTCCTGCTTCTGGAGTAGCCCTGCTGGAGCTCTTTTACCTTGCTCCAGACCTGTTTTAATGTGCGGGGGATGGAGGTGGGGTGGCCCATTGTGGCCAGAGACTCGGCCATCTGGCCGTAGATGTCGGCATCTCACCTCAGGGTGTGGAGATACTATAGTGTCTCCTCCTCACCCCACAGCTCCAGGAGGGACAGGATCTCCAACCTGGACCAAGACAGTACATGATGTTTGGTGTCCCTGGCTAGGTCCTGGGAGCCCTGGTGGTGCTTCCTGTGAGGGCCAGTGGATCTCGGGGGACTTTAGGCTGGGCCATTGTTTCAATTTTGTGTGGCAGTGGCAGCTGCAAAGTGAGGTACAGCTCTCTGGGCCAGCTTTCTGCCACAAGGCTTGTTCTGGGTGCTGCAGCTTTAAAGAGCTGCCAAGAGACAGGAACTATAGAGTTGTGATTAGTTTGGATGAAGTGGCCAAGTAGAGCACCTGTGTTTTTTCCTGGAGGCCTCTTCTTTCGAAAGAACTCCCTCTTCTGTGTCCACAGATGCCTTTTTCTGAAAAAGGCTTCTTCCTCATAGAAAGAGGTTTACCGCCATTGGAAAAACCCCTCTGTTCTATCAGCTTTCTGTCAAAAAAACTCAATAGCAGTGTGGATGCAAGTATTGTTTTTCTGGAAAAATGGCTGTTTTTCCAGAAAGACGCTGAAGTGTAGATATACCCTAAGTCTACACACCTTTCTCCTCAGCATTTCCCAGTGGCTAACTTAAGTGGTTTCTTGCTCAGTTTGCTGCCTTCTGTGAATTCCATTCTTAGATACCTAACTCTCCCCATGTTGTACAGGGAGCCAAGATCCTAATTTGGGGCTGAGGACCAGTGTTACCTCTAATTTTTTCCATCCCTGAGCAGAATGAATTTTGTTTATTTGCACCATTTTTGAGATGATGTGCATTACGGAGGTGATGTGAGACACATCATCTTCACATTGGTGCACATAACAAAATTAATGTGGTGAGGGTGGGGTGAAGGGTTCTGAGTGTTGGAGGAGGCTAAGGTATGGGGTTGGGGTGCAGGAGAATCAGGGCTCCCACTGGGGTGTGGACCATTTATTAGGTCTGGGGTTGAGAGGCTCAGGGCTGGGACAGATAGTTGGGGTGCAGGAGAGTGAGGGCTCTAGCTAGGGTGTGGACTCTAGCATGGAGCAGGGCTGGAACAGAGGGTTGGGGTGTAAGGGCTCTGACTAGGGGTGCAGGCTGTGGCATGGGGCTAGGCATGCGGGTTTGAGATGCAGGAACAGGTCTCCAGCTTTGGAGAGGGGCTTAGAACTAGGAGGTTGGACTGCAGAAGAGGCTACAGGTGCAGGTCTGGGGATATGAGTTTTTAGGTAAGGGATGAGGACTTTGGTGGGTAGTAGGGTACTCAGGGTTGAGGGGAGCTCAAGAGAGGGTGGGCTGGAACTTGGGCTTACCTGGATAGTTACCTGCTTGGGATGGCAGGGAGGAGCCCTTTTCCTGGTTCACAGCAGCTCTGGGCTCTTCTCTGCCATCTGTGTAGCTCTGGGGCTACAGGATGGGGCAGTTCCCCATTCTTGGCAGCTTCAGGACTTGGGGAGAGATATCTTTCTCTGCTTCAGCCCTGCGCTCTTGTGTGGAGCTTAATGGAAAGCTGTATGTCTGCAAGGCTTATGGGGAAAGTAGCTGAGGATTCTGCTGGTAGCAGGGCTCCACAGAGTTAGGTATTGCAGTGCCTAAGCCCCTTTCTGGATGTAGGCCTAGGAGCCTACAAGAAAAGTGATGGAATTTTGGGTCTTACTCAGAGTTTACTGAATGCTGGTCCTTACATAGTCCCCAGTCCTGCAAATACTTCAGCATGTGCATAAGTTAGCACCTATGAATTCAAATGGAGCTATTTATACAAGTAAAGTTATATTCATGCTTGAGCATTTGTAGGCTTGGAACCTTAATTTTTACTCAAATCTTTGCACAGTAAAAACTTCCACTGAAGGCACCTAAGGGCTAATCTACACTTAAAATGCAGTGCCACTGTAGTGCTTCAGTGAAGACACTACCTGAGCTGTGCCAATGAGTGGGCTTCTCCCATTGGCATAGATAGCTACTGCCTCTCAGGGAGGGAAGAGGGAGAAGCTCATAGCCCTGGGAGTTAGCTCAGTATAACTGTCACTCAGAGATGTGGATTTTCCATACCCTGAGCAATGTAGATATTCCAAAACAAGCTACATGTGTAAACCAAGCCTAACTAGATCCTGCTCCCAATTATACTAGTGTAAATCTCATCTAACTGTAGTGAAGCTAGTAGATCTACTCTGAATTTACACTGGGACACCAGGAGCAGAATTTAGACCATTGAGCATTTGTTTTGTGTAAAACTAATTTGGAACTCAACTGATGAAGTATGTTTTACCCATGAAAGCTCATGATATACATCTCAGGTGCCACAGGATTGCTCATTTTTAAAATCACAGACTAACACAACTACTCCTCAGAGACTTTTTAACCATGCAAGGCACTGCATTTAGCCATATGAAGTGGAAATCCATCAACTTCATGAAGAAACCCACTGGAAGTTTCATCTCCAGCTCAAAGTACAGACATACTCTATGAATGCACAACATCAGTAAGGGAGCAGAAATGCCATATCGTGTGTATATAGCAGAGACTCCCTACAAAGGGAGCATGCAATTCTGCAAGTGACCTAGAGGTTTGCAGAGCACCACTGGATAAAAGGTGTGGTTACTGAGCCAAAGAAGTGGCAAGGGCATGACTAGTGCATCATATGCAATAGGTGTCTTCTGAAGCAAAGCTACACTGAAGAGTCACAAGGACCACAGTCTGCTTGTACCATCACTTAATCCATGGAATTTGAAGGAGCTCAATACCTCATAACAGATATTGCTCAGCATATCATAGGAATCGGTCCCATACTTTGAATTCTAGCATATTGGTCAGTAATGATTATGGAATCCATGTAGGTATCCCCATTAACTTCAGTAGGATTACTCACACACAAGTAAAGGGGTGTAGTATTGGTTCTATTCATTTTGATTTGTTTTGGACCTATGATAGACTATGAACAGCTATTTCATTCCCCACATCCAGATTTGAAGTACACGTAAATGAGGCTAAAATGCTGCTCACAGGCCAAATTCACTATATGAAAACAAGAGGGCTTCTACAGCCAGTGTGGGTCTGGATCCCAAGTTAGCTTAAGACTCAGAGAAAGAGTTATTTAGGGCATCCCAGCTATAAGTCACCCTGGTATACATCCATTCTGCCCTAAACTTGTTGATGCTTCTAGCAACTGATGTTTTATAAGTCCTCCCATTCCCTGTCCTTAAGTTGCACACCCACACCACCCCCTTCCCCCCCACCCCACCCAATATGCGCAAATGGAAGTCAGCCACAGGAAAAAAATTCTCTGCTTTAAGTTGTTTCACTATAAGTCCAAGTTTTTTGGACTTACAGTGAAGATGGTCTGTAGTGGTTATCTCCATGTGAAGAATCAGAATCTGCCAGGATATCAGTTAGGAAGAATATGGGTGCAGATGAAGGTAACTGGTAAAATAGTATACTTTCCAGTCATTTGGCAATATTAATTAGTAATAATAATTCAGAAGGTGTGTAAAATAATTCTAACTTACATATTGAGGGAAATTGGCACTGAAAACTTTCAGAATGGCTTGGCCAAATCTTGCAATCCTTGCTTCTTCAATGAGCACTGCAAGCTTTGTCCAAATACAGATAAATAATTAAGCCATGCAGAATGAACATCTCCACTATATCCACCCCTCAGAAAGCAAATTGTTGCTATTTCCCACTTACAGCAATTTAGCACATGCAGGTGATTATGCTGTCCAGTGTTCCTGGAAGATGAGCACTTAGGCAGCCACTCAGGAGTGATTCAAATGCTGCCCAGCTGATTCACAGAGCACCCACAGCTAGGTTTTGTTTCTACTGGTGGTACACATTTGCACATGCCTCAGTGCACATAGTAAAATTTATTCTTCACATGGATGGAAACAATCCACAAATGGATTGAAAATATTAGAGGGAACCTACCTGTTAAACAAGGTAAATTCAAACTCTGCCTAAGAAAGCTATAAGAAGTATATTATGAACCAGAAGAGCTTGAATGACAAGTGTCTCATATTAGGAATTCCTTGTGTTCAAACATCTATCCTTGAAGTCAGATAAAAAGATATGCTGAAAACAGACAAAATCCCATTTCACTTCTCTCCTGGGAGGAGTAGAGATTTCTTTTACACAGGGACAAATTCATCCCTGGTATAATGCTTTTTTTTTTCCAGTGGAATTATTCCAGAGATGAAAACGGATCGTCCTCTTTTGCACTACATGTCTCGTGTCAGTGATAAAATAAAGTTGGTCTCAAAGGATATCTGACTGGTGGTGGTGATGGTGGGGTTTTAAAGTATAAAATTTCTATCACTTAAGTTTTAAAAACATATTAATTTGGTTTATTTGTTGACTCATGCATCACTCGCAACAACTATCACTAAGAACTTTGTGTGAACTATATTAAAAAAATATTTCTAAAGTCATGCAGATGTTGAGCCAAAAAAATCAGTGTCCCAAATATCACAAAGAACTGACTTGCCCTAGGTTGCTAACCAGAAAAATAAAAATTAAGGCCTACATTATGCAACAGTAAGCAGGTGTGGTGCGTAATTTATGCCTTCAAGGGGCTTGATTTTCAGAAAGTGCTAGGCACCTGCCTACTGCAAAGCAGACCCTTTCAAAGTGTCTCAGGCTGGACACCTGAAAAGTACCATACTGAGAGACTTGGGGAGTGTAACAGTAGCTCACTTCATTCCAACTCCCTGCATGACCTCTTTGCTGTGGTGCCAGTTGCAGTGGGGGTTTTGCAATGTGAACATCTGTCCTTCTCTCTGACAAATGTGTATTGCAGTATTACACAGTCATGGTCTTAAATTCTGCAGTAACACTATTGTGTCATTTCAGCTGTAGTGTTCTGGCCTACTGGTATAATACTCTGTAGCATTATAAGCATAGGATGGAACTGCACTAAGATCAGAAGAGTAGCCACAGAAGAGTAGCCACATGGTACCAATTTCCAGCCAATCCTGACAAATGTAGATTGGGCAGAATGGTAACTTATTTCAAAGATTTTCACCATTCTCATACCTCATACAGGTTGAACCTCATTAGTCCGGCACTTTCTGGACAGGCAACATCTGTGATCCGGCATGATTTTAGTTAGCTGGATGTCAGCATATCCTAGGTGTGGCCAAGTTTCCTGCAGTCCCATAAAGTTTGTTTATGGCCACAAGTCCTGGCTCTCAGTATTCTGTGCTGTTATTTAGCTCTAATTTACCCATAAATGTACTTGAAGAACCCAGCAAGAAATGGAAGTGTTGGTAAGGCTGCTAAATATAAGCATGGTTTTTATACTTCATTTACTTATTTCCCTTCAGCCAATACAATAAAATTGTGTAACAGCACTAACATTTTGTTATGAAGAGAACTGATAAGTCTTGGCTAGGCATGGTCTTTTATAGGGTGCACTGGCACAGTCATGCATCACTAAGCAGCATTGCAAGTATTGTTGCATTTATTCACTGCTGCAAAATAAAAATAAAAAGAGATTCACTCACTTTAATATTGACCTCCCATGGTTTGGCAAATTCTCTTTTTCAGCACCTATCAGGACCCAAGGGTGCCACACTGGAGAGATTCAACCTGAAGTAATACATTAGTTACTATAGATCACAGTAAAAAATGAAAGTGTTGGTCCTCACAAAGTGTTACCTGGTAGTTTCAGTTGTTTCTAGAGTCAGACAATAGACCCATTTATCATATTTTAATTAGATTATTGGCAATACCTTTGCTCTGAGCTACATGACATATGACATTGCATTTTTAATTGAGATATTGGCCACGCTAATCTTACATATAACATAACCAACCATTGATGTGTCGGAGCTGCCTTGTTGTGTTCTACTGACGAAGATGATAAATCCCATGAAACATGAGCAAGACCAGTAGGTTATTTTCATGAGACCTGGAAGACAGTTCTCTCCAAAGCAAGACAGCATGTTATCCATGTATTGAACTCACCCATGCTAGGGAATTTTCATTCTTAAACTTTAAGAGATGGTAATGTAACAAGTCGGATTCCTTGGGGTGTCACCTGATGAGATGAGATATCATGATGAGATGAGATATCATGAAGCCTGCCTTTTCTGCAAGCCTGGGTACCCTTTAACCCTCTCTTGCTGAGTCAGGCTTTAAAGCCTCCTCTAGCACACACATAGGCAGGGCCACACCCAGCTGCAGAACCACACAGACACTGAGATCAACTCTGGGAGGGCTCAGCTTAAGCAACTGCCACAGCACTCATGTCTACCTCTTTTGGAGTATAAACTCAAAGTTATATGAAATTTGTCTCCCCCTCAAAGTGGAGGAAGGAACGCACCACTTCCAACCCCCTCATACAGTTAGAAATTGCATGAATGGGGCTATATTATCAGGGCCGGCCCGAGCCATTTTGGCGCCCTGGGCCCGGGCGTGTGGTGCTGCCCCCAGGCGCACGGTGCATGCACAGGCCCGCCCCCGTATGGTGCACAGGCCCGCCCCCGGGGTGCACGGTGCATGCGCTGGCCTGCCCCCGGGGTGCATGGCGCATGCACTGCCCAGCCCGGCCCAGCCACCGCTGCTGGCGTGCAGCCTGGGGTGGGCCACGCCTGGCCGTGCAGGGCCCCATGGCTATGGAGGGAAGGGTGCTGCTGGCCAGCACCGCGGGGATGGGGGGGGCCGGCACTGCAGGAGCCGGGCGCATGGCGCCTGATGGCAGCTATAAGGGATGCCACGTGCCCCTTACAGCTGCCATCAGGCGCCCCATCGGTTGGCGCCCTGGGCAGCTGCCCGGCTCGCCCACCCCTTAGTCCGGCCCTGTATATTATAAACAAGGAAGAATACACTGATTTTAAGTGGTTAAAAAGGCAGCAAATGAAACAAAGCAGATTATCAAGAAATTACAGAGCATGCAAACTTAGATGGATTCACTAAAGAAACTATTTACAAAATACAAATAATAATTCCTCACCCTAGAGGAATTGTTTTAAGCAGAGTCCTTCATAGGCCAAAGGTGGATCCAGGAGATCTCCTCACCACCCCAGGTCCTGGCCTTTTGATTCCAGTTGTTTTCAAGTGTATCTTTGGGTGAGGAGGCAGAAGTGAAGCAAACTGAAACCATCAATTGTTTTTCTGCCCCACCTTTCATAGAATTTCCATAAGGCAGGGATCCTTTGCTTGATTCTCCCTTTCCCCCAATGGAAAAATACAGCAACTCAAGATTAGTATCCGATGACCTGGTCACCTGACTCTGTAGTATCACATAGCTACAAATAGGATAATTATATTCAATAAATCATAACCCGTCCAATGATAACTTACATGAGTTATTTTGCATAAAGTACATCTCAGTTATGTCACATTCATATCATAAGCATATTCTTTATAAAGAAAATGGAATGGAATGTCACAGGAAAGCTGATAAGAAAGGTGGAGATACAGGACCTGTCAGAAGCCTAGAAAGTGACCAGAAATGGGAAAGTTAGGATTGAATAGGAGATTACAGAGGCTATCAAAACAAAAAAACACAATAATAGTGGTGGATTTCAACTAACCCCATACTGACTGGGTACACGTCACCTCTGGAGGGGATGCAAAGATAAAATGTCTTGATACCTTAAATGACTGCTTCTTGGAGCAGCTAGTTCTGGAACCCACAAGGGAGAGGCTATTCTTGATTTAGTCCTAAGTGGAGCACAGGATCTGGTTCAAGAGGTAAATAAACCTGGACCGCTTGAATATAGTGACCATAATTTCATAAAAAGTAACATCCCTGTGGTGGGAAAAACACCTGACCAGCCTAACACTGTGGCAATTAATTTCACAAAGGGAACTACACAAAAATGTGGAGGTTAGTTAAACAGAAATTAAAAGGTACAGTGACAAAAGTAAAATCTCTGCAAACTGCATGGAAAATTTTCAAAGACACCATAATAGAGGCTCAACTTAAATGTATACCTCAAATTAAAAAAACACAGTAAGAGAACCAAAAAAGTGCCACCATGTCTTAACAACCAAGTAAAAGAAGCAGTGACTGATAAAAAGACATCTTTTAAAAAATGGAAGTCAAATTCTATTTAGAAAAATAGAAAGGAACCTAAACTTTGTTAAATTAAGTGTACATATATAATGAGAAAAGCCAAAAAGGAATTTGAAGAATAGCCAGCCAAAATCTCAAAAAGTAATAACAAAATATTTTGTAAGTACATCAGAAGCAGAAAGCTGGATAAACAACCAGTGGGGCCCTTGGATGATCAAGATGCTAAAGGATCACTCAAAGATGATAAAGTGATTGCAGAGAAGCTAAATGTGAATTCTTTGTTTCACACTTCACAGCTAAGGATATTGGGGAGATTCCCAAACCTGAGCCATTCTTTCACTGTGGTTTATAACCCATCCTTTAAATCAGCTTCTGTACATAATGACTGGAAGATAGCTACTGTGATGCCAATACTTAAAAAGGGCTCTAGAGGTAATCCTGGCAATTATAGACTGATAAATCTAACATCTGTACCAGGTAAATTAGTTGAAACTATAGTAAAGAATAAAATTGTCAGGCACATAGATGAACATAATTTATTGGGGAAAGTCAATATGGTTTCTTTGACGGGGTCAGTAAACATATGGACAAGGGGGATCCAGTGGATATAGTATACATAGATTTCCAGAAAGTCTTTGAAAAGGTCCATCACCAAAGGTTCTTAAGTAAAGTAAGTTGTAATGGGATACAAGGGAAGTTCCATTCATAGATTGATAACTGGTTAAAAGACAGGCAACAAAGGGTAGGAATAAATGGTACGTTTTCAGAGTAGAGGTAACTACTGGGATCCCCCAAGGGTCTGTCCTGAGACCAATCCTATTCAACTTATTTATAAATGATCTAGAGAAAGGGGTAAACGGTGAGGTGGCATCATTTGCAGATGATACCAAACTGCTCAAGACAGTTAAGACCAAAACAAACTGTGAAGAGCTTCAAAAATATCTCACCCAACTAAGTGATTGGGCAACAAAATAGCAAATGAAATTTCATGTTGATAAATGTAAAGTAATGCACATTGGAAAAAATAATCCCAATTATACATACAATACGATGAAGACTAATTTAGCTACAACTACTCAAAAGAGAGATCTTGGAGTCATTGTGTATAGTTCTCTGAAAACATCCACAGAAAGTATCTGATTGCCACTATATAAAACCATGGTACACTCACATCTTGAATACTGAATACAGATGTGGATCTGAAAAAAGATATATTGGCACTGGAAAATATTCAGAAAAGGGCAACAAAAATGATTAGGGGTTTGGAACCACTGCCATATGTAGAGAGATTGGGACTTTTCATCTTAGAAATGAGACTAAGATGGGATATGATAGAGGTCTGTAAAATCATGACTGGTGTGGAAAAAAAGTGAATAAAGAAAATGTATTTACTTGTTCCCATAATATAAAAACTAGGGGTCACCAAATGAAATTAATAGGAAGATTGTTTAAAACAAATGAAAGGAAGTTTTTCTTCACTCAGTGCACAGTCTGTGGAACTCCTTGCCAGAGGATGTGGTGAAGACTAGGACTTTAACAGGGTTAAAAAAAGAGCTAAATAGGTTCATGGAGGTTAGCTCCAACAATGGCTATTAGCCAGGATGGGTAGGAATGGTGTCCCTAGCCTCTGTTTGTCTGTAAATGGGTGATAGGAGAGGGATCATATGAGGATTACCTGTTGTGTTCCCTCCTTCTGGGGCAGCTGGCATTGGCCACTGTCGGCAGACAGGATACTGGGATAGATGGGCCTTTGATCTGACCTAGTCTGGCTTTTCTCATGTTCTTAAGCTATGCATTTGCATCGCTGTAATTGAGTAGCTTATTTCGAACTACGTGGCACTGCATAGACATACGCTCAGGCTTTAGCTTTAACTGTAGTCACGTGTGTGTTTAGCTCCGCAGATCTCTGGTTCAATGCTGGGTGTTTTCGTCAAGAAGATTCTCTAGGACAGGGGTCGGCAAGCTTTTCATACGAAAGCACCAAGCTACATCCAAATTCAGAACAAGTGATCAACAAAAGTCGTATATGAATGCCCATTTGCATGACTGAACATATACAAGTTAATATTATTGATAATTGACATAATGATTAATAATAGCATAAATGAAACATTGTACTCACAGACTTTATTTAATGGGACTTCTGCTACTGCATCTTTCCATGCATTTCTTTGAAGTTTACATTATAGCTGGTCAAATCCAGCTTCATGCATGAATTCAGGCTGTCTTCTTTCAATTTTATGGCAGGGGGTTGAGGATGTGGGGCTGCAGGAATCTGGGCTGGAGTGTATGAGGGGCTCAGGACATAGGGTTGGGGTATGTGTGAGGTGCAGGAATCTGGGGAGGTGGGAGTATGAGGGACTCAAGGCGGGGGCTTCAGGAGTGTGATGGGCTCAAAACACAAGGTATGGGTGTGGGGGGTGTAGGAGTGTATGGCAGGGGACTGGGGATGTGGGATGCAGGCATCTGGGTTGGGATGTATGAGGGACTCAGGGCAAGAGGTTCAGGCACTGTATTTATGGTAGGGTTGGGGAACCTTTTTTGGGTCGGAGGCTACTGAGTTTGGGTGAAGGAGGCAGGGGATTGGGTTGTGACCTAGAGCAGGAGAGTGGGGTTCAGGAGGGGTGAAGGGGTTTGGATTGTGACCTTGGGCAGAGGACTGGGGTGCAGGGCCTGGGAGGGGGTATGGGCTCAGGATCAGGGGCAGAGAGTTTGAGTTATGTGGGCTAGGTGGGCAGAGAGCTGGAGGGATGGAGGTTAGGGAAAGGGTGCCAGATGCAGGTTCTGGCCAGGAGACTTACCAGTGAGACTCCAGACCAGAAGACCAGAACGTTTCTCAAGCAGGAGCCTATCCTGCCCCCACAAAGGTTTCCAGGCCATGTGCTCTGTGAATACGAGCCTGAGGGGGGGGGGGATTGGTGCATCACATGCTGCCTATTCTTGAAACAGGCCATTTTCGTTGACTGGAAACCACCCAATGGGATTGTGCTGAGGGCAGGAGCAGCTGTGAAGCACCACTCCCGCCTCCCCTCCTGGCTCACAGTTTGTGAAAAACAAATGGCCCTGCAGCCGTTTTTCTGAGCAGCATGCAGGGGAGTCTTCCTGGGGGCCTCACTGCTGTGTCCACAGGACGGATTGTTTTGCCCAGGCCTGCTGTAGTAGCAATGTGGGCTCCCTGCTGCGGGGGGAGCAATGGGGACAGGGGCTGGGCTCCAGCTTCTAAAGAGCCAGATATCTGGCTCCCTAATGAGCCATATTTGGCTCACGTGCCATAGGCTGCTGACCCCTGTGCTAGGTAATATGTGTCAATTAAAAGAGTTGATGATTACATAATTAAATGATTCCCACTAAACTTCTTGGGGAAAATATATAGTGAGACAATTGAAACAATTGAAACAGTGTAGAAGGACCATCTGAGATGGTGTGAGCCATAGAAATAATAGCGGAACTGTGTGTGTGTGGTGTGTCAGTAAGCTGCAGGAAGGTTCTATTATTGTAACACACCATGAATAAAACTTGAACAATTTATGAAACACAACAAAGTCTCCAAATTGAGTTAGGGTTAGATTTCCAAAGCACCTAAGCAACTTAAAATCCCAAGTCTAACTGACTTTCAAGGGAACTTGGGACATTAGATGGGGAGGGTTCTAAGTTAACTACAGAGAATTCTTTCAAAGGTGTTTGGTTGTTAGGTGTTGGAGAAGTGCTCAGGGTCCCACTCACCACTATATTTAGGGTTGGGAAGGCATTTTCTTTCCCCAGGTTAGATTCACAGAGACCTTGCAAAGGAGGGCTTCACCTTTCTCTGTATGGGACAGGAGTAATTTTGGATGCGTCTTCACTGCACCGTAGCTGGAAAGAAGATGCACAACTTGAGCTACGCAAATTACACATCTTATTTCAATCTTATTTCAAAATAGCTTATTTCATAATTTGGTGCTGTCTACACAGTGCCAAAATTCAAAATAACCTGCTATTCCAAAACGTCCCTTACTCTATATGAAATGATATTTACAGGGACATTGGAATAGAGAGCCCATTATATTTTGAAATAACAGGCTTGCTGTGAAGACGCAGGATAGCTATTTTGGGGTACTTTGGTATCCCAAAATAGTGTTGCAGTGTAGACGAAGCCTTCCAGCTTTAACTTGTGTAATAGTGGATTCTCTGTAACTTGAAATCCTTAACTCATGATTTGACAACTTCAGTAACTCAGTCAGAGGTTAAGGATTTATTGCAGGAGTAGTTGAGTGAGGTTCTGTGGCCTGCAATGTGCAGAAAATCAGTTTAGATGATCATGTTAGTCCCTTCTGGCTTTTAAGTCTATGAATTTATGAAATAACTCCCTCTGTATGGTTTGAAAACTCAGCCTATTCCATGTGCTGGGCACATAACTTGCATACAGCTGCCCCAGCAGCTCTTACCCAGTTGGTGGACCCCCCCCTTAAATACACAGAAGTCCAGATATTAATCTGAACATCCTGATACAGAGTCTATTATTCATGTAACATTCCCACTACCATAACCAGAGTGACATAAAAGGGCCTTAGGGGGATGAAAAATGGACTCAAGGCTCCTCTCAGTGCTGTCCTTGAGCAACATAGTCATCTCCCTCCCCCTTAGAAAATTCTGAAAAAGTCTGTCTAGGCAGTATTTCTCGTCTGAGAAGAATAAGAAATCCTGGAAACTGAACAAGAAAACCTCTTCTCAGGATATTGCCGTTTGAATTTTCATACATGGAGGGCTTGGAAAAGCTTCAGATGATCATCAATTTCATTCATTCAGATGAAAGTCCATGGACTTTTTCACCATGGACAAAAACCTGTCAGCCTTTGGAGAGTCACCTACCAGTAATATCTAGGAGCAGTGGAATAGCGCCTATCACTGTCCTCAAGTAAATTTGATAGTAGTAGCAATAATAGTTTTCATATTGTAACTTTATGTTTAAAGATCCCTCCCTGCACCAAAGGTACTAAGTTGCTCAAGGCACTGGATAGGCAATTAAAAGTCAGTCACAAAACTAGAGAGAAACACAAAGAAAGTGATGTCGGGGGAGGGCAGAACACAAGGCTAGCAAAATTCTAGTAACAGAGAGGAATGTATTCCTCAAGACCATTGTCTAGATATGAAGACTTATAATAAATCTAGGGAACCTAAAAGAGCCAGAATTTGACTTTGTCGTGCTGTTGCAATCTTAGGTTAATGACGTCCACACTGCACAGATATGGATACACATTTTGGCATTCTAAAATCCTCTAACTGAGGTGTTCACAAACTAGGACTAATCTTGAGATATACTGCTATGGTCATTGATTTCAATGTTGGTTGTAGATACTCTGCTACTCTCGGGGTCTGGCCCTGATGCTCAAAAGTAAAATATCTTTGACAGCTCAGCACACACTAGATGTTTCTTACAAATATTCTAACCATTTTTTGCCATCTTCAGAGAAGTTAATAAGGCACCAAGATTTTATTTATATAGCACTTTATATAGTACATTAGACATTCTCAATCTCAGATAGTAAAATTGTAGTTGATCCTGGGACAGCATCTTCATTACTTTCTTCTCCCTTTGCATTGCTCAGGTAACCCACAAGGAATGGAGATCACCCACAGACCCCTGTCTAGGGATGCTCCCCATGGAGTTGTAACTGGTTCCTGTATCTTCCTCCCCAAAGTCCCTGGTACAGGCAAAAGAGAATGCAGAATGTGATGTGGTCCCTCGGGGTATTTCTG
Source organism: Rafetus swinhoei (assembly GCA_019425775.1). Classification (NCBI taxonomy): domain Eukaryota; kingdom Metazoa; phylum Chordata; order Testudines; family Trionychidae; genus Rafetus; species Rafetus swinhoei. Next base: position 23,751,269 of record CM033425.1, on the reverse strand, counting down.
AAAGTTGGCACAGGGTCAAGGAGTTGAAATAGGTATGGGAAGTGTGCATGTGCATGTGCAAAAAGCTCACTATGGAGCCGAGGAGGTTGAACATGAGTAAGAGAAGCCCGAAGGACAGAGAAATGGGCCATTGTAAACAGGTGCAGCAAAGAATCAGGCTCCATATGTGTTAAAGTGAATGATGGGGATAAGGGGTGACATTTTGTGGAGAAGAGCAAAGGAGAGGGAAATAGTTAAGACAGTAAACAATTACTAGTAACTACCAAGTGCAGTTCTTTCTAATCCTTTTTCCTTCACTGTTCTACATCTGTCTATAAGTCACTATATAAAAAGTGCACACAAGATGAAATGCAAATCAAATATCACTGCACTTAAGTTACGGCAATTTTTAATATGGTTCAGAACAAACTAAACGGGACAGATTTTTGCTGCATGAAGAGTTTTGAATTTTTATTTTACTATTAGTTTTTCCTATAAATGAACTTCAAACACAGCTGAATATTGAAGAACCAAGATGTGTGTGTTTTACTGAGTCTGTATTTGCTAGGCATAGATTCTGTTTGTGATCTGGATAGGTATGTACTAATGTGGCCCATATTTTTAAATTGATAATACCCTTGCAATTGGAATGTATTTATATATAAAGATGGCATGTCCTTTTTCTATTTTTTGTTTGGTTCTTTGGGGTGGGGAATACTGTATCTTTAAATTAGGAGTATCTGAATAATGGATCTTGGGCAGTGAAAAGGCTAATGTGCTGTGGAAGAGAAGGAGTTTAATCTAATTTAGTTGGAGGGTGTCTGTCTGTGGTGTTGTTTTCTGGACTGTGGGAATAGAGGAGAGAAGCTGCCCCTGTGAATGGTTCCTCCTGAGCCAGGATCAGTGGGGAGTCCCTTAGATGCCACTGATCCGAAGCCAGGCCATGAAAAGGGGATTAAAGAAATGTTCTGATTTGCAATTCACACTAATGCACCCCGTCGAACCTTTGGTAATATTTCAAACCACATTTCAAGGGAAGTGCCCTTAAAATAGCTGGCTAAATTGTATTAGAGCAACACTATACAAACCCCTCATCCATTTATGATATGGGTTTTATGTTTTGTTTTGTTTTGTTTTAATCTTTTAACTAGTGTTGTTGCTGGTGTTTTAATGTAATTAAAACTTAGTGTATAGTGATATTCAACATTTTCATGGACTGTAGGTTATCCAACCACTAAGATCATATAATTCACCATTCTCATTATTAAGATCGTGTGTGGAATTTAAATAGGAAATATAGACCTGTTGTCATTATTACAAGGATTTTTTTTATTTATTATTTATTTATTTTAGTATGAGCTGTTTTTCTTTTAAAGGTACTATTTCCTTTAAGGATAACTTTTATTTTGTGTTTCTTACAATTAGCTAACAGAATGAAAGTGATGGCAAATAACAGGCTTTCACTATGTAACAGATATAATTTTTAAAGGTACCTTTCTTAATATTAACATGGATGGGGGAAGGGTTATTGGATCGTACTAATACGCACACTGATCTTTATTTAAAAAATAAACATATCTCTTTAATGCTTCATTAAATATGACTACAGTAGTAGCCACATAATTTTAAACTTTAGATTCACCAAAAGCAATGTACTTTGTTATGACATGCTGCTTTTGAGATAGTAATTTACAGTGTTTTTCTAAAAAATGCTTAACGTACTAATTAACTTGTAACTCTCCAAGCCTATCATTTAATTTCTCTTTACTGTTGAAGAGTCAGAGCATTTTATCTCAGAGGGATTATTTGGGTTTTCTTTAATCCCATTTCAGAAAACCTTGCCTAGCACTCTAATTTCCATTGACTTTAACATGTATGGAATAGACGCAACTTTGATTTTTAACATTAGCCGCATCAAAGTATTTTATTACCCTTTCACTACAATAAATTACACAGCATTAAACTTTGCCATGCCATTTTTTACCCTGTATATGCTGTATTACACCTACAAAATATTTAGATATGCTTTATATTGTGATATGCTTCATTAAATATTCAGTTTTAATTTTTTTGCACATGGAACACTAGCTGGACTTTGAAGTACATATGATTCTTCTGCATGTGTTGGGGACTATGTAGATGGCTATGGGGGAAATGCATCTTTCCTGTGAGTTGGCACATTATTTGAAATCATGTTTAATTATAAAGTTTCATTAAAAACCTTTTGCTTAAAATTTTGAGAGGCCTAATAAGATTTCCATTAATTTAAACATATCACTATTCCCACAACGACCCAAATGCTTTCTTTTTCCTCTTTCATCCATGGTTAAATATGTAAATAAAATGTCTAAAGTCATTCTTCAAAGAAGACAAAAGGAAAAAGAGCTGAGGGAAAAGACAGCCATAAAATTCCTCCCAATTCTCCATAACATTTGCCAGAGGGGGGCCAACTCCTAGCCAGGGCCTAGCAGCAGGGGTGCCTGGCTGCTCCATAGAATCACACATCTCAAATCCCACACACAGGAGAAAAAAAATTAAAAATAAAATATCTTTTCAGCTGGAGCCATCAAAAGGCTCTTTTCATTTATTAGTTACAGAGTTATCTTCCAGTTGCTGGTTTCTCAGAGCCCTCATTTTTTGATAATAATGTTCTGTTTGTTAGTTTCTCTGACTCAGGCTGGTTGAATGGAGGACATTTCTGGATAGCTTTCTTTTTTTTAAAATAATAATAAAAACAGAAATAAATGATCTGAAGAGGGTTGTATTGGCTAACATAATGGTTAATAGATTTAAAGTAGCACATAAAAGATCAATTAAGAGACATAACTCCTACAAAGGATAACTTTTTTCTTTTATACATTTCACATTTATATTTTCTTTTAGCCTCCAAGGAAAATAAGAAACGAAGTGGCTGTTATCAAGAGCTGTACAAAATAAGGAGACCAACTTTGGTTTTAATTTCTTTTTTCCATATTATTTCAGTATGGTTTTTGATACACAATAAAGTACTTTGTAAAGAAAAAACAACCCATCCCCACAAAAAAACCCAGTCAAGCTCAACAAAACAAACTGTATCAGAAATGTTCATCTCAAGTGTCATTTCAATTTAACTTTAAAAAAGGTGCCTTGTCCCTTATGAATGCTTTCCCCTTCACTTCCCTACTACCCCCAACTGAGCTCTCAGGAAGAGGATCTAAGGTGCATACAAATACTAAGAAAACAGCTTAGATTAATGAAGAATGGAAATGGTTCACCACACACAAATACACACATACTCAGAGCAAGAGCAATGTCACCAAAAAATAAGGCCTTTTTGTTTGTTTGCTGGTAACACTGCCTGCCTTCATAACAGTTCCCAAATGCATTTAGAAGTGACCAAAGGAAGGATCAATGTGATATGATGCAATAGTTTATCTGTCTGTTCTCTTTTTCAGAAAGATTCCTGGATCCACTGGAAAGCCATTAAAGAAAAGTTATCCACTGATTTCAAGCTCTTTCTTTTAGTTAAATTAAGGACCTTTTATTTTTAGGCAAACTTTGTCAGCATCTTTGGGGTTTCAGAAGCAAACATTACCCCTGGTTTGTTGCTCTTTCTTGGATCCAAAACCCTTATCACAATCAAGAAAGCCAATAGTTTCCTTTCTAGAGGCTGGTGAGGTATTAACTCTGACCCAGCGGGATTTGTTAGTTTCCAGGAGAATCCATGTTCATTTTGATAAGAAACAGGCACTAATGGAGAGAAGTCCTGGTTATATGCAGGTGTGAATGAAGAGAGATATTTTTCTTTCTTTGTTAATATGTTTGTCTAAAATTGAACTCAAATCAGAAAGTGAAGTTCATCTTGTAGGATTTGATCATAATGTTCCCTTCTAGCATTAAACAAAATCTATGAATAACCCATCTTATTCTGCCTGTGTCTAGATCAGTTAGTTAGGAGGAGGGAGGAAAGGAGAAGGAGTATTATAAACTAACTAAGCATTTTATTTTTGGTTACTGTTGTTTTACTTCTAGTTTCAGGAGAGGATAGAGCCTCATCCTATAGTTTTTACCTATATGGAACCCCATTAGAATCAATGGCAGTTTTACTGGCATAAGATCCCCAAATATTATTACTAAAATATAATCAAAATGATCCTAGTGGTTTTACTTTTAAAATAAAAACAAAGCAGTAACTAAAACACCCAACTCATTGTTAAAAGATCTGCCCTGCCACTTTTTCTTCTCCAAAATCTCAAGGTCTTGAATGAATTAAATCACGTTCCTGAAGGACTTTCTCTCTCTGGTCCACTCTGATTTTCTTATGTAAGGGAATCTGCCAGTTTCACTTGATGTGCACTCAGATACTGTGAGATATCCTGACTGCGTTGTTCAGTTTCAGGAATTCGACACAATCAAAGCAGAAATGTTGTAAACTGATGAGATTCTACTGCAGTGGAACCCGGCTTTTATGACTCTGTCAGCCAAGAGTTTATAGCACACTTGCCATAAAATGCATCCTCCCCACATCCTCCCTTCTAAAGCATTTCCCTGCCGCTCCTTCTCCCCTCTCAAGAAAGAGAATCAAGGAGGCACCATCTCCAACGCTCTGTCTGGGACACAAGCATCCTTAAAACTCGGTTTCCTTGGGCTTCTTTCCTACCTGAATTAGGACGGACGGCGGGTGAGGTGATAGTAGTCTAAAGAGAGAAAAAAAATCTTGTTAAACTTTCTAGGGCGGGGAGAGGGGGGAAAAAGAGAGGGCGAGAGCGAAACAAACGAGGCTTTTTTATCTGTTGTGATCAAGGAAAACCTGTAGGGGTCCTTAAGGAGGTTTCAAGGCGTTCCGAGTGATTGGAAAGTAATCACCGTGTCAGCTTCACCTTTTTCATGCAAAGTGGGTGTCGTAGGCAAGGCGGATCTTGCACAGGGTTTTGTTTTGTTTTGTTTTTTTAAATCCTGGAACACAACCACCCCCTTAAAAACATCTGCAACAGTCCCAGGACTTGCTACTACTAAGAGGACAGGAGAGATCAGAACCAGTCCTGCCTTGCAAAGCGCTAAAGGACCAACCCGTTGCAAAAACAGAAGGGGGAGGGTTTCAGCCCTTCTCCGATGGCTTAGAAGATATTTCCTTCTCCTTTTTCTCTGCAGTGGGATACGCCACCCGCGCCGCCACCTAGGGAGCAGGAAGATCGCCTAGAGACTGCAGCTCCGACCAAAAACCCTCCGGGACATGTGGAAATTGATCACTTGGATTTAACAACAAACTAAGAGCTATCGCTGTGTCTGGGGGACGGCAGGGAGCGAGCGCTGGAGAGGAAGGTCTCCGAAGTGGAACCCTTAGAGAGAAAAAAGGAAGTTTCTCGGCTCCTCGCAGTAAGTTTGGTGAGTCTATGGATGGGGGTGGCTCCAGAACGGCTGATTGTTTGCAAACTGCCCCTAGCTTCTCTCCTTCCCTCTCTGCCGGCGCCACCGGGGCTGGAAAATGACTAGCACGGACTTTTGCTGAGAGTGGCTTGGAAGCAGGAGACACGCGCGCAGCAGCTGGCTAATTAATGGCTGTGGGCTGTGCTGACCTTTCTAGCGCCGCTGGTGTCTGTCCCACGCGGCGGTGAAAGTCCCTTGTGAAAGTGGGGGGCGATGCTCTCCGGCGAGGGAGCCGTGGAGCGGCTGGACTGAACTCCCCTTCCCCAACGTAATTCGCCTGCGAAAAGCACCCGTGCTCCGACTGCACGCGTGGCTGGACGTTTTGTTGTGGCTGCAAACATGAGGCCCGAGAGGAGGAACTTCGTGCAAACTCTCCTCCTGTTCTTTCGTCTATTTTGCTTTTGCACTGGGATCAGCTCCATAGACATTGACCGCCCAGGCGATGGGAGATGCCAGCCCATAGAAATCCCCATGTGCAAGGATATAGGCTACAACATGACTAGGATGCCTAACTTGATGGGGCATGAGAACCAAAGGGAAGCGGCCATTCAGCTGCACGAGTTTGCCCCCTTGGTGGAGTACGGCTGTCACAGCCACTTGAAATTCTTCCTCTGCTCTCTCTATGCCCCTATGTGCACGGAGCAGGTCTCCACGCCAATCCCAGCCTGTAGGGTTATGTGTGAGCAGGCCAGGCTGAAATGCTCTCCCATCATGGAACAATTCAATTTCAAGTGGCCAGACTCCTTAGACTGCAGCAAATTGCCCAATAAGAATGATCCCAATTACCTATGCATGGAAGCCCCTAACAACGGATCTGATGAACCACCCAGAGGCTCCAGCATGTTGCCACCCATGTTTAGGCCGCAGAGGCCCAGCAATGGTCATGATTTGCAGCAGCACAAGGACAGCTTCAGCAGAGCCACCTGTGAGAACCCTGGCAAGTTCCATCATGTGGAGAAGAGTGCTTCCTGCGCTCCACTCTGCACCCCAGGGGTGGATGTTTACTGGAGCAAGGAGGACAAACAGTTTGCTGTCATTTGGATTGCCATTTGGTCCATCTTGTGCTTCTTTTCCAGTGCTTTCACCGTGCTCACTTTTCTGATAGATCCTCAGCGCTTCAAGTACCCTGAAAGGCCCATCATCTTTCTGTCAATGTGCTACTGTGTCTATTCAGTGGGGTACATTATTCGCCTCTTTTCAGGCGCTGAGAGCGTAGCCTGTGACAGAGACAGTGGGCAACTTTACGTTATCCAGGAGGGACTGGAAAGCACCGGATGCACCATTGTGTTCCTGGTCCTGTATTATTTTGGTATGGCAAGCTCATTGTGGTGGGTAATTTTGACTTTAACTTGGTTTCTGGCTGCTGGGAAGAAATGGGGACATGAAGCAATTGAAGCCAACAGCAGCTACTTCCATTTGGCAGCCTGGGCCATTCCAGCTGTGAAGACCATAATGATCTTAGTTATGAGAAGGGTAGCTGGAGATGAGCTGACAGGATTGTGCTATGTTGGAAGCATGGATGTGAATGCCTTAACTGGATTTGTACTCATTCCTTTGGCTTGTTATCTAATCATAGGCACTTCTTTTATTCTTTCTGGTTTTGTGGCCCTCTTCCATATCAGGAGAGTGATGAAAACAGGTGGAGAAAACACAGATAAGTTGGAGAAACTTATGGTCAGGATCGGTGTTTTTTCAGTCTTATATACAGTGCCTGCTACATGTGTAATAGCTTGCTACTTTTATGAAAGACTTAACATGGATTATTGGAAAATTGTGGCAATGCAATATAAATGCAAGATGAACAATCAGACTAAACATTTGGACTGCATGATGAATAATTCCATCCCTGCAGTAGAAATTTTTATGGTGAAAATTTTCATGTTGCTGATTGTGGGCATTACCAGTGGTATGTGGATCTGGACTTCCAAGACACTTCAATCCTGGCAAAATGTTTGTAGTCAAAGATTAAAAAAGAGAAGTAGGAGAAAACCTGCAAGTGTCATTACAAATAGTGGAATCTATAAAAAACCACAACATCCCCAAAAAACTCACCATGCAAAATATGAATCAGCATTACAGCCACCCACTTGTGTATGAACAGTATATAACGAAAACTTTATCTCAGTTTGTAGACACTTCTAAATGCCCGCAGTAGAAACATTTTAAAAGGTGCTTTTTGTCTGAGAACAGTGTTGTAAATCAAGGCAAAAATGTATCTCACTGAAATTCAGGACCTATTGATAAACTGAAGGTAAATGTACTTAGGAAAAGATGTTCAATGAAAGGAGTATTGTTAATTAAAGCAGTCTCTTCTGTTGCTAATTTGTACTAAGATATTTCATCCAGCCTTCTGATAAAAAAAACCTCTGCATAATCTTTATATGAAGCTGAGCTGGAGTTGCTACAGATTTCTAAATAACAAGATATAATCAAGTTTTATGGAAGTATGATATTTTTTAAAGAGCCTGACAGAAAATTGTGGGGGGTTTGGGAAACTTAACAATTCCACAGAGGCCTACTTTCAGTAAGTGGAAAGCAACTTCTGTGCTAACCTAAGAAAATAGAAATCCTTTACAACTCTTCTTCAGCCTAGTGGGTTTGAAGTATCTAAAATAGCTTCAATCTATAAGCTCACCAATATTCTTTCACTAAAAGAGAAACTTCCTGCATGAGACACAAACTTTGTGAATAAGAATAATGTGCAATACATTTTTTATCTTACCATGACATGAAAAGAGAAACAAGCATTTTGCTGTACATAAAGACAACAAAAGAAATCTCTTAACAAAAGAACTAAGAGGTCTAGTCCTCAGAAACCCTTTAGTGTTACATTTTGTGGCTTTTTAATGGAAATCAAGCCAATGTTATACACGTTTGGACTGATTTGTGCAAAAAAAAAAAAGTGCGTGTGGGGTGGGGTCAATTCAAAGAGACCCAAAGGGCTTATTGACTCTTTCTATTGTTAAACAAATTCTCACCATGAATAGATCAAGAAGCACTAGATTCTGCAAAGGCAAGCTTTGTACAGAGTGATGCTCTTTATCTGTGCTTGAAGGGCACAATTATTTGCTGTATATGTTTGTAATATACAGCTATTTTTCCTGCTCCATTATTTTATAAAAATAAAATACATACATTAGTTTGATAATTTTGTCTGCTCTAAACTTCCTCCATGTGCTTTGTGGTTAATAAACTTTTTTCTCAATGATTTACTAAAGGCAGATTTTGAATGTAGCATTCCAGAGTGAAGTATGTTATACTTGACACATAAGGACTGCAAGTGTAATCGGATTGACCCTTACAGTGCAAAGGGAGAATAGCAAGTTGGAAAAAAAAGAGTTTTAAGTTGCATCTTTCTATGAATCTTTGCAATTAAGAGAACTGAATGGAAAGGAGCTATCAAATAGATACCCAGTGATTTAATATTATGTTTACTAAGAACAAAGATTACAACAATGATCCTTGGTTGTAAACCCCTTTAAAATCTGCAGAGAGCACATTCAGCATGTTGAAGAGAGCTGAATTACTACAGCACTGTTTATATAATGCAACCTGTACATAACAAAGATTTGTTTTCCTGGTAATACTACTGAAAGGTAGTGAATTAATAACCATAAAGAGACTAGTAAAAGATCAGTAGAGGAAAACTGTGAACAATTTTCAGAGAGAGCATATATATAGATCTTTTGTGTAAATTGTAATGAAGTTACAACTAAAATATGACACCCCCTTCTACCCCTTTGTGTCTATGTGCCACTGTTTGGAATGAAGCTTTGTAGATGTCTTGGAAGTTAATCCTGTCAGAGTACACCCTGGTGGAGCCAAACTAGGACATGGCTCTAAACACATTTTGTTCTGAAACTACTGCATTAATGCTTTCATTCTAGTTAAGATCAGTTATGTAAGATCCTAAGGACAAGCTTCATTAAATAAGAAGCTTCAGAATACCAATTAACTTAGAAAGCCCATTGGTGTTGTTATCACCTTTCCAGTACCAGGTCTACGTTAAAAAAATGCTGTGTCCTCTTTGGGATAAAGATTAGGAGCACTTTTATAAATGATAGATATGTATTTAGAGAATGTTTTAGGCTGCAGTCTTAAGTATGGGAACAACCAAGATTATGCAATATATGGCAAAGTACACTGAGTGGTAGGTAACACTTAAAAAATAAATTGCTGCTAGTTTCTTTTCATGGTAAATGATAATTGTGGAACAGTAAACAGAATGACCAGCCTTAAAAATTAAGTAAGCATGATAGGATTCATATATTGCAGGGCAGAAAGGACTTTTGTGATACCTAGTCTGACTTCCTGCATAATACAGGTCATAGAACTTCCCCAAAATAGTTCCTAGAGCATATCATTTAAAAAGCACAAAGCCCATCTTGATTTTAAAAATGTCAGTAATAGTTAATCCACCATAATCCTTGGTAAATGGTTCCAGTTATTAATTACTGTTAAAAATGTACACCTTATTCCCAATCATCTGGAAACAAAGAGCTTAATCAGTTAACTTCAATGTGAATCCTTTAGTATTAACAGAGCAAGACTACAAGTTGTTTTTATAAAGGCACAATATCTAAAGTGTTTAGCTAGATATGTCAATTGTACGCTTGCTAACATTAGAGCAAGAAGTTTGGGTATTTATGCCCATTTTTACTGTTATTAAGTACTGCTTTTTTTTAAATCTCTGGTATTGATAAGCAAGATGTATGTCTCAAGTATATTGATGTTTTTGTTATCAACTTAGTCCTTAATATTCTGGAAATATATTTGAACCGAATGATTACCTCATAGGGCATCTATGATTCTATTCTATGATTCTATCTCTAGGATGAGTTAGCTTCAACATTGAATCTTTCTCTGTCTTGCATCCTCCAATAATTTTATGTGGATAGTATTGACAGTGCTAGTAAAAGAAGGTGGAGAAGACCATGATAGACCTCTTACGGAAATGTGGGGTAGTATGTGTTAGAAAGTGATCACTTTACAATAGGTTTCTGACCAATGATAAGAATTTAATAGAAAACTTTATTCCTGCCTTAGAATTCTACAGATTGATTTTAAAAAGTGCTGCTAATCTCTATTTTTAAGAGACATTTCTTTTTAATCCTGTTAAATTACTAAAGAAATCTTGGATTCATCCTGATTATATTCCATGGGATTTTTCCATAAAGAATTCTACGTTTGCCCCAAGGATGGATACTTTTTACATTACAGTGCACATCAACAAAATAAATATTAACCTCATTGTAAACTCCAGGGGGAAGGGGAAAAAACTCAGAAATTCATCTCTAGAAAAAGAGATTTAATGCATTCCAGTCAAATGTATTTCAGTAGTTTGCTTAGACAAAAATATCACAGAAGTCTTTACAACTAGCTAGTCACTACAGGCAATACACATCAAGAACCAAATGCATCTACCAGATATGTGTGTGCCAGTCCAATTGCCTTCAGTGGGAGTTGTGCATACACATCCGAGGGTGCCATTTGCTTCAAAGTATGTAGAATATGATGCCTCACTCAGGTTGTGTCTATTTATGTGAAAGTATCAAGTGAAAGAAAGTTACATGGATCAAGATTAGTTTAGTAAGGTGGGGAATTTGGGATCTTAGTGGATTATGTTTTGATAGTTTTATTACGGAGAGGGTAAGGAGTTAAGAAGGTGCAGGGTAAAATGTGATTTGGAAAGAATCAAACATTAAAACAACTGGGCCAAATTGTGCCTACACTTACACTGGTGTTGGTCTTTATATAACACCACTACATTTGATTTACTCTGGTGTAATTGGAAACAGAATATAGCCTCATAGCTTCAAATGTTGGCTTAAGATATGGTGCATTTGGACAGATTCTAACACCTAGAATACCACAGTATCGTGACCACTGGGAGAATACAACCCAGTTGAAATATATTGTTCAGAGCCCCTATCAGATTTTTCCAGAAGTAGCATTTCAGCTGCATGTTATTATGAGGCCATTATTCACATATGGCTGTCACCTTATGGCTTCAAACTATATGAAAAGACCAGTACCAACAATATCTGTAACACACACCCTTCTTATCCTAAACTTAAAACCCTTGGCTTCAAGGGATAGCACTGTAATGATGGGGTATTATGTGCTCAGGTGGTCTTTTGATGACAGGTGGTCTTCTAAAACAGATGGCCTCAAAGGGGAAATTCAGTGCATTTTAGTTAAAAACATTTACACATTCCTTGGGAAAAAATCTGAAATGTTATCCTCGTGTAATGTTTTTAAATATTTTGGACAGAACAGCCAAGTTATTAACACTGACAGATGATAAATCAGGTGATGCTTTACAAGGTGGGTGATGGTGATTATGTGGTCTTGGTGCTTGCTTTGATCAGAAGTGACAACCCCTCAAGGTCTGTGGTATTCAGTCTTCCCTGAAGGGAGATCAGCACCTGTTTGCACTTTGAGGCTCTTCTACCTCCCACTGCCTTCCAGCATTATTTCATCTCTCTTAACACACTTGGAGCTGATTGACTTAAAGCAAAATCATTATTCATTTACAAAACACTGCTTATTCAACTCACCCCAAACTATATTGTAGTGGTACCGTTTGTGCTGTTACAATTAAAGTGGCATCCACATTCCCTATACAAAAGCTTTATTTTCAGTTAACTCCAGGCTAAAATCAGAGTAGGTGCTAATCCAAGCATGGCTTCATTCCCTCCCCCCTCCCCCCTCGCGAGTACAGCTTGCAGCCTCCTGGACCATTCATCTTAAATTGTGCTGTTTATTTTTTTTTATGCTCATCTAGGAGAAACACAGAAACAGGTCTGTAAAACAGAGACAGGACATGGTTTGGTGTTTCAGATTTTGGCTTAATAAATGTTATTCCAAATTGTTCTTTGTCTTGCTTTTGAACTGTAATGGATACCTTTAGGAAATGGCACATCATAAGACTTTAATTCCACCAAGAGGTTTTAGTGACCAAATAAATAACAAGAATGAGGCTCGGGTGGTTTGTTAATATTGTGTATGCGGGACGTCAGCCAAAGTCTACTCTTAGTTACACAAATGTAAACTGAGTTTATGGAGTCACTTTGGAATTACACCAGTGTGTCTGAGAGAAGAGTTTGTCCCAGACATTTATAGTTGGGAACAGTACACTCTTTCTTACACTCCCAAATGTGGAGCAGTCAGGATTTTTGCAAGAGGCAAGTCTGGGCTTTGTGTGTATTTGCTGAAACAAATTATTTTAAAAAGTAATTTTTCTCCTTTTATTCTCTAGTTATATCACTGCCTTCTCCATATATCTGATCCACTGACGTCAAAGTGTTGCTAGTGAAGTTAATGCATTTCCCACTGATATAAGTGGTCTCTGGATCAGGCTTCAGCTCTTCACTAGAGCTGTGTGGGTACCAGAATTTCACTTTCATGTAAATTTCACTGCAGGTTGAATCTCTGGTCTGGCAACAGCCATAGTCCGGCATGATTTTAGTTAGCTGGATGTCCACTTATCGTGAGTGTGGCTAAGTATCCCATGGTCCCATAAAGCTTGTTTTCAGCAGCCAGTTCTGGCTCTCAGTGTTCTGTGCTGTTGTTTAGCTCTAATTAACTCCTAAATATTTTCTATGAGCCCAGTAAGCACTGGAAAAGTTGGCAATGCTGCTAGATAATATTCCTCCCGTGGTTCAGCAGATTCTCTAGGGCTACGTCTACACTGCACGATTATTTTGGAGTAAGCTACACCAAGTGCTTATAGAAATAGCACTTAGCTATTTTGAAATAGAGCATCCATACTCATTGGATGTGAATCGCATTTAAGACCACACAGAAGCATTTTAGGCAGGGCATCAGGATAGCACTCTCATCCCATGGATGCTGCCTAAGACTATCTAAGGCTCAAGTTTAAAGGGACCCCCCCTGTACAGCCATGTCGCAGGCTCTTCTCTTTTGCCTACCTCATTGAGGGACAGCAAACCCATTCTTTTGCCTGCTGTGGTTGCCCTTGTGGACACCAGCCCTCCCTCCTCATCCTGGAGACCCTCATCGGCTCTCTGAGGGCACGGCTCATGCTGCTGGATCCCACCTGTCCTCCCCTTCACACCATGCACCACTACTTCTGGCATCTGGACACCAGTTCTGACTGGTGAGACTGGCTCATCATGGAGCGGTGGGGCAAACAGCAGTGGCTCCAAAATTTCCGGATGATGAAGGAGACTTTTCTGCAGCTGTGTGAGTGGCTTGCCCCTGTCCTCAGGCAATGGGACACACTCATGTGATCTGCCATTCCTCTGGAGAAGCGGGTCGCCATCGCCATGTGGAAGCTCACCACACTGGACAGCTACTGATCCATTAGGAACCAGTTTGGCATGGGGAGATTGATCATCAGGGCCCTGTTCATGCAGGTATGGCAGTCTCAGGCTATTGTCCCAGGAGGAGGGTGAACTGCTGGAATGGGGTCCCCTAGGGAAAGGAGGGGTTGGTGGTGGTAGTGGAAGCCCCCTCCCTGGGAGATTTTTCAGTGCTGCCCTCACAAAGCCCTGCCGGAGTGGGGTGTTGCTCCTGCTATGGAGGAGGAGAGTGAAGGGAAGGCAACCTCCCAATGTCTCTGGCAAACATGCAATCCTGTTTGTTTGTTTGTCTCCTTCTATGGTGGTGAGTGCCATCAACATTGTCCTGCTGCGCAATCCACCAACCTTGGCGATGCGGATGCCATCGTCGCCGGCTTTGCCGACGTGCTTCTCCAACTGCTTGGTGACTTGACGGCACCCACATCCCCATCCGGGCATCTGTGTACATCAACTGGAAAAGATACTTTTTTGATGGTCCTACAGGCCGTCTCAGACTACCACAGCCAGTCTATGGAAATCTACATCAGGTGATCGGGGAAGGCGCACAACACTCGCATCTTCCACAATTCCAGTGTGTTCCAGAAGCTGCATGCCAGCACTTTTTTCCCCAACCACACCATCAGGGTTGGGGATGTGAACATGCCTCTCTGTATTGTGGGGGATGTGGCCTATCCTCTATTGCCCTGACTAACGAAGCCCCATCACCAGCCCCCTTGATCAATCCAAAGAACTATACATACAATGACAAGCTCAGCAGGGCCCGTATGGCCATGGAGGGTGCCTTTGGGTGTCCAAAGATGCGGTTCGATTTCCTCCTCACCTGACTGGACGTCGGGAAGTGGAACATCCCACAAGTGATGGTTGTGTGTTGTGTCCTTCACAATATTTGTGAGAAGAAGGGGGAGGTATTCCTGCCATAGAGGGGGGCAGAGGCTGACCGGCTTGGCAAGGCCTTCGAGCAGTCCTCTGGCAAGCCCATCAAGGGGCCGTGTACATCCGGAGGCCCTGAAGGAGAGTTTCTTCTAAGGACCGTGATGACTCTCTCCCCTGGGCCTCCCCACTAGCGGCCTGTGCATCACCCCTCTCTGCCTTTCCTCCCACACCCCTGCCTTCTCTCCCTTCTCCCCCTCCCCTGCAGAGACAATAAACTACACTTCTTTTGTTTGGTTGGTTTTGGAAAAAAATAAACTCTTTGATTTTTTTTTATTTGGGGTCAAAGTAACTGGGGAGGGACTGGGGAAAGAACGAGGGAGGGGAAAGAGGAGAGGGGAAAGGGGCCTCAGTTACCATGGGGGAGGTTGGAGGTATCAGGGAGGGGCATGAGCAGGCAGCATGCTGGTGATCAGGGTGTGAACTGCCACGCACATGGTGTGGCCCTGCTTCAGCATCTCCTGCCAGGTATCCCGACACAATTGAATGTCTTCCTCTAGTCTGCGGTCAATGGTCTGCTCCAGGGGCTGGAGTGTCTCGAAGTGCTCACACTGGAACTCGTCCATGGGTCTCCTGCGCCGGTGGGTCCCTCGGGGTCATGAGGCTGCCACAAGTGGTGTCAACTGTCCCCTTCTCGCAGCTGGTCTGGCTGTGGAGAACAGAGAGACAGTTGTCATCCCTGGAGACACTGTGCCTGAAGCCTAGCCCTCATCTCTGAGGGGAGACTGAAAGGTGTTGGTTGTGATGAAGGCGATGTGCTTGGGACAAGGCTGTGTGTGGCCTAGCCAGTGGGCCCAGATATCTTGATGGGGGGAGCCTCACTACCCCCACATCCCGGGGACAAGCAGGCATGGGAAGGTGCCGGCCTGACCAGGATCCTGTGGGTGGGAGGGGAGCCACGGGATGGCTGGGCTTCCCTCTGTGCCATGCACACTCTAGATCTGGCAGTGGCGGCATCCCACAGGGAGAGAACTTGTATCCCTGCCCGCTAGGGGAGAAGGGGCAAGGTGTTGGAGTGAGGTGTATGTGAGTGGCAGATGCTCCTGCGCCTCGCCATGCTGTCCCCAGGAATGGATGCTGACCAGACAGTGTGGGCATGCTCATGTGCCGTGTGTGTGTAAGTGTGTGTCTCCATGTCCCCAGCCTACTTCTAGTGGTGGCTTGTGGAGGGAGGATGTTCCACCCTGATGTCATGCATGTGGCAGGCCTTTCCAGACACCCTGTGGCCAATAGCACAAGGGTCCTCTCATGCAGCCTGCTGGGGCTGTGTGGCCTGGACTGTCGCTCCATGTGCTCCCATGTGCACAGGCTGCTGCACAGTTCCTAGGCTGCAAAAGGCAAGCGAGAAGCACGCAGCTGCCCTTTGATGCCTTCTACCTCCACCCTGTGTGCATGGGGAACGTGATGGCACTCATCTGATGAGCAGCACTCATTGTCCCGCCTTGGACAATGCCTGAGACACATCCAGAGCAAGGGGTACCGGCTCCAGGGTCAGAGCGTGGGGTACCAGCTACAAGGTCAGTAGGGTTATTGTGCTGGGCTTGTCCTGCTCCTTTTCTTTCTCCTTCTCCTCCTCTGTGTCTCTGTCCCCCATGAGGGCAAAAACAGGCATCTTGAGCCCTGAGTCCACTACCTGAGGGTGGGAGCAAGGGACTGCCCCGCCCTCTAGTATGTGGTTGAGGTCCTCATAGTAGGGGCAGGTGTGGGGTTCTGCCTCGGAGTGGGAGCTATGCTCCTAGGCCTTGGCATACTCCTGGCAGAGCTTTTTTACTTTCATCCATACCTGCTCCTGGTGGCCAGGCTGTAGGCCATGTGGCCATAGATGTCGGCGTTCTGGCATCTGGCGTGGAGATCCTGGAGGATGGTTTCATCGCCCGAGACCTCAATAAGGTCCAGGATCTCCGCACCAGATCAGGAAGGCGCACATCTTTTCCATGCTTGGGCAGGCTCCTTGGAGCTGGGAGACTGCTCCCTGGGAGCAGCAGAGTCGCTCATTTTGAGCTAACTCAAATCAGTGGCAGCTGCTGGGTAGCTCAGGGCTGTCAGGGACTGCTGTCTGACATGAGCCCTTTCCCCGGATGCTGCAGCTTTAACAGGTTCAGGGGAAGGGGGGACTACAGAGTTTTGATGTGTGTAGACAGAGTGGCCAGCAGGGGCATCGTGGGAAGGGCGAGAAGCCAATTATTCAAGATAACTCCAGCTGCCTTATCTACACAGGCACTATTCCGAAATAGCTATTTTTGGAAGAGGTGTCATTCTTCGTGGAATGAGGTTTACAAATGCAGAAATAAACAAAAATTTATTTTGAAATAATGGGTTGGCTATGTAGATGCATGCATAGTTATTTCAGAATAATGGTTGTTATTCTGAAATAATGCTGCTGTGTAGATGTGCCCTAGTTCAGCATCAGTCTGGTCCCAAAGGGCTCCAGACTGCGGAGGTCAATCTGTATTTCAAAATTTGTTTTCATTCTAAATCAAAATGAAATATCTAATTTTGAAATTTTCCACAAAATAAACATTTAAAAAGTGTTCAGATTCAATTCGAATAGTTTCTATTTCAGCTTTTAAAACTTTATATATAAATAATATAAAATAAATACTTAAGTAAAGTTGTTTAAAAAGTTACAATGTTCCATTCTCATAAACTCAACACAGAACCTTGTCAAAACAGTTCCTTTTGGTTTGTTTTTAATAAAATTTTATTAACGTTAAAACATTTCCACTGAATGTTTTAATTTTGATGTATTGACATTTTCCTAAGGAAAACTTTCCATTGGAAAAATTTCGACCAGCTTTAATACCCACTCCTGCATCACAGACACACCCGCTCTTCTCCTATGGGCTGAGCTTGCAATTCCAACAAGAAATGAAGGTGCATAACACCATGTTATCTGGATCTTTTTGGGTCATATCAACAGATTGTTTTGGGCTCAATCCTAGCTTAAAATGTAAATTGTATCAGGCCCTTTGTAAGCAGGTTGGGAAGTGGTCTCATTTGGCAATTATTATTCGGTATTATTTACATAACAGAGGCATTGCCATCATGGTATTGACATATACATTTCTCAGTACCTTTACATATAAAATAGCCCAGCCCCATTGATTTCCATGGGCAATATACCTTGTAAGGAGTAATGGGGATATGATGAAGTTGTTTAAACAAATATATTTCAATGGTAGAAAAAAAATTGTGTGTCTGAAAACTGTAGGTACTGGGGGTATTTTTTTTTAAAAGGTGGTACTTATAATTTTTTTTAAAGGGGTACTTTATTTTTTTTAAAGGTTGAGAAACACTGCTCTAAACCATTCGTTTTGGCCTCCCTGGTAACAGGGACCAAATCAGGTAGCAGTTTTGGTAAAAATATATCAGATATGTGCACACAGTGCCCGCTCTACCTCAGCTGGTGCTGGATAATCAGGGCCTCAATTCTAAAGGAGTTGGCATTACTAAGGTGATAGATCCCCCACGTTTTGTTGTGGATTTTCAAAAGAAAATGCTGGTGTTTTCTATAGGTCACCCCATCTCCCAGTCCTAGCAGAGACTTGGGATTAACATGGCTTTCTCAACTAAAAGTCTTATACATGTCCAGACGTTGTGATTGTGAATACCTGGTGAGGCAGTCTGCCAAAGGCAAGGCTGGCCTTGAATCTTGATATCTATGGCTTCAGTTGAATGGCTTGTGTGAAATTTGGAAGAGAAGCTCAGAGAAAACTCTCTCCTTTACATCAGGATAGAATCTCACGGCAGCCTGAAGGAAAAAGTCCTCGTGGCAGACAGAAAGCCGCGCTTGCAGTGTAACCTCAGCCTTAGGCTGCTTATTGCTTCAAGTACCTTCAAGAAAGTGAGGGCAATTCCCGTGTGTTAGTTTTATTTTAAAGTTTTTCTGAGTGTTATTTTAACAGACAAATTAATCTCTTACATTCACTGACATAGCAAAGGCGGTGTGAGGAGGTAATTGCCCCTCTGCTCCCCCTATCATCCCTTGGCTTGCCTGCTCCTCCTCCACCCACCACCGCCTGCTGAAGCCTCTTCCCCACCTCTCAGCCCCCAGCCCCACCCCCGTACATTTTCAACAGCGTGATAGTGCCCGCCCCAGACTGGAAGGGGTAGGGGAAGACGTGGTACAAACTCCCCACTTCCTCCCAGGGTTGGGCTCAGCCATGCGCCAGGTTTGGGGACTTGTCTCATGGTGGCGGGGGGAAGGGAGCGCAAATTTTGCTTTTGCCCCTGGGCGCATAACACCCTCACTAAGCCTCTGCTGTCTCCTTTTCCTTCACTGATCAGCAACTCTCTTTCCCTTCCCAGCTCTTACACTGCAGATCAGCCTTTCTCATTTCCATGTGCCTTTCTTCCCTCACTCTCCTTTTCAGCAACCCTTTGAATCTCTCATTTGCCCACACAAAGGGTTCTGTGGTTGTGACCACTAGTTTCAGCAGCTTTGAACTTTTTGTAAAGGTTAACTAAGAACTGTTTCAAAACTTTTGTTTTATCTTTTTTTTTTTCAGTAGGACGGGGGTAGCAAATAGACATTAGAATCCAACAGTGCTGGTGAACCCAGAGAACCTCTAAGGAGGGCAGCAGATTCTGAGAGGGAGCATTACACCTAGAAACATTTCTTTGTTTCAGAAAAGTGACATTTGTTTTTTTGTTTTTTTTTATGGATACATCTGGACTGCAGAGTTTTATCAGAAAAAGATATGCAAATTGCAAACCGCAATTTGCATATCTTTTTCCACTTTTTTTTTTTTTCTGAAGAGGCTTTTCCAAAATTTGGCCCATCTACATTGGGCCAAATTTCAGAAAATCCTCCTCTTTCAGAACATCCCTTATTCCTCTTACCGAGAGGAATACAGGCATGTCAAAAGAACGCTACCACTTTTTCGGAAACTGTTCCAAAAAAGCAGCTGCATTCCCTGGATGTGGCAAAGCTTTTTCCAGGATACAGTATCCCAGAAAAACTCTGCAGTCTAGACATAGCCTTAGTTTTTTTCTTTTTTCCCTTTTTTTCTTTTTTGCGTATCACCATCTGAGACTGACATTCATCCATGAGAAATAACAATGAGACTCTACTCTAGTTGATCTGTGCATTTTATCAAAGTTTGATATCAGTTTAACTTTCAAGAAATATTAGACTCTATCCCTGCATATATTATTTAATAAAATTGTAAAGCATGGGACACAATCAATAGCATGATTTAATAAAATGAGAAATCATGATGCTGAAATTTGAGCCTTTTATATAGTTTTGATACTCATTTATATCCTTTTCCTTTTTAATTTTTTTACTATTTTAGCAGAACTGTCAAAATTTTCTTAATTTTCAGTTATCAACCAATTTTACTGTCAAAAATTGAATTTTTATGGGGGAACAAAACCCTAGAAATTAAACCAAAATTTCTGGGTGTTTTTAGGTGTTTTGACAATCAACACATTTAAGTGGAATTTTGATTTATTTAAAAACAGTTTTTTTAAATGTTAAAAAATAACTTCTAAAAATTTTTTTTGGTGAGGATAGAGTGTAAGCGGGAAAGATTCCAGTTCTACTGTTAGATCAGGCATTGTTGTCATACTTATCACTTTCCTCTATATCTCACATTGCTGAAGCATGTTCATTTTTTTAACTCAGACATGTTGGATTTTCAAAAGCACTTAGCTCTGGTCTACACTAGAACTTTTTTTCAAAATAACTCCCCTACCCCAAGTCGAATTTATAAGCAGAGTGTCCACACTACCAAGCCCATTATTTCAAAATGATGGGCTGTAGAATTCAAAATCTATAGTCATGCTTTTCATCAGGAGTAACACTAATTCTTAAATAGTTATTTCGAAATAACAGTAGTGTGGATGCTCCGGTGATGCTATTTCAAAATAATTATTCCCCAGAGTAATTCAGACTAATTACTCCCCAGTGCTTCCTGGGGCTCTAAGTCCAAGATAGCAAGTCCACATTAATAGAGCCTACCTCCGACTAATTCGGAGGCTTCCCCGTACTTAGGACATGCTAGTTTGACTTTGTTAAATCGGGAGGTCTTAAATCAAATTTAGTAATTTCAGAATAGTTTCCTAGTGTAGACATGGCCTTATGTTTCATTGAATATGAAAGGGAAAGAGCCTCCTAAGGACATTGCTACACATAGTTGTATTACAATTTAACTAGATCAATTTTGAAATAGATATGGGTAAATAGGAGCAACTCCTTAGTGTTGACATAGAGATACAGTAAAATTGTATTTGTATTTTGATTATTTCTATACGTTTACCAAAATGTAGATCTTGTTAAATGAGTACAAATTTGGGCAGAAACCAGCCCTAATTTCACTTACATAGTTTTGAAATTTTTAACTTGTATTATAAATTAAATTAGAATGTCTTCTTGTCCTTTTTTTTAGGCATTGGTCTTTTGTAAAACTGGTTCATTTTTACATAAATTCAGTTTTCTTGGCCATTTGTTAGTTTCTTATTTTATTAGCCATTTTTAAGATGCATATTTGAGCCTGCTTCTGAGTTCCAATGTTTATGGAGCTGTGAGTTTTATAATCACAAACTCTGGAAGATTAGGGCCCAATGGTGCAAAACACACAGGCTTTGTTTTAAGCATGTATGTAATCCCATTGGCTTCAGTGGGGTGACACACATGTTTATTAAAGTTGAGATGTGTTTACATCCTTTGCTGCTTCAAGGCTTAAACCTTTTCTCCTATTTTAGAAAGCCAGACAATATACTCATGTCAATTAACCATAAGGAAGAGATTTTCAAAAAAGATACAAAGAGTTTAGGAGCACAAGTCACGCTTTCACTGGGATTGTGCTGCAACTGAAAATCTCTTCCCTATTGTCTATAGGGCTGCTGACCTGAAATGAAATACTTGTCTTGTTCTACATCCACAGTTTCATGCATTTGCTGAAGTGGGTCCTGTATACTAATGTAAAGTGTAACTTGAGTTTGCATTGTTATCCCCCAACACAATTTCCAAGTCCATTAAATTCAACTGTTACTTTTTGATAGTGATAAGGTTGTGTCTCATATGAAGCAAATGTTATTTGAACCCTGTTATAATTATGGAGGGGGAACCAGTTCAAAAATAAAAACAAACAAACAAAAATCTGACATGAAATTTTCCCCATAGTTTGCCCTGAACTCAAGCTGACCATTTTATGAAGTTTATAAAACTTATCATGACCCTTCCCTCATGTTATTTTACATCTTCATGCACTTCGGCTCTTCTAGATTCCAGCTGAGATTGGAACAGATATGCCTACATATTAGATTGATGGCAGTTATGGCCCAATCAAAACCAAGACGTTTCCAAGAACATTTTGGCAACTTATCTGATCACAATATCCAAT
This sequence comes from Rafetus swinhoei, assembly GCA_019425775.1. Classification (NCBI taxonomy): domain Eukaryota; kingdom Metazoa; phylum Chordata; order Testudines; family Trionychidae; genus Rafetus; species Rafetus swinhoei. The sequence goes on along the minus strand of CM033425.1, from coordinate 23,729,278 downwards.
CATTTTGAAACTTGCCTATTACTAATAATAGCTCCCTTACTTTAATCACAAACCATGATATTAAACAGCATTTGAGAAGTGTTTTATAAAGAGGCAAATGTAATCCTTGTAATTTTTTGCCTCTTTAGATCGTTGCCAAGAAACAAAAATTCTCTGTGAGGAATTGTAGCTTAAAAGGGAAAGGAAGTCATTTAAATATGGACCAATTTTTGCTTTCCCCTTCTTTCCACCTACATACATTTATTTGCCTTGCACCAGGCCTGAAAATCAGTGGATCTGCTGCACTACCACTGAATGAAAGGTAAGAGATGAGAAGAAACATGGTGTTGCTAGCTGTACCAGAAATTTCATCGACTCCTGTCTTCCTGGGCTTGCACATTTCATGGATAGTGGGAGAGTGGGGGGAAGGCATCTTTGCAGGTCCAGTTAAAAGACTGGAAATACTAAATTCCTCCAGGAGGTGCCAGCATCATGAGAGGAAAAAGAAATAAGCATAGAAAGTGATGAAGATAAAGTGCTAAGTGAATAAAATAGCAGGAAGGAAAGAGGGAAGGCATGGTCAATCCCAAAGGAGTTGTCACTGCAGAGATCCAAGGGTAAAAAAAAAGAATCATAAGTGATGATTTTTTTTTTAGTGGCAATATCTGGGTTCCAGGAGCCTTGATTCTCATGTTATTGCTGGGACCCACCATAGACCCCTATCTCTTACTGGTACTGGACATAAAAGGCCAACAGTATTGACTCCCTGTCCACACTACTTTTACCAATAGATCCCGTGCCTCTTCTAAAAATTACATTACATGCAGGTTGTTAGGCTGAACTAATTAATGAATGGATGACACTTTTATTAGAGTGGGAGAATGAGGTCTTTATTTTTGGGATTCTTGAATCAATTTATGAGTTGAAGTCAGCTGACTAAGATTGAAAACAAAAGTGTGTTTACAAAAATTACCTTGAAAACTCATGTATATTACCTTTGATGGCTTAGTCAAGCAGTAGCTTTGTACTGTAGAGATAAGATAACATGTTGATGACACAAAGAGCATTTTGCTTTATAAACAATTGCCCACCTGCCATTTTGCAACAAGTTACAATGTGGCTGGGAGGAAAGATTTGATAGAAAATCAAGTTCAGAACTTCAGTCCATAAAAAGTTTTGTAATCTCAGTTAACCATTCTGAGCAAGAAGGTTCTATGAGATGCAATAAAAGAAATATGCATCTTTTTCAGTTTTCATTGCTAGGACTTTGAAGGGATGTATATTCTAAGGCTTCCATTATTTTAAATTCCTGCTTGATCACAGTTTCAAAAACTGAAATTTACTCAGGGTTCTTGATCCACTGGCACCAAAAATGGCCTTTTCAAGGCACTTGTACAATATGCTTCATTACTGCTTTCTGTAGCAACTAAGGTTGGTTCCATATGGAATACTGCACCTAATACCCTTCAAATAAGATCTGGGTTTTTAGTTATGGGTACGACCAGATGGCCAACACCAGTCGCCACAGGGATGGAGCAGTCGCCAACATTAGGGAGGAAGGATAAAGGATTCCCTGAAGGAAGGTGGGTAGGTTGGTTCTGGAGTGGCCTAGGGGACATGGCATTTACCTGGGGAATACAGGGGGGTGAGTTCAAGTCCCACCTCCAGCAGTGCCTCCAGCCCCATCCTGGAAGCAACCAGACAGCCAACACAGAATAAGAGACTCTCCTGGGGTTGGGTAGGTTCTGGAGTGGCCATAGGGATAGGCCATTTGCATGGGGAGCATAGAGTGGTGGACTCAAGTCCTACCAACCTGGGCAGCCATCACCAGTTGCCCCAGGGATAGAGCTGGCCACAGCATTAGAAAGGCAGCATAAGGGACAATCCAAAAGTAGTGAGATCAGGAGGGTTGTGGAGTGGCATAGAGGATAGACCATTCACATTTTGGGCCAGATCCTGAAATCTTTATTACAACTGAACATGTGTTTAAGCTAATAAGTGACAAGATTCTGTTGTGAGTGCTCATGTGGAGTAGGATATATACTATGCAAGAAGTATCAGTGGGATTAACATGCTCCAAGAGTAAGATACTTCTCTTGACTACTTGACTGCAATACGAGTGCATGCCAGTGCACCACTAGCAGATATCAATGTAGGATTGGGGCTATAGAGAGTATCACTTTATCTTCTGTGGGAAGGAGGCAGATTAATCCTATCTAACACTACTTTGGATCTCACAGACAGAAATTCTATAAGGATAAAATATTGGAAAGGGATAAGCAAGTTTCTAGAAGTCATTGTTAAAATTCTAATTATTGTATTCATTGTATTCATTGCAGAAATTCTACCTCTGTGAGTGTGTGAAGGGAAACACTGGAACAAATGGGCCCAATAGAGCCTCTGGCTCATGATTTCTCAACCTGGGGCAGTCACAAATCTCTGGGAGGTCACAAGGAGAAGAATAGATGGCAAGGGTTGTCCTGATATTTTTTCTGTTGTAGCATAAGGTCGCACTATGAAAAGGGTTGAAAACTTCAGTCCCAGTGTATTCTGGTGCAGGATCAGGATCAATATATGTGGCTTAGCTCAGTCTTTCACTTTTGTTTTATATGCAGTTATTATTGGTGGTAATGTACTTTTGGTTTGTTATACTGAAGATGAAACAGCACATTTCATCTCTAGATGTAGAAACACTTTGCTTGGATAGTGCCATACAGGAGCCTGATTTTACAGAAGCAGAGTTACATCAGTAGCACAACCAGGAACAGAAGGTAAGCTATCCAGCACTTTTCTAAGGCCAGTAGGCCCTAATGCAAAACCAGTCTCAATGTAAAGACTCCCATTAACTTCAGTGGGCTTTGATTCAGACCCCTAAACACAGCTAACCTAAATAATGAATGGGTTAAACTTAAAAAACAACAAATGATCTGGTAGCACTTTATAGACGAACAAAACATGTAGCTGGTATCATGAACTTTTGTGGGCACAGCCCACTTCTTCAGATGACCGGAGTGTTGGAAGTCCAGAACCAAGAATAAATAAGGAAAGCGGGGGAAGGAGAAGGAAAAAAATTGGAGGGGAGAGGGGAAAAAAGACAGTAGGTAGATAAGTTTCAAAGGTGGATAGATAAAAAGTTTCAAATTGTATGGCCACTCTTCAGCTAGGTATTTACAGTGTCAAATAGTATGTATTTAAAATGCAGCCTTAATCAAAACTATCCCTGTCTGCAGGAGGACTCTGAATGCAGGAGGCTATAAAATTCTGGTTACTTGTCTGATGTTTTTGATGCAACAGACAACTGCAACTGGCCATTAAATAAATTAATCTAATTTACATAACAAAAGGTTCTTTGGACATTGGAGCAAGGAGGTTTCTTTGAAATGCACATTTTTTTCTGTCACCTATAGAGAGAAAAAGGGCCAAGCAGTTTAGAGATTGACTCCAGTTCTTAAAGGAAAAGAAAACAATACACATAAAGGTAATCTATTATATATTTAGAGAGTTTTTCTGTTTGATCAACAACTCCTTGTAAACAGTAAGGCTGCATCTACACTGCAGTGCTATTTGAGGATACTGGGGGTATCCCAGAATAGCTATCCCATGTCTTAACAACAAGCCCGTTATTTCAAAATATAATGGGCTCTCTATTCTGACGTCCCTGTAAACCTCATTCCAAGAGGAGTAAGGGACGTTTTAGAACAGTGATTTTATTTTGAAATAAGTGCTGTGTAGACATCTCCAAATTATGAAATAAGCTATTTTGAAATAAGATCAAAATAAGATACACAATTCATGTAGCTCAAATTGTATATCTTATTTCAATCTACTGTGCAGCGTAGATACACCTTAAGAGTCAGGACCACCAAATTCAGTATTGAGCTTCCTTTTATCATAACTTTAAAAAGCAAGGTAAGGGCTTGGTTGCACCAGAAAAATGGGATGCACCTGGAATGGGATGGCTTCTCACAAAACCATAAAAAAAAAGGCAGAATCACCAGACGGGTGTCAGGCTGCCTAGGGCGTGTGCCCGCTTCAAAGACTGCACCAGCCCCAAGCCTCCCACCCACTGAATGCCCTTTAGGGAGGATGTGTGTGTGGGGGGGTGGACTGAAGCGCCCCACTTTTAATTCATATGGGAGCCTTTCTGGCTGTTCCCCTTTGTCAGGGAGTTGAAGGAAAGTGCATAGTTTGCTTTATTCCTCACTGTGGCTGGGGAGTGCACTGGACAGATGAACCTGGACCTGCCCAGGCCAGGGGACATGGACCCCTCCCCAGCTGTGCCCAGTGGAGCTGCAGCAGCCATACAGAGGCACTTCTCACCAGGCACCAAACTGCTGCAATGAGAGAGGGCTGGGGTAGTCTTCGCTCCCTGGAGCAACCTGAACACTGAACCCCCCATCCCCACCCCCAGAGCAATGATTTAAATGAAGCATGGACATTTTCATTTTATTTTCCAAAAACAAAAATTGAGTTAAGGACCTGAGCCATGCTGGGTAAATCTTCTGGTGCAGGCATAAAGTGCAAGGCCAGAGGATGAAGCTGCTGCACTACCAGCACTAACATTAGAGCCTGCTGTGATTTCCTTTCGTTTGCTCTCTTTCTCCTGCATTGCCCACCTCTCTTCAGTTTCTTTGGCTCCTTGGTGCAGTGCAGTCATCCAGTGTATCCTGTTGCTAACTGCATCTTCAGAGCTTGTAGTATCAATGCTAAACATTTTAAAGTTTCTCTTGGATCAGGCCCTAAATGGTCCAAAAGACTTATAATAAAGGTAGCAGCTTAGGGTAGCAGCTAAGGTAGCTACTGTGAGGCTACGTCTACACTGGCGTGATCTTGCGCAAAAACTCTAGCGCAAGAGTTCTTCTGCAAAAACTCTTCCAGAAGAGAGCGTCTACACTGGCATGTGCTTTTGCGCAAGAGATGTGCTTTTGCGCAAGAGCATTCATGCCAGTGTAGATGCTCTCTTGAGCAAGAAAGCTCTGATGGCCATTTTAACCATAGGGCTTTCTTGTGCAAGAAATTCATGTTGCCTGTCTACACTGGCCTCTTGCGCAAGAACAGTTGTGCAAAGGGCTTATTCCTGAGCGGGAGAGTCAGAGTTCTGGTGCAAGAAGCCCTGATTTCATACATTAGAACATCAGTTTACTTGCACAAGAACACGCGGCCAGTGTAGACAGGCAGCAAGTTTTTGCGCAAGAGCAGCTGCTTTTGTGCAGGATCGCGCCAGTGTAGACACAGCCTGAGTGTTTGCCCCTATATGGTGTGACAGAGCTCCAGCACTGCTAGTTGGTTAGAAAATGCCTCAGAGGCTCACTATGACCCTCAGTGTAATCTCTCTCCCTTTACTGAGCCACCTTCATCATGGGCCAGTCAAAGTATTTGGGGTGAAACGTCTCCTTAGTCCCATTCTCCCCACTCAAGGGTAGTCTCTGTAATGGTGTGGGAAGGGCTGGGGGGAAATCCAGGCCCACTTTCAACTCTGGGTTCTGGCCAAGGGACCCTAATGGCAGTGGCCACAGGTCATGTTTTCTCCTCCACCAGAGCTGCAGCCATCCCTGAGCCACTTCCTCAAAAGACCCCTTCCAGCTCCTTCCTCCCAGTACAGGACTAGGTCCTTTCTGCTCTTCCACGCCCCCACTTTTTCTCTCCCAGTCCTTGGCCTCCTACCCCTCCTGAAGGGAAGGCTTTTAAATTAGACCCAGCAAGTCCTTAATGGGCTGCAGGTGTTCTGATCAGTCTGTCTGTCTTGCTTCTGGCAAACTCTTAAATGGCTTGAAGATCCTCCTGATTGCTCTGCAGCAGCCCCTGTGAACAGAAAATGATTCATCCTGTGGCCAGATATCTACCTTTGATCAAACTACTGCAGCCAACTGGTCTGGGTCTGCCACTGTGGCAATTGGTTAACTGGTTGATTTTATCATGCTGCCTGTTTAAGTACATCTTATCAATAATGCTGTACTCAATGGCTGCGTCTAGACTGGCATGATTTTGCGCAAATACTTTTAACGGAAAAGTTTTTCCGTTAAAAGTATTTGCGCAAAAGCGTTTCTAGATTGGCATGGGTGCCTTTGCACAAAAGCGCTTTTGCACAAAAGCATCCGTGGCCAGTCTAGACGCGATTTTGCACAAGAAAGCCCCGATCGCCATTTTAGCCATCGGGGCTTTTTTTTCAAAACAATTCTGGAGTTGTCTACACTGGCCCTCTTGCGCAAAAGCATTTGCGCAGAGGCTTTTGCGGGCGTCATTGTATTTTGCACTGATTTTGTACATTACAAAGTCAGTGCTCTTGCAAATTCAAGCGACCAGTGTAGACAGCTGGCAGCAGTTTTTGTGCAAAAGCAGCTGCTTTTGCGCAAAAACTTGCCAGTCTAGACGTGGCCAATCACTCTTTCAACCAAGGTATAAGAGAAAATACTCTCCTGTAGTGAGCAGGGGTGGCCACGCACTGACTCAGAGGGGGAAGAACCCCTCTCTGAGCCTGGGTGGGCCAACCCTTGTCCTGCTCCTTTAACCCCCTGGAAGCCAAGGGGTGGGGCAAGTAGGATAAAAGCCCGCCCCAGGAGCTTAGTAAGGCCCCAGCCATGGGAGGAAGCAGAGGCTTGCCCTAATCTCCTGAGCAAAGAAGCCACTAAAGACCTCGCTGAGGCTGAGGACCGGCCCAGACCCCCACTGAAGGGTTCAGGCTATGACAACCCTGAGAACCTATGCAAGTGTTGAGCTAGGTAGATGCTGAGGGGGAGTCTGGAAGTGTCCCAGGACAGGCCGACAATAGTCAGGTTGACCTCATTGTCCTGTAATGTGTCAGTGTGTTGTGGATCAGATCCCCACTGACCTCAGTGGCAGCTGGCGGGTGGGGGGGATAGAGAGAGAGACCCCGAGAAACCAGGCGAGAGAGAGAGACCCCGAGAGACTGACCAACAGAGAGAGATCCTGAGAGAGACCGATGCCCCTGATGCCTGTGGTAGTATGGGACATTTACAAAGGGGCTGGACCCAGGTGGATGGGAACTTTGGCTGGGTTTGTACAGCAGAAGCCCTGCCTGCTGTTCAGGCCCAGCCATGCTGACAGCTTCTCTAGGGGTAGGCCCATGGGAAGTTATGGCCCTTCTTGATTCAGGGTGTGGGCAAATTCTGGTACAGAGAGGGATGCTCCCAGACTCCACAGTGATGGAAGGGGAGCTCCAATTCCAATGTATCCATGGAGATATAAAGGCTAACCCCTTGTGCTAGGTTTTCCCTGATGATAAATGGGGTGATAGTAGTAGGGATAGCCACTGTCCTAGCCTATCCTATCATTCTTGGCAGGGACTGGCTGAGGTTAACGAGCTCCTCCAGGAAGTGAGTTTCTGAGGTATGCCTACTTGGGTTGCACTGGAAGGGGACCCCGTGGAGAAGGGCAAAGATAGCCCAGAGGCTGAAGAACCTCTGAGAGAAGCCAAAGAGGGGCCCTCCATGACAGACAACCCAGAAAGCCCAAAAGGATCCCATGATGCACCTAGGGAGGATTCTAGGGCAGCCAGTGTGGCTGACTTTCCCAAAAACCAGCAGGATGATCCAACTCTATAATTCCCCTATTACCAGGTGACCCGTGTTAACAGGGCTGTGATGAACCCCCAGCAACCTGAGCTATGGCCCAACTTTGAGCTGGTGGTGGACTTTCTGTACTGGGCATCCCGAGATCCACAGACCCAAGAGATCCGATCCAGTTATTGGTTCCATGCTACCACTGGAGATCTATTTTAAAACTAGCCCACAATATCCCAGTGGCCAGCCACCTGGGGCAAGACAAAACTCTGGCTCAAGTTCTCTCACTGGGGATCTACCAAGAGGTGAGACACTACTGCCACTCCTGCCCTGAGTGCCAACTGGCCACATATGCTGAGGTCCAGAAAGCCCCATTGGTCCCTCTTCCAGTAGTTGGGACCCCCTTCAAACATGTTGCCCTTGACTTAGTGGTACCACTATCATGGAGCAAAGCAGGATATTGATACATCCTGGTCCTTGTCAACTATGCAACCCGCTTCCCCAACGCTATCCTAGTATCAAACACTGGAGCCCAGACTATTGCTTCTAAACTAGTGAAAATTTCCACCTAGGTGGGGCTTCCTTGGAGTTGCTGATGGATCAGGGGACCAATTTCACCTCCTGACTACTCTGCCAGTTGTGCACCTTGCTGGGCATACAGATGCTGCAGACATCAGTGTACCACCCCCAGATTCATGGGTTGGTCCCGGCCAGATAGGGGTTAAGTAGTAGCCCTTTTCACCTGGGCTCATTTGAACTGTGGACTGTGAGTTGTTTGTCTGCCCCACCCCACATCAGGGCCTGGGCCTACTTAATCTGCAAATGGCGTTTGTTTGTTGGCCCTGTCCTGCACCAGGGCCTGGGCTTACCCTAGGTACTATATGTGATTCCCTGCCCACCCTACACTGGGGCTTGGAAGCACCTAAGGACTGAAATTGTGTTGGTTGAGTGCCCTACCCTATACTCAGGGCCTGGGGTTTATAGGGAACCATTGGGCATTGTTTTATGGGCCTGAGCACAGATCATAAGACCAGCCATCCTGGGTCAAACTAAAGGTCCATCTATCCCAGTATCCTGTCTGCCAACAGTGGCCAATGCCAGATGCCCCAGAGGGAGTGAACAGAACAGGGAATCATCAAATGATCCCTCTCCTGTCATTCATTTCCAAACAAACAGAGGCTAGGGACACCATTGCTTCCCATCCTGGTTAATGGCCACTGATGGACCTAACCTCCATGAATTTATCTAGCTCTTTTTTGAACCCTATTAAAATCTTAATCTTCACAACATCTTCTGGCAAGAAGTTCCACAGGTTGATTGTGTGGTGAGTGAAGAAAAACCTCCTTTTGTTTGTTTTAAACTTGCTGCCTATGAATTTCATTTGGTGATCCCTAGTTCTTATATTATGGGAACAGGAAAATTAATTTTCCTTTATTCACTTTTTCCCACACCAGTCATGATTTTATAGACCTCTGTAATATCCCATCTTAGTCTCTTTTCTAAGCTGAAAAGTCCGAATCTCTCTACATATGGTAGCCATTCCAAACCCCTAATCATTTTTTTGCCCTTTTCTGAATCTTTCCAATGCCAATATATCTTTTTGGAGATAAGGCAACCATGTCTGTACACAGTATTCAATATGTGGGTGTACCATGGTTTTATCTAACCCCTTTTTAATGATTCACAACATTCTGTTTGCTTATTTGACTGCCACTGCACACTGAGTGGATGTTTTCAGAGAACTATTCACAATGACTTCAAGATCTCTTGAGTAGTTGTAGCTAAATTAGTCCCCATGATATTGTGTATATATAGTTGGGATTATTTTTTCCAATGTGCAATACTTTACATTTGTCAACATGAAATTTCATTTGCCATTTTGTTGCCCAATCACTTAGTCTGGTAAGATCTTTTTTGAAGCTCTCCATAGTCTGCTTTGGTCTTAACTATCTTGAGCAATTTGGTATCATCAGCAAATTTTGCCACCTCACTGTTTACCTCTTTCTCTAGATCATTTATAGGGTTGCCAGATGGTTTAACCAAAAATACCGAACACTCCCCCCCCGCCAAAAAAAAACCCACCAGGAAAATATCTGTTGGGGGGGCGGGGAGAGACCAAAGGTTTTTTTGGTTTTGTTTGTTTGTTTGTTTGTTTGTTTTTTGCTTAATAAAACAGCATTAAAACAGCATGGCCCTTTCAGTGCATGCAGTCAGACTAGGGATAGGAACAGGGGCAAGGTTGAGCACTAAGACCCAGGGAAGGCATTGCTTCTCCTTGGTCTTTAGGTTTTTTTTGCCTACGGCTATTTTGTTTTCTAGATCAAGCTAGAACACAGCTTCCCTGTGGAACCAGGTAAGCAGGAGGTCCGGGGGCGGGCGGCGTCGGAGGCCAGGGGCTAGGCCCAGTTGCTGAGTGTTTCGTAGGGTTGCCAGGTGTCTGGTATTTTTGCCTCCCGGCAGGGAAAAAAGCCCAGAAAATACTGGACATTTTAGGTGTCTGGTATTTTCTGAATCTTTTTACCGGAAAGGAGGCGAAAATACCACACTGTCCGGGTCAATACTGGACACCTGGCAACCCTAATCATTTATAAAAAAGTTGAATAGGATTGGTCTCAGGACAGGCCCTTGGGTAACACCACTAGTTGCCTCTCTCCTTTCTGAAAACTTACCATTTATTCCTACCCTTTATTTCCTGTCTTTTGACCAGTTATCAGCTGTTGTGGGTAGAAAACTGGAAGACTATTATATTTCAAGGAGTTAGTGAATCTTCCAAGTCCTCATGTCTGCAAACTAGAAAACAGGCTTTGGCCTGCTGTTAGCAAGAAAAATTCCCAGCTAGCTAGCTTGTTAGAGAGAGACTGTGCTTGGTGTGGGTGAGTTCACTGCATAGTTTAAATAAACTTTGGGGTAAACGAGACTCTCCATGGGAATCTTCTCACAGAGGCAGGTGTTTGTTTTGCGTTTTTTTTCCTCAGAACATAGTTAGTTGCTGCTTCTAGGATTTTGTGTACAGGCATGTATCGTTTAATGTTGCCAATGCCCTTTGGACTTCCCGAAGGACCAGGTACAGAGGTGCCTTTCAGACCTGGCCCAGGTGTCCATCCTTTGCTAAGTCAGAGTCCCCAGCAAGCCAAAGGGATGTTGTAAGCCTTCTTTTTTTCTTTTTATATCATCTGTAATATCTAATAAACCTTGCATTTATTCGCATTAAGCGATTTGTGTCTTCTTGGTTACCCTCTGAACCTGAGAGCAGAGTCTGGCTGGCCCAGCCTCTGAAGTAAAACATCAGCCCATAAAAGGACCTTCCCTCTTATCCCATGACAACTTACTTTACTTAAGGTCTTTCACCAAAGGCTCTTGTTCAAAGGCTTTCTGGAAATCTAAGTATACTATGTAGTATACCTAGACTTTAGTAAGGTGTTTGATACGGTCTCGCATTATATTCTTATCAATAAACTAGGCAAATACAACTTAGATGGGGCTACTATAAGGTGGGTGCATAACTGGCTGGATAACCGTACTCAGAGAGTAGTTATTAATGGTTCACAATCCTGCTGGAAAGGTATAACAAATGGGGTTCCACAGGGGTCTGTTTTGGGACCGGCTCTGTTCAATACCTTCATCAACGATTTAGATATTGGCATAGAAAGTAAGCTTATTAAGTTTGCAGATGATACCAAGCTGGGAGGGGTTACGACTAATCTGGAGGATAGGGTCATAATTCAAAATGATCTGGACAAATTGGAGAAATGGTCTGAGGTAAACAGGATGAAGTTTAATAAAGACAAATGCAAAGTGCTCCACTTAGGAAGGAACAATCAGTTTCACACATACAGAATGGGAAGCGACTGTCTAGAAAGGAGTACGGCAGAAAGGGATCTAGGGGTTATAGTGGACCACAAGCTGAATATGATCAGCAGTGTGATGCTGTTGCAAAAAAAGCAAACATGATTCTGGGATGCATTAACAGGTGTATTATGAGCAAGACACGAGAAGTCATTCTTCCGCTCTACTCTGAGCTGGTTAGGCCTCAGTTGGAGTATTGTGTCCAATTCTGGGCACCGCATTTCAAGAAAGATGTGGAGAAATTGGAAAGGGTCCAGAGAAGAGCAACAAGAATGATTAAAGGTCTAGAGAACATGACCTATGAAGGAAGGCTGAAAGAATTGGGTTTGTTTAGTTTAGAAAAGAGAAGATTGAGGGGGGACATGATAGCAGTTTTCAGATATCTAAAAGGGTGTCATAAGGAGGAGGAGAAAACTTGTTCATCTTGGCCTCTGAGGATAGAACAAGAAGCAATGGGCTTAAACTGCAGCAAGGGAGGTTTAGGTTGGACATTAGGAAAAAGTTCCTAACTGTCAGGGTCGTCAAACACTGGAATAAATTGCCCACGGAGGTTGTGGAATCTCCATCCCTGGAGATATTTAAGAGTAGGTTAGATAAATGTCTATCAGGGATGGTCTAGACAGTATTTGGTCCTGCCATGAGGGCAGAGGTCTGGACTCGATGACCTCTTGAGGTCCCTTCCAGTCCTAGTATTCTATGATTCTATATCCTCTGGATCCCCCTTGTCCACATGTTTATTGACCCCCTCAAAGAAATCTAGTAGATTAGTAAAACATGATATCCCTTTACAGAAACCATGTTGACTTTTCCCCAACAAAATATGTTAATCTATGGCTGACAATTTTATTCTTTACCATAGTTTCAATTAATTTGCCCAGCACTGATGTTAGACTTACCAGTCTGTAATTGCCAGGATCACCTCTAGAGCCCTTTTTAAATACTGGCATCACGTTGTTTATCTTCCAGTCATTAGGTACGGAAACTGTTTTAAAGGATAGGTTACAAACAGGTTAATAGTTCTGCAATTTCACATTTAAGTTCCTTCAGAACTCTTGGGTGAATTCTATCTGGTCCCAGTGACTTGTTACTGTTAAATTATCAATGTGTTCCAAAACCTCCTCTAGTGACCCCTCAATCGGTGACAATTCCTCAGATTTGTCATCTAAAAAGAATGGCTCAGATTTGGGAATCTCCCTGATCTCTTCAGCTGTGAAGACGGAAGCAAAGAATTCATTTAGTTTCCCCACAATGACTGTATTCTCTTTGGGTACATCTAGATTACATGCCTCTGCTGACAGAGGCATGTAAAATAGGCTACCCGACATAGTCAGTGAAGCGGGGATTTAAATATCCCCGGCTTCATTAAAATAAAAATGGCCACCGCGCTGTGCTGGCTCAGCTGATTGTCGGCACAGTGCGTGAGTCAAGACACGGATCGGTCGACAAGGGAAGCCTTTGTCAACCGCTCCTGTAAACCTTGTTTCACGAGACATAAGGGAGCGATCCGTGTCTTGACTCGCGCGCTGTGCCAACAATCAGCTGAACCGGCACAGCACGGTGGCCATTTTTATTTTAATGAAGCCGCCGATATTTAAATCCCTGCTTCATTGACTATGTCGGGTAGCCTATTTTACATGCCTCTGTTGGCAGAGGCATGTAATCTAGACGTACCCTTTGAGTGCTCCTTTATTTTCCCTCACTAGGATTTGACTTCCACTTTTTACAAGATGTCTCTTTATCTGTCACTGCTTCTTTTACTGAGTTGTTAAGCCATTGTGGTGCTTTTTTGGTTCTCTTATTGTGTTTTTTTTTAATTTGGGGTATATATTTAAGTTGGACCTCTATTATGGTGTCTTTGAAAAGATTCCATGCAGCTTGCAGCGATTTTACTTTTGCTACTGTCTGGGACCCAGGACTAAGCCAGGTGGCTTACATCTCCTAAGACAACTTAATAAGACTCTCAGTATGAAAATACCACAGGCAATAAGTGTTCAGTTTATTGATTTAGTAAAGGGCAACATTTAAATCCCTGAAGCTTGTACTGTGTTTGTGGAAATGATAGATCTGAAAACCACCCAGTGGGGTTACACAAAATGACTTTCTTTTAGACACAGGATTCATCTGCTATACCACCCCTTTCCTCATTCTGACTGTATGCAAAAGCACACTTAAAAAAAAAAAAGAACAAATTTCCAAATATTTGAGGATTGTTTATGTTGCGGCCATGAGAAAAAAAGGAATATTTTTGTTACATTAGCTGGTTTTCATGTTTCACATGGGATGAGACACAATTATGTTCAACCGTGTGTTCCTAATATATCTCATACCTCATAGAATTCCACCTGAAAATTAAATACAGTAGTCGTGTACATTAATGGTGGATAGAAGACCAATTCCTTTAAAATATTACAATGTTTTTCACTACAGTACACCACAGTTTTATTTCTTGGTCAAATGCCCCATACAGGGCCAGATTCTGTGAGAGGTTGAGCACCCATGTTGGAACTCAGGCCATGTATGTCTGAGCCTGTCTTCAATATCTATATAGCCACTTTTACCAAAGTATCTGAGCACATCATAGTCTTTAACATATTTACCCTCACATCTCCCCTGCGAGCACTATTAGCTCCATTGTAGAAATGGGGAGCTGAGGCACAGAGAGGTTAAATGAAGTGCTCAAGGTCACAGAAAAAATCTGTGGCACATCTCCCATGTTTTCATCTACTGGACTTTCCTCCCTAGAATATTTATAGTCAAGTAAGAGAGCACAGTTGGCCTTCCTAGCTCCTGACTCTGGTAGGCTCTGATATAGTCACTTGGGTCATCTCTACACTACAGATAAGATCAAAGCAGCTTCAGTTGATCTTCCAGGGTTTGAATTAGTGGGTTTAGTGAAGACATGCTAATTCAAACTGAGAGGATTCTTCCTCTGATGCTGGTCATCCTGCTTCTATAAGGACTAAGGGAATTCAAAGAGAGTGTGCTCCCTTCAATTTCCCACAGTTTGCACAGCACCAAAATTCAAGTTAAGATACTTCAGCTTAAGCTTCACAATTAACATAGCTGAAGCTGGGTGTCTTAATTTGAACTTATCCCCTAATGTAGACCAGGAGTTGGAGACCCTGGGTTTCAGTAACCATTTGGTTTTTATTTACAAGTTTGGGCTCCCACCACCACCTCACCGTACATAGCTCTAGGTTCCTGTGTCCAAACTCAGAAAGGGAACACTTTTTCTCTACTTACCTCTCACAGCACAGTTCACCCCTATTCCCAACACTTGCCCCTTCTGTGGCATGAGAGAGAACCTGGTGCCATGTATCTTGAGTGCACAATGTTACAGCTGCTGTTTCAGCTCTTCCAAGAACCTCTTGTTGAGGTTCTGGCTCCACTTCTCTCACCTATTAATTTTTGCACACCCTATCCGTGGCCCCACGAAGTCACAGGACCTCCTCCTGGTTATGGCTAAGATGGCCTTTTATATGACCAGGGAGCAGAGGCCTGTGACTATGGGGCCTATTTCCTCTCCTATATCTGCTCAAGCATCCAGGAAAAGTTTCACTGGGCAGCGTCCGCTGGCTCTGTTGAGTCCTTCAAGGAGCCGTGGTCACTGCCTGGGGCTCTCTGCTTAGTGTCCCCAGTCGGTTCCCTCCTTTTAGCCCTTTGACCCTCACACCCACCCTGCTTTTTTTCTTTATTTGTCCCTTGGAATTATTTGGTATCTAGGGCTCTGTGGATCCTCTTTGTAGGCTGGAGGGGAGGTCCTTAAGCCCACCCACCTTCTGGACCCCAATAGGATTAGAGCATGAAAGCCAGCTGGTCTAGGTCTATCATATATTATTGCCTTATTTCCAGCTTTTTATATAGCCCTGGGCTAACTGGGCTGGCAGTTGGCTCTCATTCCCCAATTAGGGCAGGTTGTTCCCAGCCAGCTCCACTTAATATACCTAAATGGGGCTGGTGTGGCCTGGGGCTGATTCTGCAGTCCTGCTTATCATCCTGCCACATCATTCAAAGCCCTTGTTGAATTCAGTGGGAGATTTGGCTGATTCAAGAATGTAACATTTGGCCCACAGCATTTTTTTTTGTCAAAGTTATTTGTTTCTCTTTTAAATAAGGCTTCTTTGGCCATTTTCCTAGTGAAGTCTGTGACTGCTAATCCATGCTTTAGCATTGCACCTGGTGATCAAAGATGAAGCTGAGGTGGTGTTGTCATTGTGATGACAAAGCCAATCTTTTGGTCAGTAGATGATTTTGTCAGTGTAGAAAAAAGAGGAAAAAACGGTGAGGGATGCCTCTATTTTTTTCTTTAAACAACTCCACCTATTAATTAGGCCACACACCCTAAGTAAGAATGGTACACACAAAAAAAGATTGGTCTCAATGATATGGAACTGCAAAAACCAGTACGTCTAATTATGCTCCAGATCAGGTAAATAGCTTGTGAGGGGCACTCCCTCACTCTGTGAATGAGGAAGTTAACGAGCTCATCTGGGCTCAGCCAGCACTAACCAGACATACTTGTAAGGCCTGATCTGCCTGGAGGGAGGAAGTTTAAAAAGAAAAGTCTGACACAGGAAGGGGCTCTAACTAGGGGAAGATTATTGTGCCTTGGAGACAGCTGGTTACAGGGTTAGATCAACAAACAGGAAAACTGTTACAGAATGTGCTGTCCCTGAAATTACCTGGACCAGATACAGAATGTGTGTTACAAGAAGCAGGAGGTCTAAGAGCAGACTGTAACCCTTATCAGAACAGTAGAAAGCCCACAGATAAACCAGGCCTTAAACGGGTGGCTGAGAAACTCTCTGAGATCCCCTCTTTCATCCTCCAGCCCTGAACATACACAACCCCTGACCCGAGCAGCTGGGCCCAACAGGGAGTGGGCAGTTGCCACCACTTCCCAGCAGGCTCTCTCAGACAGCTGCTGCACCGCAGCATTAACCCAGAGTGGCCAGTTTCGGTCACATGAGAAGCAGCTCCGCTCTGCTCTTCAGTTGGGTCTAGCTGAAGAAAGAGCAGTTGAATGTGCCCCGGGGAGCAGCATAGCAGAGAAGGACAGAGGGCTCGCCCCACAAGATAACTGGCAGGGCAGGGAGAGTGTAACATCTCTGGACTGGATGCAGGTTGAGTGGCTGGACTCACTGGGCTGAGGAGTATGGGGAGGCAGAGTCATCTATGCACACAGCTAATCCTGCAATCCTAGCCACAACTGAGGTAATCTATTTGGGATACTGTGCAGGGGGTGGCCTTCTGAAACCAGTAATGGATAGGGTACCATCCCTAATAATATGCCTGATTCCCTGGATGAAGAGGCATATGAGGAGTTTTCTATGCCTGGCAGAGTATTATTGGAGGTTTAGTCCCAGGCTTTACTCAATCACATTCTTCCTTATGGACCTAATAAAAGGTAACAATTTTCAAAGAAGATTTGGTGGGATAGGAACTGCAAAGAAGCTTTTAACAACAAATATTCAGTGCACTCATACTCTTCAACCCTGATTTTTCTTAGGAATTTATAGTACATAAAGATAGTTTGGATGTCAGTGTTGGGGCTCTGCTTTTGCAGGACTTTGAGGGGGGGGAGGAACACACAATCCTGTATCCGAGCAAAAAGCTATTCCCTGAAAAAGAAAGGTAGCCTTATTTATTGAAAAGGATGCACTAGTTATTAATAGGGTTGCCAGGTGTCTGGTATTGACCCAGACAGTCCGGCATTTTCGCCTCCTGGCCGGTAAAAAAATTCAGAAAATACCAGACACCTAAAATGTCTGATATCTTCTGGGTTTTTTTCCCCCTGCCAGGAGGGGAAAATACCAGACACCTGGCAACCCTATGACACACTCAGCAACCGGGCCCAGCTTAATAACTGCTGTCATGGGTCCTTTTTTTTTTTTTTTTTGCTCAGCAACTTTGGTCTGCCCCTGTTTTTTTCTCAACAGAATATTTTTCCCGGTGTTTTTGTTGGGGGCGGGGGGAGTGTTCGGTATTTTTGGTTAAACCATCTGGCAACCCTAGTTATTAAGTGGGCTGTGGATTCCCTTAGGTAGTAACTCTTCTCCTTAATCACAAATCATGCTCTTCAGTGCTGGCCCATATCATGAAAGCCTCAAACTTGTATGTGTAATGCAGTGATACCTTACACCCCAGTCTGTTCAGGATACAACATCAAGCAGGAAAGGACCATGCCAGTATAGTTTTATTGTTTGTTGTTTTGGTTTTTTGGTGAGAAATTAGAGATGCAGGTACCCCTTCCCAGAACCACCTTACCCACCCCTCAAGTTGGAATATGAGTAGGAACACCCTCACCCTATTAAGGAGGAAGCTAATAAACTCTTCTGGGCTCAGCTAACACTAACCAGACACACTCATAAGGTGTGCTCTGCCTGGGGGAGGAATCCTAAGAATGGAAAGCTTGACACCAGAAGGGGCGGTAACTAGGGGAAGACTACTGTGTCTCCAAGACAGCTAGTTACAGGATTAGATCAGCAAAGAGGAAGACAGGCAGTCAGGGATGCTGCAATCCCTGAGATTACCTGAACCTGGCACAGGGAAGTGGGAGGGTGTCAGGATGGGGTTTAACACTGATTAGGCTAACATTAAAAGCCTACACAGACAAGCCAGGCCTCAAAGGGGTGACTGAGAGACAGTACTTTGCCCCCTTCCTCTTCTTTAATTTGACCCTGCATGCCCTAGGGGAGGAGAAATAAACCCTTTTTGCTTGTAGAGACTCTTGTATAACCTGAGTAGGGAAAGGTCTCTGTGGGTGTCTGAGAAGGGAAGCTACCCAAACATTGTTCCCGTGGGGACTCAAGAGCTCCCCCATCACACACCGGAGGTAACATTGCAGGACACAGAACGCATAGAATGGTGACAGTAGAATCCTAGGCGTTAAATTTAAAAAAAAATTGTAATAACCATTCAGTTTGTCCTCTCCCTGAAGCGGTGCTATCATCTCATTCTGTCCCTGGCTCAGTGGTCACCAACCCGTAGCTGGGGATCTACAGGAAACCCCCGCCTTAAGACGGCCCAACTTGCGACCCCACCCCTGCACTTATGACCATTTTTGTAAGTGCAGAAGGGGCTGAAAACCCCCGACTTACGTCCTCAGCCTGCATTTACAAGGGTGCACGGTGCCTATTGTAAAAGGGGGTTCAAGTTAAAATGCCCCCAACTTGTGATGCTTCCCCAGGAACCGATCACATCGCAAGTAGGGGGTCTCCAGTACCAGTAGATCTTGGAGTCTCTGACAGGTGATCCTCACTGGTTTGGCTGGGAAGCTATCAAGTGCCCGCACTTCAGTTGCCCCTTCCCCCACCGTCCTGCTGCTCCTAGCCTCTGCCTTGGAGCTGCCCCCCAGGAGCCTTCTGCTTGCTGGAAAGGAGAAGAGGGGTGTGCTGACATCAGGGTGTCGCTCCTTTCCCCACTCCTGTACCCCATCTCCACATAGAGAGAAGGGGATGGAAGGAGCTTGGCAATGCAAATCTCTGTCACTCTCACACACCCTCACAAATGTCAGTGTCTCTGACATTTTCACAAACACACACTGTTCTTCATTCTCCTCTCCTGAACCAACACATACATGGGGGGTTGTTATTATTTCTGTTACTGCTTGCAAATTGGGTTATTTTTGGTTTTTGACTGGCCTGTGGTCTGTTTTCATTTCTCTCTTATGCATAAGTTTATTTCTTTGAGTAGTGAGTTCTAAAATGCCGCACCTGATGCAGCTGGAGTAATTATCCCTGTGATAATTGCTGCTCCTGGAAGTGACTGGCATGTCCCTGCAGCCCCTGAGAAAGGCAGAGCAGGGAGTCTCCACATGCTGTCCTTGCCTGCTGTCCACTCCTGCAGTTCCCATTGATCAGTAACTGGGAACCATGGCCCGTTTAGGCTGTGGGCTCATCTGAGGGGTAGCACATGGCACCATGGAGCCATTGCTGTACATGCCAGCTGCTTTCAGGGGTGGTGCAAGGCCAGGGCAGAAGTAAGCCTGCCTTAACCCCACGGCTCCACCACCAGAAAGCCATCTCAGTTAAGTGGTACCCAGCCACAGCCTGCTTTCTCAACCTTGTTCCAGCCCTGAATCTCCTCCTGCACCCAACCTCCTGCTCCAGGTGTGAATCCCCTGCACCCAAATTTCTTCCCAGAGCTTGAACCCTGAAATCCTCCTGGATCCCCATCCCCCACACTGGACTAAGCGTGGGGCCCCTCCCACACTCTGAACCCTTTGGCCCAAGACCAGAGCCTGCACCCCAACCTCCTACCTCAGCCTGGTGAAACTGAGCGAGGTTCGGGGATGGAGTGAGCAGGGTGAGGTCTAAGAGAAGGGCTGGAGCAGGAGTGGAGCCTCAGAGAAGAGGCGGGAAGGAAGCAAGCAGGACAAGGGTGTTTTGGGCTTGAGGAAGATCTTACATTGCACTTAAAGGCTACAGTTACACACTGCCTTTTTTTGCAGAAGAGGATATGCAAATCGTGCTTGCATTTGCATATCTTCTTCCGATTCTTTTTGCAGAAGAGGTTTTTCTGATAAAAAGGCCCGTGTAGATGTGGCCATTGGTCAGAAACCCCCCCTCTTTTGCAAGACCCTGTAAACCTCGATTTACGAGGAATTTAGGGGTCTTGCGAAAGAGGGAGGAGGGGTTCCCAAAAATGGGGCTTTTTATTGGAAAAACGTCTTCCACAAAAAGAATCAGATGATTTGCAAATGTGAGCGCGATTTGCATATCCTCTTCTGCAAAAAAACGGCAGTGTAGCTGTAGCCAAATTGAAAAATTGATCTTGTGGTTAGAAAGATTGGAGACCACTGCTCTAGCTCCTTTTCTTTCTGCTACACCCAAACAGCCCTTCTCCTTCACCCACTTCTGACTTTGTGCCATCCTTCTATCCCAACCAAATCAGCCACCACTTTCTATGCCCTTTCATCTCCCAAAAACATGGAGATCAGCCTATTCGGAGAGTTTTTTCAGAGAGAGGACTGGATTCACAGTTGGATTATGTCTACACTGTCCCCGTTTTGCACAAAAAATATGCAAATGAAGCGAAGAGTGGAATATCGCTATGCCTCATTTGCATAATTAATGAGGCTTCATTTTTGTGCAAGAGCCTCTTGCGCAAAAACGGAGCCTCATTCATTATGCAAACGAGGCATGGCGATATTCCACGCTTCACCTCATTTGCATATCTTTTGCACAAAATGGGGGCAGTGTAGACATAGCCTGGGTATAAAACTCCATAGGTTCATCATGGAAACTACACTGACATGAATAATAGCCCATAATGTCTGAATGCCATTCTGAATCTCTTCCATATTCTTCTTCATTGTATCCACTGTACTCAATTGTTTGGAATGAAAGCTCTTCAGGATAAGCAGTCCTTGCATATTCTGCCCCATTCACCCACTTGTGAAAAGCAAATCAAATGAAATACTAAAAGCAAATGAACTTAAAATGTGAAAATCAAATGAAAATGACATTTTTACCCACTAACTAAAAAAAAAGGTTTTCTCTGAGTTGAAAGCAAACAAGGTGTAGTTTGTTTTACCTGTCATTTTTAAATGGAGAAAAATTAGACGCTCTGAAAACACTGATGGGGTGATGCTCTGAATCAATTGGCAAAAATCTATAATTTTGCAGTATGGTGGGATTCTTCTGATTTCTACCTCAAAATCCAAAAATCCATCTTCCTGTAAGATTTGCAAATATTCATGGCAGTGTTTGTTTTTTACATGTGGCTAGTTCTCAGGTGAGAATTCAACTCAGGGCCCTACTGAGACCATGTGACATGACAGTCAACTGATGACTCCAACATACATTAGAATGCAGGAACTTCCAGGCACTTTGTCCTTTGCTTCAATTACTAGACTTCAGTGCCTCTGCATGAAAATACAGAACAAAAATTTCAAAGGAGAAAACTACAGCTGCTACCACAAAAATGAACATTTGGGTGCACAAATTAGCTAAATGCATGTACAAACAGGTAATGAAGCAGTGCCGCACTTAAAAATTCAGATGCAAAGGTTTGTGAGTGCAACAGGAGTGTTTTCATTACTATTCTCCTCTGAAAGTTTTGTATACAATGAACAGCTCTACAGTCTTCAATGGACTGTTGAGACCACTGAAAAATAGAGGGTCTTCTGTGAGATTTTTCTGGCTGCTGCATTTCTATAAGATTCTTTTTGACAAGGAACCATGCACTGCAAAGTACATTTACTTAATCTCTCATCCCAGCATCATCATGTACTCACCTAACAGGGAATTTCTTTCTTCATCTGTGTTAATCTAAAGAGTTCAGTGTGCCACATTAATTTGTCCCAGATGCCAAAAAGTTAAAAATAATGCCTTTTCCTTCCATCCTTCCTCATAATTAAAATAAAGGGGAGGCCAAAAACACTTGCTGCTCCATCCCAACAGTCCAAGTAATCCACTGCCACATTGTTTGATACTATTATTTAGAAAATAAGTCTACCAGTAATTCACATTTTCTTGGTTTTTCCACATAAAAACTTAGCTAAAAATACATTTCAAACTAATGTAGAAAATGTCCATATAAAAGTTGAAGTTTTTCTTTCATACAGACAAAGGTAATACACCTAGAACAAAGGGAAAGATCTTCAGTAAGTACAAATCACCACAGCTGCAATGATTTCATTGGTGCTTCACCAACTGAAGATCTGACCCTAATTATTTAAATGAAATTTAGAAGCAGGATACACACTAGTTCACATGGAAAAGTGACCTCTCTGCAAATGGTATAATGGGTTTCTATGTTTATTGGCTCTCAGTGATTTCCAAAATAAATGTACTGCTTCTGCAATTAAAATTACTCTTTTGTCAGCTTCCAGCTGTCCAAACTCTGTCTAAGCTCAAAGGATCAAACTAAGTTCTTTCCAGTCTGTGCATCATTATGAATTATAAAAGTTCTGCAGACCAGATCCTGCCCTTGTTAACCACAAGTGGAGCCCCAATGCAGCCAGTGGGTTTGCACAGATGTAAACAATGCTATTGATAATGCACAGAAGATATAATCTAGGACTTCAGCTTATTTGTGGTGGCCAACAGTGATTTTATATTTTAAAGGTGAATTGCACTGCATTTTCTTTTCTTTTTTTTTGTTCTTGTAAAGAAAACCTTCCTACATTAAAATTTAAAAATCTCAGTCTTCTGACATCTTAAGATATCCAGTAATTATCTTTAGCTGAATATGGCCAGAACAGAACTCTTAATCTTCTCCCCCTAAACTTTACTCCCCCCTGCTTTTCTAAGGGTGCGTCTACACTGCAGTGTTTTTCTGGAAAAACAATACTAGCATCCACACTGCTATTGCGTTATTTTGAAAGAAAATCGAAATAACGGAGATCTTTTTTCAATGTTGGTAAACCTCATTCCATGAGGAATAACGCCTCTTCCGAAAAAGCTCTTTTGGAAGAGGGGGTGTGTGGACGCTCCACTGCTGCTATGTCATTGACTTCAGTGAGAACAGACTTAGACCAAAACTGAATATTTATGAAACTCCCATCTTAATCACCCATATTTTGTTCTCTTTGTGTCATACAGTGACAGCCCCTTATGTAAGATTCCAATGTAAACTACATAAACTAGGAAAGATCTCATAGCCTGACCTAAGTGTCTTGACTTTTTATTTCCTCTATATTAAATGTTTCTTTTCTTTGCTCAATGTTCATTAATTCCAGAGAAGTCTTTGATCTTTCTTTCACTATAGTGTGGAGTCCACAGGTACCCAATTATTTTGATTACATGTTTTAATTTGTTTGAGAGAGACAAAACATCACTGTTTATATTTGTATTACTCAATTCAGGTGTGCCATCCGTTTATGTGGAGAATACACAATGACTTAATGCACTTAGTCAGAATTGGGTGTCTTTCTGTGTTTTTCAAGCTATAAACTTCTTGCAGAGTATGGTTCATGCAGTTTCTTGAGGTAGGAGGTCAGATCTGCTAACAGAGTTACATGATTAAGGGAGAACTATTTACTTTATTATTGTGAGCATGAGGCAATTCTAGACTATAATTAATGGGAACCATTTCCTACATGAAGTAACATGGAATCTTTATTCTTTTGAAGAATCCCTTTCTCAGCTGCTCTAGAAAACATAAGTAATTTAGTCTTACATTAAACTCTTGGAATACATATTTAGTCCATCTTGTTCCTTTGCTCAGAGTTCATGTGACTGATTCAATCAGGACAGATTTACAGACAACCTGCAAATGAAAAATACAGTCTTCTGCTATTTTTTCCTTCTTTTATCATATGCAATGACATCCTGGAAATGTAGTAAAGCGTCCCATTTAGTGTACATATTCCCCTTTGGGTTTTTTCACGTTAGAAATGAAGGTATTATGCAGTTTCTTTTCCTGGAAGATTTTATGGACAACTGAAGAACTAAGAAGGTCATAACATTAGACATACTAAAAAAAGTAAAAACTGAGCAACTGAAAAGGATTTAAATCAGGCTGTTGTATGTTTTTGTCAACATCTATTTAACCAACTTCTGTTAAAAAAAATGAGAAATGTTCTCTTTGTAAGTCATTTCATACTTCTTACCCCTTCATTCAAAGTCTTGAGAAAGCTCTCATTCCGGTTCTCTAGTCCTCCAAGCTGTCCTCCAGGAAAAAAAAATAGGTAATTGTAGTGAGGCTTTATTTGAAATTCAGGACTTCTAAAAGCCTCTCCCTCCAGCCTTATGGGAGGGACCACTAGACCTGGGACTCAACTAATTGCTTGGGAGAACAAATGAAAAACAGGGTCATGGGTTTAAAGTGAGGGAACTGGAAGGGGACACCAAGCAGAGAACCTCGGACAGTGCCCACTGCTCCTCAAAGCTATTCAGGGAGCCAGTGGACACCGCCCAGAGGAACTCTGCCCAAATGCATGAGACTAAGGAGGAGCAGAAATAGGCCCCACAGTCGCAGAGCATCCCCTCATCCAGCATCCTCCTCCTGGTGTGATATATGGCACTTTTCACCAGAGCCAGGAGGAGGTTGATGTGGAGGTCTCACGACTTTGTGGGGCCATGGATGGAGTGTGCATAAATGAAAACGTGTGTGGGAAAAAGTGCAGCCAGAACCTCAGCAGGAGGTTTTGGAGGAGCCGGAAAAGGGGCTGCAACCTGGTGCATTCAAGACAGGCATGCACCAGGTTTTCCCCTCACGCCGTAGAAGGGACAGATGTTGGGAATGGGGTGAACTGAGCCAGGTACACACCTGTGCTCACGGCTCCATGGAGGAGCCGCCAACTTATGTCCCCAATGGGCAGAAGGATTAAGGTGGAGTACACACTGGCCCATTGGGGTTCCTCATCCTCAACAGGTGTTAGATAGTCCCACTATTTGGGCTGTGTCTAAACTAAATTAGACACTTCAAAATTGCAAATGAAGCCGGGATTTAAATTTCCCATGCTTCATTTGCATAATGGCGGCCACAGTTCTTTTTTCTGAAAAGGGGCTTTTTGAAAGAAAAACGACTGTATAGACGAGGATCATTCGAAAATAAAACCCTTTTTCAAAAGATCCTGTACTCCTCAAAAAATGAGGTTTACAGGGTTTTATTTTCGAAAGATCCCCGTCTAAACAGCCATTTTTCTATCGAAAAGCCTCTTTTCGAGAAAAACCCATGGCTGCCATTATGCAAATGAAGTACAGGAAATTTAAATCCCGGCTTCATTTGCAATTTTGAAGTGTCTAATTTACATCCCTTTTTCGAGAAAAGGGATGTAATCTAGACATACCCTTGATGTCGGGGCAGGACACAAGGGTGAGGAAATGCAGTGTGTGGAGCACAAATGTGTACAGATGTCTTTGAGGCGCGATTCGAAAGCACACCACTGGGGGTCTAGGGCTGGGGAGGGCAGGAAGGGAGCCCGTGGAATAGGGGCCAAAGAAAAAGGTCTGGAGGGCTTGCAGGAAAAGGTGGGCAGGGCATAACCTCTCACAGGGCTCACTACAGGAAATCAACCTTCACCTCCTGGAGTACACACAGGAGTGTTTAGAGGGTGGAGAGCCCCACGCACTGAGTGAACACTTGGGGATTCATAGTCCAGGTCTCCGACCCTGGTGGTTTCTGCCAGAACCAACCACTGGTGCACCAAGGGAGACTCCACCACCTGCACACACAAGGCTGGATTGTGGAGCACAGGCTCTGCAAGGAGGTCTGCTCCTCAGTGGCCACAACAGACCTGGCTGCTGTGAACAGCTTCCAGGTGTGGAAGAGTTCCTGGTAGAACTCTGGCAGCACGGCATCCGCTGTCTCCTGGTCCCCACCTCACCCCCCATTGACACATACATGCAGGCTTTGGCAAGGGTGGTGGGGTCCTCTACTGTGGTGGCAGCCTCCAAAATGTATGGAAAAATAGTGTTCTTCCTTGCTTCAGAGGGCACCTCAAGGAGGCGGTGGAAAGGATCCTTGTGGTGGGGGGCATATATGTGCCCCTTGAGATGCAGGAGGACCTGTGCATATGGGTGGTCCTCATTTCTGTCACATTCTGTCCTTCTGCTGGCAGGTACAACTGCAAATGCCACTGCCAGTGCATGATGGGGTGTCACTCGAGTCGTCCTTCTTGATGCGTTTACCAGGCCCAGTACTCCCCAATGGAAACCTGGTGATTCCTCTGCTGGGTGACAGAGTATGTCTGGAGGGACTGCCCCCCGGCCCAGTCCAAGGAGGCATCCAGGACCCCCTGGGTTCAGGAGTGTGCTGACCCCAACACCGCTGCCCCCTTGGTAACCTCCATGGCTGTCCCTCCTCCTGCCAATGGCAGGGCCTGTGGAGGACAGGATGGTGCAGTCACTGCAGGATGAGGGGAGAGGACCCGCCCCAGAGGGAGGTTTTCCTGCCCCCTATTTTTCCTCCCTTGCCTTCCATACCCCCCTGAGTACCATACGTGCCTCCCCTCCCCACCCCGCCCCTGCTGGCCAGTCCTCTGCTTCCACCTTGGATGGCTGAATGCTCATTTGGGAAAAGCACAGGGCCCGTGATCTGTGGGCTCAATCTCCCCCCTTCTATGAGGAGGTTGGGAAGGCCTCCCATAAAATACTGAGGGGAGCTACCACTGCTGCTATCCCCCCCCGATGAGTTTCAGTTGAAGGCACCAACTGAGGCCACCATGGTGGAAGAGAGGGACAGTGTCGTCCCTCTTTCAGAGTCCAACCCCAAAAAGGCCTCAGCTGGAGTCATATGGGTATCCTGCAGGAAGACCTCTAAGTACCCTCCCTTGCACTGCTGAAGGAAGGAAAGCAACTGGCTCCTGTGGAGACCTGCCCTACAGCTCTGGGCATTTAAAGTCATAATGATAGTGTACTTCATGTTGAGGGCTGGAGTGGATCTTCGTAGGCAGGGTGATCGTTGGCCCCGTCGCAGGCCCTGCAGCAGATCGCTCCCTGACCTGAAAGAGCAGGAGAGCATCATGACATTTGTGGATCCAGCGGTAGGCCATGATGTCCTGCCTTTGGTCCCTCTTCCCTCCTGGAAGAGGGTTCTTGTGGCCCTGAGGCTGTGGTTAAAGTCCCCCCAGCACCGAAGGGCGAGCTGCACCTTGTCCTTAGCCCCGCGTGTATCTGCAAGGAATTGGCGCAGCTCGGCCTTCAGCACTGAGGGGGCTGGGGCAGAAGGTCCTTCCTCTGGCTGGGCCCCCGGATGGACTTCTCAGGCCATGGAGATGAGCAAACAGGGATCAGCTCTCCGCTGCAGTGCCAGAAGTGATGGCGCTGTGCTACCCGTCTCCATCCCTAGCGAGGCAGGTTACAGGGTAGCCCCTAGGGAACTGGAAATGGGGGACACAAAAACCACACTCTGAGGGCTGACCGCAGGTAGCAGAAATCAGATGGCCCTCATCAGGGTGGATATAACAGTGGGATGGGAAGGTGGTAGAAAGGGAGCGGGTGTCGTGGTGGGGATGGAAGGAGGAGTAGGGTTAGGATTGGGAATGGACATCAGACTGAAAGCAGGGGTAGGGATGAGAGTGGTAGTGGGGGCGGGACTGGGAGTAGGGATGGGGGCAGGATTGGGACCAGGGCCATGAATAGGGGTGGGATCAGAACCAGGGGTAGGGGTGTGAGCAGGGGAGGTATTGGGACAGGAAGAAGGGCCAGGGTTTTGGAATGGGGTGAGGGAACAGTCCCCCAGGTTTGGGCCACTGGGCTGCAGCGCCTCCCGAATGGAATCTGGGATCAAGGGGATGGAGGTGGGGTTGGAGCCCGCACTGACACCGGGCTCAGGTGGCTGTCTGTATGTTCAAAGCACCAGCATTGGTTAAGATGGTGACTGTTGGTGGACTCCCAATGGACAGGGACAGCGACCTCTCTGCCCAGAGGACCTGGCCACTTGGCACCGGCCGCTGTCCCTACAGGCTTGATGGCCTCAGGCAAAGTGCCTTTGAGGGCTGGACCAACAAGTAGTATCAGGGGTCGCCAAGAGTGAGAATGGGGGCAGCCGCCTGGGGTATGAGGGAAGGAGGGAGGAGGTGAAGATGGTGCAGCTGAGTCACTACGCAGACCAAGGCCCATTAGCAAAGTGGGGCCAGACCCCTGGGCAAGTGGGGTCAGACCCAGGGCCTCGATCTCCTTGAAGATTGAGCTGAAGTCTATCCCCATAGCCCCAAAGTCCTCCCCACCAGCCACTGAGGCGACAATTGTCTCGGCGATAGCAACAGGGGATGCAAATGGTAGAGGGGCCAGAGGGAACTCCATCCAAGGCCTTCATGGGGATGGACTCTGTGCCAGGGAGCGTCTCCCTCTGCTGCCAAGGTCTCCTTGGCCAGTGCCTCCTGCTGATGCTCGTTGAGGGAGATGTCAGCAGAGGTGACCCCCCTTAGTATTTTGCAGGCAGCCTTCCCACCCTCCTCATTGAAGGAAGGAGATTGGGCCCACGAGCCACCTCCAAGGTGGAGGCGGGAGGCTGGTCAGCAGGGGCACAGCCAGGGGACATAGATGATACTTTGGCGGGTCTAGGAGGCCAGGGAAGAACAACAGGGGGCAGGGAAAAATCCCCCTTGGGTGAGCCCTCTCCCTCGCCCAGTGGCAATGGCGCCACCCTTTCCTCCATGGACCCTGCTGATTCAGGTTGGGCAAAGACAGGGCCCGCCTGCTCACCAGAGTGCACTGTGGCAGGGAGAGCCCCCAGCACCCAAGCTGAGCAGTTGGCAGGAGGAGGAAGGGCAGCCATGGAGGCTGGACTACCAGGGGGGCTGGCAGTGTTGGGGTGCCTCCTCAGATTGGGCCAGAGGGCTGTCCCTCTGGGCATGCCCTGTTGCCCTGCAGAAGAAGCACCGGGTCTCCCCCATGGAGTAATGGACCTGGTGAAGTGCCTCATTGTAGAGCTCCAGGAAGGACCCCTTGAGCGCCACCCCATCATGCACAACTGGTGGCCTCTGCAGCTGCATCTGCACCTGCTGGCAGAAGGACAGGAGATGGTGGAGGGTAGTCCTTGAAGCCCAACTGGAGAGGGCTGATGGTGGATATGGATTTCCCCAAAGTGGAGAGGGTAGGTAACACGGTGGCACTGGCAGGAAGGGCAGGATGGAGGTTAAGACCACCCATGCGCCCAGATCCTCTAGTGGTTCAAGGGGTACGTGCATACCCCGTACCACCAGGCCCCTCTCCACCACCTCCTGGGCGATGGCCTCAAAGGAAAGGAAGAATACAACTTTTCCATACATTTTGGAGTCCTCCACCATAGCCGAGGACGCCACCACCCGCGCCAATGCCCGCGCATGTATGTTTCCATATGGGGTGTGGTGGGGACTAGGAAGCAGCAGATGCCATTTTTCCTTGTCAGGGTGGGAAAGGGGCTTTGGCTGCCAAAGATGGATCTGGAGGTGGTGGTTGGGGCATATGATGTGACAGTGTGTGTGGGGGCCAGCAGCCACCTGGGTGTATACTCTGGGGGATGCAAGTGGAACATCCACAGAACCTGTGCGGGGAACAGCAGGGAAAGGAGAGGTTGCAGCAAGTGTCAGGGCTGCAGCGGGCAGGGCAGCCTCAGCTGTGGCAGTTTTGGCCTTCTGGGCCAATAGGAAGGCGGGGGAAGATGGACTGAGGAGAAGTCTCCATGCCTCTCCCTTGGCCCCCTCCGAGCAACTCAAATTACCACCCCGTCGCAGAGCACAGGTGTTAAAAGGCTCAGTCCCAGCAAGCAAGCACCCTCCACAAGTCCAAGATAGTGAGTGTCCTCCTCTTCCTCCTCCTCGACAGAGGTGCAGGTGGTGGTGTAGCAGCAGATGGGTGACAGCCAGCTGGGGAAGGAACTCTGGATGGTGGGTGCTAGTGGTAGAGTCCTCTGCACCCTCTCCCTCCAGGGGTGGAGTGGGGCAGGCTGGCAGAGGTCTTGGGAGGGAGAGGCCCAGCAGCAGCAAGAAGGTAGGCAGGCAGCTGCAGGGGAGCTGGACAGGGAGGGTTCCAACCAGCAGGAGCAGTTGAGCAGAGCAGGGGAGAGAGGGAAGGGAACTAGGGAGCACAGAAGAAGCAACCACACCTCCTTGTAGTGGAGCACTGAGTGGCTGACCACTGACCTGGAAGGGGAAGGACTCCCCTAAGACCCCTTGGTGGGTAGGGCAGGAGTCACCCAGTCCCTCCCATAGGAAGCAGGAAGGTGGGGCCGCAGTGAGTATAAGAGTACAAGCTCAGCTCTCAGGTGGAGCCCAGCCACGGAGCAGTCCAGATGCGTGGCCCAAACTTCTCAGGAGGAAGGCCTGACTGCCCCAGCCTAGAAGGCAGAACTAGCCTGGATGGCCAAGGCTGCTACCAGGCCCAGAAGACTGGGCTAGACTGTTGTTTGACCCAGAGCCCATTGACATGCTGCAAGTACCATTGGCCCTGGTGGACCCTGAGGAACACAGGCTAGGGCAGGAAAGCCCCCAAGGAGAACTGGGAAGTGGCCCAGGGATAGCCAACCCCATGTAGGCTGGGCAGTGCATTGTATTTAGGATCCCTGCTGACCTAGTGATCGGGTCGGCGTGTTGCGGCCAGGATCCCTGTTGACCCAGTGGCATCCTACACTGCCGCTGTTAGGATCACACAGCAGAGCAGATGGGCCTCCTCCCCTGCCACCGCTCACCTTGAGTGGTAGGCTTCCCACTGTTGGGATAAAAAACCCTGCACCTGTCAACTCTCCACCAGAACCAGGAGACCCAACCAATGTTCAGCCTGCAGACTGGCCTGAGCTTTAAAGTGCTTGTATTGCTTGGGTTTTGCCCCCCTCGCCCCTCCTGCAATGGCCCCTTCTGCTCCTGTCCCTGCCCCTCCTGCTCCTGTCCCTCTTGCCCCTCCTGCTCCTGTCCCTCTTGCCCCTCCTGCTCCTGCTCCTGTCCCTCCTGCCCCTCCTGCTCCTGCCCCTCCTGCTCACCTCCCCGTGCAGCCTGCCCCAACGCGGCCTGCCCCTCATGTCCAGGTCCGCCCCCGCAGGAGCGGTCGCAGGGGCCACCCCTCCCAGGAGTAGCTCCTCCCCCTCCCAGTTCAGGGTCTCCTCTCCCTCTCCGCCTTGTAAATAAATAAATACAAGTTTTTCTGTTCAAAACAAAACTGTGTTTGATGTTTATTGGGAGGTAAGGGGGGAGGGGAGGGGAGGGGATGGGAGGGAGTTGTAAAGGGAGACCGAGGTGACCCTACTATGGGGCCTGGGCGAACATTTCCGTCAGGGCCTCCCGGATGCGCACCCCATCCTGGTGCGCCTGGCGGATGGCAGCTGTGCGGGGCTGTTCATAAGCCTGGCCCTCGGCTGCCATCCATGAGGGGAGGAAGGCCTCCCCACTCCGCTCCACAAAAATGTGGAGCACGCAGCACGCGGCCACTACCTCCGTGGCATTCTGCTCACCTATCTCGAGACGGGTGAGCAAACACCGGAAGCGGGCTTTTAAGCGGTCGGCGCACTCCACTTGATTGCGGGCCCGGTTGAGGTGGTCGTTGAACCGGGCCTGGTTCTGGTCCGGCCACCCCGTGTAGGGCCGCATTAGCCAGGGCAGCAGGGGGTAGGCCGCGTCCCCAATGATACATATGGGCATAGGCACATCCCCGACAGTAAACTCCTGCCGGGGGAAGTAGGTGCCCACCTCCAGCCTGCAAAACAGGCCGGAGTTGCGTAGTATGCAGGCGTCGTGTGCCCTGCCGGACCAGCCCGCATACACGTCCAGGAAGCAGCCACGGTGGTCCATGAGGGCCTGGAGTACGACCGAGCAGTACCCCTTTCTGTTCATAAAATGGGCCGCTCGATGCTCCGGGGCCCGGATGGGGATGTGGGTTGCATCCAGGGCTCCCCTGCAGTTGGGGAACCCGAGGGCAGTGAAGCTGGCCACGGTAGCGTCCACGTCGCGCTGGCGGATGACTCTTGGGAGCAGGACATCATTGATGGCGTGGACGACCTGCAGAAGGGTGCAGAGAAACACAGGAGAACACATCACATAAGGCAGGGTGACTGTGCGCTCCTTTGGGCCCCCCCCCCCGTGATGCCCTCTGTGCTCTCACACACACACCCACCAGGGCCCCCTTACCCCACGGCCCCCCCACCCCCACCAGCAGGTCTGTGCAAGGGAGGGACGGCCCAAACCCCTGGGTGACCTAGCCTGGAGTCTTGGCTGCCCCTGGGCATGGAGTGCAACACCCTCCTCCCACCCCACTCCCCACTCCCCCTGGGACTTACCTCCATCACGATGACACCGACGGTGGATCTGCCCACCCCGAACTGGTGTGCCACTGATAGTAGCTGTCCGGGGTGGCCAGCTTCCATAGTGCGATGGCGACCCCTCTTCTTGACAGGCATGGGTGCCCGCAGCCGGGTGGTGGCTCTCTGGAGCGCAGGGGCGAGCTAGGCACATAGCTCCAGGAACATCCGCTTTCGCATGCGGAAGTTCCGGAGCCATTGCTGGGCATCCCATTGCCCCAGGACCAGCCGGTCCCACCAGTCCAGTGTCCAGTCTCCATAGTGGCCTCTCCACCCTGGGGTGGGGATGCCACAGGGATGCCATGGCCTCCCTGGTGAGGGAGTCCAAAGCGGTCTGCGCCTCCTGGTCCTGGAACAGGAGGGCACCAGCCTGGAGCACCAGCTGCAGGCACTCCAAAATGGCCGGAAGGGGCCAGAGCAGGCAGATGGCCACCCCTGGCTCCATGGCAGAAAAAAGAAGGCAGATGGAAAAAAAACCAGGCAAAGGCACTAAAGGGCAAAAGGCAGTGGTGTCCAAAAGGCAGAGGGCAACTATCAAAACTGCTACGGCTGTCAGTCCCTGCAAGAGGTCCTATAGCACGCAGCAGGAGAGAAACGGCTGTCCAGGGAGATCCCTTTAAGCACGTGTCTCAAAGGAGCTCCAGCCCCTGCCCCCGGAAAGGACTGGTGCCCTTTTGCCCTCTGCAAAATGGTTCTGGGCTTCTGCTTTTGCACAAAAGCGTGCCGCCAATGTAGACGTGCTTTTGCGCAAAAGCGCATCGTTATAACGGTAACTCCGGGACCAATCTAGACGCGCTTTTGCGCAAATACTTTTAACGGAAAAACTTTTCCGTTAAAAGCATTTGCGCAAAATCATGCCAGTCTAGACGCAGCCTGTATGTCTTCGCCCTGAGCTAGGGCCTGGACATTAGGACTACTGTTCAGCTGGGCTGTAGGCCAGTGGCCCCGCCTTATCCACTGGTGGGCCAGCCCTGGAGCAGCCCATTAGCTGGTCTATCTGCAGTGTAGTGTAGTGCAGTGTAGTGAGGCAGCTTGGCCTCCCTTCAGCCAGAGACCAGTGCAGTAATATTTGAATATTTTGATATTTTTAAGTTTAAAAAACAAATGGAAAAAAAACCCATAGCCCAGGTCTTACACTGATTTATAGCAATGGAGGATCTGAAACAGTAGTCATTAACTATGTTGTAACCAAGTCAGGGATAAGAAGGATGTAACACAGCTCTTTTGCTCAATTAAAGCTGTAGTGAGGATAAAGACTAAAACTACTGTCAGTTGGGGTGTGCCTACACTGCGCACTAATTTCAAAATATGCTATTTTGGAATTTATTTTCCAGAATAGCTTATTTTGAAACAACGCGCCTACACACAAAATGCATCAAAATAGCGCTTAGCTATTTTGAAATAGAGCGTCTACACTGATTGGACGAAAACTCACATTTAAGGCCACTGGGAACCAGTTTAGATAGGTCATCAAGTCAGCAGTGACTTCCTGGAGCTGCTGCCTAAGGCTATCTCGGACGTGTGCTTAAAGGGACCCCCCCTGTATAGCCATTTCTCATGTTCTTCTCCTGCTTGCCTACCTCTCTGAGGGAAAACAAAGCATATTCACTGCATGCTTTGGTTGCCCTGTTATTAGACACCACTGACCTCCAAGCTATGGAGCCAGAGCTTCCTCTGGGCATGCAACAGCCCCTGACTGTCATGCTGCAGTTTCTGCAGGCTGCCCTCCTGGCCCTGCAGGAAAGCAACCCCCATTTGCTTGGGGAGAACCTTGACCTCTGTCTGGGAGCACAGCTCTTCCAACTGCACCCCACTGTGCATCACTGTTTCTGGCAGTTGGACACCAGTTCTGACTGACCGGCTCATGATGGAGCTGTGGAATGACCAGCAGTGGTTCCAGAATTTCCGCATGTGGAAGGAGACCTTTCTGGCACTATGTGCCTGGCTTGTCCCTGCCCTCACACGACGGGACACCCAGATGCAACCTGCCATCCCCCTGAAGAAGTGGGTCACTATTGCCATATGGAAGCTCCCCATGCCCGACAATTACTAATCCGTTGGGAACAAGTTTGGCGTGGGGAAGTCGATTGTTGGGGCCCTCATCATGCAGGTATGGCACTCTTGGCTGCAGTCCTGCCAGGGAGTTGGGCTACATAGGAGGTGGCTCCTGGTGGGGTTGAGAGAGAAGGGGAATGTTCGGTGACCTCCCAAGGGCTCTGGCACCCCCGTGATTCTCTGTTTGGTTTGTTTGTTTCCTTCTGCAGGTGGTGAGAACCATATACACCATCCTGCTGTGCAGAGTCATCTGCTTGGGAGACCTAGACTCCATTGTGGCTAGATTTGCCACCATGGGCTTCCCCAACTGCAGGAGGGCTATTGACGGCACCCACATCCCTATCCAGGCCCCCGATCACCGGACATCTCCCTTTGTAAACCAGAAGGGATAGTTTTCCATGGTATTGCAGGGCCTGGTTGACCACTGCAAGCAGTTAACAGACATCTAGGGTACATCTAGACTACAGGCTTTTATCGACAGAGGTTTTGTCGACAGAGAGTGTTGACAAAGCTTCTGTCGACAAAGAGTGTCTAGACTACATCCAGTTCTGTCGACAAAGCAAGCCACTTTGTCGACATGACAGTGTAGATGCAAAGGACAGTGTAGATGCAATAACACCTTCTGTCGACAGAACTCTGTCGACAAAAGGCGTTATTCCTTGTAGAATGAGGTTTACAGCCATCGACAAAACTGCTGAGTTCTGTCGACGTTTTGTCGACAGAACTCGGCGGCAGTGTAGACGCATGTATAGTTTTGTTGACAAAAGTCCACTTTTGTCAACAAAACCCTGTAGTCTAGACACACCCCTACATTGGGTGGCTGAGGAAGGTGCACAACACCCGTGTCTTCAGAAACTCCAGCCTATTCAAGAATCTGGAGGCTAGGACTTTCTTCCCTGAGTGCACCATCAGGGTCGGGGACATGGACATACCACTCTGTATCACAGGAGACACAGCCTACTCTGTCATGCCATGGCTAATGAAGCCATATACTGGACATCTTGACCACAGCAAGGACCGCTTTAATGCCCCGCAGGGCAGGGCCTGCATGCATGCCGAGTGCACCTTTGGGCATCTCAAGGCCTGTTTCTGATGCCTCCTGACCCGGCTGGATGTAGGGGAGCAGAACATCCTTCAGGTGGTATAGGCATGTTGCATGCTCCACAACCTCTGTGAGAAGAAGGGAGAGATGTCCCTCCCTGAGTGGGGAGCAAAGGCTGACTGGGAGGGCAGAGTTTTGAACAAACATGCACAGCTGCCATCCAGCAGGTCCATCAGGTGGGGGTGCATATCCAGGAAGCTCTGAGGGAGAGTTTCTCACAAGGATCCCAGTGACGCTATCCCCAGTGCCTCCCCATTACAGGCCTGTGCCTTGCCCCTCTTTGCCTTTCCTCCCATACCCTTCCCTTTTTCCCTTCACCCCTCTCCCTGTGGAGACAATAAAACAAACTGTTTTGAAAAAATACCTGTTTGGTTATTTATCTGGGGTTGAAGTAACTGGGGAGGGACTGGGGAGAGAACCTGGAAGGGAGGAAGGTGGATGAGAACCTTGGAGAGGGAAGGAGGGAGCTGAAAGGGGAGGAAGGATAAGAAAAGGCTCAGGGCTGGGGCTGGGAGAGCCATGTGGCTTGGATGGTTCCTCCCGGCCACCACGGTGGGAGGCTGGCGGGGAGGCTAGGGGGAGAAGCAAGAGCAGGGGCTGGAGCAGGGGCTGGCATGGGGGGAGGGACAGTCCCAAGAGTTGGGACTGGGGCAGGAGTGGGAGCAGGAGCTGGCTCTGGGTGGGGGAGGAGAGCCTGCACCGTCACACACATTTTGCATCCCTGCTGCAAAACTCCCTCCAGGTCTCTCTCTGCCACTGCATGTCCTCCCGGAGCCTTTGGTCCAGCATCTTGCGGAGGGCCCGGAGTACGGAGATGTGCTCCCGCAGCAGTTCCTCCTGATTCTCCGGTGCCTGCTGCTCCCCAGGGCTATGTCTACACTGGCTCTTTTCTAACAGGTGTAAGCTCTCTTGCACAAGAGGGCAGTGAGGATGCTCAGCAGGGATTTCTTGCACAAGAATCCCCTATGGCTAAAATGGCCATCGGAGCTTTCTTGCACAAGAGAGCGTCCACACTGCCATGGATGCTGTTGCGCAAAAGCACAGCTCGCACATGGCAGTGTGGACGTGTTCTTGTGCAAGACTTCTTGCACAAGAACCCTTGCACAAGATGTTCTTGCGTAAGAAGCTGCCAGTGTAGACATAGCCTAAGAGTTTCCTCCCATGAGCAGAATGTGTTGTGCACCAGTACTGAGTTCATCTGGCTTGTTTGGATGTGCCACTGTGGCACCCAAGTTCTTATTAAATATTTTATAAACCTTTACCTTTTCTCTCTGCTGCCATGTCTCCTCCCCTTGCTCCATCAGCTCCCCTGGTGCCTGCTGCCCCCCAACTCCTCACCCTCCTCTGCTGTCCTGACTCCTGCTCTTCTCACTGCCCTCAGCCCTCCTGCAACCTGCCCCCCTCCACCAGCCCTTCTCGGCCCCCTGTGCCCTCTCCTCCAGTAGCCCCACTCTGATCATGTGAGCTTCCCCTCCTCATCCCCTCTTCTAACACCTCCCTCTACACACCTGCCCTGCCTTTCTCTTCTGGTGCTGGTCCCTCCCCTGCAGGTGTCTGCCCTTCTGCTTCACCCCAGAATCTCCTGGCACCTGCACCTTCCCTTAGCCCTGCACCCTCCTGGTGCCTCCCCTTCCCTTACTGCCCCTGCCCCCTTTGTCCTCTTTTTCCTGATGCCCACCCCCTCACCACTCTCTGCCCCCGTTCCTCATGCCCCTCTGTGCCCTCACACATGACTTGCTCCATCCCCGCCTTCCTCATGCCCACCCCTTCTTTCAAGCCTTCTCCCAGCACCTCCCGCTCCCCGCTCTAGCCCCCAATGCCCTTACTCTCTCCTCTCCCAGCATCACCCTGTCCCCCCTCCCACTGACACCTCCCCTCCTGCCCTTTTCCTCATT
The DNA here is from genome assembly GCA_019425775.1 of Rafetus swinhoei. Lineage (NCBI taxonomy): Eukaryota > Metazoa > Chordata > Testudines > Trionychidae > Rafetus > Rafetus swinhoei. The sequence continues at coordinate 23,692,220 of CM033425.1, read as the reverse complement.
GTCTCCACTTGGCCCCCTGGCATTTGTCTCTCCTCCATGCTGTCCCTTGGTGCCTTCCCCTTTCTTCCCCCTTCTCCTCCCCCTCCGCACACAGGGCCGGATTGGGGGGGGGCTAGCCGGGCAGCTGCCCAGGGTGCCAACCTATGGGGGGTGCCTGATGGCAGCTGTAAGGGACACTGCACAGTGCCCCTTAGAGCTGCAATCAGGTGCCGCACGACGCCCCTTAGAGCTGCCATCAGGCGCCGCATGCCCAATTGCAGCTGTAAGGTGCGCAGCGTGCCGGGGGGCGAGGCCATGCATGCACCGTGCGCCTGGGGGCAGAGCCGCGCATGCGTCGCACGCCCACTGCCCAGGGCGTAGGAATGGCTCAAGCCGGCCCTGTGCACAAGCCCCTTCCTCCCCCTCCCTTTACCTTTCCCCTTATCTTACCTTCTGCCTTCCAGTTTGCGGGGCCGGAGTCTGCGCTTGGGCCCCAGAAGTCCCCGGACTCCGAACCCGGAGCTAGGCCGTGTGGCACAATGCCGTACCAAGCAGTTTTAAAGTCCCAGGCCGTGATGTCACGTCACGCCCGGGCATCTCCCCACTCACCTGCAAACGCCGCACATGGCAGCAGCAGCCAGCAGCACGCGCCGGCAAGGGGGAGCTGGACTGAAAGCTGCACACGGCAGGGACGGGCCAGGGCTGGGGCCGGGGGGGGATGCTCTGGGGCCGGGGTGGAAGGATGCATGGGGATGGGGGCTGGCAGGTAGGAACCAGGGCCCGCTCCAGGCAGGGCCGGGGAAGCGACCCAGCTCCAAATATTGGTGGAGCAGAGCCCTTGGCTCTGAATATTGCTGGAGCATGGGCACCACGAGCCCATATAACTCGCCGCCCATGCTCGGGTCTGAAGGTGAAGTCCTGGGAGCAAGGCCATGTGTGGCCTGCACAGCAAGCCCTTTTTTACAGAGGCCCAGACCTCCCTAGGGGAGTATGTTTCTCTCCCCTTTCCCCTCCCTTCCCCTCCTGGGGACAAGCAGGTTTGGGAAGTTGCCGGCCACACTGGGATCCTTTGGGCGGGCTTGGGCTGGCCTTGATGCTGTGTACACGCTTGGTCTGGCAGTGGTGGCATCCCAAGGGGAGAGAACCTGTATTCTTGGCCACTGGGTGAGGGTGTAGGGTGGGGAGGGAAGTGTGAGCAGTAGATACACCTGCACCTGGCAGCACTGTCCCTGGGTGTGGGTGCTGCCTCGAGTGTGCAGGCATGCCTATGTGCCGTAGCACTCCAGATAGTGTATGTGTGTTCTTGTCCCCAGCCTCTTTCTGGTGGTGGCTTGTGGTGGGAGGGTGTGCCAGTGCCCCAGACTCTATGAGCAGGAGCCCAGGAGTGCTCAGATGCAGTCTCCTGGGGCTGTGCAGCCCAGACTGCCACTGCACATGCATCCACATGCATAGACTGCAGCACAATTCCCCAGGCTTAAAAGGCCAAGCGAGGAGCACACCCGAGCCCCTCACCACCCACCACCTCTACCCTGTCTATGTTGTGCTTGAGATCACTCACCTGATGATCCTTCCCCAGCCTCGGAGGATTCCTGGAACACATCTAGGCCATGGGGTATTGGCTCCAGTGTCACTAAGGTGACAATGCTGGCTGCATTGGGGTTCTCCTCCTCCTTCTCCTCTCGGTGGCTCTGGCCCCTGGGCAGGCAACGACGGGGGTCTCCAGCCCCATGTCAACCACCACTAGTTATCTCAAAATAATGGTGCAGTGTAAACTCACCCTTGGATACTTGTGGTGCATTATTACATCTTATTACAGCAGGTTGTTGTTGTGTTGTGTGTTGAGCCGCTGCTCTTGTTTTGAGCACAAAGTCCATGTTTCACTGGCGTACAAAAGTGTGCTCAAAACACAGGCTGTGTAGACCTGCACCTTGGTGTGTACAGTGAGCTTATTATTAGCCCATACTCTCTTTGTCAGCCTGGAGAATGTTGTAGCGGCTTTTCCAATGCGCTTGTTAATCTCGCTATCAAATGACAAGTTGTCCGAGATCGTAGAGCCTAGGTACACGAACTCATGGACGACTTCCAGTTCGTAGTCTAACACACTGATAGATGGTTCGTTACCCACACTTTGGCCCATCACCTGGGTCTTCTTTAAGCTGATTGTGAGGCCGAATTCCACACATGCGTCCGCAAAGCGAGTTATGAGTGACTGCAGTTCCTGCTGAGTGTGAGCAGCAATAGCTGCATCGTCAGCAAAAAGGAACTCCCTTAGATGCTTCGTAAGCACCCTGGTCTTTGCTCTAAGCCTCGACAGTTTGAAGAGGTTGCCATCCATTCTCGTGCGGAGAAAGATGCCCTCTGTAGCAGTTACAAAGGCATATTTGAGCAAAACTGCAAAGAAGATGCCGAACAATGTTGGAGCCAGTACGCACCCCTGCTTCACTCCGCTGAGAATCTCGAAGGGTTCAGATGTGGATCCGTCGCATACAATGGTCCCCCTCATGCCATCATGGAAGGCCCTAATAATGCTAAGCAGAGTTGGAGGACAGCCGATCTTAGCCAGAATCGCAAACAGACCTTTTCTACTGACAAGGTCGAATGCCTTGGTCAAATCAATGAAAGCAATATACAGAGGTTTGTTCTGCTCCCTGCACTTTTCTTGTAGTTGTCTAACAGAGAAAACCATGTCTATGGTGGACTATTCAGCTCTGAACCCACACTGAGACTCAGGGTAGACTCTCTCTGTGAGAACATGGAGCCTCTTCAGGACAACACGTGCAAATAGCTTCCCCACAGTGCTGAGAAGGGAGATGCCGCGATAGTTGTTGCAATCACTTTTGTCACCCTTGTTCTTGTAGACAGTAACAATGTTAGCATTCCTCATATCTTGCGGTACGTTGCCTTCTCTCCAGCATTGGCAGAGTATTCCATGCAGCTCTGAGACCAGGGTACCGTTAGCACATTTAAGGATTTCCGAGGGAATACCATCTTTCCCTGGGGCTTTTCCAGAAGAGAGTGCTTTTAGCACGTCACTAAGTTCTTCCATGGTGGGCTCAGCATCAAGTTCAGTCATGGTGGGCAGAGGTTCGATAGCATTCAGGGCTCTCTCTGTAACTACGGTCTCTCTGGCGTACAGCTGTGAATAGTATTCCACCCAGCGTTCCATCTGCTTGGTTCTGTCCTTCAAAACCTCACCTGTGGCCGACTTGAGTGGGGCAGTCTTCCTTTGTGATGGACCAATGGCCTGCTTGATCCCATCGTACATTCCTCGCATATTACCAGTGTCCGCGGCCTGCTGAATCTTGGAGCAGAGTTGGAGCCAGTAATCATTGGCACACAGCCGAGCAACCTGCTGCACTTGACTCCGAGCAAACCGGAGCGCCTGCAGGTTCTCCTCGCTGGGAGAGGACCTGTATGCAGCCAGTGCCTGTCTCTTCTTCTCAATCAGGGGCGTCAGCACTTCAGTGTGGGCTTCAAACCAATCAGCAGACTTGACTGTCTTCTTCCCAAAGATAGATATCGCAGTGTCATAGATAGCGTCCCATAGTTGTTCCCATCTCTTGCTGATATCAGTGTCATCCCAGCGGGGCAAGGCCTCTTCAAGTGCTTGGACAAACTCGCATACTTTTGAAGGGTCATGAGTCTTACCAGTGTCAATGCGCGGCCTCCCTTTCTGGAGCGAAAAAATCTTCGCGGCTGGTAATGTACACCTTACTACACACGAGCAAGTGGTCAGTGTCACAGTCTGCGCTGTGGTAGCTGCGTGTCACCCTGACTCTACCTAAACAGCTGCGTTTGGTGAGGCGAGGTCAAGCTGGTGCCAATGTTTCGATCTTGGGTGTCGCCACGAAACTTTGTGCTGGGGTTTGACGTTGAAGAAGGTATTGGTTACACAGAGGTCATGTTGGGAGCAGAGTTCAAGGAGGCGCTGTCCGTTTTCATTCATCTTCCCTGTTCCGAACTGTCCCAGACAGGATGGCCAGCTGTGATGGTCGCTGCCAACTCTGGCGTTGAAGTCGCCAAGGATGTATAGCAGCTCATGGGAAGATACCTCACTGATGGCAATACTAAGTTCATCATAGAACTTGACCTTATCTTCCTGGGCAGAAGTTAAAGTAGGTGCATAGACGCTGAAAATGTTGGCCATGCCCACTGATGTTTGAAGCTGGATTTTCAGCATTCTCTCAGTTCCCACATTTGGTGGTATGACTGAGCCAACTAGGTTGTTTCTAATTGCGAAGCCAACACCGTGTTCCCTGGTCTCTTCTGGAGGCTTCCCGTGCCAGAAAAAGGAAAAATCCTTCTCCCGGAGACATCCAGAGGACGATAGCCTTGTTTCCTGGAGGGCCACGATGTCCATCTGCAGTCTTCTCAGCTTGTTATTAATGACTGCTGTCTTCCGGGGGTTGCTAATGCTCTGTAGGTCTTCTATAAGGCCCGGAATCATAGTCCTTACTTTCCATGTGCCCAGCCTGAAGGCTGGATTACTTTGTCGCTTGTTTATTTTGCCTGGTGTAAGGTTAACGATCCACCTGTTGGTGATTCCCTAAGCCCCACACACCCAGTGGAGCAAGTGGACCGTGGCGAGGCAGCACCTATTTGGCTGGGGGCTGCCCAGCTTGAGGCGGGCGGTAGCTGCCCAATGAGATTTGAAGACCTCTCCCACAGTCAGAAGCAACCCCTGGTGCCTCATTCTACACCAATCAAGTGCAGTGGCTTAATACCGGTAACTGCTGCTTCCCGTGTTGTGTCACCACTCAGAAAGTGATGCTGGAGTGTCCTCTCCAGGGCGCAGGCCTGGGCAAGTAAGTTGAGAACCAGCTGATGCCCAGCAGCAGGATCCCCCTCTCCACGCACACTGATGTAATCCAAGGGAAAGGCGAAAGCCAGTACAGCTTGGCACCAATGTCATCGCAGGAGCTGCCAGAGTGAGGTTGAGTACAACCTCAAACTGCCTTAGGGGCTCCATCTCCGGATTTTTCCTCGGGTTTACTCCGCCTTCCCATAACTAGGTATCGCCGCAAGGTAGCAGAGGTTTTAATTCAGAGTTTCCCTTCTCCTAGGTGGGAGGCCTTCCCAGGCTGACAAGCCCCACCTGCCACATTCCACATGCGCTGCCTTAGGCGTATACTCGTTATCTCATGGCAGGACAAGATCCCCAATAGCGCAGTGCTTGAGAGGGCGGGCACCGTCTCCATGTTCACCCTTCTCAAACAGAGGCGTATGCGCTGGCTTGGCCATGTCTCACGCATGTTGGATGGTCGAATACTGAAGGACCTTCTCTTTGGCGAACTGGCGTCTGGAAAGAGGCCAAAAGGGTGACCTAAATTGCGCTACAAGGACACGTGCAAGCATGACCTCAGCGCTCTCTCTATCAGTGCAAACACCTGGCATTCGCTCACCTTAGACAAGTACACCTGGAAACAGGGAGTGAAGGAAGCTCTGGCTATGTATGAAACTACATTGGTGAAGGAAGCAGAAGACAAGAGAGCCCTCAGGAAAATCCGTGCCCGTGATACCAGAGTGACATCTGCCTACTGCTGCTCACAGTGCGGAAAGGACTGCCATTCCCGGATTGGATTGCACAGCCACAGAAGACGCTGCTCGAATCAGTCCAACAGGGGCGCAAACCCATGATCCCTCGGGATCGAAGGATACATACGACGACAGCAGGTTAATAAGATATCTAATAAAGGGTAATACCCAGCAAGTAGACAAGGGTTACAGATATTGGTGATATGCAATCTCACCCTTGTACCTGGTGTAAGGGAAGCTTGTACTATTATTGCTGATGCTGTATCCATTCCATGGACAAAGGACTTCATTCTCCTGGGTTATTAGGCTGTTAGCTTTCATAAGCACTAAACTGAAAGAAGGAAGAAAGGAGAATTTATTTGTAATAAGTTTCCCTTTCTTTATGCTCACTGGGCCAGATTCCAATACTGTTAAAATGTGTAGAACCTTAGTCATTTATTTTAATAAGATGATACATGAAATAAGGTACTCCTCTCAGTGCCAGAATCTGGCCAGGGCAACTGCAAAGAAGGATTGAGGGTCAAACAGGTACAAAAAGCTATAATGATCAATAAAACACTAAAACAGTTGACATCAGGATAGCATGCTGGTGAGAGTGTCGTCCCTAAGAAACCACATTTGATCATTAGCATAGGCAATCTTCACTATTCTCAACTATTACATTTTTGTATCAATGTGATGCTTTCCCCACTGTGATGCTATGACAAGATATATAAAAAAGGAACTTCATACGTTTGCCACTTTCAGAGACCTAGGCTTCACACACGCATTAGGAGGGGTTTGTGTGCACATTTAAGGACCATTTGGGGCAGGAATAGCCACTGAATTACTCTGTAACCTTTCTGTGCATGACTGTTAATGGCTCAAGGAATATATTTAACCTGAACTACCATAGAAAAATACCTATAAGGCTAGTGCTCATATGACACAGCACAAATTTAATCTGAGCCACAGTTCAAGAGACGGCTACACATTCTAAGGGTACGTCCACACTGCAATCACATTCTTTCTAAAAAAAAATCAAAAGAACAGAGGGGGTTTTCTGACATTGGTAAACCTCTCTTAACCAGGAAGAAGCCTTTTTCCGAAAGAGCTCTTTCAGAAAAAGGCTTGTGTGGACGGGGAAGAGGGAGTTCTTTCAAAAGAATAGGAAAGAGGAAAAAGCACAGGTGCCCTGGTGTCCATTCCGCCCATAGTAATCACAGCTTACCTGTGAAATAGCATCCAGTCAGTCTGGATGCTATCTTTCAAAAAAGCAGATTGCTTTTTTGATGTGCTTTGGCTGTGTGGATGCTCTCTTTCGGAAGAAGTTTTTTCAGAAGATCTCTTCTAAAAAAAGCTTCTTCCAAAAGAAGCCTTCAGTCTAGATGTAGCCTCAGTAAGGGGTAGAGCTCCATAGAACAATCATTCAGAAAAGCTCAGACAGAAGGAAGAGCAGCCACATGATTGTACAAACATGGCTACAATGTCCTGTCCACAGAATAAAAAATAAAGATCAATATGCTAAGCATTGGGAAAAAAGGAGATGCCAGCCTTCTGGAAGGAATGGGGATGCTGCAAACTAGTTCTGGATAGTAGCAGAGTATTAACAACATGGGTTGTGAACATATGCTGTTCAGAGCCAGCAGGCCCACTGATAGGGAGTGGGGGGCAAAGAGGACTGAATGGATGCTATCTTGCATTTTTCTTTCAGAAAAAGGCTTCTTCCTCGTAGAAAGAGGATTACCAACATTGGAAAAAAAACCCACCCTGTTCTTTCGATTTACTTTCAAAAGAATGCGATTGCAGTGTGAACCTAACTCAGGTTTTGTCAGAAAAATGGCCATTTTTCTCACAAAACTCTGTAGTGTAGACATACCCTGAGGGACTGTAGGATAATTGCCCAGACTTCCCCACAGTACACTCATACAGATATCATTATGTGATATGATTGTGGCTGCATGGTAGATGTGCATGGATAAATGTTTTGATAGCAGAAAGGAGGGGCCATATAAGTACCTAAGACAGACAGAAGAACTGATCTGAGGAAGTGGGTCTAGCCCACTAAAGCTCATCACCTAATAAACCATCTTGTTAGTCTTTAAAGTGTTACATAGTCCTGCTTTTTGTTTCAGAAGAACTGTTGTGTGGAAATAAACTGAACTATGCTAGTTGTGATAGGTTCCAAAATCATGCTGAAAGTCAAAGAGAGCCATAAACTGAATACTACACTAGCTCCCTTTTTTCATCCCTTTAGAAATGTATCCCTCCCTGGAAGGGGGGGGGAAAAAAGACTGGAGAGGTGGGAGGAGAGAGAGGAAAGATCATTCGTACCTAACAGAGACTTTTCTTGAAATGTATTTTAGATCTATAATTATTTTTCCCTTTCACTGAGTTCATGTGTTTTTCTTTTTCACCTCAAATATATGACAAAAATTGATTTATGTTTTTATTTTTCACACTTCTTGGTTTCCATAGGGGAAAAAAAAAAGAAAAAATAGGTGGAAGTAAAGGATAATCCCTTTTTTGCCTATGAAAATGTTTTAACAAATTTAACAGAAGGAACAGAAGAAAAACAAAAGGAAAATGGGATACTGTAATTTAAAGTTATTCCATTGTTGTATTTTATAGTATTCTGCAAATTCCATGCTTTCATTTACATCAAATGTGTCTGTTACAATAAAGTAGTTGCTACCAGGTAAATACACCTACTATCATGTTAATCCAGCCTCATGGTAGAGTGCCTGGCTAAGCAAAGCTGCCAAAATGGGAGCTCAGTCTCCTCCTCCCCTCATTCACCTAAGTGAGATGTGCATTTCAAAGCCTAATTAGAACCATTAAATGCTAACATGCTTAAGCATAGCCAATTTTTTCTTTTGCTTTTTTCCCTATTAAAAAGGGGTTATTAAATGTAAAAAAACAGCTAATTCAACCTCAAGGCTGCACAGTTAAAATCAGTCACAATCCTATAGTTGAAGTAGGGCAGAGTCTGCAAACTCTTTGTCTTCACTGGAAAAAAAGTATGCTTTTCTATCAAGATAGCTATCTTGATGCAAAATCCCAATAGAGATGGCAGCTTTCCAACAAGTGCACAACAGATGCAGTTGCTAAACCCTTAGGCTACTTCTACACTGGCATGATTTTGCACAAGAACTCTTTTGCGGAAGAGTTCTTGTGCAAAAACTCTTCCAGAAGAGAGCGTCTACACTGGCACGTGCCTTTGCGCAAGAGATGTGCTTTTGCGCAAGGGCATCCATGTCAGTGTAGACACTCTCTTGCGCAAGAAAGCTCTGATGGCCATTTTAACCATAGGGCTTCGTTGCGCAAGAAATTCATGTTGCCTGTCTACACTGGCCTCTTGCGCAAGAACAGTTGCGCAAGAGGGCTTATGCTGAGCGGGAGCATCATAGTTCTTGCGCAAGAAGCACTGATTTCACACATTAGAACGTCAGTTTACTTGCGCAAGAACTCGCAGCCAGTGTAGACAGGCAGCAAGTTTTTGCGCAAAAGCGGCTGCAAAAGCGGCTGCAATGTAGACACAGCCTTATTGTCCCACAAACATGTATTTTGCATGTGCAATATGGGTAAGAACATGAGGAAGTAGAGCACACTGAGTAAAACCACCCATTGTGTGCAAGAAAAAAATCAATAGGATTTGTGCTCTTAACTTCCTTGGATATCTTTGAAAAATCTTCCCTTTATAAGGTGACTTATCCAGGGTCACTTAGGAAGTCTGTGATTGAGCCAGAAACAGAAGCAAGGTCTCCTGAATCCAGGTCCACAAACAAGAGACTCTTCCGTAAAGAACTGATTTTTTTTTTAAATACACGGTCCAACAGCTGATGCAAGCAGCTCTCTGTCAGAAATAAGTAATGTGCTTCTCAGAAGTATTTTTATAGCCTCTGGGGGTAAAACTTGGCTCTGTCCAGGATGATGCAAATAGGGGTGACTCCACCAGAGATTAGCTCAGTGCTCTGACCCTCCCTTGCAATCAGGTGTCAGGATTTTCACAAAGAGCCCCAAGGAGTTTTTGGAGCCCCTCTGCAGTATACAGCTCTTAGGACACCACAGATGATTAATCATTTGTTTTATTTATTGTTATGCAAGTGTATTGTTTGTGCCACATAGAGAACTATTTTATTAGAGTTAGAATAAATAAAACCAGCCTGTATGGGATGATTAGCCTATACAATTAAAGTAACTCAAGAAGATGAGATCAACTGTTCAAGACAGCCACTCTGTGGTTACTTACACAAAGAAAAAGATCTTTAACTGAGCAAGTAACAAAGCTTATTATCACATACTGCACTTCCTGTTCAGAATCCAGCAGGAGGATTTTATCTAAATGTCTGAGAATTTAAGCTAGTTTGTTGGATGCTGTGGAAGCAGGATGCAAGAAGTCCTTTGATGATACAGCTACTTGACTGAGGGGGAAAGAAACAGCTCTTGATTTACTAGCAAGCTTACAAATCAAGGCATCCTGTTCTAAGCCTGTGCATTCTGACTATTATTTCGCCTTTCTCAGACCCTGCAGTGAATCCCTCCCCTTCAACTTTAACTTGATGCATTGGAATGTTTAACTAACAATGCTAAGTGATGTGTTAGAGTCACTGTACCATTGTTACTTTTTGCTACAGTGAGTAGCTGTGAACAATACAACAGTAATTCAGAAGCACGAGACGAGTGGAAATCAAGGACTAGGTGTGGGAGGCGGAGAGGTTGCATAAGGGAATGCATGGAAGTACCTGACCTTTGGAAGAACTAAAAAGGGAGTGGAGTCATTATGACTCAAAACTGATGTGAATAAAAGAGACAAATAAACAGAATGGCTTTCAGCCAGGTACTGGAGGAGAAAGTGGCCTTAGAAATGATGGCTGTACCCACTGGTTGGTAAGGCCCATGTTTTATTAGTAGTTATTATTTTAAATAATGCCTAGGAGCTTCAATCAGGGCCAGACCCCACTGTGTTAGGTTCTGTATGAATAGAACAAATAGATCATACCTCCATTTAAAGAGCTTGTCCCCACTAACACAAAGCACACGAACAGGACCATTGTGCTCCAAGAGACAGCAGTAAGAGCAGGGTAAGACAGAACTATGCCACCTGCTTCTGAGATCTGGCTCTTGTAGTTTCTCCCAAGGATGAGTGAAACAGAAAATGAAATGGTGGGGTGGGTGGATTGGTAGGAAGGGGGAGGAAGAAGAATGAATGACTGGTCAAGAGCTATGGCATCACTGGAAAAACGTGTAACTCTAAAATTTATCACACTATTATGCCAGCAAAAGTCACAGTGTAGGTACAGTTATACTGGCAAAAAATGTCCCTTTGTTAGAATAGCTTAATTTGCTCAGGAACCGGTGAAAATTATACTGGCAAAAGCACTCCTTTGCCTATATAGACAGTATTCACAGTACACTATTGTTTTTCTTTGAATAGATGGATGTAAAGCAGTTCTGCAAAATACTATGGAACTCCTCTTTACATTTTTCTGGCTTTATCTCTTTTCTAACTGCTGGTTCATTTTCACTATTCTCTTCCTGGCCAACCCTTATTCATCACAAAGCCAGTTGCACTATGATAGTATCCCATGCAGGTGACCTGCAAACAGGCCTGCTGATGGTGGGGGGCAAAGGAGGCAACTTCCCTGGGGCCTGGCAATTCAAAAGGGCCCAGGGCTCCTGGCTGCCACTGCCACTACTGCAACTGCAGTGGTGGCCAGAACCCTGACCCTTTAAATGACCACTGAGGTGCCATGCGGTGTGCTCCAGGTGGCTCTGAGCTTTGTGGGGGGTGGAACGAGGTATAGTGCTGAAGGCTGGCTGCCCCCAGTCCTGCCCCTTCTGCCTAGGCCCCACCTTCTCTGGGACCCTTCCCACCACGTCCGGGGATCCGGCAAGTATGTCAGCCCCCTTGCTTGCAAAGAGCTAGCTAATCAGATGGTGCTGGCTCCTCATGCACTAAATGAAGTTAAAAACAAATCTTAATTTACTTGTAAGCAACTGTTAGCCAGTGCAGGGGTGTTGATCCATGCTGTCATGAATGGGAAGAAAGGGCCTGAAATAACTTCCTTTTAAAATGTGGTCTGTTCTCTGAAAAAGTTTGAAATCTCCTGGTATAGTTCCAGCCTTCTCAAAACCACTACAGGACACTGCAAAGCTGCTAACACTGTCATTGTACCAGTTGCAAGAAGATGCCAATGAGAGTTATTTGCTGTCACTTTCAATCCAAACCAGCAGGCATAAGCTAATGAAGTAGCTCTGCTGAGATGACAGACTATACAATAAAAGCCATGGCTGAATCTGGCCTTTTTGTCTCCCGTGTGTACAAAAACATTGCTACTAACAACACAGAATGCCCAGTTCATTCATTTGCTCACAATGCTTCTTCCTTTGGAGGTGAGGCAGGGCTGCAGCATGGATGTCGAATGACTTATTCAAGCTACAAAGAAAAATCTCTTTCTTTGTTCTCAAACTACAGTAGCTGCTACTGACACTGACCTACATATTGCAGGTTACTTTCTTTCTAAGAGAGTAGCTGGAAAATGGGAGATCAAAATCTATTCGGTCAAATCTGAGATCTTATTGCTGCCAGGCTTATTCCTGTTGCATTTACTCTCCAAAACTAAGGAATGTACTGGGGGAGTCTAGACTAGAGAAGTTCAAAAACCTGAACAAATATTTGCTCCAGTGGATGAATTATATATTACTAAATTTAATGATAAATACAAATTAGCAGTTTAAATGGGCCAGAAGGAAAATAAGGATCAAATTGGAATTTCAATCATGATAGTGAAAAGTACAATACAAATATGGAGTACTTTCACTGAAGTCACTATGGATATACACTGGCATGACTGAGAGCAAACCTATCTTGGCCAAGTAGCCTGTGCTGAAGTCCAATTTATATCTCTTATATCAAGAGTCCCAAATCACATAATACATTTGATTCTTCTCTGACTCTTCTCCCCCACTTTTACTTGAGGTGCAAATGGGACTGGAAAATCTCTCAAGTTTTTGTTTCTTTTGTCCCTGCAAAAAGGAATGTTACATTTTCAACTTCAAAGGGGTTTCCCCAGTGACTCCAAATGGAACTGATTACATTTAAAGTTAAGCTTATATGTATGTGTATGCAAGACTAGAGAAGTAGGCACTAAAATAAACCTTTTTTTTTTCTATGCTCTAGCGATTCTGTTATGGAAACTATGTTGAGCCATCAGCTTGATTTGATCTGCTAAAATCAGAAGCAGTGTTTTTGCAGGGTCTTGGGTTTCAGCAGCAATTGCAGTGTGGCAAAGAAGGGTCTCTTGTGTGTACAAAAATGAGCATGCCATGTGTTGTGACAATTCTGTCCCTAGCTACTTGTTTGAATGTTTTATTTAAGAGCAAATAAATCTTAACAGTGACTTCTTTCAGCATATGCGAGAGATGCACATTCAGATGCAAAATATAAAGTGAAATACAAAATTTTCACATCTTGTGCTGTTTTCTGCAAGCTTTGAGTATAGGTTCTACCCCTTTTTATGACCCATGATCAGTGGGCTCATTGATACCATCTTTTCCTCTATGAATAATATGCATATGAGAGCAGATCTTTAAAAAAAACCAAAACCCTAGGGGCTGAGAGTGATCTAGCCCTTCTACCTCCAGACTCCCTTTTGTATTTTAGCTGACACAACAACCTTCCATTAAAATGATGAATTTAGCTCCTTGGACCCTTCCTGATGATTTGAAAAAAGAGGTTACACACATGCTGAACAATTAACCTAACAGCAGGCATAATTTTGCAAGTACCACTTACACCAGTTGTTGCAGGAGGTTCTTAAATTTCAAAGGCTACATATGATGTGACTCTTCAACAACTAGCCTTTATCTTCCGGGTAAAACTCATTTTCCTTCTTGCAGTCTCCCACCAAACCCTCCTCAGGCTCAGCCATTTGGGGGAGCATGCATTTGAGAGGCTGAAAATAGGGCAAGCACATCTGAATGTAACCACTTTCCCCAGACCTTTTAGAAATAAATACTTATAGATTCAAAGCCAGGTGCTTTTTAAACTGTTTTTAGTGTCTTTATTTTCTAAAGTTGACCTTAATTTTGTGTCTCTGTTCCTGATTCCTCCCCCCATCTGTGTAGCACCATCCCTGATTTTTTATGTCAGTGCTGAGCACATCTGATCAAAAAATGGCAACGTTGCTGGTTCAGCACACACAGCAGGGAGGAAAGAAATGGGCTATATCTAATCCTACCTTTGTAATTGCTGTCACAATGCAACAATGCTGCTAGCTGGAACAATGGCAGATTTTGGTGGGAAAGATACAGAGCCAGAGCAATGGTTCGCCTTGAGTTTCACCTCAGCTGTCTCTCTGCAGCTCTTTCAGTGGTTAACTCATAGTGCTCAGGTATTACAGATGCTCAGACTTCATCTGGGACAGTGCATGTTTGAAAACAAACTCATTAACAAATCTGCTTAAGACTGTTGATATTTTTTTTAATGTGGTTAGGGCTCGAATCACAATCTCCCACATAGTGTGCAAAGTACCAAGAACAGTGGGAAAACTAGCATAGATGTCAGAGTAATATCCAAGTATGTGATTGTGTTAAATTATATCTATATTCAGCTCTGCTCTGAATGGAGTGGCTTTAAGGAGTTGAACTAGGCAGGATTTTTTTTACTTCAGCCTAAGAAAATTTTGTGGGAGGAGTCACTTTGGAAAGGTGGGAAAGCCTTTACCCTCAGGTTGCCTCAGTAAGAAGCTCCTGCTGTGATACTTGAAAGCCCAATAGACATGTCTGAATTTATAATGCACTCTTGAAGTATTCATTCATAATCCTGTAAGGGATTTTGAAAGCTGCAAAGAGGATGTATGTCTTTTCAATGGCTAAAGGGAAAATATTAATTCCTGCAGTAGTAAACAGATAGCCTGTTTTGGTGAAAGGGCAAGAATGGGAGAAGATGGAGCAAAGAATGGAGCACAGAGTCTGTAGAACTTTCATTTTACTGAACAAGTGACTTTCCTTGACACACTTGTGTTTTGTGAAGCATCTGGCAAGGGCCACTGTCTGCGGACAGGAGACTTGGCTAGATGGACCATTGGTCAGACATCATATGCCATTGTTATGTTCTTGCCAAGCTGATCTCTCAGACCTCACTAATGGGGTCAGGTCCTCAAAGAGTATAAATCAATGTTGCTCCATTCACTATACTCATTTACATCAGCTGAGGGTTTGGCCCATGTGACTAAGTGTGACAAAACAAAGCTACGGTTCTAACAAACAAGGATGGGAGGGAGAGGAAAGTTAATTGTAATATTGGTTCTTGTTTCTGTCTCCACCCTCTGACTGGTGCTAAGGGAAAGCAAGCTCAGGAAAAGCTTCCTGGGGGAGAGAATTAACTCAGCTTTCCTTTATGTAATCATTTCCACCCCTTCTGCCACAAATATTCATGAAGAAATGTGGCTGTGGCCCCAGGAGATGATGTGGGGGGGCACCCTTGCTGATGCTGCACCAGGTCCCAGTCCCAGGTAATCCCATGGGTCCCATCCATAGGATGATTGGAATGGTGGGACGGCCACCACGGGTGCCCAAAAGCACAGGGCTTGGGGGAACTGCCCAGAACACTCCTATGATGGGATGGCTCTGCTAAGATGCCTGACTCAACACTTCTGTTCCAGGATACTGTCAGTGCTGGACTTCTAGATCTCTAGACATTTGCCTGGTACCAATGATTTCACCTCATGTTTCTTCTAGTGCTCCATTGCTACAGAGTGATCTGAAATAAAAGAATTCTGCTGAAGGTCTTGCCTCAGTCTCCCGAATATGCATGCAAGGCTCTTTTCCAGATGTCTCTCTGAGGAGATTGGTATAATTTGTGAGATGGCCACAACTATTATTTCACTAGTATGAATGCCCATGGATGCCTCCACCCAAACCCACCTGTCTGACCTGCTTTGCTATACTAGGATGCTTACATGGCCAATTGCTAGCAGCTCTTTAGGGCCTTGAGCAGCACTTTTCACAGAGAGACAACCCTCATCATTCTCCCTCTTTAGAAATCAGGAACCGCAGGAAGAAATCATGGAGAAACAGAAGATAGGGCTAATGAAGACATTTCTTCATTGGCCAAAATCTCTTCTTCATCCCCAAATGGAGAGGTTATGCCACCTCCACTATCCCTAGTAGACAATGTCAAACAGTTTCAGGTCCTTGTCAAGAGAATTGTAGATTTTTTTACGGATCCCTTTTGAAGTGTTTGCAGAATCACATCACAAACCACTCAACATCCTTCATATAGCTTCATCTGCATCCATTGCTTTGATTGTTAACATTTACAGGGTTCATTGGGGCCTCATTATCTGGCACACCCAGGCCACAACTGCTTCTAGTTAGAAGAACCTAGATAAGAAATATTATGCCCCATCCTATTACTCTGAATTTTTATTCTCTCATCCCTCTCTTAATTCTTTTGCAGTCAATGTTGTTAATAATGAGGGAGGTATCAGTGCATCATCTAAATCCAAGCCCCATGACAAGGATCATAAGTAATTTAACTATTTGGTAGAAAAATGCTACTTTATAGTTCAGAATTTTCAACTGTCAGTCTTTAATAGTGAGGTACAATCACACAAATTATACTAAACTGAGTTCATATAATGATTTAGAGGGCAATTCTAGGCAATGATTTCAGAAGGCCCTTCAAAGAGCTCACTCTGGGCTGACTCTTGCAAGAGTAGTGCACTGTGCCACACCCCTTTTCTTTCACCTCTGGCTCTAGGAATTATTTGGGGGGAAATTCTATGGCTTGTGTTATATAGGAGGTCAGATTAGATGATGATAATAGTCTCTGTGCATCTTGATCTCTGAATCCCAACCCATGATAATACCTACACTTTGCATTTAGTACAATGGACTCCAAAGAGATTTAATCCAATACAGTTTTTCAAGGATATTGCCAGATCTGTCACGCATCTGTTAACTTCCCCTGCCATCCTGCTCTCCTGCCATCAGAGAGCTCACAGATAGGGCCAAACCTTGAGGGATGCAGGACCCATGACAACACCTCCTCCACTGCAAGCCCTGCCCTGCCCCATCTCTTCCCACCCCTGCTCCACCTCACACCCAACTCCCCCCTTTCCCCAAGCTCTGCTTCTGCTCCTCCTCCTCCCCATTTCTTTCCAACCCTGCTCCACTCCTACCCTGCCCTCATTAAGCCCTTCTCCAGGTCCAGGCCCTGCTCTGCCTCTTCCCACCCCATTTCAGCCTTTTCCCTAAGCCCCCTCCCTGAAGCAATGTGGTCCCAGGCATTAGTTGGGAGCCTGGTGCAGCACCAGGTGTCAGGGCCCCCATACTCACCATGGCTGCAGGAAGTGGAGAGGCCTGGCCCCAGTCCACT
Organism: Rafetus swinhoei; assembly: GCA_019425775.1. Lineage (NCBI taxonomy): Eukaryota > Metazoa > Chordata > Testudines > Trionychidae > Rafetus > Rafetus swinhoei. The sequence goes on along the minus strand of CM033425.1, from coordinate 23,675,341 downwards.
GGGCTCCCATGAGCCCAGCTCCTAGCCATATTGATATGGGGGAGTGGAGCACACTGGGCCCAGGTCATGCCACTTCCCATGACTCCTGCTACTGCTGGTAAGTGCGGGGTCAGGCCTGCCCACAGCTGCCAGCACCAGGGCCCCCTGGTGATCCTTTGGGACCTGCAGGGGCCCCCAAGTGTAGATGAGTGAGAATGAAAGCCCAGCAGCTGTTTATCAAAACCTGTATTTTCCCCCCTTCATTTACCAGAAAGGGAATATCTGGCCCATTTTTTTTTGTATGTATGCCCAATATTTTCAATTATATTCAATAAATACAGGAGTCAATCAAATGTGAATCATATAATCCCTCTTATTTACATATCATAGGTCACTTTGATAGAATCATAGAATACTAGAACTGGAAGGAACACTGAGAGTCATCAAGTGCAGGCCTCATAGCAGGATCAAGCACCATATAGACTATCCCTTGCAAATGTTTCTCTAATTTGCTCTTAATCTCCAATGATGGAGCGGCCCCGGGAGGGAGGGTCAGTTGGGGGAGGGGGGGGCAATTTGTGCCCTCTCTTTTGTCTATTTGGTACCAGAAAATCACATCCTTCCTAGGCAATGTATTCCAATGCTTAACCACCTTGATAGTTAGGAAGCTTTTCCTAGTCTCCAAACTAAATCTCCCTTGCTGCAGTTTAAGCCCATTGCTCCTTGCCCTATCATCAGAGGTTAAGGAGAAAAATATTTCTCCCTCCTCCTTGTAACAACGTTTCAGTTACCTGAAAGCTGTTATGTCCCCTTTCAGTCTTCTTTTTTCTAGGCAAAACAAATCTAGTTCTTTCAATCTTCTCTTATAGATCATATTTTCTAGACCTTCAGCAAAAATGATTACTCTTCTCCAAACTTTTTCCAATTTGTCCACATCTTTATGGAATTGTGGTACCTAGAAATGAACACAGTACTCCAGCTGAGACCTAATCTGTGCAGAGTAAAGCAAAAGAATTACTTCTCTACCACTGAATGACATTCACATCTTAAATGGAAAATAGCAGCTGTTGCAGCCACATTGCACACCAGTGGAGAACAGAATAGGATGGAAAATACTATATCTAATTAAAGCTGCAAGGGAATTTTAAGTAGGTACAATGCAATTATCCATGTTGGAATTTGATCTTAGCCTCTGTTTTTATTAAAATTCCCTTGGAATCCTTTAAGTGATCATAAGTTGTCAGGACTGAATTGAACTTGCTGTATCACTAACTGTGGTTCTCTCTAGGCATCTGCCAATCCAGCATTGACTCAGCCCAGCTCTATTCAGCTCTTGAAGTCACTGCCTGGGATGGAATGGTTACAGATCAGACTATTTGCCCACAGAAAAGGCCTCCAGGAGATACGCATCTAAAGTAAGATAATGAAGAGAGAATTAACCTATTTGTAGTACCAATGCTTTAACCTACCCATATTGCTAGTGGTTCCCCAGAAGAGAACATCACTCAAGGCGTCCCTGGGTGAGTGTTTCCTTAATTACATGTCAGCTACAATCAGTGTGCTCATAAAGACGAGATTACCATTGCTGCATTGTAATTTTCTATTTGATTAGCCTTAAGGAATTAATTTGTATTGTTACCTTGTATGAAGGCTTATAGAAATCAGATACATTCTAATCAGTAAAATAAATGTTACATTATAAGTGGGGAGATAGGGGTGAGGAATTGGTGAACTAAGCTAAACACTAGGACTATGTCTACAATGGCGGGTTCTTGCGCAAGAACATTTTGCGCAAGTGTTCTTGCACTGGAACCCTTACACAAGAACACGTCCATGCTGCCATGTGCTTTTGTGCAAGAATGTCCATGGCAGTGTGGATGCTCTCTTGTGCAAGAAAGCTCTGATGGCCATTTTAGCCATAGGGCTTTCTTGCGTAAGAAACCCCTGCCGCGCATCCACACTGCCCTCTTGCGCAAGAGCTCTTGCGCAAGATAGCTTACACTTGTTAGACAAGAGTGTAGATCTTGCGCAAGAAGCCCTCTCTTACCACACTTTACTGTAACTCTTCTTGCACAAGAGTGGGCAGGCAGTGTGGACGCTCTGTGGAAGAACGGCCATTCTTGTGCAAGAACCCGCCAGTGTAGACATAGCCTAGGATTCCTTACCAGGTGAGGATAAGATTTAGTAATGTGAGAATAATTTTTTTAAAATACAGAACCCAGGTAAACAGCTGAACTGCATACTGCAGCATAAGCACTTTAAATTCACCAAAGCAAGCTTCACTTTGCCATCTGAAGTTTCCATTGCCCAGCTTTCTCTTACCTTATTTAGAAGCCAAGTAACAGCAGAGTCTTATCTTGGTAAATCACTCAACTCAGTAGGGAAGCAGTACACTGGAAGTAGCATTTTCCATTGTAAACACGTTAACTGGAAACAGAGAGTCATTCTGTGGCACCTTAGACTAACAAATACAGTATATGAGCTTTCGTGGGCAAAACACACTTCCTCAGATGAGCTCTAATTGGAGTCCATTCTCCTCACTTGCTATGTGCATAACTTATAATCCTAATGGGAGTTATGCAGCTAGGTTAGGTGGCTGGAAACTTCCCTTTGAGACAGTATATGCTCAAATGTCTTTCACCCCTGGTCTATACTTGGGGATAAATTTGAATTAAGATATGCAACTTCAGCTATGTTAATTCCGTAGCTTAAGTTGAAGTATCTTAAATCTAATTTTGGCACTATTCACACTGCGAGACGTCAAATGGAGCATACTCTTCCTTCGCTTTCCCTTACTCCTCTTAGGAGCAGGACTACCAGCATCAACTGGAATGCCCTCTCTGTCTGAATTAGCATTTCTTCACTAGACCCACTAATTCGAACCCCAGAAGATGGACTATGACTACTTCGATCTTAACTGTAGTGTAGACATGGCCTTATTGTGTACAAGGCACAGCTTTCATTTTAATCACATTTCATCCTACTCTGGGCAAACCTAAGGTTCTCTCACTGTTACTCTTTAAGACAGGGGCCTGAAAGAAAACCCTGGGTCTTAGGAAATTCAGATCCAAAAATTCACTGCTTGTCTCTACCAATATAACAAACCTTTGCACAAGATCTATATATCTCCTTTTTTGAGGCATAAGGATCTTGCGCAAAAGGGAGTTTTTGAGCAAAACGGATACATCTACACTGCTTGTTTTTGCGCAAAAACCTCTTGCATAAAAAGCCTCGAGCAGAGAATATGCTAATGACAGCGCAACAAATGCTAATGAGTGCTTCATTAGAATACTCTCTGCCGGCAAAACCCTGTAGTGTAGACGTAGCCTTTGAGAGCAGATTTTGATCCATTCTCTCAACTGTTTTGAAAATTATTTCCTTCCCTGCCACTGTAGGCATTTAAACAACAGTCCTTGTTCCCTAAAATCAGCAGTTAGCAATACATATTTTCACATCCGTGAATACCATCTGTTGCTATGTCTGTTTTCTGTAACACTCTCCATCCTTCAGGAGATCTCTGTCCACATTCAATTCCAGAAGCATAACTATGAATTCCTCTACAACTTTTGTTGGTTTGGAAACAGAAGTTCCCTTACTTGCAGAAAAAGCAAGTCTCAGGGCATTTGACTCACCAGCTGAATTTCCTCTTTTCCTTCCTTCAGTTATCACATTAAATGCAGTTAAAAAAATGCTCTTTTCTTTCACACAGATATTTCTAACATTTTCTTTCATTTCCGGTTAAGTAGCTCACTGATAACAACCTGGCCTTCAAGGTACTTCATTGTAGAGGGAAACAAATGCTTGTTCTTGTTTTAAGGCCCTATCCAATTACCATTTAAGTCAATGGGAGTCTTGTCCCCAAGACCATCTTTTCTCTCCAGTATCACTCTGTGGAATTCAGAAACAAAAGAAGCTTTTTCAACTGTGAATTTGCAAATATGTTGACAGTCTGTAAATTAAATAGGAGGCTCCAACAGAGCTCAGGCTATGACATTTAAACATAAAGCACCTTAGCTGTGATTGGTTCTAATCACACTTAGTGCTGAAGAACTTATCTGGAGCCTTTTGGAATTTCACCAAAATAAAGAACTACAATAATCTATAATTAAACAGATTTGTCTTGGCCTATCAGAGACCTTGAACATCTACCATATGACTTAAATCACATGATCTAGCCTAACACACCATGCAAAACTGAAATATTGAAATGCACCAAGCCATTTTCCATTTTAATTATCAGTGAATAGTTTTAGTGTGGAGGGGTTTTTTTTTTTAGACATTTCACTTCATGTCATATGCTATACTTTGGTAATGTAATCAGAATAATTTCCTTGTAACCTAACCTATCTCACATCCCAGAACTTCCTTGGTCCTTACAGTTATGTGGTGTTAGTTGGGTTGGGTTGTGTATTAGACCTACTCTTCTTATTGTTGTGCTCTTTAAAATGTACCCATCTGTGCATATTGCCCATTTCAAGGCCGCATTTGCATCTCCTTTATTACTAGGTTCAGAAATTCTTTTTCTACTTTAGTACAGCTGAAAAACATCAATATTAGATGTCCTGCCTAGGCTGGCAATCCAATTGATTACTTTTGATGATGCAGGGTGGATGAAAGAGATACTATATGGGACAATGGTTGATGAGGTATTCCTTAGTTTCAAGTTTGTTTCTGCGGTAACAAATAGGATTGTCTCATTCCCTATTTATGAAGGAGGTAGGCATACTTGTGTGATAAGTAGATGTTGCTCAAGTGGATCACATTTTAAATGTGAGTTACGAGACTGTATTTGTTTGATTGGGTTCTTGATGAGATGTTTGTTTGGGATGTTGGTGTCCTTCCACTTTGCTTGCCATTGATCTTCAGGGGGAGAACCCAGAGCTTCAAGCTCTAGGGCTGCAAGCAAAAATGGTTTTCAGGAGTTGAATTGGAATTCTGGTATGTTATTTAGGTTTTCATATTTTGGAAGATACTTTTTTCTTCAAATACAATGGAAATCCCAAAGGAATCTCATGTTGTGATAAATTTGGGGTGGATAGATTTGCACTCCTGAGAAGCTAGGGTTGTGAAATTGATTTCACCATGCCCATAATGATACAGTAACAGTGTTAAACTGAGAATGGGCAAGTGATATATGGGAGCTCTGTGTCCAGATAGGGTAGGAGTATTCTGTGGTAGAGTAGACCAAGGTCCAGAGAAGAGAACTGTAGAGATTTTGCATTAGCTTCCCAGGTAATTCTCACCAGTTTGACAATGAGATTTTCATGTGTCTTTGTTTTGTGATGGATATTGTTCAGCTGCTGGTGGTATGAGTTTTCAGTCCAATTGCACATCAAAAGATCTTCAACTGTGAACCAAAATTTGGATAATGAGATCGGAGTTCTCTTTAGGATGACTTCAGCATTGCCTGTCTCATCTGTGGGATGAATCAAAGCCCACTGAGGTCTTCTGACATCAATGGTTTTTAGATAAAGCCCATGATATAGGCCATGGTGTCCTCTTTCAACATGGCATGTAGTAAATAGAAAGCAGTCTGATGGTTAGAAAGACTGCATGGTGCTGACTAACAATACTAAGGGTGCATCTACACTGCAGCCTTAGTTCAAAATAAGCTACACAATTTGAGCCACACAAATTGCGTAGTTTATTCTGAGTTAATTTCAAAATAGAGAGCTATTCTGAAACATCCCTTAATCCTCATGGAACAAGGTTTACAGGGACGTCAGAACAACATGCCCATTATTTCAAAAGCTATTTTGAAATAATGGGCATGCTGTCAAGACATGGAAAACACTATTTTGGGACACTGGAAGCCGCTGTTTCAACGCACCCTAAGTTTATGGATATACTCTATATTTAAGGAGGTTGGATTTAGCTTCAAAGGCTGAGGCACTGAGACTAGGAGCTAGATTTAAAAGGGGGACTTAGGTGTTGCACCACTCAGTATTTTAGCACCTAACTTACAGGCTACCTGTCGCCTGGTGGAATTCACAACCCTAAGATAGCTGTCCATGCTCCTTCAATAATACAGGAGAGTGCAGTCTAAGACCCACCCTCAAAGGGAGTCATGCCTCAAAGGAACAGTTACATGTTAGATACCAAATTGCTACTAAAATTTTGCAATATTAGTTTTCTTTTTATTTGATTTCATATTAAATAAACATTTAAAGTCATGTACCTTGTTAATTTCCCCTTGTTTTAATATTTTTTCTTTCATAACATTTTAAAATATAAGGGTATGTCTACACTACAGTGCTATTTCGAATTAACTTAATTCGAAATACTTAATTCAAATTAAGCTAATTCGAAATAACGCATCTATACACAAAAACTATTTCGAAATAGCATTTTGCTATTTCGAAATAGCACGTCCACACTAGTGGACCCTGAACCGAAGTTAAGGCTGGCCGGAACCAGTGCCAGCAGGGCATCAGGTTAGGACTTAGTGTGTGGGTCTGCTGCCTGAGGCTAACTGAGCTCCATGCTTAAAGGGACCCTACCCCCACCCCGGACAGACAGTTCTCAGGTTTCCCCACTTGCTTGTCTACCTCGATGAGGGACAGCAAAGCAGCCCTGTCTTGGAGTGCTCTGAGTGCCCACACTCGGGACACCACAGCACTCGGCCACATGGAGCCAGAGCTGCCCCTGGGCATGCCAGTGCATCTCGTGGAGTTGTTGCCATCAGCCCGGCTGCACTTGCTGCAGGCTGCCATCTGGGGGGGTCCATCGGGGGGCTGTCAGGATCCAGGAGGCCCTGAGGGAGAGCGTCCACCCGAGGCCCTCGGAGCCTCCCGGTCCTCCCCACCGGGGGCTCATGCCCCATTCCTCCCTCACGTCCTTCCACTTACCCCTCCCTAGCCCCCCTTCCTGCTGTCAAATAAAAGACACGTATGTTCAAAAATAGAAACTGGGTTTTAATTAACAAAACTGGGGGGGATGAACCTCTGGGGAGACTGGGAAAAAGAGGTGGGAGAGGGAAAGACAGAGGGTGGGAGAGGGGAGGGGGAAACCTGGGAGGAGGGAGCTGGAAGGGAAGCAAGGGAAGAAGGGGAGGGAAGCTCAGGGCTCAGGGTTGGGGTCTCTCCAGACCAACTTGACTTTCATGCTAACCTGCTCCTGGGTTCGCATGTGGCCTTTGGTGGCCAGGCTGGCAGCTATCCTGCCATAGACGGCCACATTCCTCCATCCAGTGCGGAGATCATGGACGTTGGGGGCATCCCCCCAAACCTGAATAAGGTCCATGATCTCCACCCTGGACCAGGAAGGCACCCACCTTCTCCAGCCCCTGTCAGGCTCCTGGGAGCTGGCAGACTGCTCCTGGGGAGTGGTGGAGGGCTGGCTGCCAGTGGCTTGCTGGCTCATGTGGCGCACATCCAAACTGGCACACAAAACAAAACTCACTCCTCTCATGGATGGAAAATCTTAGAGGGAACACTGGTGCTGGGTAGATCCACACCCTACCTTGACAGAAACTAATTGTGTATACAAGTCCTAAGACAGTTGCCATAGTCTTGACCTTTTCCTGAAATCTCACCCTCAGTGCATGTCATTAAGTTTAATACTTGGTCAGTGCATCAGTGTCCTGGCCAGAAACCTGATTGCTCATTCAAAAATATTAATTCTACAAGCAGTGTATTCCTTGCCAGTACTATTTCTTGATGAGCTTATACAACAGGCAAAGGAGTGATTCGCTATCTGGTAGGTTGGAGGAAAGAATAATTACTGGTTGGTTTCTCAGAGTTGACAAAGGCACTGACTAGAGCCTTGCATCAGATCCTTGGGATAAGCCCTGAGGAATGGATATTGGAGCACAGTGTTGTCAGCCATTTCCATCCATTGCCTCCAATGTTTAAGATGTTCTGCAAAGACATAGTCAGGCCCTGCAGCTTTTCTGGCTTTCATGAATGAGAGGGACTTACTTCCCTCTTCAGTTATGAAGGGCAATGTTGGTGGACAGTGAGCTGGCTATTTGTTGGAACTCTTTGCCCACTTTGCACTTAGAAGACCTGTATCCTGGTACTTTTGTATTCATCAGAAATGTTCTTATGATTGAAATCCTGGGGAATTAGCTGATGCAATGTTTCACCGGGTTTGCAGCCTCCAAGTGACGCAATGATTGCTAAACTTTGCAGCTGAAATCAGTAACATCCAGAGCTTCACCTATCTTAATCCATCTTTGATAGTGCTTGGGTCACCAGACATGTGGTACTCCTTTCTCTTTCTGGTTTTGAGCACAGGGTATATCTTTTGTGATAGCCACAAAAGATGGGGGGTTTTCCAACTATTTGGCTAAGCCGGGTAAAATAATTGAGGTTTTCAGGCTTTAGTGGAATCACATATAAATGGCAGTCTCAATTATCAAAGTGAATCCTGTCTAATTTGCCTTTTGAATGTTCCATCGCATTTTGGATGATGACACGATTACTGGGAGTTCAGTCTCAATGTGGATTATCATCAGATAATGCTGACTGTGTGGGAAGTTGCTAAGAATAGTTCTGTAGGCATTCTGATGGATTCCAAATTGGTCTTTGGTGAGGAAACAATAAGCAGAAATAATAAGCATGAAGAGGTCAAGAAGCAGGACCAAAGTGGAAGAATACACAAGGAACTGGCAATTCTGTGTGATGGGCAGCAGAAAGAAGCAGAATTGCTGGGAATCAAGAAACCATGTGCTTCTGTTGTAACATAACTGTCACTTTTAATTAACAAGAGTGGAATGTGGAAGTTTATGTGAGGCAGTTAGAATTTGGCCTGGTAAACTAGACAGTTTTTTTCCTTAAACTCCTTTTGATTAAAGCAATTGCTTTTTGTTTAATGTTTAATACATAGTCAGAAACTCAGTCTCTCTTTGCAAGAAATAGGGCAGTGCCCAGTCCAGCATTTTCTTAATTCAGAAGCATTTTGTGCAGTTTGTCTCGAAGTAGCTGCTGGAATATAGCTCATATACCAGTTATATAAGCTGTTGGGGAGGATGACTGAGCAGATTGAGATGAGCCGGAGGTTATGACCTAACTGATCATCAGAAAGGAACAGCCTGCTGATGAGAAGGATGGAGGGAAATATAGAACAGCTGTAGTAGGAGTTTGCTAAGGATGAAAACACATTATCTCTCTTTCACTATTTTCAGCTACCTTGTTCCTTCCCTTTCTTCACCTAGTTCCACAAGCAGATTTTTAAGATGGCCACCACACTATATCTGTTTCCATCTGAAGTGGGGTTCACATGGGGCTGATAGATCATGACTCAATAGTCTCAGTCTTGATACAGCCTTGTGAGACAGTCAGAAACCCTGGTAGCTGAGTTATAGTCCATGTCCCATTGTGCTCCTGGGTGCCCCTATTTGGGAAGTGGAGGCAGGGGAAGAAATAGGAGAACCTGGGTGTACCCTCTCCACCAGGTCCCAGCCCAGGGTCCAAGTGGGGATGGGATGAGGAGAGTCAGAGTCCCCTCTAGCTAGTACAACAGATCAGCCCCTGCTTGGGCCACTTCCTACCTCACCCTGGTCTCTTTCAGTTTGGGGGGGGTGGGGGGTGATGCTGGATGTCTTTGTCAGCAGAAGGCTGGTGCCTCAGCCTCAATTCAGTCATTTCAGTCTTCCCAGTTCACTTTCCCATATCCAGTGGTTCCCCCCTTATTAGGGAGAAATGGCAGGGCAGAAAAGAGTTTAGACCTTGGACCTCCATGATTGGTCTACCCCCAGTTGAGACCCTTCCTCTTCTGATCCCACTTCTTCAGAGGCAACAAACAGTCTGGCTGGCTCCCTGGAGCAGTCCATTACTCTTAGTGTAAGGTCTGTAAACCCAACAGGCATGCCAACGGGTGGGTGGAGGGCAAAGAGGGCAGTTGCCCTGGTGCTGGCAATTCACAGGGGCCCACACAATGGCAGTGGCAGCTGGGAGCCCTGGACCCCTTTGAAATGCTGCTGGAGCACTAGAGTGCCACTCTGCTGTTCCACGTGGCTTTGAGGGTTTGGGAGGGGGCACATGCCATGGTCCAGGTGCCCTGAGCTCTGCCTCTTCCACCTGAAGCCCTGCCTCTTCTGGAGGCATGGCGCCAGACCCTCCACTCCATGGCCTGTGGCCCGCAATGGCAGCCAGCTCCGCTGAAACCCAATCACACCCTCATAAATGAATTTTGTTTTGTGTCAAATGACTTTGGTAAAGGATGGCCTCAGATTAGTTTTCAGTCTGTCAGTTACAACTTTCATAGTTTCTGGGTTATAAAGGAAATTACTGAAGGCAATACAGAAGGGATGTGCATTTCATTAGACAAAGATTTTCCTTTTTCCACTAAATTTCAGGACATTTGGCACTAACTGAGAGCCCATTCATTCAGAGATCACAAGAAGGGATTTTGTGATCATCTAGTCTAACACAAGCCATAAAACTCCCCCAGAATAATTCTTTAAGCCAATCTTTTAGAAAAACATCTCGTCTTGATTTAACAATTATCGGTGATGGAGAAGCTACACCATTTTTATAAATTGCTCTAATTACTTTCAATTTACAATTTGAATTTGTTTAGCTTCAATTTCCAGCCACTGGATCATGTTATACCTTTCTCTGCTAGATTGATACACCCATTATTAAGACATTTGTTCGCCTAGTAGACAGCTATAGACTGTGATCAAATCATTCCTTAACCTTTACTTTGTTAAACTCAATAGACTGCTCTGAGTCCTTCACTGTAAGGCATATTTTCTAATCTGTTATTTATACCATGGCTGTTCTATAAACCCTCTCAAATTCATTCACATCCTTCTTGAATTGTGGGCACTAGCATTGATCCCTGCAAAACCTCAATAGAAACACACCCTATTGATTTTCCATTTACAATTATATTTTGAGACCTATCAGTTAGCCAGCTTTTAATCAATTTAATGTGTGCCATATTTAAAAAACTAGAAACATATAAAATAATGTCATAATGTGATGATCTGGAGGAATTACCGATGAAAACTGATAGGGCCATATTCTGATGTTATTTTGGATGCACACTAGTATAACAGAAAATAGAATTTGAACCTGTGTCTTTAATGGTGAAGGGAAAAATTCTTCCCTCAGTTTCTGATGCCTGGTGATGCCAACAGAAGCTGCACATGTGCTTTTGAGAATAAAACTTAATCACCCTGTATTATAGTGTAGAGTTACATCATGAAATTGCCCTTTTAATAAATTATATCTACCAATATGATATTATGTATATAACCTCATGAATTGCAGCCCAATTTTTTGAATGGCATTTGGGCTAATTTGTTAGTAACCTTTGGAGAATCTATTATTCTAACTTTTTTGGAATATTTTTTATATATATTGACTGAAACTCCATTTTAAACTTTCTGCTCTAATTATTTTTAATTTACAATTTACCTATCTTTAAAAGGAGATATGTGTCTATGTAAAAGTGTGAATATTGTGTGTGTATGTGTGTGTGTGTGTGTGTAAAGGGATCAGTTCCTGAAGCCAGTCCATGTGGAGACCAGATGCCAGCAGCACCTGGCTGAAGAACAATGTGAGCAAGCCCTGAAAAAGAACCCACCCAAGAAAGAGAGACAAATCTCATCAAGAAATGAAGATCGAAGTCCCAACTGCCATTAACTGATGACTCATGGTCGAACAGTGTCCTTGGTCAGTGGGACAGGACAGGCACCATGGACTAAAACATATAAAAAGATGGGTGCAAAACAACAGAATTGGATCTTTTGGTTCTACAAATCATCCTCCAGGAGCATCAGTGCTTACTAAAGCAACCCAGTTCCCCTCCTCATGTCTAGACAACTGGCTAGTAGACTAGCATGAGCAACTGAGACTGGTAATTATATCCCATCCATAGAAGTGTGTGTGTGTGTGTGTGTGTGTGTGTGTGTGTGTGTTGGATAGTTTCAGTAGCTAGGGACAGTAAATGAATTCTGCATTCACAATAAACATGGCATATTGCCTTATCCCCCTAACAAGACTGTGCTAGTTCTACAAGAATAACAATAGGTGGAGTTGGTAACCCCCTTTTATTAAGGTTGTCCAACATCTCCCATTAAAAAACTCTGTTTTCAGTTACATATAATTTTGCCAAATGTTTGCTGTTCAGACTGACATTTTCATCCAAAACGGTACAGCTGTTTTCAAGAACAAACCTCGAAAAAATATGGGTATGTCTACACTAGCCACCCTAGTTCGAACTAGGGTGGCTAATGTATATCATTCGAACTTACAAATGAAGCCCGGGATTAAAATATCCGGGCTTTATTTGCATGTTCAGCGCCGCCATTTTTAAATGCCGGTAGTTGGACTCCTGCCCGCGGCTACACGTGGCACGGGCTAGGTAGTTCGAACTAAAGCCCCTAATTCTGACTACCGTTACTCCTCATTGGAGGGGATGGTTCCCCATGCCACAGAGCAAATGAGCATATTGCAGTCCAAGGCTATAGGGCAAAATTGGATTTACCCTAGAGCAAAGATGCAGAACCCCAGGTAAATTTAGCAGCATTGGGGCAATAGGGGCAGGGGTGAAGAAAGGGACAGCTATCTAGTATATATTTCAAATAGTTTGTCTTTTTGTGTGTCTGTCTGTCCCCCAGCTGGAGGACATGCATCCCTTCCCCAGCTGTGCTGGCTGGAGCTGCAGCGGCCATGGACAGGCTCTTCTTACCTAGCTCCAAGCTGCTGCAGTGAGACAGGACTGGGGCTGTCCTCTCTCCACAGAGCAGCCTGCATCCTGAATCCCTCAATCCCAGCCCCACCTCAGAGCACTGATTTAAGAACAAATAAAACTTATTTGCTTATTTGAGTTAAGGACCTGAGCAATTCTGGGTTAATCTTCTAGTATAAATATAAATATGCTTATATGGGTATAGTTTATTCCAGTATGTAAAGATAAGCTGTACAGCTATAAGGCAGCCTTATACCAGTATAACTGTGTCCACACAAAGGGACTGTACTAATATAAATCTATCAATCAAAAAAATCACACTCCTATCCAGCAGAGATAAATCAGAACAAAACCCGTGTGGACCAGGCTTTAGAGTTTCCCTAGGTACTTATGAAAATACAAATAAAATTACAATATTAGGCAAGATAACTACTTCACAAAATGTTGCAATATTACTTGACAAATGGGCTGGAGCATAGATGATAACTGATTTTGTGTTTTAACTCCTTCTCCCCCTCCCTCACCATCTCATCCTGAAAATTTAATTGGATACAACTATGTATATTCCCCGCAATAAGCTGTTAGACACAGCTAGGCTATGTCTAGACTACAGGCTTCTTTTGCAAGAAGCTTTTTTTGGAAGAGATCTTCTGAAAAAACTTCTTCTGAAAGAGAGAGTCCACACACAAAAGCGTATCAAAAAAGCGATGCACTTTTGCGAAAGAGAGCGTCCAGACTGATTGGATGCTCTGTTGCATAAAAGGCCACCCGGAACCACTTCAGGCAGGGCTTTAGGTCACCAGTTGCTTCTGAGTGCTAGCTCTGGAGCCTTGCAGAGACTTAAAGGGACACCCCTGGACAGCCGTTTCTCTGCTTCTGCTGCATGCTTGCTACCTCTCTGAAGGACAGCAAAGCTCTCGCAGTGCCTGCTGTGGTTGCCCTGTTGTTTTTCAGACGCCACAGCTTTTTCCTTTGTGCCATGGAGCCGGAGCTGCTCCTGGGCATGCGATGGCCCCACATGGCCATGCTGCAGTTTCTGCAGCAGTTTGTGTCTGCTGCCTTCCTGGTCCTGCAGAACATGGACCCCACACTCATTCTAGGGTCCCTCTCCATTGCTGCAGCTGCTCCACTCTGGCAACCGCACCCAACTGTGGAGAGGAGTTTCTGGAGGCTCGACATGAGCTCGGACTGGTGGGACTGGCTGGTCATGGAGTGATGGGATGACCAGCAGTGGCTCCAAAACTTCTGCATGCAGAAAGCCACCTTTTTGGAGCTGTGTGCCTGGCTCGCCCCTGCCCTCCAGAGATGCGACACCCACCTGCAGCCCGACATCCCCCTGGAGAAGCGGGTTGTAATTGCCTTTTGAAAGCTCACTATCTCCGACAGCTACCAGTTGGTGGGCAACTAGTTCAGCATGGAGAAGTCCACCATTGGTGCCCACTTCATGGAGGTAAGGCACTCTGGGATTGCAGTCCCTGAAGGGGGTGGAGGGAGTGTTGCATAAGGGGGACCCTCGGAAAAGGGGCCATTCCAGGTCGGTGCAGACCTTGTGCACCAGGGTCTGGTGTATGTCCTGAAGGACACTTATATGCTGCCACATCAAGTCTTCTTGGACCCTGGCACACCTTCAGGTTGCCTGGACTCTGGTGGGTGACTGTAGTGGTGTGGCTTAGCCCTCAATCCCAGCTGGTCCGGCTGTGGAGAACACACAGAGGGAGAGCGGTTAGTCGTCCCTGAGGCCGTGCCCTCCTCTGTGAGCAATGACCACCGGCCCAGAGGAGGGGGATATCCCAGGTGCAAGGCCCATGCTGCTCGCTTCCCACTTCCCCCCCCCCGTCCCGGACCACAGACAAGCAGTCAAGGGAAGCATGGGCAACACAGGAGCCGGGAGCAATCTGGGCCTCCCTGGGGTCCGTACACACAGGTGTGGGTTGCTGGGCTGTGTGTGGGAGTGATTCATGGCCAGAGGTGGCTGAAAAGGCCAGAGGATCTCTTTTTGAAAAATGTCAGGGTTTTGAAGAAAAGTTTCATTCCAAAGGAGGGCAAAACATCCAAATCCCACAAATCTTCACCAAAAGAGATTTAAGAGGAAGCCAAAAAGGGTTTGTTTCCATTAGTGAAATTGACAAGAGTATTTGCTTCTCCTTCAAACACCCAGCTCTCACAGCAGGAGAAGTATTGCCCATTCACTGGAGCTGGAGAGAAGGTAGAGTTCTATAAAAGTTTCAATGAATTCGCACTAGAGTTGACAAAACTTCATTCTGCTGAATAAGCAGAAGAAACGAAGTGCAGTTGGAAATTTTCTGATCCACTCTAATCATAGGACATACTCACTAATATTAAAGGAGTGAGCTGCATGTGTTAATACCTAGTTAATTGTTAAGGTGCCAGTAGATGGCATTCAAGAATATGTAACATAATTTCTGAGTCTTTTTTATGAATAAGAAAACTAGGTTGTGCTTTGTAAATGGCTAACTTCGACAGCTCTTATGTCAGCTCTTAAGACCCGAGACTCAGTCTCTTTGGGAGGATTTCTGCGGCCCTCCAGCATGCATCCAAAATCTCAGCTTATCCTCACATGTTAAGTGAAGGTAACATTTGCTGGAGAAGGAATTATACCATGGTTCCTCTCCACTAAGCCTCCGAGAATGTGATTCTTGATTGCATGAGCTACATGGTTGTCTGCTATATTCAATTTTGGGTATATCTACACTGCACACTTATTTCAAAATTAACTATTCCAGAGCAGTTATTCCAAAATAGCTTATTTCAAAATAGCATGTCTGCACTGCAGGGAAGCCTCAAAATTAGTCTGAGGCAGGCTTCCCTAATGTAGATATGCTAGCTCGATTTAGAGCTCCAGGATGCACTGGGGAGGAGTAACTTAGAATGGCCCTGGTGAGGGCTATTTCAAAATAGCTGCAGTGGAGCATTTACACATGCCTTATTTCAAAATAGTTATTTTGGAATATGCGTTATTCCTTGTAGGATGACATTTACAGATTTCAGAATAAGCTATCCGTTATCTGCCAGAGTTGATGGTGTTACACTGATGTGTACACCACCAGAATTTGATCCTATGTTTTGGTTTGATTAGTTCTTCCCCAAATAATCTGCGAGCTACCTAGGTTTGTCTGCATATCAACAAAGGAACAGATCAGGGTTCTCAGTTTTCAGTTGCATGCAGGTATGTCCAGAGAACATGGACCAGAGGGATAGCAATACCTGATACGTATTCTTTGCACAGGTTGGATAACAGAATCATCTTTGCCTGAGTGCATGAGTTGCGAGCCTTTTTTGCATTCCCTAGTGATGACTATATTATTGTACCAGTGTTTTGTTTTATCCATGCACTGGAGAAACCAAACCTAAGGGAGGCAATTTTTGGTGAAGAGGAACCCAAGGTCTTGGTGAGTGATGAATGGGAGTTTATAGGACTTTTGCTGTCATCTGTGCAGGAGGATTTTAACTACTATAAATACTCCTTGATCAGTGTTCACCAACCAGTAGATCTGTATCTACCTGTAGATCTTGGAGCCTCTGACAGGCACTTCAGTTGCCCCATCCCCCATTGTCATGCTGCTCCTGCCCTCTGCTTTGGAGCTATCCCTTGGGAGCCTCCTGATTACTGTGCAGGGTGTGGGAAGGAGAAGGGGGGGAGGTGCTGATGTCAGAGTGTCCCTCCCCCCCACCACACACACTTCTGTACTCCATCTCCACACAGAGAGAAGGGGATGGAGGAAGCTTGGCAATGCAAATCTGTCACTCTCACACACTCTGTGTGTGTCTGACATTCTCACAAACACACACTGTCCTTCCCTCTCATCCCCTGACCCAACACATACATGGGGGGTTATTAGTACTTTTACTGTTTGCAAAGTGGGTTCGTTTTAGTTTTTGACTGGTCTGTGCATTTCAAAACTTTCATTTCTCTCTTATGCTTAAATGTAATTCTTTGAGTAGTGAGTTCTAAAATGCAGAACTTGTCATGTCTGGAGTAATTATCCCTGTGGTTAATTGTGCCCCTGGAAGTGGCTGGCATGTCCCTGCAGCCCCTGAGAAAGTCAGAGCAGGGGGTCTCCATATGCTGTCCTTGCCAGTGGACACCAGTCCTGCAGCTCCCATTGATCAATAATGGAAAACTGTGGCCAGTGAAGGCTGTGCCTGTAGATGAGGGGCAGCACACGGAGCCACTGCTGTATTTGCCAGCTGCTTTCAGGAGTGGTGCAGGGTCAGGATGGGGGTGGGTTGCTCCCAAACCCACCAGCCTGCACTCCCCAGGCAAATGCCCTATACCTTAATCCACTCCAAAACCCTCCCTACTGCCTTCAGAGAGTCCCTTATCCTGCCTTCCTAATACGGGAGCCAGGTCCTTCCTTGGAGCAGCTGGTGTTGGCTGCCCAGCTGCTGCCTGTGGGGGCTGGGAGTCAGGCCCTCAACCCTGCGCTCCCCTGGCTAATGCCCTATCCCGTAGTCCACTGAAGAAGTCACCCCACCTCCTTACCTTCAGAGGGTCCCTTATCCTGTGTCTGGTCACTCCCAGGGTGGGTAGAGGCTGGGGGGGGGGGGGGGCGGGAGCTTGAAGGTAGGGAGGTGGAGGGGGATCTTCAGTGAACTTAGGGATAAGGGCATCAGCCTCTGGAGCACAGGGTGGTG
The DNA here is from genome assembly GCA_019425775.1 of Rafetus swinhoei. Lineage (NCBI taxonomy): Eukaryota > Metazoa > Chordata > Testudines > Trionychidae > Rafetus > Rafetus swinhoei. The sequence continues at coordinate 23,658,061 of CM033425.1, read as the reverse complement.
GGCTCAATCCTACCACCCACTCAGGCAGTGGCTAGACAGACAACACCAGTTGCCCCAGGGATGGACCTGGCTCCCGTATTAGGAAGGCAGGATAAGGGACTCTTTGAAGAAAGGGAGGTTGGGTGGGTTCTGGAGTGCCTTAGGGGATATAGCACTTGCCTGAGAAGAACAGGGTTGTGAGTTGGAATCTCAACCCCCCCCCCTTGCCCCCAGCAGCTCAAGTCCTACCTATACTGGGAGTGACCAGACAGCCAACACAGGATAAGGGCCCCCTGAAGATAGAGAGGTGGGGTGCAGGATAGAACATTGGCCCGAGGAGCACAAGGTGGCGGGCCTAAGTTAGGAAGGCAGGATAAGGGACCCATGGAAGGTGGGTGGGGTAGGCTCTGGAGTGGCCCATGGGATTGGGCATTTGCCACACTCCAAACCCCTTGGCCCAAGACCAGATCCTGCATCCCTACCCCAGCATGGTGAAAGTGAATGTGATTCAGGAGGGAAGGGGGGTGGAGTGAACAGAATAAGGCCTCAGAGAAGGGGTAGAGCAGAGGCAGGGCCTCAGAGAAGTAGGGGAAGGAAGCCAAGCAAGGGTATTTGGATCTGAGGTAGATCTTACATTGTACTTAAATTGAAAAAGTGATCTTGTGCTTAAAAAGGGGTTGGAGACCACTGTCCTAGATGTTTGGAGAAAGGCTGCCCCATGCTAAGCAGGTACCTTTTATACCGTGACTGTCAGATCTGAAGAAATGAAAACCATTGGATAGCTCTGTCCTAGCTGAGGTAATGATTCTTGTTGACTGTTTTCCTGTTGCTGGGAGAGATAGGAAGAGTCATACTGTGTCTGACATCTAAGGAGATTCCACAAGTAATTTGCCTGAGTCAGCAGGCCCTTTGCTACTGCCTGCAGACAGAAGGAAGCCGCCAGAATTCTGCTATCTGCATTATACCTCCAGAGGGGTGACAGCATAATGTCTAGAAAGGAAAAAGGGGATTTCATGCCTTATTTTAACATATAAATAACACACACACACACACACACATATATATATACATATATATATATATATTTGGCTTCATTCTTTGGTGTTCTTCCTTCTTGATCCATACTGTACAGCTCCTCTCTTTTCTAACTGCAGGTTGTCACTTCTCTAAACCAATCTTCTCCTAAGCTGCTCTCCGTTAATGCCTCTTTATTTCAGAAATTGGCTTTTTAAAAAAGATTTATACTCCACTAATTGGCTTTTTCACACTTTGAACCTTTTTTGCCACCTCTTGCATGTAGTTGAAACTTTTTCACCACCTAATCCCCACTTTTCACACTCTGATTCCACTCTTCTCTCCTTCCTTTCATTTCATCTCCAAATTTGTTCTCTTTTGCTATAGCCTGAAAGGTATGATGCTAAAAATCACTGTCTCTCAATTTCTATACCTGCCATTTGCAAAATAAGTCTCCAATCCTGTAAAGATGTATGCACATGCCTAGCTTTATGCTGAAGTCAATGAGATTTTAGCAGTTTTCCCAACTATTACATTTTATGGGTCTTGTGATAGTTGGCTTTTTCTTAAAGCCCAACTCCTGAATCCATATGATGAGAGTTTCAGCTTTCATTTTAAACTAAAATTTAAAAGTTTCTAGATCTCCTAGTTATGGCACAGTTGGAAAATATGAACCTCACAGGCTCAAGAATCAGGAAATAACCCAATATTTACTATTTTTTTTAAAAAATCTCACTATTGTAAAGTGAGTCTGATTTGATTTTTTTTTTTTTTTTGAGGTTGACTTTTGGGTTCTGAAAAGTTGGAGTTGGCAATATTCAATTGAAAATTAAGCACGTTTATAAATATTTTCAGGAGCACTGCCTTAGTCATTATTCATTATTACTACTAAATTTTACCCAAGGTTTTTGTTAACTCCAAAGCTAAAAGTCAGCACATAAGAGAACAATACTCTATTCAATGCATACAAAAGATTGAAAGGAAGAATAGCAGGTGGCCAAAGCCATGCTGCCCCAAATACATTTTAGGAATCTCTGATCCATAGTGGAAAAATATTTCTCTAAATATATGTATATAAAGTGAATCTTTACATATATTCAAAAGAAACTTTAATGAACAGACTTTGATCTGCAAATGTAATTAGCATTAGAATTAGAGATGGAATGGAGATTTGTCTAAAAGCATTAATTCAAATCCCATGCCCGATTTTTTTTTCTTATCAGTGGTGTAATTCTAACAGTGCCTGTGGCAGATTCAGAAATCAGAAGAAAGGGACAAGGGCAGTAGGTCTCCCACTGGCAAAAGAAGAAAAAAAGGAGTGTGAGATGGAATTAATCTATAATATCCTTAACCCAACTCTGTTTTTGAGGTATGAATTATTTATCTTTCAATCTTCTCAAAATGCCAATAGAGCTGTATGCACCATTACTTTGATCTCATGGTGGTTTCTGGCATCACAGTGCCTACAATAAGATTGCAAGCTAAAACCTATAGGCTTTGGATTTATTTAACTTTCATAACAGAGCACATCTCAACAGCTGGTTGCTTTCCAATAGTTTGGAAGTTATCTTATTTTGGTCAAGATGTTGCTTATTTCATATTCCTATCATGAATGGTATACGGACAAGGCCACCTTCTGATTATCTATACCCATCTAAGCTTTATTGCATTACTCCACATTTGCAGTGGTGTAAGAGTGAGAGGCGTTTGGCCTGTGATACACAGAAAATGAATTGAAGCAGAAAGGTTAAAATGGTCTTCTTTGTAATGTGTGGTCCTTTGTATTAAGATAGCTAATCAGTATTTGAAAGGCTGTTTGAATTTAGGATTAACCTCTTTGCCTAGTCCCATGAGCATCAGAGCATACAGACTTTCAGACAAAGCTTTTTGTTTAGTCAACAGTAATACCTTCTTGTGTCCTTTTCAAATGGGAAGAGAAGGCAGCCCTGTGCTTTAATTCATAAGTATCCATAGGTATAAACATACAGGTCCCTCCAATCTATTCATAGACACCATTTTCCAAATGTGTTTGCTTCTCTGGGGTCACAGTAAAGCTGTAAAACCTTCCAAACCAGTGATATAAATTCAATATAATAGTGTGTGTTCTGGCAAATGACTGGACTGTCTGCTGCCAGTCAAAGATCAATGCTGATATTCATAACTTTTTCTAAATCTATTTCCATCTTATTCTCTTTCTAAATTGCCCATATATTCTCTTTAAAATAGGTATAAGCACTTGATGTTTACTTACTCACCATGGAATATGTCCTTCCCTTGGCCAATACATTAACAGTTCCTTTTTTTTTAGAGGGTGGGGTAGGGGTTGTTTGGTTTTTGTTAGTTTGTTTTGCTTGATTGTATTACAGTTACAGCTTTCACTTTTTTTCATTTCCTAAGAAAGAAAATAATTTTAGTAGGAACAAAGGCTGAAAGGCTGAGCAAAAGGCAGCTGTAAGAGTCTTATCAAAGCCCTAACAGAGTGGGAATAATTATTCACACTCTGTTGGGGGTTCCAGCAAGACCATCTGAGAAAAAGGATCACTCAGTCTTTTCAACAAGAGAAATTAAAAGAAAACCACAAGAAATTCAGGGATGGGGGGTTGGGAAGGCTGAGGAAAAGATGTGAGAACTACTCCCCCCCACTTTATACATTGTATTAGCTGCCCATTTCTAAGAGCAGGTTATGCCAAATAATAACAGCAGTAGCAATTTCTTACCCAGATTTCTATGAATAACCTTCATGAAATGATAAATAAGAGTGTTCAAAACCTGACCTTTCCCTTTTTGAGTCAAATTGAACTAAGGTGTTCTGCTCCTCTGCTACTGCTGACCCAATTGCTCAGTCTGTGTATACCAGTAAACAAATATTCAGAACTACCTATGGGTTCAGCCTAGTCTTTTGATTCTCTGATTTAAGCTGAGGTTAGTAATTGTCATTGAATGAGTATTTAGCAACAGCTCTTTAAAAAATCCAATTGATAATTAAAATAATTATTAGTAATTGTATAGCTATAGCATTTGCAGCAGCTAAGGAACTTTCTATAATAAATAAAAGGAGGTATGATTTATTTAAGGTACACATATGGCCCCTATTACTTTAGGATTTGAATCCTCACAATCTGTAATGTATTCATCCTCACAACACCCTAGTGAGGTAAAGAAGGAATATTTTCTATGGTCCATTCCTGTGGAACTAAAGTGCAGAGAAACTACAAAGTCACAAAGCCCAAAGTCACGTAGGAAACTTGTGACAGTGCAGGATTTGAATGCACATCTGCTCAGTTTTAAACTAATGCCCTAACCAAAGAACAATCCATCTTATTTATTTACCTTAGAGACACATGAAAATGTTCAAAATCTGACACATTCCATGTAAATTTTGACCAAAGAAGGAACAAATAATGTATTCTTTTTTTGCAGTTTTTTTTAACAGCTGTAATCTATGTCAAGGGGCGACCTACCTTTGGAGGCCCTTCAAGTCTAACCCCTTTTGCTGGAGTGACTTGACCGTTCACCAAGACAGTTCACAGGATGACTCAACAGCCTCACTCTATACTCACAACCCCTTACTCAGGGTAGTGCGGCCCAGTAACCTGAATCAATACACAAGGTTTTTTAACTCAGGGTAATGTGGCCCAAAGGCCAGAGTCTATACATAAGTCCCCCCTATTCAGGGTAATATGGACCAGTGGCCTGAGTCCATACACAAGTCCCTTCTATTCAGGGTAATGCAGCTTAGAGGCCTAGTCCATATTCTAGTAGGAAAACTCCCCTATGCTGGGAAGATACAGAGGGATAGGGGGTCGTAGGCCCTCTCACACCACTAGGTCCCAGCTGAGGGCCCTGCTGGTAATGATACAGTCCATTGCCCACTCAGCAGGAAATCCTGCCACAACACACTGAGCACCAAGGAATCAATTTCCCGCCCTGGGCTACTTCCTACCATTCCTTTGCTGATGTCTCCCCCACCATCTCACTCCAGGACTATGGCTCCTCAGGTAGCCTCTCTTGGCCCAGTGGCTTGTGGGTGGCCTGGCTGCATTTCTTTCTCTGTCTCCGGAGCCCTCTCCGCACCTCCTTCTCTTTCAGTAGTCAGCCCTAGCTGAGCTGCTCCAGAGGTTTTTTTAGCCAGTTTCTAGTTGGAGATGCTCAGCAGGGCTGTGGGGGTGGGACCCTCTCCACTAGCTGGGCCAAGGCCACTCCATCAGTTTCAGTGCAGGGTTGAAACACCCCATCACACTATGGTAGAATGAGTTATTTTCTAATGGCTTACTGTGTGCTGTCGCATGGAGGTAAGCCTTGATGTACAGGAATATTAGGCAAAGCATGTTTTGGAATTTTTCCTCCCAATTTACCTGTCACTCAAATTCCCACTCCGAAGTGCAGTGACGGAAAGCCAACTAGAAAGAACCCACATTCCTGATCAGAGTTCCCTTAAATGTGGCATAAGGGGTCACCTATATTTAACGCTTGCTTTAGTTCAGAGAAGTTGTTACAAAGATGGACTCAGAGGGTATGTCTACACTTGCCCCCTAGTTCGAACTAGGGAGGCAAATGAAGCATACCAAAATTGCTAATGAAGCGCGGGATTTAACTATCCCACGCTTGATTAGCTATTTAACTATCCCACGCTTGATTTAAATATCCCGCGCTTGATTCGCATATTTGCAGCCGGTCGCCATTTTAAAAAGGCGGTAGCCCTTAAGTCGCCGTGTGTAGACGTGGTAGTCCGATCCAAAACCCTTCCCTCGAATTAACTGTTACTCCTCATTGCACAAGGAGTAACAGTTAATTCGAGGAAAAGGGTTTGATCGGACTTCCCACGTCTACATCTTGAGTTACTTCAGGCTACCAGCTTTTAAAATGGCAACGACTTCATAAATATGCTAATCAAGCGCGGGATATTTAAATCCTGTGCTTCATTAGCAACTTCGGTATGCTTCATTTGCCTCCCTAGTTCGAACTAGGGGGCAAGTGTAGACATACTCAGAGAAATCTCCAGGTTTGACTACTGAAATACTTTGTATTATGGCCTTCTTCAGAAAACTGCTTGCATTTATTGGATGGAGTGTGCTAGCAATTTGTACAACAACTCACAGTCAGCTAGTTAGGCTATTACTCCATTTGGCCTGGTCTACACTAGGATCTTAGTTCAGAATTAGCCACCCAAGGTCAATTTTGTAAGCGACATGTCCACACCACCAAGCTCATTATTCCAGAATAAGGGGCAATGGAATTCAAACTCTATAGTCCTGCTTTTCATGAGGAATAATGCTATTCCCGAACTTGCAAGTCTGAAATAACGTTAGTATGGACACTCCAGTGCTGCTAATTTGAATTAATTGGCCTCCAGGAGGCCTCCCGCAGCTCCCCAGAGTACTTCCTGGGGCTCTGAGTCTGAGGTAGTGTGTCCACATTAAAGAAGCCTGCCTCGGACTACATTCAATTCTTCCCTGTAGCAAAGACACGGAACATCACATTTGTAAAATTAAAATAATCTAGTGTTGACATGGCCTTCTATGGAATTACACTTAGTCTTTCATTAGAGATAGCTTGTATTACTGCTGAGATCAATAGAAGGTTCATTCGTAATTTCCTATAAGGTCTTGAGGATTATTCCACAATTAGACCTACCCACAAAGACCACACACACACAGTAGGCAAACTTTGAGGTAAAATGCTACATCATCAAAGATGATTTCTGCTCTTTTGTGTTATGAAAAAGCATGTTGTACATCTCAAATGAGGGGTTTTTTTCCACCAACCTTCTCCAAAACATGAAGTCTATGCAAGGCCTGGACTGTGCAAAGAATAAGGGATGGAAGACCCCACATCACTCCCTATTCAGGTTGTGACTCTGGCTATGTGGAAAATGTGAGCTGCCTGCCCAGACTCCCCATTGTGAGCAAGTCAGCAGGTAGGAGCAGGGAACTGGAGTCTTGTTCAGCAGATGGAGTAGCTGGCAAGTTCTCTAGCTCACAGATTCTGACATTGTCTCTAATCAGATTCTGAAATTGGGCGGATTGTAAGGGGACAATACATCCCTTAAAGACACAAGGGGCAGCATCTACCCCATTACTATTGGTGTCCAGTAAGCTTTCTACCACTAATTGCCTGTGTGGGTCTGTGAGGGTTGAAATTTATTTCTCCCTACTGAATTATTGTGGGTTTGTGCATGGCCCCCTCTCTGCTTTAGCTAATCTAGTGTCTTTGGGCATAAATATCATTCCCATTAGAGTAACAGTCTCATATGGCATTATGGGTGGGCAATGCCTGTAACTCTATCCCTAGAATAAGATTATGGTGGGGGGAAGAGGTTTAGCTCCAGCATCCATAATCCAGCATTCTATGGCCTCAGAGATTGTTCATTTCTGTCTCTGAACAGGGAACAACCCTGATTCCTGCAGAGACTAAAAAGGTCTACAGCTTCCAGGCTAGTGAAGGGGAATTTATTTGTCCAGGTTGGGCACTATCATGCTTATTTTAGCTACAAATACAAAATGACCCCCACACTCTGAATATGAAGAAATTGTAACCAGACTACAGGTGGCATGTATACAATAAGGAACAGTTGTGCACTGGCTGAATGGATGAACTAGAGGACCCTAGTAGGTCATTTACATCTCTAGATGCTCCAGCAATAACTGAGGACCCCATTGTTCCAGGTTCTGTAAAAATACGTAATAAGAGACATGGCAAAGGACCGGCGGGGAAGTAGAGTCACAGAAAGAGAAAGCAACTTGTTGGAGGTCAGTGGCAGAGCTAGTACTAGAACAAGGGTGAGCAAATACAGGTCCATGGACTGGATCTGGTCTACCAGGGTTAGCCTCCACGCTGCTGTATTTACCTGTGCCTCCCCAGATATGGGGGATCACAGCTCTCATTGGCTGTAGATTGCCATTCCTGGCCAGTGGAAACTGAAATCATCCTCACCTGTGGAGGTACAGGAAATATAGTAGCAGCGTCCCACCAGGGATTGACACTGGGGAACTGCTTGCCCACCCCCGTACTAGAACCTAGTTCTCTTGGCTCTGAAGCAGTGCCTCCTCCACTGGATGTGCTAAGTTTGTGTGCTCAGTCTGGTTGGGTCCATTTTGGTAAACAGTTCAGCTATCCTTGAAGAAGAAATGTTGTGCTAAGGACTTGCCATGATATAAATGTGCTGAATACCAAGGGGAAAATGTTCTCTAGTGTCAAAAGATTGTTGGAAGTTTTTTTAAAATGAAAAATACTTCTAAAAAAAGGGGAAAGGGTTTTCTTTTCTTATATTAAGGGGTGGGGGTGGGGGGGAAATAGCAAGGAGTTGCTTTCTTAAATCTATGCCCTTTAAAATACAGCTCAGATTTACCCTATTAATTTATTATTTATTTATTTCCTGGCATCTTTTTTTTTTTTAATTCCATCCCATTGCAGGCCTATAGCTGTATTATTCTTAGACCCAGTTCAGTGGTGGAAAAATTACATTTCCCCCCCTTTTCCCCAGTAGTAGTGACTGGTGACCACATGGCTAAAGCCTGCTGATTCTTTTTTCCACCAAAGCAAACTAAAACAGACAAGATTTCTCTCCACTGACACACAATGTAAGGATGTGCCACTGGTGGAACCCCTGTGCCACAGTTATTGTTAACAGGTCAAAGCACTGAATATCAATAGACTAATTCCTTTACCCCGCCGACCCGATCTCTGACTGGAATGCAAACTTCTATTGCACAGCTTTCACCTTTGGCCCTCACCATCTTCATGGCTCCACACTTCAAAGAATGCTGTTCATGTAGAAAATACCTTATTGAAGGAATGGTCATAGCTGCACAATTATTTCAAAAAACTCCACATTGTATTTCAGCTGAGGACAGGAGAACTGGCTAAAGTCTGAATCACTTTCAAGATTCAGATCTAAATCCTAAGGTTTAGAAATATGAAAGTCAAAACTACAATAGTCCAAACTGACAGAGCCTATTCTTTGCTCCTTGATATATGGGAAATTAAAGAGCTGCTCTCAGTTTGACTACTCACCTTTCCATTTTTGAGGCACCCGACAAAGTTATCTGTGCTAATGAATACATTTTTTGATTGTCGGATTACACAGATTATTTTCTGTCATCTTCCAGTCCTTTAAACAATTGCTTCCTTTGAAAACCCTTATGCAAGAAACATATGACCTTACAACATTCTTATTTCTCTTTTGTATTTAACATCACAGGCCTCTATGTGGTTAAACACAATATGGGGAGCGCTATAGGTCAGGGCTGTGAGGTGACAGCTAAAAGCACAGGGTACTTGATCATTGAAATTATCACAAAAGACACAGGAGTTATGAAAGAAGAGGAACATGGAAGAAGATTTAAAAGTAAACACTGTTTTAAAAGATCAAATATAATCATGGGTAGTTTTAAAGCTTTATAAACAAGGAATATTGTTGATTAAATGCAGGTCAAGGTATAAGTTAGTGGGTCAGTAGGTAATGAGACGAGTCTGATTTTAATGATTGATTCCATATCTAAAATGAGAACTGATTCGGAGGGGAGTCAAGGGATTCATATTTGATTGGCAGGTACAATGCCAACTGTTCCCTGAAGTCTTTGTGCTCCCCCCAAGCACTCTCTTGTTGGTCCCTTAATATTTTCCTGTCATGAATCTCCCAGCACTCTCACTTGACCATCCTGTCTTCTCCAAAATTCTGCTCTCCTACTTGTAGTAGTATTCAGCTCCTTCTCTAGGGATTCTAGTGCTTCTGCTTTCAACTGCGCGTGAATCATGAAAAAGGGCTAGATTACTAAAAAAAAAAAAAATGGAATCACCACCCCAGAGCCTAGCAGAGAAGCAGCTAGTTCCTGCTGCTAATACTAATACGTATTTTGCATTTCTGTAGCATCTTAAATCTGAGGATCACAAAGCACTTTACAAAAAAGAAGTTTACTTGCCTTCCCAACACCCCATGCATGGGAGAAACTGAGGTACAGAGATATTCAATCCTCTGAGGTGTTGACAGCCTGCTAAGATGCACGGAATACTCTCAGCTTCTAATGAAAGTATAGACCTGATTTACACACAGTGGGACATAGCTTCACAGGATGGAGTTTTGTGCAAGTCGTGGATGTAAGATTTTGCCTGTTGTATGGAATTTAGGTTGGGATTTAAATGCAAGGAAATGCTTTGAATACCAAAGGTTTGAAATAATAAAACAATCATAACTAAACCTTATTTTGTGTTTGGAATTTCTGTTGACAGGATCATGTAGTCAAGAACAAAAAATTTATAATTAATCAGAAATATTTTTTTCCTTTATCTCTGCCAATGCTCCATATTCTTTCCATCTGCATAGTAAACTATACATCAGAGCTGTATTTTCTTTTTAAATAGAAATGACAAAATTAAAAATCCATTCCAAAATCCAAAACACTTATAATTTAGTGAAAAAAACATTCATTTCAGATTAACTGAAATGTTTAGTTTTGATAAAATCAGAATTGTTTGTTCCACCTTTAATCTTCTACAATGTTTTTTAAAATAAAAAATGTATCTTGTTTCTCAAAGTAGTTTCAAATTTTAAAAAAGTTCCATTCCAAAGATGTCAAAATAAAGTTTCAACATGACCAAAATGCTTCATTTAGATTTTTCAAAAGAAAATTGTCCAGATAGATTTTTCTTAAACTTTCAATTTCAATTAAAATGGCATGTTTGTCAAAGGTTTAAAGATTTCTGACAAGCTCTGTTATAAATCTGAGTTATAATCCAGTACATAAGAAATTACAGGCTAGATTCTGATTGCCTTTGTAATAGTACCATGAATTCATAGACTAATAGAAGACGAGGGTTGGAAGAGACCTTAGGAGGTCGTCTAGCCCCACCCTCTGCTCAAACCAGGACCATCCCCAACTAAATCATCCCAGGTAGGGCATTATCAATCTTGGCCCTAGAAACCTCTAAGGATGGAGATTCCACTACTTCCCTAGGTAACCCATTCTAGTACTCTACCACCCTCCTAGTAAAGTAGTTTTTCCTGATATATCCAACATAGAACTCCCCCATTGCAATTTGAGACCACTGCTCCTTGTTCTGTCATACATCACTACTGAGATCAGCCTAACTCCATGCTCTTTGGAACCTCTCTTCAAATTCCCCCTGTTCTCCTCTTCTACAGGCTAAATAAGCCCAGTTCCCTCAGCCTGTCCTCATAAGTCATGTGACCCAGCCCTCTAATAATTTTTGTTGAAGGACTCTTTCCAATTTGTCCACAACTTTTTTGTAGTGGGGCCCCCAAAATTAGAGGCAATCCTAAATATGTGACCTCACCAGTGCTGAATAGAAGGAAATAATCATTTCCCTCAATCTGCCGGCAATGCTTCTACTACTGCAGTCAAATATGCTGTTGTCCTTCTTGCCAAGAAGGACACACTGTTGACTCATAACTAGTTTCTCATCCACTGTAACCCCAGATCCTTTTCTGCAGAATTACCACTTAGCCAGTTGGTCCCTGGCCTGTAGCAGTGCATGGGATTCTTCCATCCTAAGTGCAGGGCCCTATCTCTACCCTGCAGCATATCTGCCTCTCCTCTACAGCTAATGTCTTCTGTAAATTTGCTGAGGGTGCAATCTCACCCATCATCCATATCATTAATGAAGATGTTGAACAAAACCAGCCCTGGACCAGTCTTTGGGGTACTCAACTTCATACCAGCTGCCAACTAGATATCAAGCCATTGATCACTACCTGTTGAACCTGATGATCTAGCCAGTTTTCTATCCACCTTATGGTCCATCCATCCAAGCCATACTTCTTTAACTTGCTGACGAGTACTGGGGTGACTGCATAAAAAGCTTCACTAAAGTCAAAGTAAATCATGTCCATTGCTTTCTCCATATCCACACAATCAGTTATCCCATCATGGAAGGCAATTAAGTTAGTCAGGCATGACATGCTAGCAAGGCTGATCCCCATTCTGGCACTTGAGTGCAGACGGTGGGGGGCCACAAGAGATTTAAAAGTATCCTGCCACTAAAAGTTTCTGCTTTAAAAATATCTCTCCAGGTCAAAGATTCCCTGCAATTCCTAATAGCTGACCTTCCAGTCTTGGGCATGTGCACACATAAACCCCTTCCTTCTAGGACACAGGAATCAGATCAGTCTTAAAAAAGGTAACTTTATTAATAAAAACAAAGAAGACATTCTTGGTAAAACATACTTGGTTGCTAGGTGTTACAGAGCAACTGAAAAAGGAAAGTTTGAAAACCCCCCAGCAAATTCCATCCCTGAGATTCCGTTTAAAAGTTACAGTGTATGGGGTGTGAAATAACCTGGCTCAGTACAGAGGAATTGAACCAAACCCCAAAATAAAGAAAATAACGTGATCAGGTATAACTAAACATTCCCTGAAACAAAAAACAGGACTATGTAGCACTTTAAAGACTAACAAGATGGTTTATTAGGTGATGAGCTTTCATGGGCCAGACATCACCTAATAAACCATCTTGTTAGTCTTTAAAATGCTACATAGTCCTGTTTTTTGTTTCAGCTAAACTAGACTAACACGGCTACATCTCTATTACTATTAAACATGTTTTACTCACATTTGTTGTTCCAAGGTTTAGTCTTTCCTAGGCAGGGATGTCGCTGGAAATTCCATTCCTTATTCCTGGCTAAGTCCATCTCTCCTGCCTTTTGCTCTGAACTTTACAAAGGACTACAGCAGGCAGATCCTGCTTTTTCAAAAACGTATGCGCTCTTTTCATTGGTTCTCCTGGCTCCCTGCAATCACTTCCTGGAGACCCACTATCTCTGGGTTTAACCCTTTCAGGCAATTTAGTTAACTAAATGGCTGGGATGTCCAGAAAAGAGTAATACCCCTCCCATTCATCACACTTGTCCTTGGTGAATCCATGTTGACTGTTCCTGATCACTTTCTTCTCCTGCAACTGTTTCAAAATAGATAGCTTGAGGACCCACTCTCTGATTTTTCCAGGGAATGAGGTGAGACTGACCAGTCTGTAGTTCCCCGAATTCTTCTTCTTCCTTTTTATAAAGATGGGCACTACATTTGCCTTGTTTCTAGTTTTCCAGTATCTCCTTTGATCCCCATAAATATTCATAGATAATGGCCAATGATTCTGCAATCACAGTCAACTCTCTCAGCACCCTCTGATGCATTAGATTTGGTCCCATGGACTTGTGCATGTCCAACCTTTTTCTAAATAGTCCTCAATCTGTTCTTTCACCACTATGGTGCAGCTCAGTGCAGAAGTCTGAGAGCTGACCAAAGTCTGTGAAGACCAAGGCAAAAAAAGCATTGACTACCACAGCTTTTTCCACATCATCTGTGGCTGCATTCTCCTTCTTCTTGTTGCTAACCTACCTGTAGAACCCCTTTCTTATTACCCTTCACATCCCTTGCTATCTGCAACTTCAGTTGTGCTCTGGCCTTCCTGATTACACCCCCTGTATGCTCAAGCTATATTTTTATCCTTTTATAATTCAACAGGAATAGTAGTGGAGTCAGGTACTGTGTTCTCAGGATGTCTAAGTGGTGTTGAGGTCTGGATTCCCTGGCCTTGCACCTTCCACCGGAGGCCCAACCCCTACTGAAGTGTGGAGACTGTCCTTCTACCTTGCCCAGGAGCCTCGCAATTCTGTCAGTCCCCCTGCTCCATAAACATTTATGTTTCACCCACTAATTTTGTGCATTTTGTGAATATTCTGGATATCAAAGCGTGCCATGTGGACTGGACTAGATGAGGTTACTTCCAGCCCTATGATTCCATATGCATTTTGCTTGTTTGTTTTTTAATTTATTTTCCTTGTGCTCAAATCGTAAGTGGAGTAAGTCTAACAATCTGCATCTAGTGACCAGAAGATTTTTGTTCACCCCACAGAATTCCTTAGAAAGAGAGAGCTCTGCTCTCCACCCTACTGTCTGATTGCGAATCATGCATTGCTTGACAGAGCAGTATGGAAATGCTTTCCCAACTCTGCCTTTCTCCAGTAAGTTTGTGCCAGTCTTAATCTGCCACAGGTCATAAATGCACAACCAATTCACCTAATGACCTAATGAAGAAAAAAAGGAAAACTCTGTAAAAACATTGGTGAACTCTGGGTAATGCCAAATAGGTACAAGAATCTTTAGCCAAAATTAGGCATGCTTACCCCTGGATACTAGGCAGAAATGGATGTAGCTGGCTCCATCCTTTGAAAATCACTTAAGAAGCTAATTAAAAATTAGGCATCAGAGTAAATGCTAAAATTGCTTTCAGTTTTCTGGCTCTAATTTGTACAGCATTGCAAGGGAAAATATTTTGTTCCCCATAGTATTTGATCTTGCCAAATTTACCAGTTCACCTTAATATCTTACACATCAAGAGGTTAATATATAAGAAAATGATAGACTATTATTTTCTGAAACAGGCATCTTTCCAAGAGACACTGGACCCCTGCATAAATTACTGAGCTGGCAGTTACTGCTGACAAGGATCTGGGGGTTCTGCTGGACCACAAACTGAGTATGAGTTGTCATTGTAATGCAGTTGCAAAAAAGACTAATATGAGTCTGGTGCAGGAGGTAATTGTCCTGCCCTACTTGGTGCTGGTGAAGCTCTAAGTCTGGGCCCCAGTTTAGAAAGGATGTGGACAAATTAGAAAGAGTCCACAGGAACACAAGAAAAATCATAAAAGGTTTGGAAAACCTGACCTAGGAGGAAAGATTGAAAAAACTGGGTATGCGTGGTCTTTTGAAAACAGAATAAGCTGTGACCTATTGACTTCCAATACCTTAAGGATTGTAATAAAGGGGATGGTGATTAATTGTTCTCCATGTCCACTGAAGGTAAGAAAAGATGTATTGGGCTTAATCTGTAGCAAGAAAGATTTAGGTTAGATAGTAGGGGACAAAAAATCAAACTAAACTCATAGTTAGACTTCTTGAGGTCCCTTTCAGTCCTACAGTTCTATGAGTCTGTGATAATTACAGATGCACCTGTCATAAAAGTGCAGCTCAAATTTGGAGTTAACTTCTGTGAAGGTCAGGTCCAAAAATGAACTTTTCAAGTTGGGCCACCTCTGCCTATAATGCTATTGAGGTTCAGATCAGTCCCGGGCACCTGCCAGGGGAGAAGAACATCAGAATAAGCTATCATGCCTTCAGACATTTTCTTCCAGGTGTCATTTGAATAGTTTCATCCCTCTTATACTGGGAAGACAGTCCACCTTTTCAATTCCAATTCCTGTGCTGGCTGGAGTAAAATCTGCATTGTTTTTGCAATTAAGTATAAACCTTAACTTCACACTATTACTTCAACAACTGGCTTTTACTCTCTCCTAAAGTGATTTAGTCTTTATTAACTTTGACAATAGTTGTACTGCTTGTAATGCCAGAAAAGTTATTGAAATTGATTCCTCAGGCTTGCTAATAAGCACAATCTCTTTCACATAACATAGACTGCAGCATGTCTCCATGCTTGTGCCATCATTGTAAGCTATAAGGTATAGTAAAGTAACTTAAGGGATTTACTTGCCTCATCCTGTGGCAAACACAAAGGCAAACAAAAGAATTTGCGGTGAGTGTTCAGTCATATACAAGTTCAGTATCAAATAAAAAAACTTTCTCTAAATACATCTGGTTCTGGTCTTGAAAGTCTTGCATTGAATTAGACTCCTGTTGAAATCGATGAGAGTTTTCTGCATGAGATGACCTTTCAAGATAGTTATTTCTAGTTATAGAAAACAGTCCTACAGAAATTAATAGGGATTAAACTAATAAGGTTTTACAGAAATTACTTACTCTTAAAGTTATATAATTCAACAGCAAACACCTACACTTTCTATAAGTTTTTTGGAACTCTCGTATAGCCTATATAGCAGGGACATAATTATCTACTGGATAGTTTAAAACACACAATTGTTGTTTTTTTATTAAATGGTGTAAGGCATAAGGTTGAAAAGAAAAACATTAGGGCTAAATTCTCAACTCTGCACTTGTCATGTATTGTATACATTAATCATCAGAAGGCCATCCTGATTCTCCACTGCTTTGTACCTTGGGCAGATATTCATTCCTGGGTGAAGGGGATATAAATGCTCCCATACTGATTTTCTAGCATTTTACATCCATTCCAAATCATCATATGGAAGGAGCAAGGCAGTGGGTCCATATGTGGTGTTCAGATTGCCTGTTCTGGCAGCCATATCTGGAAATGAAGTTCTCTTTCAAATGCTTGTCCATATGTATATTCCATTACTAGTGCACATGTATCTCATATGCCAGAAATCAATATTTTTGGACAGTAGTATCCACTGGGCACACATGTGCTCTCCACTCCTTTTGCTTCACTGAAAGGCCATATAAAGGTGTCATTCAGTTTCTCTCACTGCATCATGGCATAGAAATAGAGCCCAACAATCCAAGAGACTGCTTTTAGCTAATAACTTTTACAATTAATTTTAGTCTCTCAATTGTTACAAACTTTGTTGTTAGAACTTTATTTGTCTGGGATGGCGTTGTCCAGTTCTCCCAGGTTCAAATGCTACCTTTCATGCCAGTGTGCTATCCCAGCTTCAGAGAAACACTCAAAGGGCCTCTATTGCCTAAGAAAATCACACATTCCCAATAAATATGTGATTTGCAAATCCTTCAGTTCCCAAACAGGAAAGCCTGCCTTCCAGTCTTCCTAATGACTAAATCAATGTCACATACTTCTGAACCAGGCTGCCTAGACCCACCCCCGCTTACTGCCAAAGAGGACAGGCTCCTTAACACCTTCAGGAGGCCCAAAATGAATTTTAATCATCTCAAGAAAACCTGGTTTTCACACACCTCTCTAAGTCACTCCACGATAGATTTGCAGATATTCCTGGAATAGCAGTGGCCCTTGTTGTCAATTTCAACACCACAGTCAGTACTGACTGTCTAGTAGTGCAGCAGCATCCGCCCTAGCAGTCGAAGAAGCATAGTACTGCCATGGAGCTGAGCTGGTTGATTCAATGCAATTTTTGTCCCCAAGGAGTAGCTGCACTGCCTTAAGACTGTTTCCTTCATGGCACCAAACATGGCCTTCTGCTGAAGGCCTTGTGGTCCTGCCACACCCTACCCCCAAAAAGGGAACAGTAGAAGTGAGTCTTCCAGATGCCTAGAGAGGACCTGCTGGGTTGCAGCCAATCAACAAGAGGCTCCATGGAACCAGACAATTAAGGGCCAGCAGGCACATATAAAAGGGTCTGCAGAGCTAGAAAACTTCAGTTGTTGCCTGGAGCTAGAGGAGTAAGGACAGTGCTTCTGGCTGGCAGAAGGAACTACAATCCTAGGGACAGATCAGTTGCTGGCAGGAACTGTTGTAGCAAGAAGAAGCTCCTGACTTCCTGCTGTACTTTGAGCTGGCAGAACCCTGGAGTAAAGGCAAAGCCAAAGGTGAAGGGTCTATATGGAAAGTGGCCCAGGGAACAGCAGGCAATGGCAATAGGTGGCTGCTACTCATAGGGTCCCTGGGGTTGGCCCACAGTGCTGAACAGGCCTGTCTTCCCCACTGGACAAGGGTGGAATGGCCTAATGCCAGAGAGGGATGTTTGAGGCCTAGAGAAGGGGGTTGAAGACCCCACAGACAGTCAGCATTTGTGGACTCTGTTGATCCTACAAGGTGAAGAGTAACTCCGATGGACAGCTGGGTTTAGAGATTGGCTGTTAAAGGCAAACAGTCTTCAGCGAGGAAGCTTTGGGAGTTTGGCCCTTTACCAGTATCAAGTATCAACTGAAAGCTAACCCAGACTGCAGAGAAGAGGGCTGTAGACATTAGTAACTCAGGGTCTGGTGTTAGGCCCTATTGGACTAATTGGAGACTGACTATTGAGTACTGAGGCCAGGGACAGGGCTGCAGAAATGCGGAAGTGCCCTGTTGGACTTGTACCTGGTCTGATTGTATACCCACAGATTGTGAGTGACTCTGAGACACCAAACACCTGTCTAAGGACACCAGGATGACTAACAGTGGGCACCTCAAGCAACACAAGCCAATAAGAAGGCAGGCACACGCACACCCAGCCAAGGGGCACTCACGAGAAGTGAGCAGCACACTGTTACAGTACTGCAGGACCAAAATACTCTGATATCTGGCACATGAAGTGCACTTTCACCATCAGTGGAATGTGCATAAGGACAACATATCACAAAGAGCTCCAGATACTGTACATGGTAAAATACTTCCTTCTTCCATCCCCCATGCATCTGCAGTAAATTCTAAGGGCATAATTTTGCCCTCCTTACCCACAGTTAGCTAAATATTCAGGTAGGTGGCAGAATTGAGCTCATAGAGGTTGTGCACAAAATAATGTACTTCTCAGCATGGGTGATACTGAGAACTCACCCCTTTAAAAGCTGTATTTCCATTCCCTTATAATCTTGCAGCGCTGAATTGTTGGAATTTTGAACCCTTTGTTGACTGATTTAAACCAGTCCATATGCTTTACAGATATTCAGGATTTCATAGCCCCATTACTCCTTCCTGCTGCCATATCATAGAATCATAGAATCCTACTGCTGGAAGAGACCTCAGGAGGTCATTGAGTCCAGCCCTCTGCCCAAAGCAGCACCAATCCCAACTATACTCATATACTGAGAGTTACAAGAGCACCTTTCTAGAAAGTCCTTAATACAGTCTGGTTTTTAAAGAATAATCAAAATATTTTATGCAGAGCTGTTAGACAATTCAATAAAACACTCGGGCTGTGTCTACATTGGTGCGATCTTGCGCAAAAGCGGCCGCTTTTGCGCCAAAGCTTGCTGCCTGTCTACACTGGCCACGAGTTCTTGCGCAAGAACACTGACGTTCTAATGTATGAAATCAGTGCTTCTTGCGCAAGAACTCTGATGCTCCCGCTCAGGAATAAGCCCTCTTGCGCAACTGTTCTTGCGCAAGAGGCCAGTGTAGACAGGTAACATGAATTTCTTGCGCAAGAAAGCCCTATGGTTAAAATGGCCATCAGAGCTTTCTTAAGAAGCATCTACACTGGCAAGGATGCTCTTGCAAAAGCACATCTCTTGCGCAAACACACATGCCAGTGTAGACGCTCTCTTCTGGAAGAGTTTTTGCGCAAGAACTCTTCCACAAAAGAGTTCTTGAGCAAGATCATGCCAGTGTAGACATAGCCATAGGGTGCATCTACACAGAACCCTAAACTTGAAATAAGATATGCAATTTGCATTATGTAAATTGCGTATCTTATTTCGATTGAATTTTGAAATAGTGTATTTTAAAATTTGGCATGTCTACACAGTGCCAAATTTCAAAGTAACATGCTATTTCGAGACATCTCTTATCCCTCATGGAATGAGGATTACAGAGATGCCAAAATAGCACATCTGCTATTTCAAGACCTATCTCAAAATAGCGGGCGCGTTCAAAAGATGCACTATGAAGACGTACCCTTAGCTGAGGAAGTCAGTAAATGGATCATGATCAAACTTTTGTATATGGGATTTAGGCTGGATTTGAAGCTTCTGTTTCAGAGCACAGCATCTTCTCCAAATTCCTACAGTGCACATTGGCATAAGTATTGGCGAAGTGGACAGGAGCTGCAGACAGGGGAGTTTGAGAGGGACCGCAAGAGATCCCACTGCTGAACAGGCTACTTGGTGAGAGTACTCGCTATTGGTGTAAGTGAGTTTGCTCGACTGTTTGAATTTTGTTTGTTTGTTGAATTCTGAATCTGATTTCAGGTGACTGCAGTTTCAGTTTCAGCTGCTGTGGCAGTTGGGACTAAGTGCCTGACCCTTTGTTCCCTCAATTGCTCTCTTGATTGCATCTGGTCAGCCTTCCCCTGTGTGACTCACGAGGGGGAGGGCCTGGCCTAGGCAAGCAGGCTTAAAAGCCAGAGGCAGAGCGACCAGGGAGCAAAGCGGGCAGGAGCTGCAGACAGGGGAGTTTGAGAGGGAGTTTGACATAGGGAGGCCTACGATGATCAGGAAGACCTGCAACACCTGTGCCAGCACTGCTTCTGTCTCCTCCACCGGCGCCTGTAGCCAGACAGAGCACCTGAGCATGGATGCCTCTACCCAGATCCTGGTGTGGTTTTGCAGGGACTGTGGATTGCAATTCCCACTTATTGATATCCAGGCTGGGGAGATCATCCAATGCAAAAGGTGCCTGCTGGTGGAATCTCTCAGGCAGCAGGTGGCAGAGCTACAGGAGGAGGTGGCTAGGTTGAGGAGCACCCGCATCCATGAGGAATTCCTGGACCATGTTAATGAGGAGACAGCTGAGGTAGCTGTCCCGGTACACAGGACTGGGGACACACTGCTGGTGGAGGAGGAGACGACTCAGGGTGGACAGTGGCAGCTGGTTACTTCTGGCAGCAGGCACTGCTCCACCCCTGCTCCGAACCCTCCCACCGTGGTACTAGGAAACCGTTATGCTCTTCTTTATACAGGAGATAAGCAATCACCCCCTACACCGGAGGAGAAGAAGCCCCGTACCCCCAAGGCTGGGAGGTCTGCTGCCACCACTGCGAATAGGAAACGAGAGTAGTGGTGGTCGGAGACTCTCTTCTGAGGGGGACGGAGGCGCCCATCTGTCGCCCTGACATTTCATCTCAGGAGGTATGCTGTCTGCCGGGGGCCCGTATCCGAGATGTTACGGAGGCATTGTCGAGGATTATCCGGCCCTCTGACTACTATCCCATGCTACTCATCCATGTGGGCACTAATGATACTGTGAGGTGTGACACTGAGCAGATCAAGAGTGACTACAGGGCTCTGGGGGTACGGGTGAAGGAGTTTGGAGCGCAGGTGGTATTCTCTTCGATCCTTCCTGTCGAAGGTAGGGGCCCGGGGAGAGACAGGTGCATCCTGGAGGTGAATGCCTGGCTGCAAGGATGGTGTCGCCAGGAGGGCTTTGGCTTCCTCGACCATGGGATGCTATTCCAGAAAGGACTGCTAAGCAGGGATGGCGTCCACCTTACGAGGAGGAGGAAGACCCTGTTTGCATACAGAATGGCTAACCTAGTGAGGAGGGCTTTAAACTAGGTTTGACAGGGACAGGTGAGCAAAGCCCACAGGTAAGTGGAGAACATGGAGACCTGGGAGATGGGTTGGAAATGGGAGGGAGCGTGGGCTACAATGGCAGAGAGAAAGGAGGGTCAGGGCAAAACTGGGAGGCAAGGTCAAATCAGGATCTTAGATGCCTATATACAAATGTGAGAAGTATGGGAAATAAGCAGGAAGAACTGGAAGTGCTAATAAATAAGTACAATTATGACATTGTTGGCATCACAGAAACTTGGTGGGATAATACACATGATTGGAATGTTTGTATGGAAGGGTACAGCTCACTCAGGAAAGATAGACAGGGAAAAAAGGGAGGAGGTGTTGCCTTATACATTAAAAATGAACACACTTGGAGTGAGGTAGAGATGGACATAGGAGACGGAAGTGTTGAGAGTCTCTGGGTTAGGCTAAAAGGGATTAAAAACAAAGGTGATGTCATGCTAGGAGTCTACTACAGGCCACCTACCCAGGTGGAAGAAGTGGATGAGGCTTTTTTCAAACAACTAACAAAATCATCCAAAGCCCAAGATTTGGTGGTGATGGGGACTTCAACTATCCAGATATATGTTGGGAAAATAACACTGCAGGGCACAGACTATCCAATAAGTTCTTGGACTGCATTGGAGACAACTTTTATTTCAGAAGGTTGAAAAGCTACCGGGGAAGCCTGTTCTAGATTTGATCCTAACAAATAGGGAGGAACTGGTTGAGAATTTGAAAGTGGAAGGCAGCTTGGGTGAAAGTGATCATGAAATCATAGAGTTCAC
The DNA here is from genome assembly GCA_019425775.1 of Rafetus swinhoei. NCBI lineage: Eukaryota > Metazoa > Chordata > Testudines > Trionychidae > Rafetus > Rafetus swinhoei. The sequence goes on along the minus strand of CM033425.1, from coordinate 23,636,283 downwards.
AATTCTAAGGAAGGGTAGAAGGAGAACAGCAAAATAGAGACAATGGATTTCGGGAAGGCGGATTTTGGTAAGCTCAGAGAGCTGATAGGTAAGGTCCCATGGGAATCGAGACTGAGGGGAAAACAACTGAGGAGAGTTGGCAGTTTTTCAAAGGGACATTGTTAAGGGCCCAAAAGCAAGCTATTCCGATGTGTCGGAAAGATAGAAAATACGGCAAAAGACCGCCTTGGCTTAACCACGAGATCTTGCATGATCTAAAAATAAAAAGGAGTCATATAAAAATGGAAAGTAGGACAAATTACAAAGGATGAATATAGGCAAACAGCACAGGAAATGCAGGGGCAAGATTAGAAAGGCAAAGGCACAGAATGAGCTCAAACTAGCTACGGAATAAAGGGAAACAAGAAGACTTTTTATAAATACATTAGAAGCAAGAGGAAGACCAAGGAGAGGGTAGGCCCACTGGTCAGTGAGGAGGAGAAACAGTAACAGGAAACTTGGAAATGGCAGAGATGCTCAATGACTTCTTTGTTTCGGTCTTCACCGAGAAGTCTGTAGGAATGTCTAACATAGTAAATGCTAGTGGGAAGGGGGTAGTTTTAGAAGGTAAAATAAAAAAAGAACAAGTCAAAAATCACCTAGAAAAGTTAGATGCCTGCAAGTCACCAGGGCCTGATGAAATGCATCCTAGAATACTCAAGGAGCTGATAGAGGAGGTATCTGAGCCTCTAGCTATCATCTTTGGAAAATCGGGAGACAGGAGAGATTCCAGAAGACTGGAAAAGGGCAAATATAGTGCCCATTTATAAAAGGGAAATAAGAACAACCCAGGAAACTACAGACCAGTTAGTTTAACTTCTGTGCCAGGGAAGATAATGGAGCAAGTAATTAAGGAAATCATCTGTAAACACTTGGAATGTGGCAAGGTGATAGGAACAGCCAGCATGGATTTGTAAAGAACAAATCGTGTCAAACCAATCTGATAGCTTTCTTTAATAGGATAACGAGTCTTGTGGATAAGGAGAAGCGGTGGATGTGGTATACCTAGACTTTAGTAAGGCGTTTGATACGGTCTCGCATGATATTCTTATCAATAAACTAGGTAAATACAACTTAGATGGGGCTACTATAAGGTGGGTGCATAACTGGCTGGATAATTGTACTCAGAGAGTAGTTATTAATGGTTCACAATCCTGCTGGAAAGGCATAACAAGTGCGGTTCCGCAGGGTTCTGTTTTGGGACTGGCTCTGTTCAATATCTTCATCAACGATTTAGATATTGATAGAAAGTACGCTTATTAAGTTTGCAGATGATACCAAGCTGGGAGGGGTTGCGACTAATCTGGAGGATAGGGTAATAATTCAAAATGACCTGGACAAATTGGAGAAATGGTCTGAGGTAAATAGGATGAAGTTTAATAAAGACAAATGCAAAGTGCTCCACTTAGGAAGGAACAATCAGTTTCATACATACAGAATGGGAAGCGACTGTCTAGGAAGGAGTACGGCAGAAAGGGATCTAGGGGTTATAGTGGACCACAAGTTGAATATGAGTCAGCAGTGTGATGCTGTTGCAAAGAAAGCAAACATGATTCTGGGATGCATTAACAGGTGTGTTGTGAGCAAGACACGAGAAGTCATTCTTCCGCTCTACTCTGCGCTGGTTAGGCCTCAGTTGGAGTATTGTGTCCAGTTCTGGGCACCGCATTTCAAGAAAGATGTGGAGAAATTGGAGAGGGTCCAGAGAAGAGCAACGAGAATGATTAAAGGTCTAGAGAACATGACCTATGAGGGAAGGCTGAAGGAATTGGGTTTGTTTAGTTTAGAAAAGAGAAGATTGAGGGGGACATGATAGCAGTTTTAGATATCTAAAAGGGTGTCATAAGGAGGAGGAGAAAACTTGTTCATCTTGGCCTCTGAGGATAGAACAAGAAGCAATGGGCTTAAACTGCAGCAAGGGAGGTTTAGGTTGGACATTAGGAAAAAGTTCCTAACTGTCAGGGTAGTCAGACACTGGAATAAATTGCCCAGGGAGCTTGTGGAATCTCCATCTCTGGAGATATTTAAGAGTAGGTTAGATAAATGTCTATCAGGGATGGTCTAGACAGTATTTGGTCCTGCCATGGGGGTAGGGGACTGGACTCGATGACCTCTCGAGGTCCCTTCCAGTCCTAGTATTCTATGATTCTATGATTCTATTACTCTTTAGAGAGAACATGTGGATACACTGAAAGTAAAACTGAGCTCACGGAGAGCCAGTAGAAAAACAGGAATGTCATTCATCTCCTCTTCTGAATACACAAGCAGAGCTTCTATGAATGGTATTTTGAAGTTAAGTATCAGGTGACTCACACAACAGTACAGGAGACAGAAAGTGCAGGTTTTGTCCCAGCAGGGACAGCCTTAAAATAAACCAAACAGGTAGTGAATTGCCATCCCACACTTTATCAGTTTCCATGGCATGTGAAAATTTTGTATCTCATAGCCTATGCCTGTTTCCTCTTGTAGCTCTTGACTAAAACTCACCACCTCAGAGGGGAGACAAATCCAGTGCTTGATTTCCCCACCTCAGAAACCTATAGTCCCAAATTCCCACAGAATGGATCCAAATTCATGTTTTCGTTCATAAGATGGGTGCAAATCAGAAAAAGCCCTTTTTCAAGATAAGATTCAGACTCTGCCAACATCTCACAAGAACACCTTCTTCATAAGGTCTGCACCTTTCAGGATGGCAGAAATTGTACAAGATCAATGGTTGGCCAAAACTGCATGGGAGCAGTGCAAGAGAATCCTTTGCTGAGGATTTGTGCTGCGAAGGAGTAGTAGTACTCTCTCAGCTGTGCAGCTCAGTTTCCAAACCTGAGCTATCCTGCCTTGCTGTCCTAGGAGAATGGCTGGAGCCCCAAAGGTTCCATGAATTCCTCAAATAGAGAGCCATAATTTGCAACACTTTCTTCTGGAGGGGGTCCTGCTGTGCGATATTACTCAGCATGAGAAACATGGCAGAATCTGAGCTTAATATTATAGAGATGGAGGCATTTTCAAAATATCCTTCATCTTTTCCCAAGGCCCCGATAACACTTCTTGGAGAATACTCAGTGCTGGAGAGCTACTAGCTACCACCCACCCTTAGCAAGAGGAACCCTTGCCTGTGCCAGGTCCCAAAAGCCACAGGCAACAAAAGCCCTTCTCCTGAGCCTACGCAGGCTTCACTGTCCTATTGCATGTTAGCGACAGGCTCATTCCAACCTCTGTAAAATTCAGTGCATCCTCTGCCCTCTTCCAATTGGCATCAAGACTTCTGGGGTCACTTCCCCACCTTCACTTGATGCAGTAGGGTCATGGACCAGCTAATCTGTATGCATAGGTTTCGGACATTCTTGCCTGGCCAGTACATCTGCCACCACATTTTCTTTGCCTTTGATAGATAGTTTGCATATTGCACTCCTGCAGTGCTGTGCTCTAGCACAGTAGTTTTGAGTTGGTACCTTTTGTTTAGTGTAGCCACACCAACGAAAAGTTATCAGCTAGGACGCAGAACTTCCTGTTAAACGGGCAAAGCCTCAACTGCTTGACCACCCACATAACTGTGTACATTCTCTTTCTAGGACAGAGCAAGTCTGTTCAGCAGGGGTTTATTGTTTTTTGTTTGTTTGTTTGCTTGTTTTTCCTGAATAAAGTAATAGGATGCTTTTTATTGCTTTTGCCTGTTTGGAACTGTCCTGGGAGCAGAACTGATGCAGATGTGTTAGTGCACAGTTCAAAACTCGTTGTAAAAATTAGGATGGGCTAGAATAAGCTTTCCTAGGTTGTAGCTGTATCCATGGTTCTAACTAACCCAAATAAAGCATTCTATCCCTACAAGCTTGCATTTGGCTGCCTGAGCAGCAAGCACAGTGTGAACATCTTGGTCTAAGTTCACCCCTCTGTAATTCCATTGGTTTTGTAACTCTGTCTCCAATATCCCTTTGGATGCAGATATTCTGCCTTATAGCTTCAATCTGAAAGAAAGTTCTCCCCCCTTCCATTGAGGTCAGATTCTGCCAACTTTGCTTACTGTATAATACCTCCCCCTTGGACTGATCCATGAAATCAACAGGGCAACTTGAAAAGTAAGATACTAATCAGTGTGAGTGATTCAAATTGTGGTCTAACTTGGGCAGTTATGCAGAGGAAAGAACAGTCAAATCTGAACATTTGGGTGGGGAATAGAGAAAGCATTGTTTCTGCCCCTTCATGTTGTAACAGTAAGGATATATCTAGTCCAAGACATAGGTGGTCAGGCTGAGTGGTTAGCATGAGCACAGAGAAGGGGAGAGGTTCAGAGCCAGAAGATCAGCAGCTAAGGTCAGGAACCACAAGTACAATACCAGAAGTCAGACAGGCTCAAGAAAGCAGATCAGGATCCAGAGATGAGCTAGAGGTCAGGAATCACAAGCCAAGTACCAGAAAGCTGGAGTGTGATAACCCCATAAGAACCCTGCAGATCTAGGTTTGAGGCTTGTGGAGCATGACACTATGCAAAAGGGAAAAGCTATGCCAGGTACATATATGATGCAACATACATCTTTTCTCCACATTCAGAAGAAGGAAAAAAGTGAGAACTAGATTGTTTCAGTCTGGTTCTTTTATGGAGTAGCACAAAAACGCTTTGGTCATGGTAAAAGCCACAGATTAGCCCATAATTAATTGTGTAGAAATATCTAGATACCAAAAGCACTGGACTAAGTGCAAAGAATTTCCTCTAACCCAGGAATGGGCAAATACCAGCTTGCAGGCTGGATCCAGTTCACCAGGTTTAGCTTACGTTGGCAATAGCAGCTCCCATTGGCCATGGATCGCTGTTCCCAGCCAATGGGAGCTGCAGGAAGTGGTCTAGTGCTGCTTCCCACGCTCCAATTGGCTGGGAATGGTAAGCCGCAGCCAAAGAAGCTACAATTGCCAGTACCTGCAGCAATGCAGGTAAATATCGCGACGGCTTGCCAGAGGCTAACCTTCGCAAAACGCTATCTTGTTATTGCTCACCCCAGTTCTAAACAGTTATGGGTCAAATTCATCCCTGGGGTAATTAAATGGGCTTCCAGAAATGCCATTCAACTTTCTCAAGAGGGTAGATATAAGGCAAAAAAAATGCAGCTTATATACAATATTACATTTAATAGAACCACGTGAAAAAATATTAAGATTATAAAATCAAGAACAATTAAGAAATGCCTTAATTAAAATTACCCCTTCCCACTGCCGCTAGCCCCATTTGAGCTAAGAGGGAAATTATCATCCCATTCTCACCTATCCTGCATGTATTCTTCCTTCCCTTCTCCCTCCTCTTACTTTGCATTCAAATTATGTGGTCCTTTTTCCCCATCCTGCCTGATCACCACTGAGGACCAATGAGCTTACATTTCTTGTGTCTGGCACCATAGCATCCTCCCAGAGAAGAGCAAATGCAACAAGAATCCTGTTAGCCCCTGCAGCCTATGGCTAGAGCACTCACAATCTCACTTTAGGAATGTGCTGTCCAGTCAGATGTAGAAGTTGTAAGGGATGAAACATGTTTTGTGCAGGCAGAATCTTTGGAGAATTTAGTTACCAAACTGAGCATGAGTGGGCCAAGATTTTGGGGGCGGGGGATTAAAGTTTGGCCCAGTTTTCACTGGGGAGGCAAAAAGTACATTCCTGCCAAGAGAGTGCTCACCTAGGGTATGTCTAGACTACATGGCTCCGTCGTCGGAGCCACGTAGATGAGTTTACTAGACATAGCAAAATGAAGCGGCGATTTAAATAATGGCCGCTTCATTTAAATCAAAATGGCCGCCGCACTGTGCTGACGATCAGCCGATCGGCAGCGGGGCACTCTAGACGCCCCGCGGTCGACAAGGGAAGCTGTTGTCGACCGCTCCAGTATGCCTCGTGAAACGAGGTTTACCGGAGTGGTTGACAAAGGCTTCCCTTGTCGACCGCGGCGCGTCTAGACTGCCCTGCTGTGCCGATCGGCTGATCATCGGCACAGCGAGGCGGCCATTTTGATGTAAATGAAGTGGTGATTATTTAAATCGCCGCTTCATTTTGCTATGTCTAGTAAACTCATCTACATGGCTCCATCGACGGAGCCATGTAGTCTAGACATACCCCTAGAATCATAGAATCATAGAGCTGGAAGAGACCTCAGGAAGTCATGAAGTCCAGCCCCCTGCCCAAGGCAGGACCAATCCCAACTAAATCAACCCAGACAGGACTTTGTCAAGCTAAGACTTTAAACACCTCTAGGGATGGAGATTCCACCACCTCCCTAGGTAACCCATTCCAGTGCTTCACCACCCTCCTAATAAAATAGTTTTTCCTAATATCCAACCTAGACCTCCCGCACTGTAACTTGAGACCATTGCTCTGTGAACAGCCTCTCTCCATCCTCTTTGGAACCTCTCTTCAGGAATTTGAAGGCTGCTATCAAATCCCCCCCACTCTTCTCTTCTGCAGAATAAACAAAACCAAATCCCTCAGTCTATCCTCATGGGTCAAGTGCTCCAGCCCCCTAATCATTTTGGTCGCCCTCCACTGGACCCTTTCCAATGCGTCCACATCCTTTCTATAATGGGCAGGAGCAGCCCTAGATGAGCTTCTGGCAACTGGCACCCTAGGCAAAACATGTGATCGGCGCGCAATCGGCACCCTCGCCTCCAAACCCCTCAACGGCCGTTTAATTTGGCACCCTAGGCAACCACCTAGTTTGTGCCTATGGATGGGCCGCCACTGCTAATGGGAGGCCCAGAACTGGACACAATATTTCAGATGTGGTCTCACCAGAGCCGAATAAAGGGGAATAATCACTTCTCTGGATCTGCTGGCAATGCTCCTCCTAATGCACCCTAATATACCATTAGCCTTTTTAGCTTCAAGGGCACACTGTTGACTCATATCCAGCTTCTCATCCACTGTAATCCCCAGGTCCTTTTCTGCTGAACTGCTACTTAGCCATTCAGTCCCCAGCCTGTAACAATGCTTGGGATTCTTCCGTCTCAAGTGCAGGACTCTACACTTGTCCTTGTTGAACCTCATCAGATTTCTTTTGGCTCAATTCTTTAACCTGTCCAGGTCACTCTGGACCCTATCCCTGCCCTCCAGCGTATCTACCTCTCCCCCTAGCTTAGCATCATCTGCAAACTTGCTGAGGGTGCAATCCATCCCCTCATCCAGGTCATTAATAAAGATGTTGAACAAAACCTGTCCAAGAACCGATCCATGGGGCACTCCGCTAGAAACCAACTGCCAACCTGACATTGAGCTATTGATCACTACCTGTTGGGCCCAACAGTCTAGCCAGCTTTCTATCCATCTTACAGTCCATTTATCCAATCCATACTCCCTTAACTTGCTGTCAAGAATATTGTGGGAGACAATATCAAAAGCTTTGCTAAAGTCAATGTATATCACATCCACTGACTTTCCCATATCCACAGAGCCAGGTACCTCATCATAGAAGCTAATCAGATTGGTCAGGCATGACTTGCCCTTCGTGAATCCATGCTGACTATTCCTGATCACTCCCCTCTTCCAAGTGCTTCAAAATGGATTCCTTGAGGATCCCCTCCATGATTTTTCCGGAGACTGAGGTAAGGCTGACCAGTTTGTAGTTCCCTAGATTGTCCTTCTTCCCTTTTTTAAAGATGGGCACTACATTTGCCTTTTTCCAATCATCCGGGATTTCTCCCGATCTCCATGAGTTTTCGAAGATAATGGCCAAAGGCTCCGCAATGACATTTGCCAACTCCCTCAGTACCCTCGGATGCATTAAATCCAGGCCCATGGATTTGTGTATGTTTAGCTTTTCTAAATAGTTCCTAACTTGTTCTTTCCCCACCAAGGGCTGTCCACCTCCTTCCCATACTGCGTTCCCTAGTGCATTTGTCTGGGAGCTGACCCTGTCCATGAAGACAGAGGCAAAGAAAGCATTGAGTACTTCAGCTTTTCCCACATCATCTGTCACTAGATTACCTCCCTCATCCAGTAAGGGCCCCACACCCTCTCTGATCACCCTCTTCTGTAGAAACCTTTCTTGTTACCCTTCACATCCCTTGTCAGCTGCACAATTTCAAGTTGTTGCTCCAAACCATGGAGGCACTCAAGCTTCTTAGGGAAAAGTTATGAGTATTTTTATCATGAGAAAAAGCAATGTACCTTCCCTAACCTCATTCTTGGAAATGGCTGCACCATTTGTGTTGAAACTTTCTAAGAATGTTTAGCCTTATTGAGATGGAAAAATTTGTCCAGTATGGAAAAATTTCAGTCCAAGTTTGGAAAAGCTTAAGCAAGGGAAAGCTGAGTTAGGAAAGTGAATGGAAGAGAAATTTATACCACTACTGAATCCAACCCAGTGTTGGAAAAGTGTTTTAATCCACATTAAAAGATTTCATGCCTTAAAGTTAAACACATACAGCCCATGCTCACTGGATCACCAAAGCTGCCCAAATTCCTTCTATACCACTTTGTTTCTTGTTCCCCAGCTCATGGCTTGGAGTGAGGGTCACTGCTGAAGGTGTATCTATATCTCAAGATGCCAAGTGACCAGAATGGTTCTTGGTGGCTACTGTACTTTATACTTAGTCCCAGACCAACCACAGAATTTGGAAATGGGCCTGAAAGTAGTTCCGCATTACTCTTGTTCAACACCACCCTCTGAGCTGGTTGTATGCAACCCAACATCAAGGGGCATTTGATTTTACCAGAGCTACTCCTGATATACAACAGGTAGGAAAGAATTCCTTAAAATATTAGATCCAGAAGAGGATCTAATCTAATGTAAATAGTTTGTGCATGTCTCAAATTATTACTTATCTTTACAATAAAAAGGGGAAAATTTGACTAGGCTTAATGCATGTGCTGTATGCAGTCAAACAGGCTTCAATAATAAATGACAGATAGTTCTCTCCTACCTGCACTTGATTCTTATTCAAGGAGCCCCCCTGCTGGTCCATGAAAAAACTGTTTTTATTTCTAAATGTTGCTACTTTCCATTAAATTGCAATGCACAGTCTCCCCAAGATAGCGCAATAGGACAGAAATTGGAAACCTGCTATCAGTAAGGTATAAATTGCACTACTTTCGCCTGAACATTTGCTAGTTTTTATTCTTTCTTCTTTAGCATCTTGCATAGAGTGGAAGCCTCTTATAAGAACACCAGCTGTGGGAAGGGAGTGAGGCATCAAAAATAACAGTGTACATTATCCATGCACCCAAACAAAACAGTGAAATTGGTTGCAGTTTGCATATTATCATTAAAAATTATCTGAAGTGCTATCATATCTTTCATCTGAAAAATCATAAAGCCCTTACTAAACATTAATTGATACACCCAACAGATGAAAGAAAGGCATATATGTGTCATGTCAGCCTCCTCCCTGGTGAAATCAGCAGCTGTTCAAGGACAGATTATACAAGATACTCAGCACCTCACAGGACCAGACCCAAGGATAGAAAGTGAAGGAGAACAGTGCATCCAGATGAATGTGCTGGGGAAATCAGCAAAAGACTTTTCTTTGAGTTAGAAATTTGCCAGGTCCTCAAGGCTAGCACCCCTTCTGCTATGGATCTCCATTTGGCATCTCAAGCAGAAGTCTGCAGCCTAAACTACATGGGAGCAGTGGTTCAGTGCTGACTTAAGAAGAAGAGTGCCTCATCAGGAATATTTCCTGCAGAACTTAAATTGTCTTAAGGATGTTCTTTAGAGGTCTTCCTGCCAAGCAGTGACCTGACTGTGATAAGCTAGTAGGTTCACTATATAAAGTAGTATGGCTGATAGGTTAATGCCCTCATTGAAAGGCAAGACACAGCAAATAGAGCAAACAAGGTTTGCACTTTATTTTGTGTTTTGCCCATTGACATTTGTATACTGAAGTTTGTGAATTTCAATGGATTTTGTGAATGAAATGTAAAGTTGTCTGTTTTGGTATAAATTAAGTGCAATGAGATCTTTAAGAAAAAGAAGTACTTTTTAATAAATTAGTGAGATTTTGTGTGCTCTAGTCCTGTGTTGGGACAGCGCGGGGCTGGAGCACCAGCATGGGCTCACCAATGCTGGGGGAACCCTGACCCTGAAGGACTATATGGTATGTCTACATTATAGAGTTTTTTCGGAAAAACAGCTGTTTTTCCGAAAATACTTCAATTACGTCCACACTTCAACGCGTTCTTTAGAAAGAAAATCAAAAGAACAAAGGGGTTTTTTCCAGCATTGGTAATCCTCTTTCTATGAGGAAGAAGCCTTTTTCCGAAAGAGCTTTTTGGAAGATGGGATGGGGAAGAGGGAGTTCTTTCAAAAGAAGAGAAAAGAGGAAAAAACACTAGTGCCCTGGTGATCACTCCGTCCATAGTGATCACAGCTTGAATGGAGATAGCATCCATTTAGTGTGGTCGCTATCTTTCGAAAAAGTTGATCGCTTTTTCGATGCACTTTGGCAGTGTGGACATGCTCTTTTGGAAGAAGTGTTTTCAGAAGATCTCTTCCAGGCAAGTTGGGGGCCACATCTGGCCCCTGGGCCTTAGGTAAGGTTGACAGATGGTTTCAACAAAAATAACGGACACACTTTACATTACATCACAATCCACATTACATCTTATTTAGAAAATACCGGACATTTATATTTTCTCATTTTGTTTCCCGAACAGAAAGCTCAAATACCAGACTGTCCGGTTCAAAACCAGACACCTGGCAACCCTAGCCATATGTTTCCCACCCTTGCCATATTGGCTTTTTCTTGTGATATACAATTTTATAAGGTTCTTCTGAAATTATATGGATTTTAGTTAGTCTTTTTGTTTTAAAATGTGAAGTATAAACGTTTTCTATACAATCAGAAGATGGGGGAAAAGTAAAGCATGAGCTGAAAAAGAAAACTCAAAAAAGGGACCGTTCATCATCTGTTCAAAAGCACCAGAGGTGAAACCCCATTTGTATAGAGAAGATGTAAAGCAGCCAGGAAGTGAGGCTGAAGAGTACTACAGGGCTAAAGAACTGGAAGATTCTGGGCACAGAAAAGCAGAGACTGTAAACAGAATTGAAGAAGCTCTTAAGATGTTGGGAATTTGAGAAGGAAAAATACTCTTCATTCTGCATGAAATTGCTTTTGTATAGTCTTGGTTCAGGTAGGATTTTTAGAAAGGGTCAGATTAATTAACTGTTTTTGAGCGCAGAGATGCTTGATAAAGTGTTGGGGTCTCAGTTCTTTAACGTGTTGTATTTATTTTATTTTCTCTGCACACAATGGCAAAATGATGATGTGCAAGCTTGCTTTATATGCGAATCTTCTGGGAAGAGTAGTACACAGAATCAATGTTGCCAAACTGGAATGTGGCAAGTGAAGAGGAGTTGAGTTTTTTATTATAATCCAAGAAAAAGGGTGCATACAATGAGGAAAAAAGGCAACAAATTTAAAACTGATAAAATAAATACCTTTTCATACAATTAGTCCATGGAACTCACTGCTACAAGATATTATTGAGTCCAAGTACTCAGAAGGATTTTAATAGAATCAGCTGTTTATATGGATAATGAGAATATTCACAACTATATTAGAGGGAATAAAAAGAAAACTTTATAAAGAGTTTAAAACTTCCTGCTTCATGATACAAGCCAAAAACTAATAGCCCGGGGTCAGGTAGAGATATCTCCTATGGGTATTTTATTCTATAATTGGCCACTATATGGTTCTGAAGCATCTGGTACTGTCTTCTTTCAAAGGCAGGAAAATAGACTAGATGGTCTGATGGCCGGATCCAGAACAGCAATTCCTATGTTCTTATGTCACATTTTGTAGTTCTTAGAAGTTGAATCTCTAAGTGTGTTATAGCTTCCTTCAAAGGTCTGATAAATACTGCAAGCTCTGCTCCACCTAATCTAAGCTATCATTTCAAAGAAAGTATCTAGCCGTTTCACGACAAAGATAGCTTTCATAATGAAAAACATCCACTAGACTTTTAAATTTGTCCTGGTGATTTTCTCTACATACCATTGTTTATCCAAGGTGAATTTTAGAGGAAAGAAAGGTTTCTTTTAAATTACATTAAAGCTCCCTCTCCCAATCTATGTGTTAGTGTTGAGCTACAGTTCAGATTCATAATCTGAAGATGGAAAGATTTTGGCATTTTCACATTCAGATCAGTATTAGCTTATAACAACAATACCTGGTTCTTATATAGCCCTTTTCATCAGAAGATCTCACAGTATTGTACAAAGGAGATCAGTATCCCTGCTTCACAGATAGACACTTGCAGTAACAGAGTGGCAAAGTGACTTTCCAAGGACCCCTAATGCTCAAGAACTAGAACCCAGGTCTTAAGAATGTTAGTCTAATGCTCTATCCATTAGGTAAGAAGTAGTCAGTTTTTGTCAAGGTCTAAATTTCTTGGTCAAGGTTTAGTTAAGGTCCAGACTCCAGAGAAGATAATAATAAAAAAATAATAATGATAAGCAAATAAAAAGATGTTACATTCCATTCAAAAGCATCTGGAAGCACAGATTTGGCCTGTGGCCCATCTATTGACTACCAACCAGTGTGACCAATCATCTGAGTAATTGTTCTTCAGTGTAAGTACTAGGTTCATAACCTGGCCTTTAGGAAGACTGAGAAGATGTAAATTAACCTCTTTCTGCTCAGTGTACTTATTACACCACTGATCCCCTTACACTTATTTCCCAGCATGAAGCTTATACCACCTTAAAGACTGCCTCTCAGGCCTAGTCTATACTATGCCCTCCCAGCGTTCTAATCGTTGTGACTTCTGCTATGCGAATAACATAGCTGAAGTTGACATCCTTACTGCAGGAGGTTGGCGTGGGCTCCTCTTCTATTGACTATCGGCTATTCTTCTCATCCTGGTGGAGTACTAGCATTGATGAGAGATCGCTTGGAGATTGATTGATTTATTGCATCTAAGCAGATGTGATAAATTGATTTCCAGTGGATCGATTGCTGCAGCGTCAATCCACCACACGAAGAAGGCAAGCCCTCAGTTTCTCAGTGGATGCTCTGGTAATAGACCTAGGATAAAATCCTGGCCCCAGTGAAAATGATGGTACTTTTCCATTGACAACATTAGGGCAAGGATTTCACCCTCCTCCTCTGAATCCCATCTCCCCATAGACTATTCTACATATGTCAGTATTTATAGAGTGACTGCCACATATTGGTCAGATCCTCCATAGGTATAGGCCCACGTAGCCCCAAAGAAATTAGACTGGTTTACACCAGCAGAGGGTCTGGCCCATAATATTACACTTGAAATCATTTGGGTAGTGCATTTTTATTTGCTTTGGTGCTATCAAATAATTTTCAAAACATCAGTAAAGCAGACAATGAAATGTCTTAAGTTGAAAAGCCTCATAATTTATTGCAGATCTATGGGAGAACATTTGTAGAACCCATTTAATTCATTTAATAGTAATGCAAACATTGATATAAATTAAGACTCCAGAATGCTCTCTCATATCTTTTCTCTCCCCATGAGAGGTGAATGAAAATGGTTTATTACTTGTGGATTATAATTGCCTAAAATAGGTTATGATGTAAAAAAAATTCTAATCCCTTCTACTAGGCAGGAGCTAAATTCTACAGACAGAGAAATTACATCAAACGCCAGTGCATTAAGGAAGAAACATGCTTCTTCTCCCTTTGGGGAAACTCTAAGAACGTCTTTTTAGAACCATCAAAATTCACAAGCTATAATAAATTATTCTTTTTCATTACCCGTTTATTAAGTAGGCTGCTTGGTATAACGGTAGACAAATTCTGTGTAATTTTTACAGTATTACATGACTGTGATTTCTGATTTGACACGGACTAGAGATATCAAGAGAAGAGATGTTTTTTGTACATTGGAACCGTTTTTTCACCAAATTCAGATGAAGACAACTTTTGTAGCCTGTTAAATTGCCACCTGTCAGAAAGACTATGTGTTGAGGATGCAGGTTGGCTCAATGGGATTGCCAACCACAGGCTAGATCCTGTGAAATACTTTGATTGCATGTGTACTTAACGTGTGCACCCAGTATAAGCTGTCACATTTCTACAGTCTTTTAACATAAATCAGAATGTTCAGCACTCCCCCTTTATATCAAGGAACCCTCTATGGTCTTTATCTATCAGAGCATAGGTTGTGGACCCATTGACAATTAAAGGAATTCATCCCACTCCTTGCAGTAGTTTCAAAAAGGGACCTAGTACATTCTGATATATATATATATGTACTCTCTTTTGTAAGTACATGAATAATCAAAGGAATTAAAAGGATGACATAAAATGAGCTATTGTGTTTAGTAGGAAAGTGGAGGAAAATCTGACTGAAAAACAAGTGAGCATAACCACATCTTAAAAATATAGCAAATATTGTTCATATCACAAGGGTATTATTAAAATTAAATGGGTGTAAAAGCTCACCTACAGCTTGTGAAGTAGTGTAGACTAGTCAGTGGATAAGACCCTGGTCTGAGAATCAGGAGAACTAGCATCTGTTCTTGGCTCAGCCACTCACCTGTTGAGTGATCATGAGTAAGTTTATTATTTACGTCATGGCACCCACAGGCACCAATCAGGACTGAGCTTAAGAATTAATGGGCTTAAATTGCAGCAAAGAAGGTTTGGGTTGAACATTAGAAAAAACTTCCTGTCAGGGTGGTTAAGCACTGAATACATTGCCTAGGGAGGTTGTGGAATCTCCATCACTGGAGATACTTAAGAGCAGATTAGACAAACAGCAGTCAAGCATTGTCAGATGGTGCTTGGTCCTTCCATGACTGCAGGAGACTGAACTCAATGATTTCTCTAGGTTCCTTCCAGCTTAGTATTTTATGATTATATGAGTCATTGCACTGGGCTTTGTACACAGAAAAAGACTTGGTCCTTGCTACAAAGATTTTAAAATCCAGGTCAGAATAAACCTCTCTCTCTCTCTGCCAGTTTCCTCATCTGTAAAATTGGGGATCAAAATGATAACCCACCATTATGAACAATTTTGTTTGAGATTTGCAGAAGCACATATAAGTGATAAGTTTTTTTGACAGGTGCAATCCCACTGAGCCAACCTGCATCCTCAACAGCTAGCCATTCTGACAGGCAGCAAAGTAACAGGCTGAAAATGTTGTCTACATCTGAAATTGGTGAAAAGGGGGTCCCAGTATTGGTCTGTGAATTTGAAGAGGGGCAATTATAATAGATTTATTCCCAGTGCTTCTGGGTTGGAGGGAACCATTGTCTGGTCAGCATGAGTCATGGCATTTGACTTCCCAGTGCTCAGAAACACCAACTCTACCAAACATTCCTGAAAGTGGAGTTACTTGGAGTTCTTTCCTTGAAGACACACTGAGCACCTCTGGCAGAGACAAATAGCCAGATCCTCCACTGATGTAATGGTGTTATGATGATGCATAGTCGCTGAAGATCTAACCCTGAGCCTGTTCACATGTTCTTGCTGTGACTCACTCCGCTCCCTCTATGGGGTTGTGTGTAAATCATCCATTCTAGCCCCCCAAATAACATCAGGGAAAAAGAAGAATGACAAAGCAGAGTCTAGAGCAAGACCTAAGTTCAAATGTGATTTTGAAAAAAAGGGGGGAAAAAAGGAAAAGAAAAATGGAAACGGGGTAAGGAATAAAGCAGAAAGTCAGAAGAAAAGCTACCTGGCCTTCATGCCCTCTGAACTGCAACAACCCAAGAATACTGGCTTGTTAGCTAAGTTTGACAAATAAATACCTAAATACATAAATAAATGGTGGTTATAAAATCCCACATTGAATCTTCACAACCGGAAGCAATGCAAAGCTACTTTCTTCAGCTTGGAAGGGGATTACATTTTTATAACTAATCTCTACTCTTTAAGTGAAAAGATTTGATAACATCTGCAATCCCTGCTTTTTTTTTCCTTTTGTTGTGTGCTTCAAAAACATGATTCTACCTTACCCCACCCATGCCACAGTGCATGACTGGATGTGTTTTTAAATTTAGAGTGCGTAACCTCATTTGTGCCCGGTGCTGGTAGGACAGGATTCAAATTGAAAAAAAAAAATACTTAGGACTTCACTGATCCATAAAATTGTTATAGGCAACATTTTAGTTTCAACAAGTGCCAAGAAATCTTTTTTTAGGAATATAAAAAAACAAAGAAGAAACAAAAATAACAAGGCTATTAATCTTTCATTAAGTTAAAGGGATGAAAAGGAATCGCTTAAAGTATCATTCTTTACTTTCACCACAAGATTGAATGCCCCCTGCTAACTTCAAAGGCACTAAAAGCAGTTGGTTAATATTATTGGCACAGAACCAGAGTGTGGTTTACTTAAGTTTTTACATGACTTTTTTAAACAAAAGAAAATGTTCAGGGTTGCACATTCATTGCTGAGTATTGAAAAGGGTGCCATTTGTGCTGCTGCTAGTAATATCTCAATTTGCAGACATGTAATAGCAGCTCAAAAATCGCAATCAATGCACGAGGGATAAAGTCTCTAATGTTGCTCCTTTTTGTCCTGTGGTTTCAAATCAGACATGAATCACTGGTTCTCTCTGCCTACCAGAGTGTCTGGACTTGATGTACGCTTCAGTGAAATATGGACCGTATCCATCCCATGAGAAGTGTTAGATGTCTCTTAGAGGTACTGTATCTTACCTGCTTCCCTGTGCAACTACCATTACATTTCTACTTCCCCCCTTACGTCTAGGTTTGCAATGGATACATTGGAAACAAAGCTAATTGCTGCTGAGTGACATAATTTTGTGGTTCTGGCTTTTTGTGCTGGGGTTTTGTGTGGTTCTAGCTGTAAGCAGCTGATTGAGGGTGTTCCTTTCTGGCAAATGGTAAACAAGAAGAAGTAGGGAAAAGGAAGGCAGGAAGTGCTCGTGATGGTTTGACCATGTGCTAATACCATGAAGTATTTGGAAGAGCTGAGTGGAGCAGGCTCCCTTAAATCCATGTTAACTGATAGGAAGGGGGTAAAGAATGTTTGATCTTATTCAGTGTGGGGGTGGTTTTGTCTCCATCACACAGTCTTTGAGCTTTTAGTTCGATGACAAAGAAGTAAAGGCCTGATCCTAAGATTTTCAATGACTTTTTGAGAGGTGATGGGCACTTAAACTTGAGTCACTGAATCATGAATTTGCAGGTGCAGGGGAGTAAGGAGGCATGAGGAGTCCTTTTTACTTCTCCGTGTTTGCAACCTGCATTGTCAGATACTGTAGAGCAGCTACTAGCATGCTACCATTCCCCTTTCTGTGCAGGTTAAAGAGGAGTGGAAGGTTGGCAGAACTGACTCTGCCCACCCATATGTCACTTGGTGATTCTGAGCTAGTGCTGAGAGGGATGTAGTAACACAACTGGGGCAGATTACTTCCTCCATGGAACAAGGAGATAGCAGGGACTTTTGTGTCACAATTTGGTACTTGATCCTTACTCAGGACAGATTGGCAGAGGCCTACCTTACCCAGTGGGAGCTGAAAATGCTAAGGCCTATCAAAAATAGTTAAGTACTTTGCAGGATTGGGCTCTTTTAGTGTCAATTGTGATGTGATTTTTATTTTGTGGATACCAGAATCTGGAATTCTGTTTAGATGCCTCAAATATCGGGTTTATCTCATGGTCTGAGAAACAAAGAACTGGAGCAGAGCATGACAATTACATGGAGGTTTACTAATATATGGTATTACTGAAAATGTGTCTGAAGGTAAAGTGGGGGTGATCTTCAAAATACAAAATGTGTAAAGAGAGGACAGTGAGATTGAAATACGACCTGTATAGTTTTGCTATAGTTTACAGCCCTTCAGTTATTGCCCTTGTTTCTGCCCCACGACTTCACATAAAAGCAGACATTTCCAGTTAGCCTATGGGAAATCTTCTGTTTATGCCATGTTGTCAGTGCCTTGCAACTAAATTTGTGTATTTTCCTCAAAGTTAATTTCTTCTGACACCTCCTCTGACTCATCTTCAAGTTCTCTCCTACCTATTCTCTGTGGGCTGGCTCCACATCCTAGAAAAACTTTCAGAGGTCTTGGCATCAGGTTTTTACATCTCCTTCTACCATGCTTGGCTTCACTTTTGCTCAGAGCAACCATAGTGATGATGGGGCCTTTATCTGCAGGTTGGAGAGAGGTACTCTGTTTATCTCAATTAGACCAGATGCTGATCAGCGCAACCTCCTTATTCCTTATGTGTTTTGTAAGAGAAAATGTACATTCCCCACATTTTGTATTACAGACAGGGCTACATTTGATATTATAAAACCTAATTTTTAGTTGCTTATCGATTTTCCAAACTTATATTTCACCAGGCAGGTTATCTGGACTTTTGTTTTTAAATAATAAACTAAAAAACTGTTTCCAAGACTGAAAATAGTGAAAATATGTCATTTGGCCCATATAAAAAAATATTGTGACCTTTTAGTTGAAAAGATCAAAGTCCCCCATATTTTGGCACAGGACCTTGACATTTGGCAGAGGGTGGGCTTTATGTCCAGGGTGTTCTTTTTGCCATCCCCATTGCCCAAATTATAAGCCTTTGAATAATCACCATTTGAACATGCTTAGTGGAGACTTCTGAAATGTTTGCAACTCCAGTCTCTGAAGATTCCATCCTGACTGAGTATGCTTCACCCTCTGGCAACTTCTAGTGTGGACAAAGCAGTGCACAGAGCAATTGCGTATGCTCCTTCCCCTCATCGTTCCTAAGTGTGGCTGCACTGCACGTGTCATCTTGCAGTCTAGGGCTATGTCAATGAAGCCAGGTACCCCTGTAATGCCTGCTCCAGGCTGGAGTTGGGCCACACACTGCAAATGAGAGCAGAGAGCCTGGCTATCTTGTGCTCTAATGACCATCTTACTGGCACCAAGGAAGTGTAGAGGAGGAAATCACCTGAGCCAAACTGAAAGGCTGAGAAGGGAAAGGAATAGATTGAGACAAGGAGAATGAGATTGGGTAGGAAGGATGGGAAGGAAAGTAGCATTGCGGGACTGACTGGACGGGGAGACTGGGACAAGGAATCAGGAAGAAGGAGGCTGGAACTGGCTGAGCAAAGAAACTGGGGACTTTTGACAAAATGGGAGATGGGACTGGGAGCCAATTGGCTGAAATTAGACAAGGATCAGAGGGGAAACAGAGGTGATTGGGACTTTCTGGAGAAGGAGTCTATGTCTAGGAGCCAGAGGGAGGGGAAGTGAGGCAAGGGTAGGGAGACATCTGACAAGGATATGGGAAAATTGAGACTGGGACTGGCTGGCCAAGTGACTGGGATAAGGAACAAGTGGTGGGTAGAGAAGGACACTGAGATCATCTGAGGAGCCCAGGGAATGAGATTAGGGCTAGGAGTTGGGAGGAGGGGTGGTCTGCAGGCAGGAAAGGGGAGAATGAGATCAGAGGAGGAGCCAGAAGGGAGGAATTTCACTGCCTGGGCAAAGAGACTCAGACTGGGGTGGGAGAAACTGGAGGTGTTGTGGGTGAGATTGGGACTCAATGAGTCTGAATAGTGAGACTAGGTCTGGCTGGGCAAGGAGAGTGTGAATGAGATGAGAAGCCTGAAAAGTGAAGACTGTAATTGTGTAGGCAAAGAGTGGGACTGAGATGAGGGGCCAGGAGTGCAGAAGAAACAGGATGGGGATAGGGGTCAACAGACAGCAAAGTCTGTGCCCTCCACAGCCTCAAATGGAGCCCAACATTCCTGCGTCTTGCTGTTCCTCTGTTGTCCGAATACCTGGGAAATCCAACTGACAATGTGGGCATCTCATGCCCACATAGAGCATAACTACTTACAATCAGTCATTTCATTGGCTCCAGAGACATAGGAATGTATGGTGGATCAAGAGGTTCCAACCCTACTGATATACCATGTGGGTGTCAAAATAATGCCACACGATGGAATTTGGAAGAAGGAGGAGCAGGAGACTCAGGAGTGGACGGAGTAAACAGACCACTTTATTGCCCATGTACATTTACCTCAGACCCCCCAACGCAACGTTCTGAGTGGCAATGAGTTGGCAACCGGTACATTCTGTTATACATTTTAGCATGTAAATTCACACATATATCACTACTTTCCATAAATCCTTATTTAGTAGTGTTAATGCCCATGCAATGAATATTAATAAGCAGGCAGCGAATACAATTATACCTGCCCCTGTTTGTTATTTACTGGTTTTCAGTTGAATCAGCATTACATACTGGCTTAATGAGCAGCTTATAGGGAGGGGAAAGGAGCTGTGACCCTGATAATAAGTTTGTACAGTGAGTGAGAACATGCAGAGGATACAAGGAGGCACTGTTAACAATGAGTGAGTTTATCAAGTTGCAGTTTAATGTAACAGTACCCCATCTATCTCGCCAAGCAGCAAAGAAGGAGAAAGTAGGCTGTGACGAGGTGCGATCACAGACAACCCCTCGGGGGTGTCTCCCAGGGTGCTGACACGGCCACTTCCATTTGCCTTCCCGCTCTCTGGGGCTCACCACCACCCGGTCCTACGGAGCTCCAGCCAAGGCCCCGAGCTGAGGTCCCTGCCCCCACCGAGAAACAGTACCAACACTGAACCACTTCAGGTCCAAGGAGAGTGCAGTTTAGGGCCCAGCCTCCTGATAGAGGACTCCACAGATGGATCAGACCCCAAGGAATTAGGTAAGCCAACTTTAACAATGAAAGGGAGAATGTGCACACTGGTTGCCCTCCCCCAGGTAACAATCACTTACA
Source organism: Rafetus swinhoei (assembly GCA_019425775.1). Taxonomy (NCBI): domain Eukaryota; kingdom Metazoa; phylum Chordata; order Testudines; family Trionychidae; genus Rafetus; species Rafetus swinhoei. The sequence continues at coordinate 23,615,576 of CM033425.1, read as the reverse complement.
CTGGGTTTGATAGAAATAAAAATGGTTTTATTAAGTTGAAGCAGTAGGATTTAAGTAGTAATAAGTGAAGACAGGCAGAGCAAAGTAGGTTACAAATCAAAAGAAACAAAACTGCTTGGCTAATTCTACATTGAAACCTCAGTACAAACTTAATCAAACTCACCCTAAAACCTCTTTTCCAGCTGCCCCTCCAAACCAGGGCTTTCTTCCACACCCTAGGGTCCCTGGCCCCTTCCTTCAGGTGCAGCCCAGCCAAAAGACCCAGGCCTCTCCTTTTCTATTCCTTTTGTTAAGGAGTTGAGGCCCCTCCCTACCAACCACTGCTCAGACATAAGGACAAAAGATTGTTTAACAGTGGCTTATCTAGAAGTTGCAGGTAATACCCTCCATGTCTCCCATTCACACATTTGAAACTCACAAAGTATTCCCCACTCCATGTGTCTAATTTTACACACACAAATGGTACATACAACAGAGTAAGATAAACAGAACCAGCAGATCATGACATGAAGATCGATGGGTTACATGAAATAATTTGCTCAAACCACCTTTGAGTTATGTATATTCATGTCCATGAGTCCATTTCATAAAGCATGGGGGGGGGGGAGCTCCGACACATAGGCCTCACTTACCTTTTCTACTGGCAGCAAGGAGAGAGAAAATGAGCCTCACTAAGGAGGAAGACATGCCTATAATTTAGCAAGGAAAAAGGACTGCTTTGGTCAGATCCTCAGCAACTTTGCAGGCCTTTCCAGTCCCCAATTAACTCTGAAATATCCCAACATACACACACAAATACGTTTTAAAAAATTATTTTGGCTGCAAAGTCAACTTTGATTCCTTTGTGCACGTGCATTATGATCCAGTATTTCCATGGGAAATCTTAATTCTGACATTTCCTAATTTTTGAATGCTCGACTTTGCAACCTGAAAAATATTATTTTAACATCTGTTGTGTGTCTAATAAATAATATACAATAGTCACAATAATTCAATATGCAGTCAGTCCATGTAAACAGCTGCCTTCATTGTACATCTTTGTATCAGGTTGGCACTGGCACCACAAAGGGGATTTATTGCAGAAGAAGGCAATAGGATTTCCACTGTAAAGATAGCAGTGAAGATGCAGTCTCCTGGGTTTCATCAGGGGCTAGCAATGTGAGGACTTACCCAGGATCCCAGAGGGCTTGTGCAAACTTGCACTGAAGCCTGAGCCATTGTGTCTCCATTGCAACTTTCAGCCATGCTAGTTAGATTGCAGCTAACACAAGCAGGGGTGCCCATGTGGCAATCAGACTTCTGACTGCAATGTAGACATACTCGATATGGGCCTGACCCGGAGATCTCAAAAGTCTTTCTTTTGAAATGGGCTTTGAATCAGGACATTAGGCATGAGACCCGGAGGTAAGCCTCAGGGAAGGCCATATTTTATCTCCCATTAGAGCACAGTTTTATGTTGCATCTTGCTGATTTCTTACTGTGTTTATATTTCATTTTGTGAAATGTTTATCTTGAAGAGAGGAAATTTTTTGGCTAAGATGGAGAAGGGCTGGCTTACATTTGAGATGGCTGTCTTTTAAATGTTATATTAATGATAAGAACCTAACAGACATAGTTGGGGGGGGAGTGCAATCTTTTTCTTTTCCTTTTCACACTATCTGTGCTGGAATTCCTTTTTCATTAGCAGTGCAGGGGAACAGTTTTCTTTTTCTTTCTTTATCACAGACTTCGAGTATAGGGTCAGCTTTGTTTTGGGTGAGTCAGAAATATATTTATCTCTGAAGTTCACGCTCTGTGCATGGGAATGATGTGTCTCTGCATCTGGGAAGAAAGATATGTTTTAAATAAAAGCAGTGCCAAGAAGAGAGTGGAAATAATAGCTATTTGTTTGACCTGCTGTATTATAGCCATGGTTTATATGCCTATCAGTGCCTTATGGTTTTAAGATACTGTTTTAATTCCACCTTGACAATGATTATACTTAGTTTCTAGAAAGAGATCTGCATTTTAGATCTGAGATGAATTCCCCTAAACTCAAACAGTCACTGCAGCAGGTAGACTTGACCTAGTGCTCACTCAGTGGAAGATCTGTTATAAAGAAGATTTCTTATCTGTTTTGCAGGCATTCCATTATTTGCAGGAAGCACTCAAGCCTTAATCTGGACCACTTGTCTCAGTGTGAAAGGAAACAACCAATTCAGGGAGCAATCTTGAGAAACCATATGTAGCCTTTATAAGTTGATCAGCAGGCTTGCAAATGCTGCAGGCTGCCTTGAAATCCCTTCCCTCCCTCCCCCAACCCTGTTTAGAATTGGGCTCATAAAACTCAAACTTCTCTCTCAATGGTCCCAGAGGAAAAGTCAAGTGCAGTGCTCTCCACAGATACCTGTGAGAATCAATGCATTTAAATGTATTTTTGAATGCTCTGGTCTGCACATCCTTTACCTCTGTCTCTCCACAAAGCAGGTGGACAGGGAGTTTTGGTTCTGCAGTGTGTTTGGGATAGTGGGATATTTTGGATGTTGGCCTAGAACAGGCATTCACAGTGTTCCTAAGATCCAGAGTTGTTTTGTTCCTTTGTAGCCCATGGCCTGGAACAGGAATACATGTCACAGACTGTGATTAACATCAGTGCTGCAGTGTATCTGTGCTGAGGATTGTGGATGGTCAACGCTTATATGCACAACTTCTGCTATTCTAGGCCAGGAGTCATCAACCTTTCTGAAATGGCGCGCTAAGATTTAACCCTCCTGACCTGGGCTGTGCCACTGTTCCAGGAGTGGGGTGGGCTCTCTCCACTGTGCACCCTGTGGACCACCTGGCTCAATGCAAAACTTTCCACTGACTACCAGTTGCTAACAGAAACTCACTGTCAATTACATAATTACACCCGAGCCATTTTACTAGAGCTGCAACTGGGGAGAACAGTTTAATTTAAATGATTAAACAGATTAAGTGTTTTAACTTTCTCATGTTAGTTTATCAAATTTAATTTTAAATAAAATGAAATATGTCCAGCACAAAAGGTTTCAATGTTTTCTTTATTTATGGCAGGGGTGGGGAACCTTTTTTGGGGTTATGGTGCATCACTGACCACAGAGAAATCAGTTGGGGACCACACAAGTGAGAACAAAAATCTCCAAAAACCTCCAACCTTCACTGATTGACACGCGGGGCGGACTGGCCCGGCAGGACACCGGAATTTCCCGGTGGGCCGTCCTCCAAAGGGCCAGCTGAAGGGCCAGCTGGAGGCTGCTGGAGGATTGTGATGGGGCGCCGCAGCCCTGCACTTTAAATTCCCCAACACCGCGTGCCAGCCAAGTACAGGGCACGGTGGGGCCGAAGGAGTGCATCCGCAGCATGCTCAAACACCACGCAACAGGTGAGAGGGGAGACGCCAGGGCAGGGTGTGACATCACGGCCCGGGACTTTAAAAGCGCTCAGCCCAAAGTTGCACCACGCGGCCCACTTCGAGGCCTGGCACGTAGTCTGGAGCCCCGGAATCAGCTGGGGCCCGAGCACAGACTCCAGTCCCGCAAACTGGAAGGCAGAAGGTAAGTGGAGAGGGGGGAAAATAGGAGGAAGGGGTGGGAGAGGAAGGGGCTTGTGCTGAGGGGAGGGGGGCAGGTCAGGAGAAGAAAGGGGAAGGCACCAAGGGACAGGGTGGAGGAGAGACAAATGCCAGGGGTCCAAGAGGAGACAATGAGGAAAAGGGCAGGAGGGGAGGTGTCAGTGGGAGGGGGAACAGGGTGATGGTGGGAGAGAAGAGGGTAAGGGCATTGGGGACTGGAGGGGGAGGCGCTAGGATAAGGCTTGAACGAAGGGGTGGGCATGAGTAAGGCCGGGATGGAGCAAGTCATGTGTGAGGGCACAGGGGCATGAGGGGAACAGGGGGCAGAGGGTGGTGAGGGGTGGGCAACAGGGAAAGAGAGGGCAAAGGGGCAGGAGCAGTAAGGGAAGGGGGAGGCACCAGGAGGGTGCAGGGTAAGGAAGGTGCAGGTGCCAGGGGATTCTGGGGTGAAGCAGAAGGGCAGACACCTGCAGGGGAGGGACCAGCACCAGAGGAGAGAGGCAGGGAAGGTGTGTAGAGGAAGGTGTTAGGAGAGGGGATGAGGAAGGGTAGCTCACATGATCAGAGTGGGGCTACTAGAGGAGTGGGCACAGAGGGGAGAGAAGGGCTTGTGGAAGGGGGCAAGTCTCAGGAGGGCTGAGGGCAGTGATAAGGGCAGGAGTCTGAGTCAGGATAGCAGAGGAGGGTGAGGAGTTGGGGGGCAGCAGGCACCAGGGGAGCTGATGGAGCAAGGGGAGGAGACATGGCAGCAGAGGGAAAAAGTAGAGGTTTATAAGATATTTATTAATAACTTGGGTGCCACAGTGGCACATCCAAACAAGCCACATGAACTCAGTACTGGTGCACAACACAAAATTCATTCTGCTCATGGGAGGAAACTCTTAGGCTACGTCTACACTGGCAGCTTCTTGTGCAAAAACTCTTCCAGAAGAGAGCGTCTACACTGGCATGTGCTTTTTCACAAGAGCATCCATGCACCGGTGTAGATGCTCTCTTGCGCAAGAAAGCTCTGATGGCCATTTTAACCATCGGGCTTTCTTGCACAAGAAATTCATGTTGCCTGTCTACACTGGCCTCTTGTGCAACAACAGTTGCGCAAAAGGGCTTATTCCTGAGTGGGAGCGTCAGAGTTCTGGCGCAAGCAGCTCTGATTTCATACATTAAAACGTCAGTTTACTTGCGCAAGAACATGCAGGGCAGCAAGTTTTTGTGCAAGAGCGGCCGCTTTTGCGCAAGATCGTGCCAGTGTAGACACAGCCTTAGAGGGAACACTTCCCCCAGCCTCTCCGCCCCTGAGTTAATGTCACACTCATTGGGTTAATGCAACTGCAGGATAGTTGCATGGAGGGCGGGGTTGGTGGGAGCCAAACTAATCCCTATTGGTAGGAGGATGGTGGGAAAAGTCCTTAGAGAGGGGTCACATGACACCTTTTGCTTCTGGTCATGTGTCCATCTTGCCCTGAGAGTGTTACCTCCAGAGGCCTGGCTAATAGGAGTCAGGGGGCGTGGCTAATGGGGGTCAGGGACGTGGTTAACAGAGGTCAGGGGTGTGGCTAAAGGGGGTCAAAGAGTAAATTTTAAAAAAATTCTTTGATGTGAAAAAGTGGGCCTTTCTCAACCCATTTCCCGGGCCTATTTTGATTGCCAGTCCGCCCCTGTTGACACCTCACTGTTCTGGCACTCCAGCCCCCATGGGTTGGGGGGGAAGGGACAGGGAGGACTGAGGTTCAGGGCTTCCCATAGGCCAGATTTACTTTTCTGGGGTTCCAGAGCTAGTGGATTTTGTGGCCCCCCTTAGGCTCTGAGTTGGGAACAAAAATGAAGGGTTCAAAGTACACGACAGGGCTGCCTGCGAGTGGCATAGGGATGCAGGACAGGATGAAGAGGGCAGGGTCTGGAAGGGAGTTTGGCAGCAGGAAAGGGTGTGTGGTGGGGGTATGAGAGGGAGTTTGGGAGCAGAAGGGGTTGGGGGAGTAATGAAGAAAAGGTGAGAGGGTGAGAATGCAGCCAAATAGCTAGGTGGGGAGGGAGGCAAAGAAGTGGGGAGTAAAGGAAAGTGCAGCTTCTGCAAAGTAAAATTGTATCCCCCCACATCTTCCCTCTGCTCCAGCCTCACTCTCCTCAGCCCCATGATCCCCCCACATTGCCCCATGCCCCTCAGTGCAACCCCTACCCTCTCCCACCCTGACCCCACAGCCTGATCCCTTGCATCACTCCATCCCCCCTCAGAGTAACCCCTGCCCCCTCCCTAGGGTTGCCAAGTGTCTGGTTTTGAACCGTACAGTTCAGTATTTGAGCTTTCTGTTTGGGAAACAAATTGAGAAAATATAAAAATATAAATGTCCGGTATTTTCTAAATAAGATGGAATGTCGATTGTGATGTAAAGTCAAGTGTGTCCAGTATTTTTGTTGAAACCATCTGGCAACCCTACCCTCCCATCCTGCCCCCATATCCTCCTTCACCCTTCCTTCTGCCCCCACATCACTGTGCCCCCAGCACACTCAATCAGCAGGGCAGCAGTGCTGGGGCAAAGAGAGGAAGGGGGCAGAATCTCTTCCCTGCCCGAACCAGCCCTTTGCCTGCAGGCTGCAGCTCTGGGGTTGGGGCAGGTAGAGCCTGGGGCTGCCCAGGGCTGGCTCCAGCCCAGCTGGGCACACTGGGTCTCTGAGGAAGGGACTCCCCGCCGTTATACACAGACCACAGGAAGCAGCGTGGCACAGCCCCCATGTGCCTCCATGTGTGCCAGCTGCCCAGCCCCAGCTCTGTGGAGCAGGCCCAGCCCCGCCCCCTCCCAAAACATGTGGGGAGGGGGGAAGAGAGGGAGAGATTAACCCTTAACTCCCAGGAGCCGCCTGCCCAGGCTGGGCAGCGGCAGCCCCAGGAACACGAGCACTTCTCCCACCCCAGCAGGAAGCCAAAATTAGTGTTCCAGCCTGCAGCTGTGGGCTCCCGGCTGTGAGAGGGGAAGGGGCAGGGCTACGTGCCATGGGAAATCAGCTTGCATGCTGCTTGTGGCATGCATGCCGGGGTTGCTGACCCCTGTTCTAGGCAGTAGTTCTTAGTGGGTAGTAGACATCTTGACAGGAGTCTTTATAATATTCATGGCTTCTGTGACTCCCATTGCAGTCTCCAAAGTAACTGGGCTGTATATATATTTGATATTGCCTGTATCAAGCAGTCTTACCTGGGGTCTTTCCAGGGTAAAGGGACAGCCCAACAAGAAACTAACAATACTGAGTTTCACAGCAAGCAGTGTATGTCTCCTCTTTCCCCACAATCTGGGTTCTCCCACTTTTCTCAGCAGGAAGATCAGATTACACCAGTTGTGTCCACTGTCAACATTGGCAACTTGCAAGGAGTTGCTTTGCATTTCCATTGACCTAAATTTTTACACAAAAATATTTGCGACTCACACCTTGCACAGACAAAGAGAAGATAAAATGCTACCAAATCCGAATTCTCTACTCATTCCAGGGATAGTGTTTAACACCCTCTTAGCATAGGTATAAAGGAGAAGGTACTTCTGAGAATCATGCTCCTGGTATCTCAGTAGTAGGTAAGTGCACACTTAAGCAGCTTAATTGTATCCAGAAATAATCAATAGATGGCCAAATGAGAAAAATGACTAGGACTGTGAATGTGGTAAATCATGCTTATCCAACCTAGCACTTCTATTCTTGATCAGTGATATTCCTGATGTAAGGCAAGCCGTACAAGCTAGCCCAATGTTTAGAAGAGAGCACTGTTTTGAAATTTGCAATACTAGTCCAAAGCCTGCTCTTAATGACACATATGCAGCCCCAGTAGGATGGCCTTCTCCAACAGCAGTTTTCCTTTTATTCTCTGGATAAGCCACTAGAGAACTTCATTAACTTAACTTCTTTGAGACCAAAAGACAGTCTGATCAAAGATAAATGCTTTTCTGTGTTTTACTGAATTCCTATCTAATGTATCTCATTGGAGGCTTGTTTTTCAAAAATGCTGAGCACCTGGGATTCCAAATGAAGCCAATGGCAGCTGTGGATACTCAGCACCTCTGAAAATCAGATTCTAGGCTTTTATACTATTTATACAACCTTCATCACAAGGGCTTCTGAGTACCATACAAATTCTAAAAATATAATAAAAGAGAATATATGAAGATTTCTCAGATTAATCTGAGCACAACCAAATTCTTCTGATATATTTGTTGCCTAACTGGAAATTGTAGACCAAAATTGTTTTACAGTCTGAAGACAGGATTCTGAGCTTTATCTGAGCAGGTAGAGGATTCCTATAGTAATTCTTTGAAGTGATCTTTTGGTTTCTCCATAACAAATCCCATTTATTCTGTTGCAATTACTATATTTCTACATGGTCTACTCACCTAATGCTATTAAAATAGCTTTTATATGACTAACCTATCCTCATGGAAAATGTCAGAAAGCAAAGGGTAACAGAAAGCAAAGTGGCAAGTAACACATAGGTATGAAGGGGCAAGTAACACAGGTATGAAGACAAGAATAGAAGCTGTTTTAGATATAGCTGTGTTTTGCAGCATGAGGCAGATCTTGCTTTACTAGAGTGGCCATCTTACAATAAAACGTACACTGCTCCTTTTGGTAAACATCATATGATTATTTAATTCTTGTTATATTGTGGATACAAATCTATTTTCTTTAATGATGGGCTCTCAGCAGCCCAGAACATCCTTTCTAGCTGCATTAACTATCCCCTGAATAGGTTATTACCACACAAGGACAGGAAATGCCACAGTGGGGGGGGAAAAAAGGTAGTGGTACGTATCTATGGCATGTTTAGTTGTTTTCACACTACCTCCAATTCCACCTGTCGTTCAGCCCAATTCAACAAGCATAAGAAAGGCCATGGAATTTTGGCTTGACTATTACTACAATCACATTCCAATCATTTGCAAAACCAGCAGTGATTTTGACCCTGGAGGGAGATCACATGAAAGACCATGGCAGTCAGTGCCATCCACTCCGCTGCATCATATCTCCCCACACCTCATGGGTTCTATATCACCACACTTTCTTCAGGAGCCCTATTGTGTTAGTGTTATGGTGTCCCAAGGAAAGCAGCAGTTCACTGACCAAAGTGATATGGATTAGCCTAACAAAAAAAGATAAGTTAAAATATTCTGGAAGTAGCTGTGGGATGTATGGGAGGTGCAAGACCAGGGAGAGTCTTAGGCATTCCCTACTCATAGGCCTTGAACTCAATGCATGGACACAGGATTGTGGCTACAGATGGTTCCCTCTTCATGTCACCCTTTTCTTGGGTCTGTTTATATCTGGATCCTTTCTACTTACAGGAGCAACTGCCCATGAACCAAGATCATATGAATGCACAGTCTGATCTTTCTTCACAGTTAACTTTGGATGAGATTTAATGGATTAATGGGTTAAGGAAAGAGATGTAATGGAAATAATTTATCTTTTAATGCTTTGTTTTAAAAAAGGCCCTCACACATCCTATTCTTGTCAACCTGAAAAAACAAATGGAAAGTTAATGAAGCAAACCACTCAGTCTATCGTAAAGATTACTAGACACGCTGGCAAAATGACATACCTAAATAAACAGCCTCTGTATTCCTCCTCGTGACAACGCTGCCCTTTCATGGACCTGAGACACAGCCAGTGCAATGAATCATTCCTACTAACACTGAATGGAGTGAAAGGCTAAGTGAAGAACTGAATGACAGAACAGTCAGATCATTTCTCTCTCATAACTTAGAGCACACACACCATGATGCATTCCTCAACTGTTATTAATTTAAAGGATTTAGGACTGAAAAAGGAGATGGTAGAAATGTCATGCTGGTCCATATGGATTAACACATATGGGTTATGTGTTTTTGTTTTGATTACAGTGATTCAAAGTATCTTGCTAGAGAACTCTCATTTGCTTTTTTCTTTTGAGTATTTTGCTGTGATCTTAAACTGAAGACGACAAAGATTTAATGTTCTGTGCAGTGGATTCTCAGTAAAACATTAAAATAAAACTACCCCAGACCTTGAAAAATAAATAGTCAGTAAATCTTTATAACAAAACTAATTCAGATCTCAAAATACCAATTGTCAGTAAATAATTCAAATAAAACTAATTCAAACCTTGAAACATAAATTAATTTTTTAAAATACATGCAGGTAAAATATCAACAATATTCTGCTTTGATATTCATACCACCCTATATAAAAATAGGGTCATTTGTGTGGCATGGAATAATGTTGGATTTTACAGAGAAGGGAGCATAAAGAGTTTGGCTTTTTTCTATGTGAGATACGTGACACAGAACTACACTTGCATTAGGCAAATTAAAGAGAGTTCCTTTGGGGTTCATTTTAGTAATATGAGCCTGAATTCTGCACTGTGATCTATGCACCCTGAAGGAGGTCCATTGACTTCAAACTGTTAACATGTGTTCTGAAACTTGTTTTTCAAGAATTAATGTGTCTTATTTGTGTACTGTATTTTCTCATATTTTTTGTCCTTTTGGGAGCTCTCTCTCTACTGGAATAATATCCCACTGCTTTATAAAAGTCTAAATTGCAGAGTTCTGTTTTCATTTAGGATCATGAGAAACACCAGACTGGATCAGACCACTGGTACATGTAGTCCAGTATGCTGTCAGAGTGGTCTGTACCAGATGCTTCAGATAAGGGTGAAATGAATGTTTCAGTTGGCCATTATGAGATTAACTTTCCCCAGGAAAACTTTCCTCCTAACCTTCATTAGATAGAGGCTGGCTTGTATCCTGAAGTCCTTCTAGAATTCTTGAGGGTTTTTTTTAAAGTTACTACTATAACTTAGATACTTTTCTTAGCCATATTAGTGCCTAATTCTTTTTAGAATTCCCTAAGCTCTTGCCCTCAATGTATCTGGTAGCAAAGAGTTCCACAGGCTTTTCCTTAATAGTTTTGAGTTTGCCACTATCCAATTTCATTGATAATATTCAGACACATATAAAAAAAGACATTTCCATGTAGACTAGACAAAAATTCCTTTTTTCTCATTGTAACTTCTCACACAGTAAAATGCTATCTTTTAAACATATTTTGAATTTTAATACTAATCAGAGATTGTTTAAACAGCATCACATATCTGATGTGGGACAATATTTTAAAGATGCAATTTTGTGTGAAAGAAGCTAGTTAAACATGTAATTTTCTTCTGTCTTTGATGGATCATTTGCTCAGACATAATGAATTCTCTAGAATCTGATAACTTTATTTCTAGTAAAGTAATCATAGTAAAGTAATGAGCTACTGTACCATGATTTTTGCTTTGTTTTACATTGCTTGCCTTAGTCACATGAAAAAAGTCCTTGAGCTCTTGATTAGTCTTCTTGGCTTAAAGAACTTGTCTTTTGCCAAGTTGAAAGAAAAAAAATTATTCAGATTCTTCTCTTTTTGTTCACCATTGCTCAGAAATAATGAATACTATCATTTCTAATAATGACCTGAAACATCAAAGGTAGCCCCCTTGACAGGATGAAAAGATACAGGTCTGGCTTTTTATTAGGATAAAAACTTGTTAATAAATGTCAGCACAGTGGTTCAAGTACTTTAGCCTGTTAGACCTCCAACAGGAGAACCTTAGATTTTAAGAAGAAAAAGAAGAAAGAGAAACAGAGATTCATGGGAGAAAAGGAGGGGAGGGAGAATATGATTTCAGATGCTGTGAAACAAAAGGAGAGGATGTTCCCGTTTGTTCTCTCCCATCAAATTTGCCTCTGCCCAGTTCAAGGCTGGCACCACTGTTCAGGTCAGAGATTTATTAAAATGCAATAAAGTGGCAACTTTTCTGGAAGCATCAGTGTTCTCCTTGAGAGAGAAAGGAATATTCTGAAGAAAACTCACTAAAAGGCCTGATCCAAAAGCCACTGACGTGAATAAAAGTATTTCAACAGACTTTTTATTAAGTCTTAATCGCATATTGTTGAAACAATTGCTGGAGTAGTTTCTTGGCTGAGTACAGGAGAGAAAGCCATCTACTATTGCTATTATCAGAATTTCATCATTAATGGAATTGGAATATCTCTCTGATGTAATGGGGATACGACCCATACAACGAAAGACATTACTAACTTGATGTAGTTGAAAGATTTGGAATTGTTTCAAACTTAATCAAAAAGGCCAACACCCTTTGTATTAGCACTTTGAGAAAGTTATTGCTGAGGCACTGGTCTTTATTTCTCTTCATAAATATTTTAAAAGTATATGTGCTTTTCAAATGCTATTTCATGTCCCATTCCTATAAAATGACCTCTACTATTCTATGTTAGACTTGGATGTTATTTTTACAGAAAAAGAGATCTCTTTAATCAGCTTAAAAACATTGTGAATAGAAACTGCTCTTATTTAAAAGTTTAACTTTACTTTCATCAATTTATAATCAGAGTCCTTCTGGTATGTTTGATTCCTGACAAACAAGGATAAAAGTCTTGTACCCCCATTGCTAATGAGATGATAAAACAGCAGGGATCAAGTTTTTAATTACTACAGGCTATGCACTGGAGAGGTACCAATGATATTTTCTATTGCATGTCTAAGTTGTAACTTCAGGCTTATGACAGTCATGCTGTGTTCCTCTGCCTTTGATGATCACTCATCTTTGTCTCCTGAGAACATACAAAAATTTCTGAGCTCAGATCCTGGGGGGTTTGCAATTATTGCTGTAACCTGGCATAGGTTCCACACTCATACCATCATTGCTCAGTGAAGATCCCATATCTTAATGCTGCCCATTATACTGAAAGGAGAATAGGATGTTCAAAGCATCTGTGAACTTTACTACTCAGACAATATGGTCTCTCAATCTAGCAGCATAGGGTTTACATTAATAATTAGATATTTAAGTAAACTGAGAACCTTTTAGTATTAAATATCACTTTTCCATTAGGTACACATTCTATAACATCCAAACATATAAAGGATGATGTCTGTGGACATGCATAGATATTCAATTTTTTGGTAGGAAAAGACTTTGGACTTAGACAATTGACAGTATGAGCATGTTGTATTGAAATGGATGACATTCCCCATTTTCATTTATATAGTTTGGGGAGAAGTTTTTATCTCTGTGAATAAAATGACAGTTGAAGTAAGAGATTGAAATTAGTGATATGCCAATGATAAATAACTCTGTTATTGGAAGGAGTAAATTGAACAATTAACTCCTACTTTCCCCTTCTCATTCTACTATATATTTGAGAGAGTTTGTGCATCTGGCTGTCCATCCATCTGTGAGTCTGTTTGTTCAAGAACTCCTTCTAAATGGTAAGAGCTAGGACCACTACATTTGGTGTAAAGCTTCCTCTTATTGTAACTTAAAGCAGGCTTGGGGATGATTGTGCCAGAACAATGGGATGTGTGTGGAATGTGATTATTTCTCATCAAATGGAACAGGAGAGCAGAGTTATACTCCAAAATGACCTCTGGCAGCAGCAAACAAGCATGCCCTCACTGCCCCCAAATGCCCCAGAGAGCTGCAAAGCAGCTGCTGGCCAGGCAGTGTGGCCCTTGCCACTCTGGCCAGCCCACGGTAGAGGTTCCTGCTGCCCCAGAGAGCCCTAGAGAGCCATGGAGCAGCAGCACAGCTTCTGCCGGCCCAGCCTGGATCAGGGCAGCAGCTAGCAGCTGGGCAGCACAGCCCCCACTATCCTGGGCCAGCATAAGGGAGCACCTGGCAAACAGGCAGTATGGCCCCATTGCCTAGGCCACTCCTGGGGAGTAGCCGGTTCCCTAGTAGCGTGGCCCCTGATGCCCTGGCCCATCTCTGGGGAGCAGCCACCAGCTCCCCCCACCTCTTGCCCTGAGCTTCCCACACTCTCCCCTGAGCCCCCAACATCTCCCAACCCTCTTTCCCATCTCTTGCACCCTTACTCCCTGACCTGAGTCTCCTACCCCCGCCCTGACTCCTGTGCTCCACCCCATTCCCTGAGTTCCTCCTCAACCCCCAACCCTGACTTCTGCATCCCCCAAACACCCAGCCCATAGGTCCCCATATTCCCAAGCCTCTAACCTGACTCCTGCATCTCCCACACCCACAGCCCCCTGCCTTGAAGGACTCAAACAACACCAGGTAAATCTTCTAGTAAAATCATAAATCTAAACCACATTTGACAAAAAGAATATTTTTACCCATATTTTTTCTCTTCAGATATTTATTTGCCCTTTCAAATTCCTTCTCTGACATCCTGGAAGAACTCAGAAAAAACTCTGTGTCCAGGGAACACATCTTCTCTTCTGCTTTTTTTTGCGGAAGAGCAAAAGTGCTCTTTCAGAAGCCCTGTCTTCCTCCTCCTACGAGGAAGAAGGGCTCTTCTGAAAGAGGAGGCTTTTCCAAAATTTGGCCCAGTGGGCCAAATTTCAGAAAAGTCTCTTCCAAAAAAAACTATTGGAAAAAGGTACGCAAATTGTGGAGTGCAATTTGCATACCTTTTTCCAATAGATCATTGTAGTGTAGACATAGCCTCACTGAAAACACACATAGGAGTAAGGCAAACAAGATCAGGACTTTATTACAGAATTGTTAAAGTTAATGCTGTTAACGTGTTCCCATGCAGTGAGAACTCAAAGTTTATGCTTTATTTAGGACCAGTCTATGCTAGAGAAATTCGTATCTGTAACTAAATTGTTGTCATTTCATTATGATAAACCTCCAAAGGAGAGTCAGTGCACCAATATAAACTCCATTATCTTACAGAGGTTGCTTGCATTAGTGTAAATCCTACTTTGTGTTGGTACACTGCAGCTACATTAGGAATATGAACCAAGAGATATAGTTACAAAGGTACAAATTTCTGTTGTCTAGATAGGGCTTGAGATGAAATCTTAGGTCAAGCACAAATGATAGTTTGGAAGACTCTTAAAATATTAGCAAACAAAGCATCTGCCTCCCAGTTGACATTTCCAAATATGTTGACATGTTGATAATTTAATAATTAAGGGACTGGTCCAATGCCCATTAAAGTTAATCATAGACCTTCCATTGACATCTCTGATCATTGGATTGTCTCTCAAAGGAAACAACTCCAACAGGCAGATTTTTGAAAGAACTGAATTTCAGTCATACACCTGTATGAAGTTGTATTCACTGGGAGCTGAACATCTTTGAAAATATGACCCTAACAGCATAATTCTTACTTTTTAAAATTCTGTATGAGGACTTAGACAAGAAAAATCTTATGGTTGCAGTGAGACCAAATGACCAAAACTAACCTATCCATCCCAGAACTTGCACCTAGAACCCAGTCCAGCTCTCACTGAAGTCTCTGGCAAAACTTTCACTGACTTCACTTCACTCCTTAGAACCAGTCCCAGAAGCCAGTACTCATTCAAGCCTGTGTGCAGGCATCTAGTTCCATGAACTCACGAGGAAGACCAGCATATTTAAGAAGAGGATTGCAAGTGCAGGCCAGTTGGGATATCATCTGTTTCCCACTGAAGTCAGTGGGAGTTTTACTGATGAGGATCGTGGGTTGTTAGACTTTTGGGGTAGAGATGGATTTGACATGCTCTCTCCTATTTAATAAGTTTGCATATTATTCATGTCACAGACACTGGAAGTGAATGAGTGATATTTTAACTTGACAGTGTCCCTTTTAAGAGAGATTTGCTAGCAGTTTGCAAAGGATGAATGTTTTGCTTGCATGTGGAAATCTGCAGAAAAAAAAAAAAAGTTGTGCTGCTTTCTTCCTAAGTATTAGAAAGCCATAGTATTTATGAATCATGCACAGACAGATGACATCTGTCACCACAGGGCCTCCTGCTGTTCCTGATTCCCTATTATAATTAGGTGTCATTCTGTAGTTCTATGGTAAGAGACATGATTACGATTGTCAGCTGGCATAACTAGTAATGAAAAGACCAGTCCCGACATCCCTTATATTTAGAAAACTTGATTCAAAGTTTGCACACACATTGCAATATCAGTCTCAGAGTTTTGTATGGGTATGTGTAACAATCTATAAAAATATGTTAATGCACTGTTAAATGTATATATTTAATCCAAAGAAAATCCTGTTCATACAGAAGTCATGGGGGTCAGATCTTCCACCCTCATTTAGCTGCCTTGCATTGTGCTGGTGGCACAAAGTAGACTGGCTTAACACTGAAAATATTAAAACGCTCTGTAAATCATCTAAAAAAGGGGAGTAGCTAACAGCACGGGAAGCCCGTTTACACTGGCACTTCTTAGCACTATAACTTGCTGAACCGGGGGATATTTTCTTGCACCCGGAGCAAGAAAGTTGCAGCACAGTAAAGTGGTAGTGTAGATATGGACTGAGGATTCCACCCCCCTCCCCTCCGCAAAGAGGAATCCTCGGCTAATATAGGGCTGCATCCTGAAGCACCTCCTCCTATTCCACTTTCCTCCCTGCCATGAAGAAACATGGTCAAGGAAAAGGCCACTGGAGCCCCCCAGTGGACATGCCCTATTGAATAAGTCCTAATGACCCCTAGTAGCAGGACTGCTCCTTTGGGCAGTGAGCAACCAGCATAATTTGACAATCTTTAGCAAGTCTAACCAAAATGACAGCAGCAATGCTTGTGCACTACCAGGAACATTTCCGGATATAGGCAAATACAATACAGGAGTCTCTGCTGCTCCCCAGTTGTGTGCTTCTGGTTCCAAATGAGGTTGACCAGTCAATTTGTAACTCTTGTGTTCATAACGCTGAGTTTCTACCCTAGCCAAAACATATTGGTGTTTTCTTGGTGAGATGATATCTGTGAATATTGAAGGAAGCTTGGTATGAGTTGGTTGGCTTTTTGCATTTCTTCCAGAAAGTCAAAAGAGCTAGTTCCTGTACCATATGCCAACAATAACGGTCTGCAAGAAACAACCCTGCTTCCAGAATGGATTTAGGAGAATGATAAAACAGAAATTGCCCATTTGTAACTAATTCTTGTAAAGAGTAAATTTAGCAAATGTGGGATGATTAAGGGCCCAAACCATCAGCCCTTAGTCAGGGAGGAAAACCTCTCTCATTGACATCAGTGCATCAAGAAAAGAAGGAAAACTGACATTTATAAAGAATTTATTTTCCATAGTTCATCACTGGAAACTGATGATATATATGAGATGGTGAGCTGAGGAAAAACAATAAAAAAAAAGCCTGTATGCATAAACATTACAGCCTAACTTGCATTCACAGATAGACTGTGGTGATAATGTTAACTCCCACTAGAGAATTATTTGAATAGGAAACTGCTAAAGAGGAAAAAAGGAAAACAGAACAATAACTACAAAAAGATATTGTCCACATAAAAAAAAAAAAAAAAAAAACCAGGCCAATTATTCACCACTCATTTTGTTAAATAAGGATGTTCTAGTGGTGGCTATATACAAGGTACTCAACCCACTGAGATTTTTTTTTTTAATTATTTGTGCCCAGGAGACAAATGTGTAACCATATGATTTTTCTGCCTGCTATGTTAAAAATGCATTTATATTTTTTCAAGCACAACCCGATTAAGGAGGGCACATCTGTTTTAAGTCTGTCTTTATGAAAATTACTGAGCTTCCATGGAAAGCTTATCTTTTAATTTCAAAATTCTTTGTAGCAATAACTTAGATAATCACCAACCATATTTCTGTTTTTTTTTTTAAAGAGAGAGAACCATTTTGAGCTTTGAACTCCCCCTCCCTCCCATCTTCGCAACCCCTTTGAAAGAGCCCCCCTCATTTGCGTTTAAAATGGATGTTTCATACTGGATGATTAGTGTTAGTATGGGATACCAGCCGCTCAGAGCCCAAGGCTCAGCTTGAAATCTGCAGATTATTCATCAACTTCCCCAGCAGGGGGGACCGTTTCTCACTTTCACTGCACAGCAGCAAAGTGTTCAGCTTTGCTTTTTAAGACTTTTTTTCCTCCCTTTTCACAAACTTTTTTCCCTCTTCCACCTGAAATGGTTATGTGAGTGTACATAACACCAGATCGGCTTTTAATACCAAATCTCCCCCTTCCAGCATTCTTGGTTTGAGTAGCACATAATGGATGGCCCACATTCACCATATGTCTGTCTGGTTATGACTATTGTTTAAGACTAAAGTTGTTTAAATCCATAATCTGAGATACACTTGATTTTAACACTGTATTATGGTTATATTATAGAATCTCCCTTTATTCTTAAAGAAAAACACCTCAGACCTAAACATTTCAAGTTAGGCAGTGTGGCCCGATAGGGTGCTGTCCACCAGGCTTCTGGTTCCTCTGGCTCCTCCCCCTCTGGGTCCGTGGGTGGCCACTCTCCCCCAACAATATTCACTTGCTCAGTTCTTTGGGGAATTAGTAGGGCTTGGCTTTAGCCTTCTGTTGATTCACTGTCACAGATGGCAGCCAGTAACCAACAGTTCTCAGGCCTGGCCCTGGTTCAGGGTGGGGCAGCAAATAACCAAACAGCCAAGCAGCAGCAGCCTCTTGGCCCAGGCCTTGGTTCAGGGCAGGGCAGCAAAGAAACAAACAGTTCTCAGTAGCGGTCCCAATTACAGCACATACGGTCGGTTCCCCTTGCTGAGGTGGGGGTCAGGCAGAGGCAAATCCAGGAGCAGCCAAGCGGAGAGGCTGCCATCCAGGAGTGGGGCCTGCCAACTCCACTGCGTCCCAGCCCAGGGCCCTAACAGCAGCAGAGCTATCTGCTGCTGGGTCAGCGGGGATCCTCACCACAACACGCTCAAATAAACTACTGGCGTCTGTCCCTGGGCTGTTTCCATCTCCCTCTTGGCCCATACCTGCCCCTCTGTGTCGGACTGCTGTCTTCTCCCGATTCGGCATCCCCAGCCAGGTGAACAGTTCCTCCAAGGTGTAGTCCAGCTGAGGCTCCAGCAGCCCAGGCCAGTACCCCGCTTCCCGCAGGTTTCATTCCTTGGTTGGGAGTTCAGGTAAGGTCTCTGGTTCCTCTGGTAGCTGGGGCCTTACTGGCCTTTCAGGCTGGTCCTCTATAGTCCTAGCCCTGCCTCCTGGCTTCCAGTCAGGTGGGGTGCTAGGGCCGGGTCTTGCCCACCAAGGGTCTGCTACGAGCTCCTCCTCCTCCGGGTCAGTAGCAGCCATACTGCGCCTCACTCCAAGGAGGGTGTGGTAGCTGCTTCTTTTGCTCCTTTCCCCCTGTCCTGTTCCTGTTGCTGCTCCTACCATCCCTGCTGGCTGGAGCTTTCCCTGCCCTGCGACCACTTGCCTTCTTGCCTACCCTGCTGCTGGGCCTCTCCTCCAGAGGATGACTGCTGCCGCTCACCACCACTGCTGCTGCTGGTGCTGCTTGGGGTGGCCCTTCTGGCCTGTCCCCCATCCTCGGAGGGAGAGGTACAGAGGACCCTACCACTACCATCACTTGTTGTCTAGGAGGACCCTCTGCCCTGGTTGGCTCCCACCCACCTGCCCGCTGCTGCTACACAACCTGCACACGTCAAGGAGGAAGAAGAGGAGGAGACCCACCATTTGGATTTGTGGAAGGGGTTTGTTCTCCATGACTGAGCTTTTTAACACCTGTGCTCTTGGGATGGAGGTTAACTGAATTGTAGTGAGGGGGTCGGGAGAGAGATGTGAAGCCATCCCCCAGTCCAGCTTCCCCCTTTCTATGACACCACCCTCTCCACCAATCCCCTGGTACCCCCTGGACCTGCTCTTTGCCCCTTGCCGGGGCTAGAAACTGCACCACCCCCCCTTTTCCACCTGGGACTGTGTTTGCAGCAGCGAGCTAGAGACAGAGCCCCATGAGCGCTTGTGGGCACACTCCTCTCCCCTTGGACTTGCCCCCCCCCAACTGCATTTGGCTGGGGGACCTCCTCTATCCCTTGCTTCACCCTCCTTGCTCCCCCACCACAACAGCTTCCCCTTTGGTGCCTGCCCCACCCTAGTAGCCCAGTTTGTTTTTCCTTCTCTCCCTGCTGCAGTCCTCCCTGAGAGTTAGTTTGTTGCCTGCCCCTGAAAGTTTGTTTGCCTGCCCGGCCCAATCCCCAAACAGTTCCCTAGTCTGCCCCTACCCACCCCTGGTCAGTTTGCCATGGAGCCTGCCCCGCCCTCAGCCATTGTCTTCCCTGGTGTTTCACCAGCCCCACCCTCACATTGCTCCTGTTTACCCCTCCCCCAGCCTCCCATTAGCCCCCTACCTACTGCCCATGTGCTCTGATCCCCTTCCCGGGTGCTCATGTCCCTTCTTAGTTAGTACCCCCTGTTCACTGCACTCCCCTGGATGTTGCCATAGACCCCCCCGCCATCCCAGTGCAGCTAGAGGAGCTGGCACTCCCGCCCTGCACCTGTGACCTCACCCCTTGTTGTAGCCTACTAGTGCCCTCCTCCTCTGCCTCCAGCCTTCCAGGGTGGAGTGGTTGCCTTTCCTACCTTCCCCCTCAGTTGCCCCATTTGTGCCTGTCCCCCACTGGCATCTTCCCTTCCTGAATACACTCTAGTGCAGTGGACCCTAACCTTTTGGGGCTGCCGGGCACCTGGGGGTGGCACTGCGCATGCGCCACGTGCCTCAGGCAGGGGCCATGCATGCACCACGTGCCCGAGGCGGGGGCCGCGCATGTGCCGGTCACCCGGGGCCCGGGGCATAAGAATGGCTCGGGCCAGCCCTGGTCACTAGGCAGGCACACATAAATGCCCTGGCAGGCACCGTGTTGGGGACCACTGCTCTAGTGGAAGGGAGTAGTTGCTTTCCCCACTTTCCCAGTCATGCCCCACGTACCATGTCCCTGTCCCCTCTCTAGTGCCCTCCTCCTCTGCCTCCAGCCTTGCGAAGAGGAGTGGTTCCTGTACTCCCCCTTTCTCCCTCAGTTCCGCCCCCCCCTTTGATGCCCTCCTCCCTGGCCTCCAGTCTAGCAAGGAGGAATGGTTGTCCTGACTCCTTTGCCATCCTGCTCTTCCCTTCCATTGGCACCCTCCTTCCCTGTCTACTGCATGGTGGGGAGGAGTGGTTGACCTTTGCCTCCCCCACACCCTCCCTTGCTCTTCATGCCTCCTCCACCCCCCTGCCATGATGCAGGAGATCCTTGCCCCTTCCTCCATTCCTGCTGACACCAAGGGTACCCTGTTGCCAACTACCCCAAAGACCCCTGCTTCTGACCTCCTGACCCCCAGTCTGGACTTCCTCTGCCATGGCCGACGTTCCCCCGATTCAGGCTAGCCTCCACCTCAGCCAGTAAAAATGGCTAGGGGAAGAAGAGCAAACGCCCAGCCTGGAAGGCTAAAACCTGCATGACAGAGACCACCCAACCTACCATGGCCTCACCACTTACCGTGACCTCTCCTTCATAAGAACAGCCGTTCCTTCCCCTGCTGTACCCTCCACCAGCTCTGTGGGCATTCCATCCGCAGCCCCAAACTGTATGCCCAGGTGGTCACCCCAACTGTGTGCTGCCACGTCCTCTGCCCCGACTGTAGCCTCCAGTTCCATCCTTGGTGGCTGAGACCCCTTCCCCACCCTCACCAGGAAGCAAAGTATGTGCTGCCTCCTGGTCCCTACCTCACCCCATGTTGAAATATACGTGTGGGTGTTTGCAAGAATGGTAGAGCCCTCGGCTAGGTTGGCGGCCTCCAAAATGTATGACAAGGTGGTGTTCTTCCTTGCTGTGACGGGTCGCCCCCGACCCGCACGGGGGACGGCTGGGGCTGCCGCGCCGCGTGAAGAGGAGGGCAGACCCAAGCCCCTCCCCGCGGCCGCGGCGCAGGCAAGGGAAGCCGGCGGGGCTGCGTTCCGCCTCCACGCCTCCGCCGGCGGGGAAACACTAGCCCCTCCCTGGCGGCCGCGCCGGATGGGGATGGGGCGGGGCTAGGCAGCCGAGTCACGGCCGGCAACGCTGGCGCTCCGCCAGAAGGGAAGGGGCCCCGGGCGGTGTCCGACGCAGCGGGCCAGTTCAAAAAGGCCCGCCGCCAGCGGGGAAGGGGGCGGCCTCCTTGCAGGGAGGGAGGAGAAACCCCGGTCCCAGGACGGACCTTGAGCGGCACCGCGACCGGCAGTCAGCCCGGCCTCGGCCCCGGGCCTCCCGGGCGGTCACCGCAGCTGGCGTTCGGCCAGCCCCGGCTCGGACGGAGATTGGACCCCGCTCTGGCAGCCCTGGAGAGGACGGCCGGGTCGGGAACGGACCGGCGGTGGCGGGAGCGGACCCCCGAGGTATCGCCGAGACGACTGCAGGCCGGAACGTCTGGACCGGGGTAGGTCTCGGAAGTGGGGACAACGACCCGAGGGAACTCGGGAAGGGAGGAAGGAGCCCGGGGCCGGGCACTTTTGGCGACCGTGGGTAGACGGGTTATGAGCGGAATGACCCCCATCTACCACGTCGGGGCTCGAGCAAGCTCCGACGCTTAGGGCCCCGGGCTGGGACCTGGAGAGAGGGCGGGACCGGGTCCCCCTCCCTCCTCCGAAGGAGCGTTCAGCTCCGAGCAACACCGGCTTGGGCGCGCCACAGAACCGGGGCACTCCCTGAGCAGGTAGAGATTGGATAGAGGGGCTCAGGCCCCATCCCGCAGGGACGGGTGACAATTACCGGGTCCGCTGACCCCCCCCTTCCTTCCAAGGAGGGGGTGATCGCAGCAAATTGCCCGGACTTCCGAGTAGGGGCCAGGAAGGACACGGACGGAAAGAGGCAGAAGGGGTCCGCCGAACCCCCCTCTCGTCTCAGGAGGGGGTGATCACACCCTGAACCCCTCACACTTGCCTTGGAGGCTGCCACCCAGGAGACAGTGGAGAGGGGCTTGGCAGTGGGGGGCATGAATGTGCCCCTAGAACCACTGGAGGACCTGGGCGTACAGGTTGTTCTCACCTCTGTCCCACCCTTCCTGCATATATGACGCCCTGTTGCATGCCCTCTCCACCCTGGGGAAACCTATATTGACCATCAGCACTCTCCTGTTGGGCTGCAAGGATCCCGCTCTCCGTCACATCCTGTCCTTATGCCAGCAGGTGCAGCTGCAGATGCCACTAGTGGCAGGTGATGGGATGGTGCTCAAGGGGTCCTTCTTAATGCCCTACCGGGGGCCCTATACCAGATCCACTATTCCTCTGGGGAGACCCAGTGCTTCCTCTCCCGGGTGATGGGGCACATTCAGAGGAACTGCCCCCTGTCCCAGTCCAAGGAGGCATCCAGGACTGTTGAGGCACAGGAGGGTGACTGGTCCAGCATTGCCATCTCCCCTGGCAGTTCAGCCTCTGCAGCTACCCCTCCTCTTCCTGCCAACAGCTCTGTTTGGGCCCTGGGAGCACTTCCTGGCTAGTAGGCAGGCTCTGCCTTTGTCCAATCTGAACCAGTAGGGCCCACGGAAGAGAGTATGGTGTGGTTGCCACTGGGTGAGGACTCACCCCAGAGGGTAGTTTCCCTGCCCCGCATTGTTCCTCCCTTGCCTCCTAGATGCCCCTGAATATCATCTGTGCCCCCAGCTCTGCTGACCAGTCCTCTCTCTCCACCTCAAAGGACTGGACACTTATCTGGGGGAAGCACAGGGCCCGTGGTTCACGGGTCCAATCTCCCCCTCCGAGGAGAGCAGGAAGCCCCAAAAATATGGGGCCCTGTGCTTCCCCCAGATGAGTGTGCAGGAGGCGGCACCGGCTGAGGATGCCATGGCAGTGGAAGGGGATGCCTCCATTCCCCTTGTGGAGTCCATTCCTGAGGAGGCCTCAGATGGAGCTCCCCCAGCCCCTCCACCATCTGCTCCCCCCACCACTATCACAGAGGCAATTGCTGCCTCAGTGACTGGCAGAGAGGACTCTGAGTCTGAGGAGATGAACTTTAGCTCCATCTTCAAAGAGATCGAAGCCCTGGGTCTGACCCCGCTTACTCAGGGGGGAGGATGACCCTTTGCCAATGGGCTTCTGTCTGGGTGGGAATTCAGCTGTACCACCCCTCCTCCTTCTCACCCCATGCTCCAGACAGCCACCCCTGCTTTCTCCCTTAGGGTGCTGAATGGGATAGGTCAAGCCATCTACTCAACTGCCTCTTCTGCCTGGGTCAACTGGGTCAGGAGCTCTGGCCTGGGGACTGTGGATGAGTAGCAAGCCATCAGGTGGAGCAGGAGTCCATTGCTCTCTTTTTCTATCCACCACTCTTCCCTCCCCACTGGAGAAGTGGCAGTGTTTGGAGGCCAGGGTGGGTGAGCAGCTGCAGAGATGGACAGGACTGCTTCAGTCTCTCCCTGCAAGGAAGGGTGCTGGTGCTGAACCAACTTGTCCTATCCATGCCCTGGCACTGCTCAACACCCTGAGCCCAGCCCCGGAGGTCCTGGCTAGACTCCACAGGATAGCTCCAGAGTTCTTCTGGCCAGGACTGCACTGGGTCTCTGCAGGGTCCTATGACTCCCCTTGGAGGAGATGAGACAGGGCCTGGTCTGCATGCACAGCCAGGTCTAGCTCTTCCACCTCCAGGCCCTGCAGAGACTCCTCTATAGTGCAGGTATTCTGGCATGAAGCACGTCAGCGCGTACCTTCCTCCGCTGCCTCCAAGCACTCCAATACCACCAGCACCTCTTTTCTCCACCTGATGGGTCTTCTGCAAGACTTCTGAGTTGCCAGAGTTCTACCAGGTGCTCTCCTTAACTTCTCCTTAGCAACCTTACTCTCATGCTTTTCTTTCTTTTATTAATAATTTTTTAGATTTTAAAGGATTGGCCCAGCGTGATCTTGTGGGTAAGATCCAAAGTGTAAATTGACTGGGAACTGAGGCTGGTTTCTTGGGACTGGAAAGACCCATTCGGGGTAAGTGAGATTGGGTTCTATAACCCCTCACCTGTGTGTTAGGCCTGGGGGTGATTGTGGCACAGGGAGAGCTGCAGTGTCTGAGGAGTTTGGCTTGTGAGGCTTCCTGCTGGCTGTATTGGCAGCTGAAGCACGTGGTTTGACTGGTTTGTGGCCTATTTGGGAAGGGTCTCCAGTCAGGGTCTGTAAGGATTCCTGAATTTGAGCAATTCGCCCTGAGCGGACACCCGGCCCGGTCCATTACAGCAGGCCTCGCCGGTCCATTACAGCAGGCCTCCCCAGCCTCTTCATCTCTGGACCCCTAGCTGGCTGCATGATTTACAGCCAGTCTGTTTCCAAACCGTGTCCAGAAACCATCTATACATTCTTGTGCTCCATACATTGGATTTCCTTACCCTCATGTCCTGCCCCGATACAAGTGGCAGGACCATCTAACACCTGTTCGGGGTGGGGAACCCGGGTAGACCAGTGTTTACTCCACCTTAATCCCATGGCCCATCAGGGACATAAATTGGTGGCTCCTCCATGGAGCTGTGAGCCTGGACTTGTTGGCACAGTTCACCCCTATCCCCAATACCTGCCCCTTCTGTGGCGTAAGGGAAAACCTGGTTCACACCTACCTCAAATGTGCCAGGTTGCAGCCCCTCTGCCGGCTCCTCCAGAACCTCTTGCTAAGGTTCTGGCTGCACTTTTCCCCCAACACATTATTTATGCACACCCCATCTTGGCCCCACAAAGTCCTGAGACCTCCTTGTCATCCTCCTGGCCTTTTCAAAAGCTGCAATCTATAATACCAGGAGGAGGCTGCTGGACAAGGGGGTGCTCTGCAACTGTGGGGCCTATTTCTAGTCTCA
Source organism: Rafetus swinhoei (assembly GCA_019425775.1). Lineage (NCBI taxonomy): Eukaryota > Metazoa > Chordata > Testudines > Trionychidae > Rafetus > Rafetus swinhoei. The sequence goes on along the minus strand of CM033425.1, from coordinate 23,590,457 downwards.
CATATCTAGACAGAGTCCCTCTGAGTGGTGTCCACTGGTCCCATGGACAGCTTTGAGGAGCAGTGAGCGCTGTTTGAGGTTCTCTGCTTGGTGTCCCCATTTGGTTCCCTCACTTTAAACCTTTGACCTGCACCCCGACCCTGTTTTTCATCATTTGTTCCCCATAATCTGTTGAGTCCTGGGTTCAGTGGTCTCTCCCACAAGGCTGGGGAGAGGCTTTCAGTACTGTCAGGCTTGTGCTCACCCACCTCCTTGGATTCAAACAGTGCCCCAACACAGGCAGATACACAGAGTGAGTCTGTACTAGGCTTATTTAGCCAATATCACTCACTGTTCTAAGTACCATGTCTAACCCTGCTTGGAACAGGTCTCTAGGACACTGTTTAAAACATTATGAATTTGTCTATATTCATATTTCCACCACTAATAATGCTGAACCAATGGTAGCAGTAGTAAGAAGGCAATGCCCTTAGATACCGTTTCCAAAACCAATCTAAATAACCCCCTCTCTGGTATGTGTGCATGTGTATATATAATCATTATCTAACTATATGAATAATGTGGACCTGTCACAGGGCAGACTCATCACTATGGCAGCTCCTTTCAGTAGCACTGGGAATTAGCTCACATGCCCTCAGGGTGCCTTCCTCTGGCTGGTGTCTCTCCATGTCTTCACTGCAGATGCTTCCTTCCAGATCCACATCACTTCCAGACCACAGCATTCTCTTCAGGACACTGCCCTTCAGCAGTGCCCACTCCAGTGTCTTTCAACCTCCTTCCGGGGGGAAGGGATGTTTATAAGTCTCTGAACTCCAGGATCCTCCCCTCTAGGGAACACCCAGTTCCCCTATACCTTCCTTGCCTCAGTGACGCACTTCCAGTCTTCATCTAACCCCTGCCTCGAGGGGGAGTCTGTAATGGCCACTCATCATTGGCAAGGGGGTGTGGACCTTCTGCCTTTGCCTACCCTGGCTGCCTATCTGCAGCCCTAGTAGCCTCAGGCCTTGCTTCAGGCCCTGCCGCCTGAGAGCTTACCCAGCTCTGCCATCCTTCTCCAGCACTGCTCTACCTCCAGGAAGTCTCCTGCTTTCCAGTCAGCCAGGTCCCTCTTGCTCTCCCACCAAAGCCAGAGTAAGTTCTCCCCTATTCCTCCAGGAGCCCTTCTTTATATAGCCCCCAGATGGGCCCTAATTAGCAATAACTGCCTCAGCTGGGACTTCACTCTCAGCTTTCGCTCAGGGCTGAGGTTTGCCCTTAAAGGGCCAGTGCAGGCCCTTATGAGATTTACACATTTTCCTTGTCAGCATTTTTAACCCAGCCCTTTTAACTGCCTATAGAAATTCATCCTACTTTAAACATTATGACCAATCAAAACAAAATGACAAGAAAGTGCATTACGATCAATGGGTTTATAAGAGTAAAGGCAAACTTGAAGCACATAACATAAGAATGGCTGTACTGGGTAAAACCAAAGGTCTATCCAGTCCAGTATCCTGTCTTTTGAGAGTGACCAATCCCAGCAACCACAGAGGAACTGAACAGCGCAGGCAACCATCAAAGGATCCATCGTCTGTCACCCATTCACAGTTTCTGACAAACAGAGGCTAGGGACTACAGTACCTGTCCTGGCTAACAGCCATTGGTACATCTATCATCCATGAATTTATGTAGCTCTTTTTTGAACCCTGTTATAAAGGGTGGCCTTACATTTGGAATGAAAGGTGAATTTATAGTGGTTCTTAGAACCTGCGGGAAATATTAACTTCCTAGTAAACAAATTAGATTAGTAACAGAGGTTTGGGACTCGTGCTGTCAGGAAATGGGCATTTTCTAGCAAAGACAGAATATCCAGTGATGGTTATGATGACTGGGGAGCTAGCAAGTCAAATCATATTGCTAGAAATGGCAGGAGACATTTTGCAGATGGTGCTGCAGGGAGAGTCACAAATAAAACAATATGCCTTGAAGTTTTCATAGAGGATCCTCTGATTTTATCAGAGTAATATCTGGCTAATTTTCCATACTCAATTCTTGTAAACGGGTCTAACTCCATGTACTTTCATGAAATTATGCTGATTTACACCAAATGTGGATCTGGCCTGAATAGCCATATGGCTGGGGGGATGGGGTTTGTAAGAAACTCTTCTAAAGGTTTCTACAGACCTCTAGATAAGACTCTGAATAACGTGGCTAAGGTTTCAAACAATTTATTTTCTGTGTCTCCTGTGTTGCAACTTAAAATTAGTATATCATCTTTTCTAATCTAATCTGTGGACGTTCTGATTAAAGAAATCCTAACATGTCAGTTTTAAACACGTGTGTTACATACACACCCATAATTCCCAAAAGTAGTAATAAAAGGAAGGTTTTAACAAGAGGAACTGCTGCTCAAGCAGAGAGGATGGTGGGAATAAAATCCCCACCAAAGTAGTCATGGCTCAGTCTAAAGAAATCATAATAGAATCATAGGGTTGGAAGAGACCTCAGGAAGTCATCAAGTCCAGTCCCCTGCCCAAAGTAGGTCCAACCCCAACTAAATCACCCCAGCCAAGACTTTGATGAGCCAGGACTTAAAAACCTCTAGGATGATGATTCCATCACCTGCCTAGGTAACCCATTCCAGTGCTTCACCACCCTCCTAGTGAAATAGTTTTTCCAAATATACAACCTAGACCTCCCACACTGTAACTTGAGACCATTGTTCCTTGTTCTGTCATCTGTCACTACTGAGAACGGCTCTCTCCACGTCCTTTGGAAACCCCCTACAGGTAGTTAAAGGCTGCTATCAAATCCCCCCTCACTCTTCTCTTCTGTAGACCAGTGTTTCTCAACCTTTTTTTATAAAGTACCCCTTTAAAAAAAGAGTGTCCCAATGCACCCACCCCTCCCCCAGAGCCGGGCACCCCCAGCCCTCCCACTCTAATCCAATGCTACTCCTCTCCCCCAGAGCCAGGCACCGGACATACAGTAACCCTACTTTTGACGTGCCCATTCCCACCACCCAGCCCTGCCTTGCAGGGCCAGCCCGAGCCGGAGCACGGCGCCACCCCCGAGCACACGGCGCATGCGCTGCCCAGCCCGGCCCGGCCCGGCCACCGCTACTGGCACGCAGCCCAGGGCGGGCTGCGCCTGGTCGTGCAGGGCCCCACGGCTGTGTGGGGAAGGGCGCTGCTGGCTGGTGCCGCGGAGATGGGGGGGCCGGTGCTGCGGGAGCCGGCTGCGTGGCACCTGATGGCAGCTATAAGGGACACCGCACACCCCTTACAGCTGCCATCAGGTGCCCCCCATTGGTTGGCGCCCCGGGCAGCTGCCCAGCATGCCCACCCCTTAGTCTGGCCCTGCTGCCTCGGCGGCTTGACTGCAGGGAGCAAGTGTCCCACCAGTGCTGGGCTCACCGCTTGGGGCTCTGCGCTCCCGCTCCTACCCCAGCCCGACGCCCCCCTATCATGGCTCCCGGGGGCAATTGCTCCTCTCACCCCTCTTTGTTACACCACTGATGTGGAGGGGTCCTTTGGAGCAAAGGTTATTGTGCCACTTCACCACCTTTTAGCTCCTCTCCGCAGCGCCATGGGGAAGGGGCAATGGGGATGCATTGTACTGAGCTGCTGGCAGGGATGCGAGTAATGTGTGTCTCTAGGTTCAGCCACCCTCCCTGCTGGAGCACCCTGGGGCCGGGGGCTCCTGGAGAGGAATTTAACTAGGAGAGATGGCCGTGGAAGTGATTTTTTTTCCCCGCCCAAACCCTAACTTTGAACTAACTTGGAACTAACTTGGAACTGCCCTGAGTCTCACTAGAACTACTACCGCTGCAGCCATGTACTTTTCTCACCATCTCTGGGGTGCATGCGCAGAGCAACTGTTAACGTCCAGGAGCGCGGCTCCAAACATTCAATTTGACAGGCACATGCCGCCACCCTCTCCCCGATCTCCTTTGCAGGGCAAAATCCCGGACATTTTTTGCCAAATTTCACTTGTGTCGGTGTACCCACCAGACTTCTCTTGTGTATCCCTAAGGGTACACATACCACTGGTTGAGAAACACTGCTCTAGACTGAACAAGGCCAAATCCCTCATCCTCTCCTTGTAGGTCAGGTGCTCCAGCCCCCTAATCACTTTTGTTGCCCTCCACTGGACTCTCTCCAATGCATCCACATACTTTCTATAGTGGGGGGCCCAGAACTAGAGGCAAAACTCCAGATGTGGCCTTACCAATGCCAAATAAAGGAGAATAATAACTTCTCTAGATCTGCTGGAAATGTTCCTCTTAATGCACCCCAATATGTCATTGGCCTTATTGGCTACAAGGACACACTGTTGACTCATATCCAGCTTCTCATCCATTGTGACCCCCAGGTCCTTTTCTGCAGAACTGCTACTTAGCCAGTCGGCCCACATCTTGTAACAGTGCTTGGGAGTCTTCCGTCCCAAATTCAGGACTCTGCACTTGTCCTTGTTGAACCTCATCAGATTTCTTTTGGCTCAATCCTCCAATTTGCCTACATCACTCTGGACCCTATCCCTGTCTTCCAGTGTATCTACCTCTCCCCCTACCTTAGTATCATCTGCGAACTTGCTGATGGTGCAATCCATCTCCTCATCCAGGTCATTAATAAAGATGTTGAACAAAACTGGTCCTAGAACAGATCCTTGGGGCACTCCACTTGATAACGACTGCTAGACAGACATTGAGCCCGACAATCTAGCCAGTTTTCTATCCACCTTATAGTCCATTTATCCAATCCATACTTCCTTAACTTGTTGGCAAGAATATTGTGGGAGATCATATCAAAAGCTTTGCTAAAGTCAAGATATATCACATCCACTGACTTCCTCATGTCCTCTGAGCCAGATACCTTGTCATAGAAGGTAATCAGGTTGGTCAGATATGACCTGTCTTTGGTGAATCCATGATAACTATTCCAGATCACTTTCCTCTCTTCCAAGTTCTTCAAAATGGATTCTTTGAGGATCTTCTCCATGATTTTTCCGGGGACTGAGGTAAGGCTGACTGGTCTGTAGTTCTCTGGATTGTTCTTCTTCCCTTTTTTAAAGATGGGCACTACATTTGCCTTTTTTCCAATCATCTGGTACCTCCCCCAAACACCACAAGTTTTCAGTGATAACGGCCAATGGCTCTGCAATCACATCAGCCAACTCACTCAGCACCCTTGGAGGCATTAGATCCAGCCCTATGGATGTCCAACTTTTCTAAACACTTCTTAACCTGTTCTTTCTCCTCTGAAGTCTACCCATCTCCTTCCCATACTGTGTCATCTAGTGCAGTAGTCTGGGAGTTAACATTGTCTGCGAAGACAGAGGCGAAGACAGCAATGAGTACTTCAGCTTTTCCCACTAGGTTACCTCCCTCATCCAGTAAGGGTCCCACATCCTCTCTGATCATCCTCTTAATGCTAACATGGCAGTAGAAACCTTTCTTGTTGCCCTTCATATCTCTTGATAGCTGCAATTCCAATTGAGCTTTGGCCTTCCTGATTATACCCCTGCATTCCTGAGCAATATATTTATACTCCTCCCTAGTCATCTCTCCAAGTTTCCACTTTTTGTAAGTTTCCTTTTTGTGTTTAAGATCACCAAGGATTTCACTGCTAAGCTAATCTGGTTGCCTACCATATTTGCTTTTCCTACTGTGCATTGGAATGGTTTGTTCCTGTGCCTTCAATAAGGCATCTTTAAAATACAGCCAGCTCTCCTGGACTCCTTTCCCCTTCATGTTAGCATCCCAGGGGATTCTGCCTGATGAGGACATAGTCTAAAAGAATATTTAGATGCAGCAGGAATGGAATTTGTTACTTCACTGTTTCGCTAGTGAAGAAGATAAGTGTTTGGGGCCAGAGACAGTGATTTATTATGTGTTTTTACAATGCCTAGCACAATGGAGACCTCATCCATGATGGAGGGGAGGGGGATTGTTCTTAAGTGCTATGATAGAATAAATAACAATAAATGTGGTCTTCAACATTTCTTGATTTCTTCCTATCTGAATTTTAGGTGTGCTATTCTTGTCCTTTTATTTGATAGTTGCTTCTTCTGACCAGATAGTATGTATGATGCATGTCTTTAGAAAGTCAATCCATTGTATATCTTTTCTGATCAGTGGAGTTCATGCCTTGTATTATATTGTGTATGCTTTACAAAAAGTGCATTGAAGTAAGACAGTTGGAGTGTTGTTGCCCGCTGACTCTCAACGTAAAGAGAAAAGTAGTATAGGAGGCTGTCACAGTGAGTAAAACTGCAAACAAGGAAATAAATACAAGAACTGAAAAAGCATTGGAAGGTTGGAAAATAGGATGGAAAAATGGTAGGATGGAGGCCTTAATGGGCATGCAATGATTCAGAGATCTAGGCTCCAATCTTTGGGTCTAGTAAAGCTGTGCTTAGTTCTGCATTTACCCTCTCTTGAGCCCAAGGATGGTATAAGTCCATACTGGCCCCTAACATAAATTAGAGCAGAGTCAAGACTACTTTAATGTTTATGTTAGCATTTAACAGTCAAAGTACTGGGGAAAGCCTTAGCTATTCTGTTGGGGCAGCTTTATTGCCTCTTTGCATAACTAGAAAAATGTGATGAATAATATCAGGACCAGAATCTGGTACTACTGTTCTACAGATGGCACCAGATTTTGAGCTCAGAGGCATTATTGAATACTTGTACTGCTCTAAATGAGATCTGAATTTTTGCCCCTATATTTGATAATACCACTTTCTCATTCTGGTCTTTTGGAAATTATGTTATAAACCAAGGACACATCTCTCTATATATTATAAAAAGTTTTTCCTGCAGGATGACAGAGTGACATCATCATGCCACTCTGTGTCCAACCTGCCTCCTCCTTCTCTCCCCCTTCACTCTCCCCCTCTCCCAGCCTGAGCCTGACCTCGCCACTTGGAATTGCTATTTCAAACCAAGCCCCTATTCCCCTTCTGCTACCCCTACCCCACAGGGCTTTCAACACCAAGAAACATGGCACAGTAGCCAGCAGACCCCATATCGCAGCCATGATGGGGGTGTGGGTGTGGTGATTGGGACAGCAGCCCAGAGACAGGTGGTAGGAGCAGGACTCCCAGCTGGGCATATGTGCCAGCAGCTGCTCTTGGGATCGCCCTCGCCACCAAGCTCTTGGGGAGCCAGAGCACAGTGCCCGACTGCCCAGAGTCCAGCTGCCCCCATGGAAACTCACCCTCTCCCCAGTGGCTGTACTCCATACAGGTTGGACAGGCACCCCTGCACCACCCCAGCTGCTGAGGTTAGAATTGGGCCTGGTGCGCACTGCAGCCGAGGCAGGGGTTAGGGTTGTGTGGGAGAGAAAGGGCCCATGCTAGTGGGGGAGAAGGGGAGAAGTGGCTTGGCCTGGGGGGAGAAGGGGCCTGGACTGGCAAGGCAGGGGTTAGGGAGAAAGGGCCTGGGCTGGCAGGGTGGGGGAAGGAGAAAGGGCCCAAGGTGGGGCAGGAAGAAGGGGTCAGGGCTAGCACAGTGGGGAGGGAGAAGTGGGCCCTGAGCTGGCTGGGTAGGGAGAGGGAGCCCAGGCTCGTGGGGTAGGGGAAGAGAGGAGGGGCCTAGGTTGGTGGGGAGGGGGAAGGAGAAGAGACCTGGGGTGAGGGAGAAAGAAGAGGTCCTGGATGTGGGAGGGAGAAAGGGCCCAGGCTGCTGGGGTGCGGGGAGGGAAAAGAGGCCCAGGTTGGCAGGATAGGGGAGAGGGAGAAGGGACCCGGGCTGGTGCAGGGAGGAGGAGGGAGAAGGAACCTGGGCTGGTGGAGGGAGGAGGAGGAGAAAGGGACCTGGGCTGACGCAGACACAGCCCAGCCCTCCCCCAAGGCCAGGGGGGAGAGCCGGGGTTGCCTATCCTCCATGAGAGGGTGCTGGTAAGTGCAGTGAGTAGGGGGCATAGTCCCTTAGTATAATGTAATCTATCAAACTATGACTTGAGGATCTTTTCCTCTTCTCACAAGCATCACTACCAAACCACTGCTTTAATATATTAACCAAAAAAACTCTCCAAAGCAGCTCTCTAATTTTTTCAAAAGAATGGGTGCAAAATTATGATGAGTTTGTTGAATGTGGGTGGTTTTATACTATTAGCTTCATTTAAAGTGAAATGTGTGAGATTCATTTAGATTCAGCTGCAAAAATGTGTTTGAAAAAAGAATTTAAAGCACCACTTGGTCTCTAGAGACTGTTCAAAATAAAGGTAATAAATTAGCTGTTTATTGTTTTGCTTCAATTTACAACTATGCTATAAATAGCTGACAAGAAATGATGACAAATAAGCTATTGTAACCCTTTGGGAGTTTATTAGGTCATTTGTGAGAGTGTTGAATAGAGTCATTTGTTGCCCTCAGGTGTCTGAGAGCCTCTTTACCCTTGGGAAAGGAATTTAACAAAGGAATGTATTTCAAAGAAGGCACTCTGTGTTTTCCACTCTTTTTCTGAAGTGTTTTCAAACACACTCCAAGATAAAAATTCTTAGAAGTGAGAAAAGGAGGTATATATCAGACAACCCCTGAAGCAGCTGACAATCCCAGGGAGCAGAAGATAGGGTCAAATTGTAGATGCTTGAATCCCAAATACATTTTCACCATAGGAGGGCTTGATTTATTTTTGCCCCACCCACTGGGTCCAAACTTTGAAATGCACAATACAAAAGCTTTGGACTAATGCCCTACTTGCATTTTTTATTCTGCTGAAATGTGACAGGTCTTAGTTTGTCTGCTTCCAAAAAACCAACGGGCAAGTCCTTTGTTGCAGAAGAATATTGCTTCTGCCTTAATTCACATATCTTCTTATTTTAATTAAGGGTTGGCATTTGTTTAGGCTATAGTAAACTGGGTTGTTAGGAAAGATATTCAGGCAGCTATTGTAAGGAATTGTTAAACATACATTTTTATTTTCATTAAAAGCTAACTACTTCTGTAATTATATAGGCAGAGCTAAGAAACAACAGTAAGCTACATCACTCCTCCAGCACGAAAAAAGCATAAGAAGGAAGCCAAAGGGAAAAGGGGGCATGGAGAGGCCCACAGGACAACTCTGAAGTGAATTTTGCTCTGTTCTGTGTTTCTTTTCTACTTGTCTGATTAAGGGGAAGCAAGTTTTAACTAGGTCTGTGCAAAATACATAAATTCATAGTTCATAAAGTGAGAAAGGACCATTGTCATTGTATAGTACAGGCCATAGAACTTTCCCAAATTAACTTCTAGAGCATATCTTTTAGGAGAAAAATTCCAATTAGATTTTTAAATGGTCAGTGATGGAGAATCCATCACAACTCTTGGTAAATTGTTCCATTGATTGCTTATCCTCATTGTTAAAAATATATGCCTTCTATTGAGTTTGAAATTGTCTAGTTTATACCTGGAGAAATCATTTTTATCATCTTCTATCTTATATCTACTTCACAGAGGTGATATAAAGCATAAATCATTTGTTCTAATTAATTAAGGTGCTTAGAGATCCCAGGTGGAAGTAGCTCTGGACTACTAATAGTTCAAAGCATAGTGGTGATGATGATGAAATAACAATGGAGCCAAACTGGTTAGAAAAAAAATTGCAGCAAGGTAGCCATAAATGTAACAGGCAACACCAGTTGTTGGAGGCCTGCTGGTAAAACAAATATTTTACTCCTTGTTGATTATTGCCAGGAGGACCTGGAGAACTTTATTTACTCTAAGAAAAACTCTTACTTACCTTTCATCCTTGCTGCTCTACATTTTGTTTAAAACATTTTTTATTTGTTGCATCTACTGATGGACTTTCTCAGAGGGAAACAATAAAGACCACAGATAAAGAGTGACAGGACAACCATGATGTTATGGGAAGATGCCACAAAGACAAGAGTTTTGACCTGTCTTGTTAGCCATCTTCATTCTGGACCAAGGGGCAAACAGCACGTTAATGAGAGTCACCAATTGCAGCTGGGAAGTTTTAAGACACAGAGGGCATGTCTACACTAGGAAATTAGTTTGAAATAACTAAATTTGAAATAACTCCTAAAATAACAAAACTGAAATAGCTTGTCCCTACTACAGGAGAGTCTTGAAAATAGTTTGAGGCAGGCTCCGTTATTGTGGATGTGCTACCTCAATTTAGAGTCCCAGGAAGCACTGGGGAGTAATTACTTCAAATTACTCTGGAGAGTATTTATTTTGAAATAGCAGTAGTGGAGCATCCACACTAACACTATTTTGAAACAACTATTTCAAAACAGCATTATTCCCAAGGAAAGCAGGAGTACAGATTTTGAAATAACCAACCCATTATTTCTAAATTAGCCAATTAGCCCGTCATAAGACGGGATTTTCAGGTCTCTCCTCCATGTCGGTCTTCTCTCCTGAGCCTCTGGTCTTTCGCTCCATCTCTCTCTCTCTCCTCCTCCTCCTCCTCCTCCTGCCTCCCTCTCTCTCTCTTTCAGCTCTCCTCCCCCTTCTGCCTCTCACTCGGGGGAGCGCGGAGCCCAAATGGTTGTTTGCGCCACTTGCTCCCACGCGGCGGCCCGGCTGAGCGACGCAGAAGTCAGCCGAGCACCATGGCAGGAGGCGAAGGGGGGCGGGGCAGTGACGTACATGGCCACGCCCCACCCCCTGGCCATGTACATCACCGCCCCGTCCCCCTCCTCCTGCCGTGGCACTCGGCTGACTTCTGCGCTGCTCAGCCGGGCCGCCGCGGGGGAGCAAGCGGTGCAAGCGGCCGTTTGGGCCCCGCATTCCCCATGCAGCACGGGCCACCCAGAGGGAACAGCCAGCATTTCAGCAACAGCACCGCCCAGAGGGAACAGCCACCATTTCAGGCAACAGCGCCGCCCAGAGGGAACAACCAGCATTTCAGCGTTACAGACTCAGACATTGGGCTACTATATATATGATAATGGGCTTGGTAGTGTGTACGCTCCTCTTATTATTTCAGAATAAGGGAGGTTATTTAAAAATAGTTTCCTAGTGCAGACCAGGGCAGAGAGATATTAGAAATATGGGCAGAAAATATCAAGAGGAAATTAACCTTGCAAAAATGCAAACTAAGACACTTGACACTAAGACACCTGAGGAAATATAATGTAAGATAGTCAATGGGAGGAAGGAACCTGGAAATTAGTAACACCAGAATTTAAATAGTTGAGGTGAAAATAGTCAGCACAATGTGGCAGTAGAAGAGGTCCATGGAATTTTGGACTCTTTGTACCTTCATGTCATGGAACAGTTTGTAGATACTTCCCATTTTCTATGCAGTACATATACAGAGACAAGCGATAATCAGTTCCCAGAACTGTACACTAGAAATGCCCATTAATTCAGATTTCTCTCTAGAAAAACAAAAGCCCACCTGGAATATGAAAAGAAGTGGGGGGGTTTAATGTGTTCCTTTATATTGACTTTTTTTTCAGCCTGACCTATCCAGTTAATGCTAATCTGCCCATCAGCTCACAGAGTTCTATTGGGGTAACGCATAACTATTTGTGCCCCTCTAGGAGCAGAAGCACTGGAAGACTTACTTGGTGGGTCTGAAATACTGAAATACTGTACTCATTTCTGGGCATCTAGAAACCAGAAAGATAAAAGCATGATATTCTGATTTAATTAAAGAGCAATACAAATAACTGTGAGGCAGGAAGGATGGCTGGTTTAGACCTACATTGTGTATATGAGCATGTGAGACAGAATATATGATGGTGATGTTATACTTTGGGTCAATCTGCATGAATGCACATGCCTCATTAATCACAAGTGGTAAAGTCACAAAGCTCAAACCCAGTGAATGCTGACACTTTATGCCATACCACATCATCTGGCATGTACCACAGGCAAAGTATGCCATACATGTTGCAAAGTGTTCATATTGGGGCTATTTTTGTATCCCTTCACCTGTAAAGCCAGATGCCTTAGTAACTGTGAGTCCAACTGTTCTGGGCTCAGAAGGAACCAGTAAAAACTTCTCAGAATGATCTAAAATACATTTTCAATACCTAAAAAGGTCACTTATTTAAAAGCCTTTCACCTTTGGACCTTTCAGGATAGGATACAAGTGTAGGATACAAGAGACTCCTCATTAGGAGTCTTAGGAATTTCCTCTTTCCAGTGACATAAAGCTCCTGTTCTTAGTTCAGTCCTGTATGTTGCCCAACACAAGCCTGGGGCAGTGTAATTTCTGTAAGGAGATTCCACATGAAAAGGAAGGTAGCAACCTTCTAGTTATTTCACTAAAAATTAGCAACCATGTGCAGTTACTCAGATATTTCTGTTTACCTAACCATAATCTCACAGAGCTGAAGGTGGCGGTCTTGTAACAGGCCAGTTCCTCAAGCCAAATCCACAGGGAAAGCTTGAAATTACAATACATATGCAAATTCAATTCAATTAATTATGGACTTAATCAAGATATGGGGTGGTGGAACCTTTATCAATGAAGGTGCTAACTACTTTCTGAATGGTATCCTTCCTGCCTTATCCATCCACTGACTTTGATCTTTATCTACTCAGGTTTAGCACCCTTTCTCCTGATACTTTATGCATAGAGGTAGGGGGGTGGGTGACAGAACATCTTTCTCCCTCCCCCCGTCCCCACTTCCCTTCTCCTATTTATTTTGAGTTTCCTTATCCTATAATCATAACTCCGGTTATCTGAAGAAGTGGGCTGTGCCCACGAAAGCTCATGATACCATCTACATGTTTTGTTAGTCTATAAAGTGCTACCAGACCATTTGCATGCTGTTTTTTTTCTGTAACAGACTAACTTGGCTACCCCCTGAAGCTTCAGATATTTGTGCTGTTGGTAATAGTCTGGTGTTAGAGGAGAAAGAATTAGTGATCAGAGGCATGTGAGAGAGCCAAAGGTGCATGAACAATTCCTTGATCATGTGGTCCTGCAATATTTCATGTGGGCATCAACTCCACATTTTTTGTGTGTGTCTGAGCCATCCTTTCCTGGTGCTTTCTGAGTGAGTAGTGGACATAACTGCAATTGCTGTGCTCTGCTAGTGGTAGAGCCTGCACCCTCTCAAGTGTTCTCAGATGGGACAGAGCCTTGTTTCTAGCTCCTTTCCACTGACCCGCTGTGCAGATGAACACAGACTGTGCCTATTTCAATGTTTTCCAGTGTTCCTGCTGGGGCATGTATAGTTCTGCGCTACGCCAATAGAACTCTGTGATCCGATGGGCAGATTAGAGTTAACTGGGTGGTTCAAGCAAAAAAACCCAACCAAACAAAAAAAACCAATATAAAGCAAAACACTGGAAACCCCCACTTCTTTCCATATTCTGGATGTGCTTTTGTTTTCCTAGAAAGAAGGGATTAACCCAGCTCTGAAGTACGAGAAAGCCACACCCCCTTCATCTTACTGGGCATGCTCAAGCTGCAAAGATATAGAAGAAAACAGGGAAGCCGCAGTGACCACCTCGAGACACTAAGGCACTACAACACAGGCTGAAGGCCAGACACTCCCAAAGACCTCGCAGGATCCAAAGGCAAACTGGAGTGTACAAACCCCAGATAGGGGAGGGGAGACAGAGATCCGCACCAGAGCTAAGACGACCACAACAAGAAGTAACCTAGGGGAAGGCGACAGCTACCTGGTAAGTGAGCTGACGCCGGGGAGTCAGCATGTTTCGGTCAGAGCTTTTCCCGAGTTACTGACTCTTGCTATTGAGTACTTCTGCCCTCCAAACCAGGGAAATTATTGACCCTAACCACTGGGCCACACTGTCCTGCGAATAGGGGTGAGTCATTGACTCTCAAATAGGGACAAATTTATTAACTCTGGCCATTGGGCCACCATGCCCTGTGAATCAGGGTGGGTTTGGTGACTTTGGCAGGTAGGCCATTAATTCATAGAACTGTGGGTGGAGCTATAGGCACAGATTGGGGGGGTGGGAGAGGAACGCCAAGAATTACATGGGAGTGCCAGATGGGAAATGGGTACCATCACATTGCATTGGGTGGGATTGTCTCCATCCATATCACAGTAACAAAAAGCCTAAGAAATAACATCACAGCCAGGCCAATGTTATGCTTTCAGTGAAGTTAGTTTGGTGGTCAGAACCCATTACTCTCCATACTCTCCAGCTAATTGGAACCTTTGTGATAATCCAGAGGAAGCAAAGATTTGGAAATTAAACCAACAATGGTCCATCTAGGTAAGGATGGGCATATTAAGTCAGATTCTGAACTGAAATGGTCTCAGGAATTGGCTCATTGCTGTGGCACTATAGTAAGTTTGCATTTTAGTTCTTCATAGAGTGCTCATTCAGTCTAGAACACTGTCAATCCAGCCTCTTTTAGAAATACCAAATTCACACAATGAACTATAATATATTTAAAAAACAACAAATAGTCTAGTAGCACATTAAAAACTAACAGAACATGTGGATGGTATCATGAGCTTTTGTGGGTACAACCCACTTCTTCAGATGACATGAGTGTTGGAAGTCCACATCCAAGAATAAATAAGGGAAGGAGTGGGGGCAGGGGGTGGGGGAGAGAGAAGGAAAAAAATTGAGAGGAAGAAGGAAAAAGAGACAGTGAATGGATAAGCTTCAGAGGGATAGCTGAGTTAGTCTGTAACAGGAAACAATTAAAATAACAACAGTCTAGTAGCACCTTAAAGACTAAATAGTTACAAGAGGCTGATAAGAACCATTAGTTTGCACTTGGAAAGGAAGATGACCAACACCAGACACTACACAGACATCAAGAACCATTAGCACCTTCATTATTTGGTTGGTTGCTAAAGTCATTAGATGTAGAAGATAATGTGTGAGCCATGCAGTATCCAGGTTCATATCATTTGCATAAGGATTAAACTTGTGAATGAAGTTAAGTTCCAACCCTTCTCTGTGTATTTGGCTTGTGGAATTGGTCTGAAACAAAACAGAGACTTGGAGATCCATTAATGAGTGTCCAGGAAGATTAAAGTGTTCTCCAACAGGTTTTTGTGTATTGTCTTTTCGGATATCTGATTTGTGTCCATTAATTCTTTCACGTAGGGACGGTCCAGTTTGAACAATATACATTGCAGTGGGGCATTGCTGGCATTTGATGGCATACGTCACATTACTGGATGTGCAGTTAAATGAGTCTCTAATTTGATGGCTGATGTGGTTGGGTCCAGTGATGAAATCGCTAGTGTAGATGTGTGGGCAGAGTTGGCACCAGGGCTGATTGCAGGGATGGTTTCCTGGATGATTATGATGGAAGTGCGTTGCATGGTTACTGGAAATAATTTGTTTGAGGTTAAGGGGTTGTTTGTAAGTGAGAACTGGCCTTTCCTCTAAGGCCTCTGAGAGTGAGGGGTCATTTTCCAGGATAGGTTGTAGATTGTTGATAATGCATTGGAGGAATTTAAGTTTTGGACTGTAGGTGATAGCAAGTGGAATTCTGTTTTCTTTTTTGGGCCTGTCTTGAAGTAGTTCATGTCTGAGTACTTTTGGCTCTGTCAATCTGTTTTTTCACTTCTTTGGGTGGGTATTTCAGTTTTAAGAATTCTCTATATAGATCCTGTAGGTGTTTGTCTCTGTCTGTGGGATTGGAGCAAATAGAGTTGTATCTTACATCTTGGCTGTATACAAAAGAGTGAGAAATATGTCTGGGATGGAAGCTAGAGGCATGAAGATAAGGGATAGGTTGGTAGGTTTCTAGTATAGGGTGGTGGAAATTTGTCCATCATTTAATTGTACAGTAGTGTCAAGGAAGTGGATTTCTCATGTGGACTGGTCCAGGCTGAGGTTGATGGTGAGGTGGAAGTTGTTGAAATCCCTGTGAAATTCTTCAAGGTCTCTTTCCCATGGGTCCACATGATGAAGATGTCATCAGTGTAGTGTAAGTAGAATAAGGGTGTTAGAGTTGAGGAAATGTTGTTCAAAGTCAGCCATAAAGACGTTGGCATATAGTAGTGCCATGTGGGTGCCCATGGCTGTGCCATTGACTTGAAGATACAAATTGTCTCTGAATCAGAAGTAGTTGTGGGTGAGAACAAAGTTACAGAGCTCTGTAATCAGGTGTGCAGTGCTGTCATTGGGGATGGTGTTCCTGATAGCTTGTAATCCATCTTCATGTGGAATGTTGGTGTAAAGAGCTTCTACTTCCATGGTGACCAGGATGGTATTTTCAGGTACCTATCCTATCTCATAGAATTGGAAGGGACCTTGACAGGTCATTGAGTCAAGTCCCCTGCCCTCATGGCAGGACCAAGTACCATCCCTGACAGATTTGCCCCAGATCCCTAAATGGCCCCCTCAAGGATTGAGCTCACAACTCTAGGTTTAGCAACCCAATGCTTTAACCACTGAGCTATCCCTTCACCCATTCTGAACCCTCCCCTCCCCATTCACAGCCCTCCTCCCCCTATCCACCTTTTCCCAATGTTTCATTAAAACAGAGTTCATGTTTTGTAAAACCAAACAGTTGTGTTTATTGGGAGGTCAGGGAAAGGATGAAGGGAGGGGTTGTGGTGGGGAAGCAATAAAGCAGCAAGCCAGAGACCTCTGTTGTGGAGGTCCTAGAGAGAGTTACTGGGGTTCTTGAGAGAACCTCTCCCTCAGGGCCTCCCAGATGCTCACCCCAGACTGATGGGCCCGGCAGATGGCAGCTGTACGGGGCTGCTCAAATGCATGGACCTCGCGGCCGGTGTCTACTCCCTACCCCAGGAGGAAGGTCTCCCCTTTCCACTCCACAACATTGTGGAGGATGCAACATGCTGTCACCATGTTGGGGATGTTGTTCTCCCCTACATCCAGGCAGATGAGGAGGCACCGGAAACATGCCTTGAGGCAGCCAAAGGCGCACTCCACCTGGATCCTGGCTTGGGTCAGGTGGGCATTAAACAGATCCCTGCTGGGATCCAGGTGGCCAGCGTATGGCTTCATGAGCCATGGTATGAAGGGGTATGTCACATCCTCCATTATGCACAGAGACATGTGCACATCCCTGACTGCAAAGTCCCGGTGGGGGAAAAATGTGCCCACCTCCAGCTTGTGGAACAGGCTTGAGTTTTGGAATATTTGGGCATCATGTGACCTGCCCAACCACACAACAAAAATGTCCATAAATTGTCCCTGGTTGTCAACCAGGGCCTGCAGGATAGCAGAAAATTAGCCCTTTCAGTTTATATATTGGGCCACCAGCACAGGAAGACAAAGAAACACACAACACAGAGAATGAGAGAGAGGGTGCCTAAGCCCCTGGGAGGTGCCCATGCTGCTCCCTTCCCTTACCCCCCCAAATGCCCCAGGAGCCACCCCCATGAGGTGCCCCCCCCCCCAGCAGCAGGGCTTCCCCCCCACCTCCACTCCACATCCCACAGTCCCCCTCCCCCTCCAGGACTGCAGCCTCAAAGTTCCTTACCTCCATAAAGAGGGCCCCGATGGTGGACTTCCCCATGCTGAACTGGTTGCCCACTGACGGGTAGCTGTCTGGAGTGGCGAACTTCCATATAGCGATTGTGACCTGCTTTTCCAGGGGGATGGCGGGCCACAGGCAGATGTCATGTCTTTGGAGGGGCAGGAGCGAGCCAGGCACATTGCTCCAAAAAGGTGGCCTTCTGCATGTGGAAGTTTTGGAGCCGCTGTTGATCATCCCACTGCTCCATGACCAGCCAGGCCCATCACTCCAAACTGGTGTCGAGCCTCCAAAAACGCCTCTCCACAGTGGGGTGCAGTTGCCAAGTGGAGCAGTAACAGCCATGGAGAGGGCCACCAGAATGACCTCAGAGTCCAGGTCCTACAGGACCTGGAAGGAAGCCGACACAAAGTGCTGCAAAAGCTGCAGCATGGCCATGTGGGGCCATCACATGCCCAGGGACAGCCCCGGCTCCATGGCACCAAGAGAAAAGCTGTGGCGTCCAAAAAAACAGGGCAACCACAGCAGGCACTGCGAGAGCTTTGCTGTACCTCGAAGAGGTAGGCAAGCACGCATCAGAAGCAGAGAAACTGCTGTCCAGGGGGGTTCCTTTAAGCAAGTGTCTCTGTAAGGCTCTGGCACCAGCACTTGGAAGCACCTGGTGACCTAAAGACCTTCCTGAAGTGGTTCTGGGTGGCCTTCTATGTGAGAGAGCATCCAGTCAGTCTGGACACTCTCTTTCACAAATGCACTTCACTTTTTCCAAATGCTTTCGTGTGTGAATGCGCTCTTGCGCAAGAAGTTATTTCGGAAGATCTCTTCCAAAAAAAGGTTCTTGTGCAAGAAGCCTGTAGACTAGGCATAGCCATATATAGCACTAGAGCTTGAGCTCTATTAAGGATACTATACTGTATTAATCATTGCATTATCATGATCAATTAATTCTAAACTAGAGATTATAAAATAAGATTTATTATATGTAAAAGATAGAAAACTAAGATTGAGTCTTGGGTACTTAGGTGTAAAAAGAATTTAAATCATCAGTAGCAGTTCAAAACAGGATGCTAACAGGATGCTAGATTATATTAGCAGAAGGATGGAATACCAAATAAAAAATAAAGATGCATTTAATCTGTAAGGCACTTGTGTAGACTACATTGAGAATAATATGTGCAATACTAGTTCATACATCACAGAAGGTACAGTGGAGAGCTAAAAAACCAATACCAGATTTCCTCAATTAAAACTAAGAGGGAAAAAAGTCAAGGAAGACTGTTTTAGCATCACTGGAAAAGCTTTAAGGTGATTGTGAAGGAGCTAAGTCTTGCTCCCTCGTCTCTCGCAGCCCCACTGGGCCACATGGCCTCCCAGCTGGCCTCTTACAGTGTTTTTCCTTTCACTTTAAGGCTCTCTGACCCATCAAGGTTCAATTCAGGCTCAGTGCTATGGGCTTTATTCCCGCCAATAGCAGTTGGGGTAGGGGGACCTCGACCCGCCCTCTCTCACAGGTCCCAGCCCAGGGCCCTAAGGACAGGTTCAGTTAAGCTCCTGTCCGGCTGGTGGGGCTTCCGGCCATAACACACCAGCCCACAGGCTCTTGGAAAGAAAGCCCTGCCCTGGGCTACTTCCTACCCCAGTGTAGTTACACGACAGAGTGGGGATCGTTATTCCCACACAGCTGCTGTATTTGACCCGACCGTCAACAGGCTGCTTGTACCCAGCTTCTTCCTTCTCGCTATCTCGCTCCCCCTCCTTCCTTCGTCTCTCTGTCCCCTCTTCTCCTGCTCCCAGTGCCACCTCCCCCTGTTCTCCTCCCCCCTTTCTCCCTTCTCGCCGTGCGCTTTTGTATTTCTTGCTGGCCTTCCAGCGCTGACCTCTCCCTGCCACGCCCACCTGGCATGTCCCCCAAGGCCCCCACCTCCCTATGTCACTCTCGGTGCACCGTTGATATGGCCGCACCGTGAACACCCCTGCAGCGGTGCCATTCTGCCCTCCCGCGGCGTGGGAACATGCTGCACAGGTCGCGGTCAACGTAATAAGGGGGTCGGGGTGTACTGGGTGCGGGGGAAGTCTGTCCCATCCTCGCAGGGCGAATCTGTCCTATCACACCTGGGGGACAGATTATGTAGGTGCAGGGAGAGTCCGTCCCGCACTGGCGGCGTGGGTCAACTTTGTCACAGTGATCTAACGAAGCTTTTCAAAACTCTGGATTTATGAAGAGAAAAATAAACACTGGCGTGGATCCAAAAATGTGGTGTAGCCATTATTGAAATACCATGGGATCCTTGTGGTTGGACCTTGAAACCTGCATGGAATCCTGCTGAGTTTATTGGAGTTCTGTGTTATCTAGAAGGCTCCACCTATACATGTGCCTTTGAGAGATGGGTCCATAGAACATAAGATCTTTGAGGCAGGGACTTAATCTAGATATATGTTTGGACAGCACCTAGCAGAGTGTGGATCCACTGTGGACATCAAATAATGAATAAGAACAATGATAGTCTGAGGCTAGTTAGTTTAAGATTAATGTTAGTTCAATTCCTTTGAAATACTGCTATAAATTATTAACTGGTGGTCACCTAATTAATTTTTATGTCATTATGCAAGTAAAGGGAGAAAAATATAAATGAGATTTGCAATCCTGTGATTGTCAAAAATGAAGACAACTTTCTAAATATTGTGAAAAATTAAAAATTTTGTTATTATTTGACATTGTATTTGGTATTGAACTTTTCTGATATGCATACTGTAATTCTACTCTTTGACTGTTCCTTTCTCTTTTATATCTCTTCTGCCCTATCAAAAAATCTTTAACATAATGATTGCCTAATTCCCAAAGCTTCTCAAATATGGTTAAAAGTCCTATCTGATAGGACAGAATTTACAATCACTTGTTAATGTTACTGCAAATTGTTGTCTTCACTGATAGCCTTTTCTAAATTCTTTATAAGTGGGAGATGAAAAAAGCCACGTGTTTTTGGTAATGGAGTCTGGCTAGAGAACAGAGGCAAGCCAGATCTGTGGAAATCTAATTTCTTTCTGGAGGATAGAAATATTAGTCATAATTGCATGTGGGACTCATAAGTGAAGACAGCCTAAACTCTAAAACACACTGAACAAGACAGGGATTCATGTCCCGTGATTACAGCAGAAGAATGGAAATTAAGACTCTTATCTTGACTCCACCATGATTCTGCATATTGAGCTCCTTGTATGAAAGATGATAAATCATAGAGCTGGAAGAGACTGCAGGAGGTCATCAAGTCCAGCCCCCTGCCCAAGGCAGGACCAATCCCAACTAAATCAACCCAGCCAGGGCTTTGTCAGGCCGAGACTTAAAAACCTCTAGGGATGGAGATTCCGCCACCTCCCTAGGTAACCCATTCCAGTTCTTCACCACCCTCCTAGTGAAATAGTTTTTCCTAATGTCCAACCTAGACCTCTCCCACTGTAACTTGAGATCATTGCTCCTTGTTCTGCCATCCATCACTGCTGTGAACAACCTCCCTCCATCATCTTTGGAATCTCCCTTCAGGAAGTTGAAGGCTGCTATCAAATCCCCCCTCACTCTTCTCTTCTGCAGACTAAACAAACTCAAATCCCTCAGTCTCTCCTCATAGGTCATGTGCTCCAGCCCCCTAATCATTTTGGTCACCCTCTGCTGGACTCTCTCCAATGCATCCACATCCTTTCTATAGTGGGGCCCAGAACTGGTCACAATACTCTAGGTGTGGCCTCATCAGAGCCGAATACAGGGGAATAATCACTTCTCTAGATCTGCTGGCAATGCTCCTCCTAATGCACCCTAATATGCCATTAGCTACAAGGACACACTATTGACTCATATCCAGCTTTTCATCCACTGTAATCCCCAGGACCTTTTCTGCAGAACTGCTACTTAGCCAGTCAGCCCACATCTTGAAACAATGCTTGGGATTCTTCCGTCCCAAGTGCAGGTCTCTACACTTGTCCTTGCTGAACCTCATCAGATTTCTTTTGGCTCAATCCTTTAATCTGTCCAGGTCACTCTGGACCCTATCCCTTCCTTCCAGAGTATCTACCTCTTCCCCTAGCTTAGTGTCATCTGCAAACTTGGTGATGATGTAATCCATCCCTTCATCCAGGTCATTAATAAAAATGTTATTAATGGTCGGAACATTTCCAGACTCTCTTTAGCGCCAACCGCATGGTCCAAGACTCAGCAATCCATCGTATTCCACAACTGCCAGAGAAAATAGACCTGGATGAGATTCCTACTCTAGAGGAGACTGTCAAGGCCATTAAACAGCTGAAAGCAAGGCAGCAGGAGTCGATGGAATTCCACCAGAGGTTTGGAAGCATGGGGGCCCAGCGCTGCACGCCAAACTCCACCAGCTCTTTGTCTGTTGCTGGGAACAAGGCAAACTACCACAGGACCTCCGTGACTCAGTCATCATCACTCTGTATAAAAACAAGGGGGTAAGTCAGACTGTTCCAACTACCGTGGGATAACTCTGCTCTCTGTCGTGAGAAAAATTCTTGCAAGAGTACTTCTTAACAGATTGGTGCCCACCACTGTAGAAGAACTCCTTCCAGAGAGCCAGTGTGGCTTCAGAGCTAATAGGAGCACCATCGATATGGTATTCGTTCTTAGACAGCTACAAGAGAAATGTAGGGAACAGAACAAGGGATTGTACGTGACTTTTGTCGACCTTACGAAAGCGTTCGACACTGTGAGCAGAAAAAGTCTGTGGCTAATCATGGAGCAACTAGGGTGTCCCCCAAAGTTCCTCAACATGATCATCCAGCTACATGAAGACCAGCGTGGCCAAGTCAGACATGGCACTGACCTCTCAGAGTCCTTCTCAATACGCAACAGTATAAAGCAAGGCTGCGTCCTCGCGCCGACTCTCTTCACAATCTTCTTCAGTATGATGCTCCAAAGAGCCGCAGTAGAACTTGATGATGAAGACGGTGTCTATATCCGATACCGTACTGATGGCAGTCTGTTCAACCTGAGGCAACTAAAGGCCCATACTAAGACAGTGCGGCAACTCATCCGAGAATTACTCTTCGCTGAAGATGCTGCCCTTGTTTCTCACAAGGTGACAGCGCTGCAGCGCATAACATCCTGCTTTGCAGAGGCTGCCGCCGAACTTTTTGGACTAGAAGTCAGCTTGAAGAAAACAGAAGTTCTCTATCAGCCCGCACCCTCGGGAAGATTACTGCCCTCCCTGCATCACCATTGGCGAGTCAGAGCTGAAGACAGTTCATCAGTTCAGCTACTTGGGGTGTATCATCTCCTCGGATGCCGAGGTTGATAAAGAGATTGATAACAGACTGGCAAAGGCAAACTGTGCATTCGGTAGGCTGTATAAAAGAGTCTGGAACAACAAGCATTTGAAGAAAGGTACGAAGATTGGTGTGTACAGAGCCGTTGTACTGAGTACCCTCTTGTACGGTTCCGAGTCGTGGTCACCTACCGCATCATCTGCGCCTCCTTGAGTGCTTCCATCAACGCTGCCTCCACACCATCCTTAACATCCACTGGAATGACTTCATCACCAACACTGAAGTCCTCGAACAGGCGGAGGTTACTAGCATCGAGGCCATCCTATTGAAGACACAGCTGCGTTGGGCAGGGCACATCTCCAGGATGGAGGATCATCGCCTGCCCAAGATTGTGCTGTATGGTGAACTCGCCACTGGCCACCGCGACAGAGGAGCACCGAAGAAGAGGTACAAGGACACTCTGAAGAAATCCCTTGGCGTCTGTCATATTGACCACCGCCATTGGTCTGCTTTAGCCTCGGAACGAGAGGCCTGGAGACGCATCATTCACCAGGCTGTCTCCTCCTTCAAGAATACACGTAGGGCTGGTCTTGAGGACAAAAGGACATTGAGGAAGAATCGTGACACCGCAGCACTAAACTCAGAACAGAATTTCCCTTGCTGCCACTGTGGCCGAATCTGCCTGTCCCGCATTGGACTCGTCAGTCACCAGCGAGCTTGCATCAGACGTGGACAAACCCCTTCCTAAATCTTCGTTCGCGAAGTTAAGCCATGATACTCCCTTAACTTGCTGGCAAGAATATTGTGGGAGACCATATCAAAAGCTTTGCTAAAGTCAAGGTATATTACATCCACTGACTTTCCCATATCCACAGAGCCAGTTACGTCATCATAGAAGCTAATCAGATTGGTCAGGCATGACTTGCCCTTCGTGAATCCATGTTGATTATTCCTGATCACTTTCCCCTTATCCAAGTGTCTCAAAATGGTTTCCTTAAGGATCATGATTTTATGATTTTTCCAGGGACAGAGGTAAGGCTGACTGGACTGTAGTTCCCTGGATTGTCCTTCTTCCCTTTTTAAAAGATGGGCACTACATTTGCCTTTTTCCAATCATCCGGGATCTCTCCCAATCTCCACGAGTTTTCAAAGATAATGGCTAAAGGCTCTGCAATGACATTTGCCAACTCCCTTAGTATCCTCAGATGCATTAAATCCGGACCCATGGATTTGTGTATGTTTAGCTTTTCTAAATAGTTTCTAACTTGTTCTTTCCCCACCATAAAGATATATATTGTTTACTAGAAGACTTACCTGATGTTGCCCAGTTCCTTCAGGGTAGAGGGCTAGTGCTGCGGGGGATGCAGGAGTCAGGGCAGGACCTTGGAAATATGGGGGCTTGTGAAGGGGCGATCCCTACAAAATGTCCGGTCCCCCTTTCCCTTTTTCCCCCGAACCCCTAACCCGTCCTTTCCGGTCAAGTAACTTGTAAGGCTTATGGTCCGTATGTTCACCCCGGGGCAGGGTGTGAGGGGGGCCTGGGCCCACCCTCTCTCCAGGCCCCAGCCCAGGGCCCTAAGCTGGGGGATGTCCACTCTCCCCCACCTGGCTGATGGGCTAAGTGCCTCAACTCATCAGCCCACAGGCGAGCCTCTCCTTACGCCGGCCCTAGGCTGCTTCCTCACCCCTGCTTACCAGGTCACTCCTTCGGCCCCTTCTCCTCGGCCCAGTGACCCTTCACCCATCTGTCCTCTGTTCCCCCCTTGGTCAGGTTGGCCCGCCCTCTTTTGTAGCCCACCCACCATCCCCCTCACCAGTCCTCCTGCACCTGCACCAGCGTCTGCCGTGTTTGCTCCTCCCCTTCCTTCTCAGGCCTCCCCCGACCCGCTCTCCAGTGTGCCTGTGCCGGCGTTTCTCGGGTTCTCTCCCGAGATTCCGGCGCTAGTGCCCTCCCTGCTGGGCGTTCTTCCCCCACCCCCCCAGGTCTCTCCTGACCTGCCTCTTACTGCACATGGCCTGCGTTCCTGGGGTTCGCTCCAGGGGCGCCTGCGCTAGCGTCCGTCGCCCTGCTGTCCACCCAGCATGTTCCAGCCGCCGCCGCTGCTTCCTCTGCCAGAGGGGAGGTCGGCCAGTTGCCACCCGCTTCCGCGGACCGGTTTGGGGCCATGCGGGATTTCCTCACCCCGTTACAGGGCTCAAGGCAGGAGGCACTGGAGGTATGTTGGGGGTGCCGGGCTCAGAGCAGGGGGGGTTCAGGAATCAGGGGGTTGGGAGGAGGGGAAGTTCAAGGAAGGAGATGAGGGTTGCTGCCTGTGTCTCCCTGGGGTGCCCAGGCTGCCCCAGAGGGAGAGGGCCACACACCCCACATGCTTGTCCTCTGGGTGGGGGGCAACACACCCTGCTTGCTGGCTTCTCCCCAGGGGCCAGAGGGCAAGGGGCACAGGTTGGCCTGACCCAGAGGGCAAGGCAGGGCTATACAGGCTAGCCAAGATGGCACTCCCCAGGCTTGATCTGGGGGCTGAAGAGGGAGAGCTGTGCAGACTGGCCATGGGGTGGGCACTATGGATGCCCTGACAGTGCTGGGGGTGGACTGTTGTTCCTCAGTGGGAGGGGGGACCGGTGCTGCACTGCATGGCCTCAGTGATGCTCCGGGGGTCATGGGAAAGACTGGCAGGGCTTTGCCCCCACCCCATCTGGCAATGTGACTGAGGGCTGAGGAATGAGGTTTGGGGCAAGGGAAGCCACTTACCTGGGCCAGTGGCTTGCAAGATAGGAAGTCCAGGCCCCAGCTGGTCACTGTCTTCCTTGTGCAGCTGCATCCCTGGGGTCAATCTGCAATATAGCTGTCCCCCTTTGCTTGTTGCCCTCAATGGTCACTCTGCAGTATAGCTGTCCCTCCAATCAGCCCCGTTCCTCTCCAGGTTCTGGAAAACAGCCAGATTGCAGGCACATCCTGTTTTCTTGGCACACCCAAACCCCAGCCTTGCTTTAAGTTTGGATCAGAGCTGGTCCTAGCTCTTACTGTTCAGGTAGAGTTCTTGAACAAATAGACTGTCAGACAGATGGACTGACTCACAGACAGATGCACAAATCTCTAAAATATATAGAGAGATAACATAAGTAGTTTGGAACAAACAATTACACAGTCTGTAACTTTACAGACAATATTATTTTTTTCTATTTCTTTTTTCTGCATTTTTTCCTTTGCTATATTCAAAATATCATCATTTAATACAAAACACCAAATATGACAAAAATCTTAATATTGGTATTTAAAAATCCCTGTATAATATATTGATTATATACTTGTATCGGGGTGGGGAACCTCCAGCCAGAGGGCTGGCTCCCTGCTTAATTTGATCCAGCCTGTGGCAAGTCTCCATGCTGGAAGTCCATGCCCCCACACAGGGCTGAAACATGAGTGCCCATGCTCAGAGCCCATTTCCATTACAGGCAGGGCTGTATTAAGAAAGGAGATGTACGGACTACAGTTCAGAGCCCCAGGCTCAGGGAGAGCCCCACAAAAAGATCTCCAGGCTGCCTAAAGTGCAGAGCTTTTTGTGAGGATCCCTTAGCTTGAGGCTTTGCGCTGGAGGCTCTAAACCCCTACTTTTTTCTGCTCCATGCACTGCCATTCCCCCTGCTGGGTTGGAGCAACATCTCTGGGTGTGCTGAAGGAAGCTCCAGGCCAGCACTGAGCCAGCTGCTTCTCCCCACCAAAAGGGAGCTGCTTCAGGTAAGTGTTCTGCACCCCAACCTCCTGCCCCAGCCCTGACTGAGCATCCCCAGCAGCCTAACTCCCCAGACTCTGCACTGCCATCCCAATCTACTGTCCTGAGTCCCCTCCCATACTCCAAACTCCTGGGACCTCGCCTGGAGCCCCCTCCTGTACACCAAATACCTCATTCCCAGTCCTACCGCATAGCTTGCCCTCTGAATTGGAGTCCTCACCCTTATCCCACATCCGTCTTGCTGCTTCAACTTGCAGCCCCTCCCGCACTCTGAACCCTTCATTTTTTACCCTTTCTGGGTCCCTAAAAGAGTCAATAAGGTAAGTTGAGTGAAGTTTTCTCTCTCTCTCTCTCTCTTTTTTTCTCGTGTGTGGCCCACAACTTAATTTTCTGTGGGTCAATTGCCCCTGACAGAGAAACTGTTTCTCACCCTGGACTTATATGAAATGGCCAAGAAACTGGCTAAGTACTACATTTTGTGGAAATAGTGGTGCAAGATTTAAATGGCACCCACCTAATAGACGGCCATCAAATGCTAATTTTGCAACTTCAGTGGAAGTTCTTTGCACAGAGCAAAAAGTGGCAAGATTGGGCCCCATATCTGTGACATCTGTGCACAAATCCAGTACTTTGGTCACAAATAAATGCTGTTCTAGAAGTCCACCCAGGGTATGTCTACACTACAGAGGGTTTTTTTCAGAAAAACAGACGTTTTTCTGAAAAAACTTGAGTTACGTCCACGCTGCAATCACATTCTTTCAAAAGAAAATCGAAAGAACAGAGGGTTGTTTCCAATATTGGTAATCCTCATTCCATGAGAAAGAAGCCGTTTTCTGAAAGAGCTGTTTCGGAAAAAGGCGTGTGTGGACCGTGAAGAGGGAGTTCTTTCAGAAGAAGAGGAAAGAGGAAAAAGCACAGGTGCCCTGGTGGCCACTCCATCCATAGTAATCACAGCTTAAATGCGAGATAGTGTCCATTCAGTGTGGACGCTATCTTTCAAAAAAAGCAGATCGCTTTTTTGATGCGCTTTGGCAGTCTGGACGCTCTCATTCAGAAGAAGTTTTTTCGGGAGATTTCTTCCGGAAAAGCTTCTTCCGAAAGAAGCTTGCAGTCTAGACATAGCCCATTCTCATGCATGGCACTGATGGCAGTTTCAAATAAAACATTTCAAAACTGATTTTGTAACTTAAAAAAACATACTTAAGTAATTTCCATTTCCTTTACCCTTTAACTGAATTCACTGTACTTTACAGCTTTAAAGCTAAGATCTAAGGTTCAGATCAACTCTTTAATTCTGATTGTGGCTTTGGGTACTTCCTGATATTTATGAGAGGTGCTCCAGCCTGCAGCTGGGCTTTGAGCGAAACAAAACAAAACAACCCCTTCCCCTCCCACACACAAAAGAACTTACTTGATTGTGAATAAAGTTTTAAAAAAAGTTAAATTAAGGCATTTTAAAATCCTACACTAAATGGCATAACCTAATCTCTCTGTACAATGCTGGAATATTCAAGAAATCAGTAGTCAGATGTAACCAGGTTGCCAATGAGCAGCAATCAACCTATGTCACCATATCTAAAGTCTAAACTACTAATTAGTTTCTCTCTTCTGATGTATGTCCAGTTTCTTTTTGGAATAACCTGTTGTTTTCTATGCTATGTCCTGTATGATTCTAGAATAAAAAGGCTACCAGACTATTTGTTGTTTTTTATGTTAAAATATAATCAGGGCTTCTGGTTTTCTGGGTGTATTAATTTTATTTTTCATGTTTTATTTGTAGTATTATGAGTTCCATGCAGATGTCCAAAAATCAAGATTTTGCAGGGCTTTCTCTTTGTACATACTGTCATGAATAATACAAGTTCTATACATTATTCATTACAGCAATATATACTATAACGAATAGTCTCCTTTTCATGTTCAAACAGCACTATGTTTAAAGAACACTAAGGAAACCTTTAGAGCACACCAGCGGGGTCTAAATCAGGGGTGGGGAACCTGAAACGCAGGAGCTGGATGCAGAGCCTGGCTTGCCTGGATCTGGCCCCTGAGGTTCAGGGCTCCAGCATCCACACCATACTACAACAGGGTGGAGCACACAAAATCTACTAGCCTGGGACTCCTAGGCTCTAGGCTCTGGTGTGCAAGGTGAATGTGGGGAGTGTCTTTCTCCGTCAGTGTCAGAGAACATGTGAGTGGTGGTTTGGGATTTATTGTTTGTTTGTTTCTTTGTGTTTTGCTTCTCACTTGTGTGTGGCCCCCTACTGATTTTTCTGCGGATCAGCAATCCCCACCCAAAAAAGCTTCTCTACCCCTGATCTAAACGAACAATTAATGCACAACATGCTTTAGAAATCACACTCCCAATAATCTGCATTACTGCTCCATATAGATAAGCCCTTAAATACAAGTAACTATTTCCTATAGTTTTCTGGTATTTACAGGATAAACACCAATTTATTTTATTCGGGGGAAGAGAGGGCGTATTTTATCTCAGATTATCAGTTAAAACGAGAATCAGAAGTTTTAGATAAAATGCACACTGCTGTAAATATACCTCTAAATTTTTGTTATGTGTCATTTTGCATTGCTAACAAACATTTTGTAGACAAGAAAAGATAGAAACACACTTTGGGGACTGCAAACCCATGTACTGTATATGCTTATTTTAAAATTTCACTGAAGTACAAACTTCTCGTAGTTTTGTTTCTGTCTTTTCAAAAGTGGGAAAACATTTATAACAAACAAAAGAAGTACTTCTTCACACAATGCACACTCAATCTGTGGAGCTCCCTGCTAGAGGATGTTGTGAAGGACAGGTCTTTAACAGGGTACAAAAAAAAGCTAGATAAATTCATGGGCTATGTCTATACTGCCCCCGTTTTGCACAAAAAATATGCAAATGAGGCAAAGCATGGACTATAGCCATGCCTCATTTGCATTATTAATGAGGCTCCATTTTTGTGCAAGAGGCTTTTGTGCAAAGAGGAGTTGTCTACACGGCTGGTTTTTGCGCAAAAACCCCTCTTGTGCAAGAGCCGTTCTTCCTGAAAAAAATGCAGAATGGCTCTTGTGCAAGAGGGGGTTTTTGCACAAAAGCCTCTTGCACAAAAACAGAGCCTAATTAATTATGCGAATGAGGCATGGTGATATTCCACGCTTTGCCTCATTTGCATATTTTTTGTGCAAAACGGACTCAGTATAGACATACCCATGGAGTTTAAGTCCATTAATGGCCATTAGCCAGGATGGGTAGGAATGGTGTCCCTAGCCTCTGTTTGTCAGAATGGGCGACAGGGGTGGGATTGCTTGATGATTATTTGTTCTGTTCATTTTCTACTGGGACACCTGGCATTGGCCACTGTCAGAAGACAGAATACTTCACTAGATGGACCTTTGGTTTGACCCAGCATGGCCATTCATATGCTCTTATGTTCTTAACTGAGGGGGAGCCTCATCAGTTCACTCTTCTTTCCTACTTCAACCACGATCTGGACATAGGGAATAGGCCAATGAGCACTGATAGAAAATTAGTTTGGAAATGGACAGAAATGAGCAGAAATAACTGGCAAGTTATTATAGCATTAGAAGCACAGGTGGAAATGTGGTGGTCCACACATTGTCAGACAAGAATGGAACTAGGGCAGTGTTTTCCAACCCTCTGGTCCAGGGACTCTAGGGGGGAATCACTCCTTAGAAGTGGGTATGGATAGGCAGAGGCTATGTCAGTACCAAGCTGTGGGTGTGCAACAACACGGGCAAGAGCAGCAGTAGCCCCTCCTGCAGCAACTCCTATATATCCAGGAAGTTCCATTCACCAGAAACCAACCAATGGAATTGTCTGGGGGTGGGAGCAGCATATGAAGGCTCACAGCTATTCAAACAAAGCCCTGCACCTGTTTTTCTTAGCAATGTAGGAGTGGGGGCAGGCAAGGAATCTGCCTGAGGCTCCCCTCTACTTTGTACAGGTCTGTTCCACGCTCTGTCCCCATCCCACCCACAGAGGTGGCTTCTTGTACGTGCTGCAGGATAGCCGCATGGCATGCTGGGAACTGTAGTCCTTTTTTGTCTCCTCCATTTCCCTCTCTGTGTTATGCAGTGTGGACGGATGGGGGTGGGATTACATCTCCCAGGGGTGCTGGCCAGGCATTTGTAGCAGGTGCCTTTCTCTATCAGCTCTGATTGACCCTTGTGGTTGGCAGCTGGAAGAGGGGGCAGCTGCCACTTGAGTCTGGCTAGAGATGCTGAGGGCTGCCAGGGATCGGTGTCTGGGAGCTCGCTGGGGGCTGCAGATGGAGCCATCAGGAGAAGGTGGAGGGTGCAGGGCCCAGCCCAGCCCCACTTCTGGCCTCGCTCCTGGGGGAATCAGACACAGCCTTCCTTAGGCCAGCTGGAGCATGGGGGAGGGAGGCTGGGGTAATGCACTGCCCAAGCCTTCTCCACCCCAGCCTGTCCAGAATCGGTCCCATTGTGGGGGATATATTAACACCCTTTGCGCGCATGTACGCACGCGTGTGCACACACACACACACACACACACCATGTATGGGCCTGCATTCTGATTCATTATTTCAAAAATAATTTACTTTTTCTCCCCACCAAATATGTTAATTCAACGCATACATTCCTAAAATTAATCCTTAAAAAACAACAATGGTCCTATAGCACCTTAGAGATTAACCAAAATATATAGAGAGAGTATATAGTTTCATGGGCACAACCCATTTCTTCAGATGCCATTCTTCAGATATCATCTGAAGAAGTGGGTTGTTGTGCTGATGAAAGCTCATGATACTCTCTATATTTTTTTGGTTAGTCTTTAAGGTGCTACAGGGTCATTGTTGGTTTTTTTTTTACGTTTTTTTAGTTACAGACTAACATGGCTACCACTCTGAGACTTACAAACATTCCTAGATAAACCCATGTCAGTTCATCTTTCCACAAGTACCTTTATAATAAATTGGATTTAAGTTTGAAATTTAAGAGTATACAATTAAGAAGCAAGGCTGTTAACTCCTAACTTATCTCAGACAAGAGTCACTCTTGAAGCTTGGCCTTTCGCTCTTTCCTTTCATTTTAATAAAGCTATAAAAGGAAGTATGAAAATGCTATGAACCAGATTTCAAAGGAGCGCAAAGTCAGATTTTCAAGCATGCAGCACTTATACCAGGGGCCAAAATTTCTATCACATTCCTTTGTGACATTTATGGTCAGATGTTCAAAAGTGCTCAGGACCAACTTTTCTTTTTTCTTTTTCTTTTTTAATAGGGCACTAGTTGTGGGTGCTGAGCTCTTTTGAAAATTGGGCCATATATATGTCTGCATCATTACAGTTTACAACACTCTTGATAAGTGAGATTATTTCTTGGATACATTGGAATGTCTTTTTTTGGGGGGGTGTTCATCTGTACAGCAGTAACGTTATTCTGAAATAACTTTATTCTGAAATAACATAGTCCTTGTCTACACAGCAAGGAGCTACTTCGATATAATGTCGAAATAATGTCAAGCTGGAGGACTTCTTATTCCAACTCCTGTAACCTCCATTTTATGAGTAAGGGAAGTAGGAGGAAGAATGCTCTTCTTCAGACTTCCTGCTATGTAGACAGCGCCAAAAACTGAAATAAGCTAGTTCGACTTAAGCTACGCAATTGACATTGCTGAGGTTGTGAGGCTTATTTCGGCTTTAGCCATGCTGTGTAGACCTGTACTTCCAAAGCTACAGTGCACAGAATCATTGAAGTATGGACTTTGGAATGCTTGGATAGATGCCTTTAAAAGAATTTGAAGGTAAAACATTCAGATTTTTCCAATGGTAGTTTGCAGTACACTTGAACATAAAGCTAGTGAAATGTGTGTTCACTGTCTGTATTCATATCACACCATTCTGTATCCCAATGTGCTGCTAACAATACAATTTAACAGCTGTCTGCTAGTGCAATTCCTGACTTTTGACTCCCCAGGCATCTTTTTCCTGTTTAGACTTGAATATCAAATGGGCTTTTGGAAAATTCCCTGATTTTCTTTTGTTCTGTTTTCTTTGTTCTGTTTCCATGCAGTCTTTTCCCCTTTGGAGATGACATGTATGGGAAATGGCTTATTGTAGCAACAGGAGACAGAAGGCAAAAACAATTGCATCATGGGAAAAAACAAACATCAAAGCAAAGTGCAAGCCAAGTAGCTGTGAAATGACTATTTCATATGATATTTTGCTGTGTTTAAGTACTAAAGCTGGATTTTTGACAACATACCAAAATTAGAACCTCCCCAAAGCTGCCATTTTCAAAATGTCATTTTCCTCTTCATTTCTACACAAAACTAGCTGGAACTAAACATTTGCAGCACCTGTGGGGGTTGGTACAATGCCGTTCACACATTTCCTATGATTGTTTCATGAAAATTCATTATGTATATCTTTAGAATTGTAACTTTAGCTGGGCCTCAATCAGTAAAACACCAGCCATCTGAGCACATCAGAAAGATGGTCAAAAACAAATTGCCATGTATCTCTCATTACATGCTAATTATCTTGTCTTCCAAGTCAAACCAGTTGAGTAAGAACTAGGAGGCTGATTTACTGATGCTTGTTTATTTATTTGCTCAAAATGGATTGCCATAGGAAAGCAATAGAAATGTTGCAGGAACTTTTAACATATTTCAATTAAAATTAATTAGGTTCTGCCATGAAATGTGAGGAATTTGGATTTAAAAAAAGCTTACAATTATTATGGAAAATGTCTGTTTATTTATGCACTTTTTTAAAGTCTCTCTCATCACAAACTTTTGTTTTCTTCCCCAGTTCATGTCACTTAAGTGGCTGTGAACTGATCTTTATATTCTTTCTTTTTACCATTTAAACAGTGCTGATCAAAGCCAATCTCCATGTCATGTTTCTGCATCTTTAACCCTCTAACCATCTGTTGAGTTTTGCATGCAACTAAGTAACAAAATGACTCATTGTGGGGTAAAGAGTCTATCTATAGTAAGGAGTAATTAATGCTCTTAAAAAGCAGTGAACGTGCCTAGCCTAAGCACATGTGCTGAATTAAATATTTATCCAGTTTAAGATGAGATTAATAAAAACTACACATTGACAGTACTGTAATTTTCTCTGTGCGGTGACACTTCTTCTTAGACTTGACATTTTGAGTGCCTTCCCTTTTAATTTATAAATGAGAATTTGGTTTCCTAAGTGGGCTGCTCTCCTGTGCTCAATTATAAATAATCAACAATTGAATTTGGAGACTAGTCACAGTCTAAACCAAGCAAATGGAGAAATCAGTGAATAGTGTTTATACAGCATATACCCATTACAGCTTGGAATAAGAGAGAGCAAAGGCTAGTAGAAAAGGGGACCTAGCCTTGTACACATTGAAGTCAACTACAAGATTTTAAACAGGAAGAGTGCCATGGCCTTATCCAGTTACAGTTTGTGGGCTGATTTTATTTAAGGCTTCATCTGAATGGGCAGTTGAGTAAATTGTATAGTCTTCAGTTTCTATCCACAAGGAATGGAGAAAAGATGGGCACAATCATGGCTCTTCTGCAGGAATGCTTCCTTCCTAGTCATGAGATTTATTAGCTCTGCTAGCTTCAATGGTCATGTTTACATTATGAGATAAGGTTGAATCTAATATGGTCGATTCCCTACCACCCAATTTTGTGAAGTCGAAGGTCTGTGTCCTCACTGTGGGGAAGAATCAAATGTTGTCTGAAGTAGTGCATTCCCATTAGGGAGACTTCCATTGACTCACAGAGTGGGGTGCCAAGAGCAGCTTTGCATTCTGGGATATGCTCATGGTGTCCACTGGGTCCAAAACTCTTCAGCTGGAGGTCAGAGGCTTATGCCATTAGAGTCCCAGAATGCACTTTTCTGCTCCCTCCCCCCTTGTGTGACATTAGTGGGAGGCAGTCTGCTCATGCCTTTTCATGTCCTGGTTGCCCATGCAGATGTCATAGCAGTGCAAACATGGAGCCCGGTATGCACGAAAACATTGTCATGCTCATGTGTGTTGTGGTGCACCCCATGGCACTGCGCATCGAGAGCGTTTGCATGTTGTTCCACCAGGAAGAGGTCGAGGATGAAGCGTGGCATGGCAGGAGGCGCTGTTCCGGCAAGGTCTGCTTTTCGTGCTACCACACTCACCAGTCAATGCTCTGAACACAGTGCAATGCTGGTTGTGGAGCCATGAGACGAATTCAGACTTGTGGGACTGAATTGTCATGCAGGGATGGGACAATCAGCAATGGCTGCAGAGCTTCCACATGTACAAGGTCATGTTCCTGGAACAGTATGAATGGCTTTCCCCTGCCTTTAGGCTCCAGAACACCTGAATGAGAGTTGCTTTGACCATGGAGAAGCACATGGCAATAGCCCTAAGGAAGTTTGCCATGCCAGATAGCTACTATTCACTTGGGAATCAATTCGGGTTCTCAAAATCTACAGTTGGGGCTGTTGTCATAGAAGTAGCCAAAGCAATCAGTATCCTTCTTCTATGAAGGATTGTGACTTTGGGAAATGTGGAGACCATACTGAACAGCTTTGCTGTGATGGGCTTCCCTAACTGCAGCAGCACCATAGACGGAACTCACATCCCCATCTTGGTCCCCGAACACCTTGCCATGGAGAATATCAATCACAAGGGGTACTTCTCTATAGTGCTGCAGGCACTTGTAGATCACAAGGACCATTTCACCACCAACAACATGAGATGATGACTGGGAAATGTGCATGATACCTGAGTCTTCAGAAAGATGCATGCCAGAACTTTTTCCCCTAACCAGACAGAGTCAGAGAGGTGGACATGTCAAAAGTGATCCTGGGTGCCCCTTGCTCCTGTGGCTCATGAAGCCCTACAAAGGCAGCCTGGACCTGAACAAGGAGGAGATCAATAACAGGCTGAGCTGGGGCAGAATGCTAGTGGAATGTGCATTTGGACATTTAAAGGGCAGGTTCAGGAATCTCCTGACTAGGCCTCAGCGAACATAACATTCCCTTTGTGGTGGCAGCCTGTTGTGTGCTGCATAACCTGTGTGATCTGGCAGGCTGTGGGGATGAGGCAGAATGCTTAGCCAGAGAGTTTGAGCAGCTGGATACCTGGGTAATCAGGACAGCACAGCAAGGGGCAGTGTGAATCAGAGGGACTTGCAGTTTTATGCAAGGCCTCTTTTGAGCCTCTGCCATGTGGCTCTTCACAAGTTGCCCCTGTCTTCCCCATGTTTCCCATTAATCCCTCACCTCACCCCTGCAGTTCAAGCAATAAAGAGACTGCTGTTCAAAGAACATGAATGTTTATTAGGGGAAAAACAACAGGGAAGTGGAAGAACTGGGAACCAGAAGTGGGGAGGGAGGCTCAGGAATGGGAGTGGGACTGCCTTCTGCTTTCCTAGGGCCTGGAGGCTCCAGTTCCCCAGGAGTTCCCCCCATGTCCTGGGACCTCAGCAGCCCCTCGGGACTCTGAGGGTGGAAGCCATTGGACTGGTGGAGGAGGGACCATGGGTGTCAATGAGGTGGGTGGAGTTCTGGGAGGTGGGCCTCTCGAGGCAGGATGCCATGCGCTGCATAACAGCAGTCAGGGAGGCAAACTTGCTCTCATGCTGTCTCATGAGCTGATCCTTGTCGGCTCTCCTCTCCTACCACTTTACAATCCAGTCCTGCTGCTCTGCCTGGATCTCTGCTATGAAGCTATGCATGCAGTCCATTTGCTCCTGGAACATCTCACTCATGCATTTGCACCTGCAGATGTGAGCCAGCTAGGCAGATGCTGGAAGAGGTGGAGGACACATCAAGATGGTTGCTATCCCAGCTGCAAAGAAAAGTTAAAAGGGCAGACTTTACAGCACATACATTGTGTTAAGCCTACCCCTAATCTGTTAGGCTTTTTTATCTTTGAAAAAGAGTGTCTAGACTACAACCAGTACTTTCGAAAAAGCAAGCCACTTTTTTGAAAGAGAGCGCCCAGGCAGTCTGGATGCTCTCTTTCAAAAAAGCAGTTTGCATTACATAGTGCCTTTTTTCAAAAGCTCACTTTCGAAAAAAAGAGTTATTCCTCATAAAACGAGGTTTTCTGCAGTCGAAAAAACTGCTGTGTTCTTTCAATTTACTTTCAAAAGAACACAGCAGCAGTCTAGATGCAGGGGAAGTTTTTTCAAAAAAATACCACTTTTTTCAAAAAAACCCTGTAGTCTAGACACACCCTTAGTGTACGCCAAAGGTCTCTGTAAAGACAAAGGAGATGTGTTCCATGTGTAACCCTTCCTGTTTGCTAGCCTAGTGTGAGGTTATTCAGCATAGGGGAAGCCTTGTGACTTCTTACACCACTGTGGGAGGCTAGGCCTGAGGCTGCTTGGTGTGCTCTGCATTGTGTATTGTGTGTGTGTTTGTGTGCGTGCGCGTGCGCGCACGCACCTCAGACCAGACCCACTCAGACAAACCACCAGGAACAGGCTTTATTCTGTAAAAAAACATAAAACAGGATCACAGTTCAGCAGCCCCTCCTCTCAGCATGCAGCCTGTGTGCTGCTTCTAGCACAGTCCTTACTAAGACCCTGCTGGAGGCAGAGGGCACATCATACAACACAGACCCCTTACAACATGTTTCACCTCCAACGGTAACTAAACCCCACAATAACCAAGTCTAGGTTCTCCCTTTGTGTCACTTAAACTCCTCTCAGGGTGCTCTATAGCCCTTTCTGGTCCTACCTGTAAAAAACATAAAAGAGGATCACAGTTCAGCAGCCCCTTCTCTCAGCATGCAGCCTGTGTGCTGCTTCTAGCACAGTCCTTGCTGAGACCCTGTTGGGGACAGAGGGCACATCCTGGCAGGAACCAGGAAGTTCTCCCAACATGCTGCAGTTTGTAGTCCACAACTTGTAGTTCCCAGGGCTGCTGCTGAAGCACACTGGACCTTGGGCTACACCTGCAAGGTCAAATGTTTGCTTTAAAGAAGGCACTTTACAGCAGGTGCCCAGACATCTCAGGGAAACATTGGGACACACTTGGGCTGGAGGCAGGCAGGCATGGTAAGGGGTGACAGAAGGTGGCTTCCTACTATATCCAGCACATGCAACTTCCTGGGACAATGCTACTTTTCCAGCCAGGGCAGCAGCCTGCAGGCGGGTGCAGTAAGAGGGGGAAGGGCTGGGTCAGCTTGCTGTTGTGTCTGGCACACGCTAGATCCATCATATAGTTTCCTGGGGACACTGGTTCCTTTCCTGGTGGGAGGATGTGTGTCCGGCACACATGGCCTCCTGGGGAGAGTGCTAACAGATTCCTCTCCATACAGGTTGCCATGTGAGATATCAATCTTCTCCGAATCACACTGAGTGATCAGGAGTGGATGCTAACCGAATGTGGCCATACACCTGCACGTTATCATGGAACCACAAAGCAGTGCAGCATGCCAGACCACTTCCTGATAACTTGGCATGGGAAGGAGTCCTACCATGGAGGATAGCATAAGGCTCGCCTCCCCAAAAACCTTTTGAGAAGGATCAAAGAGTTCCTATATGAGAGCTTCATCTGTAGACACATGAACAAACTGTTCCAGGCCCCATGCATTATGTAGGCACAGAGTGCACCCCACCTCACACCCCATTGTCTTAACCTACTTGTAATTAGACAAAATCTGTGAACTCACCAGAAGTGCCCTTCCCAAGGTTAGTGCTGTACTGGGAGACATCTTGGGGGGAGGGGAGGTCTGGCTCCAGCGACACGATCAGCTCCTGGCTAGTGGGGGCTCAGCAGCTGGCTACTTTCCTTTTCCACCTTTTTCTGCCCCTCCACCATCACAGTGTCTTTTAGGCTGATTCCAGGCATGTCTAGCCTGGACTACATGACCATGCTGGGGATGCTGGCCAAACCACCCCCCAAAATGGCATCCAACTGGTCATAGAAGTGGCATGTGTGAGGTGCTGCACCAAACCATCCTCTCTTGTCCTTCGCCCTGTGGTAGGACTGGCAGAGCTCCTTGATCTTCATTTGACACTGCTACATGTCCCTGGATTATCCTTTAGCCCCCATGTAGCTTGTGATCTTGCTGTATATTTGTCATTTCTCCCTCTAGTTCTGAGCTCATTGAGGATGACTTCATCCCCCCACACCTTGATAAGGTCCAAGATCTCCTGGACACTCAATGCAGTCACTCTTCTGCACTCCTGGGAACTGGAGCCCCTGGGAGCAGAAGTCCTTGAAGTCATTGCACCATTGTTGGGATTACTCACTATCATCTCCAAATGAGCCGTGGTGTGTTTCTCGCTCAGGAATGGGCTCACAACACTGGCCACATGGGACACACTCTTCTACTGTTCCCTGAGGCTTTTTGAGCTCAGCGGGAGAGCAGCAGAGGCACAAGTTTTGGCCAGAGCCATCAGAGTGGGAAGCTGCGGGAGGCCTCCTGAAGGTCAATAGCATTGACTTTCTGGAAACACGGCATCTCCGTTAGCGTAAATTTGAT
The DNA here is from genome assembly GCA_019425775.1 of Rafetus swinhoei. Taxonomy (NCBI): domain Eukaryota; kingdom Metazoa; phylum Chordata; order Testudines; family Trionychidae; genus Rafetus; species Rafetus swinhoei. Next base: position 23,551,662 of record CM033425.1, on the reverse strand, counting down.
TGTGCGAAGTTGGGAATAGTGTTACTCCTCATGAAAAGCAAGAGTACTGAAGTCAACTTCCGAAACCCTTAAGGTCGACAATAGGCTTGGTAGTGTAGATGCATAACTTAGAAAATTGACCTTATGTGGCTAAAGTTGATCTGAACTTCTAGAGGGGCCAGTGTCTACAATAGAGTGCATACTTTTGGGGTAGATGAGAGGCTGTGGATTGGCCACTGAATTGGGTTTTGTACTAGAAATAGAAGTTAACATGAGTATATATCTAATCTACTAGAGAACATATAGTATCTATGGGTACGTCTAGACTACAGGCTTTTGTCGACAGAGGCTTTGTCAACAGATACTGTCGACAAAGCTTCTGTCGACAAAGAGCGTCCAGACTACATCCAGTTCTGTCAACAAAGCAAGCCACTTTGTTGACATGAGAGTGTAGATGCAAAGGACAATGTAGATGCAATAACGCCTTCTGTCGACAGAACTCTGTCAACAAAAGGCGTTATTCCTTGTAGAATGAGGTTTACTGCCATCAACAAAACTGCCGAGTTCTGTCGACGTGATGTCGACGTGATGTCGACAGAACTCGGCGGTAGTGTAGATGCAGGTATAGTTTTGTTGACAAAAGTCCACTTTTGTCGACAAAACCCTGTAGTCTAGACACACCTTATGATGCAAGGACTGCTTCCCATGTTCTTAGTTTGAATTGTGCTAATATTTCATAAAATTGTGGCCTGTTTTTCTTTTCCAACAGCTTCTATGTTTGTTCTCATTTGAGCATTCCTGTGACAAGAAACATGAATTACAGTATTGTTAAGAATGACTGACATATACTGTAAAAAAAGAAGAGCTATTTACACTTAGCTTTTGCACAAAATTTTCTGTATTTATTTAGAACTCAGGGTCAATGAGGTATAAATTTAAAGAATATCTTATTTTCCACTATGTTACAAATCAAATGCAGTTTTTACATAGGTATTAAACAATTGTGGTTTTGGGTAAGCAACAACACACGCAGATGACAGTGAATGAGAAAATCACTATAAAATGCACAATTGTTTTTGAGGTATGATTATACAGCACTTGGAGAATGGGAAGAGCACTTTCTAAGAGCATTGGGAATTGGATGTACAAATCCCATTAACAATAATTCAAATTGTATATCAAATTCCCTGCACATTGCTCTGAAAATACACGTCCTGTCCCCCACTTCTGTAATGCCCACACCTTGTTTATCTATACACCAACTATACTTCCTTTGTACAGAACTAGTAATTTTCATAAGTGTTTTCATATTGTAAAATGAGAATGAATTTTTATGTGTGTATGTCCACCCTCACCAAATAAAAACATACAGGATTTCATATATTTAGTACAGAAAATGTGTTTTTATCTCTGATAATTACACGCCCACATTCATTCTTCAGACCTAGTATGTCACATATGGGAGCAAGCAATTCTAGAGCGAAGAATTTCATTATGAATGTTAAAATTGAACTGCTTGATAAAATGTAATAATAGAATCAGGACCAGAAGGGACCACAAGAGTTCATCTAATCCAGACTCCCGTGCTCACAGCAAGACTAAATATTATCTAGACCTGGGGTCACCAACCCATCAATCGCGATCGACTGGTCGATCGGGAGGGCTCGACCAGTTGATCGTGAGGCGTTCAGGGCCCTCCCATTCCCCCCCTCCACTCCCAAGAAAAAGCACCCCCTGATGCTACTTCCAGCAACAATGGAGGTAGCACCGGCTTCCTGCAGGATGGGGGGCAGTCCCGCAGCTGCACATCCAGCTGTACATCACTTCTGGGGTTTCAGGAAGTGTGCAGGCTGCTCCCTCTCCCACAAACACTAGGCACAAAACCTGAAAGGCCAGGTCTGTGGCATGCCAGTAACTTCCTTCCCCCTGCTGTCTTCCTGGTATGGGGAGGTTAGAATCCCAGGAGGAGGCGCATGCCAGGGACTTTCTTTCCCCCTCTGCCTTCCCACGTGGGGGAGGTGGGGAAATCCTGGGAAGAGGCACATGCTAGGGACTTTCTTTCCCCTTGCTGCCTTCCTGTGGGGGGACAGGAATGTAGGAGCCCTGGGAGGAAGTGCGTGTGGGGGACTCCCTGTCCCCTGCCCCAGGACCCTGTCCCCTGCCCCAGCACCAATCGGCACCCTGTCCCCACTGGCACCCTGTCCCCTGCCCCAGCACCCACCAACACCCTGTCCCCTGCCCCAGCACCCTGCCCCAGAACCCTGTCCCTTGCCCCCACCAGTACAGTTGGGGCTACATTACTGAGGCTTGGCGGGGGTTAGAGGGGTTGTTTTTTTGCATCTCACTTGTGTAGCCCCGACTGACTTATCTGTGGGTCAGTGACCCCAGACTCAAAACAGGTTTCCCTCTCCTCTCATAAATAAAGACATCACTGAAACTTTTTGTGTTTGACATACTATTTTATTTAGAAACGAAGCCTGGCCAACAAGCAAGCCCCCATCTGGCTGCAGCATCATAGCACTTCCCTCCCCCCCAAATCTGAGCCTTTCATACACTGGAACCCCCTGTCCTGAGCTCATATCCCCAAACTCCTGCACCCCCACATCGTCAGTTTTCTGCCACAACATTCCTGTTCCATCCACACACTGCAAGTCTGTGTCCTGAGCTCATCATACTCCCAGCCTCCTGCCCTGAGCCCCTCACACAGCCCAACCCAAACTCCTGCACCCTCCTATCCACAATCCTGCAGCTTGCTCAGCACCCTAATCCTCCACCTGACCCCAACACTCCCCATCCTGGAGCCCCCCTCCCTGAGCCAGGGTTCCCCTTCTCCTCCTCCTCCTTCATCCAGATTCCCTCCCAGAGTTTACACCTCTCACCCCTTCCCACACCCAGATCCCTCATTAACACCCCAAAGCCCGCATCTCCCATCTCAACCCAGTGAGGGTATGGCTAGACTACAAGAGTTTTTCCACATTCTTCTGCTTTTTTTAGTGGAAGATCAAACAGGATCTTTCAGCAGCGCCTGTATTCCTTGTTCCACGAGGAATAAGGCGGCTTCCAAAAGAAGGGGTTTTTCTGACATTTGGCACAGTCTAGAAGGGCCAAATGTCGGAAAAACCTCTTCCCACAGAAGGATTGAAAAAAAGCGGCACTGTAGCCATAGCCTCAGAGTGTAAGCTGGGGATAGCAAGTGATGGCGAGGAGGGGAACAGAGAGGGTGGGGCCTCATGGAAGGGGTGGAGTCTTAGAGAAGGGATGGGGTAGATCTTGGCTTGTCCTAACATTTAAAAAGTCTTGGGTATAAAAAGGTTGGAGACCACTGATCTAGACCATCCCTGACAGGTGTTTGTCTAATCTGTTCTTGACAATTTCCAATGGTGGAGATTCCACAGTCTTCGTAGGCAGTTTATTCCAGAGCTTATTTATCCTGATAGTTAGACTGGACTTAAGGAAAAACTTCCTAACTCACCCTTTCTGCAATTCAAATTGATTGATTTTTGTCCTGCACTCAGAGGTTGAGAACAATTTTTCTCCCTTCTCCTTGTCACAATGTGCTCATTTGTAGCTGTTTAGATTTTACTTTATGATTGTTCTCCAGAGATTTTTTAAAATGTAGATTAATGTTCAAGACATATTAAGGGTCATATCATGTCCTTCTGTCCTGTCATAGCTTAGATTTCAGACTCTTCTTGCCAAAGTGGGAGGGAGTGGGGAGGAGAAAATCGACCATTTCTTGGGCACTGTCCTCTACTTCCAAAGGAGAGCGCTGTCCAAGAGTTAAGTGCAGCGGGGTCAGGAAGTGGGAGTAGAAGGGGAGATGCATCTACTGCCCTAGGTTTAAAAGTAAGGATGCCATTCCTCTAGCAACTTCTACTTGAGCTGTGCTAGGCTACATGTACACTGCACAGTTATTTTGGAATAAGTTATTACGGAATAGTTATTCAGAAATAGCTTATTTTGAAATAGCACATCTACACTGCAGGGAAGTCTCAAAATTAGTCTGAGGCAGGCTTCTCTAACGTAGACATGTTATCTCGATTTAGAGCCCTAGGAGGAATAATTTAGAATGGCCCTGGTGAGGGGCTATTTTGAAATAGCAGAAGTGGAGCATCTACACATGCCTTATCTTGAAATAGCTATTTCGGTATTATTCTTTGTAGATGAGATTTACAGAAGTCGGAATAAGCCGTCTATTATTTTGAAATTATTTCGAAATAATGGAATTGCTGTGTAGATGCTCACATAGTTATTTCGGAATACTGGCCATTATTCCGAAATAACTTTGTTGTGTAGACACACCCCTACAGGGCTAAAGATTGGTTCTAGGCACAATGACCCAGAATCTGTACTGCACCTTCCATCTGTGTTTCTAAGGGCTTGTCTAAAAAAAAAAAAAAATAGTGACATAATTAATATCAGTGTAACTCTTCTTTTTTTACCTTTTTTCTGGAAAATTGTCCACATAGAGTTATGCAGATATAATTATACATTTCCTGATGTACACAACTCCTAAGCCACATTTGTGTCTCCCAAATTTTCAGACTACTATAATTTTTCAGCCTTGCCCAGCACCTAAAGACTGCAGGGCTACTCAGAATACTGATAGCCAGGGTTCTCTGGCAATGCTCTCATGTCCAGGATGTCCTTTAATTGAAAGATGTTCAAAAGATGTTCAGAAGCAGCTCAGGAGGGATTGCCCAGGAAGCTGTTCTAGCTTCTTGACTAGCAGCTGCTTCAATCCAAAATCTACCTCAATGACTGTGTAATGTAATCCTAAAACAAAAGGGAAACTATGTAGGACTTTAAAGACTAACAAGATGGTTTAATAGGTGATGAGCTTTCGTGGGTCAGACCCACTTCCTCAGATCATATTCTGGAAGAGAGTTGGCATGACCATACATACCAAAGGAATACAATGAAAAAAGTGAACATATTATTAAACTGACAAATCAGATTTAGTACAGAAGGTGGGGTGAGGGCACATGACGACATAAATTATATTTCTGGATGAACAGGAATATGTGTTCTTGATCCTATAACTGACATGGTTAGGTCCAGTGATGGTGTCACCAGAGTAAATATATGGACAAAGTTAGCAACGGGGTTTGTTGCAAGGGAAAGTTCCATCTGCTCAAATCCCACTTTTTTCATTGTATTCTTTTGGTATATATGGTCAGGCCTCAACAAATAATGTAATCTACTCGCCCGTGGCAAGTAGATTACAACCCGGAAGAGCCGGCGCAGAGTGATCTGTGCATGCGCAGAACGATCTGTGCATGCGCAGAGCGCAGAACTGCGCAGCTGGCGAGCAGGGCTCGCCGCCGCTTGGCGAGCCCTGTATATGGTCATGCCAATTCTCACACTGAGTGATCAGGAGTGGATGCTAACTGAATGTGGCCATAAACCTGGACGTTATCATGGAACCACAAAGCAGTGCAGCATGCCAGACCTTTTGCTGATGGCTTGGCATGGGAAGGAGTCCTACCATGTAGGACAGCATAAGGCTCACCTCCCCAAAAACCTTTTGAGAAGGATCAAAGAGTTCCTATATGAAAGCTTCATCTGTAGACACATGAACAAACTGTTCCAGGCCCCATGCCCCATGAAATGTATGCCACCATGTGCCAACAGTGTCCTTCTGCTATGTATATTGGACAGACATCTCAGACTTCTCAGACACTTTGCCAAAGGATTCATGCCCACAAATCAGACATCAGACATCTTCATAAGGAAAAACCAGTTGCGTTTCATTTTAATCTACCTGGACATAGCCTTAACGACATTACTACATTCATCTTACTTCAAAGAGACTTTAACACCAGATTACAGAGGGAAACTTCAGAACTTTCTTTCATGCTTAAATTTGACACTTTACAAATGGGCCTTAACAAAGATGCTAATTACCTTAACCATTACAAAGATAGCTTCCCCACTTATCACCCCTGATTAGCCATTCATTGACTCATAAATAGCTATTCCCTCCTTCCCTCTCCCTCACCCACCTTCTGTACTAAATCTGATTTGTCAGTTTAATAATGTGTTCACTTTTTTCATTGTATTCCTTTGGTATATATGGTCATGCCCAGGGCTCGACAATGATTCAATCTACTCGCTCGTGGCAAGTAGATTTTAAGCTGGCGGGGCCACGCAGCGTGGTCAGTGCATGCGCAGTGCGGTCTGCGCATGCGCAGCGTGCACTTCCACGCGGCTGGCGAGCGGGGCTCGCCGCCGCTTGGCGAGCACTGGTCATGCCAATTCTCTTCCAGAATATGATCTGAGGAAGTGGGTCTGGCCCATGAAAGCTCATCACCTATTAAACCACCTTGTTAGTCTTTAAAGTGCTACATAGTTTTTCCTTTTGTTTTAGCAAGATCAGACTAACACGGCTACCTCTCTATTACTATTCAGAATGTAATCCTAGTTACAGTGGTGGTTTCGTAGATGTTAATGATCAGATCTGAGGAATAGTTCTTTGACTGGAGTGGCCCTGCAAGGGGGTTTATTTCTTGCTTCGTTGCTCCACCTTCTGGCATAATAATATAATGTTTATTTTCCAAAAATACAGATGGCAGGTGGCATCCTTTCAGTTCAAAAATTTTCCTGTTACACACACATATATCTATATCTCTAAATCATTACTCTAATATTTTACTTGACTCTTCTGTCATTGTATTTTATTGTCCCTGTCACAGGTTTAGTAGCATAGAAACCAAATTGTTCATGAATCCATACCTTCTGTGAAATAAAAATGTAGGGGGGGAATAACCCAAATTATTTCTTCATTTTCTTCTGAGAGATATGTGCTCTGAGTTTTGCCCTTTGATTTCAGCAAATGTTTTGCTGAGTTGCTCACAAAGATTAAAATTGCAGTTTAAAAATGCAAAGAACTGCCCAGTCACATGCTCGTATGTTATGTTCATTCAGATATGAAATGGGCAAAAGTGCCCCTAAACATAGTCCATCTTAAACTGCTCCCCCCCTCCCCTCCCCCCGACTGGATAACCACATCAGGTGGGTTCATCTCTACACAGTCAAAATCAAAGGTTAAATTTTGGAACATGGACTATTTGAACTTGAATGGACAATCCAAACAGTGGACAAGCTGAAACACGTATGGCAATTATCACCTGCGAGCACCAACGATTTAACATCAACATAGCTGCCCTGGCAGAAACGTGTAGACCAGAAGAAGGACAACTAAGAGAAGAAGGCTAAGAGGACACCTTTTTCTGGAAAGAAACCCCAAAAGAAGAAAACCGAATTCATGGAGTCGGATTTGCCATCAAGAATGAACTGACAATATCTGTTCAATATCTGTTCAATATCTTCATCAACGATTTAGATATTGGTATAGAAAGTACGCTTATTAAGTTTGCAGATGATACCAAGCTGGGAGGGGTTGCGACTAATCTGGAGGATAGGGTAATAATTCAAAATGACCTGGACAAATTGGAGAAATGGTCTGAGGTAAATAGGATGAAGTTTAATAAAGACAAATGCAAAGTGCTCCACTTAGGAAGGAACAATCAGTTTCATACATACAGAATGGGAAGCGACTGTCTGGGAAGGAGTATGGCAGAAAGGGATCTAGGGGTTATAGTGGACCACAAGTTGAATATGAGTCAGCAGTGTGATGCTGTTGCAAAGAAAGCAAACATGATTCTGGGATGCATTAACAGGTGTGTTGTGAGCAAGACACGAGAAGTCATTCTTCCGCTCTACTCTGTGCTGGTTAGGCCTCAGTTGGAGTATCGTGTCCAGTTCTGGGCACCGCATTTCAAGAAAGATGTGGAGAAATTGGAGAGGGTCCAGAGAAGAGCAACGAGAATGATTAAAGGTCTAGAGAACATGACCTATGAGGGAAGGCTGAAGGAATTGGGTTTGTTTAGTTTAGAAAAAAGAAGATTGAGGGGGGACATGATAGCAGTTTTCAGATATCTAAAAGGGTGTCATAAGGAGGAGGGAGAAAACTTGTTCATCTTGGCCTCTGAGGATCGAACAAGAAGCAATGGGCTTAAACTGCAGCAAAGGAGGTTTAGGTTGGACATTAGGAAAAAGTTCCTAACTGTCAGGGTAGTCAGACATTGGAATAAATTGCCCAGGGAGGTTGTGGAATCTCCATCTCTGGAGATATTTAAGAGTAAGTTAGATAAATGTCTATCAGGGATGGTCTAGACTGTATTTGGTCCTGCCATGAGGGCAGGGGACTGGACTCGATGACCTCTCGAGGTCCCTTCCAGTCCTAGTATTCTATGATTCTATGACAAAGATTCTATGACAAAGATCCTATATGAAGTCCCTGTTGGCAGCAATGAGTGTCTCATGACTCTCCTCTTGAAGCTTGCCAAAAACCAACAGGCAACTGTTGTGAGTGCTTATGCACCAACTTTAGATGCCAAAGATGATGAGGAGAAGTTTTACACTCAATTGGACATAGTCTTGAAAAACGTCCCCAAAGAAGACACGATTATTCTTTTGGGAGATTTCAATGCCAAGGTCAGAAGAGACACAGACCTCTGGCAGACCAGTATTGGAAAATAAGGAGTCAGCAATAGCATCTCCAATGGAGTGCTGCTCCTTACGAAATGCACGGAACACGAGCTTGTCATCTCAAACACCCTCTTCTACCAGAAGAATAAATTTAAGACCTCATGGCAACATCTTCGATTGAAGCACTGGCACCTTATAGATTATGTCATTGTTCACTCTCGGGATTGGCATGATGTTCTTCTTACGTGTGCAACGACTAGTACTGATGACTGCTGGAATGATCATTGCCTCATCTGATCCATGATGGTGATTAGGATTGTCACCAAATGGAGAACTCAGAAGAAACAGATCCAATGAAAGATCAACATACAAGTCTTGAAAGATCCCACCAGACAAAGTCAGTTCCAGGTAGCACTCCAAAGGAAGCTGCCAACAGTACACCCTGAAGACGTGGAAGAACACTGGTGTCAATTGAAAAATGCCTTCATTGGAACTTGTGGAGAAGCCATTGGCTAATAGTCCAGGAAGCATCAGGACTGGTTTGATGAGAATGATGTGGAAATTGAATGTCTGATTGAGGTAAAAAGGAAAGCTTTTAGGGCCTGGCAAAACGACATCAACTGCACAACAAAGAGAGAAGTGTATGCCAAGGCCAAGGCAGAAGTATAATGCAAAACAAGGACTCTGAAAAATCAGTGGTGGACCAAGAAGGTACGAGAGCTCTAGCATCTCGCAGATATCAATGATATGAGAGGTTTCTTCAATGCACCACAGCTGTTTATGAGCTGAGAAAACCTGGAATTAATCCCCTGAGATCAAAGGATGGTACCCAACTCTTGAAAGACAATGAAGCCATTGCTTCTCGCTAGAGGGAACGCTTTTACAAGCTCCTGAACCACCCCCCTCCACCATAGTCCCAGAATCCCTTGACCCAATCCCTCAGCGCCTAGCAATGATCTTGCAATACTTCCTACCCTGAATGAGGTCCAAGCTGCCATCGAAGTGATGAAAAGCAACAAGGCAACTGGACTAGTGTTATGATCATGAGGGTTAGCCAGCATCCTGGGGACTAAGGGGTTAACTATGTCCCTTACCTAAACCAGGTGGCAGGCAGCCAATCAAAATGTAGGTAGGAATTTCAAACTGGGACAAAGGAATTTTTGGGTTTTTTTCCTCCTTTGTCTCTGGGGCAGTTTCCCTCCAGCTATTGAAGGGGATAGGATGTCTCCCTCTAAGAAAATACTTTTTACAGTCTGTAAGTAGGATAAAGTTTAGATAAATCCGTTAGGTTTTATTGTTTTATGGTTTGGGAATGGGATCTGGTCTGTGCATTTAAAAATGGGTTTTGCTCTCCTGTGTAACTAAGTTCCTGGCCCACGGTAAATTTCTCCTCCATGAGTATATTATTTTGTTACTGTACCATCTAGTCATTATGCTTGCAACAGAAATATTGTGGTGATAATAAAAGTTCTTTCTCTTTTCTTTTTATTAACCTGGTATTGGTTAATTTTTGTGTCCTGGTTTGTACTTTAGGGGTGAGATTTCCCAAGTAGTCTCTCCCTGGTTGCTTTATTAATATTTGGGTGGTGGCAGCGGCGTTTTATTCCCAAAATCTAGGTTGTTAAGATGTTTGGGGGAAGTTTTATACCAAAGTTTTATACCTTATCTGGTAGATAAGGTTTTGGGGTACTTTTGCTGGCCCCCACTTCTGCATTATTATGCCAGAGTGGGGAAGGAGCCATAACAACTAGACAGAATCCCTGCTGAAGTCTTCAAAGAAGGTGGGCCAGAGCTTCACAAACAACTCCATTTCCTGATTCTCAAGATCTGGAATAGGGAGCAGATACCGCGAGAATTCAGACACACACTGATCATCAGTCTCTTCAAAAAGGTTGACAAATTGGGCTCTGGAAACTATCACAGCATCTCTCTCCTGGCAACGGCAGGGAAAATCTTAGCTCGAATCCTTGCCAATCGACTCCTGCCACTCTCAGAAGAAATTCTTTCAGAATCCTACTGTGGCTTCTGAGCATTCCGAGGAACAGTGGACATGATCTTCACTGCTTGGCAATTGCAAGAAAAATGTTGCAAACAAAATCAAGCCTTATACGTGAGTTTCATCAACCGTACCAAGGCGTTTGATTCAATCAATTGTAGCGCCCTGTGGACCATCCTCTTAAAGATCAGTTGCCCCCCCAAAATTCATCAGCATCTCGAGGCTGCTTCATCATAACATGACTGCCACAGTGCTGAGTAACAACGGATCCCAAAGCAACCCTTTGAGGTAAAAACAGGAGTTAAACAAGGCTGCATCATTGCCCCAGCGCTGTTCTGCAAATTCATTGCCATGACCGTCCATCTCATTGACAGCAAGTTTCCAGATGTCGTGAAGATTGTCTACAGAACGAATGGGAAGCTTTTCAACCTCAGGAGACTGACAGCGAAAAGTAAGACCTCCACGACTTCGATCATGGAGTTCCAGTACCCGGATGACAATATGGTCGCTGCTCTTTCCTCGGTAGCTCTTCAGACCATACGCACCTTCGCTGAAGTGTACGAGAATCTCAGCCTCACACAGAACATCAAAAAGACCAAGGTGCTCCATCATCCCTTGTTGATGGGACAATCTCATGTACCATCTATTAAAGTCAATGGAAAACTGCTGGAAAACGTGGAGCATTTCTCATACCTTGGAAGTCATCTCTTCACCAAAGTTGACATTGATGCAGAAATCCAGCATCACCTGAGCTGTGCAAGCTCTGCTTTTGCCCAGTTGAGATGAAGGGTCTTTGAGAACCGGGACATCAGTGCCAAGACAAAGTTCTTTGTGTACTGCGCAGAGGTTGTTCCAACATTATTGTACACAAGTGAAACCTGGGCTACATATAAGCATCAACGGAAAGCACTTGAACAATATCATCAATGCTGCCTGAGGAGAATCCTAAATATCCCTTGGGTGGACAAGGCACAAGAACACCAGCATACTGGAAGAGTCAAACGTGACTAGCATTGAAGCTATCATCATCTACCAACAGCTTTGCTGGACTGGTCACATGGTCTGGATGCCTGATTAGTGCCTCCCAAAACAGATTCTATTTTCCAAGCTGAAGGAAGGACTGAGGAGCGTTGGGGCCAGAGGAAGCTATTTGAGGACATGTTGAAGGCAAATATGAAAAAGTGTGACATCGGTATCGACAGTTGGGAGAACCATGCCCAGGACCATCCCCAGTGGAGAACAGTAATCCGTGCGGGGGTGGTGCAATTCGAGAGGTCCTGCTGGAGTGCAGATAAGGAGAGGTGGAGAAGTAGAAAAGAGCAGCAAAAACTGCCCCGTGTCCCTCCAATAGCCACCAGCACCTGCTACTTCTGTGATAAGTCCTGAGGCCCAAGAATTGGGCTGGTCAGCCATCTATAGATCCACAAATAGAAGGGTGACAGGAAGATGTCCTGTTTGTTATCGAGTGACTGCCGAGACAGAGAGAGAGAGAGAGAGAGAGAGAGAAAGGGTATGTCTACACTGCAAAGTTAATTCGAAATAACAGCCTTTATTTCGAATTAACTTTAATAGCGTCTATATAGGCAAACCGCTATTTCGAAATAAAATCGAAATAGCAAGGTGCTTAATTTGAATTTGGTAAACCTCATTCTATGAGGAGTAATGCCAAATTCGAAATAGCTAATTTGAAATAAGTGCTGTGTAGACGTTTATTTTGAATTAGCTGGCCTCCAGCCCTTCCCAGTTTCCCCTGGTGGCCACTCTGGGCCAAACCAGGAAAATTCCTCTCCTCTCCCCCAGCCCTGGAACCCTTAAAGGGGTAGACTCTGGCCAGACTGCACGGGCCAGATCCAGGCCTGCCAGCAGTCTCTGCCCCTGACCCAGTGGCCCCACAATGAGCCGGGCAGCCAGTGCCAGCCAGGCCTCCCCTGCCCAGTCCCCCAGCACCCAGGAGCCAGCCAGCGGTCGTAGACGCCGTGCTCTCTCCTGGACCAGTGAGGAGATCATGGACCTCATTGAGGTTTGGGGGCAGGCCCCCAATGTCCATGATCTCCGCACTAGATGGAGGTACGTAGCCGTCTACGGCTGCATATCTGCCACCACGGCCCAGAAAGGCCACAAGCGCACCCAGGAGCAGGTGTGCCTGAAAATTAAAGAGCTGCGGCAGGGGTACGCCAGGGCCACTCGGGGCAGCTCCTCAGCAGGGGCAGACATCTGCCCCTACTTCGAGGCACTGGACTGCATCCTGGTGGGCGGGACGGTCCATGCCACCCAAGGGGCCAGCGAGCTGGGACCTGAGGTCCCTGACTAGGGCACGGAGCAGGAGCCGCCACACCGCCAGGACCCCCGAGCAGTTCCACCTGCAGAGTCAGCAGGGTCGTCCAGGGAGGCCACACTATGTAAGTGCCATCACTGTCCCCTTCCCGGGGCGTGGGGAGGGAGACCAGGGACCGCGCATGTGGGCCTTGCTTACCATGGATCACGCAGCAACCTGTGCACGTGCGAGCACGTGCCATGCCACCCCTGGGTAGGTGGCTCCAGCTGCGTGCCACACAGGGGCCATGGCCTGATAGCCACACGCGAGTGTGAAGAGACCTGACATGCTCCTGATCCTGGGGCGGGACACAGCAGGACACCCTCTCTTCACAAGCCCCCTCTAACATCTCCCCCCCCATCTCACCCACACTATACACAGCACAGGGGCATGGGTGAGGTCTCGGGGCAGCTCCCACTCTTGGGGATAGCCAGACATTCCAACCATGGCCTCTGTGCAAGCACAGCGGCTCTGACGGTGCAGGGCACAGTCATCCTCACCTCGCAGAGGGGAGCTGGGCTTCACCCACTGTGTCCCCAGGGAGAACTGACCACTTCTCTTCTTTCTCCACAGCAGCACCAGCTGCACGTGCAGGGTGCACCACCTCACCTGGGACACCTCACCAAGGGCTCCACAGAATGACTGCAACACAGCAGGGGTACCGAGAGCAGCAGCTGGGGGCCCTGCGAGCCCTGCACCGCACCATGTAGCAGCGGGCACAGGAAGAACAGGAGTTCTGGAGGGAGCTGCTTGCCCAGGGTCATGCCATCTGTACCCATCTGCAGACCCTGGTGCAGAGCGTGCTGCCTCGTGCTGCTCCAGTGCCTGGTGCCCCCCCCAGCTACCGTTCCTCCTCCCACTTCTTCTCCCCCTTCCACCTCTCCCTCCTCAACCTCCACACACTCCTCCCCATCCCCCTGGGAATGCTGAGGCCCCCGCACCTGCCATGCTGGGAGACATGTGGCCCGACGAGATCCCCACCCCTGAGCTCTGAGCTTCTCCTCCCCTTCCTCCCTTGCTTCCCTTCCAGCTCCCTCCTCCCAGTTTTCCCCCTCCTCTCCCACCCTCTCCTCCCATCTCCCGCCTCCTTTCCCCAGTTTCCCCAGAGGTTCATCCCCGCTGTTTTCTCAAATAAACAGAGTTTCTATTTTTGAAAAAAAGTGTATTTTATTTGACATCAGGAAGGGGGGGGCTAGGGAGGAGTAAGTGGAAGGACATGAGGGAGGAATGGGGCACAAGCCCCCAGTGGGGCAGACCAGGGAGACTGTTAGTGCTACTCGGGGCAGAAGCTCTCCCACAGGGCCCCCTGGATACTGACAGCCTCCCGATGAACCTCCCGGATGGCAGCCTGCAGCAAGTGCAGCCAGGCTGATGGCAACGTGTCCACAAGACACACCAGAGTGCCCAGGGGCAGCTGTGGCTCCCTGTGGCAGAGTGCTGTGGTGTCTTGAGTGAGGGCAAGCAGAGCATGCAGAGACACAAATGCTTTGCTGTCCCTCATCGAAGTAGACAAGCAAGCAGGAAAACTTGAGAACTGTCTGTCCGGGGTGGGGGTAGGGTCCTTTTAAGCACAGACCTCAGATAGCCTCAGGCAGCAGTCCCACACATTAAGTCCTGACCTGGTGCCCTGCTGGAACTGGTTCTGGCCAGCCTTAACTCCGATTCAGAGTCCACTCAGTGTGGACGCACTATTTCGAAATAGCAAAATGCTAATTTGAACTGCATTTTGTGTGTAGATGCGTTAATTTGAATTAGCTTAATTCGAATTAACTATTTTGAATTAAGATAACTCGAATTAACACTGTAGTGTAGACATACCCAGAGAGATTAAATGGGCAGAGTTGGAAAACCATGGTCTTTAAGTGTCTCTAGCCTCTATTTGCCAGGAGCTGGGAATGGGTGACAGGGGGTGGACACATGATTATTGTTCATTCCTTCTGAAGCACCTCACTCTGGCCACTGTCATAAGATGGGATACTCAGCAAAATTAACCTTTGGTCTGTGAGTGTACACTACACTATGGCCTGTCTTGTGCCATCATCAATACCAATGCATCACTTTCCACAATAGTTGCAAGGCAGGGAGAACAGGTTGTGCGTGTATGTATGTATTTTAAACTTCTATTTTAATTTAGGAAATGGTGAAAAAGAGGACGCACTGGAGTTTTCATGGTAAATTTGTCACACAGAGTCCTCAAAATTGGCCAGCCGGAAGAACTAACTTGCATGATGGCATTAGGATGGCATAACGTTAACTGTTAACTTGTAACATTAGCCATTCTATTGAGAATTAGCTGGGCTGATTAATAGTTAAGTGGGTGAGTGCTTAATTTAATTAAATAACAATATCGGGAGCTGCGCCCAACACCTAGCACCCACTTTCGGAAGCCAACTCCAAATCTTCCCCTAGCTGCTTCCGAGCGGACTAGCCGGCCCCATGGCAAGCCAGCAAGTCAAAAGCCTTCGGCAGCTCTCGGGACTCTCCGCCCCTTTCGGCACCCCCATCCGGCAATCTTCGGCTGCCTCGACGCTGCCACGTCTTTGGGAAACTCTGAGAGCTCCCTTTCGGAAATCTTCGATCCTTTTCGGCTCTCTGGAGGCGGGCCCTTTAGTGATGCGCAGTCCAATCAGAGGCAAGCCCGCCTTCCGCTATCTTGCCGGCTGCCACGCGCCGCTCTTTCAGCACGAAGACCGTCACCTCACGAACTCTACGTGATGTGCGCGTCCGCTCGGAAAAGGAATCCCTCAGCTCTGCATGGCCCAGAGAGTAGAGGAGTACGACGGCGGGTGCTGAGGAGCCCCTGGATTAATGCGTAGAAGCAGCAGAGTCATATTCAGCAGCCCTTAAGGAAACAGCAGGAGGGGGTGGCGCGGCCCGCGGAGTGAGCTCCGCTTTGCTCGCCTCAGTGAGGCGGCCGTTATAATCGTCGCGCGCGACTCGCGCTCGGCCGACGCGGAGGAAGAGCGGCAGCGAGCAAGCGGTGGTAGCTGCTCTGCTGCTCGTATCGAGGCAGGCAAGCAGACGGCAACGGGTCCCCTGCCGGCGCTGGGGCTTACGTGCCTAGTACCGAAGAATGGGAGAGGGAGGCGCTGGGCGAGGACTAGAACTGGGGACTGCACGTGGAGCCCCGAGCTAGTCCTTCCCTTCCCCGCATAGTGGTGTGCGAGGTGCTGGGGCAGAGTCTGGGAGGGAGTTTGGGGGCAGCAGGGGTTGAGAGGTCGGCCTCTGGGAGGGAGAATGTGGGTGTGGGAGGGGCTCTGGGTGCTGCTGGCTTTGGGCTGGGGCAGGGTGGTAGAGGGTGTGAGGGGTGCAGGCTCTGGGAAGGAATGTGGGGCCCTCTCTGTCAGTGGTTCCTAGGCAGAGGGGACGGGTATCTGTGCACTGCTGCCTGCAGGCACTGCCTCGTCAGCTGCCATTGGCTGCAGGGGGCTCTAAGGGCAGGAGCAGCACACAGAGAAACTCCTGTCCAGGGCCCGAGGGATGGGCAAGCAGCTATGTGGAGCAAGAGTTAGCCCTGCTGTGCTGGCAGGGGAAGCTCGTTTTAAATTGATTGGGGGCTGCAGGTGAGCCAGGGATGCACCGTGGAGTGAAGGGAATGCAAGGGGACTGTATTTGGGGAGTAACCTGGCCCAAGAATATTCATGGTGCCCCAAGCACCACGCCCTAGAACTTGCCACCAATATCGGTGGCTGAGAAGGTTGTAGGGAGTGGGGTGTGGTACTTTATTGGGGGGGAGCAAACAGTAAAGAGCCCAAGGTAGGGAAGAGACGGTCCCTAAAACTAGTTAACCGATTAAACATTACTCTTGGCTTTCTGGCTCTGCAGGTCAGCTGGCTCCCCAGCTCTCTGGGAATGTGGGTTAACCAGTTACAGATAAGGATCACCTAATAAGGGTGATGCTTACCATGTAACCAGTCAACTGGTTACCCATTCACATCCTATCTAGAACTAGGAGTGGGAGGAAGGAAAATCCCTAGAGGTGGGCTGAGTAGGGTTGGTATTGTGGGTAGCAGGTTTCTGATACTAGGGCTGCTAGGGATGGAAGGAGAGCCTGGGGGCATGTGAACTCCTTGTGGGTGGAGAGCTATGGAGGATTGGGGCTAGAACAGGAAACAACTGCTTGTGCCAGGGAAATCAGGGCAAAAAGAATGTAAATTATCCTGTTCCAGAGGAGGCCATTCTTTTGCAAGGCTGCATCTTCCAAGTTTCTTTTCATATTAGGACTTGCTTCTCAAAGGGAGAAGTCTGAGCAAAACAAACAAGTAATATGTTAAAAGTACTGACAGACTATATAATGTGCCTGACTGCTATGATGACGATGGATGGTATATTAGTAAATACTGTGCATTTTAAATAGATCACTGTGGAGCATTGCAGCTAGTCAGTTTAAAACACATTGGTTTGTAGGCTATTTTTCATTGAGCTTGAAAATTATTTAAAAATTTCTTGAGCACTAATTGAAAATTGACACTATAAGACACACTTTATTCAAGTCTCCACTACTTTTATTAATTTCGGTATACGATCTAAACTAGGGATGTTAGGAGGTGAGTAATTAGCTAATCGTGTAGTTGATGGAATTTCTATTGACTGCACGATTAGTCGATGACGGAGGAAGCCTCTGAAAGCTACTCCCCACTGCTGCTCTGCATCTCAAATGTAGCAAGAGCCGGTTGGGCAGGTAGCCCAGCTCCTGTTGCATTTTAAACTGCAGAGCCACAGTGGGGGTAGTTCTTGGACCCACTGAGAGCCAGGACTGAGCCGGGCTTGCTCAGTCCTGGCTCATGCTGGTTCCAGCAATCCCTGTTTGCCGGGGGTCCCAGTGAGGAGCTGGGACCCCCCGTGGACAGGGGCCATTGCTGGAGCAGCCTGTGTTTGCAGCCAACCCAGGCTCTGCTTGTGGCAAGCCTGGGCCTGCCATGGGCAGAGGCTGCTTTGTGGTATCCTCTCCTCTGCACCGCTGCCTCAGAGGCAGCAGTGTGTGTGTGCGCGTGGCAGGGGGGCGGAATTGGTGGCAGGCGGCATGCGGAGACAATGCTAGAGGAAACTGGCGTTTAAATTGGTTCCTCCTAGCACTGGCTCCTGCTCCCTCCCCCCTTTGCTGCCTCTGATACAGAGGGAGAAATAAGAATAGTTGACTACTTACATCCCTAGTCTAAACACTTAGTCTGCTGTTCCCAGCTGAAAATTTTCCTCTCCATCTGGGCTTATGAATTCATAGTTAAATAGCTTATAAAGGGAATTAGGGCTGTCCAGTGCATCTTAGCAATAGTATCACTCTTGGGAGCAATTGGATGTGTTTGAGGAACAAGTCAAAATTCTGCAATTTTCAGTGCATTCCTTCAGCCAGGTTAATTTCAGTCTTGAACATAAGTACTTCACTTTTTTTTTGTTCCAGTTTTAAGATGTTCTCTAATAGTTTTATGTATTGGAGTAGTTGGCAGAAGCTGCCATCAGTGTTGCCTAAACCAGTGGTTTTCAAACAATGGGTTGCAATCCAGTACTGGGTCATGGAATGTCAGGCACTGGCAACATTGCTTCAGGGGAATCAAGTGATCAGTGGGAGTGCTAAGGCAGGGCTACCTACTTGTCCTGGCACTGTAGACTGCTCAGCAGGCCTGGCTTCTAGGTGGAGAAGAGGGAAGTGCACAGGCTCATGCACTAATGCTGCCCTGAGCACTAGCTCCACACACTCATTGGCTGGGAACCTGCTGCTGGCTGCTTCTGGGATGCAGCATGGTCTATAGTGCTGGGAGAGGCAAGAAGTGCTGCCTTTTCACCCCTGCTGCACCACTGACTGGGAGTTGTTGCAAGGTAAGTCCCTCCTGCCCCAGCTTTGATTTTCCGTGCCCCCTCGAAACTGGAGCCCCCTCCTACACTCCAAAGCTCTCATTCTCTGATATATTCTGGAGTCCATATTCCAGTCAAAGTATGTTGGTTCACAGGCGTCAACAATTTTCTTCAACTGGGTCATGAGAGAAAAAGTTTGAAAGCCACTGACCGAAACCATAACTCTCCCCCTCCCCCCCCCAAAAAAAAAAAAAATCCATTGCTACAGGGACCTGGGTGCCTGTCATTTCAAGCTCCGTGGTGCCTCTTGTTCAGGCACTTAGGCATGTGCATAATTTTACTCATAATACGTAGTTGCAGTGATTTCAGTTTAGTCATGTTGCTGAAGTAAGTTTAAATATTTGTAGGATTGCATAAGAGCACACTGAACTGACAACTTCTAGCGGTTATCACCTAAATTAGTGATTTCCCCCGGGTGTTAGCGGAAGAGACCTTACTCCTGCTTCCAAAAAAGGTAATGTAAACAGTACCTAGAATTCAATGGCTGGGCTAATTTAGCTAGATTAATTTTTCTTTTATATTGAATGAGACCTTGCCAACCCTCTCCCCCTTAAAAACCCTCTGCTAAAAATAGTGTGGTGAAAAAAACTAAAGATTGTGTTCTATAATGATAATTGGTTTCTCTTAGGAAAGAAAATGACTGGAAGAGCTAGAGCCAGAGCGAGAGGAAGAGCTCGCAGCCAGCAAAGTGCTGTACCTCCTGTAGGAGCAGCTTCTGTGAGTGTCCATTTTTCAAATCAAGCATACCTACATTTTGAAATATTAAAATTCACAGTCTACTTCCCATTTAGTAGTATGGATATTAGGGGCTTCCTTTCAAATCAAACCTGTTTTTGCCTCACATAACTGTTGGCAGTACATTTGCTCATCAGTTAAGCTGGTATATTCCTCTAAAGCAGTGGTTCTCAAACTGGGTCAGGACCCCAAAATGGATTGTGCTTCTGTTTTAATGGGGTCACCAGGGCTGGTTTAAACTATCTGGGGCCCAGGCCCAAGCCTCACTACCCAAGGCTGAAGCCCTCAGGCATTGTGCACCCCCGAGCAGCAGTGGCGGTGGGGCTTGGATGGACTCAGGCTTCCGTCTTCCCTCCTGGGGTTGTGTAGTAGCTTTTAGTTGACAGATGGGGGTCTGCACAGATGGAGGAAGCACAGTACAATGAAGTTTGAAAACCCTTGCTGTAAAGCTTTGTGAGTGTAGGTGTCATTGTCTTGTGAATGACTTCTGCATGTTCCTGAGAAGTCTGGCTGTGTTAAACTTCATAGAATGCAATAATGGTAGGAGCCTTTTTAAAAAGAGGATGTGTAGTGGAATGTCGTTGCATAAGGGCAGATATTGAGTGCTGTATTCAGTACTAAACGGAACACAGAAGATGCTGCTCCTGATGAATTGTAATAAAATATATATACATTTTTATTAGGGCTGTTAAGCGATTAACAAATTAATCGTGATTAATTGCGTGATAAAAAAAACCTAATTGTCATTAATCGCGTGGTTAATCGCACTATAAAACAGTATTCTAAATATCTATTTAAATATTTTTGGATGTTTTCTACATCTTCTAATATATTGATTTCAATTACAACAGAAAATACAAAGTGTGTAGTTCTCACTTTATTTTTTTATTACAAAACATTTACACGGGGGGAAAAAAAAACTTCAGTTCACTTCACTGAAGTATTGTAGTGCAAATTCTATAGTGAAAGCTGAACTTCAATTCTTCTATATAATCAATATATTTGTGTCCTATTCAAAACTATCCTTTTTTACCTCGGCCCCAGCTGCAGGCGGCATAGGGCCAGAGGAGGGTAGACTCTGCCGTGGGCAGTGTAGAGTTTGTGGGGGGACTCAGACCCCGAACAGCAGGTGGCAAAGGGCTGAGGAGTGGTGGTCAACCCCCAAGCTCAGGGGAGGGGTCAGCCCTTGGGCTGGAGGGGTAGACCCCACCATCAGCAGTGCAGAGTTCGGGAGGGGGTACTCAACCCCAGAATCAGATATGGGGATGGTCAGTCCCAGCCCCAGGAGGCAAAGAGAGGCTGGCTTGGGTGAGCTCTGCCGGGGAGAGGGGGACAGCTTGGGCAAACCTCCCCCCAGGCTGTTTTATTTTAAAAAATATGGTCACCTGGGAGGGGAGAGGGATGGATGTCAGGGTCTTTGCTTCTTGTTTGTCTCTGTTGGAGTTGGGACAGCCTGAAGGTGTTTTTCCTTTCTCCCTAGCTTCTTTTTTCTATGCGCCTTCTGGTGGCGGTTTGCATTGCCACGCCTTACCAGAAACAGCAGGTACTGCTGGTTTGCTGCCCTCTGCGATTAATGTGCATTAATTTTTTTAACATGTTAATTCTGTCCTGCATTAATTGCAGGCATTAACACCCACTAATTGACAGCCCTAATTTTTATTCTAAAATGTGTTAGGTACAACAGGCCTCCTTTCTGCAAAATCAACCGCCTTCTTCCCTGTATTTTTCGTGGTATTTTCTGTAGTATTTTGGGGGACTAGGAGTTGCATTTCAGGATCCTCAGAATGCAGTAATTGTAGGAGGCTTTTTTAAAACCAGCTGTAGTTAATCAGTGATAATTAAGTACAACATTGCTGCAGAGAATAATTGCACTTTTTTGAAAGGGGTGGGGTGGGTTTAGTAATGCTGTCTTTCAAACTGAATGAGTAATTTTACTGTAACTTTGGCAGCTAAGTTAATATTGTCATGTTACATTCAACTTTTCCTCCTATATTAAGTAGCTGTCATAGGAACTTGGCTATACAGTACACCCTCTGGTGACTTCATTTGATAACACAGCTTGTGGGTTTTTTGGTGATATTATTGAGCACTATTCTTAAGTATAGTGGACTTTGCAGGGTCAGCCACCACCTAGACCTTTGCAGCCTCAACCACAACCGCCATCAGAGGGAAAATTTGTTGGTCGTGGACGACTAAGAGGAGCTGCTGTTCCGAAATCACAAGGTGAGGTGGTTGGACAAGTATGATGACTTAATGATTTAACTTAGATAATTAAATATACATTAAAGATTGCATTACTGATTTTTCTTCAAAATCAGAATAACTAGTTAAATCTGAAATAGTGAAAATTTTTCTGATGCCATCTCATAATGGCACTTTTCCTCTAAACAGCCTGAACTTTGATGGAACTAGATAAAGAAATTTTACCATTGGGTACTGTTTATTCTATAACTGGGCTCTAGATGTCCTTGCTATCATAGAATTAATAGTCCTGAGTGTATCTTTTTACTTGTGGCAAGTGGTGCAGTTTGAAAGTTCTGCATAAGAAGCTGTTTTTCAGAGCACATAGTTTTCATTGGTTTTGCCAGATGAGGATTGATGTTAAACAAGCAGAATAGAATTTTTTATGATTCGGAAATGGAATATATTTACATAACTTGTTTTACCTGTTCCATTTTTTCTAATCTGAATTATTGGTTAATATTAGGGCTGTCAAATGATTACAATTAATAATGATTGATTAGTAGATTCAAAAATTGTTGCAATTTGCATTTTTAATTGATCTGGAGCAGCTTGGCTATAATGGATCCATGGAGTGGTGGGAAAGGAGGGAGGACCAGGATGACAGGAGGAAGGGCACCCCGCCTGCAGCATTGCACTGTGGGTGGTGGCCTCAGTTCCCTGTAAGCTGCGCAATCGTGCAGCTATGTATTAAGCCCCGCTCACAGGCTCAGAGCTCCTGTCCAGGCAGGGAGCTCAGCTGACCAGTGTGGGGAGGAGCTGTCTGAGCAGCTTCAAACAGAGCTTCCTGCTTCAGGCAGAAGAGCTCAAAATGCAGGTCAGGAGGGGAGATGATGATGTGGTGGGAAGGTGGGAATACGTGGCTGAGGGGAGAGTTGTAGAATAAGGGCATTTGGGAAGAGGAAAAGGGAATAATTGGCTGGGAGGAGTCAGAGGAGAGGGGAGTTTGGAGAGTCCAGTCTGCCCCAGGAGAGGAAGTAGAGACAAACCCAGCATTTTCTACAAGCCTCCTGGGCTGGGAAGGTGGGTGGGGACCAAGCTGACTGCATTGGCTAGGTGGGGAAAGAGGGGAGTGGGAGTGGGCAATGAGGTGATGTGGAGGCAGGGGGGCGTTTGTGGTGTGTGCCTTATACTAACTCTCAGCTGGTCTGCTGTTGCCTGAAAGTCTGAAAAGTAAGATTTTTATCCCAGCCCCCAGCTGGGCTAGGGGTGTGCAGATTGTACAGGGTTAGGTGGGGGAAAGGGAATAGGTGGGTGTTGGCATCAATTCAATGAGTTGGAGGCAGGGGGGGAGTTTGGGGTGTCATGACTCACTTGCTGCCGTCCTCTCTGTGTGGCTGAGTTGGAGGGAGGGGAGTAAAGCAAGCTGTGGGGTGGGGGATGTATGTGCCAGGACGTTTTCTTGATTTCACACTAAGTTTACAGAGGTGTTAATGGCTTAAGGCAAGAAAGAAAAAAAAAAAAAAAAGATTATTTTAACAGAATTTTTTGGAGTGTTGCAGAGTTTTAGATATTTGATCTTAATGAGTTTTAAAATCCCGTGTTTCAGTTTACCATGTATAAATTAGTATTGTGTTAAGGCCAGATATTTGCTATGTGGTTGAGTTCTGGCTTTTGAGAGTCAGAAGTAGCAAGTACTAGGTGTGATGGTAATTGTTTTGTAGGTTGAAACCTTATTTGCATGCTCTCTGAATCATGTGTCTGTCTACGAACTCTGATGCCATGTGTGTTTGCTCTGGGGTTTCTACTCTTCGAGTTGGTGACACACACACAAAGTGAGTTTCAAACTAGGAGTATTTTTTTTTGTTTTTACAGATCTGTTTCATTTGTTCTTGTATAGCACAGATCCTAAACATTCTCCAAATGGCATAGGCCTGAGGGAATGCCTTTTACTCTCCAGTATCAGTAAATATTGTATTAGTATTTGCGAGGAGAACATGATTACTTCTAGTTGACTGTGAGATTTGTTTCATTTTAAAACTGAGCTATGTGTGGATAATATGCATTTTGGTGTGTTTACTAGCTTGAGCTATAAGAAAGGAGGATGATACATGTACTCTAAGGGTGGCGTTAATTTTCTTTTTATTAATATCAAATATTGTAAACATTGCTCCTATCCGTTTGTTAGTTGTTGAACTAACATTAACTATCCCTTGTTTTAATGTCTTCCATACCTATGGACTGTTTTTAAAAAAAAAAAAAAAGCTTTTTGTTTGTATTGGTGGTGCACATCCACACACTACCTCAGTATTGGTATAGCACATAACCCACCCAAAAGAAAATTCAACCTCTGTAAGGATAGAAAATGTTAAAGGGAACGTGGGTGATGGCTCTCTTTGCCCACTTCTAAAACTGGTCCTGTCCAGCAGTGAGGGGATGTTTCAAGCAGTGGGGGAGAGAGGAGCTGGGCTTCTCTTTCCTCTCCCAGTGGATGTTTAGTTGGCTTTCCCAAATTATCTGCGCACTGGGATAGGGTCATGATCAATTAGTGCAGCATGAGCAGGTCAGGAGGGATTTAGGGAGTAGGCATGTTAGTGCATATTTGCTTACATGATTAACTAATAATTTTGGGATTATCGGTGTATAGTCCTAACGACTATACACACAGAGGCATCAGCGTGGGTTGGGCAGGTGGGAGCCGTACTCGTAGGAAGCAGGCTTTTAAGCCAGCTCCACATGAGCACAGACTCCTGCAGCATCACCTCCTCTCCCCTGCCTTGCTGCCTCTGATACAGAGGCAGCAGCCTGGAAAGGGGACCAGGCCGGAGCCGGTGCTAGCCGGGAGTTGGCTTTTAAGCACTGGCTCTGGCCTCCTGCCACGTAAATGTGTAACTATTACATTTTCAAGCCAGTTACATGTTTACACAAAAAAAGTTATAGCCACCAGTTCTGGCTTTCAGTGTCCTGTGCTGTTGTTTTTTCTCCAATTTGCCCCAAATGTCTTCTAAGTACCCAGTAAGCAGTGAAAGGGTAAGTAATGTTGCTAGACAATATTGACCTTCCATTGTCCTGCAAATTCAGCACTGGTCAGGTTCCAAGAGTGCCTGGACTGGAGAAAGCTTCAGAGGGGTAGCCGAGTTAGTCTGTAACTGGAAAAACTTTTAAAAACAACAAATAGTCTAGTAGCACATTAAAGACTAACAAAATATAGAGATGGTATCATGAGCTTTCATGGGCACAGCCCACTTCCTCAGATGATCCTGAAGTCATCTGAAAAAGTGGGCTGTGCCCACAAAACCTCAAGATACCATCTACATATTTTGTTAGTCTGGTAGCACATTAAGGACTATTTGTTTTGGACTAGAGAAGTTCAACCTGTAGTTACCATTAGTCTTGCTTTCAGCATTGCTTGGTTGAGGAAGAGGCTAGGAATGATGCAAAACACTTCTAAGACCAGTACAATTTCTTCTGTTTGACAATTTGTACATTTTACTATGTAGTTGTATTAACTATACAAATTAGATTTAAATTTAGTAATATTTTAAAAGACAATTGCAGAGTTAAGACTCTATATTGACAAATTAGAGCTTTTAATCTCTATGCATGCCCCAAAAGAGTTTGATATCACTGCTCAGAGGTTTATGCTCTTCAGGTTACAGTTCACACATCCCCAGGAGATCTTAAGGCCTACTAGTACTGCATGAAGCAATTTTGTTATGCTGCATAGAGGAAGAAGAAAGCAGCTATTCATTGTCTTCATGTAGATACTGCATATGGGCCTGGATACTCTCAATCTAATTAGAGATCCATGAGCGTTCAGGCAGTTAAACTACAGGATAAATGTGCTCTTAGAATAGTAAAGTGATCTGCCTCAATTCAGAGGACCCAGACACCTGTCGTAGAATCTGGCTAGTAAGTCTTGGAAAAATAATAGTATAGTTCCAATCCACATAGCTCATCCAATAAATTCAAAATTTGTCATATTTCTGCTAAGTATGAGTGCAGATAGCATAAATTGAAAACTCAAGTTACATGTAATCATTTTCATTAAATATTTTGTTAAAATGCAATAAGACTACAGGAAAAACATCTGAAAACGGAGATCTAAATTTTGTATACTTCTCAATTGAAATTAACTTAACGTACTAAATCCAAAATTGGAATAATGGAGATGTCAAAAATTTGCATTTAAAGTATTTTCAGCTCTCTTCATTGCTATTGTGGCAAAGCTGCAGCTGTGCCCTGTGGGTCTTGCACTTCTAGGCAGTTATTGTATGCCTTAGAGCAGGGCTACTCAACACGTGGCCCGTGGGCTGCATGAGGCCCGCGGCCTGTGGTGTAGTTTGGGTTTACGTGGGGCTCAACATGTGGCCTGCGGGTGGGAGCTGAAGCAAAAAATTAGTCAGTATAATGGTCTTCTGTTGATAAGCATTTTAGTAGTTAAATTCCTGGATTGTCATTGCTCATTAAAAGTGTTGTCATATGGGTGGAAATTGAGTAAATATTGCATTTTATTAGTATTAGCAGAACTGACTTAAATGAGGCCTGTGTTGTGTAGTCTTGCCTTAATCTTTGTATTCATGCCTATCAATGTTGAAAGAAGCTATTTACATATATTTGCATATATATTTGCATGTATATGCAACCACACTTAAGTTGCGGCCCTCAGCATGTGCTGTGAATATCATTGTGGCCTCTGGGCCTTCCAAAGTTGAGTAGCCCTGCCTTAGAGGCTCACTGTGACCCTCCACCCACCTCTTACTTTTTATAGAAGCCAGGGTCACAGCTTACTGGACCATCCTTATCACTGGCAAAGAAACTCCGCCATAATCCTGGCCTCCATATCCAGGAGCAGACTTTTTAGTAGTATGAGGAGGGTTGGGGGGAATCCCTGTCCTCCACAGGCGAGCACCCTATCCCCTAGGCCACGCGGGAACCCGCCCCACCACCTTACCTTCAGGGCGCCCCTTATCCCTCCTGCCCCGAGGCCTCCTGGCTTTTGGCCGTCCCGTCCCGACCCGGGACTTGAACCCATGACCCTGTATTCCAGATTCTGGTCTAGGGACCTTAGGTAGCAGCAATTGATGGGGTATTTCCCCAGCCTCACTTCAGCAACCTTTTTCCTGGGCCACTTCACCAAACGCTCCCCTAATACCTTCTCCCTGGTATCTAAGCAAATCTTTCCTGCTACAACACAAACACTCCTTTCTGCAGTCTTCAGCTTTCCAGCAACACACTTCCTCCTCTCAGTCCTTCACTTTTCTTCTTTCTCTTCTTACTTCAGGGAAAACCATTTAAAGTAATCCAGCAGGCCTTAATTGGCTACAGGTGCCTGATTAGCCTGCTGCTTCAGGCAAGCTCTTAATTAGCTTCAGGTACCTGCCTTCCTTGATTGTGGCAGAAGGTTCTGGCAGTTTATTCAGGAAACAGAAAACCAATCAACCCCTCCACCAGACTATTGTAGCCAGCTGTCCTGGGTTTGTCGCACTATTTAAATTCTGTGTCATATCTGTCTGTCTAACCATTAATCATTTTTAGAGTTGTAAAATACATCTCAAATACCTACAAATATTGACAGATGTAATGACTTGTTCTGAGAGTTGAAGCAACCTTTAGGCTCCTGCATATTGATTGTGCTTTGGCAAATGCTCTGACTTCTGTTCCAGGATTCAATTCTTAGTGTCATAAACAAAAGAATGCTGATATTTCACATTGTAATGAATTAATATACATCATGATAAAACTAACCTATTTCCCCTCCCTCCCCAAAAAAAAAAGGACTTGAGATTTCAGCTGGTTTTCAGGAACTGTCATTAGGAGACAGGGGTGGACATCGTCGAGATTTCCATGATCTTGGGGTAAATACTCGGCAAGCAATAGAACATGTTAGAGAGTCAAAAACAGGTACGTAACAACTATATTGTGGCTTCAAATATATAATTTGCTCATAGAAACGTAGTTTATTTGCCATTGGCTTTGTCTCAACAGTTGTCAGACCAGGATTATTTGCATTTCAGTAGTACGTAGAAGAGCAAATCAGGCACGAGGACTTTGTTGTGTTAGGAGTGCCGTAAAAAATGGTGGGGAAACAATAGAATAAACTGACTTTGCTCCAAGGGATTGTTTAACATTTTAAATGTTTCAGCAGGAAGAAGATCTTGTTCATTTGAGGATACCTTTGATGGCTCAATTACATGTTTCTTTCATTGAGTGTCTCTTAGGTAAAAACTTGACAACTATATATTGAAATTCCTTCACCAGACTTGCTAATTTGCTTTTTCCCTTGGTCCTTTACAAGATGCAGTTTCAGAGGGGTTATCTAAAATGTGCCTCTCGACCCTAGTAACTTGTGCAACTTTTTCCAGATTATTAAACTTCAGTTAAATGCATAGGGTTATTTTTAGCATTCCTCCCCTGCTAGTTAATGGGAAAAATAGGTGTATGCTAATTTGATATTCTTAAATCTAATTGCCTTGTTTTCATTCTAAAATTCAGTTTTGCCCTGTATGGGTTATAATATTTGAAATTTACTATGCCCTGAATAATCTCTTCATATTGAAAACATCTTTTAATCCTGGGGAAATTCTGTGCCACTTACATACTTGCAGAATTCATGTCCCTCACTGATTTTCTTCCTTGGCCCAGAAAATAAATTCTGCCCTTCATACTTATCCTGTCTATACCCAGTGGCCCTCAGGGCCATTCTCAATGCATGCGCCCATTTCCTTTCCCTGATAAAGGGCAGAACCATTTGTGTCTTCATGGACAACACACCTTCTGTGTTCTAAATCAACCAACGGGGGTGCCTGATCACGTTCACTATGTGCAGAAGCAATCAGATTTTGGAACTGGTGCATCAGGAACCACAACTCTAACTGCCATCTATATACCAGTATAGTAAAATGTGAGGACCGACAAATTGAGCAAACACTTCTCATACCAAAATGAGTAGGAGATCAATACCAATATTCTCCTCTCTGTCTTCCACAAATGGGGTTTCCCCAACTATAGACCTATTTGCAACACCACTCAACCGCAAATGCCTCAGGTTTTGCTCCCATGGAGGACTGGGCAAGAGGTCGGAGTGGGAAGCTTTCACCATTCGCTGGACGGCTCCTCTACTCTGCGCCTTTCCACCAATCCCTCTTCTCGCCAGGATGATCAACAAGATCTGAGCCGACCAGGCTACGGTAATTTTAATAGCCCCCGCCTGGCCAAGACAACCCTGGTTCCCTTATCTACACTACCTATCAATAGATCAACCCATTCCTCTTCCCGTGGTGCAGAACCTCTTGATGCAGCACCACAGCAGGACATGCCATCTGAACATCAAAGCTCTGAAACTCATGGTATAGCTTCTCCATGGTTCCAGAATGAAGAACTTACCTGTTTGGACAGAGTCAAACACATCCTACTGAACAGTCGTCGGCCTTCCGCGAGAAGCACCTATCAAAGCAAATGGACATGCTTTCAACAATGGTGCTCGATATGCAATTTACATCCCAATACTGTCCATATACCTACCGTGCAGGAGTATCTTATGGACCTCAGTGACACAGGTCTCTCCATCAGCTCTATCCGGGTCCACCTGGCGGCAGTCACTGCATTCCATGAACCTGTAGACGACTTCTCTCTCTCTCTCTCTGCGCATTCCCTAGTGAAGCGATTTCTCACAGGCCTACAGAAAACATGCCCAAACCTGCACTCCTCGGTGCCACTGTGGACCTGAATGTGGTCCTCGACATGCTCACCAGGCCACTCTTTGAGCCAGTAGCCACTACATTACCACAATACTTATCTATGAAAGTGGCCTACATAGTGGCAATAACATAAGCAAGCTGGATATGCAAAATTGCAGCTTTCATAGCAGACCCACCTTCCACTACTTTTACCAGGGATAAAGTGATACTCAGGCCTCACCTGAAGTTCCTCCCGAAGGTCATATCTAACTTCCACTTAAATGAACCCATTTAATTACCTGCATATTTTCCTTAACCTCATACCTCCTCTAAGGAGGCTGTACTGCACACGTTAGATGCAAGGCAGGCGGTAGCGCTGTATCTGGACAGAACTAGGGGAACCAGAAAATCAGACTCTTTGTAGCATGGTCGGGATCACATGCAGGAACAGCTGTTTTGGCACAGCGTCTGTCTAAATGGATTGCCAACTGCATACATACAGCTTATAAACTTCGTGGCAAGCAGCTACCACAGACTATCAGGTCTCACTCCACGCGTGTGATGGCCACAGCAACAGCCTTACTAAGCAATGTACCGATAGTGGACATTTGTAGAGCAGCCACATGGTCCTCCCATCGAACTTTGGCACAGAACTACGCCCTTCAGAAGGGGGCCAATGCCCTCCATATCGCTGGCAGATGGGGCCTTTCCTTCCTCTACATAAACAACTCCAGTGCCCGCCACCATCTGGTGGATACTGCTACTGAGTCACCTGAGTGGAGCACCCACAAGGACACCATTTGCTGAAGAAGAAGAAGTTAGTCATGCAGTGCAGTAACGATGGTTCTTTAAGATGTTTGTCCCTGTGGGTGCTCCCCTCTTAGAGTCTTGAGATAGTGGGCGCACAGGCGTGGCGCGAGGGGCACTGCTCACCAAAAATCTGATTGGTGGCATGAGGAAGCACCAAGACCCTGAGTGAGCACCCACAAGGGGACACATCTCGAAGAATCATCATTACTGCACCAGGTGAGTAACTTCTTTTCGCACAAACAATGGGAAGTGATTGTCTAGGAAGGAGTACTGCTAGAAGGGATTTAGGGGCCATAGTGGATGACAAATTAAACATGAGTCAACAGTGAGACCCTGTTGCCCCCCCAAAAAAAGCAAACATGATTCTGGGATGCATTAACAGGAGTGTTGTGAGCAAGACACAAGAAGTCATTCCCTTTACTCTTTGCTGGGTTTTTTTTTGGGGCGGGGGGGAAGAGTTGTAAAACTTAAAACAAATTCCGTTTTCTCAATTTCAGTTGTGTTGACGTACCCCCCAGATTTCTCTTGAGTACCCCTAGGGGTACTCATACCACTGGCTGAGAAACACTGATCTAGACAGTGGTTGGTCCTGTCATGAGGGCAGGGCACTGGATTTGATAACCTCGCAAGGTCCCTTCCAGTTCTATGATTCTGTGTGGGTGTACCTTGGATTTATATAGAAGCAAAAGATATTCTTCGTTTTATGCTCTAACTCTCTCTTTAATTATTCCTAATATTCTTTCCACAAAGCTTTCAAAAAGCCTTTTGACTACTGCTGCACATTGTATGGATGTTTTCAGGAAACTATTCACAATGACTCCCAAGATCTCTCTTGAGTGGTAATAGCTAAATTAGTCTCCATCATTTTGTATGTATAGGTGAGATTGTTTACCAACATGCCTTACTTTGCATTTATCAACATTAAAATTCATCTGCCATTTTGTTGCCCATCACCTAATCCTTCTGAAGCTCTTCAGTCTGCTTTGGACTTAACTCTCTTGAGCAGTTTAATATCATCTGTAGTTTTGCCACCTCTCTGTTTTCCCCTTTCTCCAGATCATTTATGAATTTGTTGAATAGGATTGGTCCCAGTACAGAACCCTTATGGGACACTATTAATTACCTCTCTTCATTCTGAAAACCAACCATTTATTCCTATCCTTTGTTTGCTATCTTGTAACGAGCTCTCAATACATGAGGAACTTCCCCTTCTCCGATGACAGCCTACTTTGCTTAAGAGCCTTCAGTGAGGGACCTTGTCAAAGGCTTTCTGAAAATATAAGTACACTAGCTAATAGATTCCTCTTATCCACATATTTAACTCCCTTATTATTCTACTAGATTAGTTAGACATGATTTGCCTTCACAGAAACCATATAGACTTCCCCCAAAAATTGTTTCATCTATGACTAGCAATCCTATTCTTTATGTAGTTTCAACCAATCTGTCTAATACTGAAGTTAGACTTATCGGTCTGTCAAGGCTTTTTCCCCACTCTGGCACGATAAATGCAGAAGTGGGGGGCCTGCAAAAGTACCCCAAACCTTATGTTTCCAGGCTTTGGTATAAAACTTACCCCCAAAATCTTAAAAACCTAGATTTTGGGGATAAAAATCCACTGTCACCACCCAAGTAATAAGGAAACTAGGAAAGAGATCACTTGGGAAATCTCAGCCCTAAAGTAAAACCAAGACACGCACAAATTAACCAATACCAGGTTAATAAGAAAGAACTTTTATTATCATCACAATACTCCTGTTACAAGCATAATGACTAGATGGAAAAGTCACCAATTAATAAACTCATGGGGAATTCCACCATGGGCCAAAGCTTAGTTACAAAGGAGAGAACCCCATTTTTAAATGCACAGACATCAGATTCCCATTCCCAAACCATAAAACAATGAAGCCTAATGGATTTATCTAAACTTTACCCTACTTACAGATAGTGAAGAGTCTTTTCTTGGAGAGAGAGAGAGACATGTCTGTCTCCCTCAGTATCTGGAGAGAAACTGCTCTAGGGACAAAGGAGGGAAAAACCAAAAATTCCTTTGTCCCGGTTTGAAAATCCTATCTGCAGTCTATTGGCTGCCGGCTACCTGGTTTAGGTACAGTTAACCCCTTAGTCCCCAGGCTGGTGGCCATCTCTCATGATCATGACAGTCTTAATTGCCAGGATCACCTCTAGAGCCTTTTAAAAAAAATTGGTGTTACATTTTCTTAGGGATGTGAAAGGTTAACTGGTAAGCATCACACTTAACATGTAATGCTTGCCGGTTCTGGTTATCCGGTGGGGGGTGGAGTAGCTACCTGCCTGCCATGGGCAGGGGGCTGCTCCAGTCCTGCGGAGTCAGGTGCATACAGTGGCGCAGCCTGGCTGTGGCGGAGGAGGGGAAGGTGAGCTGCCCCCCCTTAATTGATTAACCAGTTAACTGGGATTTTACATATCTACATTAGCTGTTCTCCAGTCATTTGGTACAGAAAATGATTTAAAGGATACCACAACTAGAAATTCTGCAATTTCACATATGAGTTCTGTTAGAGAAGAAACAGGTGACCTGGGAGTGGATGGGGTAAACAGAACTGCTTTATTGCATTTTAACCTCAGACTCCCAACACATCATTCCAAGTAACAGCAAATTGGCATCAATTACATCCTTTTATCTATTTTAGTATGTTAATTCACATGTCTATCACTACTTTCCCTAAAACATTATTTAGAAATGTTATCTCCTACACAATAAATATTAATAAGCAGGTGATGAATATTATGCCAGCCCCTAATTACTGTTTACAGAATTTCTAATCAGCACTGTTCTAGAACATAAGAACGGCCATACTGGGTCAGACCAAAGGTCCATCTAGCCCAGTATCCTGTCTGCTGACAGTGGCCAGCACCAGGTGCCCCAGAGAAGGTGGACCGAAGACCATGATCAAGCCATTTGTCTCCTGCCATCCCTCTCCAGCCTCTGACAAACAGAGGCCAAGGACACCATTTTATCCCCTGGCTAATAGCCTTTTATGGACCTAACCTCCATGAAATTATCTAGCTTCTCTTTAAACTCTATTATAGTCCTAACCTTCACAGCCTCCTCTGGCAAGGAGTTCCACAGGCTGACTACACGCTGTGTGAAGAAGAACTTTCTTTTATTAGTTTTAAACCTGCTACCCATTAATTTCATTTGGTGTCCTCTAGTTCTTCTATTTAGGGAACAAAGAAAAGTTATTTATTAATCGGCCCTCTCCACACCACTCATGGATTTTATATACCTCTATCATATCCCCCCTCAGTCTCCTCTTTTCTAAACTGAAAAGTCCCAGTCGCTTTAACCTCTCCTCATATGGGACCTGTTCCAAACCCCTAATCATTTTAGTTGCCCTTTTCTGAACCCTTTCTAAGGCCAAAATATCTTTTTTTGAGGTGAGGAGACCACATCTGTACACAGTATTCAAGATGTGGGCGTACCATAGTTTTATACAGCGGCAGTAAGATATTCTGGGTCTTATTTTCTATCCCTTTCTTAATAATTCCTAGCATCCTATTTGCCTTTTTGACCGCCGCTGCACACTGTGTGGAAGTTTTCAGAGAACTGTCCACGATAACTCCAAGATCTCTTTCCTGATTTGTCGTAAATTAGCCCCATCATACTGTATGTATAGTTGGGGTTATTTTTCCGATGTGCATTACTTTACACTTATCCACATTAAATTTCATTTGCCATTTTGTTGCCCAATCACTCAGTTTGGTGAGATCTTCTTGGAGTCCTCACAGTCTGCTTCTGTCTTGACTATCCTAAACAGTTTGGTATCATCTGCAAACTTTACCACCTCACTGCTTACCCTTTCTCCAGATCATTTATGAATAAGTTGAACAGGATTGGTCCTAGAACTGACCCTTGGGGACACCACTAGTTACCCCTCCATTCTGAAAATTTACCATTTATTCCTACCCTTGGTTTCCTGTCTTTAACCAGTTCTCAACCCAAGAAAGGACCTTCCTCTTATCCCATGGCCATGTAATTTACACAAGAGCCTTTGGTGAGGGACCTTGTCAAAGGCTTTCTGGAAATCTAAGTATACTATATCTACTGGATCCCCTTGTCCGCATGTTTGTTAACCCTTCAAAGAACTCTAATAGATTAGTAAGACAGGATTTCCATTTACAGAAACCATGTTGACTTTTGTCCAACAAATTATGTTCTTCTACATGCTTCACAATTTTATTCTTTACTATTGTTTCGACTAATTTGCCCGGTACTGAAGTTAGACTTACCGGTCTGTAATTGCCCGGATCGCCTCTAGAGCCCTTTTTAAATATTGGTGTCACGTTGGCTACCTTCCAGTCATTAGGTACGGAAGCCGATTTAAGGGATAGGTTACAAATCACAGATTATAGTTCAGCAATTTCCCATTTGAGTTCTTTTTTAGAACCCTTGATGAATGCCATCCGGTCCCGGAGATTTGTTAACATTAAGTTTTTCTATTTGTTCCAAAACCTCCTCTAATGACACTTCAATCCGGGACAGTTCCTCAGATTCATCACCCACAAAGGATGGTGCAGATTTGGGAATCTCCCAACGTCCTCAGCCGTGAAGACTGAAGCAAAGAAATCATTTAGTTTCTCCGCAATGGCTTTATCGCCCTTGATTGCGCCTTTATAGTTCGATCGTCTAGGGGACCCACAGGTTTTTTAGCAGGCTTTCTGCTTCTAATGTACTTAAAAAACATTTTGTTATTTCTTTTTGAGTTTTTGGCTAGCTGTTCCTCAAAATCTTTTTTTGCTTTTCTTATTACATTTTTACACTTGATTTGTCAGTGTTTATGTTCCTTTTTAGTTTGTCTATGCTACAAACTTTCCAAATCAGCAGGTTACAGAGATTATAAGAAAAGTAACCCTGAAATATTTTATACAGAACCAGTGAGGGACAGTAAGACACAACGAAGAAGAGCAGTTGCGTGCTTATCTAGTTTTCTAGGCTGCAGAAACGAAGGGAAAGAGCATATTTATACATCAGGATAATATCTGCTTTGGCTGGACCCTAATCTGTCTTTCCAGATTGTAGAAACAAAGGCAAAAATAAGATTAAGGGCAATGCCTGCTGTCCTTAACCACTAATGTGTAGCCATCCCAGACCCCTATTAATTTTTACACATCCCAACAAGTTATTTCAGAACTCTTGAGTGAATGCCACTTGGTCCTGGTAACTTGTTACTGTTTAGTTTATCAGTTTGGTTCCAAATCCTCCTCTAATGACACCTTAATCTGGGAGAGTTCTTTAGCTTTGTCACCTAAAGAATGCTTCAGGTTTGGGAATCTCCCTCACATCTTCAGCTGTAAAGACAGATGCAAAGAATTCATTTAGCTTCTCTGCAATGACCATATCATCCTTGAATGCTCTCTTAGCTTTCTATTAATTATGGATTGTTTCTTGAGTGCTTCTCTTCTTTCCTGGGTAATATTAGGCAGTTCAAGGCTGCACTTCTAGATTTTCTCCTAGAAGCAGATTTATGGAGGGGTTTACACTGTTGGCAGTAACTTATCTGTTAGTGGTGGTCATCTTGATTATGTTGTGGGTTTTTCTCTTAAGCTCTAGAGAAGCATAAATAAACTATTTATTTTGGAAGGAAAATTGGCTTTGTTTTAGTGAGTCTGAAATCAAATGCAGTAACAGAAACCAATATAAGGAAATATTACTTAAGTGCATCAGGTATTTGTATAGAGTTGAATAGTCAGAGCTTAGTACGTGCAAAAATAATTTGGCATCTTGAATGGATGAAAATACACACAGCTACACGGATTATTCCACAAAGCACAAATGTTCATCAAACAATTAATTGCTTCAGGTAAGGAAGAGACATCCATTATGACATGTTTTAATTGTTTACAGCAGGGGTGGAGAACCTAAGGCCTGTGGGCCGGATGCGACCCCTGGCTTCCCGTGCATTGAGGAGCCCATGTTGGAGCTTCAGGGCCCCCCTGCCTGCCCGCTACCCCACCATGGGGCTGGAGCGCACAAAATCTACTAGCCTGGGCCCCCTTAGGCTCTGGTGTCTGTGGGGAGTTACTTCCTCCCTTTCAGTTGGGCCCATGTCAATAAGGGCTTGTTTGGGATTTCCCCACTTGTGTGCAGACTTTGACTGATTTTTCTGTGGGTCAGTGGCCCCCAACCCAATAAACCCCTGGTTTATAGGAACTTTAGCATCTTTTTCTAAAGCATCCACAGTATACTTTCGCTGACAGAATACCGAGCTAGATGCTGTTACTGTTTTATATGACCCATCTTCAGTAGTGACAGGATTATAGACTCTCTGAAAATTTGACCCTGGCAGCCACCCACTGGATGCACCTGGAAGGATTTGTGAGATTTCCATTGTTAGTAATATTGAAAGAGTTTCAGAAAAAGTTTCACAGTTGTTTTGGTGGTTCACTACTTAAAAGTTGTAGAATTGCTGAAATCCTTTAAACTGGAAAACGTAATTTTGTAACTATCTGTTTTTGTGTTTTTAGGTACTTCAGGTACTACAATAAGATTGAGTACGAACCATTTTCGGTTGATCTCTCGTCCACAATGGGCTTTATATCAATATCATGTTGACTATAATCCTCAAGTGGAAGCTCGCCGTCTTCGCTCAGCTTTGCTCTTTCAGCATGAACAACCAATTGGGAAGACACATGCATTTGATGGAACAATGTTGTTCTTACCCAAAAAGCTAGAAAATAAGGTGCGTGTATGAAATGGTGCTAGATTCTATTCGTTTTATTTTTGCCTATTACTTTCATTCTGTTTGGGGTGAAACTGGATGAAGCATGAACAGGCTTGTTATAAAATATGCAGCTTTTAATTAGGCTCAAATTACAGGAGTTAATTAATTGACTTGAAGCATGAGAACTGATGGGCCAATCAAACTCAAATAATAGTAGCCTACAACCAAATTCTTCAAGCTCAAATAATCCCATATATCTGTGTGGGAATAATGAAATTTAGTGTTAGCTCCTCTTGTGACTTCTAATATGTATAGAAGTTTGAAGGTACTGAATAAAAAGTATATCTTGAAATCTTAAGATTGACTGCTCTGGTGCCTGTTCAGCCTACAAGCCTGGGCTTCTGGTAATAAGCAAAAAATTTACTTACACTTAGCATTAAGTCACCTTCTTCTAAACACAGCTCTCAAACAGTGTTCCCTCTAAGCTGCTTGGCAGCACAGCTTCATAGATTAATCAGCCCTGCCCAGTCAGAGGTTAAGGTCTCTGTGCAGGGAGCTGACTGAATGGGCATGGCTGATCAATCACCTGTAAGCTGTGCTGCTGTGCACCTTACAGGGAACACTGCCTGATTTGTGGTCACAGCCATTGCAATGAGAAGGTCGTTGTATCCACTTCCTTAGAGATGCCCAAGGTATAAACAGACAAAAGACTGCATACCCTTAAAGACTCTGGTGCAACTTTATTACCAAGCACTGTCTTATGCATCAAGTCAGCCTGAACAGGCAAGTAAGGGGCATAAGTCCCCAAGTCAGAGGTAGTTGTTTGTTCCTGTCTCAGCAGTCTCTAATGAGCAGCAGTCATCTAAGCAGCAGATTTGACTTCTGGAGTGGAGTTCCAGTTGTTCAAAACCTGTTTGGGAAGCAATTGTACCATTGCAACAATGTTTAGAATACTATTACCTCAGATCACTGGATTCTAGATATAGATTTGGGATATATATACCAATTTCAGTCTCTGCCATTCGCCAGCTATATTCAGGGACTCGCATTCATCAGCTAGCATGGTTTCAAGAAGTGCGGTCTCTTAAGCTTAGTGTTATTGAGGTGCCACCCCCCCTTATACACGCACATCAAGGAAAAGGGGTTTTAAATTTGATTTAAGAAAGGGTTAAGGCCTATGCTAGATCTGAGACACCCAAACATCTTAATAAAAAAGATAAAAGTTCTTGGCCTTCATCATTCCTTCCTTTAACCTGGATGACAAACTTGATGTCTTCAGTTTGCTGGACACTTACTTTCATGTCGCCATTCTACTCTGCCACAGACAATTCCTTATATTCACAATGAAGGAAAATATTATCTATATGGACTTTTATCATTCAGGCTATCATTAACACCTCAAGCTTTTGCTAAGTGCTTAGACATACTAGTAATTTTTCTGAACTGTGTGAGACTCCACGAATTCCCTTATCTTGATGATTAGTCCATCCATCGCTGCTTCTGTCAAGAAGTCACAGGGAATACTTGGTAGATCCAGTGTTTTCCATTGTTTGGATCTGAAAATAAAAAAAAGGGGACAAATCCCTTTTAGAGATTGACACTAGTGCTGAGACTGGAATTTGTCAGAGCTTTTTACAACTTGTTAACTGCAACCACTTATTTTCCTCAAGAGAGATTTTGTTCCCTCATCTCTGTATATTAGTTTAGTCTCATTTCTTCACAACATGGGTTGTTTGGGTACATGGGGCATCCTGCCCATGTGTGATTCTAAATGCCAATCTACATCAGCAATGTGCAAAGAAGGTTGAAGTTTCTATGTTGTCCAAGCAGATATTATTTGAATATGCTAATTCACATACTAATGGAAGTCTTATTAAACTGGTCAATGAGTTGAAGATGTTCACAGCTGGGATGATATATATATATATTTTAAACCTCTGTTTTTAAAAGTAAGACATTAGTGGCAGCACTTCAGCACAAGTTGGAGAGACTTCAGTGACATACTTATTATAGACCTTTGGAGAGCAGCAACTTGGTAGTTTCTTCACACAGTCCTAAAACACATTATTGTACAGGGTTGGCAAATAGATACCAAATTTGTGTATTGTTTGTTCTTCGAGTGGTGTCCCTGTGGGTGCTCCACTCAGATCTCTGTGTGTGCACGTGCCAGTGATTGGAGATTTTTGGTAGCTGTGCCCTTTGTGCCGCACCTGCACACATAGTAGTCCCTCCCCCCATTCTTTTCTCACCCCCCCCCCCCCCCTTCCCCGGAGCCTGTGGAATGCACATGTGGCGTGAGTCCCCTCAGTTTATTTTCAAACATCCGTGGCTGAAGATGGAGTTCACAGGAGTGTTCTTCTTCCTGACCAATTGAAATCCTCTATTTTTAGTTTTACCTTATAATTTTGTTTAGTTTGACCTTTTTCACCATTAACTGGGCTGGGGGCGGAGGGGAAAAAAGTGGCAGCCACCCCTGTTTTTTTTCGCCGCAACAATGCTTCAAAAAATGCAATTCCTGCAGAGACTCGATACCTACCTTGGATTGCTATGCTTCATTTGTCAAATGACTGGGGGAGTCTCATGTGGCACAGAAATGCTCTCATTGCCTGAATAGGACGGCAAGGGGAAGAAGAGACTGCAAAATACAGCTCAAAACTATTCTCTGGGCAAAGTCTCTTCAATTACCAAGGGACAAACCAGAGCAGGTGCAGGCACAGCAAAAAACCTTGGGTAGGGTAGCTTCATCACCCTGCAAAGGTGCTCAAGCCACAAGGGCTTCCCCGGCACGCTCCCTGTCAGAGTTGCCTAAAGCCTCTCATTCCCTGGTGCCAGCAGTCTCTGGTACTGCGGAGAAATGCAAGTCAGTGCCAGCCAGAAGTTCCCTCAGTGCCTGAATATGAAGGAAAGGGCCAGAAAAGAC
This sequence comes from Rafetus swinhoei, assembly GCA_019425775.1. Lineage (NCBI taxonomy): Eukaryota > Metazoa > Chordata > Testudines > Trionychidae > Rafetus > Rafetus swinhoei. Next base: position 23,512,001 of record CM033425.1, on the reverse strand, counting down.
CGCAAAATGCGGCTCAAGACTGTTCTCTGGGAAAAGTCTCTTCAATTACCAAGGGACAAACCAGAGCAGGTACAGGCATAGCAAAAACCCTTGGGTAGGGCAGCTTTATCACCCTGCAAAGGCTCTCAAACCATAAGGGCTTCCCCGGCACGCTTCCTGTCCAAGCAGCCTAGAGCCTGTCATCCCCTGGTGCCATCGGTCTCTGGTACCGCAGAAAAACGTGAGTCAGTGCCAGCCAGGAGAGTGGAGGCACAAACTAAAACCGCCAGATCAACTAATGCCACTGAGGCAGCAGCTTCAGATAAGCTGCCTATACCTCCTCCATCAGCTCCAGTGACCTCTCCCTCTGCACCCAATCTGGCCCGGCAGTGTGATTATTTTTTTTTTTTTTTGATTGCCCCATGGCACCACAGCATAAGAAAGTGCTACTCAAAACGCGGCACCTATAAAACTCTCCTCAGTCTTATTCAAGAGGAGTAACTGGCTAACCATGCTCCACAGTGCAGGGACACGCTAACACTTCACAGAGTAGCCCCCACTCACATACAGTGCTATCCCCTATATCTGATTATGGTAGCGGGCATAAGAGCAGGCTCTCATCAGGCCACTCCTCTCCTTTTTCATCGCTAGCTTCCTGGCATTCATACAGGGCAGCTCCCACCTCACTGGAGCCCCTGCGATTCATGGTAAGAGTACTGACAGTGGTCCTCCCATACCTATCATTCAAGGTGCACAGCCTCCACATCCCAGCAATTCTGCACCTCTAGGGCGCTCACCCACAATCTCTGCACGCTATTCACCTGTTTGCCCGCCCTCAGTAATTTCTCAAGCGGGTTCCAGTGAGCATGACAACGTACCTCAGTCAGATTCAGAGAGTCCCTCATGTGAATCCAGATCCAGGCAGGACGAAGCAGTATTCCAGATCTCGCCGCCTTCTCCGGCAGATGACGTGAAATATTTTCAGGAATTTTTCAAATGGGTAGCACAACCACAGGACATTACATTACAAGAGGTGCAAGACAAACAATACAAATTACTCACCATATTACAACCCTCAGTGTCCTCAAAGATGGCTTTACCCATCAACAAAGCTATCCTAGAACCTTTGGATGCTTTGTGGTAAAATCCAGCCTCTGTTTTGCTCACAAACCGGACAATGGACAGAAACTATTTCGTCCCTGGAAAGAATATGGACTTTCTATTTGCCCACCTTCAGCCAAATTCACTGGTGGTGGACTCTGTGAAACACAATTTAAATCTATGTCCCGTGACAAAGAACACAAACGGCTAGACACCTTGGGCCGCAAAGTGTACTCTTCTGCCACACTTCAGGGCTGTATATCTAATTATACAGCATTGTTGGCTAATTACGATTATGGCAGTTATGCCAAATTACAAGATTTGCTACAGGACCTCCCTGAAAACAAGCAACCTCACCTCCAATCCATCATTAAGGAGGGTTTATCAATAGCTAAAATAGCTCTTCAGGCCGCTATGGATGTTGCAGACACCGCAGCTAGAGCCACAGCTGTAGTAATGCGCAGGGCCTCGTGGCTGCAGTTGTAAGGGGTACAAGCAAGGCTGGAGGATCTCCCCTTTGACAGGAAACACTTGTTTGCTAAAAATACAGATGAGATCCTATACTCTATGAGGGACTCTCATATGACACTATGCACCTTGGGCATGTACACCCCTCCCAATCAGAAGCGTAAATACACTCCCTACCAAAAAATGAGGGATTATAATTACAACTATTACAGGCAGCAGCAGAGGCCATATGGTAACAGGACCAAGCAATTCCCTAATAGGAGGAAGAATCAGCAAAACCAGTCAGTCCTCCACAAATCAGTCCACCTCTAACAAGCAGCGAATTTGGTCGGTGGGCTGAGTGACTACCCCATAAATCCAGTGCAGTCCAATGTCATCTTTGGTCATCGCCTGAGACCTTTCTACCAACAGTGGGCCCAAATTACCACAGAAAAATGAGTCATAGAAATTATCAGATAGGGTTATACAATCCCCTTTACTTGCATGCCCCATACCCTACCCTATCCCTCTTCAGGGACCCCTCTCACGAGCCCATTATGGGCAGAGGTGCAAAAGTTACTTACCTTAGCAGCAACAGATCATTATCAATACACAGTCCTCCCCTTTGGCCTCTCTAAAGGCCCTTGAGTATTTGCAGACACCCTAGCCATAGTCATGGCCTTTCTCAGAAAACAAAATGTCATTATCTTCCCTTACCTAGATGATTGTCTAAGCAAAGGTCCTACCTATCAGCAAACTACTATCATGACAGCTATTACCAGGGAATGTTTTTCCTGACTTGGCAAAAGATAGAGTTCATTGGCGCATTGCTAGACTCAGTCACAGCAAGAGTCTACCTCCCGCCAGAAAGATTCAGGGCAATCTGCGACCTCGTTCAACAGGTCAGACAGGCCCCCTTCTCCATGGTCCAGATGTGCCTTTAATTACTGGGGCATATGGCGGCCACGACGTTTCTGGTCTTTTTCGCAAGGCTGCACATGTGTTGCCTACAATATTGGTTCACAATCAACTATATACCAACCCGACACAGCCTCACAAAGCACCTCTCGTTTCCTCCACCAATGCTGCAGTCCCTCCAATGGTGGGCATCTCCGAAAAACCTCCTCATCCTTTCACCGACCAGACCCTTCAGTTACTGTAACAGATACATCGCTCATGGGCTGGGGAGTCCATTGTGGTGCAGCGTCAATACAGAATACATCGGCCCAACATGAGAGAAACTTTCACATCAATAGCCTAGAGCTCAGGGCCATTCGCAAGTTGCACCCACTTCCTTCCCCTGATAAAGGGCAAGACTATTTGTGTCCTCACGGACAACACACCGTCTATGTTTTATGTCAGCCGGCAGGGGTGTGCCCGACCACACTCTCTGTCTCGAGGCAGTCAGATTCTGGAACTGGTGCATCAGAAACCAGCTATCCCCAACGGCCATGTACATACCAGGACAACAGACTGTGAGAGCCAACAAACTGAGCAGACATTACTCAGATCAGCACAAGTGGGAGATCAATACCAATGTCCTCATTTCAATCTTCTGCAAATGGGGCTTTCCAACTATAGATCACTTTGCAACACCTCACAACCACAAATGCCACAGATTCTGCTCTCGGGCAGAACTAGGTAAGAGATCAGAAGGGGATGCCTTCACCATCCGCTGGATAGCTCCCCTACTTTATGCCTTTCCACCAATCCCGCTTATCGCCAGAGTGATCAACAAGATCTGATCAGATCGGGCCACAGTAATGTTAATAGTCCCAGCCTGGCTGAGATAGCTTTGGTTCCCTTATCTGTACTACCTGTGATAGATTAACCTATCCCTCTCCCGGCAGTGCCGAATCTCTTCACACAGCACCACGACAAAACCTTGAAACTCACGGCATAGTTTCTCCATGGTTCCAGAATGAAGAACTCACCTGTTCGGACAGGGTCAAATAAGTTATTTTAAACAGTCGGGGTTCCTCCACGAGAAGCGCCTATCAAAACAAATGGACGCGTTTTTCAACAATGGTGCATGATGCGTAAATTGCATCCCACCACAGTCCCCATACCTACCTTACTCGACTACCTCATGGACCTTAGCGACATGGGCCTCTCCATCAGCTCTGTCCGGGTCCACCTGGCGGTGATCATGGCCTTCCATGATCCGGTTGACGGCTTCTCTCTCTTCGCACATCCCATGATGAAACGTTTTCTCACAGGTTTACAGAAAATGAATCCAAGCCTCCGCCCTTGTGCCGCCGTGGGACCTGAATTTGGTCCCTGACATGCTCACCAGGCCACTCTTTGAGCCAGTAGCCACTACGCCACCATAATACCTGTCTACAAAAGTGGCATTCATAGTGGCAGTAACATCAGCAAGAAGGCTAGGAGAAATCGCAGCCCTCATGACAGACCCTCCTTTCACTACATTTACGAGGGATAAAGTCATACTTAGACCTCACCCCAAGTTCCTCCCTAAGGTTATATCCAGCTTCCATGTAAATTAACCCATTTACTTACCTGCCTATTTCCCTAAACCTCACGCCTCCCCCAAGGATGCTATATTACATACACTGGATGCAAGGAGGGCAATTGCATTCTACCTTGATAGAACTAGAGCAACCAGGAAATCGGACAGGCTCTTTGTTGCATGGTCAAGACCATGCACAGGAACAGCAGTTTCCACACAGCACCTATCCAAGTGAATTGCAGGCTGCATACACACCCTTTATAAACTTAGGGGCAGACAGCCACCACAGCCTATCAGGGCTCATTCCACACATGCGATGGCCACTACAGTGGCCTTCCTGAACAGTGTACTATTGGCAGACATTTGTAGAGCAGCCACATGGTCCTCACACCATACTTTCGCTCAACACTATGGGGCTAATACCCTCCACATGTCTAGCAGATATGGTCCTTCCTTCTTCCACTTAGACTCCAATGCCCACCTCCATCGGGCAGGTACTACTACGGAGTCACCTGAGAGGAGCACCCACAGGGACACCACTCGACGAAGTTACTCACCCTGTGCAGTAATGTTGGTTCTTCGAGATGTGTGTCCCTGTGGGTACTCCACTACCCTCCCATCCTCGCCTCTGCTTGGAGTTTACAGGGACTTCAGATAGAAAAGAAACAGACGGGACTCGCAACACGTGCACATTCCACAGGCTTCGGGTGGGTGGGGTGCGGGTGAAGGGTTGCTGTGTGCACAGGTGCGGCATGAGGGGCACTGGTACCAAAAATCTGAGATCCCCGGCACAGGCACGCACTGAGACCTGAGTAGAGCACCCTCAGAGAGAGACATCTTGAAGAACCAACGTTACTGCACAGTGTGAGTAACTTCTTCATCCTTGGTCAAGTAGCCTAAGAGCACCCACCGCTATTTTAATTACTGCTTGTCAATTTAAAGTGAAATATGTGTGTGGTGTGCACATATATATTTCGCAGCCTGTTTTCTCCCCACTACTCAGTCTAATTACGCCTGGAGTCTGAAGTCAAAGAATAGAGGTGGGTTTGTAGCAGCCCTGCTCATTTATATCCTTAACTGGATGCATGAGGATATGCATCTCCAACAGTACCAGTTTGAGTGTGCATACATAAAAAGTGAAATATATATGCACCCAACATTTCTCCCAACTACCATAGTTACTGTATGAGTAACTTTCTTTTCTTCGTTAAGAGGATGTCGTAAGCCAAGTTCTGCTCTTAAGGCTGGAGCAAGATGGATGGGGAAGAGTAGAATCAGATGTAGGGAAGGAAGCAAATAAGATGGGCATTCTGACACATTAAGGTGTAATCATGGCAGACTGATCATTCCTAGCTTTAATCTAAGGATTTTGAGTTAGTCTTATACTACCTCTGTTGAACTTCTGTGATCCGGGATTCTCTGGTCTGGCAATATCCATGGTCCAGCAGGACAAGAGAGTCCCAGCAGCAGAGATTGCCAGCGGAGCTCGTGGTACAGCAGTCTCCAGGTGGCCAGGAGCTCTGGTGGGGCTGCTAAGAGCTCCAGGGGGAACTGGGAGGTTGGGGAGAGGAGCCTAGTGGGTAGGCTGGTGCACTCCCTCCCTCCAGGCTTCCCCTGGTCAGGCAAACTCCCTTGTCCAGGTCCTGTAGGTGCCAGACCAGGGGACGTCCAACTTATATTACTGTATTGAGATTTGCAGAGCAGTCTTGTGGGGGTAAAGCATTAAAATTAATGGAATACAGAGCTACATTTTCTAGACTGCTTTGAAAAATTGTCATAACTCATCTTCAAATAAATGTTCCCTTTTTTAGGTCACTGAAGTGTTCAGTCGGACCCGAAATGGAGAGAATATTAAGATTACTATCACCTTGACCAATGAGCTGCCACCTACTTCACCTACATGCCTGCAGTTTTACAATATTATTTTTAGAAGGTTAGCTTTTTGCTTTACAGTTCTTATCTTTATTACAGCCAGTTGAAAAGTTGGCTTTAATTTTCAGGAATGGGAAAGAGTAGCTTCTAGTCTCTTGGCAAATATTAAACTTTTTATCTTCTCTATGATGGCTGAAGGAAAATGGTGGCCATCTAACCAGTATGGATACTACAGTTTGGCAAATAATTAGATATATTTATTGGCATGCCAATATAGAAGTAGTCTGTTTCAGAGGGAAGAATAACAAATAGCCTCAGATGTTAACACAGTACTGGGTCGGAGCCCTGCAAACAATCTTTGTTCTTCTGGGGGCGTTAGCTTATTCTTAAAGGCATGGGTGGCAGCGCCGGACCTCTGAAACTAGTATGTTTCTGTTTCTGACCTGGTCTTTGCTCATTTTGCTGCCTTGGGCTTCTTACCTTCATCTGAAGAGGGACCTACTGAGGCCACTGTCAGGAGGCATGTGATTCAGTCTGTGATAGAGGGGATTTGTTCTTGATTAATTTTATTACATGAACTGATTAAATAATACCCAAACAGATTGTAAGCATTTATTTAAAGTTTGCATGGACATCAAACTGTACATCAACATACACTTGAATCTCTTTAATTCAGCAACCCTGATAAACAGTGTATGACAGACTAAAGATTTTTCTGGGCCAGCAAGGGTGCGGTGGTTTCTGGGCGTGAGTGGATGATGTTGAGGCACTTACCTGCCACTCTGATCCTGGGGGCATAGCTGGCTGTGCACTTTCTGCTGCTCCCAAGGCCCACCCACTGTTGCTTTGGGAGCATTGGGGAAAACCCTCAAGGGAAGTGGCAGTATGCCAAGCTGCTTCCTTCTGCATACCATGGGTGTTTCCAGATTAGGGATACCCAGAGTGTGGAGGTTTAAGTGTATTCTATCTTAATATAGCAAAAGAAAGGCATGTAACTGTAAATGCGGGCCTTTATAATATTTTAAATGTTTTGATAAACTAAATGGTACTGTCATTTGCCAAGTACTCATTCTTTTCTAACTTCTTTTTAGGCTTTTGAAATTAATGAACTTGCAGCAAATTGGACGTAATTATTATAATCCAAATGACCCAATCAGCATCCCCAATCACAGGTTAGAAAATGGGACGACAAGTCTAGCAAGGAAGAAATGATCTTTTGATAGGACTTCAATGATTTATCATGTATTAAAATGATTTTTTCAGTTTGATCACTCACGTACCTAATTTATAGTTCCTTCTAACTGTGGGGCACAGATAAAATCTGAGTTTTTCTACATCTGACCTTGAGTGTACTACTTAAGCAGCTGAGTAAAATAGGCTCTCATCTGTCTATACTAAGGCTTATTTTCAACTGAAATGGAGCCCTTTTGAGTGTTTTCTTACAACCTGCTACATAGGCAGCAAAAGATTTAACATTCTAATATTAGCAAACAAGACCAGTGTATAAAATAGTGATATTTAAAGTATTTATTTTCAAGTTACTTTCATTAGATGATTTTGTAGTCATAGGGCTACTTCTTGAGATGCTCCTTTCAGTTCATCTTATGTTGCTGCATCAACAAAGTAGCAGTCTTGCAATTTAAATAGATCAAATATATGTATATAAAATGTTCTCTAAAGTGAATATAAATGTCTCCACCAATTGCTTTTCCACCATAAAATGAATTTGCTTTGATGAGTTTATTGTAACTTGACACTGGAATATTTGAGTTCCGGGTGCCATAGGGCAATATTTAAATTAAAACAAATGTCTATTTGACGTTTTTAACCTAATAATCTTTAATTTGGGGTTTTGTAAACTTAATATTAGTATCTATAGAACAAAATGGTAGCACTCTTGGATATATGAAAAGTCAATTTCAGTTTTAAAATATTCTGTTTTCCAACAGGTTGATGGTTTGGCCAGGCTTCACTACTTCTATTCTCCAGTATGAGACAAACATCATGTTGTGTACGGATGTGAGCCATAAAGTTCTACGCAGTGAAACTGTGTTGGATTTTATGTATACTCTATATCAGCAGGTTGAAGAACAAAGATTTAGAGAAACCTGTGCTAAGGAACTAATAGGGCTAATTGTTCTTACAAAGTAAGGTGATTTTTTTGTTAAAAAGGGTACTAAACTGTGACCTCTATTGCTGTTTTCTAACTGAAGCACAGACAGTATTTAGGTGCCTAGAGATGCAGATAAAGGCCTTGTTGGATTTTCAGACATCTTACTTGTTAGGTACTTGGGGAGATTTTCAAAACACCCTATCTATGGGCTCATGTAGACTACACAGAATGGTCGAAAGAGGACATGCAAATTCCGTGGCTTTTTTGGTGGAAACCCCCTCAAAAAATGAGGTTTACGTGGTTTTTTGACAAGGGGGAGTTTGCCGGAAAAACTGCGGTCTAAACTAATTTCACTTTCAAAAGCTCTGCTTTCGAAAGTGCGATTGGAAGAGAATATGCAAATTCCTGCGGCATTTGCATGTCCTCTTTCGACTGTTCCACGTAGTCTAGATATACCCTATATGTTTAGACACCTAAATACCTTGAAAAATCTGATATTTTAGAAGTCATAATCTTGGAAAACAAGTTGTCTTATGAAAATCCCAGAACAATTTTAACTATAGCAGATGCAGTATGTTTATTTACTGCGCAAATCTTGCTGGGGTCTTAGGACTAAATGCACTATATTTTAAGCATTTAGAAAAATTTCCAAACGTATCGCTGGTACTCAATGACACTGCAACAGTTCTAATTTCATTAGTGTTGTAGTTGATAGATAATGTGTTTCATGTAATATAAACATGCTTCAAATATTCTACCCAGCCTTACCAATTTAAGCTGGTTTTAGGGTTTAGTGTGGAAAAACAGGACTTTTAAAGCCCAGGATGAAACCTGGTATCCTTATGGTAGATGCAGGCTCCCTTATGTTGAGCCCACCTCTTTACCCTGTCTGTCTGGGGTGTTAAAATTTTGCAGGGGACATCAGAAGGCATGAAACCAAAAAAGCTTCTTTTTGTCCTTGTCCCCTTCTCAAATTAATGGTTTAACAAAGTTGTTAGCATATGAAATTAAATGTGTATATATATACTTAAAATCAATTTTCTATTTATTCTAACATGACAAACAGCTTTTGAAACTAGAGTGTATTCATTGTAATGTGAATGCAGGAGTTACAGTCAGCAACAAAGTAACAATATCTATTAACTTTTTAGATTACCCGATACTTTCTCTATTTCTCACAGTTTTCCGCAAACTGTTTCTATGGACGTGAGAATAAGCTATTGCTATCTGCATGCAAAAAATCAAATGATTTTTTTTGTAAATTATTTTATTCAGGTATAACAACAAAACATACAGAGTTGATGATATTGACTGGGATTCCAATCCAAAATGCACCTTTAAGAAAACAGATGGTTCTGAAATCAGCTTTGTAGACTACTACAAAATGGTATGAAATAAGTAAAAATTTTGTTTTCATTCTCCTTACTAGTTTTTATTGGACTTCAGAGCATTTATCTGTGGATAACTACTACTAATTCATTAACATTCTATCAGAAAACTACATGGTACCTTTTTTTACTTTCAGGAGTTGGTTGTTTTATATGACCATGCTTCAAAGTGATTTCTAATTGTACAGGTTGAACCTCTCTAGTCTAGCACTCGCTGGTCCAACATCATCTGTGGTCCAACATGATTTTAGTTAACCAGCTGTTCGCTTGTAGTGAGTGTGGCCAAATTTCCCGTAGTTCCATAAAGTTTGTTTACAGACACAAGTCTTGGCTTTTGGTGTTCTGTGCTGTTAGTTAGCTCTAATTTATCCGGAAATGTCTTTGTCCAGTAAGCACCGGAAGGGTTGCTAATGCTGCTGCACAATATTGACCTCTTGTACTTGGGCAAATTCTCTGGTTGGGTACAGGTCAGGTGCCGAATTAGAACAGGTTCAACTTGTACATGTTTTTAGAAATGTCTTTAGCCATACACCTACGGTTATGACTGGTCCTTGTGAGTATAACTGCCCCTCCTAGCACACCTCTTCCTTTCTGTTTGAGAAACAATCACATTTCATGCACATTCAGTTGTCCTGGCCCAACCAAATTCTGATCTTGCTTTAAGTTATGATAAGAGGAAGCTGCATACCAAATTTGGTGGTCCTAAATTTTACAGTTCAGGAGGAGTTCTTGAACAAACAGACTCATGGACAGACACACAGCTGCACAAACTCTCTCAAATGTATAATAGGTAAGCTATATAATTGATCTCAGCTACATTTTAAATAGCATGTCATGAAGTATTTTAAAAATCCTGTTAACTTTTAAAAAAAGGTTTTATTCCTCTTCGGGTGACGTTCCCATGGATGCTCCACTGTTGGTGATGGATCATCTCTGGAGCCATAGTTTGGAACTTTTCTTTAGCAGTTGTCAGATAGGCCACACGTGCGTGGAAGGCACCTTGTGCGATAGGCAGTTTGGCACCTCGCGCGCAGCCCAACCATCCCCCTTCAGTTCCTCGCTAACCGCCCTGGGTCGCAGACAGAGCTCGTTTCTCACCTCAGGCGTCTGTTCTCCTCATGCAGCGATACAGGTTTTTTTTTTCCTGCCTCTGTTATCAATTTTCAGTGTTTCTCATTTAGTTACTTGTTGCTCATTGCTTGTTCTACAAAAATAAAGAAAAATGGAATCTTTAGTAGAAGCCCAGCAAGCAGCCACTGCCCACTGTGCCAGGCTTTCCAGGGTTTAAAAAGTGCAGAAATGCAATGATCCCATACCTGTTTCTGGTGGTCACAATTTGTGCATATGTTGTCTGGGGGAGTTGCACACACCCCAAAATTTGACCACTGCTGCTGCCTCATGGCAAGGGTCTGGAGGGACTGGGAGCTTCAGCATCAAATGATATTATTTGAAAAGGCATTACTGCCAACAGAGGAACTGCAGCCAGTTCCACCGCCCAGGAGACCCACTTAAGAAAAGGGCTGCTTCCCCCTTACGTCACAAACACCAGAAGAAAAGGGTGACCCCGGTGAGGTGACTACCCCCTAGCCTGTCCCCTAGAGTGAGCAAGGGAGATGCAGCATTGCTGCATCACGGTGCTGAGATCTTCGGCATGCACCATTGCTGCATCACCCCCCATTAACCCAGGGCTGTCATGGTCATTGTTAGCACCAGAGAAGCCAGCCCAGCACCACTGCAAGTGGCGCCTCAAGACCTGGCACTGAGCAAGTGCTCAGAACCGGCAGTGAAGCAGTCCCGCAAATCCTGGGTGCCTCTTCGCAGCGGGCCGACATCAGCTCCCTTTCAGTAAACAAAAGCTGTTTGCAGCCAACACAGATGAGATCCTACATAACAGCAAGGACTGTAGAACCACTCTCTGCAGTCTGGGCACATACACACCGCCCATACTAGTGAAAATGCTATACCCCATACAACAGAAACAAGGATGCCTACAACAAGTCCTCAGCATAAACAATATGATTATAACTGATCCAGACAATGGCCTCAGAGGAAGCATCCACCTCAATCATGCTCCTCTAAGCTCCCAGGACTCCAAACAGCAAATTTGAAGTTTTGATGGAGGGTTTGCCTTACCTCTCCAAACATCCAGTGCCAATAAGCCAGAAACACCTTTTTGCCGATAGGCTTCATCCCTTCTTCCACTATTGGGACTCCATAATCTCTGACCAGTGGGTGCTAGAAATCATATGTACAGGATACACTATTCCCCTCACTTCCCGATTGTCCCCATCTCCCCTCAGGAACCCCTCTTAAAAGACCTCTCTCAAGCAATAAATCGATCGGCTCCTCCAATGAATGAGCAATAGAGAGGGTCCCTGATGCATACTGGAGAAGAGGGTTTTATTCAACTCACTTCCTAACCCAAAAGCTCACAGGGCTGGAGACCGATTTTTAAATTTCTGCAAGCTAAACAAGTTCCTACAGAAACAGCACTTCAGAATGGTCAGACTGGCTTCAGTTATTCATGCACTGGGCAAAGCGGACTGGTTTGCAGCCCTCAACTTACAGGACGCATACTTTCACATCACGATACATCCTTCCCACAGACGTTACCTCCACTTCTCCGTGGGGGAGGATAATTTTCAGTACAGGGTCCTCCCCTTTGGCCTATCCTCTGCCCCTCAAGTCTTCTCAAAGGGCCTCGCAGAATTGGTAGCCTACCTGTGTCAACAGGAAGTTGTCATTTTTCCATACCTGGATGACTGCTTCATAAAGGGCCTTTCATAAACAAAAATGTCCAGCATGGTCTCAAAGACAAGTTATCTATTCAGTCATCTAGAACTTTCATAAATGAACAGAAGTCAATTCCCGATCCCATTCAGGACATTGAATTCATTGAAGCTTGCCTCAATTCTATATCGGCCTGGGCTTATCTCCCGCACCAACGTTTTATCACGCTACAGGACGTAGTAACTACTCTTATCTATGAGCCCTTCCACTACTGTACATATCTGCCTTCAATTGATGGGCCATATAGCCTTTACCTCATATGTTGTTCAGTATGCATGATCCATTTCTGTGCCCTGCAGCACTGGCTAGCGTCGGTGTACATGCAGTCCTGTAATTCACTTCACAAGCAGGTCACCGTCTCCAGACGTGCTGGATTCTCTCAAATGTTGGATATCGCCCCACAATCTCCTCGCAGGGGGCCCCCTTCCACCAATCTGAGCCATTGGTACAGATTACAGTGCATGTCTCACTGATAGGATAGGGCACACATCTGCAGCACCATACAGCGCGCGGGTTAAGTGGTAACCACATGAAGCAGTGTTACACATCAACCTTCCTGAGCTCTCAGGAATGCATGTCAATAGATGCATGTTGATCTCCACAAGGCTCTGCTTCATTCTGTCCTCGACTGCATATATCATTTGAAGAGCAGGGGCCTATCCATCTCCTATGCCAAGGTGCATTTGGCAGCAATTACAGCCTTCCACAAACAGATCGATGGATCATCTGTCTTTGCACATCCCAGCACCAGGAGATTCTTCATGGGCCTCCAGAACCTCTGTCCTCCTCACAGGATCCCAACACTCTCATGGTACTTAAATTTGGTTTTAGATGGCCTTATAAGACCCTCCTTTGAGGCCATGGCCACCTGCCGCTCTCTCTCCTTACAATGAAGGTGCTGTTTTTAGTAGCCATTACCTCAGCAAGGAGGATTAGTGAGATACGGGCCTTAATGGTTGGCCTGCCCTACATGATGTTTGCCATAGACAAAGTCACTTTTACCTCAGCCATCATTTCTACCCAAAATCAGCACCTCCTTTCACATCAGTGAGCCCATAGTCCTATCTATGGTTTTCCCGTAACCCCATGCATCTGCCAGGGATGCCATGCTCCATACCCTGGACATTCAGTGAGGTCTAGCATTTTATATAGACAGGACACAGGCATTCCGCAGAACCTCACGCCTTTTTGTATCCATTGCAGACCGTTCAAAAGGCACACCAATCTCAGCCCAATGTATTTCCAAACTGGTATCTTCCTGTATACTGCAGTGCCTTTCTCTTCGCAATAAGCCATTGACCACTCTATCAAGAACACACTCCACCTGTGCTGTGGCAACATCTATGGCTTTCCTAAACAACGTGTGCCTTAAAGAGATCTACTGAGCAGCCACTTAGTCATCTGACCATACTTTCATCACGCATTACGCTATCATGCTTCAGCAAGTGGCTGATACAGCAGTGGCTACAGTGGTACTATTTTTTGCCTCCAAGCTGTAACTGAGTCCAACCATTCAGACTGAATACTGCTTTATAGTTACCAACAGTGGAGCACCCACGAGGACATCACCCAAAGAAGAAAAGGAAGTTATGCGGTGCAGTAATGACTGTTCTTTGAGGAGTGTGTCCCCGTGGGTGCTTCATGACCTTCCCTCTCTTCCCTCTGCTTGGAGTCTTGGCTACTCAGGTATAGATGAGGAACTGAAGGCAGGGGTCAGATTGTGTGTGTGAGATGCCAAACTGCCAGTGGTACAAAATGCCTTCTGTGCACGTGTGGCTCGACTAACAACTGCTAAAGAAAAGCTCTGAATTGTGACTCCAGTGATGACCTGTCACCAACAGTTGAGCACCCATGGGGACACACCTCGAAGAACAGTCATTACCGCACAGGGTGAGTAACTTCCTTTTCCTGCTCTATTTACACCTTTTTTTCCCCTACAAGACTAACTTTACTGTATGTGATTATAATGAAATTGAGCGAGCAGAAGGTGCTGTTAAAAATGCACAAAGTAAATCAACTTAAGTGTGGTTTTGTTTTGTTTTTTGTTTTTTTGCCATAGTAATCAAAGATAATACTTTTAACGAGTGAATACAAAATTTTCAATCAAGAGCTTTGGGGTTTTTAAGTTAACTTTGTCCCTTTGTGTGAGACTATACTATTTTTAATAGCAATATCTATTATGTCTGTGTCTGTCCATGTGTCCCTTTACACTCAATGGAGGAGCAGGGCCAGTTATACCTCAAGGTATTTCCTTCTTAATACCTTTGGCAACAAGATCAAATAGTAGTAGTGTCCATTTCTCTGTACACTGTACAAGTCCTAATTCTGTCTAGTTATTGAAGTTGGTGTAGTATTGTTTAAGATAGCTGTCCTGGGCTGACAGAATCCAAATTTCCAGAGTTATTGTTTCTTCTTTGAGGCAGCTTCTTCCTGTCAGTGTCTGAAATTTTCTGAATGCCTCTTACTCAGTGAAATGCATATGCCAGATAAGTTATCAATATGTCCTTTTAGACAGAACAACATGAAGTAAAGGGATTCTGTTTTAGACTTACACTCCTCTTATGCTTCATGAGGGCATTCTCTGAGCTTGAAGGGAAGAAGACAGTCTAAATCCATGTGGCAATGGCTGTGTCTCCCCTAAGCTGCAGCTTTACACTTCGCACCAGGGTAGTCTTGAAATAAGCTGCACACTTTGACTATTGAGTCTGAAGCAAAAGAGGATTTAGGAAAAGTGTCTATGATAGGAAAGAACACTGCTCTCAAGGTGACAGCAGACATAGTTTTCCTTCAGCAGAAGTGGGTGGAAGTTTTGCTTCTATTTACCATGTATCTACTCCACCTCATGCTCCTTAACTAAGTGACAGTTCAAGGCCCAGTTTTAATCCATCTGATGCTTCTGTACTAGCTGGTCATTGAACAAACAATGTGCTGTCTGAGGAGTATATGTGAGCCTCTTGAGTACTGTCTTATTGATATATGGCACTGCAGCTGTGTAGTATCTGATGGAGATTTTTCTGTCACCAAGCTTCTCAGTACCCAAGAAATGTATGATCCCAAGAGCTATCTCTCCCTCTTAAACTGCTGGCATCATTACTGCCTGCAGCTGAGTCCTCTGTAGAGGTGACACCCAACAGTTGCTGTGTTCCTCAAGGGCCTCATGAATATCTTTCCTCCAAAAAAAGACCTTATCTTCCTGGTATCTGTGTCATTTTAAGAAGCTTGATAAAGCTCTTCTTTGAATCGCTAGTAATCCACACTCTGCATATTAAGACTGCCTTTCTAGGGTCATCTGAAGAAGTGGGCTGTGCCCACGAAAGCTCATGATGCCATCTACGTGTTTTGTTAGTCTTTAAAGTGCTACCAGACTACTTGTTGTTTTTTAAGTTTATCCTGTACAGACTAACTTGGCTACCCCCTGAAGTTTCTAGTGACTGTTAGGGATGTGAAAGGTTAACTGGTATCACCATAAATGAATAATGCTCACTAGCTCTGGTTAGCTAGTAGGGCCTGGAGCAGCTCCCTGTAACCTAGGACTTTTAGCAGTTACACAGTTACCTTTTTAAAAGAATTTTTACCTTCCTACTGGCTGTAATTTCATCTCAACTGATAGGTGCTCAGAATAGGTCTACCATCTTGTAGAACTTGAGAGTTACAAATACCGCCGGAATGAAGGTTGTTCCTAACTTTGAAATGTTTGTAAATGATCAAAACATCATTCTTTCAAAAAATTTACAACTCGACATTGACTTAAGGCAGCTTTGAAACTTTACTATGCAGAAGAAAAATGCTTCCCCTTTATTTTTTAATAGTTTAACACAATACTATACTTTTTGTTTTTGTTTTTTGTCTCTGCTGCTGCTTGATTGAGTTACTTCCAGTTCCAAATGAGGGGGTGTTTGGTCAGTTCGTAACTCTGGTTTCTTAAGTCAGGTTCTACTGATTTTGTGTGTCACAATGGCAAGAGCTCACCCAATGTTTTTGCCAAAAGTTGTTTGATTTTTACTTGAATCAAGTTACCCATCTTCTAGTTTTCTTTCCTAAGCTCCAGTAATGCAAGAAAATTCAAGGGCTAGAAGGGATGCCTGTTTACTGTTGGCCTGCACTAGATAGACAGACCCTTTCTAGATTTGGAAAGATGAACAGCACCTGTAGAATGTAGAGAGAGGCCATAAGTCACCATGATACTTACTTGGACCTTTGTGTGCTTCTCACCAGTAATACATCAATATTATGTCAGCATGAGTCTTAGCATGGTCTTGGTTATTGGTGATTTACATTTTATTTTACTGGGTACCCATCTTAAGTACAGACAGCTTCCTGCTGTTTGTCTGGATACAGGTCTAAGAAAAGTGTTCAGTCTATGCATTTGTTACATAGTACTCTGGGTAATTTATTTTCAGATGTGGTTTGCTCTTTAGTATGTGGATTAACTCCATGTCAGTATCTTTATGGAGAAAACTTTCAGTAGACTTGAGTATCTGGCTTGTTTTGAGACTAAAGATACCAGTATCTTTTACGTGGTAATGGCTGAATGTTTTGCAAAGAGAGTGATGTTCATTAGTCTTTCACTAAAGTATACTATGTAATTTCTATGTAGCAATATAACCAAGATATCACTGACTTGAATCAACCAGTTTTGGTCAGTCAGCCTAAGAGGAGGAGAGGAATAGAAGGTGTCTCGTCAGGACCTATAATACTCATTCCTGAATTGTGCTACCTCACAGGTATTGTATTAATAGCTTCTCTATGCAGAAGTATCTGCCATGCAAATTGTATTAGAATAAATATATTTTAAGACTGTATTGTGGATTGATGACAACTTCTGACAAATTAGAAATATTCATTAGTATAAACATACGTTTAATAATGAAACCTAAAAATCTAATAATTAGAGGTTAATATATATTAACATTTAGCTGTTTTCCATTGTTGAATGCATTGTTACTGTGTAAGTCCCAAGATATCCGAGAACGGGTGTTATGAGGTAATATTTTTTTATTGGACCAACTTATATTTGTAAGACATACAAGCTTTTGCTCTTGTACAGATCTCTTCTGAAGATCTGTGTAAGCTCAAAAGCATGTGTCTCTGTCCAACAGACATGGATCTAATAAAAGATACAACCTCATTCACTTTGGGTCTCTAAAATTTAACTAAATGTTTACAATAGTGTGGAGTTAAGGAATTACACAAAATTGTAAAATCATGCCTCTCTATAGTAGAAATGTATCAACTGGTTACCTGGTAAACATTACCCAAAGTTATCTGGGAGTAGCCCTGTGTCCTGCTGCAGGCAGAGGGCTGCTGGCTCCCAGCCTGTGCTGGCTGGGAGTCAGCAACCTCTTGCAGGGGAGAAGGGTGATGGTGGTAAGGGGAAGAAAGAGCTGTCAGCACCCAGCCTGCACAGGCTTGCGGACTTGGGAGATGGCAGTCTCATGGGGGGCAGGAAGGGCTGCTAGCAGCAAAGGAGAGGGGGAGGAGTGCTGCTGGCTCCCAGCCCACACCAACTTGAAGTCTGGAAGTCAGCAACTTTGAGTGGGGCGGAAGGGAGCTGGCAGCCCTCCCTTCCCCATGCTGCTTCCGTTGCTGCCCGCCCTCCCGTCCCCCCGCCCATTTGCTGCTAACTCTGGGAGCTAGCAGCCCTTCCCTTCTCCTCTTCTGCCACTTCCAGCAGGCACGGGTGGGCTGGGAAGCAGCCAGGCTGGAGCAGCCCCTGCCAGCAGTGCAGGGGCCTTTCCTGCCTGGCCCTGGAGTAATAGCTATCTCCTTACTATGTGTTTCATTGAATTTTTCCATGGCTCTATGTTTAAAAAAAAAAATGGAAGAGCAACCTTCATTAAAAGGATTTTGTAAATCTTAGGATTGACAGATAAGATGCGTAGTGATTTTAGTGTGATGAAAGATTTGGCTGTTCATACAAGACTGACACCTGAGCAAAGAAAGCATGAAGTTGGAAGACTCATTGAATACGTTCACAAGTAAGTGACTGCAAAACTTCTGGTTCTTTAGGAATTAAGGGTTTTGTTTAAATTAAAGTTCCTTTCTTTTTAGTAATGACTCGGTGGACTTTTAAACTGTCAACTTTTACTGGAGAATGTTGTCACTTTAATTCATCATTAGAAAAAATCTAGCCAAAAATCCTGAATTTCTGCTGAATGATTAATGGTTTTATAATATGTTTTTAACTTTTTTAAACAGGGATGATAATGTTCAGAAGGAACTTTGTGCCTGGGGTTTGAGTTTCGATTTAAATTTACTATCCTTTACGGGAAGAGTTGTCCAAGCAGAAAAGATTCACCAAGCAGAAAAAGCGGTAAACAAGTAATTTTTAATAGTTAAACGTCTTTGAACAAAACAAATGTTTTGTAAAGGAGGGCTTGGTGTCATTTTAGGGTTTTTTTTAAAACAAGCATCAAGAAATACATAAGAGTACTTGCTCATATCTATTTAACATAGAAGTGTGTGCCTGTCACATGCACTGGTGCCCCTAAGCAGTACCCACAGGGGCTGGAGTCCCCAGCACCCCTAGAGTGGCACACATATGCTATATAGGGCGCTGCCTGGCCCTTCCCTCCTCAGTTGCTTCTTAGCACCAGTGATGGTGATTGGAACTGTGTGCTTCAGCCTTAACTGTAGCAAACATTCCCTTTGTAGAGTTGATAACTCTAATACACACTCCGGTAATCTGAAGAAGTGGGTTGTGCACACGAAAGCTCAGGATACCATCTACATGTTTTGTTAGTCTTTAAGGTGCTACTAGGCTATTTGTTGTTTTTTAAGGTTTTTTTTTTTTTAAGTTAAGTACTTGTGAACTGTTGGATTTGGATTTAATGCACCCAAGGGTACTGAGGGAGTTGGCAGATGTCATTGCAGAGTCTTTGGCCATTATCTCTGAAAACTCCTGGAGATCAGGAGAGATCCCAGATGACTGGAAATGGGTAAAGGTAGTACCCATCTTTAAAAAAGGGAAGAAGGACAATCCAGGGAACTATAGTTCCCAGCCTCACCTCAGTTCCCAGAAAAATCACGGAGGGGATCCTCAAAGAATCCATTTTGCAGCACTTGGAAGAGGGGAAAGTGATCAGGAATAGCCAACATGGATTCACAAAGGGCAAGCCATGCCTGACCAATCTGATTAGCTTCTATGATGAGGTAACTGGCTCTGGGGACATGGAGAAGTCGGTGGATGTGATACACCTTGACTTTAGCAAAGCTTTTGTTATGGTCTCCCACAGTATTCTTGCCAGCAAGTTAAAGAAGTATGGATTGGATAAATGGACTATAAGGTGGATAGAAAACTGGCTAGATTGTCGGGCCCAAAGGGTAGCCATTGATCAATGGCTCGATTTCTGGTTGGTGGTCAGTTTCAAGCGGAGTGCCCCAACGATCGCTTCTAGGGCCAGTTTTGTTCAACATCTTTATTAATGACCTGGATGATTGCACCCTCAGCAAGTTCATAGATGACACTAAGGTAGGGGCAAAGGAAGATAGGCTGAAAGGCAGGGATAGGGTCCATGTGACCTAGGCAAATTGGAGTATTGGGCCAAAAGAAATCTGATGAGGTTCAACAAGGACAAGTGCAGAGTCCTGCATTTGGGACGGAAGAAACCCAAGCACGGTTACAAGATGGGGACTGACTGGCTAAGTAGCAGTTCAGCAGAAAAGGACCTGGGGATGAGAAGCTGAATGAGTCAAGAGTGTGCCCTTGTAGCCAAGAACGCTAATGGCATATTAGAGTACATTAGGAGGAGCATTGCCAGCAAATCTAGAGAAGTTATTATTTCTCTTTATTCGGCATTGGCGAGGCCAATCTGGAGTATTGCATCTAGTTCTGGGCCCATTCTTTAGAAGGGATCTGGATGCATTGGAGAGGGTCCAGCGGAGGGCAATGAAAATGATTAGGGGACTAGAGCACATGACCTACGAGGAGCGGCTGTGGGATTTGGGCTTATTTAATCTGCAGAACAGAAGAGTGAGGGGGGGATTTGATAGCAGCCTTGAACTTCCTGAAGGGAGGTTCCAGAGAACATGGAGGCAGGGTCTTCTCAGTAGTGACGGATGGCAGAACAAGGAGCAATGGTTTCAAGTTAGTTTTTCCTAATATCCAACCTAGACCTCCCCCACTATTTCACTAGGAGAGTGGTGAAGTACTGGAATGTATTACCTAGGGAGGTGGTGGAATCTCCATCCCTAGAGGTTTTTAAGTCCTGTCTTGACAAATCCCTTGCTGGGATGATTTAGTTGGGGTTGGTCCTGCTTTGGGCAGGGGGCTGGACTCAATAACCTCCTGAGGTCTCTTCCCGCCCTATCATTCTATGACTTTTAGTAGAAAAAGACTTTGTCTGGGGATGGGACATGCCCTGCTCTCCCGGCTTCAAAACCTGCGCTGTGTACTGCAGGCCTGTGGCTGTCAGTGATTCTCATGCTGACTGCCTTTATTGCCTGGGAGAAGGACACATCTTGGACAAGTGCCGTATTTATAGGTCCTTCCGTCTCAGAACCATTAAAGAGTGAAGCATTTGTCTCAGAGCAGTCTAAATGAAGTCTGCAAGACCAGTGGTTGGACTTGGTAATGAGTATTGGTGCCATGGTGCACAATGCGCCATTGAGAGCTCAACACCATTTGTTACCCACGGGCCCAGCAAGGCCTGTTTAGGAAGCCGGACAGAGAAAAGTCCCTTCATAAGGACAAGGGGAAGAAGGGTAATCAGCTGGTGGACAGGCTGGAGAAGGCCCAAAAGGCACTGAGCCCTGCTTTCAGGTCACCTTCATCGGTGTTGGAGGCCTTCCAGGCTGCACAGGACAGAAGTGCCATGGCGGTACCGCCACGCCCAGCACTGACAGGACCTGGGCATAGGGGTAAATGATTTTTAGTTTAATAAAACTTGAGAACTATAATGTTGCATTGTTCTTGCAGTAATTTAAAGCTTGATTGAGCAAAGGACTTACGTGCATGCTTATCTTTGAGCTTATTGTTAGTCCCAGTGGAGTCAGTGTGCTTATGTGCTTTGAATCAGAACCTAAGAGAATTGAGCGTATGTTCAAAACTGGTACGTAGGCTGCCAAATGGTTGCACTAAGTGTATTTTTATTTGAATATTCTTGTGTATATTTGGGTCTATTTTTTCAGACAAATACAGCTGTATTAATGAAATAAAATACTTTTTTTGGAAGCACGGTTGCTACACAAACAACTATTAATAGAAACCATCAAAATATGTAAACATAAAGTTAGCTAGCTAGGAGAACATAGAATCATAGTAATGTAGATCTGGAAGGGATCTCAAAAAATCAAGTCTATGGCCCTGTGCTGAGGCAGAACCAAGTAAACCTTGACCATCCCTGGCAGGTGTTTATTCAGCCTGTCCTTAAAAACCTTCGATTCCACACCCTCTCTTAGAAGCTTAGGCCAGTGCTTAAATTTTCTAACTGTAGGATAATTTTCCAGGTATCTAAATCTCTATTGCTGAAGATTAAGTCCATTGAGTTATATTCAGTGGACATGGAGAACAATTGATCACAGTCCTCTTTATAACAGCCCTTAGCACATATAAAGAATGTTATTTGGTTCCCCACAGTTGTTTTTTTCTCAAGACTAAACATGCACAGTTTTTAATCGGTGCTCATAAGCCTGTTTGTTTTAAACCTTTGTCATTTTTGTTCTTCATACTCTCTAGTTCGTTCACACTTTAGGAAAGATATGGCTTGTAGAGTTAGGCATAGTACTCCAGCTAAGGTCTCACCAGTGCTAAGTTGAGTGGGACAGTTAGCTTCCGAGTCTTGTATACAATTTCCTTGCTTGTACTTTGCAAAATCGTAGCCTTTTTTGAAATTGCATCACATTATTGATTCAGATTGCATTTGTGATCAATTTTGCCTCCCAGATTCTGTTTGGCATTAAATAAGGATGTTAAATTGTGGTTACTTAACTAATTGTATAGTTGATACAATTTGTATTAACTATACCATTAGTTGATAGATTCTGCAGAGCTGCAGCTGGGGTAGGTCCAGGAGCCAGCTCGAAATGGGACTGAGCAGTCCCAGCTTGTGCTGGCTCCAGGAGCCACCTACACTGCAGCTCTGTATTTTAAATGTAAAAGCCACCAGGCTCCTCTTCCAACTACAACTACAACATTTAAAATGCAGAGGCGCAGCGTCCTGGACCAGCGCGACCTGGGACTGCTCAGTCCCAGCTTGTGCTGAGTCCAACAGCCCCTGCCTGGGGATGGGGGGGCAGCTCCCTGCTGGGATCCTTGCAGACAGGGGCTGCTTTGCTGCAGCCTCCCCTATTCTCCCCCCCTGCATCTGATTGAGGCAATGGGGGCAGGGAGCAGGAAGCACTCCGGAGATGGTCCTGGGGGGAATTGGCTTAAAAGCCAGTTCCCCCCAGCACTGGCTCCTGTTTCTCCCCTTGCTGCAGTGGGGGTAGAGGAGGCAGAGGCACAGCGTGGAAACGGTGCAAGCAGGGACTGAAGCAGTCCCCGCTTGTGCTGTTTCCCCACTGTGCCTCTACCTCCCGATGAGACAGTGCTGGGGGGAACTGACTTTTAAGCTGACTCCCCCCAGCACTGGCTCCTCCACCCTCCTTTTTCCCTCTTTCTGATAGAGGCAGCAAAGGGGGAGGGGCAGGGGAAGAAGTGACTATTTGAGTCACTACTCAGTTGTCCCATAAGCTTATGTTTATTGGATAGTCAACTAGTCACTTACATCCCTGGCATTAAAACACTTAGCTGGGTAGCCTTCAAGGGCTTGCTCCTGTCCATTTCATCTTAGGTACGTGCACACCATGAGCAGAGTTGCAGGAAACTTTTCACTCAGTGATACGTTAGGTCAGTTCTAGCGGCCTTTGGTGCTGCCACTCATGGACTGATCTAAGGGATTTTGCTGTCTCTGCGCTCTGTTTGTTATTACCTGTGACAGTTTCTGGAACTGTTTCCCTTGATTTGGCAAGCTTTTCTTAGTGCTTTTAGTTTGCTACTTTCACTTTTGTTCATTTTGTGTCAGCTCTTTATTTTTAGTTTTGACAGTTGTGAACTTGTGCTAGTTGGTGCTTCTTGCTGTGTTAGTGTAAATTAAGTTTGTTCTTGGTGCTGGGGCATGCCTGGTTCTCCGAGCTTTTATCCCAGTACCTCTTATGGCCAGCCTGTGCATTCCCCTTCCGATTGTCTGCAGTGCCTGGGAGAGACTCATATCAGGTATTGCTGCCAACTCTGCCAGCAGTCTCCATGCAGAGAACACTGAGGCCAAGTTAAAATGCTTCCTCATGGGTCAGAAACCTGCCTCCTCCTTAAGAGCTGAGGTGGCCGGACTCAGTAGACAGTACCTTGATACCAGTGCAGAGTTCTCCTCCTGCTCTGTGAATCTCTTGGCACCATACTTTCATTGGTGCCAAAGAAGAAACATAAGAAGTAGCTGACTGAGAGGGAGTACTTCATGATGCTAAAGAAAGCCAAGCACAGAGGGAGCACAGCAGAGTGCAGATCAAGTCTGGCCACGCCTCTGCCCCCAGTCTGAGGGAGACACATTTGATTCCTTTCTGTATGCAGGCCCACTAAGTCTGGTCCTGCATCAACTTTTGGTGCTAGAGGGGAAATGTGTCTCAAACAGGACTGCAGTACTATCTTATAGGCATTTATTGCTGCCAGGAAATTGCTGACCCTTTCGGTGCTGCTGTCATTGGCAGTGCAAGATTCAGCAGTTTTGGTATGCAGAAAGGTGTGTGTTGCCTTGAGCTCCCATTGGGTACCAGGCTCCTAAGTACCATCTGTAAGGAAATAGCCCCTGTTGGCTTTGATGCAGGTCTTGGTGCCACTCCCTGGCTCGTAGGGTACCACCTCTCCATGGTGTTCCTGGAGGAAGGCTTATAATTTGACTTAGATGTAGACTTGCATCCCCAGCTTTCAGAAGTCTACCCCCATCAGTCTTATCCAGTTGTGGGACTGAGTGCAAGGTTTCTGAGTGCTTGGCATACTGGACACTATGGAGATGCAATCGACTTTTAGGAACCTACTGAGCCCTATATCAATCATCAGGACTTAGACTCTGGTGGTGCAGAAGTAGAAGAGGGTTCTCTGCTGGTGCAGGTTGTCCTCCTCCTCCCCCTGAGGCAGTGTGAGGATAGGTGCATTGCCTCCACGTGATGATAACAAAGCTTACTCTTTTTAACAGCTCCTTGGGGCCTTGAATCTTGGACTGGAAGTGGAGGTAGTCAGAGAGTCCTCCCATAGCCTAGTCGATATTTTGACTGTGGTGCTCCAGTTGAATTTGGCTCTCCCTTTCAATGAAGCCCCCATGGGACCAATTAAAGCCCTGTGGCAAACCCCATTCTCACATCTCAAAGAAGGCTGAAAATGTTGTTCCTTATCAAGGCCATGCATTACTTGTATTTCCACCTCCCTCCCAGGTTCCTAGTAGACTGGGCAGCCGTTGAGAGGGACAGATGTGGGCAACAAGCAGTGACCCCTCAGGGTAAAAGGCTCGGATTAAACCTTTTCAGTAGAAAGGCCTTATTCTACATGGGGTCTGTAGTTCCACATTTTCAAGTAGCAGGTATTGCTGAGTCCCAACATTTGGGACTCTCTTGTAATTCAAGAACATGCTTCGCCAGGGGCCTAGGAAAGAGTTCTCTGCTGTAGTAGAGATGGGGAAATCTGTAGTCAGGGCTTCCCCGCAGGCTGTTCTGGACTTGATGGCTAGATCCATGGCTTCTGTAGTGATCATGCGCAGATGATCTTAGCTCCAGTACTTGTGATTGGCAGTGGAGGTCTAGAAGTCCATTCAGGACCTTCTGTTTGAAGACAGTTTGGTCTTAGAGCAAATGGATACACAAAGCTTCCTGGCCCGAAAGACTCCTGCAAGGCCCAACATCTCTATGCCCTATTACCTTGGAGGAAGTACTTTGGGGCCCAGCATTCCACTAATTTCTCTGATGCACTGCCCCATCAGGACCTGCAAAAGAAATGAAGCGGAGTTCTTCTTCGAGTGATGTCCTAATGGGTGCTCCACTGTTGGAGTCGGGTTGTCCTGGTGCTGCAGATCGGAGTTTTTCATAGCAGTAGCCAGGTGGACTGTGCATGCGCAGTAGGCATTTCATGGTGTTCACGCACGCACACAGTCTGGCTCCCTCCATTTCCTTTGTTGCCGCCCTCTGTCACAGACTGAGTGAGCTCTTCTCAACTGTTCTAGTAAAGAAAAAAAAAAAAAAGAAGTTGGTTAAATATTTTAGTTGTTTATAGCCAGTTTCTAGTTAAAGTTTAGCGTTAAGTTCGTTGTTCAGTTTAAAAAAAATCAAATGATAGCTACTTGCCCTTTTAAAGCCACAGCTTGACTCAAAAAAGAAAAGTGAAAGAAAAGTGTGAGCAGATTGAGAAGAGCCCCCCCTCACGATGCTGGGCTCAGCAGGCTTAAAAAAATGTGACACTTGTTGTGAGTCCATGCCTGCCTCCGGCGATCACTTTTCTTATATTTGGTGTCTCAGCGAGGCACATGTACTTCAGAAATACCCACACTGCTCTAAACAGACTACGAGTGCACACTAAAGCCATGTCTAGACTACATCCCATTTTCGATAAAGGGATGTAAATTAGGCATGTCGATATTGCAAATGAAGCCGGGGATTAGAATTTCCCACGTTTCATTTGCATAATGGTGGCTGCCGCTTCTTTCCGAAATGGGGCTTTTTTGAAAAAACCCCAGCAGTTTAGATGGGGCATTTTTGACAGAAATGCCCCATTTCGAAAGATCCTGAGGAGTACAGGATCTTTCGAAACGGGGCATTTCTGTCGAAAATGCCCCGTCTAAACTGCCTTTTTTTTTTTTTTATGAAAAAGCCCTGTTTTGGAAAAAAAACGGCGGCCACCATTATGCAAATGAAGCACGGGAAATTCAAATCCCGGCTTCATTTGCAATATCAACGTGCCTAATTTACATCCCTTTATCAAAAAAGGGACGTAGTCTAGACGTAGCCTAAGAGAGAGATGCGGCTCCGCATGCTCTTATTTGACACAGCGCGTGTCAGCCATCAGGCTACACTGTCCACTACTTGCTCTGACCCTGTCAGGGCTCAAAAATGGAGAGCCTCTTCCCCAAGTAAAGGGTCTTTGGCTAAGAAACACTTCCAATATCGAGTGCTACCCTTCATCCTTTCATCTGCACCTAGTGTATTTTCAAAGACACTTGCCGTAGTGGCAGCACATCTACGATGACAAGGCATCATAATCTTCCTTTCCCTCGACAACTGCCTCATAAAGGGCCCATCTTCTGCAGAAATGTGCCGCGTGATACTTATAGTGAGGAGGACATTCAAATCACTCAGACTGGTCATCAATGACCAAAAACCTATGCTCGAGTCATCACAAAGCCTGGAATTTATAGGCGCTTGGTTGGACTCCACCCATGGCATGGGCTTATCTGCCTCTTCAAAGGTTCTGAGCAATCCAAGATGTTGTTACAGTGGTCACCATGAGTCCCACAGTACCAATTTTTACCTGACTTCAACTCATGGGCCATATGGCTGCCACAACATGTGTAGTCTTCCATGCACGACTGTACTTCTGGTTCTTCCAGCATTGGCTGGAGTCCATATATACTCCCTCAAAGCACCACACGCCCAAATGAGTTGCTCCTCCACCCAACATAACTTCCTTCAAGTGGTGGACTGAGTCACACATTATTCTGACAGGAGTCCCATTCCGTTGACCCCAGCTGTTCCTCCATATTACCACAGACGCCTCCCTCATTGGATGGGAAGTCCACGTGAATGGTGTATCTGCACAGGGATGATGAACACAACGAGAGGCAATACTTCACATAAACATTTTAGAGCTCAGAGCGGTTTGTAATGTATGTAAGCACTTCATAGCACACATTCGTGACACTACTGTCAGAATATTTACCGACAACATCACCATGATGTATTACATAAAGTGCCGGGGGGTGCCCTCTCCTGTTCCCTCTGTGCAGAAGCAGTTGGCTTCTGGAATTGGTGCATCCACAACAAAATCACGCTACTTGCATCCTACTTATCTCACCTCAACAATGCTGCTGCAGATTCTTTAAGCAGATTCGTTGCACGAGACTACGAGTGGGAACTTCATCACAATGTTCTCCTACCTATCTTCTGCATCTGGGGTTTCCCCTAATATACTTCTTTGCCTCCTCCGACAATTCAGAGTGCCAACATTACTGTCCCAGGACAGATATTGGACCGGGATCCCTAGGAGATGCCTTTCTCCTCAGCATTCCCTCTGACCCAATTCATTTTCAGGGTCTTCAGAAAGATCAACACAAACAGAACCATGGTTATTCTCATAGCCCCCTCCTGGGCATCGCAGATGTGGTTTCCTTATTTCTATCAAATGTTTTTCACCCACCGTATCCTTTACCCAAATTCCACAATCTGTTGACCCAGACACACGGTACCCTGCTACATCCTCAGCCCCACATTCTGCACCTGACAGCCTGGTTCCTCATTGGTTCTGCAAATCTGAAAGCCTCTCCTCTAACCAAGTAAAAGAGGTGTTGATGCATAGCAGGAAGTGTACTACATTTTCCACTTACCTGCACAAGTGGCGTAAGTTCGTCTGTTAGTGTGCTAGTAAAAATCTTGATGCACATGCAGCACTCATACACGAAATTCTCGAATACATCCTCTCCTTGAAGCAATCAGGATCAGCCATCTCCCCCCTCAGAGTCTACCTGGCAGCAATCACTGCTTTCTGAGACTTCATAGATGGAGCTTCTGTATTCACACACTCCACTACCAAGAGGTTCATCAAAGGGTTATGAAATCTCAATCTACCTCGCAGTCCTACACCACCATAGTGGAACCTAGAAATAGTGCTGGACATCCTTACTCAATCACTCTTCAAACCATTGGCTATCTCCCCACTGTCAGTAATGACGATCAAGGTGGTATTTCTACTTGCCATTACTCCTTCTTGCAGAGTTGATGAGCTTGTGGCCCTGATGACAGTACTACTATATACTCTACCTTTAACAAGGACAATGTATTATGACTTCATGCCGCCTTCATTCCCAAAGTGTGTTCCAACTTCCATGTCAATGAATCAATCGTTCTCCTGTCCTTTTATCCCAAACCATTTACCTTGCTGTGGGAGGCAACTCTGCATTCCCTCAACATGCATCAAGCACTCGCTTTTTACATAGATAGAACTCAGTTTTTCCGTAAGTCTCAGCACTTGCTAGTTTCGCTAGTGGACTGCTCCAAGGATGAACCACTCTCATCTCAATGCAGCACATGAAACAATGAGTCTAGAATCACCAAGTGTTATGCCATCTAGAATAAGCCACTTATAGTAATACCCCGAAGGGTCATTTCTCCAGAGTTTGTAGCGGCATCCACAGCTCTCCTATGAGGGGTTCCTCTCCAAGACATCTGCCATGCAGCCACATGGTCTTCCAAAGATACTTTTATGAAGCATTACACTACCTTACATCATTTAACTAATGGCTCCTCAGTAGCCTCATCAGTACCTACAATAGCTGTTAAAACATGACTCTGAGACCCACCTTCTGTGTATTCTTGATTACTGTTACGAAGTCTTCAACAGTGGAGCATCCACAAAGCCATCACTTGAAGAAGAGGAAGATATTCATACCCCAGTTAATCAGCAGCATTCCCTGTCTGGCAGGAACACCCCTATGCCTTTTGAGCAGGGCACCCACCCTGATTTCTCTCGTTGCAAGAGGGAGAAACAGTAATGGGAGGAATGGCAGATCCCGATCCCTCCCAACTCACGGCCACGGCCAATCCAACAAGACCCCGTGGCCCCATCAAGGGATTTGAGGGTAAGCTTATGGACAGCTTACCAACTACACCTTGCCTTTTCAGGGACCACTTATTCCCTTTCTACTGAGCCTGGAATCCATTACCTTGTACTGATGGGTCCTGGAAATGGTGTGGGGGGGGTATGCCATCCCCATCCTTTTGAGCTCGCCCTCCCCCCCCCCTTCAGGGAACCCTCTCGTGAGCATCTCCTCTGGGATGAGGTCTAGCAGCTCTTATCCCTGGGGGTGGTTGAAGCGGTTTCTCAGGGTTTCCTGGGCAAGAGTTTCTACTCCTGGGACTTCCTGGTTCCCAAGACCAAGGGAGAGTTTCAGCCTATCCTAGACCTCGGGGATCTCAATGCCTTTATCGCCAGGGCCAAATTCTCAAGGTGGTCTGTGCTGGAGTCCCATTCTCCAGACCTCTGCCAACTATCAGGTTAGTGACAGATGCGTCGGACACCAGTTGGGGGGGGGGGAGAGGCGCATCTCGGAGGCATGCGGATCCAAGGTATGTGGTCTAGGATGACCTTTCCATGCATATCAGTGTCAGAGAACTGCAGGCAGTCTGCCTAACCTATGCAGCCTTTCTCCCTCGGCTCAGGGGCAAAATGATCCTTATACTTTCCAACAATACGTTGTTGGTCACCTAGATCAACAGGCAACCGGGTGAATATCGGCCCTGATTGATAGCTCCCCTCTCCTGTATTGGAAGCCCTTCAGCTCTGTGAGCTGTGCATCGGGTGGATATTCACCCAGTTGCCTCCTATCTCCCGGGGTCCCAGAACATTCTGGCAGATCAGCTGAGCAGGTCCTTCGCCAGCCACAAGTGATCCCTCAGAGGGGACATGGCCTTTCAAGTCTTCCGCAAGTGGGGGTTTCCGCTTCTGGACCTGTCTGCCACCAGACAGAACAGGTTTTGTTTTGTTCCCTCGTGGGGCTGTGGTGGGGCTCCCTGGGAGATGCGCTCCTTACCCCTAGGCCTGAGGGTCCACATTATGCATTCCCATCTTTCCTGCTGGTCCACAAGGTGCTCCTGCGGGTTTGGGAATTCAGGGCATCCCTGATCCTCATTGTGCCGGCATGGCCCAGGCAACACTGGTTCACATCTCTCCTGAGTCTGTCCTGCGAGAGACCAATCACCTTCCCATTGGTCCCGGACAGCTTTGCCATCCAAACCTGTGATCCCTGCACCTAATGGCACGGAAGCTCCGTGGCTGACAGCGGCAGAGCTGCAGTGTTCAGAAGGTCTTACTTGGGAGTAGGAAACCTTCCACTAGGGCCACTTACTTGGCCAAGTGGATGTGCTTCTCTCTCTCTTGGCTGCTCAGAAGGGGATGTCACCCAGGCAGGTCCAGATCCGGTTGGTCCTGGACTATCTCCTGGATCTTAGGCTACAGGGGTTCTCCTCTTTCTCAGTGAGGGTACACCGGGTGCCCATCTCCACTTTCCACCTGGGCTTCTGGAGCAAGACCCTCTTTGCAGATCCCATGATACACAGGTTTCTGAAAGGATTGGACAGACTCAGTTCATTCCTCAATGGGACCTCAACCTGGTCCTGTTCAAGCTCACGGGTCCTCCCTTCGAGCCCCTGGTGATATGCTTGCTGCTACACCTTTCTTGGAAGGTGTCTTTTTTTGTGGCTATTACATCATCCAGGAGTGTGTCTGAACTGAGGGCCCTCATCTCAGACTGCCCATACACAGTGGTGGCGGTGTCTCATTTTCAAGTCTCAAGATATTTTCCCCCCAGTTTTTTATCCTAAGCCCGATGCTTCAGGTAAGGAGCAGGTGTTAAACACTTAAGATGTTAGGAGAGCTTTAACCTTTTATTTGGAAAGAACAAAGCCCTACTGTAAGTCCCTACAGCTCTTGGTAGCAATTGAGGAAAGGCTGCAGTGGCAGCTGGTCTCTGCACAGAGGATCTCTTTGTGGATCATGTCTTGTATCAAGAAGTGTTATGGGCTGGCTGAAATTTCCCCAGAATTTCAGAGGACTAGATTTTATTCCCATTTCTTCCTTACCCAGAAAAGAAATGGAGGTTAGCACCCAATTCTTGTTTTGAGGGCCCTGAACAAATTTGTAAAGAGGCAAAAGTTCAAAATGGTTACGTTATACACCATTATCTCCTCTTTGGAGTTTGGTAGTTGATTTTTGTGTCTCAACCTACAAGACGAATACTTTCATGTATTCATTCGACCTACTCATAGACGATGTCTCCGTTTCATCCTAGCTATGCAGCACTACTGATATATGGTGCTACCCTTTGGATCTTCCACAGTGCCGAGGGTTTTCTCCAAGATGTTAGCAGTGGTTACAGCCCACCTCAGAAAACAGGGCATTACCATTTATCTGTACCTTGACTATTGCCTTATCAAGGCAAGAACTCAAGATGAACCCTATCATTGCACCCATCTGGTACAACAATGCTTCCAATCACTGGGACTCCTAATCAACAAGAACAAGTCAGTCCTTACACTAACTCAGTCTATACAATCTGTTGGGGTGCTCCTCAACTCTGCCTCAACCACCACTTCTCTGCCGCCCGACATTCCAAGGATCTGTGAGCTAGTACAATTGTTCCACATAATACCACGCATCACAGTCCATGACTGTTTACAGCTCTGGGATACATGGCATCCTGCAACCCCGTGGTCCGCAAGCCCATCTATTTATGAGGTGCCTCCAGGCATAGCTCGAATTACAAGCCCAACCTACACTCCCCTGAGCAAAACACTGTCAGTTCCCTACACAGTAAATAAATCAATACTGTGGTGGACAAAGCCGTACAAATTATGCAGAGGCATACCCTTCCAAACCTCAGAACCAAAGTGGTCATCACCACTGATGTTTCCCCCTCACAGGTTGGGGAGCACACAAGAGACCTTACAACCCATGGCCTATAGACTCTGGCAGAGAGGATGCTACACATCAGTGTCCTCAAGCTCAGAGCCGTCTGGCTTGCATGCCAGCATTTTCTACCTCACGTCACCGGAATGCATGTCAGAATACATGCCGACAATACAGCCTGCATGTTTTATATAAACAGACAAATCAGAGCACGATCCCACATGCTGTGCAAGGAAGCCATAGCACTCTGGAACTGGTGCCTTACTCATGGCATCTCCATAAGTGCATGCCATCTCTCCGGTGCCCTAATCACCACAGCCAAAGCCCTAAGCGGAGCCCTACCTCAAGATCACGAGTGGCAGATTGGCCTTTCATTTTTGACAGATAATCCCCATTGCACAGTGGGGATACCCTCACATAGACCTATTCACTAGCAAAACAAACAAAAAGTGCCCACTTTATTGCTCTAGGGTGGGCATGGAAAAGCATTCACTTGGAGACGCACTTATTCTCAAGTGGAACGACCACCTACTCTATTCATTCCCTCCCTTTTCCCTCTTAAACAGAGTACTCATCAAAATACCGAAGGACAAAGCGAGGGTTATCCTAATAGCACCTTGTTGGCTCTGGCAACCATGGTTTCCCTTCCTGAGCAGAATGACCCCACATAGTCCGATCAAACTCCCATGCAACCCGAGTACACTATTCCAGCCAGGAACCAAAGCTCCCCATCCACAATTTCTCATTCTTCACCTCAAAGCGTGGTACCTCGTTGGTTCACGGGCATAGAAATACAATGTTCAGCTCAGGTATGGGACAAGCTCTTCCATAGCAGGGCCCCTTCAATGAGGAAGACATACACTAACAAATGGTCTCATATTGTACGTTGGGCTGCTTCCCATATTGCCAGAGAATGCCCCCCCTCTACCTATAATCCTGTAATACTTACTGCATCTCAAGCAATCCCATCTTTCAATCCCTACTTTCTATGAGCTCAATTAGAGTACATCTCACAGCAATAACAACGTATGACTGTTGATGACACCACGGTCTTCGCACATCCCACAACCAAATGCTTCCTCAAAGGGCCTATATGTGCTATATTCTGATGTTACTGCCCCACAGACATCATGGGACCTACATCTGGTACTAACCACTCTCACGAAACCTCCATTTGAACCTATTGCCACATGCTCTCTTCTCCATTTAACACTCAAAACGGTGTTCCTACTTGCAATAACATCAACACATCAGGTGGGAGAGATGGCTGCTCTAATAGCAGACCACCGTTCACCATCTTTTTTTAAGGACATAGTCTCTCTAAGGACACATCCAAAGTTCTTACCCAAAGTACACTCCCATCTTCCACCTTAATCAAACAATACTTACCTGTTATTTATTCCCAAGCCTTGTGGCAACCCCTCTTGAGGCACATATGCATATGCTTAGCGTCCCAGAGTGCTCTCCTACCTCCACAGAATGAGGCCCTTTAGGTCATCCCCAACACTTTGTCTCCATAACAGAGTGTAGCAAGGGGCATCAGATATCATCTCTCAGACAATCCCATTGGATCTCTGATTGAATCGTAATGTGCTACAATCTGAATCATTTATCATCACCTACCTCAGTCCATGCACACTCCAAGAGCGTAGTCGCCTCTTCGGTCACTTACCTGAGGAAGGTTCCCATTGACGACATATGTGCTGCTGCAACATGGATATCAGAACAAACTTTTGCCAGACATTATGCACTTTCCATTGGCCCTCTTCACGCTACAAGAGTAGCAAAGGTCGTACTAAGGACAGCTTACCTTCCTGATCCGAAGTCTCTACCTCCATAAGACAAATTTCTTCGCAGTCATCTGCTGTACAGCACCCCTAGAGACGTCTCTCTCGAAAAAAGAGGAAGTTACTCACCTTGGTTATAACTGACGTTCTTCAAGATGAGCGTCCCTGGGGGTGCACCACTACCTTCCCTACCTCCCTTCTACTTCGGACCAAAAAAAAAAAAAATTTTCCACCAGGCCGGATTCCAGATAGTGAAGGGAGGGTAGCCGTGCATGCATGGTAGTGCTGTGCGCCTCATGTTTTGTGCATTCGTGGCCCCAATGCATTGCTAGGAAGAATCGGCTCTGCCATGCTGGGACGCACTGACACTTACTGTGGCGTACTCCCAGGGACACTTGTCTCATAGAACATCAGTTACAGCCAAGGTGAGTAACCTCCTCTTCCCATGCCATCAGATCCTGTTTCCCTCTGTTCTTGATTGCTTGTTCCAGTTCAACATGATATGTTCTTATATCATCATGGACTGCTGGGTCTCTACTTAGTGTGGACAGAGCAGTTGCTTTATGCGTCCCCCTCCTCCCCACCCCCCACTGCCACTAATATACAGGGTTCTCTTCCGAATTCGACAGGACAAAGCGGTGGTCATCCTGATTGCACCAGTAGCATGCTTTTGTCCCTGTCAGTGGGCAGGACCATAACATTCCCCCTGGTGCTGGATCTGCTGGCCCAGCGGTTTGGCAGGCTATGCCACCTGAACATAGTCGCTTCACCTCACAATGTGGATGCTCCATGGCTGAACTGCTTCAAGCTCTAGTGTTTGGACTTGGTGAAGGAGGTTCTAATGGATTCTAATGAGTAGTCATAAGTCTTCCACCAGGGCAACATACCTAGCTAAATGGAAGCAGTTTTCTCTATGGTACCTCACAAAGGGTATGCCCCTTAACAGGCCTCAGTCCCACTGCTTGTAAACTACCTCCTTTCCTGAAAGCAGCAGGGTTTGGTGGTCTTGTCTATTAAGGTGCACCTGGCATTATCTCTGCCTTCCACCCAGGGTCTGGCTTGACATCCTTCTTTGGGGATCTGGTGGTGGGGCGGTTCCTTATAGGGTTGGACTTGCTTTTCCATGTCAGTAAGGACATATTTTTCCCTGTGTTCTTCCAAAGCTGCATACCACAGACAAGGAACGGGTGCTGTATTCCTTAGGTATCAGACGTGCCCTTGCTTTTTATGTGGAGCATACTAAAACATTCTGGCGGTTGACACAACTTTTTCCACTAATTCCATTTCCACTATTCTCATTGTGGTGCAGGAAGGGCCTCCTGATTACATCTCAGCATCTCTTGGCCTGTATCATCATACGCATCAAACTATGCTAAAACTTGGTTAAGGTGCCGTTCCACTTATCACGGCCCACTTCACTTGGGTGCAAGTCTTGGCGGCAGCCTTTCTGATGCAAGTCCCAGTTCAGAACATAGAATCATAGAACACTAGAACTGGAAGGGACCTCGAAAGGTCATCAAATCCAGTCCCTAGCCCTCATGGCAGGACCCAGTACTGTCTAGACCATCCCTGATAGATGTCTATCTAACTTACTCTTAAATATCTCCAGAGATGGAGATTCTACAGCCTCCCTAGGCAACTTATTCCAGTGTTTAAACCCCCCTGACGGTTAGGAAGTCTTTCCTAATGTCCAACCTAAAGCTCCCTTGCTACAGTTTAAGCCCATTGCTTCTTGTCCTATCCTCGGGGCCAAGGAGAACAATTTTTCTCCCTCCTCCTTGTGACACCTTTTTAGATACCTGAAAACTGCTATCATGTCCCTTCTCAGTCTACTTCTTTCCAAACTAAACAAGCCCAATTCCTTCAGTCTGCCTTAATAAGTTATGTTCTCTAGACAGTGAATCATTCTTGTTGCTCTTCTCTGGACCCTCTCCAATTTCTCCACATCTTTCTTGAAATGTGGTGCCCAGAACTAGACACAATACTCCAAATGAGGCCTAATCAGCGCAGAGTAGAGCGGAAGAATGACTTCTCATGTCTTGCTCACAACATACCTGTTAATGCATCCCAGAATCATGTTTGCTTTTTTTGCAACACTGTCACACTGTTGACTCATATTTAGCTTGTAGTTCACTATGACTCCTAGGTCCCTTTCTGCAGTACTCTTTCCTAGACAGTCGCTTCCCATTCTGTATGTGTAAGACTGATTGTTCCTTCCTAAGTGGAGCACTTTGCATTTGTCTTTATTAAACTATTTACCTCAGACCACTTCTCCAATTTGTCCAGATAATTTTGAATGATGACCCTCCAAAGCAGTTGCAACCCCTCCCAGCTTCGTATTATCTGCAAACTTAATAAGCGTACTCTCTATACCAGTATCTAAATCATTGATGAAGATATTGAACAGAACCGGTCCCAAAACAGACCCCTCCGGAACCCCACTTGTTATGCCTTTCCAGAAGGATTGTGAACTGTTAAAAACTACTCTCTGTGGATGGTTATCCAGCCAGTTAT
Source organism: Rafetus swinhoei (assembly GCA_019425775.1). NCBI lineage: Eukaryota > Metazoa > Chordata > Testudines > Trionychidae > Rafetus > Rafetus swinhoei. Next base: position 23,475,907 of record CM033425.1, on the reverse strand, counting down.
GCAGCCACCTTATAGTAGCCCCATCTAAGTTGTATTTGCCTAGTTTATTGATAAGAATATCATGGAAGACCGTATCAAATGCTTTGCTAAAGTCTAGGTATACCATGTCCACTGCTTCTACCTTATCCACAAGACTTGTTATCCTATCAAAGAAAGTGATCAGATTGGTTTGACATGATTTGTTCTTTACAAATCCATGGTGGCTGTTACCTATCACCTTATTATCTTCCAGGTGTTTGCAGATGAATTCCTTAATTACTTGTTTCGTTATCTTTCTTGGCGCAGAAGTTAAACTGACTGATCTGTAGTTTCCTGGGTTGTCCTTATTTCCCTTTTTATAGATGGGCACTATATTTGCCCTTTTCCAGTCTTCTGGAATCTCTCCTGTCTTTCATGATTTTTCAAAGATGATAGCTAAAGGCTCAGATACATCCTCTATTAGCTCCTTGAGTATTCTAAGGTGCATTTCATCAGGCCCTGGTGACTTGCAGACATCTAACTTTTTTCTAAGTGATTTTTAACTTCTTTTTTAATCTTCTAAACCCTACCCCCTTCCCACTAGCATTCACTATGTTAGGCATTCCTTCTCGGTGAAGACCGAAACAAAGAAGTCATTAAACATCTCTGCCACTTCCAAGTTTCCTGTTACTGTGTTTCTCCCTCCTCACTGAGCCAGTGGGCCTATCCTGTCTTTGGTCTTCCTTTTGCTTCTAATATATTTATAGAATGTCTTCTTGTTTCCCTTTATGTCTGTAGCTAGTTTGAGCTCATTTTGTGCCTTTGCCTTTCTAATCTTGCCCCTGCATACCTGTGTTGTTTGCTTATATTCATCCTTTGTAATTTGTCCTAGTTTCCACTTTTTATATGACTCCTTTTTATTTTTAGATCATGGAAGATCTCCTGGTTAAGCCAAGGTGGTCTTTTGCCTTACTTTCTATCTTTCCTATGCAGTGGAATAGCTTACTTTTGGGCACTTAATAATATCCCTTTGAAAAACTGCCAACTCTCTTCAGTTGTTTTTCCCCCCTAGTCTTGCTTCCCATGGGACCTTACCTACCAGCTCCCTGAGTTTACCAAAATCTGTCTTCCTAAAATCCATTGTCTCTATTTTGCTGTTCTCCCTTCTACCATTCCTTAGAATCATGAACTCTATGATTTCATAGTCACTTTCACCCAAGCTGCCTTACACTTTCAAATTCTGAACCAGTTCCTCCCTATTTGTTAAAATCAAATCTAGAACAGCTTCCCCTAGTAGCTTTTTGAACTTTCTGAAATAAAAAGTTGTCTTCAATGCAATCCAAGAACTTATTGAATAGTCTGTGCCCTGCTGTGTTAGTTTCCCAACATATGTCTGGATAGTTGAAGTCCTTCATCACCATCAAATCCTGCGCTTTGGATGATTTTGTTAGGTGTTTAAAAAAAAGCCTCATCCACCTCTTCCACCTAGGTAGATGCCCTGTAGTAGACCTTTAGCATGACATCACCCTTGTTTTTTAGCCTAATCCAGAGACTCTCAACACATCTGTCTCCTATGTCCATCTCCACCTCAGTCCAAGTGTATACATTTTTAATATATAAGGCATCAACTCCTTCCTTATTTCCCCTGCCTATCCTTCTTGAGTAAGCTGTACTCTTCTATACCAATATTCCAATCATGTATTATCCCACCAAGTCTGTGTGATACCAACAATGTCATAATTGTATTTATTAGCACTTCCAGTTCTTCCTGCTTATTACCTATACTTCTTGTATTTGTATATAGGCATCTAAGATATTGATTTGATTTTGCCTCCTAGTTCTGCCTAGTCCCTCCTTTTTTTCTGCTATTATAGCCCACACTCCCATTTCTGACCCATCTGCCAGGTCTCCATGTTCTTCACTTACCTGTGGGCTTTGGTCACCTGTCCCGATTGAACCCTTCATCTGTCAGCCATTGCCACAGATAGCTGTGAGGGTTTACAAAAGGGCTTGGTCCTGCCAATGTAGAATCCAAGCACTCACCTGAAATCCAGAGCAGCCACTGCTCGCACAGTCCCTGGTGAGGTCTGGAATAGAAAACGAGAAGGAAAAATGTCCTGACCTGTGTGCATGGGTGGCAGGTTTGTATAATTTTTGGTGGTGCCCCATTAGCCACGCCCCGTGGCCCCCGTTAGCCACGCCCCCTGACACACACACACACACACACACACACACACACACAGACCCCGTTAGCCACGCCTCTGGAGGTAACACGCTCAGGGCAAGATGGACACATGACCAGAAGTAAAAGGTGTCATGTCACCCCCCTCGAAGGGCTTTTCCCACCATCCTCCTACCAACAGGGATTAGTTTGGCCCCCACCAAACCCCCCTCATGCAACTATCCTGCAGTTGCATTAACCCAATGTGTGTGACATTAACTCGGGCAGAGAGGCTGGGGAAAGCGTTCCCTCTAAGGCTATGTCTACACTCACGGCTTTTTGCGCAAGTACAGCCGTTCTTGTGTAAGAACCCACAGAGCATCCACACTGCCCGCCTGCTCTTGCGCAAGGAAATTTACAGTACGGCGTGGTAAGAGAGGGCATCTTTAGCAAGAGCTACCCTCTTTTCTAACAGGTGTAAGCTCTCTTGCGCAAGAGGGCAGTGTGGATGCTCGGCAGGGATTTCTTGTGCAAGAAACCCCTATGGCTAAAATGGCCATCGGTGCTTTCTTGGGCAAGAGAGCGTCCACACTGCCATAGATGCTCTAGTGCAAAAGCACAGCTCACACATGGCAGTGTGGACGTGTTCTTGTGCAAGACTTCTTGCACAAGAACTGTTGCGCAAGATGTTCTTGTGCAAGAAACCGCCAGTGTAGGCGTAGCCTAAGAGTTTCCTCCCATGAGCAAAATGAATTTTGTGTTGTGCACCAGTACTGAGTTCATGTGGCTTGTTTGGATGTGCCACTGGGGCACCCAAGTTATTAATAAATATTTTTAAACCTTTACCTTTTCTCTCTGCTGCCATGTCTCCTTCCCTTGTTTCATCAGCTCCCTGGTGCCTGCTGCCCCCCAACTCCTCACCCTCCTCTGCTGTCCTGACTCCTGCCCTTCTCACTGCCCTCAGCCCTCCTGCAACCTGCCCCCCTCCACCAGCCCTTCTCTCCCCTTGTGCCCACTCCTCCAGTAGCCCCACTCTGATCATGTGAGCTTTCCCTCCTCATCCCCTCTTCTAACACCTCCCTCTACAAACCTGCCCTGCCTCTCTCCTCTGGTGCTGGTCCCTCCCCTGCAGGTGGTGTCTGCCCTTCTGCTTCACCCCCAGAATCCCCTGGCACCTGCACGTTCTCTTACTCCTGCACCCTCCTGATGCTTCCTTCCCTCACTGCCCCTGCCCCTTTGCCCTCTTTTTCCCTGATGCCCACCCCTCACCACCGTCTGCCCTCATGCCCCTGTGCCCTCACATGACTTGCTCCATCCCTCTTCCTCATGCCCACCCCTTTTTCAAGCCTTCTCCTAGCACCTCCTCCTCCAGCCCCAGTGCCCTTACCCTCTCCCCTCCCAGCATCACCTTGTCCCCCTCCCACTGACACCTCCCCTCCTGCCCTTTTCCTCATTGTCTGCACTTGGCCTCCTGGCATTTGTCTTTCCTCTACCCTGTCCCTTTGGTGCCTTCCCCTTTCTTCCCCCTCCTCCTCCGCACAAGTCCCTTTTTCTCCCAGCCCTCACCCTCCCCTTCCTTCTGCCTTCCACTTTGCGGGGCCGGAGTCTGCGCTCCGTCTCCGGACTCTGAACCCGCAACGCAGCGCCCAGCAGTTTTAAAATCCCGGGCCGTGACGTTATGTCACGCCCAGGTGTCTCCCCGCCCACCGGTTTGAGCACGCCGCGCATGGCAGCAGCAGCCGGCAAGGGGGAGCTCAGTTAAGGTTGCACAGGGCTGGGCTGGGGCCGGGGGAGAGACGCTCTGGGGCTGGGATGGGGCCGCTCCAGCTCCAAATATTGGTGGCGCATGGGTACCACGAGCCCATACAACTCGCCGCACATACAACTCTGTGTGTAAGGCAGAGACCACTTTCAGGAGAAAAGCGAGGTGAGGACAAAGCTGAATCTTCTCTTTATAGACGAACATGTACGCAGGATCCTACATGTGGTCACAGAGTTCTGATACTAGTCTGGCGGAGGTGATGGCAATTAGAAAAGCCACCTTCCATGAAAGGTAGAGTAATAAATAAGATGCTAAAGGATCGGGGGGGACCTATGAGTGCCAAGAGGGTGAGTGCCAAGAGGATCAGGCTGAGATCCCACGCAGGAACCAGGCCAATGGGTGGAGTCTATGCATACCCTTGAGAAAGCGCTTGATCAGGGGGTTCATGAAGATAGAGCATCTGGCCTTTCCGGGTGAAGCTTCCAAGTGAACCTTTAATGAGAAAGTAGCCAGGCCCTGCTGTTTCAAGCAGACCGGGTACTCCAACACCTGAGGAATGGAGGCCAATAAAGGTGCCAGATTATGCTGGAGGCACCAACAGAAGAATCACTTCCCCTCTGCCAGTTATGAGAACTGAGTGGAGGACTTCCTATTGTTGAAAAGGACCTCCTCAGAGCAGGCCAGCTCAATGGGTTTCTGCCACAGAGCCACCATGCCATGAGATGGACAGAGTGCAGGTTGAGGTGATGGAGGTGACCATGGTGATGCAGTCAAGGAGCAGGGAAAGCGGAATTAGTGGTTAAACTAAGAAATCCATAAGGATGGGGTACTTTTACACTATAAAGTTATGAGAACTCACTGTATTAGAACCTAAACTATCTCTTTAGTCTCCTTCAAGATGTTCTTCAGAAATTAAGTGACTATGTCTTCAGTCCATGCCCTTTAAGACATTATTCCTCAGTGCAGGTTTGTGTAGCTGATGCATCTTTTAGCATAGCAATACGAAAGTCAATAGTGCTGTAGATGTGCTTTCACTCTCTTCCTCAGAGACTGTTTATCAGTCACTCAGCAGCTATCACAGGAAGAAGAAATGGAAGTTACTTACCTTTTACAGGAACTGGAGTTCTTCAAGATTAGTGGTCTCTATCTATCCTCCTTCCTTTCTTCAGATTCTTCAAGTGTGATTCATAGTAGAAAAGGAAATGAGACTGTTGGCCTGCTCTGACTTTTATATCCTCCCTTGAAAGCACAAGGTGGACAAGGGTGCAGACACAGATCAACAGTCATAGCTTGCAAAAATATTTAAGTCTCAAATGCATGAAACCACTTGCACATCCCACAGTGGACTACAGATACCACTATAGACACTCCAGTTACTGTAAAAAATAATTAAGCTCCATTTATGGGTTATGTGATACACACTCATATTCCGTGACCTGCACTCCTTTTTCACTACTTCACAATGTGATGTCACCATGATTTTGCCCCATTCTCCACCCCCACACATACCCTGGAGGCATATGGACACTTTAGGTGCTTGTGCTACCACAATGGGGTACTGTTGAGCAAAAATCTTTGGCTTGAGTGCACTGGGTTTACAGTGGAGTGGGCAGTACATTTTTGCAGGGAGGGCAGTTCATGAGTTGTGGGTAGTGGCCATGGATTGGCTCTGCCCCCAAAAGTAGGTATCGCGAGTCCCTGGTAGGGGGAGGAGAATTTGCATGCTTTACCACCTCCGGGTCTCGATTGCCCCGGGGGTGTGGCAGGGTGGTTTTGGGCTAGATCAAATAATTTGGCAGATTGCATCCGGCCTGCGGGCAGTATCTTGCCCACCCCTGGGATACACACATGAAGTGAAATATATAACTGCACAACATGTCTCGAGGAACCGCAGTCTGTATTACTGGTATGTGATGATTCTTTTTTAATCAATGTCAAGCACAAAGTAAAATTCTCCGAAAAGCTTGACTCTTAGAGTGAAGTTATGTCCATAACTGTAATCTGTTAATTTCTGAAACACTGGATCAAAGTCTTTAAGTGAGAGAGAAGAATTTTGCAGAAACCAAGGTTTTTTGAAAAACAAGTATTGAAAAACATGCAGTGATTAGATACATTTAGTTTTTTTGAGCTGAATAGAGTAATAACATGAGCAAGCCAAAATCAATACAATTCTTCAAATGAATGTATAGCCAAAATTGATAATGTTTTGAATTTGTTTTTCCATGATTCTCTTTTGAAATGTCATAAAATCATGAAAATGGCCATAGTGTACCAGACAAACTAGGTCCTTCTAGCCCAGTATCCTGTCTTTGGACAGTGGCCTGTTTCATAGGGAATGAACAGAGCAGAAGTGCATGTTATACACTACTACCAACCTGTTATAGTACATAATATATGGATTTCATTTCAGCTATTGCTTAGAACTGATTGAAATATTTTGCCTTTTTTAGATCAGATTTACATTTTCATTACTGCATGATCAAACAGTTTCAGTCAGCATACAAGAGCTGTTAACAGGGAATTTGGAGAGGGAGTTCTCCAGATAAAGGAGGAAGCTAATACAGGACCCTTAAGGGAAGTGGTCTGTCTGTAGTGTGTGTGTTTGTGTTTGTGTTGCTGTGTGCTGAGCTTGTGTTTGGCTGTTTGGTTTTTTTTCTTCCTCCCCCCCCCCCGCCACCCACGGAGCATGTGCTGGGGCTGGCAGGTGGAAGCTGTGAGCTTCTAATCAGGGTTTGAAATCTAGAAGCTTCTGCTCATTGGTTGAGCCTCAATCGGGGGGAGGAGCAATCCAGGGCTTTATGAAGGAGTGAGTCAACGACCAGGGAGCTTGCGAACAGGAGCTGTTAACAGGGAGTTTGGAGAGGGAGTTGGGAAGGGGGTGAGATACACTTGCCATTCTTTAACATCTTTTCACTACACTCCTTCCCTTCAGGGAGGCATTGAATAACAACTGAGGAATCTCTCAGAAGGAAGGCAGGTGTGGATGGCGATAGCTCTGCTGTTGTTACCTGCACAGCATGTGCCATGTTTGTCTTCCTCCCAGAAGAAAGAAGAGATTTCATCTGCACTAAGTGCAAGCCGGTCGCCATTTTGGAAGAAAAAATTAGAGGAGTGGAGGCCCAAGTATTAATCCTATGTTCTATCAGAGAGGATGAAGACTTCCTCGATAGAAGGCAGCGTTTAATCCTGCAGCCACAGCAGGCTGAAGAGCCAGTCAGGGAAGTACAGCACAAGGAAGAAAACTGCCAGCATGTAATCTCTAGAAGAAGAAGGCCAACTCAGATATCCCCCATTCCTGTAGAGGTAAGTAACCGCTTTCAGGCTGTCTACACAGGCACTGCAGTGGAGAATGTTTTGGCAGGGACCTCTCAGGGAAGAAATCAGAAACCATCTACTGGAAGGCATGGGATGCACAGTCCTAGGGATGGGTGTTCCACGACCACCACCCCCAAAAGAAAATGGGTGGTGGTGGTCGGGGACTCCCTCCTAAGAGGGACTGAATCATCCATTTGCCGTCCAGACCTGCACTCGCAAGAAGTGTGCTGCTTATTGGGAGCTCGCATTCAGGATGTGACCAAGAGTCTTCCAAAAGTGATTAAACCTTCGGATTGCTACCCCTTCCTGCTTCTCCATGTAGGAACTAACGATATGGCCCAGAATGATCTTGAGCGGGTCACAGCAGATTATGTAGCGCTGGGAAGAAGGATCAAGGAATTTGAAGCACAAGTAGTGTTCTTGTCCATTCTTCTGATTGAAGGAAATGGTCCAGGTAGGGATCGTTGAATTCAGGAAGTAAATGCGTGGTTGCGCAGGTGGTGTCGGAGAGAGTGCTTTGGTTTCTTTGACCATGGGACTCTGTTCCGGGCACAAGGATTGTTAGGAAAAGATGGGATCCACCTAACCAAGAGAGGTAAGAGCATCTTCGTGGGCAGGCTTGCAAACCTAGTAAGGAGGGCTTTAAACTAGGTTCGTTGAGGGATGGTGACCAAAGCCCTGAGGTAAGTGAGGCAGTTGGACACTGGGAAGAATCACAAGGAGAAACGAGCAACAAAGGAGGACCCCTGATTCGGATGGAGAAGGCAGGGTGATCAACTGATTATCTAACATGTTTGTACACCAATGCAAGAAGCCTGGGAAACAAACAGGAAGAATTAGAAGCCCTGGCCCAGTTAAAGAACTATGATTTGATTGGAATAATGGCGACTTGGTAGGATGACTCTCGTGACTGGAGCACTGTCATGGAAGGGTATAAACTGTTCAGGAAGAACAGGCAGGGGAGAAAAGGAGGAGGAGTTGCATTGTATGTCAGAGAGCAGTATGATTGCTCGGAGCTCCAGTACTTACAGGGAGAAAAGACTGTTGAGAGTCTATGGGTTAAATTTAGAGGTGGAAGCAACAGGGGTGATGTTGTGGTTGGTGTCTGCTATAGACCGGCGGATCAGGTGGATGAGGTAGATGAAGCTTTCTTTGGACAACTGAGAGAAGCTTCCAGATCGCAGGCCCTGGTTCTCATGCGTGACTTTAATCACCCTGATATCCGTTAGGAGACCAATACAGCAGTATACAGACAATCCAGGAAGTTTTTGGAGAATGTTGGGGATAACTTCTTGGTACAGGTGCTGAAGGAACTGACATGGGGCAATGCGCAGCTTGACCTGCTGCTCAGAAACGGGTAGGAATTCGTAGGGGAAGTAGAGGTGGGTGAGAACCTGGGAAGCACTGATCATGAGATGGTAGATTTCAGGATCCCCTGACCAAAGGGAGAAAGGAGAATAACAAAATACACACCCTGGACTTCAGAAGAGCAGACTTTGACTCCCTCAGAGAACTGATGGGCAGGATCCCCTGGGATGCTTACATGAAGGGGAAAGGAGTCCAGGAGAACTGGCAGTATTTTAAAGAAGCCTTATTAAAGGCACAGGAAGAAACCATCCCGATGCGCAGCAAGAAAAGCAAATATGGTAGGCAACCAGATTGGCTTACCAGGGACATCCATGGTGAGCTTAAACACGAAAAGGAAGCTTACAAGAAGTGGAAACTTGGACTGATGACTAGGGAGGAATATAAATATATTCCTCGAGAATGCAGGGGAGTTATCAGGAAGGCGAAAGCGCAATTGGAATTGCAGCTATCAAGAGATGCGAAGGGTAACAAGAAAGATTTCTACAGGCATATTAGCAAGAAGAGGGTGATCAGAGAGGGTGTGGGGCCCTGACTGGATCAGGGGAGGTAACCTAGTGACAGATGATGTGGGAAAAGTTGAAGTACTCAATGCTTTCTTTGCCTCTGTCTTCACGGACAGGGTCAGCTCCCAGACAAATGCACTAGGCAGCGCAGTATGGGAAGGAGGTGGACAGCCCTTGGTGGGGAAAGAACAAGTTAGGAACTATTTAGAAAAGCTAAACATACACAAATCCATGGGCCTGGATTTAATGCGTCCGAGGGTACTGAGGGAGTTGGCAAATGTTATTGCGGAGCCTTTGGCCACTATCTTTGAAAACTCGTGGAAATCGGGAGAGATCCCGGATGATTGGGAAAAGGCAAATGTAGTACTCATCTTTAAAAAAGGGGAAAAGGACAATCCAGGGAACTACAGACCTGTCAGCCTTACCTCAGTCCCCGGAAAAATCATGGAGGGGATCCTCAAGGAATCCATTTTGAAGCACTTGGAAGAGGGGAAAGTGATCAGGAATAGTCAACATGGATTCACGAAGGGCAAGTCATGGCTGACCAATCTGATTAGCTTCTATGATGAGGTAACTGACTCTGTGGATATGGGGAAGTCAGTGGATGTGATATACCTTGATTTTAAAAGCTTTTGATACCGTCTCCCACCAAATGCCAGCAAGTTAAGGGAGTATGGATTGGATAAATGGACTGTAAGATGGATAGAAAGCTGGCTAGACTGTTGGGCCCAACGGGTAGTGATCAACGGCTCGATGTCAGGTTGGTGGTCAGTTTCTAGCAGAGTGCCCCAAGTATCAGTTCTTGGACCAGTTTTGTTCAATATCTTTATTAATGACTTGGATGAGGGGATGGATTGCGCCCTCAGCAAATTTGCAGATGACACAGAGGGAGAGGTAGGTATGCTGGAGGGCAGGGAAAGGGTCCAGGGTGATCTGGACAGATTAGAGGATTGGGCCAAAAGAAATCTGATGAGGTTTAATAAGGACAAGTGTAGAGTCCTGCACTTGGGGCGAAAGAATCCCAAGCTTTGTTACAAGCTGGGGACTGAATGGCTAAGTAGCTGTTCTGCAGAAAAGGACCTAGGGAGTACAGTGGATGAGAAGCTGGATATGAGTCAACAGTGTGCCCGTGTATATCCAGAGATTATTCCCCTGTATTCAGCTCTGGTGAAGCCACATTTGGAATATTGTGTCCAGTTGAGGCCCCCCCTCGTGAAAGGATGTGGGACGCATTGGAGTGGGTCCAGCGGAGGGTGACCAAAATGATTAGGGGGCTGGAGCGCATGACCTATGAGGAGAGACTGAGGGATTTAGGTTTATTTAGTCTGCACAAGAGAAGAGTGAGGGGGGATTTCATAGCAGCCTTCAACTTCCTGAAGGGGGGTTCCAAAGAGGATGGAGAAAGGCTGTTCACAGTAGTGATGGATGGCAGAACAAGGAGCAATGGTGTCAAGGTACAGTGGAGGAGGTCTAGGTTGGATATTAGGAAAAACTATTTCACTAGGAGGGTGGTGAAGCACTGGAATGGGTTACCTTGGGAGGTGGTGGAATCTCCATCCCTAGAGGTTTTTAAGTCTCAACTTGAGAAAGCTCTGGCTGGGTTGATTTATTTGGGATTGGTCCTGCTTTGGGCAGAGGCTGGACTTGTTGACCTCCTGAGGTCTCTTCCAGCTCTATGATTCTATGAATACGAAGTAGCAGCTGTAAAATCTAATCATTTCAAAAAGTAAAACAAATGGATTTTTTTGTTATAATTTGCCCTACTACTTATTGATGTCATACAATAATATAAATATGGAAATGTAAAAGAATTTCAGAATTCTAAAATAAAATGTCCAAAATTGATTTTTTAAAAAAAATGTTTAATCAGAATTGTGTCAATTACCCATTATGATCATCTGGAACTGTAAGGACATGATGCATTATCTTCATGATACTGCTGTATTTTGGTGTGTATTGTGACATATATTTTGTGAAAATTAGTTCTGTTCTAGCAGAACTTAATGTAATCCTTTCTCTTTTTTAGTTTGACTACAATCCTCAATTTGCAGACTGGTCAAAAGAAACTAGGGGAACCCCCTTAATTAGTGTAAAGCCATTGGATAACTGGCTATTACTATATACACGGCGCACTTATGATGCTGCCAGTACATTAGTTCAAAATTTATTTAAAGTCACTCCAGCTGTGGGCATCCTGATGAACAAGGCAATCATGTAAGTACTGTAGAATTGTAATAACTTGCTCAGAAACTGTTATAGTTTTTTAATTTTTCAATAACTGTGTTAATTGAGGAAGGCATTCTAATGTCATTATACATTTCTATAAATCTTTTTATTCAAAGTGCTCCAGATTAGGTTTTGGAATCAGTGAGTCCATGGGAACTTTAACTGGCAATTAAATAGGGTGCTGCTGATAGGAAAGATGCAGCTGGATGTTGGAAGTTTATCCATTATAACTGGTGGAGCTACTTTTAATATAGACAGGAGCACCAGCAGCATAAATTCCAAGTGCAAAATCAACTTAAAATATGATGAAAGTCTCCCTTGGTCAAACTCATAACTCATTTAAAATCAAGTTTAAAAGAAATTCTGATTCAGGAACGTTACCTTTTAATGTTTAAGTTGTAGAGTGACCACTATAGTGCAACGTGAATACAGTAACTTTGCTAAAAGCTGTAAATGTAAGTTACCATGTACTTATTTTTTTGTTGATGTATGGGTAGCATATGTTCTTGCTGCTTCACTAACTACTGCAACTTTAGTTACAGCCATATCACTTTATTTTCTTATTTCCCTTTTTAGGATTGAAGTAGATGATAGAACAGAAGCTTATTTGAGAGCCTTGCAACAAAAGGTTACCTCTGACACACAACTAGTATGTATGCTAATTCCAATAATTTCAAAGCATGATAATTTCCACTGTTGTCTATATATTGTGTTAATATCCTAATGATGAAATTAGTTCTGTCGATTCACTTATGGAGTTACATGTCGCACTTCCAAGTGCCAGATTATACTTATGAAGCTAGTTATGTGTAGGAAATTCTGTTTTAATTAACATCAGTGCTTAAATATAGAATGTGTTGAACACTCATCACCCCTGAAAATCGGACCATTAGTTTTAGGCACTAGAATTTAAGCACTCAAACTGAATAAATGTTTTACAGAAAACACTTGGGATTGTTATTTTATGTTGAAAAGGGGGCGATAGCAGTGTACTGTGCAACAGATCTTTTCAATAATAAATTTGATTCTGCTTTCATTTTTTTAACTTCTCATTTTAATTTTGAAGGTAGTTTGTGTTCTGTCCAATAATCGTAAGGATAAATATGATGCTATCAAGAAATATTTATGTACTGATTGCCCAACTCCAAGTCAGTGTGTTGTAGCTCGCACTCTAAGCAAACCACAAACTGTAATGGCTGTAGCAACAAACATTGCTTTACAAATGAATTGCAAGATGGGTGGAGAGCTCTGGAGTGTTCAAATCCCAGTAAGTAGCAGACAATGTTTCATTATCTTTTTATTGGGTTTAAACATTTTAAATGAGAGTTCAGAAAGACACCAGATGGCTGATTGCTTCTAAATTTCAGTCGGTTCTCTGCATTGTATCCTACCCAAAATAACTTGCTTCCAAAAATAAAATGTCAACAAAGGTAAACTTAATGCATAGGATACCTGCGTAAATAATCAGCTGATATCATTTTGCAAGGAAATGGAAGGATACAGGTGGTGATGTGCTGAACTTTTAATTGAGAATTCATTTGGCGACATTGAACAGTTCTGTTGTAAAATGTAGGTTTCTGGATGTCAGCAGAGATACTTTCAGTAGGCACTACATAATAACAGATAATTTTTTTTAAAATAAACATTTTGGAAATAAACAGTATCTTGAACAACGAAAAACAGTGATTATTTTTTAAGCCTTTGGTGCTTTCAGTCTATCATGTTTTAGTGCAGATATGATAAATATTTGCTTTTGGTATGTTTATGCACTTCTTGTAAAATACTGTGTACTATTTTCTTTAAGTTGAAACAAGTTATGATTGTGGGAATTGACTGTTATCATGACACTGCAGCTGGACGGCGATCAATTGCAGGATTTGTTGCGAGCCTGAATCAAGGAATGACACGGTAAGATACTTTTTAGCAGTCAGTATTAGTGGAAAGAAGTTGATGAATCTGTTTTCTTAAGAAGCCTAATGTAATGAGTAGTTATTTTAAAAGTAACCTTGTCTAGTTGGTTTAACTTCAGACTGAATGTTTTCTTGAACACTATGTAAGCAAGAACTCCTGATTAGCTTACTATTAAGTAGCTGTAAATGGTTCCAGAGCCCCCCTGCCTCCCATTGAGGGATTGAGCAGAGGGAGAGAGAGTCTGTATGGCAGAGCTCTAGCTGTTAGTCCTGTGTGGCAGTGCTGTCTTCTTTATCTCTGCCTTCCAGGTGTGCAAAATCCTTCTGCATGAACCCCAGCCATCTGGGGCTGATGGCAAGAGTTCTTATGATAATAGTAAACAAAATAGACAGCTTATGCTTCTCCTGTGCTTCCCTTGGGAGGCCTGCCCTATAGTTGGAGAAAAGATGCTGTAGTAGAATCTGATTTTTTTTGATTGCATGATAGATAATTGACAAGTCTTCCTTTTCTGTTTGTATACAACACAATGAGAATTACAGATGACGGCTTTTGTAGATGGAAATGGAAAGACAGCCTTCTATTTGAGAATATCTTCCTATTACCACTTCCGGTGGGGGTTTGAAGTCTTAAAGCTTATGCTTCGGTGCTGTAAACACCAGAAGCACTTAAAAGCTTGGGCTTGCATGTGAATCCAAATGTTCAGTGTAAGGCTGTAAAAATAACTGCCTGACAGTACCACCTTAACTTAATCTCTGATCTTATCCGTTATACTTTCAGGAAGGCCAGGGTACCATATGAATTAAAAAAATCTCTTTATAAACTGGTCTGTGGCTCTACCAAATAAATCCACTTTTTTTTTATTGTGATGTATCTCAGTATCCTATATGATCAACAGATCACTGGTGTTGCCTAATTTTTAGTTTATGTATTAATTATATAGATTACTAATGAATTTTTAGTTATTTGCAGATTGATAGTTTTTTGTCCAAGGATCAGGCCCAGCGTTTAATTTATTCCATAGTTGGGAGATTGAAATCCAGACATATGAAGTGTTCTGTAATACTAGTACATGCACCCACAAATGATGATGATAAGAGGATAAAGACAGCTTCTATATAGAACTGGGAAATGTGGTGAAAGGAATACCGAGCCATGACTTAGTCCTCATTATGGGGGACTTAAATGCCCAGATTTGGAAAGATAGGAAAGGCTGGTCATACATCTGGAACATTACGTAATGGTACTAGAGTTCTAGAATTTTGTGTAGAAAATAATCTTATATTTGCAAAATATAAGCACAAAAACATTTGCAAAAAGATCTGAATATCACTAGATGGCTGAATATAGAGCAAAATAGATTATATATGTATCAGTCAAAGATGGAAAATGTCTGTGATAGATAATACAGTTTTTAGAGGAGCAAAAATAGATGGTGACCACTATTTACTGAAGGCAAACTGAAGATGTGAAACAAACTTTATGTTAGAACGGTCTATACTATCATGAAACAGCTAGCAAAGTGCAGGTTTAACTCCAGTAAAGTCCCAGGGTATGTCTAGACTACAGCATTATTTCGAAATATCTTATTTCGAAGTAGTTATTTTGAAATAGCTTATTTCGAAATAACGCGTCTACACACAAAATGCATTTCAAAATAGCGTGTCCACACTGAGTGGGCGCTGAATCGCATTTAAGGCCGGCCGGAACCAGGTCCAGCAGGGCATCAGGTCAGGAGTTACTTTGTGCGGCTGCTGCCTGAGGCTGTCTGAGGCCTGTGCTTAAAGGGACACCCCCTGGACAGCCGGTTCTCAGGTTTCCCTGCTTGCTTGCCTACCTCGATGAGGGACAGCAAAGCATTTTGTCTCTGCGTGCTTTGGTTGCCCTCACTCGGGACACCACAGCACTCTGCAACATGGAACCAGAGCTGCCTCTGGGCACTCTGGTGCTTCTCGTGGACGCGTTGCTGCGAGCCTGGCTGCACTTTCTGCAAGCTGCCATCCGGGATGTCCATCGGGGGCTGTCAGTATCCAGGAGGCCCTGCGGGAGAGCTTCCACCCTGAGGAGCACTAATAGTCTCCCTGGTCTACCCCACTGGGGGCTTGTGCCTCATTCCTCCCTCACGTCCTTCCACTTACCCCTCCCTAACCCCCCTTCCTGATGTCAGATAAAATACATGTGTTTTCATGAACACAAACTCTCTTTATTTAACATAACTGGGGGAAGAGATAAAACTCTGGTGAGACTGGGGAAAGGAGGCAGAAGAGGGGAAGAGAGAGGGTGGGAGAATGGAGGGGGAAACCTGGGAACCTGGGAGGAGGGAGCTGGAAGGGGGAAGCAAGGGGAAGAATGGGGAGGGGAAGCTCAATGTTGGGGGTCTCACCAGATTAACTTGATTGTCATGCAAACCTGCTCCTGGGTTTGCATGTGGCCTTTGGTGACCAGGCTGGCAGCTATCCTTCCATAGATAGCTGTGTTCCTTCATCTAGTGCAGAGATCATGGACGTTGGGGGCATAATAAAGTCCATGATCTCCACCCTGGACCAGGAAGGCGCCCACCTTCTCTGGGCCTTGGCAGGCTCCTGGGAGCTGGCAGACTGCTCCTGGAGAGCTGTGGAGGGCTGGCTGCCAGTGGATTGTTGGCTCATGTTTTGGGGCCACTGGGTCAGGGCAGTGACTGCTGGCTCTGGGCTGGCAGGCTTGGAGCTGGCACAGGCACTGTGGCCAGAGTCAATCCCTTTAGGAGCTACGGTGAGGGGAGGAGGGAGAGGAGTGTTCTTGGTTGAGGCTGGAGTGGCCACCAGGGCACCCTGGGAAGGCTGGAGGCCCCCTATTTTGATATGTGTGTCTACACAGCACTTATTTCGAAATAGCTATTTCAAATTTGCAAAAGCAGCGAGGAGTCCTGTGGCACCTTATAGACTAACCGAAGTGTTGGAGCATAAGATTTCGTGGGCAAAGACCCACTTTGTCAGATGCATGTAGTGGAAATTTCCAGAGGCAGGTATAAAGATGCAGGCCAGAATTAGGCTAGAGATGATGAGGTGGATCCAATCAGGGAGGATTAGGCCCACTTCTAGTAGCTGATCTGGAGGTGTGAATACCAAGAGAGGAGAAGCTGCTTTTGTAGTTAGCTAGCCATTCACAGTCTTTGTTTAATCCTGAGTTGATTGTGTCAAACTTGAAGATGAACTGTAGCTCAGCAGTTTCTCTTTGAAGTCTGGTCTTGAAGTTTTTGCTGCAGGATGGCTACCTTTAGATCTGCAATTGTGTGTCCAGGGAGATTGAAGTGTTCCCTACAGGTTTTGTATATTGCCATTCCTAATATCTGATTTGTGTCCATTTATTCTTTTACGTAGGGACTGTCCAGTTTGGCCGATGTATATAGCAGAGGGGCATTGTTGGCACATGATGGCATTCCCCTGTGATATTTCAAATTTGGCGTTATTCCTCGTGGAATGAGGTTTACCAAATTCGAAATAAGCGCTCCGCTATTTTGAATTAATTTCGAAATAGCGGTTTGGCTGTGTAGACGCTAATAAAGTTATTTCGAAATAACAGCAGTTATTTCGAAATAACTTTGCTGTGTAGACATACCCCCAGAGAAAGGGAAATTTGATGAAACTTGTAAGACTGAAGAAGAACAAGAGAACAGATAGGTTGAACACTTCCAAGAAGTGCTTGACCAGCCTCATCCAGCAACTCAGCTTGAGACCAAGGAAGAGGAACTGCCAGAGTTAGACATTGATGCATCGTAAATCAAAGTTGATGAGGTTTACACAAGTTAACAAGTAACAAGGCACTAGGGATAGATTACATTCACCCCCAAATGCTAAAATATGCAGATTAAAAGTTGGCAACAAAAGTATGTTCATTATGCAATAAAATATGGACTGAAGAAAAAGGTTCCAGAAGAATGAACACTTGATGCTATAATCAGGCTTCTGAAAATGGGAGACCTTGAGTAAGTGCTTGAATTGGAGAGCAGTGACACTTCTTTTCATCACAGGAGAAGTCTTGGGCATGTTTGTTTTAAACAGGATGAAAGGAAAAATGGATACCATTCTTTGTGAGAAAAACTCTGGTTTTCTTAGAGTGCTTGCTCATGTGTATTCCAATTGAGGTGTACATGCCAGCAGGCATGCATGCGGTGAAAGTTTTAACCTTAGGTGCAACCCGTTGATTTGTCTGTGGAGCCCCTTGGAGTGGTGATCGTTCAGCACCTTATGTGTGACAGTGCTGACCCAACAGCCCGTGAGTTCCTTCTTATCACCAGTGATGGCTGTTGGAACTTGTGGCTCTTATACTTTGCAGGTGCCTCATTTCCTTTAGCTCTTCCAGCTCTTTGTCTAAGTAGTTAGATTAGTAGTTGTTAAGTTAATGTTAGCAATTGGAGATGAAGGGGAGTTTTCCCCTTCCCGCCAATGATCCCTTTGGGGTCTGGAGGATGCCAAAGTCCCAGGGTTTCAAATCCTGCAGGTCTTGCCTTAAATGTATGACTATGAGCAATCCCCACGACTTGTGTCTACGGAGGAAGGCCACCAGACTGACAAGTGTAAGACCTGCAAAATCTTTAAACCATATATGAGAAAGGAGTGATACTTTCGCTTGAAGTATCTCCTTGTAGAATCCACTCGGGACCTCAGACTCAAGATCTGACATGAGTGCTTTGGTGCGGAGTGCATCTCCATCAGTTCCAGGATGGTCAGTGAAAAGGGGGACCTCTCAGCACCATTGCTCCCCTGCAGAATCCACTCAGTGACGCTCTCACTCCCCAGTATGGCCTTCCAAAGCGGCCAAGTCCTCAGCACTGGTCACTGAAGGTTCCTGGACTCACAACACCAGTCCACTGTTTCCTCCATGTGGACAGAATCCCATCCTCTTGGACTCCCTGAAGAGTGAATCTTTGGTGATGGGCCCATTCTCTACATCAGACACCATTGAGGTTGCACAGAGCTGAGATGATGCTGTCCTCTTTGAGGAACAATGCCTCCATTTCCTGCCAGCCCTTGCAGGGAAAGTCAGGACTTCCACTTATGGCTCCAGCATCTCCCCACTTGGAGTCCCAACATGGTCATTGCCAGTCTGACTCCTGGTGCTGCTCATACTCATGGCACTGCTCTCTCAGTTGGTCCTCTCAGAACTGTTCCCGCTCAGTAGTTTCTGTAGAGTGCTGACCAGAGCGGGCTTCAGGGTCTTTGCACCGCTCTGACTGTTCTCGTGGTAGACACTGAGAGGCCTCATGGCATTGGGGGTCTTGATGCCGCTCAAGTTCTGCCTCATCTGGGCATTGCCAATATTCCCACTCGTCTTGACACCATTCTCAGCATTACACCAAGGCCCACCACCACTTTCAGAGTATGGAGCTCTGTTTCATCACCACTCTTCGGAATGTGCATCTTTATCTTGGCACCAGCCCTCAATGTGCTATTCCTGGCACTGGTCACATTCTCTGTGCCGGTTCCAGTCTCCCTATTAAATCCTTGGGCATGCATACTCCAGCTACCCACAACACAAACTCTTCAAACCTCCACCACAGAGGCTTTTCTCCCTTTATCTTGGCCTGACTACTCTCGCAGGAATCCATGGTATTTCTGCCACAAGCTGTCCAGGGGCCATTCTGGCACCAATCAAAGCCAGTTGAAGCCTTGTCTAGGATTCAAACAATCCTTTTTAAGGTGTTCCAGAGGATGGCATAGCAAAGCTTTCCATGCCATTCCTCAACCTTTTATCCCATTTCCATCTTGCTTGGACATCCATCACTTTATACTGTTGGTGACACGTATCAGAGGGGTAGCCGTGTTAGTCTGAATCTGCATAAACAACAAGAAGTCCTTTGGCACCTTATATACTAATAGATTTATTGGAGCATAAGCTTTCGTGGGCAGAGACGTGCATCTGACGAAGTGGATCTTTGCTCACGAAAGCTTATGCTCCAATAAATCTGTAGTCTATAAGGTGCCACAGGACTTCTCGTTGTTTATACTGTTGAGTCCTCTTATGAGCAACTTCCACGTCAGAGTGCACATGCTCCTGGACTTGGGTGTGATGGAAGAGGTTCCTCAGGATTTCAGGGGCATGGGCTTCTATTCCCATTATTTCCTTTTCTCCAAAGTGAAAGAGAACCTATCTTCAACCTTTGGGAGCTCAACCAGTTTGTGATCAACCACAAATTTTGGATGGTCACCCTGGGCTCCATCATTTCTTCACTGGAGCTCTGCAATTGGTGTGCCACTTTTAACTCAATGCTTATTTTTATGTTGCAATCGAATCATCCCATTTGAAATTAAGACTGGTAAGGCAAGTGAGCATTCTGTCTTCGTTCTTGTTTTTGCTCATCTTTGACCATGGCTTCAAGCGATGTAAAAATAATCAGTATGGCTTAAAGTGGAATCCTTCGAGATTATTGCCAGATTTTGCTGATGACATTGTTTTTCTACATGAAAATGTGGAAGGATTTTAAGCATGCACAAATGAAGTTAAAAAATTGAGATGGTAGGACTGTTATTCAGTGTGAAAAATATAAACTCATGGTAATTGGAGATATGGATTTAAACATCAAAATCAATTAAGAGTTGGAGAGGGTAGATGGATTCAAATTTCTTGGAAGCACAATAAGCCAAGATGGTATATGCTATGAGGAAATAAGAATACGGCTTGGCAATACAGGACTTTAATACAGTATTCTTACATATAAACTAAGTGTTGACTCAGCCATCATGGTAGCCATAACAACCTATATCAGTGAAAACTTGGCAACTTAAGAAACCAGAAGTTCAGAAATTGCATTTCATCATAAGTGCTTCTGGAGAATATTATGAGTAAGCTGCGAGGAAAGAAAAATAAATAATTTGAGAAAAGCTATCAAAGGCTAGGACATGTGCTATGAGTGGATCGTAACGGACTACCAGTTATGGCTCTCAGTTGGAAGACAGAAACTCAAAGGAAGAGAGGTTAGATGCAGGAAGTGTACAATTATTGATATAGAAAAATTTAATTTGAAATGGGAGGACTTAGGTCACGTGGTAGCTTATAACAAGCATGGAGAATGTGGATAGCCCAATGTGCTGAAAAGCATGGGATGAACTAAGGTAATTTTTGGGATCCCTGATGTGCACAGTTGCAACATTTGCACTGTAAGATCTCTTGT
The DNA here is from genome assembly GCA_019425775.1 of Rafetus swinhoei. Lineage (NCBI taxonomy): Eukaryota > Metazoa > Chordata > Testudines > Trionychidae > Rafetus > Rafetus swinhoei. The sequence continues at coordinate 23,455,556 of CM033425.1, read as the reverse complement.
ATATTTTCAGTAATATAGTTGAATATTTTAGCACAGTCTCAAAAACCCCACAATTTAACAAGGGAGGTAAGAAATATATATCTCTATTTCCATATACTGACACCGTTTCTTGTGGGACAGCTTGAAATGTTCCCCATCATCACCAGTGCCCATCATTCTGGTGCCACCCAAGGACTACATCTCCTTTTCCTACTGTCCCTATGCTAGAATGCCACCATTATAATATATTATGCAGATGGCATGTTTGATTGATATTGAGTAGGGGATGTTTTCCTTATTTGTATTTCCTTGCCTTACTAATGGTGAAGTGTCTTTTTCTAAAGGTTAATATATAATTGATTTCAACTTATTATCGTATATGTTAATTCATTACCATGAACCTTTTGTGGTTGGTATCACATTTGTTATTTCTGTCCTGGTTATTTTGGTCTTGTTTTAACCGGTTATTTCAGGTTTTTCCAAGTTGGAGTGTACCTGATAAGTTTGAGGATGTAATTGGAAGCCTTCTATGCCATTAAAGATTGCTTTATCTTATCACTGTTTATCTACATGAAACGTCCTGAATGTATGCATATTGACTTTGCTACCTGGGTGAAAGGTCCCGGACATATGTATGCTAATTTTAGCCTAGCTCATCATTAGGATGTGGTCTGTAAGTGCCCATTGTTATAACCAAACTACTTTAAACCTTTTGTAACTTATTATAATAAATCTATATGATAAACAGTCAGGAAATAAGGAATCTGTAGGCAAAAAGCAGATTAGCACTATCGGCTACACTCATCTTCCTTGACAGGAAAGTAAAGCAAGATAGCTTGTTCATTTTCCTATGTCTGATCGAAGTTCAACCAATGTATAGACTAAACCATACCCTATTTTTCTCCAAGAGTGGTAGCATCTAATTAGTCTCCCAACAGTGAGGTTCTCCAGAGACTGTTCTTGATACAGAAAGGAAGGCTTACCTGTAACTAGCAGTCTTAAACTGTTTTACTTCTACATATCTACAATTTACAACACTCTATCCTGCTTTCAGGGAGTCACTAGCAATTTTGAATATCTAAATATTTGAGAGGGGGCTGTGCCATTGTTTCTTTGCAGCCTCTCATTCAATTTGAAGTTTAAAGTTGGGCCTAAGACACATGCCTGCTCCAAGTGTTTTGTGGAAATAATGTACATGTATGGTACTCAAATGCATCTTAGTGTGATTAGTCACATTTTTGCCTGATGACTTTGTATAGAACATACTTGCCAAAATTGTTTGTTCATTACAATCTAAATCACTTTAGAAGCTACAGAAAAGCTGTATTATTTGGCCCTGTATCCACTGGAAAGTTCTGTAAACTGGCATTTCTAATTTTCATTAGTCTTGTTTATAATCAGTTGGTATGGGACAATAGTCTCCCTACCTGACTCCAGGTGGCTTCCCAGATATGGCAGCATGTCTCTACTGCTCTTAGGCAAAGGAATGGCTACAAGTGGTTTGGCATGCAGGGCTGTGGGTTGTTTCCCAGGAGTGGGTGTGGAGCATGAGCTCTGGGACGGAATTTGGATTTAGAAGTGGGCTTGGGGCAGAGTCTGAAGAACCAAAGGGTTTCAGGGCACTGGCTGCAGGGGGTGCTTACCTTGGGCAGCTCCCTGCAAGTGCAAGCTGTCTGTTACTCCTGGCGAAGGCAGACACAGGGCAGAGCATGGGCAGTTCACAGAGCTACCTAGCCATTTCTCCTTCAGGAGCAGCAGGGACAGGTGACTACTTGTGGGAGTCACCTGAGGTGAGCACCACCTGGATCCAGCACTCAAAAACCCCTTTTATACCCCAAGCCCCCTTGCAGACTAAATTTCTTCCTCTTAGTTAACTGGAATTTTTCACTTAAAAGAACTCCTTCCCTCCCTTCCCACCCCCCACCCAGTTCTCCCCATATGCCAGATAAACTTTTTCTGTAATAGGTTACTTTGATGCTTTTCTTGATTTTTTTTTTTTCTCTGAACAGTTGGTTCTCTCGCTGTGTCTTCCAAGATCGTGGACAAGAACTTGTGGATGGACTCAAGGTCTGCTTGCAAGGTAAAGTTTTTTTTTTTCTTCCTTTAGCAGATAAGGCGTAATTGGTGGCAGTTGTTTTTTCTCAGAACAGGCTTCCATATTACATTGAGGAAATATCAAATTGCACTAGAATAAAAATAGATTGGAAGTTTCGACACAATTATCAGGTTGTTTTATATAGCTTCTCCTAGGGTATGTCTAGACTACAAGCCTCTTTCGAAAGAGGCTTTTTTGGAAAAACCTCTTTCGAAAAAGCCTGTTTCAAAAGAGATCGTCTAGACAGAAACAACACTTCTTCTTCGAGTGGTATCCCCGTGGGTGCTCCACCGTAGGTGCTGGGCTCGCCCCGGCACCGCAGAATGGAGACTCTTCAGTAGCAGTGTTCGGCCGGACCGCACATGGGTGGCAGCGTCTCGCGGCGTTCGCGCTCTTTTCTGTGCTCGTGTGGTCCGGCCCCCGCCAGTTCCTCTCAACCGCCTCAGGCTGCAGACGGAGTGAACTGGTCTCCTCAATCTCCCTCCTTGTTCCTTCAGTGTGAGATTGTCCTGTTAATAGTTCTTCTTCTTCTTCTCACATCCGTTCCTTAACTTAATTCTCCTAGTTTAAAAAAAAAAAGTGTTTTTTCTGTTAATAACCAAGTTGCGATCCCACTCTCATACTTTCCTCAAGTTACTGTAGTTATTAGTGTACATAGTGATATACATATATGTAGTTAATCTTCGTTCGTTTAAAAAAAAGAAGAGAAAAGAAAAACACCTGATTTAAGACTACTGACAAAATGCCGTCTTCTTTGGGCTTTAAAAAATGCGACACTTGCCGAGAGGCAATGCCTGCCTCAGACGGCCATTCTTCCTGCATCTGCTGTCTGGGAGAAACCCATGTCCCTCAAAAATGCCCTCACTGCATAAAACTGACTGTGAGGGCCAGACGGGACAGAGAAATGAGGCTCCGGATGATATTATTTGATAAAGCACTTCAACCAGAGACCTCTGATAGCACAACCTCCTCAGGCCAGCCTCTGAAGTGAAGGGCTTCTTCCCCTTCGACGGCACCGCCCAAAAGAAATAGGGCGTCACCTACTAGATCTCTGCCAGTCATCTCACAGAGCAGAGTTAGCTCAGGAGACAAGCCTGGTACATCCAGCACTTCAAAACCGCGCCCAAAGGCTCCTGCAGTGCCGAAACCAAGAAAACCGCTGGAAGCGGCACCGACACCAGAACCAAGGTCTATCTCGGCACCGACCTCAGCACCGAGGGAATCCATGCCAAGATCATCATCGGCAGGGCTCGACAAAGTATTGAATCTACTCACCCATGGCGAGTAGATTTCAGCCGGGCGCCTCGTTCATTTGCGGTGCGTGCATGCGCAATGCGGGTCTTGTGGATGCACAGTGCGGGGCTGGCGAACGGCTTTCTCCGCTGTTCGTCAAGCTCTGATCATCGGCACCAGCGCGCCGAGCTCGCCTTCGGTGCGGACTGTGGTGCCGAGCTTGGCGGCACAAGCCCCACCTCACTGACTCTGCATGTGACCGGCACCGATGCTATGGGCACCACACCAAGCCCTCATTGGCACCGAAGCTGCTCACATTCACGGTCATTAATATTGTCACCGTCACCATCTCTACTGGCACCACGGTCTCCCACACTACATGATTTGGGCCGGCACTGATTTCCAACTCTCCACATCGAAGACTGCCTTCACCATTCTTAGCAGTTCACAGGAGCCATCACCACCATCACAGTCGCTATTCCGTTTCTCCAACATCCTCTAGAGCCTCGTGCGCTCACTCTTGTTCACTGAGCTCAATCCGCTCATCGCACTGGGAACATCCCCGATACACTTATTCCGATAGACGGTCACCACTTGAAAGACTTTACTACCGTGACACTGTTACTCACCCAATTGGCGTTTGTACCACTACAGGTCTAGGTCTCACAGAAGATCATATTGCGATTGCACGTCCACCAGACAGTCCCCAATTCCAGCCCCTCCTACCCCAACGGGCCAGCCTGCATCTCCACAACACCAACCATCGGAGCCAGACGACACACAGCTTTCCACCATGGAGGACTGACCACAGGAGGTTTCCCCCATGGATCGCTCTTCTTCGTCCCTGGATGAGGATGTTATCCCCGGTGACATCTCTCTACCTGACGGCCTCCATCAATTCCAGGAGCTTTTCAAAAGGGTAGCAATAAGCCCAGGAGATACACCTGGATGCGATAAAGGAGAAGCAGCACCGTCTCCTCAAAAACCTTAAGCCTCAACATAAAGCAAAAATAGCCATACCCCTTGACGAGGCTATACTTGAGGTTGCAGAAGAGATATGGCAAACCCCGGCTTCTGCACCACCAACTAGCAAAAAAGCAGACAGAAAATATTTTGTGCCACCTAAAGGGATGTAGTTCCTTTTTACCCATCCCCAACTGAACTCCTTAGTGGTGGATGCAGCACACCAAAGATCAAAAACACCACAATATAAAAATGCCGCCACCAATAAGGACACAAAAAGGTTGGACTTACTCGGCAGAAAGGTATATACATCTGCGATGCTTATGCTCAAGATAGCCAATTACACAGCACACCTCTCTAACCATGTCTTCGACAATTTTACAAAGCTTACGCCGTTGCTTGGCCATTTACTGGAATCAAAACAACCCATACTCAAATCAGTTGTCCAGGAAGGCTATACCTCAGCAAGAACTGCACTCCAGATAGCTATGGACGTGACAGACATGGCAGCACATTCCACTGCCGTAGCAGTGGTGATGAGATGAGCGTCTTATCGTCAATCGGCAGGAGTGCCCAAAGATCTCCAGACCAAAGTCGAAGATTTGCCGTTCGACAGAGACAAACTCTTTTCTGAAAAGACTGACAGCATGCTACATTAATTGAAGGACTCTCGCACATCACTCCAAACGTTGGGTATGTACACCCCACCACACAGACGACGATGTTATCCTCCCTATCAGCGACACTACGACTATTCATACGTCAGACAGCAGTGGCAACACCAACAAACAGCCCTCGACCAGCAACGTAACCAACAAAGACCTCCGAGGCGTCGAAACCAGGGGAATCGTACTCAGACCCCACTGAATAACAAACAGCAGGTTCGACGCCTTGGTCGAGGGTACGCAGACAAGTGAACATGTCAACAAAAGTCACTACAGTCACCAATTTCACCACCACCTGAGGCCCTTTTACCACCAATGGGCCTCAATCACCTCCGACAAGTGGGTGTTAGAAATAGTTCAGTCCGGATACTCCATACCGTTCATCACCATATCCCCTTACCCCCCTACCCTGTCCCTCTTCAGGGACCCATCTCACAAGACCCTGCTACGCGCCGAAGTCGACCACCTTCTCTCCATAGGTGCAATAGAACCAGTTCCAGCACAATTCAAAGGCAGGGGATTCTACTCCCATTATTTTCTCTCTCAAAAGAAATCAGGCGGATGGCGACCAATATTAGATCTCCAGAATTTGAACAAGTTTTTACGAAAACAATGATTTAAAATGGTGACCCTTGCTTCGATAATACCCGTGTTGGATCACGGTGACAGGTTTGCGGTCCTTGACCTCCAGGATGCGTATTTTCACGTCACAATCCATCCACCACACAGAAGATTCTTATGATTCACAGTTGGAACAAACCACTTCCAGTACAGGGTCCTCCCTTTTGGCCTTTCCACCGCCCCCAGGGTATTCTCAAAAATCCTAGTGGTAGTAGTGGCACACCTCCGTCGAGAAGGGGTGATCATATTCCCTTACCTAGACAACTGCCTATTGAAAGGTCGCTCTCACACCAAGATTCTCGATATGCTCAAGGCCACCATGAGAACCTTCCACACCCTCAGACTACTCATCAATGGCGAAAAGTCCACTTTTCACCCGACTCAAGAGCTGGAATTTATCTGTGCTCGCATAGATGCGATCACCGCAAGAGCATACTTACTCATCCAGAGATTTCAGGCCATCTAAGACCTGATAGAAGTTCTTCGAGACAGTCCGTCCGTCCAGATAATCACTTATTTAAAATTTCTGGGTCACATGGCGGCTACAACTTACGTGGTCTGCTATGCCAGACTACACTTTCGCAGCCTTCAGTATTGGCTAGCATCCGTATACAATCATACGAAGCACGACCTCTACAGATCAGTGACCTCTCCGCCATCTGTTCTGCATTGGTGGATCAACTGCATGAATCTTCTTGCTGGCATGCCCTTCCACCCATAGCAACCCTCGTGTCACATTACCACTGACACCTCCCTCCTAGGATGGGGAGCACAGATGGGCAATATTTTCATTCAGGGCCGCTGGTCACTTTCCGAGACACGACTCCAAGTAAATTTCTTGGAACTCCGGGGCAATCTTCAATGCCTGCAGATATTTCCTCAGTTACATCCGCAATATCGCGGTAAGAATCTTCACAGACAACGTCACCTCAATGTATTATGTGAACCGCCAAGGCGGAGCCCGCTCCTGCTCCCCTCTGCATGGAAGCGATCCGCTTTTGGAACTGGTGCATTCACCACGGCAAAACACCTGTGGCATCTTACTTGCCTGGCATCACGAACGTTCATGCAGACTTCCTCAGGAGACACTTTGCTCCGGATCACGAGTGGGAATTGCACGACGGAGTCCTCCATATTCTCTTCCGACGCTGATAGGCACTCCCCTAATAGATCTTTTTGCCGTGCATCACAACAGCAAGTGTCAGAAATACTGCTCCAGAGCCGGACTCGGCCCTGGCTCCCTTGGCGACGCATTTCTCCTCAACTTGAGTGGACCTCTCCTGTATGCCTTCCCACCTACAGTTTTTATTCCCAAAGTTCTGCAGAAGATCAAAACGGACAGCACCACAGTCATACTGATAGCACCAGCATGGGTGCATCAGTACTGGTTCCCCTTCCTTCGATGCATGTCACCATACAGACCATATCAACTGCCAACCCACCTTCTCTCTCAGAACCCTGGGACATGCAACACCCCCAAATTCATACCTTGCAGCTCACTGCATGGTTCCTAGTTGGCTGAACCCTTCTGAATCCCTCTGCTGTACTAAGGTTCAAAACGTACTAATACACAGTAGAAGACAGACGACCAGAACTACTTACCTCTCAAAATGGTGCAGGTTCACCTCCTGGTGTGCCACAGAGCTGCTGGTCCCACATTCCGCTCCACTTCACCTTGTCCTCGACTACCTGATACACCTAAAACACACAGGATTAGCCTTAGCTTCTCTCAGTTCATCTAGCAGCGATTTCCACCTTCAGACAACCGATTGAAGGCACCTCCCTCTTCGCCCACCCGATTACCAAGAGATTCATGAATGGCCTTATGAACCTAAGTCCCCCTCGTAAACCCGTTCCCCCAGTATGCAACTTGGACGTTGTTCTTGGGACCTTAACCAGAGCACCATTCGAACCGCTGGCCACCATACCTTAACTATGAAGGTTGCCTTCCTTCTCGCTATTACATCAGCACACAGAGTCGGCAAGTTATCAGCACTTACGGCAACACCATTGTACATTATCTTCAATAAAAACAGGGTAGTTCTAAGGCCTCATCCAGTGTTTATTCCTAAAGTTTGTTTGTCTTTTCATATCAATGAACCAATTATCCTGCTGTCCTTTTACCCCAAACCTCACTCTTCTCTACGTGATACATCTCTTCATACACTTGACATCCGTAGAGCCCTCGCCTTTTATATAGACTGCACGAGACCTCGTAGGAAAACTGACCGCCTAATCGTCTGTTTAGCTGAGAAGGCTAAGGGACAGCCATTATCATCTCAACGTATTTCTAAACTCATAACCATGTGCATAATCCACACTTATGCCACCAGACATGTACCACTTCCAACGGGCAACCCCGAGCACATTCTATGAGAGAGAGGGAGTGTCAACAGCCTTCCTCAAGGGCATTTCCCTGAAAGACATTTGCAGAGCAGCCACCTGGTCATTGCACGATACATTTGTAAAACATTACGCAATCCAACAAAAATAGCTCTCAGACGTTGTCGTGGCATCAGTGGTGCTCTCATCAGTGGACAAATAGGGACTCCAAGTCCTACCTTCCTGCTCATTGGGGAACTGCTGCTCAGTCACCTACAGTAGAGCACCCACAGGGACACCACTCGAAGAAGAAAGCAAAGTTACTCACCTCGGTGCAGTAACTGTCGTTCTTCAAGATGTGTGTCCCCATGGGTGCTCCACTACCTGCCCTCCTCCCTACTTCAGAGTCTCTCTCTCTCTCTCTTTCTGTCTCACAGATTCCGAGGTGGCCTCGAGGAACTGGCAGGGGCTGGACCGTGTGAGCACAGAAAAGAGCACGAAAGCCGCGAGATGCTGCCGCGCATGTGCGGTCCAGCCGAACATTGCTACTGAAGACTCTCTGTTCTGCGGCGCTGGGGTGAGCCGAGGACCTACGGTGGAGCACCCACGGGGGACACACATCTCGCAGAACGACAGTTACTGCACCGAGGTGAATAACTTCGCTTTTTGAAAAAGCGATCCGCTTTTTCGAAAGAGAGCACCCAGGCAATCTGGATACTCTCTTTCGAAAAAGCCCTGTTTGCGTTCAAGAAATCCTTTTTTTTGTTGTTGTTGTTGTTGTTGAAAGAGCTCTTTCAAGAAAAGGCGTTTTTCCTTGTAAAATGAGGTTTACCACTATTGAAAAAGCCGCCACTTTTTTTTATTTAATTTTGAAAGAACACAACGGCAGTCTAGACGCAGGTGAAGTTTTTTTCAAAAAAAGGCTACTTTTTTCTAAAAAAACTGTGTAGTCTAGACATAGCTCTAATGTTCATGTTCCTAGTGATACTTTAAGTATAGTATGCAGTGTTGTAGCCATGTTGGTCTCAGGATACTAGAGAAAGAAGGTGGATGAAGGAATGTCTGTTTTATTGGACCAGCTTTTAATGAGACAAATTTTTGAGAGCTGCTCTTCAGAGAAAAAGTTGGTGCAATAAAAGACATTCCTTCACCCACGTTAATTGCTTTAATTGTTTTCAGTAAAACTGCATGTTATCCCCCTTTAAATGCTTTTTTGAAAAACTTGATTTTAAATAAATCAGTATTTAATTCTACTGGAGATAAACAGATTTCCAATGCATTTTGCACACACATTACTCCTAAGAAACTTATCCTGAAGATTATTTGGGGGAATTTGATACTTTGTGTTTGGTTGAGCATTATTCTAAAATGGCTTCATTATCCCAACCGTTCTTTTCAGATTGACTATTACAACCTGAAAAATCCACCACAGTAGACTATGAAGTTCTTCTACTGTATTACTGTGATTGGAACTTTTAAGTGATCGTGGAGTTCAGGAATTAATATGAACATAGTATGGTTTAAAATTATAGAAACTTGGCTAATAAGAGAGAGCTTGATATCATGGATATGTTCAATTCTGATAACTTCAGTACATTTAGTAATATATGGAGCCACAGGCAAACAAAGTTTTGTTGCATGGGTGGATGGATGGATGATTAAAGCCCATCTACTAGTCTGTACGTGCTTTTCAGATAACTGGAAAAACTTTCCGTTCTTCTTTGAGGAGTGTCCCCATGGGTGTTCCACCTTAGGTGCTTCAGCGTCGCTGAGCTTGAGGTCAGAGATTTCTTGGCTGGCCACACATGCAGAGAGTCTGTGTGTGTTCTGAGGAGGCTACTACACCTGCACAGCCGGCCCGCCCCTCCTCAATTCCTTCTCTACCGCCATCAGCTATGGTCGCTGATCAGCAGTCTCCCTTCAACCGCATCCTTCCTCTTTACCTATCCAAAAATTACCTCAGGAATCCTTCCTAATTGATATAACCCAACTCTCTGGACTCTTTAGTTTCTTATTAAAAAAAAAAAAAAAGACAGACACATTGCTAGATAAGAGCGAAAAGCCACACATCAAGCCTGCACAGTCAGGCGCTCTGGGATATGCCGGGCGTGTCTAGGTTTAAAAAGTGTACGAGTTGCAGGCTATTCTTTTCAATTTCTGACAGTCACATTGAACGTATTCGCAGTCCAGGTGAACAACACCTTCCAGACTATTGCTCACGCTGCCAAAAGCTCAACGCCTGATCCAGGAGATCGAGGGAGCTGCAACTTAAACTACTACAGATGACTGACTTGGAGCAGTCCACTCTTCCCAGACAAATACCACCTGGGATGGAGTCGGAGGTAACGGCACATACCGGGTCGAGTCCTAAGGACCGTGAAAACAAAACCAAGAAATGGTCCTATTCTCCTCGGGGACTGACTCCCCATTGAGGAAGCATGCTCCTCACGAAAACGCCGCATCAGCAATCCTGCAGATGGGTTATAATAAGCAACAGATAACGGGAACCGGCACAGAGAAAAGCCGGAACCCTAAACACCCACAGCGCTCCTCACAAAAACCGCCAGAGGCAAAGCCTCAACAGTGGCACCGAGCCAAACAGCTGTGGGTTCGGGCTTCTACGCAAATATTCACCACTCCCACAAGGCACTGAGCGCAAGCAAATCAATGAAAACGGCACCGCCGGCACCACAAGCATACCCAGCACCGCTCTCACTTAGCAAACAGCTGGCGTTCCTGATAATGCCACTCTCCACGCCACAAGTCTCCTGCCTCCCACCACTACCCACTTTACAGCTGCTGCCGCAGTTTACAACCGTAGCGGAGCTCTCAGTCAGCTCTGTATCTGCGTCGTCTCTCCTCGGCACTGGCGGTACCCAAAATGCCTCACGGTACAACCTTTCAATTTCATTGTCCAGTTCTACTGCTTTGTCCCTCAGTGACAATGAGGAGACTTCTCACGAACCATTGCAATTAAAGTGACGCACCTCTCAAAGCACATCAAAGCATCCAGCAATGGCAAATACCACAGTGGTTCCCAACCCAGTTTCTGCCTACCTGGCCATACTGGGACCCCTGAGCAGCCTATAGGCAACAGCTTACCCAATCACAGCAGAGGCGCCAAACACCAATGTCACATGCACCTAACTAACAGCCATACCATAGAGCAATACAGCCCCGACTCGGAGGAACAGGAAGTGGACTATATGGATGAAGAACAGCAATCCCCTCCTTCTCTACACACACAGAATTCTTCCACGTCCCCAGAGGATACCATCATAACCCAGCCACCAACTATGAGTGATGATTTTAGGTCATTTCAAGACCTTTTTAAGAATCATTGACACCCTGGAGAAATCTCTCTCAAATGTGCCACAGACACAACACAAGCTTACAAACATTCTACAAACATCCTCTCATGCAAAGTTGGCCATCCCCATGAATGAGGCAGTTATGGACCCTGCCAAAAATATATGGCTCAAACTGGCATCAGCCACCCCCACTTGTAAGCATCTAGATAGAAAATACTACTTTTCTCCCAAGGGGGCAGAATTTCTTTTTTCACACCCGATACCAGATTCCCTCATAGTAGAAGCTGTGAACCAGGGGGGAAACAACAAGCAACATGATATGATAAGGACTGGAAGAGACTAGACACAATGGGGAAAAAAGGCTTACGTATCTGCATGCCTACAAATAGAATTGCTAACTACACAGCATTATTAGCAAAATACACACACCAGATCTTTGACTAATTGACAACCTTTGACTCTCTGCCAGGCAATAAGAGAGATCAGTTTAAAACAAACATTAAAGAGGGCACATTCATATACCATACTGCTCTGCAGGCCGTGCTGGACTCTGCAGACACAGCAGCGAGATCACTCGCAGCAGCCGTAATAATGAGACGAGCCTCCTGGCTCCAACTTTTGGGATTTCCCAGAGAGGTTCAGTCCACAGTAGAAGACCTCCCATTCGAGGGTACAAAGCTCTTTGCAGAGTCCACAAATACATCTCTGCACACTTTGAAGGACTCAAGGGTACCCTCAGAACCTTAGGTATTCAGGTACCTGTTGTAAGAAGAAAGCAAAACAAGTCATTCCAACAAAGATACAGACACACACCATTCAATCAACACCAACATCAATACAATAGACAACGTCAGAGACAAAACAGGTGGAGACAGCCCACTGACCAAGTCTCCGCTTAACAACCATCAATATCCAGGCAACAGTTTTGAAGCATTGGTCGAGGGTCTGATAGCCCCAGAATCTCTCAGGTAGCAATCCTCCTCATCCACAGTATTTGGCAACAGACTAGCCGACTTTTATACAGCATGGTTGACCATTACTACCGACAGGTGGGTGCTGGAAATAGTGAAAACAGGATACTGCATCCCATTCATAACCAACCCTATACCCCACCCTCCTTCCTCGTCCCTTTTCAGGGACCCTTCTCATGAGCTGCTGCTTCTATAAGAGGCAGAACACTTACTCAGCCTCAGTGCTATAGAGGAGGTACCAGAACAACATAGACGCAGGGGATTCTATTCTCACTATTTCCTCACTACCAAAAAGTCAGGTGGTTGGAGACCAATACTAGATCTACGCAAGCTCAACCACTTTGTCAAATACCAACGTTTCAAGATGGTCACCCTCACAACCATAATACCTGCCTTAGAGAAAAGAGCATGGTTGTCTACCCTCAACCTTCAGGATGCTTATTTTCATATATCCATATACCCGGCACATAGAAGGTTCCTACGCTTTTCAATAAAGAACAGACACTTTCAGAACAGGGTGCTTCCATTCGCACTATCAACAGCCCGAGAGTATTTTCAAAGGTACTGGCAGTGGTCACCGCACAGTTACACCAGGGCTGGATTAAGGGGGCTAGCTGGGCAGCTGCCCAGGGCGCCAACCTATGGGGACGCCTGATTGAAGTGGTAAGGGGCACCGTGCGCCCGGGGATGGGGCTGTGCATACCCCGGGCGCGTGGCGCCCCATACCACTTCAATCAGGTGCCCCCCTCATAGGTTGGCGCCCGGGGGCGGGGCCGCGCATGTGCTGCGCTCCCAGGGGCGTGGACGCAGCGCTCCCAGGGCCGTGGCCACAGTGCCCCTTAACATGTCAATCAGGGGCTGCGCATGTGCCCGCGCGCCCGCTGCCCGGGACGCAAGTATGGCTCGGTCCGGCACTGATTTACACAAGAACAAGATCTCAATATTCCCATATCTAGACAATTTTCTTATAGCGAGCTGCACACAGCAAGAAGCACAGCAACTGGTCACACTGGCAAAAACAGTCTTCAAAAATCTTGGTTTACAAATAAACACCACAAAGTGTATTTGACCCCAACACGAACACTGGAGTTCATAGGGGCACATCTGGACTGCACGAAAGCCAGAGCTTACTTACCTCACCACAGATGAGTGACTGTCAAGAATCTGATAGCAACAGTGTTATGCTACACAAAGTACACAAGATTTTTTATAGGGGAAAAGGCAGTACGCTGCATTTATTGAGAATACAACAGTTAGCATATGCTTTTCAGTCACACACACACACACACCATACACACAGTCCCGCCAGTTGATGTTATAGTTACCAATCCAAAGTCTGGATCAATCTAGTGGCCAGCCAGATCGATCACAGAGGGGGAGCCGGGCTTCTGTTGGTTGCGATCTGATGCTCCTGGAATTAGTGGCAAGATGAACCCAAAGTTCCATGGCAAAGCACCCTGCTTTTATAATGCTTTCCTGTATGGATTTCACTGTCAGTCTGTGACTGGTTACTATTATCTTTTGATGTTGACATTCCAAACATCTCCGAGAGGCTCATCCTGTAATCTTTTAAGGGTGCCAGCTTTACCTTTAGAGCCGTCAGTTCTGTCAGTCCTTGACCATGGGTACACACTAATGGTTCTTCTGATGCCGATATGTCTCTTCTCAGTCTCTTTTGCAGTCTGTCTTCACCCACATTGCCCCCTCCTTTCTTGGCCATCTGGCTCTAACGGTGGCCTTCATGTCTTTATCTTTATGATGATACATTTCTCATTCACAGAAACAGTCTTTCACAGAAACCTTCAAAGGTAAACAGCAGTGTTTTATATTAAGCAAAATCAAAACAATTCACATCGAAGGCCTGGGCCTTCAATATTTCTAATCTCCTTAACATAGACACAATACCAAAACCCTGTCTTTTTACTTACTAAACTTACTAAACTTTAAAACAAAGAAATGTATATCTAACTAAAGGGCTTAATTGGTAAAATATTAAATGTGTTATACATATATTGTAGTAATGTAACTAAAACCCTAAAAAATATATATATAACTAAAACCCTACCTTAACATAAATCATACGTTATTAAACCTAAAATACAAATATAAAAAGATATAAAACTCGTACTCCAACAACAGTACAGAACAGTCCAATCATAATAGAAAGACTATGCCTGCAAATACTGGGGCACATGGCAGCAACAACGTTCGTAGTACCCAATGCTCGTCTACACATGAGACCACTACAGGCCTGGTTACGCACAGTCTACCAGCCACGAACCCACTTATTACACAAATTCCTGTCCATACCGAACAAGATAAAATCATCCCTAGCATGGTGAACAATGTACGGCAACATATGCATGGGAGTGCAGTTCCAACGCAGCATACCATCAATTACAGTAATGATGAATGCTTCATTACTAGGATTGGGGGCGCACACAAATCACAAGGCGGTCCAAGGTCAATGGACTTGTGAAGAAACCACATAAACTTATTGGAACTGAGGGCAATCAGGAACTCATGCAGGCACTTTCTTCCTCTAATCCAAAACGAAACAGTTCAGTTTCTGACAGACAGCATCACTACGATGTACTATATCAACAGGCAGGAAGGGGCATGATCCTTCCAATTATGCCAGGATGCCATGTGCTTCTAGGAATGGAGCAACACACAGAACATAACTTTGGTTGCAACTTATCTTTCAGGCAAAGACAACCCCCTGGCGGACAGTTTAAACAGACAATTTCCACAAAATCATGAATGGGAGATAAATCGATCAGTGCTCACCCACCTATTCAGAAATTGGGGATTCCCAGTGCTGGAACTATTTGCTACCCACAGGAATGCTCGCTTCCCCCTATATTGCTCCAGAGCAGGCATAGGTTCCCACTTGCTGGGGGACGCATTCAGCATACGATGGACAGCTCGCCTGTCATACACAGGGTGATACTCAAGATCAAACAGGACAGGGCCAAAGTGATATTAGTAGTCTGCCAATCTGCCCAGGCAGGCATGGTATCCTTACCTGTTACAAATGACTGACCGTCCATCACACCAATTCCCACCAGTCATGTCTCTCCTCACACAAAGGAGCGGTCAGATTCCACATCCAGTCATCCACAAATTGCATCTTCAGGCGTGGATGTTAAGCTGAACAACGCAGAGAGATCCTTTCCAGAAGCAATTCAGGTCATCCTCGAAAACTCTAGAAGGCCTGCAATGAGAAAAGCTTACATCCAAAAATGGAAGAGATTCAAGGCATGGTGCGCAATCCATACCTATGAACCCATACACACAGGAATATCGCATATCTTACTACACCTACTGGAAATACACAATGCAGGCCTCTCCATAAGCTCCATAAGGGTACACCTTGCTGCTGTCTCGGCTCTTTATGGCCCTATACAGGGAAACTCAGTCTTCACACAACCTTCCATGAAGTGCTTTTTAAATTGACTCCACAGTACCTTCCCTCCACACCAGGACCTAGGATCCTCATGGAACTTGAACCTAGTGCTGAAAGCTCTTATGGGGAAACCCTTAAAGACCCTTACTACCTGCTCGCTGTTAAATTTATCGATGAAGGTGGCCTTCCTGGCAGCAATCCCCTCAGCCAGACGAGTGGGGGAGATGGCAACCTTAATGGCTGACCCCCCTTACACAGTATTCCACAAGGACAGGGTAATGCTGCGAACCCACCCCAAATTCCTCCCGAAAGTACTTGCCTCGTTCCACTGCAGTGAACCTATATGCTTACTGGTTTTCTTCCCAAAGCCCTGAAGGTTCTCCATATCCTCGATGTCCATAGAGCCCTAGCCTTTTACCTACAATGAACAAGCTCGTTTAGAAAGACCCCACAGCTATTCATTTCATCCACAGAGAGATCACAGGGTCTACCCATATCAAAATAGGAACTATCAAAATACATATCTTTATGCATAAGACTGGTATATATCCTGGCACAGTGGAAGCCACCATATATGGTGCAGTCCCACTCAAGAGCCATGGCAGTCACAACAGCATTCCTACACAGTGTGCCTACAGAACACATATGCAGGGCTTCCACATAGGCTTCAACGCATATTTTCACACAACATTATGCACTCCAAAAATTTTCTGAGACTGATACAAGATTTGGACAAACAATACTGTCCATCACAGATCCTCAGCAGCTGAAGCTCCTGCCTCCTAACAAGAATACTGCTTCATAGTCACCTAAGGTGGAGCACCCACGGGGACACTCCTTGAAGAAGGGAAGGTTACTCACCTGTGCAGTAACTGGAGTTCTTCGAGATGGTTGTGCCCATGGGTGCTCCACACCCACCCTCCTCCCTTCTGCTTCGGGAACAACACACCTGGGTCAGAGAAGGAACTGGGGGGGAGGGGCACGCATGCGCAGTAGTCTCCTCAGAACGCACCCAGACTCTCTGCATGCGTGGCTGGCCAGGGGTACTGCTGTTACAAATCTCCGATCCTGAGCTCAGTGATGCTAAAGCACCTGAAGTGGAGCACTGACAGGGACAGCCATCTCGAAGAAGTCCAGTATACTGCACAGGTGAGTAACCTTCCCTTACTGCCAGTCTGATTTGGAATCAACAGGGACTTAAGGTATATCTGCATTCCAAGTTCCACAGCTGTGGCATTGCAGCCATGCTGCTGTAACATTTGATACAACAGAAGGGGTTTTTCTGTTGTAAATCCACCCCCTTGAGAGGCAGTAGCTAAGATGATGGAAGAATTGTGCCATCCACCTACTGACATGTACACTGGGACTTAGATCAACTTAAGTTTCTTAATGGAGTGAACTTTCAAAGTCCATGAGCAACATAGCTAGGTTAACCTAAGTTTTAGGTGTAGACTAAGCCTTAGGAGTGAAAGAGTTCTTAATGTATTGCCATTTAACATGTAATACAGATCCATTCTGAATTTTTACTACTTGTCTTTCAGTTGATTAATTTTAATTTGCTTTTTCAAAAGCTGCTTTAAGAGCCTGGTTCAGCTTCAATAACCATATGCCTTCTCGCATTATCGTGTATCGTGATGGTGTAGGAGATGGTCAGCTAAAAACTTTGGTTAACTATGAAGTACCCCAGTTTTTGGAATGCTTGAAATCTGTTGGTAAAGATTACAAGTAAGTCCTTTATGGTGCATGCAGTGATGCAACAAAAAGGTTGGCATGATGTAAAATGCACTGTAATGCTTCTGAAAAGCAATAAGGCTGCTAAAAGACTGTATTTTACTTCTTTACACTAGTGTGCTCTTGCATTAGTTAATCCAGTAATTAATGTGCCCAAACAGCTTTCCTGCTTATTGAGTTTTTATTTTATTGCGTATTCTTTTACAAAGTGCATACCTAATATTAATAAAGATGTTGTTGCTCCTTTTGCCCATGTGATGTTACATCCTTGATGTACATGTAAATTATGATCTCTCCCTTTGAACGAGATCCAGTCTCACCATGACCACATGTCAATTCTAGGCTAATCATCCTTTCCTCTTTCGTGTAGTTATTTGCATTTTCATGGTTCTGTATCTTCAGTTGTTTCGATAATAGCCTTGAATTAATTCTAAATCTGTCAGTGCTGGTACAACTGAGTATTGACACTCAATGGAACAAAACAGTATGCTAAATGGACCAGTGGTGATGGAAATATTTAATTTTGTTTCTATATTTAGCATATGGCAGTATTTTTTTTGTGCATATATTTTTAGTGTAAGCTAATAGATGTGTTGATTATACCTAAAATGAAGGAGAGAAGAAACCTTATACTGGTTAAACCTCCATCATCCGGCATCCTTAGGACCATACTGGTCCCGAACAAGGGGATTTGCCAAATGAGAGGACGTCCCTCCCAACATGACCAGTGCTTCCCCTGGCTAGGACTCCCTGCTGCACCCCCCTCCCTCAACACAGGGCTCCTGGATAAGTCGCTCCCCCACACACAAATGTTCCTGACCTGTGGCCCTACCTCCTTATGCCTGGACTCAGTGGTCCAGCAGCATTTCCAGACCAGACATTCCCAGTTAAGAGAGGTACTACCTATATTGTATAAATATTGTAGGGAAATTAGAATCCCAGATGTTTGCAACTATGCAAATGCAAAAGGTGATTAGTTACTATGGTAGTGAATTATGCTGAAATATCTGAATAGAAGCAATATATTTAGTGAAAGCTAACTACTAAAATTTGCATATTAAAGTTTATTTAGAAGTCTGGTTTCTAATGGATCACTAAAGATGTAATTACAAACATTTATTTTTAAAGAGTTTTAATTGGAAAATCTTCTAAATTTGAAGTTTCAAAAAATTGTTCTTACAATGCTCATATAATATTTTCTAGCCCAAGACTTTCAGTAATAGTGGTAAAGAAACGATTGAATACGAGGTTCTTTGCACATATGGGTGGAAGACTTCAGAATCCGCCTCCTGGTACAGTTATTGATGTAGAGGTTACCCGACCAGAATGGTAAGTAACACTTTTCAGATAATAGCTCTTTGATGGCAGGAATCAATTATTTGGCTTAGATTCTGCTACCAAAAATGGAATCTGTTGCTTACTCAAAAGAAGTGAGGAGGCCAAATTGGATGTATTGTAAACATGCTAATTCTGTTGTCCTATTTCATCTTCTAATTTATATTATTTTGATATTTTTGTGAAAAGCTTCCATAGTGCAATACTTCAAAAAATCCTACGTGGAGGAAAATTCTATTGGTCTTAGATTTGACCACTGCAGAGTGAGTGGAATTGTTTTAAGGAATATAAACCAAGAATACTGATGAGCTGTGGTTGATTAGCTTGGAGGTGCCAAAGTATTTGTCAGTTCTGTTGTTAAGCATCATCGTCAATATTGGGATGGGAGGGAAAAAAAGATGAAACTAGCTGTTAACTGTGGAGGTGTTCAGAAAACTGGTTAGGGCACAACTGGAGATTAAAAGCAAATAGTCTAGATAAATAAAAAAATATGGTAGGTTGAAAAATCATTAACCGGAGGATAGAATAAGATGATGGTTTTCATCTTGTAACGTCTGTGGCTTGTTGAAGTTAGGTTCATATAAACTGGCACTGAATTATACATATTTGGACTTACTTATATGAATGCTGCATAAGATGCTATAACTTATGCTATTGCAAGTTTGATTCAAAATTTCTGTTTCTAAACTGTTAACATCTGGTAGCTGAACAAACTTCATTTAAAATATGGCTAGCTGTTTTTAAATAAAGTAACTGTAAAAGTGGCACTGCTAGGTGGCAAATTTTCGTAAATAATTTCTGTATTGTACGTTCTCAAGGTGCAAGTTCTTGCAGCTCACCACTGAAAACCCAACTTGAAATATGAAAGTCTGTGTGTTTCCTGGGTCTTGCCTTTTCTCCATGTAATAACCAAATTCTGAATGTAGAATATTTGTGTTGGTATAAAATAATCCTGCTCTCTCCCCCTCAGTTCTTCACAGCTAACAGTAATGAACTCTAAAATACTTTGAGAGTATATAGTAAACAAATCTTAGTAAAAGTGAGAGATGTAACATTTCTGAAAACTTTGAAGGCAAGGGATTTTTTTTCTGTTTTTATTGGGGGGACACAAATTCTGGGAAAATCAAAATATCTGCAGTAATTATCGAAACAAAGCTTGTATTAGAAATGAGGAATGTATTATGTACAGTTTAGCAAGCATATAAAAAGTTGTGCTATATATAATTATAAAAACATAATTTTCACATGTTGTAGAAGTTGGAGGATTCTGAAGCAGAAGAGAAGCTAAAAGGAGTCAAAGGTTGTGTTGTACAAAGGCCTTGCCATATGTTGTAGGAACAATGTTTTTGACAGATCCCCAGATGGTTCTTGGACCAAATACCTGAATTGTCTCTGGTTTTAAAATATCTGAAAGTATATTTTCATCATCTAATTTGAAGTGTTTCAGAGGGGTAGCCATGTTAATCATTTCAGCAAAAATAATGAGTTGTCCTGTGGCACCTTAAAGATTTAACAGATTTACTTGGGCATAAGCTTTCATGGGCTGGAACCTACTTAATTAGGTGCATGAGGTAGAAACTACGGGTACGTCTAGACTACATGCCTCTGGCGACAGAGGCATGTAGGTCAAACTACCGGCATAGAAAAATGAAGCGGCAATTTAAATAATCGCCGCTTCATTTAAATTAAATGCCGCTGAGCCCATCAGCTGTTTGTCAGCTCAGCGCGGTAGTGTGGGCGCTCGGCGTCGACATCAGCATTTGTCGACCTCCCAGGTATGCCTCCTGGGATGAGGTTTACCTGGGAGGTCGACAGATGCCTTTGATGTCGACATCGCTGAGCGCCCAGACTACCGCGCTGAGCTGACAAACAGCTGATGGCTCAGCGCAGCTATTTAAATTTAAATGAAGCGGCGATTATTTAAATCTCCGCTTCATTTTCCTATGCCGGGTAGCCTAATCTACATGCCTCTGTCGCCAGAGGCAAGTAGTCTAGACGTACCCTACAGTTTGGAAGGGATATGTACACACATGCAAAGATGAGTGTTTGAATGTGTTGCCTGTTTAATAATCCAGTCAAATATTATAACAATGCTGATATCACTGATATTACTACTTTTGAACTGTGGATCTAAGAAATTTGCAGCAACATTTCCATCTACCAGGTAAGTCCTTCATTTGTACTACTTTCTATCTTGTGAGTGTAGAGGCCCTTAAAACCAACTGTTTTTGAGCATCTGTCTTGTCTGTAAGTTGAGGAATGTCTTACAGAAGTAATTTGTCTGAATCACATACCATAATCGCAGAAAGAATTGGCCAGAGTTTTCAGAAAGTTCTGCAAGTGAAACCAGAAGTTATCTTCAAGTACAGTGTATTGTACGCTTTAACTACTTAAGTTCTTTTGGTTATCACTGTTCCTTGAAGAACTCTTCTTTTAAAATAAACTTTCAGATAATATCTCTATAGTTCTTTGAGTACTTGCTCATGTCCATTCCAATAGGCCCATGTGTATGATCATCAGTAAAGATTTCCCTAGTGGTACCCATTGGGCTTGCTGTGGAGGTCTTTGGATTGATGCTGATATGATGGCATATATAAGCCATTGGCAACCCACCGCTTGCTTAGTTCCTTCTTGCTGCCAAAGAAGGTTATTGGAGCTAACTGCTCTTGCTTCGCAACTGCTCACCTAGCCATATTTAGTTCCAACTCATATTTTGTTCTAATTAATTAAAATATAGTTTTAGTAGTTTGGACTGGGGTTTCCCCCCAGACATTTCCTTCCCCAGACTGGGGTATGCCGTGGTCACGGGTTTAAATCCTGCATGACCTGCATGAAGTGTATGCCTAGAGTCGATCCTCACAATTCCTGTTTGAATTGTTTGGGAGAAGAGCATCAAACAGACAAGCTGGAGTTGTTCTTCGAGTGCTTGCTCATGTCCATTCTGATTAGGTGTGCGCATGCTGCGTGCACAGATTCCGGAGCTTTTTTCCCTTAGTAGTACCCATAGGGCCAGCAGGGAGCCCCCTGGAGTGGCGCCAGTATACCGGTGCATATATACCCCTGCTGGCCCCTCCACTCCCTCAGTTCCTTCTAACTGCCCGTGAAGGTAGCCGGAGCGTGCTTTAAGGCTATTAGCCTATCTCTTAGCAGCTGTTTCCCTTTGTCTGTCTGTATTATAGTTAAAGTTGTAAAGGTTTTCTCTAGTTAAGTAGTTGTTAAGTAGTGTAAATAGTGTAATTAGTTGGACAAAGGAGCGCAGCGGGACTCTCCCCATGAGGGGAGGGCATGCCAGGGCCCCAGGGCTTTAAACCCTGTGCTTCCTGCTCTAAAAGCCAGGCTGCGCATGCGCCCACTGCAGGGGTGGCTCAAGGTGGTACACAACCCCATGCAGTCGCCATTGAATGCGGTGGTTACTATACTGCAGGAGATACTACGCTCACTAGATTGGTGGAAGGAGGAGGGCACGGTGTGCGCGGGAGTCCGATTCACCAGACCATCCCCGTCGGTGCAGCTGGTCATGGATGCTTCGGACGTGGGATGGGGGGTGCACCTGGGCAGCCTCAAGACGCAAGGTACGTGGTTGCCAGAGGAGGTTCCCCTTCATATAAATATCAAGGAGCTCAGGGCGGTCAGATTGGCCTGCAAGGCGTTCCTCCCCCATCTGCAGAACAGGGTAGTGGCGGTGCTGACAGACAACACTACGGCCATGTATTATATCAACAAGCGGAGGGGGGGAAGGGCGCGTTCCTCTCCCCTGTGCCGGGAAGCCCTAGAACTGTGGGAAATGTGTGTGACTCACGGCATTCGCCTAGAGGCGTCTCACCTACCGGGGACCAGGAACGGGCTAGCAGACAGACTCAGTCGCTCGATTCAGGCACACGAATGGGCGGTAAGGCAAGACATACTTCAGGAAATTTTCCAGAGTTGGGGGTATCCCCGACTAGACCTCCTTGCGACAATGAGCAATGCCAAGTGCCGGGAGTACTGTTCATACATGGATCACGGTCTGGGTTCTCGAGGCGATGCGCTACAGATCAGTGGCCCAAGGGTCTGCTCTATGCTTTCCCCCCCTTTCCCCTGGTCCACGAGACCCTAATCAGGGTGGAGAGATTTGAGGCTCGGATAATTCTGATAGCGCTGGTGTGGCCTTGCCAACACTGGTTCACCACCCTGTTAGACCAAGCCGTGGAGGGACCACTCAGGCTACCTCTAGTGCCAGACCTAATCACGCAGAGCTGCGAGGCCGGAGTAGTGCTCCATCAGAGCCTGTCATCCCTGCATCTAGCGGCGTGGTTCCTCAGTGGCTCTCAGCCACGGAGCAGGCCTGCTCTAGAGGAGTCCAGGAAGTGCTGTTAGAAAGTAGGAAACCATCCACTCAAGTTCTATACGAGGCCAAATGGAAGAGGTTTACCTCGTGGCTAGGGGATAGAACGCTCGGCCCGGGTGAGGGGGTGGTCCCGATTGTCTTGGAGTACCTCCTCTACCTGCAGGAAAGAGGCCTTGCCACAGCCTCCCTGAGAGTTCACCTGGCGGCTATAGCGGCTTTTCACCTGGGGGAGGGTCAGAGGTCCATCTTTGCTAGTCCTATTGTTAAAAGGTTCCTGAAGGGGATTGACAGGCTGATACCATATGAGAGACCGCCCGTCCCACCATGGGACCTTAACCTGGTCCTGACTGCCCTTATGAAACCGCCATTCGAGCCTCTGGCATCATGCTCTCTGAAGCACTTGTCTTACAAGGTAGCCTTCCTGGTAGCCATTACCTCGGCTAGAAGGGTATCAGAGCTTAGAGCGCTGACTTCAGAACCACCTTACACAGTGTTCTTTAAAGACAAGGTGAGAATGCGTCCCCACCCAGGTTTCCTACCCAAGGGTGGTCTCACATTTCCATCTATCTCAGGATATTTACCTGCCGGTCTTTTACCACACGCCACACCCAGGCAACAGGCCCTGCACTGCCTGGATGTTAGGAGGGCGTTGGCATTTTACATAGACAGGATACGAGAATTTCGTAAATCACCTCAATTGTTTATTTCAGTGGCAGAAAGGATGAAAGGATTACCAGTCTCGGTGCAGCGTATATCCTCGTGGATTACTTCCTGCATTCGGCAATGCTACGAGGGTGTGGGTAGATTGTCACCGCGCATAACGGCCCATTCCACAAGAGCTCAGGTGACGTCGGCGGCGTTCCTAGCTCATGTGCCTATCTTGGAAATCTGTAGGGCAGCAACATGGTCGTCGGTGCATACCTTTGCAGAGCACTATGCGATTAAGCAGCGGCCAGGGAGGATGCTGCCATGGGGAGGGCAGTTCTGAGATCTGCAGAAGGATAGAGAGTTAGTTAGTCACCTTCTGACCCCGCCTCCAGGGGCACGGCTAGGGATTCACCTAAACAGAATGGACATGAGCAAGCACTCGAAGAAGAAGAAGAGGTTACTTACCTCGTAACTGTAGTTCTTCGAGATGTGTTGCTCATGTCCATTCTGCATCCCACCCACCTCCCCGTGTCGGAAGGAAGCGGCAGGAAGGAACTGAGGGGGTGGAGGGGCCAGCAGGGGTATATATGCACCGGTATACCAGCGCCACTCCAGGGAGCTCCCTGTTGGCCCTATGGGTACTGCTAAGGGAAAAAAGCTCCGGAATCCGCGCACGCGGCACGCACACACCTAATCAGAATGGACATCAGCAACACATCTCAAAGAACTACTGTTACGAGGTAAGTAACCTCTTCTTTCCAACCCAAGAGAAAAAAGGGAAAGGTATTATCGCCTTAAATTCTTCCTGGTGGAGATGACACTCCAGCAGAACCAGAATCAGCCTTGGTGCAGAACCTTTTAGTGCTGAAGGTTTCTTCAAAGCAGCACCATCATCTCTTCCCTGTATGCTTGCAGGGTATGAGCGCAAAGCACCGGTCCCGCTCCTCAGTGCTGCGCAAGAGAAAGAAGGCAGACCTGGGCCAGTCCCCAACTAGACCTGCACACAAGGTTTCCAGGGAGGCGCTCCTTAAGTCAGGGTGTCTCCAAACTGGCATAACGCACTCTGATACTATTGACCCTAGCTCCAGGGAGTAGTTTGTTAAGTCTGGTGCTGGTATACTTGCCTGTCAGGGAGATACTGGAGGAGGACATAGATCTTCCCTCCGCATCTGAAACATTTGAGGCTGCACATGTCCTTATTGAACTGATGGCTCAGTCCCCTCCTCTTAAGCACCAGTCTAGAGATACTGCATCTGTGCAGGCCATACCAGCAGCACCATCCTTCCCTGTAGGTGTTTGTGCGTCCCTGTGCCTTCATGCAGAGATTTCTGCAGCAGTGGTCCCTCTGGGTCAGGCACATAGGACTCTGAGCCCTCGTTTCCCTGTCTACCATCACCTGACCAAGATGGAATAGAGCTATTGTACTGTCAAGCACTCTCCTCACACTTTCTTAAGTTAGTGTAAGTTCTTCGAGTGGTCCCCGTGGGTGCTCCACTTGTGGTGTCAGGCCCATCCCGGCGCCGCGGATCGGAGACTTTCATAGCCGTGCTCTGCCGGACCGCGCGCATGTGCGAGCAGCAGCTTGCGCCGGTTGCCTTTGATCTGTTGCGTGTGGTCCGGCCCTGCTCAGTTCCTTCTAACCGCCCTCGGTCACGGACGGAGTTTCAGTCTCTCCCCTCAGAGTTCTCCTTTCCTCAGATCTGTATATAGTTTACCAAACCAAAGTTTCTTTTACCCTTCACAGTTTCTGTTCTGGTTCAGTGTTCTTTCAAACAAAAAAACCAACTTTTTCTCACAGCGGGGTATGCTCCCTGTGAGAGATGCCTGGGTCTCCGGGCTTTAAGAAATGTGCGGTCTGCAGAGAACCCATGGCAGTGTCTGATGGGCATGAGGAGTGCATCCGCTGCTTGGGAGAGGCACATGTACCTCAGCGCTGTCAACATTGCTGTAAACTGACAGCCAGACCCCGCAAGGATTGAGACAGGCGCTTGAAGATGCTGTCTATAGATAAGGCGTTGCAGCCTGCTGAGCCGTCTGCCTCTGTGGGGCACAAGCGCCCCAGCGTGGGTAGTGAGGCGTCTGCCTCAAAAAAATTCAAGTTGTCCCCAAGCCGGTCTCTGCCTATGGCATTTAGTACCGGACGGGGCTTAAAACGGGGCTTGGGCATGTCAGGATCAGCCGGAGTGGGATCGCAGCGGCTGCCAGACACAAATGGAAAAAAACCGCTGCAGCAGGCACCGAGAGCGCAATCTGCACCGGCTCCCTCAGAGCCACGTAAACTGACAGCTGCACCGTCGGCACCGGGGGCTTCAGCACTAGCGGCGGGAACAGCTGAGAAGCCCACACCGGCAGCAGGATCAGCTGTGAAGCCAACACCGGCAGCAAGAGCGGCTGCGATTGCCTCCGGCACCGGCAGCTTTGATTCAACAAGGGAGTTTGCCAGCACTGGAGCAAGCTCCATTAGCATCACATAACCCGGCACCACTGCAGGCTAGTAACACAGCAGCACGGGGGATGCCTGTGAACAAACAGTGGAGCATTCAGGGCTTAATTCCCTGGCTTTCTCACCAGGGCCACCCCCCTTCCTGCCAGCACATCATCAGCATTACAATAGGCCAGGCAGCCCAGCTTCTTCTGATGGTTATTCCTGCTACAGAGAGCCAAGATATAGGGAAAGGATTCTCTCTCTTTCACGGTCCTCATCTCCAAGGCACTCACTACATTATTCACGGTCGCCCATCCGGTCACCGAGGCGGCACTACTATACAAGACATAGCAGTGTGTTCTCTTCCAGACATTCGTCACCAGCATGCTCAGAGCGGTACTACGGTCATTACCACAGGGGATACTATGACCCTATTCATCATGACCGGACCTCCCAATGCTACAAGAGACACACATGCTGATGTTCATCTACCGATTCTCACTTACCTCCTGTGCCTCAACGTAATCAGTCATCACCTCCTCCTCTGAAGAGCCCAACAATTCAGTTGGAACACTCTGAGCCCGAAGAGGGTCAGCTGTCTGACCCAGAGGGTCCTCAGCAGGGTCCTTCACCAGCAGACCACTCATCATCTTCTCCGGATGAGGCAGTGATCCCAGCCGATGTCTCCTCAAAAGATGACCTGAAACAATTTCAGGATTTGTTCAAATGCGTTGCAGAGAGTCAAGGGGTGTGTTTAGAGGATGTTGGTATGAAACAACACCGCCTCTTAAAAAATCTACGCCCGAAGCATCGCAATAGAATTGCACTTCCCATTGATGAAGCGATCCTGGAGGTCGCGGAGGAAATTTGGCAGACTCCAGCATCTGCTCCCCCAACAAGTAAAACAGATAGGAAGTATTTTGTCCCTTCTAAGGGTTTGGACTTTCTGTTTAACCACCCTCAACCTAATTCATTGGTAGTCAATGCAGTGCAACATAGATCAAAGGTGCCACAGTATAGAAGTACCGTTCCAGAAACAGATAATAAGAAATTAGATATCTTTGGAAGGAAAGGGTATTCATGAGCGACGCTACTACTATGTATTGCCAACTATTCCGCTCACCTTTCCAATCATAACTTTGACAATTATTCAAAATTGGCAGACCTTCTACAACATCTCCCTGACTCAAAAAGACCACTACTCAAATCCATAGTGCAAGAGGGGTACGCGGCATGCACAGCTGCACTGTAGACTGCCACGGATGTGGTGGATACTGCTGCAAGAGCCACTGCAACAGGTGTGGCAATGAGAAGATCTTCATGGTTGTCATCTGCAGCAGTCCCTAAGGAACTCCAGAATAAGGTTGAGGACTTACCTTTTGATAAACATAAACTCTTCGCTAACAAAACAGACGAGGTCCTGCACTCAGGGAAGGATTCCCGAACTATGCTTCGCACGCTAGGGATGTATACGCCCCTCTTCAGACGAAGGTGTTGTTATACTTACCAAAGACGATATGATTTCTCCTTCCATAGGCAGCAACCTCGTACCCAGGAGTATCAATGATTCCATCAGCGTCCTCAGCGCAGACAACAGCAGCCAAACCGTCCTCCAATTGGGCATTTACGAAACAGCAAATTTGAAGGTGTAGTCGAGGATGCGAACAAAACTCCCATCTCACTTCTTTTCCAACATCGTCTAAGACAGTATTACCATCACTGGTCCACTATCACCACAGACAAATGGGTGTTTGGAAATTGTAGTTTCCGGTCTCACCATTCCCTTTCTCTCACTCCCCCCAACCATCCCACCCATCCCGTCCTCTCAGGGACTCATCTCACGAGGATCGGTTGAAACAAGAGGTCCATCGGTTGCTCTCCATTGGAGCTATAGAGAGAGTTCCCAAGGAATTCCAGGGGAAAGGGTTCTACTCTCGATATTTCCTTACTCCAAAGAAGAACGGAGGATGGAGACCTATCTTGGATCTACGAGGTCTAAACCGATACCTCCGGAAACAGCACTTCAAAATGATCACCCTAGGTACAATTATAACAGCTCTGAACAAGGGAGATTGGTTCGCAGTCCTCGACCTACAGGATGCTTATTTCCACGTTGCAATATATGTGGCACACAGACGATTTCTTCGTTTTACAGTGGTAGACAAACACTTTCAGTACAAAGTGCTTCCATTTGGCCTGGCATGTGCTCCCAGGGTATTTTCCAAAACCCTGGCAGTTGTAGCAGGTCACCTACGCAAAGCAGGTGTGACGATTTTTCCCTATCTGGACAATTGCCTGCTCAGAGGTTGCACTCATGCAGAGGCAGCCAAGGCAGTGAAAATAAAAATCCAGACATTCAAGTCTCTCGGCCTTGTTATAAACATACAAAAATCAGTTCTGGAGCCAACTCAGAACTTGATTTTTATAGGGACGTGGCTAGATGCAACGGCAGCTCATACTTACCAGCAGAGCGCTTCCACGCAATTCAAGACCTAATAAACACCATCACACATCCTGCAATGATGCCAGTACACACTTGTTTGCAGTTGATGGGCCATATGGCGGCTGCTACTCTTGTTGTCCAACACACAAGGTTACATTTCAGATGCCTCCAGCACTGGATAGCTTCAGTTTACATTCCGGCGAAGCACAGTGTCCACAAATTGGTGACTCTACCACCACATGTCAAGGCCTCCTGCAATGGTGGACCAAACCAGAAAATCTGTTGCGGAGTGTCCCCTTTTATCGGTCCCAACCTTCAAAGCAAATAACCACCCTTACGGGGTGGGGCACCCACATGGACAATCTAACAGTCTAAGGCAAATGGTCTAAAGCAGAAATGTTGCTGCACATCGACATACTAGAACTGCGGGCAGTATTTCGAGCATGCAAGCATTTCAAATTGCACGTAAGGGGCACAACAACCAGAGTGCTCACAGACAATGTGGCAACCATGTATTCTGTCAACAGACAAGCTGGGGCTCGGTCTCGGTCTCTTTGCACAGAAGCAATTCACTTGTGGAATTGGTGTATCCGCAACAAGACGGTTCTTCTAGTGTCATACTTACCTGGAATAAACAACATCATTGCAGATTCACTAAGCAGGCAGTTTCCCCATGATCACGAATGGGAGATCTGAACTGACATTCTATATCGGGTTGGGGCTTTCCATCAATAGACCTGTTTGCAACACAAGACAATGCGAAATGTCCAAGATATTGTTCCAGGGCAGGAATAGGTCACCATTCCTTGGGAGACGCCTTTCTCCTTCATTGGGGAACATCATTACTTTATGCAATTCCTAAATCCTAAACCCTCTATTCCGGCCATCGGGCACTTTTAGATTCCCCCAAGGTAAACAAAAGGTGCTAATATCACCGCCATCTTATATCCTAAAACGTGGTGTGTCATATCAAAAAAATAAAATGTAGCCAGACAGTAACCCCCCCGTAACATCCATCTTTGCTTGCCTGGAGCATGCAGGGCACACAAAGCAGTAAAAGCCTTAAACAGAAGGCCCGGATATGCAGGCTCAGTAACCGTGAATGGCTGTAAACAGAGATACGCCAATTGCTGACCAAGAGGCTGCCGAGGCGTGCCCTTAACTGAAACCCATATTGATACGAACACACAGCCGTCCGCGGAGGAAGGAATCTCTCGCCCAGTAAAAAAATGTCTAGTACTCATAATTTAGTTATCTCTCTTGCAAGTGTAAATTAACTTGAAACTTGCTTGTAAGAACTGGTGTCACAAAAACGAACCAACACAATTTGGCATCTTAAATAAGAGAGAATACGGGCCCCTATGGGTATAAAAATGGGTCCAGCAGCACATTTACTCTGAGTGTCAATCTACCATCTATCTGCTGGTCGGGTTAGGTGTTTGACCGACCGAGGTTCCATGGGGACGCCCACCTCGTATTCGTCTTTCCTAGGAATTAAGGGACCGGCCCTGGCTTAACCCGCTAAAGTCAAGAGGCACAAAAGGGGGTAAAAATTGTACCTGTATGTGTCCTTTGTCTTAAGTGTACACATAGATTTAAAGCTCTTTAAAGATTAAGCTGTCACTTGGTACCATTATTTCTATTTTCTATCTTTATTTTCTTTGTAACCATTTTTTAAAAACTATATTTGCTAGCAGTTAAAAAATAGAGCAGTAGCCATTGTAACCATATGCTTTATAAACCTTTTTAATAAACCTGTAACTGTTTAAGTTTTTAACCTAACTCCTTCAGTTGCTGTAACAAAACCAAGCACAATTTAAAAAAACTTCAGCTGGTCATAAAAAACAGGTATAGGAGAAGCTTGGGCGTTTGGATCGTGTCACTCCTAGGTGACAGATCCGTTGGGGCATCTCTCAGTCTTCCCTAGACTGCCCGCTGCGAAAAAATCCTGTATCCTAGCAGCTAAAATCTAAAATATAATAAGCTCTTCCTATAAACAGGGGCGTCTGTCAGCCTGTTGGCTGCCCTCTGCAACGGAACCCCGGTCCTAGCAGTAAAGTCACAAACGTTAAACCTTTTTCTCAGCACACACACACACACACACACACACACACACACACACACACACACACACACACACACACACACACACACACACACACACACACACACTGCCCTAACCATCAGCTAACACTTCCCGCCAGTGGTACTTGTACTCAAGATTATAGAGAAAATCACCCTGGATGCTGCTCATGTGATCCTCATAGCCCCAGCATGGGCTCGCTAATCATGGTATTTGATACGTCCATCAGCTGTCGATCAAAACCCCATACTGTATTCCCGTTTTCCCAAACCTGCTAACGCAATGGAATGGCTCCCTTAGGCACCTGAGACCCGAAATCTTACATTTGACAGCTTGGATGCTAAGTGGTTCACGACATTCGAGAACCTCTGCTCCGACCCAGTTAAGCATGTACTAATGTCTAGCAGGAAGAGCGTCACACAGGCCGCATACTTTGCGAAGTGGACTATGTTTGAGGCCTGGTGTCTCAAAAATTATATCTATCCAAATTTTTCACCGTTGCATAAAATACTCAACTATATACTACATCTGCAACAAGGGGGTCTATCTATAGCCTCCTTACGAGTACATCTGGCAGCGATCACGGTCTTTCATCACGATAGATGGAGTTTCCGTGTTCTCGCACCCCATAACAAAATGGTTCCTGAGGGATCTTACGAAACTCAACCCACCACGAAGGCCTCCACCACCTTCCTGGAATCTCGATATGGTGCTAGAGACGTTGATGCATCCGCCATTTGAACCAATGGCTACAGCTTTTCTGCACCTGCTTACAATTAAATCTCTCTTTTTACTAGCTTTGACTTCGGCACGTAAAATGAGTGAGCTCGCAGCCCTCATGTCATCACCACCTTATACCATATTTACAAAAGATGCGGTCACCTTAAGATCTCACCGGCATTCCTTCCTAAAATATGCTTGGACTTTCATATCAACGAGCCCATTGTGCTTCCCTGTTCTGCCCCAAACCGCATACTTCATCAAGTGAGGCCATTCTGCATACCCTGGATGTCCGTAGGGCACTAGCCTTTTATATTGACAGAACACAGGATTTCCGCAGGACGGACCGGGTCATTGTTTCACTGGCAGCCCCGGTCCAAGGGGTAACCACTCTCATCCCAACGCATTGCGAATTTAATAGTGACATGCATTACCACATGCTATTCTTTACATAATAAACCACTCTTGGCTCAACCTAAAGTCCACTCCACGAGAGCAGTAGCCACATCTACAGCTTTTTAAAGAGGTGTACCGTTTTGGGACATTTGCCGGGCAGCAACGTGGTCCTCCAATGAAACTTTCATGAGACGTTATGCAATTCTGCAACATTGGGATTCAGACTCATCGGTGGCAATGGTAGTACTTCCCTCTGTTAAGAAACCATAATTCCGAACCGCGTTTCTCGCTGGGGTACTGCTCCGAAATCACCACGAGTGGAGCACCCACGGGGACCACTCGAAGAAGAAGAAGTTACTCACTTTGTGCAGTAACGATTGTTCTTTGAGATGTGTCCCCATGGGTGCTCCATGACCCGCCCTCCTCCCTGCTTCGGAATTGACTTTTTATCGTTTCAGAAACTTGGGCAGATGGAGGAACTGAGCGGGGCTGGACCACACGCAACAGATCAAAGGCAACCGGCACAAGTTGCTGCTCATACATGTGTGGTCCGGCAGAGCACGGCTATGCAAGTCTCCTATCCGTGGCGCCGGGACAGGCCCGACATGACCAGTGGAGCACCCACAGGGACACATCTCGAAGAACAATCGTTACTGCATGAAGGTGAGTAACTTCTTTTTTTTGCCTCATTTTTCTTTCTTTTTTAAACTACTACTACTTCAGTGGTCCTTTAACAGCTCCCAGTTGCTGAGATGGGACTCCCCTTGCTTCAAGAGATGTGCCTCCTGCATGGAGGCTACACCTATCTCCAATGGGCACAGCTAGTGTGTCCGCTGTTTGGACAAGGGCATATCCCCCCAAAATATGCCCATTGTGCTAAATTGAAGTCTTGGGCATGCAGAGACAGGAACTGGAGGCTGAAATTCCATTGCATCTCCCTTTCATAGCATCAGTGATGATGCTCATGAGGCCACTCTGCCACTTTGCTTGCATTGGCAGCATCACAGACAGACTTGGCACTGACAGCTTCAGTGTCAAGGCTGAGACTAGTCATTCCTTGCCTGAAAAGTACAGTACAGCTCTGCCAGCATAGGCAGCAATATTACATCTCGCCCACCACAGGCTTACATTCACCACAGAGACTGCGAATCTTCCCCATTGCCAGCACCCCTCTTGTTTGCAGCACCCTTCCCACCTACTTGCATGGCTACTTACAGATAGCTTTCCCCTATACCACTGAAGCGCGCACAGGCTTTTTTCCTCACCACTCTCCTCCCTCAAGAGACCACAGGTTTGACAAATAACTGACTTACCAGCTCTATTACAACTATCCAGTGCAGTGTTAGGGTCATCAGTGGGGTCACCCCTCCCACTATTCTCAGATCCCTGGCCATATTGGAATCTATGGGGTCCCTATCAGTGGTCCCCAATGTGGTGCCCGCGGGCGCCATGATGCCCGCCAGGGCATTTATGTGCGCCCGCCGAGTGACCAGGGCCAGTCCAAGCCATTCTTGCGCCCTGGGCACGTGGCACATACGTGGTGCTGGCCCCGGGC
Source organism: Rafetus swinhoei (assembly GCA_019425775.1). NCBI lineage: Eukaryota > Metazoa > Chordata > Testudines > Trionychidae > Rafetus > Rafetus swinhoei. The sequence goes on along the minus strand of CM033425.1, from coordinate 23,422,324 downwards.
GTGCGGCGCAGGCGTGGCCCCGGACGTGCGTGGCGTGTGCGCAGCCCTGCCTCTGGGGGCCCGGCAGCCCCAAAACGTTGGAGACCACTGCTATATATCATACCACAGATGACAGACTCCCTTCAGAGGAGCACCACTGAATCTCCACCATCACCTCCACAACCCAGTGAGTCAGGGAAAAGGGATTTACATGGTGACTACCACTCAGAACATATACTCTGTCATCTTTTCAGACTAATAAGGTCCCCTTGCTACCAGATGAGGCTGCTCTGCCTCCACAGCCACCCACTGTGGCTGATTAAAGAGATCTTGCAAATGTGTATAAACAAATGGCAGTGGAACTCCGCAAAGATATAGAGGAAATGTCAGAAACCCAACATGAATTGACTGATATACTGCAGCCACCCTTCTCAGTTAAGATAATTTTGCCAGTCAATGGAGTAATTCTAGACTTGGCAAAATCAGTGTGGCAGATTTTAGCCATTGTAACACTCACTTGTAAGAGAGCAGATAGTATGTGCTATGTCATCCACTATGGGCTCAGAAAGTGGTGAGCCAGTGAATCCAAGTTCTAAACAGTCTAGAACAACCTCTTTGGATAGATAAAAGAAGACTGGAAACCTTTAGTTGCAAAGTATATGCTTCAGCCACATTCCAGTTCAGGGTCGCACGCTAATTATACCTCATTGCTTGCTAAATAGGACCACAAAAACTATGCTCAGTTTGCAGACTTCATTTAAAGATTTCCCAGAGGACAAAAAAGCAATTTCAAGCCTTCGTCACAGAGGGGCAAAAGATTGCACATACCTTGTTCCAAGAGACTCTTGATACTGTGGATGCAGCAGCTCAACTCACAGTCACTATAATAACCATGAGGTGGGCCTCTTCATACAACCCCACGACATTCCCCAGAGAGATCCAGAGCATGGTGGGAGATCTCCCTTTTGACACAGGGCAGCTCTTTGCAGCAACAACCAACAGGGGGTGCTTCACTCAATGCAGAACTCTTGAGCCACTCTGCGATCCCTGGGCATGCAGACACCTGCCATGACAAGACAATAGTTTAGATACCAACCATATCAGAGAAGTGGATACCCATATTACTCTCAACACAAGAGGTCATATGACCAATGATGACGACACAGACAGAGGCTATAGCATTGTAGATCACTATCGACCTCAGTGCCCTAATCTCCACCCTCTAATAAGCAGATTTGAAGGTTTGGTCAAGGGTCTGGAAGAGCTCTTCCTCTCTTTAGTGCACACTCAATTCTCAGTTTTTCCAACAACCTTCACCCCTTCTATCTGGAATGGATCATGATGCATCATCTATCAGGGATGGACTAGACTGTGCTTGGCCCTGCTGTGAGGGCAGGGGACTGGACACGATGACCTCTCAAGGTCTCTTCCAGTTCTAGTATTCTATGATTCCATGATTACCACCAACAAATGGACCCTGCAGGTCATTAGACCTGGCAGTACTGTACTCTTCCTTTCTAAGCTCCCTAACCATCCACCTTCCCTGTCCCTTTAAAGTTCTGCCCTTTGGACTCTCGACAGCCCTCAGTGTCTTTTCCAAGCTCTTTGTGGTAGTGACCACACACCTTAGGAAACAAGGAAACTTTCCCTACCTGGAAGATTGTCTACTAAACTGCACACTCATGGGAAAGCCATCCATGATGCTATCACGATGTTGAGATGCTGTCAATGTTTGGGCCTACAAATAAACATACAAAAATCAGCCATACAATCCACATAGCAGCTGTAGTCCATAAGTGTTCACCTTGCTGCTGCCACATCCTCCTCTCTGCACCATCATTTCCATGCCATTACTAGCCTGGTCATCTCCTTATGGGAATGCCCCATAAACCATGGCACAACAATGCCTACAACTACTAGGTCATATGGTGGTGTGCACCTTTGTGATCAAACATGCATGACTACACATGTGAAGCCTGAAATGTTGGCTAGCTATGGAGTACAAGCATTCTTTGTCGAATAGTGTCCCCGAGGGTGCTCCACTCTCCCTCGCGAATCACGATTTTGACAATTATTCAAAATTAGTTCCTCTTCTAGAACATTTACCGGACTCTAAGCATCAAATTTTAAAAGCGATAATACAGGAGGGCTACACAACAGCTTAAACAGCGCTGCAGATTGCACTTGACACAGCCAACACAATGGCTAGAGCCACAGCTACTGCTGTAGTCATGCGTCGTGCGTCTTGGTTACATCAAGCCGCTGCCCCGAAAGATCTATTAAACAAGGTAGAAGACTTACCTTTTGATCGCTAGTCACTGTTTGCTCAATCCACCGGTCAGATGTTCCATTCAGGCAAAGACTCCTGCACAATGTTGAGAACGCTAGGGATGTACACGCCTCTGTATAAGTGCAAGAGATATATGCCCTATAACAAACAGAGGCCTTTCTCTTTTGCGACATTCCGTGCCAGACCATACGAGCAGCAGAGGCCAAGACAGCGCCAACAGAAACGGCAACAACTTAACAAGGTGCCCAGTCACCAGCAGGGGCGGCAGCAAGTTTGACGTGTCGGTCGAGGGACTGCACATCACCCCTTTGATGGAGGCTCTACACAATCCACAAGCTTTATTCCATCATCGGTTGAGACCTTATCAACACTGTTGGTCTCTGATTTCCACCAACCGTTGGGTCAACGACATAGTCGCTTCAGGATATGCCATTCCTTTCAACACAATCCCTCCCCCTTTCCAACCCTCCCCATCCCTTTTCAGGGACCCCTCCCATGAGACTCTTCTACAGCAAGTGGTTTCTCATCTACTTACCATGGGGCAGTGGAGAGGGTACCCATTCAGTTCCGAGGGAAAGGTTTTTACTCTCGGTACTTCCTCACCCAGAAGAAGTCAGGTGGTTGGAGACCTATCCAGGACCTATGTCGGCTCAACCGTCACCCGTGGAAACAGAAATTCAAGATGGTTACGTTAGCATCTATCATCCCGGCTCTCGACAAAGGGGATTGGTTCGCGTTCCTCGACCTGCAGGATGCCTATTTTCATATAATGATTCATCCGGCCCACAGGCGATTCCTTCATTTTGTAGTGGGCGCAGAACATTACCAATATCGGGTGTTACCCTTCGGTCTTTCAGCAGCGCCACGAGTGTTTTCCAAGACCCTGGCAGTGGTGGCTGCTTACCTTCGACGTCTCGATATCATGATTTTCCCGTATCTTGACGACTGCCTTTTAAAGGCCCCTACCCTTGACGAGACTACACGGGCAGTTGCCACTACCATGATGGTGTTCAAGGCTTTGGGGCTCATAATCAACTTGGAGAAGTTGTCCTTGACGCTGAGTCACAACCTGGAATTCATCAGTGCGAGGCTCGATGCACTGAATGCAAGGGTAGACTTACCCAGAAGGAGATTCGAATTGATCCGGGATTTGGTTCAGACTGTGTCAACTGCTCCCAAATCCCACATACTTACCTGCCTCCAGCACTGGCTATTCACTGTTTACACACTGGGTGTACACGGCACAAACAGAACAGTCTCTATTCCCAAGCATGTCAGGACTTCGCTAGCATGGTGGGACAGCCCCAAAAATTTGCTAGCAGGGGGTCCCCTTTCACGGACAGAAGCCCTCAATGCAGATCACAATGGACGCTTCCTTGATCGGTTGGGGTGCCCATCTGCAAGAGCATCGGGTTCAGGGGCTCTGGACACCCCAGGAATCCCTACAACACACAAACTTTCTCGAGTTCTGAGCTGTATTCAACGCCTGCAAGCACTTCCTCCATATGATCCGAGGTCTTACGATTCACATTCTCACCGACAATATATGCACGGTTTACTATATCAACAGGCAAAGGCGGCGCACGCTCACGCCCCCTTTGTGCAGAGGCTATATGTCTGTGGAACTGGACAGTTCGGCACGGTATAACCCTTACCGCATCATACCTTCGCGGCAAGGACAATGTCATCGCCGATACCCTCAGCAGACACTTCCTTCCTCAACATGAGTGGGAGTTACACAATGAAGTTTTTCGCAATCTTTTCTATCTCTGGGGGTTCCTGAGTATAGACCTTTTTGCCATCTGTCACAACAGAAAGTGCCATCGTTATTGCTCCTGAGCGGGCGTCAGCCCGGATTCCTTGGGAGATGCCTTCCTACTAGACTGGAGTCGTCACCATCTGCTCTACGCTTTTCCTCCTCTTCCTCTCATTCTGAAGGCGCTGGAGAAGATAACATTGGAGGTTCTCAACAGTAATTTTCATAGCACCCTTTTGGCCCCGACAGACTTGGCTAATGCTATTGTCGAGAATATCGGTGGCTCAGCCACAACGACTACCGAGGCTGTCCAATTTACTGTCTCAACAACAGTACGATGGTGCATCCGGACATTGATCGCATGCACCTGACGGCGTGGCTCCTAACTGGCTCCAACCACCAGAAATGACCTGTTCTCAGGCAGTGAGACGTGTTAATAAACAGCAGGCGCCACACCATTCGCAAGACCTACCTCTATAAATGGTATCGGTTCCAATCTCCGGTGTGCGGCGAGGAATTTTGACCCTCTGTCCTTACCTGTCCTGCAGGTGCTTGATTATATTCTGCACTTAAGGACGGTGGGGTTGACAATTGTTTTGCTTAAAGTTCATCTGGCAGCAGTCTCAGCCTTCTGTCTTCCCATCGACGATCATTCGCTGTTTGCCCATCCGCTCACCAAAAGGTTTTTAAAGGGGCTCGGGAATCTGTATCCGGCTTACAAGATTCCACCAGAGCCATGGGACCTGGCCTTAGTATTGGACACTCTATACTAAGTGCAACTTACACATGCTTTGAGCCCCCTCTTTGAGCCACTGGCGACGTGCAACTTACACATGCTCACGATGAAGGTGACATTCCTGCTTGCAATCACTTCAGCATGCTGAGTCAGTGAACTGGCAGCTCTATCCGTCGACCCACCGTACACACTATTCTCTGAGCATGGGGTAGTGCTCCGTGTCCACCCCCCCTTCCTGCCGAAGGTGAATTCTCCTTTTCGTATAAACCGAGCCCATAAGACTGTGAACTTTCTGTCCAAAACCACATTCTTCACCAGAAGACTCACGACTACATACGCTCGACATCAGGCGAGCGCTGGCCTTCAACCTGGACAGAACACGTGCTTTCAGGAAGTCTCGGCGTCTTTTTCTAGCCATGGCTGAGCATTCAAAAGGCCAACAGCTCTCTGCACAACATATTTCCAACTTAATCGTCTCTTGCATCACACGTTGTTACGCCCTACGGCATGAACCTTTACCGAGACGACCTCACATCCACTCCACCAGAGGCATGGCTGCATCCACTGCTTACCTTAGAGGTGTACCCTTGCAGGACATATGCCGTGCAGCAACTTGGTCATCTGCTCTTACCTTTGCCAGACACTATGCCCTCACAAAAATATTGAAGAACGATTCAGCGGTGGCACAAGCAGTTCTGGCCATAGCGCAGAGGCCATAAGTCAAAAGCACAGCGATAGCATTGGACCACTGCTGTGTACTCACCTCGAGTGGAGCACCCTCGGGGACACTACTCGACGAAGAAGAGAGAGTTACTCACCTTGTGCAGTAACATCTGTTCTTCAAGATGTGTCCCCCTGTGGGTGCTCCACGTCCCACCTTCCTCCCTGCTTCGGAGCTTCTGTTTTTATCTTTCAGATGCTTCCGGTTGGGAGGAAGCTGATAAGCCGGCCCATGCTCAGCTGTAATGGCACGAGACAGCAGGAGCGCATGCGCGGTCTGGCAGGGCTACTGCTGATGAAGATTCTCCGGTTTGCGGCGCCAGGACGAGCCCAGCACCTCGAGTGGAGCACCCACGAGGACACACATCTCGAAGAACAGACGTTACTGCACAAGGTAACTCATACAAACATGCTTTGACATGACCATTCATGATTCCTCCCAAACTGAAGGACTCACTTTATCTGTGGACACATCCCTGAAACCTTTGCTCTGAGTCTCCTTTGTTTAAAATCCACCTGCACACAATACCACCACCAATCCCTCCCACAAGGGCTGGGGAGTTCACATTTGACATTATACAGCACAGAGTCTCTGGCCTACAATTGAACAGAATCTGTACAGTTTGATGTGCTTGCCTCCATTTCTTTCCACACGTTGTGGGCACTACTGTTTGGAAGCTCGCAGACAATATTTTCTATAAACACACAGGTTAGGGTTTGCTTTTCTGTGCTAAGGTCATCAAGCAGTGGAATTGGTGTATCCAGTACAATATTCACCTTTCAACCGCCTGCCTTATCTAGATCCCTGAACATAACAGCAGACAAACATAGCAGATGGTTCCCCACAGACTGAGTGAGAACTGAACAATGCAATCTTGCATACCATAGTCGACCAGTGGGGTTACCTAATCATTGGCCTCTTTTCCTTGGCCAGGAATATGAAATACAAAACCTTTTGATCCAGACCATGTGTTGGCAAACACTTGATGGATGATGCTTTCCTCCTCAACTGGCACTCATACCCAAACTGTGCATTTCCAGTGCTACCCAAGGTGGAAGACAAAATCCACTCAACAAGGCAACAGTGATTTTACTAGCCCAAGCATGGTGCAGACAAAGCTGGTATAGGGCATCCCTGCTATAAGTTGCCCCAGTATACATTTGTTCCGCAGTACAGTAGACGATGCTTTAGGAACTGATGTGTTATAAGTCCTTCCATTCCCTGCTCTTAAGTTGCTCAGAAAAAATTGTGCAAATGATAGTTTGCCATGGGAAAAAAATTCCTCGCTTTAAGTTGTTTCGCTATAAGTCCAAGTTTTTTGGAACATATTATAGCAAGGACAACCTGTACCTTTATCGTCTTTGGCTTTCCATCTGTCCCCCAGTCACACTATCCCTGTTGACTACCTGCTCACACATTGACAGAGCCAAATCCAGCACCCAAACATACGGATGCTTCAGCTCAAGGCATGACTTATGGGGTTTGGCTCTCAGACACTAAATTAAGCATGTTCATCACAAGTCCAGAATGACTTACTGCACAGCAGGACATAATCTACTTGTATGATCTGCACACAAAATGGAACAGGTTGAACTGCAAAACAAACAGATTCCCGAATAGCACTGCTTCACTCATCTTGGACTATCTCTTGGAGTTAAAATACGCAGGCCTGTCCCTCAGCTCCATGAGGGTACATCTAGCAGCTATCCCTACATTCTATGTCAAAATACACAATAATACAGTGTTTACTCACCCTACCACCAAACGCTTCTTAAAGGGCATCACCATTCTATATCCAAATGCCTCACCCCCTATGTCTCCTTGGAACTTGAATCTAGTCCTCAGAGCTCTCTCTCACAAATCATTTGAGCCACTAGCCACCTGCTCATTACTGTATCTATTCACAAAAGTCTCCTTTGTGGTGATCACTTCAGCCAGACATGTTGGACAGCTAGAAGCACTTGTGGCAGACCTTGCCATACATCATATTTTTCAAGGACAAAGTTATCCTGAGAACCCTCCCTAAGGTTTGTACTTTTCACATTAAACAATCCCTATATCTCCAGTATTCTTCCCCAAACCCCATAATAGTGCATTAGAAATCACCTTGCACATCCTCAATGTCAGAAAAGTGTTGTCATTCTGTTTGGAATACTAAGCCATTCCGGGCCTCACCAAAACTTTTTGACTCAGTAGTTGAACATTTCAAGTACAATTCGATATCCAGCCAAAGACACTCCATTTGTATGGTGGGATGCATCAGGCTCTGCTACCAATGCCAAGGAATGCACACACCATAGAGGATATGTGTATATTCTACCACAGAGGATATGTGCACATTCTACAGGTACAGTCACATCAGTAGCCTTTCTGCAGAATGTTTCCTTGATTGAAATATGCAAGGCAGTGATATGGACATCCCAACATTATGCTATTGCCCAGGAATCTCAGGCAGCCACATCCCTGACAATAGCAGTATGTTCAACAGCCATTCTGTCAGCTCCAAAGTCTCTCCCATCCTACGGGGTACTGGTACTAAGTCACCTAGAGTGGATCATCCACAGGGACATCTCTTGAGGAAGAAGTGAAGGTTACTCACCTGTGTAGCAACAGGTTCTTCAAGATGAATGTCCCCATAGGTGCTCTACTACTTCTCCTCCCCCCCTCTACTTTGGAATTATGTGACTCTGTGGTAGAAAAGGACCTGAGAGCTCTGGGTCTCACATGTAGCACATTAAACAAAAAGTTGAGCCAAGTCGTGAGACTGACTCTGCCTATGTGTGACCCAGATGGACCCTGCTGCAGAAATCTCTTTGCAAAGGCACAGGAATGCTCCAATGCTGCAGTGGAGCACCCAGGGGGACATTCATCTCGAAGAACTTCAGTAACTGCTCACATGAGTAACCTTCATTTCCCACTTATATAGAAGAAACAGTTTAAGCCCCATCCCAATTTTATGCTGGTACATCCAGACAGGATAACGAAAGGCATAGGGGCAGGAATGGCAAGAGGAGACAATCTGACTCATCCTCTAGCTAGGGTCAGGATTCCACTAAGGTGTAACACAGGATTCAAAACTCAATTTTTGAAGGTGTACCCAAGGATGGAGTACCAATCACTTACTCAGATCCTTATTCTTTTGTGGATGGATTGTCCCTGTTTTACTGTGCATAGACCCAGATTATGTCTGATTGTTGGGTTCTGAGCACATTGAAATTGGGGTACTCTATTCAGTTCTGTATCCTCTCATCCCTCTTCCCTGTCACTCTTTAAGGACCCTTCTCACAAGCAATTCCTACTATAGGAGGTGCAGTCACTCCACCCACTAGGGGTGATAGAGATGGTTCTTAAGGAGTTTTGAGGCAGCGATTTATATTCTCAATACTTATCCCCAAGGCCAACGTGGGCTGCATCTGATACTAAGCGTACAAGACCTCAATTCCTTCATAAAGAAGCTGAGATTCATAAAGAAGTCGTTTTGGTTTCCATTATCCTTTCCCTGGATCCAAGGGACCGATACACCACCCTCAACATGAAAGATGTGTACTTTCACATCATCCATCATTCTGTCCCACAGAAGTTTTCTCTACTTTGTGAGGGGGCCAAGTACCACCAGTTCAGGGTACTGCTGTTCGGCCTCTCATCAGCCGTCTGTGTGTGTTTGCATAATACGTGGCAGTGATGGCAGCCTACCTGCCCAAACAGCAGCACATGTGTTTCCATATGGATAACACCTGAACAAGGCCAACTGCAAGAGCAGGCCAAGGTGCATGTGATCCCAACATACGCTGCATTCCTGAGACTGGGCCTTATTCTCAACATACCCAAATCCACCTTGATGCCTACACAAATAATAGAATTCATAGGCATGTTCATAGATTCCAAGGTGGCAAGAGACTCTTTGCCTGAGGCCCAATTCCAGGACCTGAAAGACATTGAGACCCTCAGCCAATTCCCTGTTACTGTGGCATAAAATTGCATAAAACTTTGAGGACACATAGTGGCATGAACGTCAGCTTGCACCTCAGACCTCTCCAGACATGGCTAACACAGTTGAACAAAGCTGTCCGTGACTCTCTGGACACTGTCATGGCCCTTCCTCTAACCCCCTCCAGTGACTAAAATGGTGGTTCCTGCCTCGTGGTCAGTGGGGCAGTCCCCTTTAACAGGCCACAGCCCATGATGGTGCCGATCACAGATGTGCAGAGTGGTGAGCAAACCTGGGCGAGATCAGGACTCAAGCCTATGGTAAGAGTCAGAGTTAACCCTACACATCAATGTGTGGGAGCTCAAGGCAGTGGGGCTGGTGTGCCAAGCCTTCAGGGGCCATATACAGGGAGCTTACTTGGTAGTATTCACGGACAATACATCAGTGATCTTCTATAAAACAGACAAGTTGGTGCTCATTCCTTTCCCCTATGTAGAGAAGCTTGAGAACTCTGGTAGTTTTGCAGCTTAATACATCTGTAGGCCTTGTACCTCCGCAAGGTACAGAAAGAGTTAGTGGACTGCCTCAGCCATTTGTTCCTTAGCTATGAATGGTCTCTCAAATCAAACATTGTCCAGTCAGTTTTCCAGAGGTGGGGATTTCCACACTTGGACCTCTGTGCAACATGGAACAATTCCAAGTGTCAGAGATTTTAATCCTTCATGAACCTCAGTTCTGGTGCTGTAGCATGTTTTTTACTTCTCATGGTTAAATCAACTGCTGTATGTCTTCCTGTTCATCCCATAAGGTCCTTATCAAGGTCTGCCATGACACTTGTCTGCCACTTCCTGAAGGGATTAGACAGGCTTTACCTGCAGGTATTGCAGTCAGTTGTGTAGACGTGGCTCTAAAGACGAACAAATATAATATTATGAGCTTTCATGGGCAAAAACACACTTTCTCAGACGAGCAGAGTGGAGGAAAATGGGGGGACCCTCACAATTTATAACAATTTTTAACAGAAAAAGAAGGGAAAGGGAGAAAATGTCAATTACTACCAGCACTACAATTGACAGGTTCTTTTTTTGAGGAAGTGGGTGGTGTCCACAAAAGTGCATGATACTATATTTATATTTTTGTTAGTCTTGTAATATTCAAAAATTACTTGTACAAACAAATTACAAGCATTATAGTTTATAATTAAAATGCTATAACTGAGCTTCGGTGTAGACGCTACCTACCATGAAATGAGGCTCTCCTGTCAGTAGTGTAATTTACCTCCCTAGGAGGTCACAGAAGAATTTTCTAACTAAACTTGAGGTTAGGCTTAGGGTAATAATAGTCGACTAACTACATGAATTCCTGTCAGTTGACTATTCTATAGTCCCTTGAGGCGGAGGCAGCACTCCGTGCAGTCCAGCCCCACTGCCAGGGAGCCCCCTGCCTTCCCACGCTTAGGCCTCTGTAACAGAAGCAGCATGCAAGGGTACCAGGCAGGAGCTGATCCACGAGGGGAGACAGTTTAAAAACCAGCTTTCTGTGTAAACCAGCTACCTGCCACCCCATGCTGCAGCAGTGTGGAGAGGCAGCAGCCCCAGTCCACCAGGGGGTCTGAGCTCCCCAAGGAGAGAGGCCAGAGGCTGCTGGAGGGGAGAAGGAGTGGGGAAGGCTGCTACAAATCAGTCTCTGTCAGCCAAGGTCTGGGCTGGCTATGGACAGAGGCAGTCCGGCAGCAGCTCCTGTCCACTGGGACTCCAATGCAGACAGAGGCTGCGGCAGCAAAACTCCTGTCTTTGGTGGCTTAGACTGGCCATAGACGGGCTGTTTCATGGCAGCAGCCCCTGTCCATGGTGGGGTCCCAGTGAACAGGGGCTGCTGCTGGACTGCCTTTGTCTGTGGCCAACCCAGGCCACTGTGGACAGGGGTTACTGCCAGAGCAGGCTCTGCCTGTGGTGGACCCAGGCTTGTGGCAGACAGAGGCTGCTCCAAGGCAGCCTCCCCTCACGCTGCCTCTGACAGAGCAGCAGCATGGGTGGGGGGTCAGGTGGCACCACAGAGACAGTGCTGGAGGGAAATAGCTTCTAAACCATGGTACTCCCACATCTTGAATACTACGTACAGATGTGGTTGCCTCATCTCAAAAAAGATACATTGGCATTGGAAAAGGTTCAGAGAGGGGAAACAAAAATTATTAGGGGTTTGGAACGGGTCCCATATGAAGAGAGATTAAAAAGACTGGGATTTTTCATTTTAGAAAAGAGGAGACTAAGGGGGGATATGATAGAGATATATAAAATCATGTTTGGTATGGAAATAGTGAATAAGGAAAAATTGTTTACTTGTTCTCATAACCAGGGGTCACCAAATAAAATTAAAAGTAGTAGGTTTAAAACAAACAAAAGGAAGTTTTTCTTCATGCAGCGCACAATCACCTGTTGGGGGAAAACACCTCACTCCACCGCTGTGCTTCTGCTTTTTAAATGTATTAAAAGCCACCATGTTGCTTTTAATACATTTAAAAAGCAGAGGCGTAGAGCCCAGTCCCCCTGCTATGCCTCTGGCACTCCTACCCTCCATGGAGATGGTGCTGGGGAGAGTTGGCTTTTAAGCTGGCTCCCCCCAGCTCCTGTTTCCCCCCGCCTTGTTGCCTTTCTCAACTCATCAAGTTACTCCTGGGGACATTCTGTGCCAAAAATAAAAAAATTAAAAAAAAAATAATTAAAAGTGTGCACATTTTATTTGTCAAAGAAGGACTACGTAGTCATGTTTGAGTTATGGTAATTTATTTCAAAATACCTGTCTGTAACAATATAAATATAGTCAAAAATATCCCTAGGAGTAGAGAGTTAAATGGCTATGACAACCTAGTTCCTGTTTCTTTCCCCTCCCTCCCCCTTTTCCCTCCCTTCCAAAGAGGTAAGGGACTAGACCAGGGGTGGGCAATAATTTTTTGCCAAAAATGTTTTTGAAGTGACCCCGGGCCACACCGGAAGAGGTGGGGCCTCAAATGGAAGGGGTGGGGCCAGGATGCTTACGGGCTTCCCCACCACCAGACCATAATTAGCTCAACTGGGGAGTGCAGGGTGGTGGGTTCAAGTGCCATCTCTGCCTCCATCCCATCCTTAGAATGTCCAGGCAGCCAAAATGGAGATAAGGCATCCTCTGAAGGTAGGGAGGCCACATGGGTTTTTGAGTCAACTAGGGGGAAAGGGCATTTGCCTGGGGAGGGCAGCCAACACAAGTTGCCCCCAGGAATGGAGCTGGTTCCTGCATTAGGAAGGCAGGATAAGGGTCCCTCTGAAGGTCAGGAGATGAGGTCTGGGGGTGGGGGAGCCCCTTTGCCCCCCACCCCTTCCCACTAAGCACCCATCCCCTGGTGGTCAGAGGAGACTTCCCGTGCTCCCCCATCCCCAGGCCAATCATGGCCTGGGGGGCAGGGGAGCGTGTGAAGCCTCTGTTTAAATAAATTACAGCCAATGCCCTCCAGGGTTAAACCTGCCTTCAAATGGTGGAAAGACCTATGGAATGCTTGTGCAGGGATTCCATTAATGCAGCTCCCTTCAACATTGATATTGAGAGATGGAGGGGCTTGCCTGGCCAATTACAAGATTCAGGGCAAATGGTCTTTAACAGGATTAATGCTCCATATCAATCTCCTGGAAATCAGGGCATTCAGTAATTCTTGTACATATATCCTTCCATTAATTAAAGAGACACACACAAAAATCACGATAGCATAAACCGCCAAGATTGCCCATCCCTATGTGCAGAAGTGATAACATTTTAGAATTGGTGCGTTCACCACAACATTCACGTAGCAGGAGCACACGGGGCACAGGAATGTAACAGTGGACACTGTCACAAATTCTCCCAGGGATCATGAATAGGAAATGCGCTCAATTCTCTACAACATCTTCTGTCACTGGAGGGGGGGGACCCCTACCATAGATCTGTTTGCTATTTACAGCAAAAAGAAATGCATCTGGTACAGCTCGAAAGCCAGACTAGAGAAAAAGATCATTAGGGCATGCTTTCATTTTTCAAAGGAGCAAAGAGCTCCTATGTGCCTTCCTTTTGTTTCCACCTATGGCAAACATCCTTCTCAAAATGGAGAAAGTCATACTTAGAGACATCACATAGTCAAGATAAATGTGGTACCAGTACTTGATCTAGCATCCAGCTCACCAATTGCTCTTCAGTTCTTTCCTCACTTCTCAGGAAAACAGGCAGATCCATCATCGTAATTTACAGGTTATCTGACTCAAGGCATGGCTCTTTAATGGCTTCCGAGAAGGTGAAAGAAGTACTACGTAGTATAAAACCAATGACTCGTCATACTTGCATTCAAAAGTAAAAAAGATTCCACATCTGGTATACTTTGAAACAAATAACCCTGACATCATCCTCTCTCCCATTAATACTAGATTTCATCCTGCCCCTCATAAAGACAGGAGTATTTATCAGCTTGCTAAAGGTGAAATTTATGGCCATAACTGTCTTCCTCCAGCAGATAGATGGATATTCACTATTTGCACACCCAACAATGAAAGAGATTCCTCAAAAGTATGAGTAACCTCTACCCACAAATGAGACCTGGCTCCTTAATTTAGTCCTCAGGAGCCCAAAAAGGCCACCTTTTAAACTCATGGTCACATGCTCCCTTGTGCATACATCCATGAAGGCAACTTTGACCTCAGTGCAAAGAATAGGAAAAATAGGACCTCTAATGGCATACCCGCCGCCACTGTTGCCTCCCTACAACAACACAGTGACTATACTATGTACAGTAGATGTCAGGAGAGCCTTGGTATTGTACTTGGAAAGGGAAGAGGCACTTAGGTAATCCCTTAAATCAGGGCTGGGCAATAATTTTTTGTGGGGGGACCACTCCAAGATCTTGGAAAGTGATCAAGGGCTGCACTTTTCTGTGGAAGTGTAGGGTCTAGGATGATGCAGAAGGGCTCATGGGTTAAGGGACTGGGGTGCAGAAGAGGGTGTAAGGTCTGAGAGAGAGTTTGGGTGAAGGAGGGGGGTTGTGACCTGAGTCAGGGCAGGGATTGGGATGTAGGGTCAGGGAGTATGGGTGCAGAGGAGGATTCTGGCCTGGGGCAGAAGTGTTGAAGTGGGTACAGGGTTTGGGAGGGAGTTGTGACCTGGAGCATGGGGGTGCAGAGGGTTTGGATGGTGACCTGGGGGAGGGAGTTTGGGTGCAGGAGGGGCAGGGTTGTGAGAGGCAGGCTTTGGCTGGGAAGTACTTACTTGGCCAGCCCCAGACCGCTTAAAACTGCAGGCTGTTCCTTCCTTGTGGCTCTCAAAAAAAGCTCCGGGAGGGGAAGAGGCTTGTGCTGCCCCCATCCCACAGCAGTCTTTCAACTTTCAGCCAGTAGGAGCTGAGAGATTGGCTGGGGTCAGTTCCTATTGACCAGTTGTTTCCAGCCAATATGAGCTGAGGATTAGGCTTAAGGACGGAGAGATCACAGAAAGCCTTCCCCTCCCTCCAGAGCAGAGAGGCACAGGGAGCAGTCCTTCACTTAAAACAGTGGCTGCTGTGTGCCTGAAGGTCCTGGCAGTGTGACTGCAGGCTGGATCCAGCTGGCAAGAGGTATGTTGCCCACCGCTGCCTTATGTTGTTCTCTCCATTACAGACAGATCCAGTGATTCTACAGTATCATCTCAAAGACTCTCAAACTGGGTTTCAAACTGCATTAACCAGTGCTATTGAGCCTGTAATCTGTAATCTCCATCTGGTACACAAACACTTCATGCGTGTTTGCTGAGAGCAGAGAAATGATGAGGATTAGGAATCTTGGATCCATGCCAGGCTCTGAAGAAGAGATCTAGCAATCTTACTCTTGTGCTTGGCCTTGCCTCTCCCAACCTTGACTCCTGGTTTATTCCTGTCAAACCTGTTTCTCCTTGCCCCCCTGACTTCTTGTCTTGAATGATCAATTTTACTCTCTCCAGATTCCCAGTCTCCTTCCTGATCTCCAAATACATCTTCTTATTCAGCCAGTTGCAGTCTGAGTGATCTTATTTCCCCCAGGCCACCCCCTCCCCCCTCGGGTCCTAGTTTCCCTCTCCTAAACTCCCTAGGCTCTTTGTCCCATTCTGTTCCCTTGATCAATCAATTGGGTAGCTTCCCCCCCCTCAATGTTGCCTGGGTCCATCATGGTGGAATTGAGACCAGGGGCAAAGACGGTCTCCCAGTTCCAAGTTTTGTTGTCTGGACTCAGAACCAATGTAAGTTGCAGTCACTCAGAGAAGCATTTAAAGGGAAAGTCCTGCTCAGCTCTAAGTTTGAATATGTCTAGTGTGGACAGAATCTCTTCTCAGATTTTAGCTGTTTTTCAGACTCAGGTTGTCTAAATTTGAGCACATATGGATCCTTAATTTTTCAGATTTCAAATTTCTAAATTTCAGGTCCTAGCTCCAGAGCCTGAAATTGCTACAGCAGTTCAAAGAAAAGATCTAAATAATTGAATATGATCAAAACAACATATTTTTCCCTAATCTCATTCTTGGAAGCAACTGAAACATTTAATGTTTCCAATAAATAGTATGAGGAAAAATCTAGGATGTGAAACTTCATCTGAGTGGTTGAAGTTTGACAAAGTTATAAGCAACAGAAAAGAGGTCTTGTTCTGGAAAGTATTAGACAACCTTAATGGATTGTTACCAGCGCAGCCTATAATGGATATAAAATTTGCCTTCTTTCTCTCACTTTTCTATTATGCTTACTATGCTGTAATTCTATAAAGGCAAATGTTTTTAAAATATGGTAAATTGATTTGAAGGCAAACTTTTGTAATTTGTGTGCAGGGATTGGATTTGAGTACAATTTCTGGCTTGATTTTTTTTTTTCAATTTACAGGTATGATTTTTTTATTGTGAGTCAGTCTGTGAGAAATGGTAGTGTTTCACCAACCCACTACAATGTAATCTATGACAGCAGTGCATTGAAACCTGATCATATGCAACGTTTAACTTACAAGCTATGCCACATGTATTATAACTGGCCAGTAAGTATCTGCTTCTGCAACGTGTAAGTGTAAAACAAAAATCTTTCTGCCTTTTTCCTCATTCAAAGGTGAGATTCTGAGTATATCATGTACATAGCCCTTATTGTGAAGTTAAGGCTGCAAATGTGGGGAGAGGAGACTATGAATAAAAAACTAGGAGTTTATGCACCCACAAAGATTTAAAGTGATTTAAGCTGCCATGCTCAGCTTCTGCCTCTAGTGTAAACAGTCCTTACTGTGTGTACATGATCACATAGTGTCTCATTGGAAAATTATTCAGCTTATTTTATATTCTGTGCCCCGTAGAACTTAAATATTACAGAATTATTATTCCAAAAATAGAATGTAGACTTTTTGGGGGTATGAGAGGGATACTGGAAAGGGACAGTAGTACACTCTCATCTCCTTCTGAGATTGCCTTAGAACCTCTTTCACATATTTGGCTGGTTGGTTGGTGCGAGAACGGTCTTCTGAAAACTTAGAGCTGTAGGCATAGTATTCATAAATATCACACTTTATCTTCCATGACATGTTTAAATACTAGTACAGAACCTAGTTATATCTTTATCTCCAGCTGTGTGCACTAGGGATGTAAAATTCCATTTAATCAGTTAATCAGTTAAATATTATGCGTAACTGGTTAATCACTTAAACAGAGGTGGGCAATGGGGCTGCTTCAGCCCATCTAGTCTGGAGTGGCTACTCCCACACACACTCACCGTGGTTGGGCTGGAGTGGCCCCTGCCAGCGGTACACTGCGCCAGCTGGGTGGAATCAACTACAACTGGGGAGCTGCACTGGCTGGGCTGGAGCTGCCCACTGTAGGTAGGGGGCTGCTCTGGCTGGGCTCAAGTTTCTGGCAGGCGGCAGCTCTGGCCCTAGCCTGTTAACCATAACCACTAACAATAACCCGGTAATGTAACCGGTTAACCATTCATATACGTCGTGTGCACCTGTTTCCTTTTTATTATTGTGACCTTTGAAAAACAACCGGAAACTTAGTGAAAGAAAAACCTAATTCGTGTACGGTTGTACAGTTAAAACCAAGCTTGGGAACTGCAGAAATTAACGTTTATATGTTGGTGCAAATTCAATCATAGCAGAATAGTTTTCTTTTGTTAACTTGCACTTTATGATTCAGTTCATACTCTGATAAGTGACATATGGTTCACTTCAGATTTCTGATTTCAGAGATCTGATGGCATTTTGCTTCTCAGCTTTAAATCTCCAAGCTTTTAAAAAAAAAAAAAAAAAAAAAAAACCCTCATGTTAGACATATTGCTCCTAAATGGGATCTACCTTCTCTGTTCCATAGTCTAAACTCTTAATGAAAAATTTCACTACATCTTTTTTGCAGTGAAAATAGCATTGAGCTTTCTTTTATCTCCAAACAGCTCCTGAATCTGAACCTGATGGAGAACACTGTCCATTTCTAAAACCCTAAGGGTTTATGGCAACAAATCGTTTTCCATTGGCTGAAGCTGTGCACTATACAAACTTGATAATAGATAGGCAAGACTCATCTCTGCCAGTGAAGTTCCACTTTACCCCATGAGTGTTTCCATTGTCTGGGCCATGAAAGCTGATGTCCTGACAGGAGAAACCTGTAAGGCAACTGTGGCAAAGTTCTGGCCATGCCCTGTGGGTCTCGCACTACTGGCGGATAATATTAGCCTCAGAGACTCACTGTGATCCTATACACAGTCCCTTTCTCTTTAGAGGAAGCGAGTCCACAGCTTAGTGAACCATACTCATCACTACTCCAGGTTCCGGTCCAGGGCCCCTAAAGTAGCAGCATCAGTCAAGGTTGCTTTTCCTTCCGACTTGACAACTTTTTCCGTGGGCCACTTTCCCAAACAACCTCTCCAAAATGTCTCCTTCTGGTGCCTGTTAACCAGCTCTTAGCTCACAGCATATTCTTGTTCCTCCCTTTTCTCCTTCCAGACCGTCACTCTGTCTTCCCCCTCTCCTTACTTAGGGGTGGCCTTTTAAAGCAACTCTACTGGCCGTAATTGATTGCCGGTGTTGAGTGACTAATTTGAGGGAGCAATTTAGTTAATTACCCCGGTGTTTTCTTTCCTTCATTTTATTGCAGCAGGCTCTAGTAGTTTACTGGAAAGAGAAAACTACTTATCCAGTGCTCTGTATACCTGCTTTCCACCAGAGTGTGGCAGGCTGCTGGCTTAGGTTTGTCACACAATTTATATGAACCTTGCATGATTCTTTAGTCATCTGCTACCAGGTTGATATTAGGAATGTGAAAGTGTAACTGTGTACACAGTTAACCTGTGAGCCTGGGCTCATCATTTAACCTTCACGGTTAGACACATTCTCCTGGTATGCACGGCTCCCCATGTGCACCAGCTCCCCACCTATGTATCAACTAGCTTTTCTCCCCTTCCCCCCACCTTGCTGCTGCTTCTGTATCTGCTGGGAGTTGATTGCCCCCCAACCCTCTGCTGAAATCTTCAGCAGTTACACATTCACATAATTGCATTTTAAACATCCCTAGTTGATACCGGTCATACAGAAAAAACTGAGGTCTTAAAGCTATTTATTGAGTAAAACTGCTATCTCCTATGGGTCTGTTCACTGCTGTCAATTTGTGGAAACTTGTGCAGGATGGGCGATGGAATTACAAGGGAAAATTAAGGTTGTGTGGTAGTTCAGATGGCTGAAGATTTGTACTCCTCTTGTACCCTTCCATTTTCTTGTATTATAAGAATTTGTTGGTTTTAAAGCAAGCAAGGACTCTTGCATGAGATCTTAAGTAGCATAAAAGGAGGGTCTTAGCAAACTGAATCTGTTGATGAGTAACTTTTCTTCCAACTGCAATAGCACTTTTAAATTCATTATGTTTAAAATATGTGGAATGTAGAAGAATCTAGGAAAATTAAATGTATAAAATTTCTGACTTGACTTCAACTGTACAACCGCCACATGGAATTAATGTGACATGTATTTATGAAATATGTGTGGCATGTAATTTGAAACAACCACTTATGTGTGGATATGCAAAATGTATATAACACAATTTTTTATATATTATACAAATAATTACAGCAAGGGAAACACAAATGTAATAAATACAACTTTGAATTTCAAATTTTTGTTAGTGATTAGCTTTTACTGAATGTGCTATTTATTAAATGGCTCCCTTCTTCTGTAGGGTATTATCAGAGTGCCTGCTCCTTGCCAGTATGCCCATAAATTGGCTTTTCTTGTGGGTCAGAGCATTCACAGAGAACCGAATCTGTCACTCTCAGACCGTTTGTTCTACCTTTGAGCTACAGAAGAGGATACAATGAAGTTTGTGGAACTTTCTTTGGTACCAGTTTTTCTTTCTTTCTCACCAATGTTGTAGTTTTCTATAAAATATTTTTGCTGCAAAAATGGTAAATGTGCATGGGGTAAATGCATAATTTTGCACAACGTTTTTTTTTACAAGGAAAATACAATTATAGCATCAGAAATAATTTTGAGAAAGTTCATTACTAGGAAAAATGACAAACTAAAGTTAATACCTTTATAGCCTATTTGCTGATTCAGAAACATCTTTAATGTGTGTGGGGGCTTTAAAGGGGCCTACGGATATTAGTTTTTCTTGGGGAAATCTGTGCTTATGTCTTCTCATGATTTGAATACACTAAACATAAGTTGCAATAAGCTGAAGCATAGTTCTTTGTCTCCTGTATTAAATGTTAAGTTCTTAAAGCTAGGCATGGCTATCAACTGTACTGAAAAAGGACAAGCTGTTGACCCTTGAATTTTGCATGCCAGCTTTCTCCAATACAAGTATATGCATTGTGCCTAGTATTCTTAGTTATTAGGGCTCATTCTTGTGATGCTTCTTCCAGACACTGTAAGCATGATGTCAGTCACTATTGTAGTCATTCTCATTTTCATGTTTGGATTCACCAAATAAATTAAAATATTTAAAAATGCCTGCACTATTTTCTTGTCAGTCTTAGCATCAGGAAAACACAGGCTTAACCAGTTACACAAAATCTTTAGCAGTGCCCCAGTGCATCATGAAAACAAAGTAATGTCATTGGTTAGGCAGACAAAAAAGTTAGAAATAAAAAATACATATTTGAAATGGACTGTGCATTGCATGACCTCCTATAGGAGCAGGACTGGTTCTCACTTGTTGGACCAGTCTACTTTTCAGTCTCATTTATGGGGCTTCCACCTGTTCCCTTGGAGAGACTATTAAACAAATGAGGTGAGTGTTCTCCATCTGCATAGAAAGAAAATATCCATGAAGTTGTAAAATGCCTTCAACATGTACAGAATATTCAGCCCAATTATCCCATTCTTGATTTCCTCTCATTGCTCCTGGTTACTCCTTTGTGATCTGAAATAACTTCTACAGTAGTTTCATTTTTTTATGATCATTTACGATCACTCACTGTTTTATATTTAGGTTTCTGTGCTGTGGAATGTGTAATATGTAAGAATGTGGAAATATGTAAACTAGAAGGCATTTCAAGTATTTCCATAACTAAGTCCATACATTTAAACTAAGTTGTGTAAATTCGGACATATGAAGTTAAAGTACTGTAGCTTAGAACCACAAGTATCATCCTTTCATTCTTGCAGGTATTTTTCCTGCATCACTATGATTTTTCATGGTGAGCTTGTATAGATGTCTTTTTGGATTAGTTAGATTGTTTTATTAGAAAGGTACGTTTGTTTAAATATATGCTCATTGTACTAATTAGAACTAACTTAAATGGTGAACGTTCTTCCTTTCTTTTGATAAATTTCAATAAAGTTCTTTGTTTAAAATATTGCATTTGTATGCTCATAAATACGTATGTATGTCTAAACAGAACAAGAAACTGCCCCATTGCATCTTCTAACATGAGTATAGCATCCATTTTTGCATATCCCCTTGAAAGCACAGTCCCTTGATTGATTGCTTAAAATATGGTCGTTTTGGGAAATTGCCTAAATTAAAATGACACCTTACCCATAAACTTTTGTACTGAGTCATACCTATGTCCTTTAGTAATAAAGCAAGTTTTTACTGCAAGCCTTTCGGTATCTATATTAATAAGTTGGTATAGTCTAGTCTTCATTTGTGTATTAATCAAAGTAGAATTTACAGGTCTGGGACAGGAGTGAATCAGGGTGTTGGATAAAATATGTAGACTAGGCTAATGCAGTTTGCTATATTGAATATATGTGATCTGGAAATAACTTTTAAAATATTAGAAGCCCCAAAGTGCCAAGTTTTACAGTTGCTTTTGGAGTAGAATTTTGTTTGAGATCAGAATTTCATTGTATATACTGCAAGAAGTAATGGTTGAATAGAAAATGGCACATTATCTGTATGTACCATTTGGGATTAGAATACTTTATTATCAAACTTCATTCTTCCAGTAACTGTTAAGGTTGAGTAGATATAATTTAAGAGTAAAGTAATTACAGACATTTTGTAATGCTTAACGTTTGAAATAGTTACAGCATCCCTATTACAGCTTTTACTTGTAACTTTTAGGTTGAAAGCATTTTTGGTTTGGAAACATCCTGGATCCTTTATTAAAAACTTAATGCATGAACACTAACATTTATCTTTGATTTGCTTGTTGATCTTTTTCTAGTATCATGAAGAATCAAAATTAAATCTTTAACTTTTGGTCAGATTCAGCAGTTCATTATACTTTTAAGATACTGTGTGCGTACTTTACACGATGTGGTGCATTTTAACCAAAGTTTGGGTTATTCCATACAATATAGCTCCTGACATCCACAATTTCTTGCACACATGGAATAATTTCTCCCTCCCATTTCCCTGTACTCCCTTAAATACAAATATGCTGAATTTCTCCTGTAGTCAAGTTAATCCATGGGATGGATAATGGAGCTATTGTTTTAGCTGTTGTTTCTCAGAAGTGAAAGTTTCTAATTCTGTAGAGGCTGATGAATATTCATTTACAGAGAATTATATCTCAAACTGCCATTCTTTAACATGGCCATAGAGAACTTTAGGGTTACTTTGAGTGTGTTCTGTTAAAGGAGGTGAGATACATAAATAGAGCTTTTTTCACCTCCTCCACTCCCTCTGAAAAAATAATTAATCAGTTATTGTAGTGGAAGGAGGTAGAGAAATGCAAGGACATCTACAGTGTAGTTTTTCTTTGTATGCTGCTGCCTTTCCCCATCCTTACAAACATAGTTACATCTAGAAAGCAGAAGAGGTCATGGAGAAGGGGCACATGGGGTCCGTCTAGCTAATAATGGGTAGTAAAGAATGATAACATGTTCACAGATTATGGAGATATACAAAAAGGAGTGGTGTTCTTAGCAACACCCATTAAATATTTTTTGATGAAGCGAGGCATTTGTCTCTCCATAGACTTACAATTATAGGGTAATTCTCCCATACATTTTGCAGTGGAGCTGTTCTGACAATTGTTACAAACTGTTCTGACAATTCTGTTACATGGGAATTTGCTTTCCCAACAAATTCTGAGTAAGTTACAGCTTTTTACCGAGGTTCAAAGACTGATAAGAAATGGAGGATCAGGGAGAAATGTTCATCCTTGAAAAGTGTTAAGTCATAGAAATTGTGCATAACAACTGTTTTCTACCAGGATTTTTATAAAAATATTGGTGGAAGTTTATAGAAAAAAGAGCAGTTAGTGTATGCTACAGCTATATTGTCACAAACATAAATGTCAACTAACTGGTTTTTCGTTTTTAGTCATTTTTAGACAGTGAATTAGGGATAACTTAAATAGTTTGGGTTTTATTATGTATTTAGCACAGGACATAAAGCTGCTCCATGCAGTTTCTTTGTGCTTAAACTCACCTCTTCCTAGTGCAGGGGTGGGCAATAATTTTTGAAGAGAGGCTACTTCACAAATTTTGGAAGTGGCTGTGGGCCACTCTGGAAGGGGCAGGGCCTTACACTTCAAAGCAAAGTAGGAATAGAAAGTCCCAGCTACCTGAACCAAGCAGAACACTGATAAAAAGTCTATTTCTGGGGTTTTTAAATTGGAGGTTGTGACCCCTCAGGAGGTCACAAGGTTTCTCCATGAGCAGTCAGGAGCAAGCAGCCTCCATTCCCAAGCCCCAGTATTAAATTAGTGTTAAATTTAAAATATTTGTTTTAATTTACAAAGGGGGTCACACACAGAATTGCTGTGTGAAAGGGGTCACCAATACAAAATTTGGAAATCCACAGGTCTATGGCTTCTGAGGCAAAGACCAGCAATAAGTTCTCTGGGGATTTTGAAGGATGTGGAGGACGAATGCTGAGCATGTGTATATGCTTGTTGGTGAGGAAGTTGTTAGGACCAAATGCATCTCTGGTACAACTTCAGTAGAGTTGGTGGAGTTACACTCAGGATCAATTAGACCCAAGATCTACAAGATACTTGTACATATTTTTATGGCTCAATGGGGATAGGACAGGAGGCAATTCAAGCCTCTGAAATTTACATGATTTATGATCAAATCTGAAATATTGTTCCCTCCACATCCAAAACAGAGTATTAATATTAGTTTCCATGCAGAGCCCTTCCAACTACATGCTGACTTCTACTATCCTCTTCCTTCAGCAGACTGCTCCAGACCAACTTGACAACACAATCTTCATCGATAAACTTCATTTCTATTAGCCAATGGCTACGCTGAGCCATACATCTGAGAATCGGGAAGCAAACAAAACCCTAGAATGAATTTCCAATGACCAACGACGAAAAGGGAACAAATAAAATCTGTAAAGGAAAACCAGCCCAAGCTG
Source organism: Rafetus swinhoei (assembly GCA_019425775.1). Taxonomy (NCBI): domain Eukaryota; kingdom Metazoa; phylum Chordata; order Testudines; family Trionychidae; genus Rafetus; species Rafetus swinhoei. The sequence goes on along the minus strand of CM033425.1, from coordinate 23,398,139 downwards.
TTCATTTTGAGCAACAGCAAGTCCTAAACCAAGTGTTTCAGTCTATAAAAGCTAAAGGGGTAAGAGAGGAAAACACAAAGAAAAATTTGCCCTTTGTATCAACTGCTTCTATTTTATGGGCTCACACAGCTGCCTGGCAGGCATAAGCTCTTTAAATAGAAGCAGTTGAAAGGGCTTGTGCATCCCTGACTCCTAGGCAATGCATTAGGGGGTGGGGCCTAATGAAAGAGCTAGGTGGGCTGGATCCAGCCTACTGAAAGGCTCTTCTTGTCTAGCCCTGTCTAGTGAATTATCTCCTGCTGGTTCTCTTCTACATTGGTGGTCACTATAGGTTCTTTTTTGGAGCTTGACTTTTGTATGTTTAGGACCTTCTCTGATTAGAAACAGCTAGTGAAAGAAGTTTTTTAAATGAAAATTACTTTCTGTATTTCTGTAGACTTGTCAAATACCTTTACAGGGTTGAGATACAGCTTGCAATTAACCAGTGTAATCTTTATCATACTGTTTTTAAAAGGTAAGAGAAAGCTAGCACAGTGATTATTTGAAGTAACAAACATAACACTGTATTCTACAAAATATCAAATTTATTTATATAAAATATTTTACACATGAATAACTGTACACATGCACACGCCCACACAATACTTTACCACACGTTTAGGCCAGTAGTTTTCTTTAATTTCATAAATCTAGCACACAGTAGTATCTTACAGTAATTTACATTATAATTCTTTGAAGACACAATGGGGAAAGCTTTGATCATTCATTTATAAACCTTCCATAAATTACAAAAGAAAGGCAGTCTGAAAAGTATGTATAAACAGTAAAAACAATTTACAAATGGACAAGAATTACAAAATAGTAACTGCCAGTGTCTGCTAGCAAGATTGTTTTAATTAAGCCAATATTAGAATTGGTATTTTGAAATGGTTGTACTCTATTGGTAGAGCCTTGTAACTGGCTACAGCTTATGTGTATAACATACACCTCTTTCCATTGCTCAACCTATTATATGTGTTTATCTTGATTCTAACATCAATAACATGAACAATGATTTTTAACTTAAAACTGCGTTTCCACAAGAGAGAATACTTGGGGAGCCTGCAAAGATGATTATTTTCTGGCCTTTTAAAAAACTGAAACTTTTACACTAGTGCCAGGAGCTATGAAACAAGATTTTTGACTTAGTAAAAGAATATGTGCATCTCTGGATAGTTTACATGGTACCTCATGTTAGCATACTGAACATTTGCTAAAGAACTTATACAAATGTTTAAAAATGCATCCTGCATAACATTTTCAGCCTCCCAACATAACATCAGACATTAAATGGGGTCAGCAACACATTACTTGATCTTAAATTACATGTCTGTGAGGTTGAAAATACATTTAAATACACAATACATACAAAGTATACGCTGTATATTGAGACAGTACGAATCATTGTGTATTAATAAGGCAAAAACATCAAGGCTGAGTAAACTAGGAGTTTCAAGACCATTTTTTGTTTAAGGTCAACGTTCAGGTAGTTTGGGGTGAGCATTTTTGAAGAGGGCTCAAATAAGATTTTCTTGCTTCCCCAAAGTTAAAGGAGAATAAAGGCAGAGATTTATCCAATAGAGTTAGAGATGTGGCGGTGCCATGAAATAAAAAAAGATGATATCCTTCTATTCTTATTTTCCCCAAATCTTTTTTGAAGAAAAACAGATATTGACAACATTGCTCTTTAGTAGCAAAAAATCCACTTCTTTTTTTCTTCCCGTTTTGATAAAACAAGTCACATGATTCTCTGATGTCAGAAAAGGTTAAAAATGTGAAGGTTCTGTAAAGATGTACTTCATAGTCATGAAAGCCCTAGTTTGAAGTTTTAAATAAAACATAGCTTGGAAGCTTTACAAGTTGTCCAGAAGTAAATGAATCATTTCACTGCACCCAGCTTTTTCAGCAGTTTCTTGCCTTTGGAAAGCAGCCCCTTTTTCTTTTTCGAGGACATTTCCCTGCCTCTCCCGGGACTACCAGAACCCATAGATGACGTACCCATAGATGGCGTAGGTGACCCAGAATGGAGATGGACTGTGGGAGATGGTGCTCTCCTTGATGTACCTGTATTCTCAGGAGGAACCTATTAGGTATATTATTATAGTTTATTGAATGTTTGAAAGCACTCATCATCAAGAAAGTTGGCAACATAATTTTTGTCTTACTATCCATTAAACAAAAGGGCCAATTCATTTCTTCTCTCAATTGTTTTAAGTATGCCATAGGGAAATACAGAAAATACATAAATACAGCCTCCCACAAATGAAACTGTGAGCAAAGGTATAAACAGCAAGAAATACAGTGGGTTCTCAAGTTGGTTACATTTTTAATAGAGCTGGAGACTCTTATTTTGCCATCATTTTGGCAAAAATCGTAAGTTTTGTATTTCAGCACTCTTAAGAATGCAGGAGTGACAAGGGTCATTTGTAGCTAAGGAACTGTATTTATAAAATTAAAGTGGATTAAGTACTATAGATCCATTTGTATATAAACCAGTTTCCAAAAGGAATTACTGTATGTGCAAACTGTATATGATTGTCACTTAAAATTTGTGATGTCCTTTGACCACTTTTTCTTAAAACAGGTTAGCATACTGTATATACGTATTTGAGAAGATGGCACACTGGTTGAAAGAAAGAAAAAATTAAAGCTAAAATGAACCTTAATTGCAATCAAAGAAAGCTTAAAGACCCTGATTGCTTGGTGTCCTGCAGTTATATGTTTGCCAGATGAAGATAAACACTTATTGTACAATACTTAGAACATGACAGCATTCCTAAATATTTTTAAACAGCTATTTTAATAATAAAAAAGCACTTGAATGGAAATACTATAACTATTTACACTCATCCCATTGCATCTACTGTGCCCTACTGACAAAAAGTTTATGGTGTAAGATGATACTGTGTAGTATAAACCATGCCTCAGCAATCCCTATTATCTTTAATTCCAGTTAAGACAACAGAAATATATTAGCAATTTGCTGTCTTATTGTGTAATAGTTTATTAAGCAAAGGGACTTCAAGCCTACTTTGATTTAAAATCAAGGTCTAATTCTAATGAAAAACAACTTGGTAAAGCACCCCAACGTACACCTGAAGATACCATATGTTTAGTCTAATGCATTCAATAAGTGAGCTGCATGTTTCATATTGACGCTATTGCATTGGTAAACCAAGCCACTGCTAAAATGTTTCATAAGTATTTGCACTGATGAGGACAGTCCTATTCTGGTAAATTGTGGTTTATGAGGATATGTGTGTGTGTGTACAGTTTCACAACTGCTGAATGGATCTAGTCAATAGCAAACTGGGATGCAACTGATTGTGGGAGACATTTTAAGGCCAACAGTTTAAGAAGATATTTGTGATCACAGTTCAGAACTACATACCCTTGTAAATTTCTGTACAGCTCACTTGCTTATTTTAAGGGTGGGGTTTGTACTTTCCCCCAGTATTTAGGAATTGTATGAGTTTATATATCTCAGGTTGGCCAGCAATGCAATATGCAGCTTTCGTCTGTAGCGCAATTTACTGAACACTTCTTTTGATGTAATCAGAAACATTTAGCTCATGGAGAAATATGTTCCAAATGCTAACCTTCATAAAGTTAACCTTAATTAGATGGTGGGGGGAACCTTAATAGCCATGTCAAAGGATTTCTTTGTCTCATGCAAACACTGACTTACAAGTACATACAGTAAATGTCTGTATCTTGTTACTTTGGGGGCATTGATTTTGGAGACATATTTCTTTTTTTCACAGTTAAGTTTCAAGACTTGCATTAGATATTGTCAGATGGCTTTAATTGATATCTTTATTGGTATCTTCAGTTGCTCACTTACGTGAAGGCTACATTGCCTTATTAAGGTGTGAAATGAACACTCTTCTTCTGTTTCCAAGCAGATGAGCAAAAAATAAAAATATATATATAAAATATATAATATATAAAATTATTGTAGTGATGAAACAAAACAAAAATGAAATACTCTGTACATGAACAATCTATTTCATAATGTGGAAAATTTGGACAGTTAACTTTTTATTAGGACAAAATAGTAAAAGGGTTACAATTATTGTTAATCAGCTATCTTTACAATCTATATTTCAGGAAGTGGTTGGCCTATTCTTTCCCCATTCCCATGTACTTTTCCTGTTTTAATGTAGGTAGTGTGTGTGTGTGTGTGTGTGTCTGTGTATGATTGATATATATATATATATATATATATATAGTTCAAGTTTGAGGAACTAAGAACTTTCACTAGAAAAGGCTGATGAAGTTAAAATGTTATTTCATTCAGCAGAATCTCTTAATTTACAATGTAGGTCCATAATTATAAATGCTCATGATATACTAGTGTGAAAGATCAGTGCAATCTTTCCATATTTAAGAAAAATACCTAAAACAGGTAAGTAGATTTTAAAATGTCATAAATAATATCCAAACTAAATGAGATGGTAAAATATAGAAAGATTGAAAAATTATTTTTTAGTGTAGTTGCTTACCCTTTTTGCTTTTGTACTCAGTGGTGTATCTTGAACATATCTTGATGGTGCATCAGAAAGATAGACTTCTACATCATCAGGCACTTCTTCAAGAAAGTTTGAAGGAACCAACCCCTTCTGTCCATTGAGTTCACCCTGCCGTATGGCAAACAATTTCTTTTGTATGACTAAACATGCAGCATTCCTATGAGGTAGAGAACTATTCTTTTTGTGTTTTATAGATGAAGAAACTAAAGGAAGTGATTTGCCCAACACCATAAAGACTATCTTACAGCTGGGCACAGAATCTAGATTTTCTGGCTTGAAAGTGGTAAATTATCTGTAATGCAAAAAGGGAGCTAAAGGAAGACAATAGATACAAAGTATTCTGTAATTTTAGGTGAGGTTTAAGAGTCCAGTATATTAAAGGATTTTGTTCAGATTACCAATGGAAAAGCTATCTGTCCACTTCTTTGACCACATTAAAGTCACTGTGGATCTTAAAATTGACTTTTAGGCTTGGGGCAGAGAAGTCCATGCCATGCATGCTATTCAGCTAAGACCTTTTAATATTTCCTTTGTGTTTGGTTGGTGGGGGGGCGGGCGGAAAGGTTGGCATTGCAAAGGGTTGTGCTTTTGAAAAGAGTGACTTTGCCTCTAAAATTACTCAGTGGATAATCAGAATTTATGCACTAGGACTTGAATATCCCTCAGTACTTTATAGTGCCTGACAAGACCTAAGCAATTACTTGTATTAATATGCTAACTTGGCATGGGGTGAAATTAATATGGGGGATGGAGCGTTAATCCAAGGCTCTCTATAACATTTCTGCCATAAAAGGCAGATACACAACATAAAATAGGTAAAGCATCCTCTTAAAGATGTTTGTACATCTCCTGTCTCTGCCATGCAGTATCATGATAGACACAAGGTGCTGTGTTTTATTTCAGATGGATCTCTGGGGTGCAAACTCTTTGCAGCTGCTGGGAGGATCTCTGACTAATTTCAGCAGACATCTATTATTCCAGCTGCTACCCATAAGTCAGAGGGAAGAATTTCATAATCATAGTTGCTCTGCACTTTCCCTTCCAGAGATTCCTATTGCACAAGCTTTACATACTTAGGATGGATTTTATTCTGCAAAAACAACATGGAGTCTGGTGGTACCTTAAAAAAATTTAAAGACTAACACAGCTACCACTCTGAATTCTGTTAATAAACAAAGGTTACTTTCACAGTCTCTCCCGATGTTGACTGGAGCTTGCAGCAAAAGGGTGGCTATCAACATTTGATTGTAATAGCGTTACTTCACCCTCAGTAGTTACAGTTTGATTAGCAATTTGGACATATACATTCACAGTGCCAAGCTTCTTGCTTGCATTTCAGAATGCATTTATTTCAGCTAAAGTCACTCGCCAAATAGGCAAATGTTCTCGTAACATGTAGGAATGTTTTTACATAACTTCAATCTTAAGTTGCAGGAACAGCAGCATGTACATTGTCACTTTATACCATAGTATTAAGGACTAGCACCATTAAATGGAATGTTTAATAAACTTGCTGAAATCATAATCTAAACAAAATCCTTCCAGATCATATTTTAATAGATCATTCTACCAACAACTGGAGCACTCTGCTCAATGTAGTTTAAAAGACCAAATAAAAGCAAACTTACATAGTAAAATCCATCTTCATCTATTTCACCGAAGACTGTGAAAATGTCTCCTGTACAAAAGGTAAGCTCAGCCTGGGGAAAAAGGAAGGTGACTGGTCATGTTGTGTTACTGTCCAAACATTAACATTTTCTGCTGCTGCACTGATGACACACAAGTTTTATATTTTTTTTTCCAGCCATGTTACCCAACAACTAAATAAACCTGCATGTTAAATTAGGGACCAAAATATTCTTCAGAACAAACCAGAAATGTATAACCATGTACTGGGTATTTTCCTAATAAGCAGTGAATTTTAAATGCATGGGCTCAGCTCATCCTAATCTGTGTGGGAAGGAAGAGACTCCTGGTATGAAATCATAGCAAGGATCCTCTTGTGGGGTTGGGGGTGGGATATGACCTCCTCCTATGTGCTGTACTGGGATGCTGGTAATATAGCTGTATTGGAGCTGTGCTACCAGTGACTCTTCCTGGCTGCAGCAGCCCCCCTACCCTCTGAGAGATCTCTTCCATAGGGTTGGGTGTAAGACACTTCATGACCCACCTTGTATCTGCACAGATCTGGGCAAAAATAGCAACCATCTTGGAAAGGTGGGAGGAGGAGATGGGGGACAGTGCTGTTCAAACAGACAGATATGTGAATGAAGAACCATGGGAACAATCTGGGTTCTGTTTATTTACAGTTTTGTCCACTTGTACAGAGACAATGCTACAGTTTGGCTATGTCTACACTACGAACTTTTTGCAGAAGAGGCAATGCAAATGAAGTGCTCATTAACATTTTCTCATGCTTCATTTGCATAATCTCTTCCAATCCATTTTGCGCAAGAGGTTTTTGCACAAAAACAAGCAGTATGGACATGTCTGTTTTGAGCAAACCCCCCTTTTTGTGCAAGATCCTTATGCCTCTATTTTAAAGGCAAAACAGACACGTCCACACTGCTTGTTTTTGTGCAAAAACTTCTTGTGCAAAACGGATCAGAAGAGATTATGCAAATGAAGCACGAGAAAATGCTAATGAGCGCTTGTTTGCATTGCCTCTTCCGCAAAAAGTTCGTAGCGTAGACATAGCCTTTGAGAACTAGATCTGGTTAAGTGGAAATAATATGAATTGATAGGTACTAAGGACTTTCAAAGTGCAGTATGTAGAAAACAGTTCCACAGACAGGCTACAGTGTGTTTTAAATAACAAATAGAGGGAGAGTGCAAGCTTGGCAGATATGTTTTGTTTGCTTTGCCACATAGTTTCGTGGGTGCTCCTGCTACTCCTAGCACAATAAGTTTGGCCTGCTCTTGAAAACATGCCTCAAGTTCTGTTTGTTGGGAGAGCTCCAAGATTATACTGATGGCGCTCTCTCTCTCTCTGTCCTACATGTGATACCTACTGGATTGGGCCTGATGCAAGACCTGATCCCGGAACCATAGTCAGCAAAGCCAGGCCGTATATTAAAACAGATGTATACAAGTTTATAGTAAGTTGGCATGAGCACTGTAATCATTGGTAAAATACAGGCATGCCTAAGAAGTAACAGATAGTGGGTATGTGTGTGAATATACTCTAAACAATGAGTACCAGAGGTTTGACAGAAGTGATGAAAGGGATGTTTTGTTCAAGACCCATGGAGCAAGATACAAGACAAGTAACAAACAGCTGTCACAAAACACGTAACTGGTACCTAATTTCTTCTTTGAATGCTTGCTCATATGCATTTCAATATGTGTGCGCGTAACAATTGTCAGAAGACGTGGCCCTAGCAGTACCCTTTGGTTCTGATGTAGTGGCCCCTGCCCACCCAACTCCTGTTGCAGTGTCTTCTTTCTGCCAGTCATGGTGATTAGAGCTTCTGATTTCTTGCTTAGCATACAGTTCTTCTCTCATGCGTAGTTCTCACAAGTTCTTTGCAGTGTAACTAGGTGTGTTCTCAATTCGTTTAGCTAGCTAGTTGTTCTGCAAGGGGTTTCCCTTCCACTTGTTTGCTGAAGCCTTTGGGGGAATGCAGCAGCCTCAAAGGTATAAACAATGTACTAAGTGCAAGAAGCATATGCCCAGAAGTGACCTGCACACTGCACATGTACGGTGCCTGGGAGAAGGCCACCAACAAAATAAGTGCAGTATCTTCAGGGGTTTTAAGCCCCAGACGAAATGTGAGAGGGATGAGAGACTTAAACTTTTAATGGAGTCAGCACTTAGGCCTCATGATTCAGCTTTGACTTCTTGTGGTGCCTTGCTATTGGTATGCCCTCGCCAGCAAGCCATAGTCCCATTGCTCCTAGACTACCTCCTTTAATTAAAGCAACAGGATCTATCTGTCTTGTCCACTAAGGTACAGCTGGCACCTATTTCTGTTTCTTACCAGGGTTCAGGAATGACCTCTCTTTGGGGACTTGCTGGTGGGTCATTTCCCTAAGGGTTTGGACCTTCGGGTACATCCTTTTACCTCTTGGGACCTGAATCTTGTGCTCTCCTAGCATATGGCCCCTATATTTGAGCCCCTGGACACCTGTTCTCTAGCTTCCCTATCTTACAAAGTGGCATTTCTGGCAGCCATTACTTCTGCCAGACAAGTGTCAGAGCTGAGAGCTCTTACCTCTTTAGCCTTTGTCTTTTATAAAGACAAGGTTCCACTGCAGCCCTATTCTGCCTTTCTGTCAAAGGTAGTGTCACCTTTTCATGTCAGTCAGGACATTTTTTCCCGTGTTTTTTCCTAAATCGCAAAGCACAGATGAGAGAATCACTAGATTTGTGACATGCCCCTGCTTTTTATCTTGAGCGAAATAAGCCATTCCAGTGGTCAGCGTAACTCTTCATTTCTATTGTGGACTGCACTGAAGGGCCTCCCGATTATGCCGCAGTGCCTATTATCCTGGATAACTATGTACATCAAACTGTGCTCTGACGTAGCCAAAGTGCCGGTCCCACCTATCAGTGCACTCCACTGTTACTGTAAGCCTTAACAGTAGCCTTTCTAGCACAAATCCCAATTCAGAATATGGCTATGTCGTCCTCCCTACACAATTTCACAACTCATTACGTCTTCATCCATCAGTTCTGGGATGATGTGGCATTCGGCAGAGCTGTATTGCACCTGGCAACGAGTTGAGGTCCAATCCCTCCTCCTTACAAACTGCTGGTAAGTCACATAGTGGAATGCATATGAGCAATCACTGGAAGCAGAAAAGAGTTATTCACCTTTTGTAGTAATGGGAATTCTTCAGGATGTGTGTCCCCATGGGTTATCCACTTGGTGCTGGTACATCCTCATGCTGGCGATTGGAGATTTTTCTAGAAGTCTCTGCCATATCGCATGTGCACAGTAGCATCTCCTTATGCCGTTGGTGTCTGTCCATTCCTTCTTTACCCTGGTTAAAGCCCCGAAGAGGCTCCAAAGTAGAGGAAGGAGGGAGGATAGTGGAGCACCCCCGGGGACACACATCTTGAAGGACTTCCATTACTGCACAGGGTGAGTAACTCTCTTTTCTTCTTTAAGTGATGTCCCCATGGGTGCTCCACTGTTCATATCGTGGAGGAGGGTTTGGAGCCATTCCCCCGAGAAACTGGGCAGCACTGCCTGTCCCACTGGCATTGTTGGAAATAAGCTGGAGATAAGTGTATAATGTTTTGCAAACATATGGTTGGACGATCAAATTGCCACTTTGCAAATGTCTTCTAGTGGGACATTGTTAAGGAAGGCTATGGTGGAAGCCACTGCTCTGGGAGAATGAGTTGCCACTACTGGTGGTGGTTGTTTGTTGTGGATGGTATAACAAGCATGTATGCATGAAGAGATCCACTTGGATATTCACTGGGAGGAGATGGCTTGTCCCTTTGAACTTTCTGCAAATGAGACGCAAAGTGTCGTTGACTTTCTCCAGGATTTTGTTCTATCAAGGTAAAAAGCAAGTGTTTGTTGGATGTCCAGGGTGTGTAACGCCGCCTGCATCACGTTGTTATGAGGTTTAGAACAAAATGCAGGTAAGTGAATTTGGGGTAGGGTCTGAGCATTCCTCTGTCCTTATTGAAAACCGTGTATGGTGGGTCAGCCATCAGTGCCTCTCCCCCACTCTCTTGCTGGAGGTGATGGCCACCAGAAAGGTCACCTTCATGGAAAGAGACAACCAGCTTGGGTGCCATTTATAGGGAGGTAGGAGGGCAATAGCCCCCTCTCCCACTTTTGAACCCCTGGATTTCATACTTTAGATCTGCTTAAAACTGCATGTGCCAGCTCCAGAGGCAGTTCTTAAATGCAACAGGAGTTAGAGCTGCTTGCCACTTTGTCTTTGGGGCAAGAAGTTTGTTTTTAAACAAAGAGAGGCAGAGTGATTAAGAATAACAAGCTGGTCAGTCAAGTAATTGAAAGATGTTTATATCATCATGAAAACATTGCCAGGTATTTAAAAGAAAGGGGTGAAAAAGAGCAGGAATGAGTGTTGTGCTGCTGGGATTTGCATTTGAATCACTTCTGTTAAACTTAAAAAAAAAATTAAAACAATGAGTGGTCCTGTAGCAACTTAGAGACGAACAAAAAACTGTTCTTAAACTTGTAAATGGTCTTGAAAAGTTGGTGAATAGTGAGCAATCCAAAGATGACTGCAAAAAATGTACAAAGCGATCTCACAAAACTAGGTGATTGGGCAACACAAGAGCAGACGGAATTCAGTGTTAATAAGTGTAAAGTAGTGCACGTGGAAAAATAAAATCCAAACCATAGATACAAAAATTATGGTGCCTAAAATAGTTGTTACCACTCAAGAAAGAGATACTGGAATCCTTGTGGATAGTCCCTGAAAACATCTGTTCAATGTACAGTGGCAGTCTAAAAACCTAAAAAGCTAACAGAATATTGGGAAAGGAATAGATAAGGATGGCCATAGTGGGTCAGACCAAAGGTCCATCTAGCACAGTATCCTGTCTGCCAACACTGACCAATGCCAGGTGCCCCAGAGGGAGTAAACAGAACAGGGAATCATCAAGTGATCCCTCCCCTGACATCCATTTCCAGCCTTTGACAAACAGAGGCTAGGGATACCATTCCTACCCATCCTGGCTAATAGCCACTGATAGACTTAACCTCCATGAATTTATCTAGCTCTTTTTAAAACCCTGTTAAAGTACTGGTTGTGAAGACAACATCTTCTGGCAAGATAATAAGACAAAATACCACATTGCCTCTATATAATGTCATTGTATGCCCACATTTTGAATACTGTATGCAGATTTGGACATCCCATCTAAAAAAGATATATTGGATTTGGAAAAGGTACAGAAAGGACAACAGAAATTATTAGGGGTAAGGAACAGCTTTCACATGAGGAGAGATTAACAAGACTGATTTTTCAGGTTGGAAAAGAAATGACTAAAGAATGGGGGGGGATATGTTTGATGTCTTGAAAATGATGAATGGTGTGGAAAAATAAAATAAGGAAATGTTATTCACTCCTTCACTAACATAACACAAGAAGCCAACCCAATTAAATGTATAGGCAGCAGATTTAAAACAAACAAAATACATTTTTTTCCACAATCAACTTATGGAACTCTTTGCTGGGAGATGGTGGAAAAGACAAAATGATAACAGGGTTCCTATAAGAGCAAAATAAGTTCAAGGAAGATGGGTTCATCAATGGCTACTAGCTAGAATGGGCATGGATGGTGTCCCTAGCTTCTGTTTGCCAGAAACAGGGAATGGGCAGTGAGATGGATCTTGATGATTGCCTGTTCTGTTTATTCATCCTGAAGCACCTGGCATTGGTCACTGTTGGAAGACAGGATAATGTGCTAGATGGATCTTTGATCTGACCCAAGTATGGCCATTCTTATGTTCTTACGAGGCGGGAAAACAACAAAGAACAACTAAATTGATTTTTTGGGGGGGGAGGGTAGAAATTTTTTTGATTGTTTTGACAAACGAGGAGAAAGGGTTCAAAAACTTGGAAAACTTGAAAAACTGGGGAAATTTAATTTTTTGTATGCTAATTTAGGTCAAGAAAGGATGACTGAAGGTGAGCTCCATCTGCTGCCTAGGATGGTCATGCAGGAACTGAGGTGCTACATGTCCACCTAATGGACACCAATTGCATTAGAAGACACTACTGTGCATATGCAGTGTGGCAAGACACTGCTAGAAAAATCTCCAGTTGCTGGCACAAGAATGTACTAGCACCCAAAGTGGAGCACCCATGGACTTGAAGAAGAATGGTTACTTACCTTTGTAATTGTTTTTCAGGGTCTGATGCTCATGTCCATTCCAGACCCATCTGCCTTCCCTCTATCAGACGGTTGCATACCACCAGGGAAAAGTCTTCTGATGGTTTTGCACGCGGCACACACATATTGGAATGGACATGAGCAACACATGTTGAAGAACAGCAGTGACAGAGGTAAATCATTCTTTTTCTCAGTCTATAAATGTTAGGATGCTTCACCTTAACTTTTTGTCCTGTGAAACGGGCAAAGGACAGACCTACTGTTGACTGAGCTGAGTCCATTGGGACTGGCATACGTATTAGTGTTATCTGCAAGCATGAACAATAAACCTTGTCTCCAAGGTGCATCAGTGGTCTTTCGGAGTAGTGATACTGAGGACTACTGGGCCAGCTATCTTCATAGAACTGGGCCAACACATGGAGAGAATACATAAATACCAACTGATAACATCATAAATTGCCCGATGCTGATGAGAAACGTAGGCGGGATAGAGCAGAGGTTCTCAGCCCATGGCCAGTGGGCTGCTTGTGGCCCAATCAGCATGAAACTGCAGTACATGTGATAATCTCAGGGCCATACAGATAGTAAATATTTTGTGTGGACGCAGTCCACATAACACAGAGTGCTGCCTATGCAGCCCACCATGGTAAATAGGTTGAGAAATACTGGGGTAGAGGGAGGACAGACCAAGGATGAAGATTTGGGAGTCTATAATGCTGAAGATACTATTATAAGGGCCTGATATATAGGCAGATTACATAGAGGGCTGCCATGAAGCCAAGAGGATCAGTAACAGAGAAAAATTGGTATTTTATGAATGTATGTGTTTGGGATATGTTTTGCATCTCTACATTTCAAAATCAGTTCTTGTGCTTGAGAATACCTGTTTGTTGGTGTGATTTGTGACACTTCCAGCAATCAAGCTCTCTCAAGGACGGATGCTAGGTGCATTAGCTATTAAATATTCTTTCCCTCTTCACTTTTTTCAGGTAGATCTTTGTTATATGACAATTATATATATAGCATCACAAAGCTATGTAATGTGTTCAGCAGAGCTGGGCTGAATATTGAAAAATGTTCATGAACGTATTTAAACCAAACCCATTAATTCAATGGCTACATAGAGTACAAACATAAAAATTCTTTTTTGATTAAATCAATACCTCTACATCAACATTAGGAGAACTTTCTCTTGGATCATAATCGTATAGTGCCACCATCCTCCGTGTTGACACAGAATGCTGTCTGCCACTCCGTCTGTTCCTTTCTGTTCCAACCATAAGGAGGAAAAAGGGAGGAAAGCTATCAAAGTTACTTCGAAGAATAAAAACAGCACTGGTGTAATTTTTTCCCCTGTTGTTATTTTCTCAAAAGAGTCGTTAGCAACTCAGACTATTTCTCTAGCAAGCTGGACAAGTGACCAAAGAAAAATACCAAAATCTATTAATGTAGTCATGAATTCCTGATGCAAGCTGGACATCAAGTCCAAACCAATTTTAATTCTCAACAGCTAGGTTGATCCTAATGTTTCTAAATAATTCCACTGATATATATATTGAAAGCTACTATTTATACCTTTTTAAAAATCTTTTTGGTTAGAAGAATCATCATGTGCTACTATCCAGACTTTTGGATAGTATATGATCACCATTCTATCCTGTTTCACTTCAGTCAGACTGTCACTTTTACTCACTGGTCTTTTTTTCCTGCATAAAGCCACCAGGAATTTTGTGCCTGGTATTATTCTTCCCCTTCTTGGTAGGGTACTTGGACGAGAAACAACTGTTTTCACGTGATCCAAATGAGCGATTTATCAATTCTTTAAATGAATCTGAATGTCTCCATTAGTGTTGTGGTTACAAACAAACATAAATAAATAAATAAATAAAAAGCACTTTCAAGTATTCCGTGAGTTTAAAGCTTTCCTTAGCAGGAGGTGAAATTTACTGCTTCCAGAAATTGTTGACTGACATTAAACATTTACAGGGAAATCTATAATGGGCTTAATTTTAAAACTGAAAAAGAGCAGCATGATTCTTGCAGATGATGCCACATCAAGAGAAACATGCTAGTTAGTTTTACTTACAACAGGCATTGAGGGCCGATGAGGTAGAGAATAGCATTATGAAGTGCAATAAAGTAAAATGGATTAGGAGCAGCATTAGGACTCTTGCTCCAATGTGCTAGGAGCATTGTAGGGTAGTGTAAGGTAACAGGACGAGTGTCATCAGTGGAGAAATATGCAGCATGCTTTCACACCTAATAGCTGGGAAGGAAGCATTCAGTCAGAGGAGACTGCAGCACACACCCATACTGAGAACATCAGCAATCTCATCTGCTGATGCAAGGAAGGATTTATAGTGAGTGCAAGGAGAAGTTCAAAGGGAAGGAATGGATTTTATAGAGTTAGGATCCAATTCCCCATTGGATTGGACCAAATCAATGTCTGCCTTGTATGGGTCCCTTTAACATACTACTCTGCTGGGACAAAGGCAGGCCTGTTCTTTTAGTACTAGGGGCCTCTCTGCTTCTAAAAGATCAAAACATAGAAAGTAAATCTAGACAGCTCAAAGCAATTCAATTATTTTACAGCTTCAATCAAGTTATTGTTTTTTAGCACAGACCTCTTTTAGACTTTCTGGATCTGAGGTGTACAGAGCGTGTGCTCTCTTTGAAACGGTCACAGTTGACTTCAGGAAAGGAATGCATACAAATAAAAGAAGAGGAAAAGATATGAAGCTGTTCAAAGTTCTTAATTTTTAAGGATTTAATGTGGGCAAAGGATTAAGCAAAATTAGTCATAGCTGAACACAGCATGTTAGTTGTTTGATTTGACATTGACTAAAACATGTGTGATAATAGCATAAAACAGACTGGAGATTTAGGGCCTGATCCTGCTAGCAGTCTCCACATGGGCAGACTGTGTGACAGGAGGAATCTGAAAATGTGGATCTGTTTGCACATTCAAGCACTTTGTTTTTACTTAATTCAAAATTAAGCCAAACTCTCCATGTTTCCCAAACTCTAGGAATCTACGTTCATTTCCTTTAAAATGTGGCGAGAAAACATAATCCAGATTTAAGACAAAAGCCACTTTTAAAGTGTCAAGATATTTAAAGGTGAACTGTCAGGCACAAGGTGAGGAGGGGGTTACCTGCAATTAGACCTCTCCAGAAGATTTCAGACTAAGAAAAGTATGCTAATAAATACAGTGGCATTTTAATACAAGGGCAGTTTTTCTCCTCCTGGAAAAATCTGAGATGCCAACTTCTTCCTTTCTCTGCCAGAGTGAATGACATCACCAGTAGCACATAACAAAGAAGCTAATGGTGCTTGCAGAAATAGCTTGCAGGATCAGATCCTTCAAATGGCTACAGTCTGCGGAGCTAAAATTATGCTCCTAAAGTTGTATTGATCCTAAATAAATTATCACATTTTCAAAGTGTTTTAGCACACACAATTCTCTCTGTCTTTGACATAATTTATACATTTTTAGTCTCTAAGGTGCCACAGGACTACTCATATTTTAAAAAGTTTTTGACAGGAGGTGAGAGTGCTCAGCACTTTTGAAAATCAGGTCACACTGAGATAAGTGTTTAAGTATGGATTTTGGGGTAAAAAGATCTCAGAAGTGCCTAAGGTATGTCTGGACAGAAAAAAAAAGCCATTAAGTCTTAGAGCCGGGCTCAAATCATTCAACCGTGTGGAGTTCACATTATGGGGCTAAAAATGGCAGTGTAAATGTCCCACGCTCTGAGACTGAGCTCCCTCACTGAGATTTCAAAGCCCATGTTGTAGCCTAAGTGGGAACATTTACACTGCTCTTTTTAACTCCATAGCCTAAGCTAAAGTCAGTTGACCCTGGCTCTGAGACTTGCTACCACATTTTTGGTTTGGGTTTGTTAAGAGTTTGTTTAAACTGCAATAAGCCCTGATCTACACTAGGAAGATATTTTGAAATAACTCCCCTTATTTTGAAATAATGAGCGCAGTGTCCACACTCCCAAACCCGTTATTTCCAAGTAACTGCTGTTCTCTACAAGGAATAACGCTTATTTTGGAATAGTTATTTCAAAATAGCATTCGTGTGGATGCTCCACTGCTGCTATTTCGAGATAACTACTCCCCAGAGTCATTCAAAGTAATTATTCTGCAGTTCTTCCTAGAGTTCTAAGTCGAGGTAGCACGTCCACATTAAGGGAGCCTGCCTCAGACTAATTTTGAGGCTTCTCTGTAGTGTGGACACACTATTTTGAAATAGTTATTTTGGGATTTATTTCAAATAACTTATTTTGAAATAATTTCCTAATGTAGACTTGCTCAAAGAGATTAAAGGCTTGTCTATGCTTAAAACAGAGCTGCAGCACCACAGCACTTCAGTGAAGACACTGCTTTTACCAAGAGCAGGGCTTTTCCCATCAATGTCAGTTCTCCAACTCCCTGACAGGCAGTAGGTAGGTCAACACACAAATTCTGCTGTTGACCTTACGGTGTCTACACTGGGGGTTAGGACACTAACTGCATTGCTCAATTGTGTGGGTTTTACCACAGCAATGTAGTTATACAAACCTAACTATCTAGTGTAGACCAGGTTCTGGGAATCCTAAACTCCAGATTTTTCATATATATTTAAGTGCCTAAAGATGCAAACAAGCACCTAGTGAGAATCAAGTACTCAAGGGGGAACATTAACTGCAAGGAAATGAAATGCCTTATCCAGGTGCTTTTGTAAAACTCACCAGAGGTGCCTATTTGCATCTTTGAGTATCAGAGGGGTAGCCGTGTTGGTCTATTTGCATCTTTAATTTAATAAATACCTGTGAAAATCTGGCTTTTAGGAGTCTAGGTCTTAGTCAATGACTCCAAATTCACTTAGGCACTTTTGAAAATGTTACTTAGGTACCTTTAGGTACTCAGGTCTAAAATTTTTACCCATGGTTCTTTCACATTTTTTGTTACATGTTTTAAGTTCTTTTGTTCTGGCACACAAATGGGGAAACATTGAGCAGAGAATTCCTGGGATCTTAAAGAGCCTATAGTGTTTCACTTTATGACTATCACTTATTGTCTTACCATTAGGGATTTTTATTTTCATTTTATAATCTTGCAAAATAATTTTGGAGAGATTTTTTTTTGTTGTTCAAATGAATGTTTTTGTTTTTAATGCAGCCATGTTTACAGTTCACTTTTAAAGAAGATTGAACAAATGTTAGCAGTTTACAGTCTTTGTTTTATTTCTCCATTGAAAGATTTAAACTTTGTTGATGGTTTTCCCTCTCAAAATATATTTGTATATAACTACAGTATGGCTCTGTACAAAATTGAACCATGGATTTAAGATGACTGGTCCAAAACAGAGGAAATGTTGGTTTGTGATATCAGTATATCCTTTAAACTTTTTGACTTATACCATGTTCACTTGAATATTGTGAGGCATAACCCTTTGCCACGAACCCTTTAAATTTATGATAAAGTAGGTTCAAGAAGAAGAGTAAAAAGAACAACAAGTAAGTGATTCTTTTTATGCTTTCTAGCAGTGAGCAAAACATTTTATCAAATATATCAGCACTGCATGTGCCAAAAGCAGAGGGATCTTGTTCTGTGTCTAGAAAGCTTTCAGAAAAATCAGTATTTTTTTAAAAAAAAATTAATATGTGCAGTACTGAAATGCAAGTCCTTATTTGTGCCGTCAATAGTAAAAATGCTTAAATATTCTGATTTTTAAAAAAATACAATCAAGATGCTGACACAGAATGTATCCCATAGTGCAGTAGACTGCTGTAAAATTTAGATGCATGTGCCATACAGTCAAAAAAAAGCCAAAGCGCAAACAGCCAACTTAATAGCACCAAATCACAATTTTGGGTGCATATATTTTCCCCCTACCTATTTTTTCAACAGGTGTATTCAGAGGAAGAAACCCTTGTTTCAGAAGCTGATCCATCATCTCTTCATCATCTGCTTGGATTTCAGAGACCATATTACAAGGAATGAGGCCAAGTCTTGTACAAGTTTCTCCCCGGTAGAATCCATCAGCATCTTTATCTCCATAAACCTAAATATTCAAGGCATAAAAATTAATCAGTGCTTTAATATTGGGGATTTATTACACAGGCAAAACTGTCCCAAGGATTTCAAAGTGTCTCTGGCATTGGGTTCGTGTGTATTTATGGCTAATCTGCCTTTTTTAAAATCAGAACACGAGGTTTTTTTAGTTAACTGAATTTGTGATTTGAGCAAAAATCAGCAGTTTTGTTAGCTGTGACATAAACATAAGTGAGAAACACCTTCAAAAGCTTTTTTTCCTCCCTAAAAATGGTGGTAGAACCTATAGAAGCATCTGAATAATTGGATCAAAGTTTTATTATTTTAAGTAGATTAAACTTTTGGCAAAATCAGTGTTAAATGAAGAAATTCTTTTGTCTGAAATATGATGTGTGTATCTAAGAACTATGCATATCTCATATAGTGAAAAGTATTTTTATATGTAACTGTATCTGAAACTCCATTCCCAATAGCAGGTAAATCCAAATTAAATCAGTCTGTTTCATCATTGATACTAACCAAAAGCTAATGAAATAAGCAAGAAATAAGAAACTCTTTTGTGCAAATATTTGAGAATTCAGTATTGTATGATGAGGTTTACAAGATCTTTCGAAAAAGGGGTTTATTTTTGAAAGATCCCCATCCTAAACTGCTGGGTTTTTTTCGAAAAAGCCCCATTTCAAAAAAAGTGGCGGCTGCCATTATGCAAATGAAGCATGGGAAATTCAAATCCCGGCTTCATTTGCAATATCGACATGCCTAATTTATATTCCTTTCTCGAAAAAAGGGATGTAGTCTAGACACAACCTAGACGATCTCAATTTCAAAATAAACTACTTTGAAATAAGCTACACAACTGACATAGCTCAATTTACGTAGCTTATTTCAAGTTAAGCCCTGCTGTGTAGACTCACCCTATATGTATAGAACCCATTTACACATTATTATCTAGAGTGCCACCTCCTCCTCTTATACATTATTAGGCTGGCAAAGAATAGGTTTTTTTAACTGTAAATGTTGATGTCACTATACATACAAACCAATGAAAAAGTATTTCCGTCAATGATAATCAAAATGTACAAACAGGCAAAGTAAGAAAATTCCTATTTGAAGACTTGTAACAGTTTAAAGACATTCATGTTATATATTCTGAGGTGCTGAGAACTTGTGTTTGGTTAAAAAATTTTAGACTTTTGAATCTTAATGTTTGGCATTAAATATTTATTGGTCCTTTATCTATAATTTCCCAGAACCATAAACATTTTTATAGAGAAAAATAAATGCTTACAATCCATAAGTTAGTGCAACTGTGAATATTTAAATTGATCAAAATAAAAAAACTTGATATAATCTACTTAATCATTGTATTAATAAACTTAAAATTCTGCCAAGTTCATACATTACATATGATTACCGATACATGTAAAATGTGCAATGAAAAGACTGATGTTATATGGAGTAGTTCCTGATGTGATTTGTTTACTTAATGATGCTACAACTTAATGGATAATGCTTGTAAAGTACTTCGAAACGATAAAGAAAGGATTGCTCTCCCTGTGCAGTAACTGACGTTCTTCGAGATGGGTGTCCCTGTGGGTGCAAACCTTAGGTGTTTTGGCACCGCAGCGCTCCTGGATGGAAGATTTTTAATAGCAATGGCTTTGACAGCTAGTTCACACATGTGCAGATGTGCTACAGCACTAGGCGTCTAATGCGCATGCGTGAGATGCAATCCCTTCAGTTACTTCTCTGCCCTGGAGAAAAAAGGAGAGAGTACTGAAGCAGAGGGGAAGAAGGGTGGGTGGTGGAGCACCCACAGGGACACCCATCTTGAAGAACGTCAGTTACTGCAGAGGATGAGTAATCCTCTCTTCTTCTTGAGTGTCCCTGTGGGTGCTCTACCTTAGGTGACTCCAAGCAGTTTATCCACTGGAGGTGAGAGCTTTGGACAGCATAGTGCCATTTTGGGCTGTGATGAGAATTGTGTGTCCAAATGCCATTTCTCTGGACACATAAGAATCCAGGGCATAGGGAGCAGCAAATATGTGAGTGGAGGACCAGGTGGTCGATTTGCATACATCAGACAATGAGATGCCTTGTGTATAAGCTGTTGATGTTGCCATGGCCCTGGTGGAATGTGCACCAAGTTGTGCAGGTGGATCTTTGCCGAAAGTTGAGTATGCTAGTCTTATGCATTCTACGATCCATTTTAAGATCCTCTGGGATGAGATGGGGAATCCCTGGGATCATTCGGTGGTTGATACGAATAACCTGTTGGTTTTCCGGGTTTGCTTAGTTCTTTCCAGGTAGAAGGCAATGGCCCTCTATAAGTCAAGTGTGTGGAGTGTGGCCTCTGTCTGATTGGCGAGAGGTTTAGGAAAGAAGATGGGTAAGTTAATAGGTTCATTACAGTGAAACACCTTCTGCAAGAACTTAGGGTGAGGTCAGAGGACTACCTTGTCTTTATAAAAGTTGGTGAAAGGAGGGTCTGCGATAAGGGCTGCAATTTCACAGACTCTCCTGGCGGATGTTATTGCCACTAGTAGAGCCACCTTCGTGGAAAGGTGATGCAAAGAACAAGTCGCCATAGGCTGAAACAGTTTCCAAGTTAAGGTTCTCAGCACCAAACTGAGGTCCCAGGGTGGAGCCACGGGTTTGATTGGCAGGTAAATGTTCTGAAATCCTCTGAGAAACTTTTTGGTAGTGGGATGTGCAAACATCGACTTGGTGTTTATTGGTTGATCTAAGGCAGTAATAGTGGAGAGGTGAACCCTTTGGGAATTAATTGAAAGTCCTGATTTTTTTAGTTCAGTGATGTATTGCAGGACCGCAGGTAATGGAGTGGAAGATGGGTTGAGATTGTGGAGGTGAGCCCAGGTGGAGAATCAATGCCACTTGTACAGGTAAGTTTTTCACGTGGATGTTCTCCGACTGCCAAGGAGAATCTGTTGGATTTCCTCTGTGCATTCCATTTCTAGTGAAGTGAGCCATTGAGGAGCCAGGCCTGAAGGTTCAGCATGTGGAGATAAGGATGTTGAAGGCAACCGTGAGACTGAGTGAGGAGGTGTGGGAGCCATGGGAGACGCTGTGGGCACTCGACTGACATCTGGAGCAGATACGTATACCAGGTTTGTCTGGGCCAGTCTGGCTCTATTGGTGACTACTTGGTGAAGCAATGGTATGGGTGGAAAGCATATAGTAGGGATGTCCCCTCCGTGTATTGTGAGTGCATTCCCTGGGGATTGTGCTCCAATGCCCGCATGCGAACAGTAGCGTGGACACTTTTGTTGCCATTGGTGGCAAACAAGTCGATCTGTGGGAAGCCCCATTGTGTGAAGATCTGATGCAAGATGATGGGGTCTAGTTCCCATTCGTGGCCTGCAGGGAAGTTCCTGCTGAGACAGTCTGCGGTTACATTGTCTTTACCGGGGAGATGTGAGGCAAGTAATGTTATATTGTGAGCGTTGCACCAAGTCCCTAACTGGACTGCATCACTGCAGAGGGGGTAGGATCTCTCCCCTCCCTGCCGGTTTATGTAGAAGATTTCAGCTTGGTTGTCCATAAAGATCTGCACTGTGAAGTTGGAGATATGGTTCACAAAATGTCAGCAAGCATAGTATACTGCTTGGAGTTCGAGCACATTGATGTGCATCATGCTCTCTGTGTGGGTGTAGCCAGACAGGAACCCCCTTTGTAACATCCATCTTGCTTGCCTGGAAAATACAGGGCACACAGAGCAGTAAAACCAGTATAGTCTTTGAAGCCTTGACAGGAGGCCCAGATATGCGAGTTCACAGTGACCCTGGACAACTGTAAGCAGAGATAAGAGGGTGGTCAAGCTAATCGCTGACCAAGAGGCTGCCGAGGAGTGCCCTTGACTGAAATACCATATTGATACGATCACACACTCGTCTGGGGGGGAGGAGGAATCTCCCGCCCAGCAAAGAATGTCCAGTACTCCTAATTTAGTTATCTCTCTCTTACAAGTGTAAATTATTTGAAACTCCTTTGTAAGAATTGGCGCCATAAAGACGGACCAGTACAATTTGGCATCTTAGATAAGAAAGATGATGCGTGCCCCTAGGGGTATAAAGATGGGTCCAGCAGCACACTCACTTTGAGCGTCGATCTGCCATCTACCTGCTGGCCGGGTTAGGTGCTTGACCTCCCGAGGTTCCACGGGGCGCCCACCTCGTATTCGTCTTTCCGAGGAATTGAGGACCGACCTGGCCTGACCCGCTGGAGTCGAGAGGCACAGAAGAGGTAAAAATTGTACCTGTATGTGTCCTTTGTTTAAGTATATACATAGTATTAGAGCTCTTTAAAGATTAAGCTGTCACTTGGTACCATTATTTTCTATCTTCCTTTTCCTTTGTAACCATTTTAAGATCTGTATTTGCTAGCAGTTAAGAAGTAGAGCAATAGCCATTGTAACCACATGCTTTTATAAGCTGTGACGTAGTGTGAGTGACCTCCACTGGCTGCTGGCTGCAGCACGGCTCAGCAGGGCAGGGGATGAGTCACTATGCAAAGGGGGCTTCAAACCTGTCTGACCAGTATCCCCCAGGGAGCGGAACAATGGGAAGAAGGGGGGTGAGGCCCTGGATGGGGGCAGGGCTGGAAGTGAGTGGGTTTTTAGTTTTCTGTCTGGGATCATGGAGGAACCAGCCTAAGCCAGGGGCTGGGATTTAGGGGCCCAGTCTCCCCATCTCAAGGGGCTGAGGCATCCTAGGCCTGCCCTGTAACCAGATTACATCTGTGCTGTGCTGTATCCTGGAGAAGCAATAAACTCCCTCTATTCTACTACCTGGTGGAGTCTGTTGCCATTACGGGGTGCAGGAGTCAGGGGACCCGACGTGTCGTCACACTGGTGTCAGGAGGCGGGATGCACTGCACCCCTGGATGGAGCATCCAGCGACAAGGCGCAGTAGAAGCAAGAGCCGTGGAACCAGGCATGCTGGAAACAGAGCGAGCGGTTCCTGAGAATCGTGGGGCGCAGCAGCACTAGACTGGTGAGTCTGCACCGAGGACCAGCGGGAGATGGCCTACACCCAACTCCTGAAGGCAGAGCTGGTGAAGCTGTGCAGAGAGAGGGGCTTGCCTGTGCGGAGCGCAACCAAGGCCCAGCTGATTGCCCAGCTGGAAGAGAATGACGGGATCCTGTCCCCATGGGGAGCAGCCAGATCCTCCCTGGGAGCACCTCCCTGTCAGGCTCTGAGAGGGGGCAGAGCGCTGGAGGCCGCCGAAGAGACCGGACTGCCTCCCAGGGGAGCACTGCAAGCTGTAGTCCGCCCGGGGGAGGGTCCAACCCCGCGGAGCTGCTGCGGCTAGAAATCCAGCTGCAGATGAAGGAATTGGAAGTCCAGGACTGTAGAGAGCAGCGACAGCATGAGCTGGCCATGGCAGAGCGGAGAAGCGGCAGGGCCCCAGCTGCGCTGAGCGCGGATGGGCCTCAAGGGCCCGGGGCGGCCAGATGCTTAGAGAAGCTCGTGGTGGCCCAATTGAAGGACATGGGCGACATAGATGGGTTCCTCAGCTCCTTTGAGAGGGCCTGTGGACTGCAACGGGTCCCCCCAGCTGACTGGCTGCAGGAGCTCATCCCGCACTGAACCAGGAGGCCACCGGGTGCTCAATCAGCTGGAAGACCTACAGCCAGGGATTACAACCGAGTCAAGGAGGCCCTGCTGCACAAGTTGGGCTGACCCCCGAGATGTACAGGAAGAAGTTCCGGGGCGTGCAGAGGGGGCCACGGGAGACCTATGTGGATATGGCCTCCCGCCTGGCGCAATACTGCCGCAAGTGGGTGTCTGGAGTTGGAGCCCAGACCGCAGAGGAACTGCTCAAGCTGATCATGATGGAGCAGTTCTATAAAGCATGCACACCCAGTCTGAGGCTGTGGCTCAAAGCCCGAAGTCCGGAGAACCCCCAGGAAGCTGGGAGGCTGGTGGATGAGTTCACAGAGAGCCGGTCCAGGTGTGAATGGGAGTCCCGGAGGGAAAGGGAATCGCGCAGAGACTGGTTCTCGGCTGAGCGGCGGAAAGAGGCACCTCCGAGGCGAGCCCCAGGGACCAGGACCACTCATTGGTGCCCCAGAAAACCAGCCAGGGCCCGGGCGGAGCCGACCCAAAAGGGCCCGCAGAACCTAACTTGCCATCGCTGTGGGCAACGAGGCCACAAGAGGGCTCAGTGCACCAGGCACAAGAACAGGTCCCATGACCTGGGACTTTCCAGGGTTAACTGGCTGGGGCTGGAGGAAGGGCAGGCTGCCCCAGAGGCAGGGGCTGGCAGGCAAACCTCAGCTCAGAGTGGGGGGAAGGATGCTCAGTGCACCTCCCCTGGGAGGTCTGACCCTCTGGAGGAGGATTCCTCCATGTACCGGGTGGGGGCAGGGCGACCTCTGCGGAGCGACTGCCTCGTACCCCTGGAGGTGGATGGTAGGAAGGTGACAGGTTTCTGGGGCATGGGGGCGGAGGTGACGCTGGCCCGACCCAACATAGTGGCCCCAGACCGTATGCTGCCCAACACTTAGCTGACCCTGAGGGCATAGGACGGCACCCCATTTAAGGTACCAGTAGCCAGGGTGCATCTGAAATGGGAGGCCAAGGAGGGCCCCAAGGAAGTGGGGTGCACCGCACTTGCCCACCGAGGTGCTGATGGGGAGCGACCTAGAGGAGTGGCCAGACGGACCCCACAGGACCCTGGTCACCACCCGTAGCCAGAGCCAGCGAGGGGTTGGCAGCCCGGAACTCGAGGAGGTTCCCCAACAGGGGGCCCAGGGCCCTGTCCCAGCAGACATGGAGTTGGACCTAGGCAGTGGGGGGAAACACGCCCCTGTCCCAGCCCCAGCCGCTGAATTCCAGGCAGAGGTGCGGGCGGATCCTCCTTGCAGGCCCTGAGGACCGGGCCGACCTGGGCGCAGCTCAGCCCCTAGGGGAGATTGCCAGGAGAAGTTCCGGTGGAGAGGGATTTCTGTACCGGGAATGGCTTCCCCCCGGGAAGGTAGGGGAGTGGGGGCTCCAGCGGCAGCTGGTGGTCCCGCAAAGGTATCGCCGCAAGCTGCTATACCTGGCCCATGACATCCCGTTCTCGGGACACCAGGGGATCCGGTGCACGCGGCTGAGGCTGCTCCAAAACTTCTACTGGCCGGGGATATTTGCAGCCGTGCAGCGGTACTGTCGGTCCTGCGACTCCTGCCAGCGGGTGGGGAAGGCCCAAGATAGGAAGAAAGCTGCATTGAGACCCCTACCCATCATAGAGGAGCCTTTCCAGAAGGTGGCGATGGATATTGTGGGGCCTCTTCAACAGAGCGACCCTGACGGGGAAGAAATACATCCTGGTGGTGGTGGACTTTGCCACCCGCTACCCCGAGGCCGTGGCCCTACCCTCTATTGAGGCAGACACGGTGGCAGGCGCACTGCTGACCATTTTCAGCAGGGTGGGGTTCCCCAGGAGGTTCTCACGGACCAGGGATCCAACTTCATGTCGGCCCTGCTCCGGTGCTTGTGGGAGAAGTGTGGGGTCCAGCACACCTGGGCCTCGGCGTATCACCCCAGACCAACGGGTTGGTGGAGGTTCAATGGGACTCTGAAGCAGATGCTAAGGACCTTTATGCACAAACACCCACAGGACTGGGACAAGTACCTACACCACCTGCTGTTTGCATACAGGAGGTGCCCCAGGAGTCCACGGGGTTCTCACCGTTCGAGCTGTTATATGGGAGGCGAGTGAGGGGCCCCTGGACTTACTGAGAGACGAGTGGGAGGAAGGTCTCCCGGAGAGAGCCGGTTGTGGACTACGTCCTGACGTTCCGGGAAAGACTTTCCGAGCTCATGGGCCTGGCCAGAGAGAACCTGAGCAGGGCCCAGAGGAAGCAGAAGGTCTGGGACGACCGCAATGCATGGGCCCGTGCCTATGCTACCGGGGACCAGGTGATGGTCCTAATTCCCGTGCGGAAGAACAAGCTGCAAGCCGCCTGGGGCGGCCCCTTCAAGGTTGTTAAGCAGCTGAACGAGGTGAACTACGTGGTGCAGCTGACGGGCCGGACACGTGGCCAGCGGGTGTATCATGTTAACATGATGAAGCCGTACTGGGACAGGGAGAACTTGGTGCTGGCCATGTGTAAGCCCTGGGAGGAGCAGGGGGAGGATCCCCTGGTAGGCCTGTTCCCTGGAACCGGAGAGGACTCTTCGCTGGAGTCAATTTCTCTTTCAGACCAGCTCACCCCGGCCCAGCAGGCTGAGATCCGGGAGGTGCTGCGCTCCCGCCAGCAGCTGTTCTCCGACAAGCCTGGTCTCACCAACCTGGCTGTCCACTGGGTGGAGACGGGCACTCACCCCCAGTGCGCTGCTCCCGTTCAGGTCACGGGAAAACAGCCCAGGACCTGGAGAGAGGTCAGGCCATGTTGGCCCTGGGGTGATCCAGCCGTCCTCCAGCCCCTGGGCCTCTCCGTGGTGCTTGTTCCCAAGAAGGACAGGTCGATCCGGTTCTGCGTGGACTACCGGAAGCTCAACGCCATCTCGGTGTCCGACGCCTACCCGATGCCAAGGCCCGACGAGCTCCTGGACAAGCTGGGGGGAGCTCATTACCTCACCACCCTGGACCTCACCAAGGGCTACTGGCAGGTGCTGCTAGACCAGGAGGCCAGACTGAAATCGGCTTTCATCACCCGCTGGGGCTCTGAGTTCCTGGTCCTGCCCTTCGGCCTCAAAGGCGCCGGCCACCTTCCAGCGTCTGGTGGACCAGCTGCTGAGGGGAATGGAGAACTGTGCCCTAGCATACATAGATGATATCTGTATCTTCAGCCAGTCCTGGGAGGACCACGTAGCCCAGGTCAGCCAGGTACTGGATCAGCTGAAGGAGGCTGGGCTGACCGTAAAGGCTGGGAAGTGCAAGGTTGGAATGGCCGAAGTGTCCTACCTGGGCCATAAGGTGGAGAGCGGCTGCTTGAAGCCAGAGCCGGCCGAAGTGGGGGCCATCAGAGACTGGCCTGTACCCCAGACCAAGAAGCAGGTCCAGGCTTTCATTGGGATGGCGGGTACTACCGGAGGTTTGTGCCCAACTTCAGCTCCATCGCTGCCCGATCACAGAGCTGTGCAGGAAGGGAGGCCAGACAGGGTGGTCTGGACAGAGCAGTGCCAGAGGGCTCTCTGTGCACTGAAGGAAGCCCTGGTCAGGGCCCCAGTGTTGGTAAACCCGGACTTTGACAAGCCCTTTACCGTGTTTACTGACGCCTTGGACACCGGGCTGGGGGCGGTGCTGATGCAGGCGGACGAGAAGGGGGAACGCCACCCCATCGTGTACCTGAGCAGGAAGCTGCTGCCCCGGGAGCGGAGCTACGCGACCGTAGAGAGGGAATGCCTAGC
Organism: Rafetus swinhoei; assembly: GCA_019425775.1. NCBI lineage: Eukaryota > Metazoa > Chordata > Testudines > Trionychidae > Rafetus > Rafetus swinhoei. Next base: position 23,370,330 of record CM033425.1, on the reverse strand, counting down.
GATGGTGTGGGCCCTGCAAAAGCTGCAGCCGTACCTGTTTGGAAGGCGTTTCACGGTGTACACTGACCACTGCCCCCTGACCTGGCTGCACCAGATGAAGGGGGCCAACGCCAAGCTGCTGAGGTGGAGCCTGCTCCTGCAGGACTACAACATGGAAGTGATCCACGTCAAGGGAAGCGCCAACATCATCGCCGATGTGCTGTCCCGTAGCGAGGGGCCCAAACTTCCCTAGGTCATGAGCAGAGTAACCCTGCTCAGTTCACTCTCGGAGGGGGGAGAACTGTGACGTAGTGTGAGTGACCTCCACTGGCTGCTGTCTGCAGCACGGCTCAGCAGGGCAGGGGATGAGTCATTATGCAAAGGGGGCTTCAAACCTGTCTGACCAGTATCCCCCAGGGAGCGGAACAATGGGAAGAAGGGGGGTGAGGCCCTGGACGGGGGCAGGGCTGGAAGTGAGTGGGTTTTTAGTTTTCTGTCTGGGATCAAAGAGGAACTAGCCTAAGCCAGGGGCTGGGATTTAGGGGCCTCGTCTCCCCCATCTCAAGGGGGGCTGAGGCATCCTAGGCCTGCCCTGTAACCAGATTACATCTGTGCTGTGCTGTATCCTGGAGAAGCAATAAACTCCCTCTATTCTACTACCTGGTGGAGTCTGTTCGTGCCATTATGGGGGTGCAGGAGTCAGGGGACCCCGACACGTCGTCACATAAGCCTTCTTAAATAAACCTGTAACTGGTTAAGTTTTAACCTGACTCCTTCAGTTGCTGTAACAGAACCAAGCACAATTTAAAAGAACTCCAGCCGGTCATAAGGGACAGATATAGGGAGAGCTGGGGTGTTTTGGATCGTGTCGCTTCCAGAGGACAGATCCGTGGGGCATCTCTCAGCCTTTCCTAGGCTTCCCGCTGCGAAGGGATCCTGTATCCTAGCAGTCGAAGTCTGAGATGTAATAAGCTCTCCCTGTAAACTCTGGGGCGTCTGTCAGCCTGTTGGCTGCCCGCCGCGAAGGGATCCCGATCCTAGCGGTCAAAGACACGGACGTTAAACTTCTCGGGGCGCCCGTCAGCCTCCCTAGGCTGCCCGCTGCGACAGGACCTTGTGTCCCAGCAGTTGAAGACTCGGGTGTAACACACACATACACACTGACCTGACCATCGGCTGACAGTGGGTCCACTGTGTTTGTGTGGTAAGCACCCAGGTGGGCTCCCCAGCCCTGATGTGATGCATCTGTGGTGATGGTGAATGATGGAGCTTGTCTGTGGAAGGGGGCCCCAGTGCACACATTTTGTTCCTGAGAGCACCACTGTAGGGCATGTCTGACTGCATTTGGTGGTGAGACCATTTTGTTCAGGCTGTGTATCCAAGGTCTGTACACAGATCTCAGCCAGTGTTGTAGAGGCCTCGTGTAGTCTGGCATGGCAAATGACTACGGTTGCTGCTGCCATGTGGCCTAGTAGTTGGAGTCACGCCCTGGCTGGCAGTTGTGGGGCGTGTTGTACTACTTGTGTTATAGCAAGGAACCTCTGGTGGGGTAACGATGCAATCGCATGGGTACAATTGAGATGTGCTCCTATAAACTCCAGTACCTGAGTTGGCTGGAGCTGACATTTGGAGAGGTTGATTTAAAGGCTGAGTGACCCGAACAGCGACATAGTAGTGGTCACTGAGTCCTGAGTTTCCTGGAATGAGTTGCTCCTTACAAGACAGTCGTCGAGACAGGAATAGACTGATACTTTCTATTTTCGCAGATGGGCCGCCACAACTGCCAAGACCTTGGAGAAGACCCTCGGGGTTGTGGATAGGCCGAAAGGTAGTACTGTATACTAGAAATGTTGTCCCCCTGCTGTAAACCTTAGGTACCTTCTGTGAGCAGGGTGAATGGGGACATGGAAATATGCGTCTTGGAGGTCGAGAGTCACCAGCCAGCCATCTTTGTTGAGGGAGCATATGATGGTGGAGAGGGTGACCACCTTGAAGCGTTGATACTGCACATGTTTAGTGAGAACTCTGAGATCGAGGGGGTCTCCAGCCCCCTGACTTCTTCTCTGTGAGAAAGTATCGGGAGTAGAAGCCAGTGTGTAGGTATTGTCGTGGGACCCTTTCTACTGCATTGATACAGAGCAGGTGATCGATCTCTTGGCATAGTATATCCATCATATAGCCTTGTGAGATGGATCCCTGAAAAGGGAGAGGGTGGTGGTTGGGTTTTGGGAAGGGGTAAGAATGGGATGCAGTAGCCAAGTTTTATCATGTCCAGAACCCATTTGTCTGTAGTTATGAGGAACCACTGTTGGTAAAACGGTGCTAATCTGTGGTTGGATAATATGATGGTAGGCGGCTCGGGTGAGGGAAGATGAATCTGATGGCTCTCGACCAGATCTTCAAAATGTTTGTCTCAAGTTAAGAGGCCTGGGATGGGGTGGGTTGGTCAACTGACTGTTGCCTCCTCCCCTGCCGCTGCCTAATGTCATATTGTCTCTGAGCATGAAAGAAGGTCTGTATCCCTGAGTGTAAAGTTTGTTTTGCTTTCTTTTTGGTGCAGGAGCCTGTATACTGGAAATGCCCAACGTGTGGCCCTGGAGTCTTTGAAGGAGTGTAAAGAAGCATCAGTGCCATCTGCAAAGAGCTTTGGACCCTCAAAAAGAAGGTCCTCCTCCTTCGTCTGGACCTCCTTTGGGAAGCCAGAGAGGTGGAGCCAGGAGACTCTTCTCATCACCACTGAGGTGGCAAGAGCTCGTGAAGCTGTGTCAGCAGAGTCCAAGGCAGCTTGGACGGCTATTCTGGCTATCAATATCCCCTCATTGGTGTTGGCTCTCATTTGTTCTGCTTTGTCATTGGAAGGAATTGAATGAAATCTGTGATTTGCTCAAATATGTGGTGAGAGTATTTTGCTAACATCACAGTGTAATTAGTGATGCGTAGCTGTAAGGAGGCAGAAGAGTATGATCATCTGCTCCATTACATCTTGGCGTTTCCACTCACTGTCGGGAGGAGGGTGGATTTGGCAATGTTTTGTTTGCTTCTCTGGTTCGCTGCTTCAATCATTATGGAGTTAGGGGCAGGATGTGAGACTAGAAACTCAGACCCTTGAGGAGCTACATAGTGTTTTCTGTCCACCTTCTTGCCCACAGGTTGAATGGTGGTAGGTGTTTGCCAAAGTAGTTTGGCTGGATCCCCAAGGGCGGGATCCATGGGGAACGCGAGCCTTGTAGCTGTAGAGGTATGGAGGATGTTGATAAGTTTATGCTGGGTCTCTGGCATTGTGGTTAAAGAGATCTCAAGGTGCTCAGCTACCCTTTTGAAAAGGTCTTGGAAGACCTTGAAGTTGTCCCTGGATGGGGGTTATTCAGGCATGAGTGTATCTCCAGGACAGGGAGGAGATATATGTGTGTGAGTGGATGACAGGAGGTAGTGGATGGTGAGCCCGGATACCACCAGTTGTAATACCCAGCAGTCTCAAGTAATCGCTGCCCATTGATCTTGAAAAGGTCGAAGTCGATTGTGAAAGAGGTGAGTGACTTGTTCTGTCACCATAAGGACTTGTTGCATGCCCTCGACTGAACCATCAAACTTGCTGTTTGGAATTTTGTTGGTTGTTCGAACGGAATGGTTGGGGCCGTCTATGTTGCGGGAGCTGTCTTGGACGTGATTGGTCTATGGCTCGCTGCTGATGTTGTTGTCTTTGATAGGGGTAGTTGTACCTCTTCTGGTATGGGTAATATCTCTTGTGCCGAAAAGGGGGTGTATACGTCCCCAGGGTGCGGAGCATAGACTTTGAATCTTTTCCGGAGTGGAGGATCTCATCTATCTTTTCCGCAAACAACTAGTTTTTGTCGAAAGGGAGGTCTTCCACATTTGTGCGAAGCTCCTTTGGAACTGCTGCAGAAGCAAGCCAAGATGAGCGCCTCATCGTTATTGCAGTTGCAGTGGTGTGAGCTGCTGTGACCGCCGCATCCAAGGAGATCTGCAGACTCACTCTTGATGCCGTAAAACCCTCCTGCACTAGGGACTTTAAGAGAGGGCGCTTGTTTTCTGGGAGGTACTGAAGAAGCTGCAATATCTTTTCATAATTGTCGAAGTTGTGGTTCGATAGCAAGGTGGCATAATTAGAAATACGTAGGAGAAGGGTCGCCAAGGAGTAAACTTCCCTGCTGAATATATCTAGTTTTTTGGCATCTGGTGTTGTCTTATACTGCGGTGTCTTGGCCCATTGTTGCACTGCGTCTACCACCAGCAAGTTCGGCTGCGGATGGTTAAAGAGGAATTCTAAATTCTTAGAAGGGACAAAATTTCTCTTGTCCGCTCTCCTGCAGGTTGGTGATACTGAAGCCGGTTTCTGCCAGATAATGTCTGCCGCTTCCATAATGGCTTCATCAATAGGGATGGCCACTTTTGCGCTCTGCCTTGGATGCAAATTTTTCAGCAGTCGCTGTTGTTTCGTTTGTGCTTCTGTTATCTGGATTTCTTGGGACTGAGCCACCCGCTTGAAGAGGTCTTGGATCTGCTTAAAATCATCTGGCAGGGACGTACGTGTCCAGTAGGAAAACTGCTTTGTGTGTCGAAGAGGGTGAACGGTCAGGAACTGGATTTTCAGTCTGATGGTCGTCCACTTCAGACAACTGCCCGTCTTCCAGGTCTGACTGTTGTGTTGTGGCCCCCGGACTGCATATTTGAGAAGTCAGGCGATGGTCAGGGTGCTGCTATGGTGGAGAATGCCCCGCTGACGGTGGATTGTTGCGTGAGGGCTGTTGATGCATACAGTGATGGGAATGTGAATGTGATGAGTACGAAGAAGGATAGCGATACTCGTAATATCGATTTGACAGATGAGGCAACTAGCACCTGGATGATCTATTACTGGTATGTTGCCTCTCGTGACTGACACACGGGGAATAGTAATAACGTGGTGACTGTCCATATGGTGGAGAGTAAGATCAGTGCCTATAGTAGTCGCTGTAATGTGGGCGGCCATATGGAGAATACCGTCTATAATAGACCTGGTGTCTTGGGCTGTGGTGCCGGTAGGTATGGTGCAGAGGTGAGGCATACATCGGAGGAGAAGGAAAAGGACCTGGTGAAAATTTTGGAGAAGGGGGGTGAGGAGTCCCCTGTCCCCATGCTTTAACTGATGCCTTTGCTGGAGGCTCTGCCTGACTAAACTCCGGCTCCAGCACCTGGTCCGGTGCCGGTCTTTCAATCAGCTGCGGCACCGCTGTATATGCCGGTGCCGGGGCTGTTTGGAACTGGGAAGCACCACGTGGCTCCGACAACAGTACTTGTTGTGATGCCGGTGCCGGAAGAGTTCCCTCCAGTGCCGCAGCTGCCCCCGCAGTTGTCTGCTTCTCCGGCACCGCTTGCTGGGCTGAATGGAGTGATGCCGGCACCTTTGAAGGATGTGCACCAAGGCTGCCTTCGGCACCGGCAACATTGCTTGCTGTGTTGCCGGTGCTGGGAAAGTTCCCTCTGGTGCCGCTGCTGCCCGCACAGTTTTCTGCTGCGCTTTATCAGTTAACCGGTGCGGTGCCGGTGCCTTTGTAACACGGGCGCCATTTGTCGGCACCGAGGCTGTTTTTGGTGCTGAGTAAGCTCTATCGGACACTGCAGCCTTTTTCCCTTTAGTCCCCGACCCAGATGGTGAGTGTCATGGGACAGAGCCAGATGATCCAGGTTTACCTCCCATCGTTCTTTCAGGTGGGAGTGATCTGGCAGGGGAGATCTTTTTTCCTTTTTCCACAAGTAGCTCGGGGGAAGAAATCCTCCTCTTGTGGTTCCCCCCCAGCTGTTCAGCATTCCCCTCATTGGGGTCCAGCGCCTTGTTGAAGAGGAACATTTTAAGATGCATTTCCTTGTCTCGACGAGTGCGGGCTGTCACCTTTGAGCAGTGCCCGCACTTATGGGGAATGTGGTTCTCCCCTAGGCAGCGTACACAGGCTGAATGCCCATCTGAAACTTGCATGGGCTCGCTGCATTGGGCACACTTTTTAAATCCTGGAGATCCAGGCATGACTGGGTTAATCCTTTTCTTCTAAAAGAACAAGTTTATTTGTTAAAGTTTGAACTGTTAGCCAGTGACCGCAGGGAGCCATTGGAAGCCGGGCTTCAAGGAAGTGCTAACAAGAGTCCTTTTTTTTTTTTTTTTTTTTTTTTGCTTTGTTTTGTAGATAAGAGAAGAACAGGCAACAAAAGAAGGCTATTTACAATTAACTAATTATAGGTTCCCTGAGGGGAAGAAGAACTACTGAGGGGATGAGAGAATGGAAGCCCCATCTGCATCCAGAGACGGTTGAGAGGAACTGAGAGGTAAGCCGGGTGCGCGCAAAGATCAAGGAGCGCGAACGGTGCGTGCTGCACACTCTGCAGGCGTGACCTGGCTGAAAACAGCTATGCAAAGCCTCTGAGCTGTGGCACCGGGACGAGCCCGACACCATGAGTGGAGCACCCCCGGGGACCACACGAAGAAGAACCTCCTCTTTCGAAAGAGCTCTTCTTCCTTGTGAAATGTGGTTTACAGGGCTTCTGAAGGAGAACATCTTCTCTTCCACAAAAAATGTCAGACGAGCAGATGCGTTCCCTGGACATGATGGTGTTTTTTCGGGATACCTCCAGTATCTGGAAAAACTCTGTAGTGTAGGACATAGCCTGTGATACGTAAAAGTTAGTGGCTCTAACTAAGGCTGTTGGTATTGATCCTAGAAACTGCTCAGTGTGAATGGACCCTCGAGGACCAGTTTGCAAGATCAGATCTTTGTTTTTAGATTCCTACCTTAATAATCTGGCCTTCTTTAAATGGTAGTTCTTCTTCCGCGGCATCAGGATTAGGGGACATTGTCAGCGGATCATAGTCAAAGAGAGCAACAAATATTCGAGTAGAAATATCCTCTGTGCCAGGATCTGTTTCTGATTCTTCATAAATCTCTGGAGAAAGATGGTCCCGACTACAGTATCCATCTGTGAAAGTAAGATCAGAGGGGAGCAAAAATTCAGCAATCAAGTCAATAATTTTCAACCTGTTCAATGTAGGTCTGAAATTTGTTCCTATATCTCTATTTGAAATGGGACTACATTAGCAAGTCCTAGGAAACTTACAATGTGTTCCCACAAGGTCCACACAGATCAGTTAGAGTGCAGCATGCTAGTGCACATTAAAACTTGCATCCCTCTACCCCTAATAAAAAAGCCTTTAGAAAAAAAGTTACATATTTAATCCCCATATTTCTGTTTTAATAATATCTGCATAAGAAAGATTATATATTTATTGAAAAAATGAATATTTTATTTAGGATTTACTATAGAACATTTTTTAAGATGACCTTCCCTTCTTTACCTGCCACTAATGCCAGATCACTCTTAAACAATGTTTTTGTAATTAAAAATGGTCTGTTTAGAGGGGCATAGCTTCAAGGGATGACTACAGAAACTTGTTTCCAGAACACTTGAAAGACGGTGGATAAGGAAATGCAGAACAGCCAAAGGGTATGAAGACAGTCCAGCCAGGAAGCTTTACACAGGCACAAAGCACAGAAGGGAAGTGGAACAAGGGCAGGACATGAACAAATGGCAACGAGGATTTCCTCCCAGTTGCAGTCTTATTCCCACTGTCACATGGATTGGAAATGCAAAACAGGGTTTCTCTTCAGAGAATTGCACAGTCTATTTTTTTTAGTGAAACAGGTCAAATTATGCTCTCTTTGACTGGCAGCCAACTCCAACAGAAGTCAGTTGGAGTTAGTTCCAAGCATGAGCTGTGCACAGGATTTTATCAAAACAGTTCTGAACTGGAATGGTGATGATTCAGGATGGTCACATCTGTTTCAGGCAGAATAGACCTCTCGTGAACTGCCCAGTTATTTATATTCAGTGACTGACTGCTGTAGGCCAGATTTTCAGCTAAATTGTCAATAGCTCCACTGAAGTCCCTGAACTATGTTGATTTATATTAATTTATAATCTGGTTCTAGATATTTAAAACTTTCTGCTGTCTAATCTAAAAACCAGATACCTACCTGTAAATTGTTCTTTGAGTTATGATGCACGTGTGTATTCCAGGCTGGTTTGCATGCAACCTAGGTACTGAAGCTGGAGAACTTTGCCTACCAGTATCCATAGAGGCAATGGCCACACCCTGAAGCCTAGTTCTTCCCTTGGCTGTAGCAAAGCAGTGCCACCCAAAATCAATGCCAAGAGGCCAGAGAACACATTGTGGAATATACTTTTGCATCACAGCTTAAAGAACAACAATCAAGGTTATATAAGCATTTTTAGATTGTTGAGTTGCTGCAGCCATGTATTCCAAGCAATACTTAGACTCATAGACTTTAAGGTCAGAAGGGACCATTATGATCATCTAGTCTGACCCCCTGCACAATGCAGGCCACAGAATCTCACCCACCCTCTCCTAGAATAATCCTCTCACCTATATCTCAGATATTGAAGCCTTCAAATAGTTCGAAGACCCCAAGATGCAGAGAATCCTCCAGCTGTGATCTGTACCCCATGCTACAGAGGAAGGCGAAAAACCTCCAGGGCCTCTGCCAATCTACCCTGGAGGAAAATTCCTTCCGACCCCAAATATGGCGATCAGCTAAACCCTGAGCATGTGGGCAAGACTCACCAGCCAGACACCCAGAAAGTTCTCTATAGTAACTCCTATCATCCCTCCATTGACCTATTTACCACTGATAATGAATGGTCAATTAGTTACCAAGATCATGTTATCTCATCAAACCATCCCCTTCATAAGCCCATCTAGTTTAATCTTGAAGCCAGATAGATCTTTTGCCCCCACTACTTCCCTTGGAAGGCTGTTCCAGAACCTCACTCCTCTAATGGTTAGAAACCTTCGTCTACTTGCAGGAGGTGGGGCCCTGAGTCTATTTAAAGAAGGGCTGCAGAACTGCCTTCCTGAAATTTGCATCTGATCAGGATGCAGCCATGAGAGCATAGTGGTTTGCAAAAGTATGCACAGAAGACCAGTTAGCCATCCTTCAGGAATGTCATTTAGAAGTGCAAGTGACATTGCCTGAAATTAACATTTAAACTAAATCTAATGTACTCTACATATTGTACTGCTACATACAAGGAAAGGTCTCAGAAAACTGAGAGCAAAAATGTAAGGTGAAGACAGCACACGGCATTCTGACTCCAGCCAGCATTGCTCTTATGCAGCCATGGAAGTGGCTACTAGTAGGCACATTTCTCCAGCTGTGGTGCATGCACACTCACATGGAATATAGGCTGCATCTGCTCAAAGAACTTTTAGGGGGAAACTGTTAAGTACTTTAACTCACTGTGTAATGAGCTATGAAAGGCTGAGACTTTTGTGCAATTATGCAATGGCTTCTTATGTTGATGAAGCAGCAAACACAATTGGTAGTGGGTGGGAAACAGTTATTACTTTACATACTTCAATTAGCGCTTGTAGTTAGAGGGCTACACACATTTTTAAAATGTAATTGTTTTTCCTTTGAATGAAAAGGCATTGACTAATTGCCAGGGGCTTTAGGTCAGCTCTATGCCAAACCAATAAACTAGGAGTGATGTTTTGGTCATGCTGTTCCTCTCTATGGAAGGTTTGGTAATGATGAACCAACCCCATTTTGGTTCTGTCTAGTACTATATTTATGAACCATGTTGAAATGTGATCTTTTTGATCAATGGGTGTTCAAAGGTGCATACATTAGATGTTGACTGATGTTAAACAGCCATGGAGGAGTAGTTTCACAGAGGTTCATGCAATGCAGAGTGCTTTGACTTGTTTCAGTATGGAAAGCTGGTTGCATGACAGATGTCAGTGGATGACTAAGAGCTCTTTCTCCCTTACAGCTGAGCTGAGCTGAACAAACTTACCTGGAAGCAGGGCAGACAGGACTTAAAGATTAGCTCCCCTTGCAATCTGCATTGCATGCAATGTTGTCATACTGAAATGGCACTCATTAACACCCGGCTCTTAATGCGTCTGTCAGAAAGGATGAAGAAGGTTCGGCATGCCGTATCTATAGTCAGAGGCCATGGTACGCTGCTGAGACCATTTCTTGTGTCCACCAATGCTGCGATAATAAGCTTCTTCTTTTACAGGTGAAATATTTCCCTCACTACCTGACCGAGACCGACTGCCTTCACTGTTACTGTCCATTGTAATTTCTATGGAGAAAAAGGGAATGATCTATTAAACATACTTTATCGTCTTCCCCATGGAGGCACCTGAGGGCAGGCTTTGCCAATATTAGGACTCAGTTATAGCAGGATAGCTAAACACCTGCAGAACTGTGTGTGTCAGTATAACGGCCATTCTCAGGTGAAATCACTCTCCAGTGATTCTTTTACAGCAGAGGTACACAAAGGAATGTTTGCTTTTTAAAGGGACTTGCCTTCATACTTTAAAAATGTACATGAATTTCTGGAGGATAAATGCAGACTCTGAGTTCTGTGGGGGCAGGAAACTATATTTTTCTGTATAGCACCTAGCACTATGGGATCCTGAACTATGACTGGGGCTGCTAGGCACTATGATAATACAAATAACAACAATAAACTTTCTAATCTTTATGTCCCACTTCTGCAAGGTCAGAGGAAAATGTAAAATACATTTTATCTTTGGAAGTAGATTATCTAAAACCAGAATTAAGTTGAAATTTTTCTGTTTGCAGGGAGATGTTAATGCAAATATATTCAAAACCTAACAGGGAAATAATCTAAAATGAATTTAATTTTGGGGACCTTAAGGCTAAAGATGTATCCCAGGAAATATTTATCCTAGAAGTATCACAATTTTGTAGTACCTTCCTGCTAGCTTTTCCTCCTGGAGTTGATTTATCACTTTTCATGGAATGCCTTTCATTTTCTGTCACACAGGCAAATTACGTTAATAGCTGGAAACTCCAGCTATCACCATAAGATTTTGACTGTGCTGTTGATTGACTTGACACTAATCTTCAAGGAGAGAACAACATATGAACAGTCAAAACCTTATGAAAACACTATTACTGACCAAAGAATAATGGTAACATTTTAGTGATGCTGAGCAAATATGAGGTGCTCAGTATATTTCTATATGAAAATAAAATATATGGCCCCATGTTCTTTGGGCCTTAATGAAATAAAACCTCTACTAATTTCAGTTAATGGGAGTTTTGCTCCAATAAAAACTTTAGAATTTGTCCCAACTTTTTTTTTTTTTAAACACAAACCTTTTTATGATGACAAAGCCATAATAACTATAGTATTCGGTCCTCATTGAGGCAAAACTGCCTTGGCAGTCAACAGGAACTTTGCTTGAGTGAAGACAGTCTGATCAAGTCAGTACAAGGATCATTACACTAGATACATTGGTTTTATTCAGTCTATTTATCCATTCCACAGCTCTATTCCTCATCCTGTTTTCTGTAGCAAGTCTTCAGAGGATGGCTGTTGTACTTGTCTTGCTGACATACATTATTGACGCGGATAATTATTACGTAGTGGGTACATATTTATCGCCAATTACATTTTAATAGCTAAGTAATCAGTTGTGTTGATTTTATTAAATGCCCTGCTGAGTTAAGAAAGCCATGTGTATTGCATAACTGACAATACTCAGTTTTGTATTAGTCCAATTCTTGTGAACTCTATTAGAAACCTGTTCTCGTTGTTTAAACATGGCAATACAATCAAAGAAGTCAGCAGTTAGGAATCCTGGACCATAACCACATCACATTTAAGAATGATACAGGATAGGGGCTGTCATCAATTTCGCAGAAGACAGTGGGTAATTCTTTCATTCGATGCTAAAAATTCTGCCACTGAGGGTTCTCTCTTATCAGTCAGTGTTAGACAGTATTGTAATTCAATCCTAATGTGAATTCCCCAGAAAAGCATTCAGAAAGCATACTTACTACAAAATACACTAATGAATTTTTGAACTCATACTAAAGAAATAGACTAAAGCCTTTATATTTTATTCTCTGTTTAACTATCAATTTGAATGTAGACTGATTGTAAAAAATTAATTCCTTCTTCTTATCTACTCCCTAAAATATTGCTCTTTAACTATTGAATAGTTGAAGTCATTATATAATAACTCCTTATATCCCAATCTTGCTTAGAGAGAGCCAGATCTTCTGCATTTAATCAGGGCCCCGCCCCATCCATATCTTCCCATTAAAAGAAATCCCCAGGGATCAATTTAATCAAAATTATTTCAAACGCCATCCCAAGTATTTAATGTTAGATCATTTTAACAGGCAATAAAATATATTGTGCATTTAAGATTTTAAAAGCATTCGGGGTGTAATTCATTCTGACCCTGAAAAAATATTTACTATTGGGGGGAGGGGATAAGCCACATTAAAAAAAAGGGGGAAACTGATCTAGCAAAGAGCAACCTATACTGAGAATGTTTATCAGCTGATAATTATATAGCTCAACTATTATTCACCAGTTGATATTTGCACATGCACGCTTCTTTTTTTAAACACCAGTGCAATTCCACTGAGTGACATTACTCCTGATTTGTACCAGTATAAATGGGAGGAGAACCATGCTCTACATATACATATTGAAGACACTTAGAATTATTTTATGAATTATAGTTGTAATTTTTGAAAATCCAGTTTTCATAAATTGTGTCCCTAATAGAATATCCATTGGTTTTCCTATTTAGAGCAAAAACTTGCTAACTTTACAAATCTGTAGAGGGTGCTATACACCACAAAAAGATTTCTGCTAACATTTCCTATATAGTCATTCTGCTGTATTTCCATAGAGGGAATTGGAAAAATACATGTCATATTTAACAATTTAAAAAATCCTATTGCTTTATAGTAAGTAACACTATGAGGTTTCTTCTCTGTGTAGCTTCACAGATAAAGCTTCAGCACAGAACTGCTTAACATTGCCTTAGGTTCTCTCCATTGCTGTGTACACTATTAATAAGGTAACATCTATTATAAGCACAGGTAGTATAGGAATTACATCACATGAAGATTTTATTTCTGTACATAGTCTACAGTTCTCTATTTATACTCCTGTGTTTCTTGCATTCCTGCATGACTGTTTCCTAGTTGTTTGTGTAGGGTTCAAGTTTTGGAGAAAGTGTCTTTGTGCTTGGTGTCTTGATTCCATTATCTTGTCTGCAGTACTTTTTGGAATTTCTTTGCACATGGCAAGAAATATTTTAGGTCATGATTTAGCCAGCACAGAGATGCATTAGTTCGTAAAAGCAAATATAATAGAATGACGTATGTCCTACTTGCTTGTTTACTTTAATAACCTCAATTTTCCATGCTGAACTCCATTCCAAAAAGTAGTTAAGAGAATGGAAGGTGAAGGCAAATCGATGGTAGATGAATGGAATGATGGATGGGTGAATGGATAGATGAGTGGATGAGTGCACTTATTTTAGGTATCATATTCATAGCATGTCCACACCTTATTTTAAAGAATGAATTGTCTACTGTAGGTTTTAAATTGAAGCTATCACCAACCAAAGCCTAGGTCTTGATCCAAAGCCTACTGGAATCAATGGAAAAACTCCCACTGAACTTCAGCAGGTTCTGGTTCAGATCCTTAATGAATCTCCAGTACACTCATTTAACCTAAGAGAGTTGGTTTCAATCTTAGTTCACCTTATATAAAGGATTTAGAGTTATGGTTGAAGGGTTTGGGGCTTTGTTGATTTGTTTTACCAATCCCCCAGCTCAGCAGTTGTTAAGAACAGAAATGCACCAATCAGGCCAACTAACCAATGGAAGGGACCAACATTGGTCGAGACCTTTGTGGGACTCCACTGGCATGAGACAACCTTCGACCCGTGTGCTCCACCCTGTCAGGTCGTCCAGTGGATGCTGGATTACCTAAAAGCTAAAAAACAAAAACAGGTTTTTAAATTACACAGCTGGGTGCATTAAAATGGCAGGTCAATAATGTCAATCACTGTCCAAAACATAAGCTCTAAAGGCAACTAAACATAGTTTTTAACTGAAAGGTTAGCTGAAAAGTTATATTGATGCCTTCTAAACCTGCAAAAGGAAAATGGTTCCCTGAAAAATGGCACGCACAGTTTGTAAACAGCACTCACACATTAGAACAAAAAAGAAAATAATTTTGGAAACATTCTTTTGCCTTTGTCGTTGCTGCTAACTTGGCTCAGAACACTTTTAACTCTCGCAGAAGAGGACTAAGACCACTCGCATTAGAGCTGTGTGGTCATAATATGATTGTTCAGGTCAGCACATTTGGGTTTTTAGCTATATTGTTTTGCACAGTTTGCAGCACATTCACCAGCATATGTCCTTAATCTTGTGGAGTCTTTGAGAACACTGCTCTTCTCAAAAGGCCTTTTGTGGTTACAGGCTTTTCAAGTCACTAATACTTGCAGAAGAGATTCATACAAATTTCACCTCACACCACTGCTGGTATTCTTTTCTGTTCACTAATTTGCAATAAATGTTGTTATATTAATGCTTTCCAGGATCTCCCTTTCAACAACTGAGATTAAATGCAGTGTTGGCACCAATTTTAATAGGAAAACTTTTAAATGATCAATTCAAAATAAACTACTTTATTAGTAGGTGTGAAGCAGCAGCTGTATCTACTCCTACAGAGGACCTTAGATTGGAGACATCCAGTCTTTGGACAGTTGCAGACTGAGAGGGTAAAAAACCTGTTTAGTTTTCTTTGGGCTCAGGGATGCCTAAAGATGCAAGTTCACAGAAGCTCTCTTGTGCACTAACATATTGAAATGAAAATAGGCAGGATCACAGAGTCACCCTTGTGGATTAAGATGTGGCACCACATTGGCTTGTTTCTCTGGAAGAAGCTGTTTGCCTGCAATCTCATGAGGAGATGCAGTCTGCAACTTCAAAGGCAAGAAGAGATGGTCTAAAAAAGAGGGCAAAGAAGTGACAGTGCAGAAAGTAGGTGAAGAATGGAAACACGATGAATCCTGTGACTCCAAGAAGCTTGCTTGGTCACTGTCACTGGGGGGAGATATTTCTTGGTACTTGCCCAGAGAGAAGGACTGAAGATGAAGAGCAATTCCTGCAAATCTGGGAGCGAGGAGAGCAAAAACAACATGACAAAATGGAATCTTTAAGACAGACCATAAAAATAAAAATTGGTAAAATGTTTTTTTCCAGTTAAAAATAAAATTTATTTTCTTATTTTTAATACAGTATTCGGATAGTCATTTAAAGTTAAAAACTAATTTCTGGAAAATTATAGTTCAGCTAACCCTTAATTAAAATTTAGATTCAGTTGTCCTTTAACAAAAGCAGCAATTATTGTAATTGGTTCTGTGGGGAAATCATTGTTGTAAAGCAAATTAAACTGATGTCAGTGTGATACAAAAGAATATTGAGAAGCAAAATGCAGATTTAATAAATAAAAAAAAATCATGAGGAAAGGAAAGAAATAAAACAACCACCAGTAGATAGGTCTCAAAGATGGATTTTAAGAACAAAAAAACAAAACAAAACAAAAAAATCAAAAGAAGCGGGAAGAGGGAAAGAAAAGAAAGAGAAGAGACGGATTTAACAGGCAGATGTTAGAAGGAAGTTTTATTTCACACACCAGAGAGTCTTCTGCATCTCTGTGCGCGATGCCTCTGCAAGTGGAACAGCTGCCCTAGAGTCATTCACTTGTAAGTTGATCTTCCATGCTCGCTGGACATCTTTGTTATCTGTTCTATTGCATATTTGAGTCTCATACTTCCTCTCATAACTGGTCTTGGCCTCCTCACTTCTAGGCTCTGTAAAGGAAGAACCCATGTCACCAAAGTCTTCTTCAATGCTGCTCTGCCTGATTAATGTTTTCCTGCGAGCAAGCAAGGGTCTTATGCTTTTTCTGCATGAACAGTTTTCAGTCTCTGCACAAACAGGTGTAACGTTGGCAGAAATCAAATCATAAGCACTTCTGAAATTAAAACGAGATTCTTCTTCCTCACTTCCACAATCTAGTCCACTGTCAGGGCTTCTCGTTAAGGATTGACTGTAGTTATATCCTTTGTCTTCTGAAGCAAAATCCTCCATGGCTGAAACCCTGTGCTTGGGTGGGTACCAGAAGGTATGCTGTTTGTCTTGATTGTAGGGTCTAGCTACCCTGGATTTCATTTTACAGGGCACACCTAAAGCCTGCTTGTGCAATAGTTCAGAATATTCAACATCCTCTTCAGCTACTTCTGGGATACTGAAAAGCCTTTTATTGTGGTGTATCTGCTGTGAAAATTCAGGTTGTTCCAAAAAAGCAGCTTCGGTGGTCCTATTCTTAGAGCATTCCTTAACAATATGTGATGTTAAAAAAATAGGTGGGGAACAAACAGTGCGTGATAAAAATAAAATGGGAGGGAAAGGTGGGAGAAGGAAAGAAAAATAAAGACAGAATTAGTTTTAGAGCAATGGCAAACAGAAGGCATGCAGTTTATTCAGTGAGGGGGATGTCATGCTCTGAACAGGAATCTGAAAATAAAGACATGATTAAGTTGCTTGGTGTCAGATATAACAAAGGAGGTCCGTACAAACACAGCTGATATTGTGATGCTTTTACAAGAACAAATCCATGCATTTAACATAAAGCAATAAAAGCTGCATACAAGTTTAGCCGGGTCAGGGTAGAAGTGAAGTTAGAATATGGCACTACTGCTTAGTGTTCTTTGTGTGCTATGCCAAGCTGGGGTTTTTTCATCTGTGGAGCATGTCTCAGAAAACTTTCTACAGCAGAGCTTTCTTGCTTTGCACCTGTTAAAGCATCCTCGGTGATTAACAAGAAACTCCACACTGCCATCCTGCTGAAGACAGCAAATTCAGGGCAGGTATGAAGTCAGAAGGAGTTTGCATGACCTCCACAACCTCTTAAAAAATATACTCTCTTTAAGCTTGGCTTCCACCAAAAACCAAAAGCATCCCCCTGAGAACTGTGGGCTACCTGCAGCCATAGGGTCCACACTGGATGTATCATCCTAAATCTGCTTAATTACTGGACAAGCATCCTTTTATAAAAGTCTCTTTACATACCAAATGTAAGTATTAACTATCATGGCTTGGATAAAATCTGACTAGCTTATAATAAAATCCACATTTTAGCTTAAAAAATGATGTAATTGAAGGTTCCTATGCAAATATGTCTTTCTGGTACTCTGAAGCAGATACTGGGATATCCAGATTAATAAGCTAAGAGGCGCTGCCTTTGATCTATGGAGCCCTTCTCTATTTGGGCCACTGAAACCACCTCTCTCTCTCTGCCTTAGCTTAATAACTGCAGTGAGCTTGGGACTCCTGAACAGAAGGGCAGTGGCCAGTGCAGCATTCCTACATGTGGGTAGCAGCAGTGTAAGGGAACACAGCCTTTTTTTCAGCACAGTAAAGTTTCAAAACTTCATTAAATCAATGTTCAATTGTAAACTTTTCAAAGAACAACCATTACATTTTATTCAGCGTTACAAACAACTCGCATTTCTGAGAAGTCTGTAATACTGAGGTTCTATGATACATGTGTGGGGTTTTTTTTATAAAGATTTTAATCGTGTATTCCCAGAGCTTTTTTGAAAAGATGCCATAAATATTGAAAAAAAATGTAAAGAAATGTGCATTAGGAATACTTCTGATCAGACTCTAAACATCCTTAAGTTTCATGGATACCTCAACCTGATATTCAAGTTTGGATCTCCTTCTAAATTACATATTGTGGGCAAGTGAAGGGAATAATAACCGTACACTAAAGTAAGTCACTTATTTGTACATGGAACACTTCCCTTTTGCATGAGGCAAAACTTGATACAGAAAAAATAGAATGAGCTATCTGCAATCATAGCTCAAAGTGCATGAGCTGGTGTACTTTCAAATGCAAATCACATCTACATTTAAAAGAGTTCAATTTGCTTAATATGCTTTTTGTTTCTTTTTTAATTACTGCAGCTGTAAAGCTGAATTGGATCTAGCAAAAGAGGGACACTGTCAAGTATTTTAATTCTAGAACCATAAATGCAATGGTGAGTGTCCTCCAAATTCTAAACTTACTCCCCTGCCCTATAAATGTACTAGATTCAGCTTCTGCACAGCCAATCAACTAGCAGATGTTAATAAACCTTGGAGCAGATCCACAGCTTGCATTAAATCAGCATATACTCACGGACTTTAAATGGAGCTTTAGTGATTTACCTCACCTGAATATCTAGTCCTTGTGTTCAGAGCTGGGTTGACAGTATTGTTAATGTAGATGTAAATAGTAGTAGTAAATCTGCTTCTGGTTCATAAAGAACTAGACAGGTTTAGGGATAATTCAGTGTTTGCCTAGCAGCAGTGAGAGCCATTTCTTTTTCAAGCTTTTATGAAGATATTAAACAGAAGAATGCATTTTTTTCTGAAACGTACTTGATAATATCTCTTTATAAATGGCATAAATTTTAGGTCTGTGTTTAAAATACATATAAGCAGTTATAGCAGTCGTAGACAACTTGCGGTCCATGGGCTGCATGAGGTCCATTGGGGCTCTATGTGTGGCCCATGAGACATGTTGTTTACTATTGCTCATGCACCAAGAGTCCAAATTCTGCTGATTTCCATCTTCATAGGTATTACAAAAGTGACACACACATAAAGCAAGGACACGTGAAGTTAGGTGCATGCAGATTGTACACAACGTTGTCTGTGATAATCCGTGCTCCCTCTGCATCGGATTAAAGGGCTGATGTGCAAGAGCAGTTAGCAAAACTATCCTATCTCAGGAGACCATCTTGGTTACAACAATTTTGTGACCCATTGAGACGGTGGGCCACTCATGTGGCCCACTCACTAGCCTAGTGAGTGAGTTATACCAATGGTTACAAGATCCCTATGGTTACGTCTACACTGGCATGATCATGCACAAGAACTCTTTTCCGGAAGAGTTCTTGTGCAAAAACTCTTCCAGAAGAGAGCATCTACACTGGCATGTGCTTTTGCGCAAGAGATGTGCTTTTGCGCAAGAGCATCCATGCCAGTGTAGACGCTCTCTTGCGCAAGAAAGCTCTGATGGCCATTTTAACCATAGGGCTTTCGTGCGCAAGAAATTCATCTTGCCTGTCTACACTGGCCTCTTGCGCAAGAACAGTTGCACAAGAGGGCTTATTCCTGAGCAGGAGCATCGTAGTTCTTGCGCAAGAAGCACTGATTTCATACATTAGAACGTCAGTGTACTTGTGCAAGAACTCATGGCCAGTGTAGACAGGCAGCAAGTTTTTACGCAAGAGCGGCTGCTTTTGCGCAAGATCACGCCAATGTAGACACAGCCGATGTGTTTACTTTACATAAGAGTATTAAATGTTTTTTAGTAACATGATATTTTTGTTGTGGGAAGAACCACCTGTAGGTTTTTGTATAGTTTCAGTGATACAGCTTGTTAAAGAAGTAGCATCTTAACATAGTAGAAGTATACACATAAGAGGCAGTTACTGTATGTCATATTACACAAAATAGAAATTCTGTGTTGGGAAAGTTTAGTGTTTGCATTGTGTTTTCTAATTAGATGAATACAATCACCTTGTAGGTTGAATTCTCCTATGCAGTATTTGGAGACATAATTCCTGACATATGTTTGCCATCGTTTTCTATGGCTCCAGAAGCTCATTCGTGATTGTGACACCAAGATTAAGGACTATGCACTTTATCCAGGATATTGGGAATCCATATTGCACTGAATAAAATTCCTCTAATCCTTTACTAGCATGCGCTAGACGGCTTCCCGGGAGGGAAGGGGTTGTTCCAAAACTGGGCCAGAAATCTGGAGAGGATGTTCACAGAATATTTCATAGAATCATCGAGCTGGAAAAGACTGCAGGAGGTCATCAAGTCCAGCCCCCTGCCCAAGGCAGGACCAATACCAATGAAATCAACCCAGCTAGGGCTTTGTCAAGCCAAGACTTAAAAACCTCTAGGGATGGAGATTCCACCACCTTCCTAGATAACCCATTCCAGTACTTCACCACCCTCCTGATAAAACAGTTTTTCCTAATATCCAACCTAGATCTCCCCCACTGTAACTTGAGCCCATTGTTCCTTGTTCTGCCATCCGTCACTACTGTGAACAGCCTTTCTCCATCCTCTTTGGAACCTCCCTTCAGGAAGTTGAAGGCTGCTATCAAATCCCCCCTCACTCTTTTCTTCTGCACACTAAATAAGCCCAAATCCTCTCCTCATAGGTCATGTGCTCCAGCCCCCTAATCATAGAATACTAGGACTGGAAGGGACCTTGAGAGGTCATCGAGTCCAGTCCCCTTCCCTCATGGCAGGACCAAGTACTGTCTAGACTCCAGAGATGGAGATTCCACAACCTCCCTAGGCAATTTATTCCAGTGTTTAACCACTCTGACAGTTAGGAACTTTTTCCTAATGTCCAACCTAAACCTCCCTTGCTGCAGTTTAAGCCCATTGCTTCTTGTTCTATCCTCAGAGGCCAAGATGAACAAGTTTTCTCCCTCCTCCTTATGACACTCTTTTAGATATCTGAAAACTGCTATCATGTCCCCCCCCTCAATCTTCTCTTTTCTAAACTAAACAAACCCAATTCTTTCAGCCTTCCTTCATAGGTCATGTTCTCTAGACCTTTAATCATTCTTGTTGCTTTTCTCTGGACCCTCTCCAGTTTCTCCACATCGTTATTGAAATACGGTGCCCAGAACTGGACACAATACTCCAACTGAGGCCTAACCAGCGCACAGTAGAGCAGAAGAATGACTTCTCGTGTCTTGCTCACAACACACCTGTTAATGGATCCCAGAATCATGTTTGCTTTTTTTGCAACAGCATCACACTGTTGACTCATATTTAGCCTGTGGTCCACTATAACCCCTAGATCCCTTTCTGCCGTACTCCTTTCTAGATAGTCGCTTCCCATTCTGTATGTGTGAAACTGATTGTTCCTTCCTAAGTGGAGCACTTTGCATTTGTCTTTATTAAACTTCATCCTATTTACCTCAGAACATTTCTCCAATGTGTCCAGATCATTTTGAATCATGACCCTATTCTCCAAAGCAGTTGCAACCCCTCCCAACTTGGTATCATCTGCAAACTTAATAAGCGGACTTTCTATGCCAATATCTAAATCGTTGATGAAGATATTGAACAGACCCCTGCGGAACCCCACTTGTTATACCTTTCCAGTAGGATTGAGAACCATTAATAACTACTCTCTGAGTATGATTATCCAGCCAGTTATGCACCCACCTTATAGTATCCCCATCTAAGTTGTATTTTCCTAGTTTATTGATAAGAATATCATGCGAGACCGTATCAAACGCCTTACTAAAGTCTAGGTATACCACATCCACCGCTTCTCCCTTATCCACAAGACTCGTTTATCCTATCAAAGAAAGCTATCAGATTGGTTTGTCATTATTTGTTCTTTACAAATCCATGCTGGCTGTTCCCTATCACCTTACCACCTTCCAACTGTTTGCAGATGATTTCCTTAATTATTTGCTCCATTATCTTCCCTGGCACAGAAGTTAAACTAACTGGTCTATAGTTTCCTGGTTGTTCTTATTTCCATTTTTATAGATGGGCACTATATTTGCCCTTTTCCAGTCTTCTGGAATCTCTCCTGTCTCCCATGATTTTCCAAAGATGATAGCTAGAGGCTCAGATACCTCCTCTATCAGCTCCTTGAGTATTCTAGGATGCATTTCATCAGGCTCTGGTGACTTGCAGGCATCTAACTTTTCTAAGTGATTTTTAACTTGTTCTTTTTTTTTTATTTTGTCTTCTAAACCTACCCCCTTCCCACTAGCATTTACTATGTTAGGCATTCCTTCATCAGACTTCTCGGTGAAGACCGAAAAAAAGAAGTCATTTTGGTTATTTTCCGTTGGACCCTCTCCAATGTGTCCACGTCCTTTCTATAGTGGGGGGCCCAGAACTGGATGCAGTACTCCAGATGTGGTCTCGCCAGTGCCAAATAAAGGGGAATAGTCACTTCTCTAGATCTGCTGGCAATGCTCCTTCTACTGCAACCTAATATGCCATTCGCCTTCTTGGCTATAAGGGCACACTGTTGACTCATATCCCACTTCTCATCCACTGTAATTCCCAGGTCCTTTTCTGCCAAACTGCTACTTAGCCATTCAGTCCCCAGCCTGCAACAATATTTGGGATTCTTCCATCCTAAGTGTAGAACTCTATACTTGTCCTTGTTGAAGCTCATCAGATTTCTTTTTGCCCAATCCTCTACTCCAGGGGTGGGCAAAAGGTCCTCCACGGGCTGGATCCGGCCCACCAAGCACGTAGATCTGGCCAATTACAGCCTGGGGGCCGGGGAGTGCCCGAAGCCTCCTCCCACTTTTCCCTGCAATGTATCTACCTCTCTTCCTAGCTTAGTGTCATCCGCAATCTTGCTGAGGGTGCAATTCATCCCCCATCCAGGTCATTAATAAATTTGAATGCAAAAATGTGTGTGTGTACATAAATGCATACATATGCACACATCAGAAATCCTCCCAGGGTCTGGATGCTAATCTAATGTAGTGCAGCACAGTTGCAAGGAAAGACTGCCCTCCCACAAATGTGCAGTAAAAAAACATAAAAGCCTAATAGCCCAGGGACAGTCTTCATTATGTGAAGCTCTTGGCTAATACCAGAGAATTAAGAGGACTCCATAAGGGGGACTCTACATGATGAATACCAGAACTGGTCAGTGAACTGTAGAGTCTTTAGCAGATAGACAAAGTGCTAGTGTCCTGGAAGGAAGGAAGGAAGAATTTGGTTTGCCCTTCTCTGAAGTGTAAGCCCTCTTTTTCAGTCACTCTTACCTTGAGTGTGTTGTGTGATGTAACACTGACTCGCCTTCTTCCTCCATCCTCCAGTTGCATCTCTGAGTACAGCTCTTCTTCATCTTCTTCCATGATATCAGACAAGTCAGAGCCCCTGCTGCTCTCTGTGTTATACTCCTCGCCATGGCTGTAGTGTGGCTATTAGACGGAATAGAAAGAAAAAAGACTGCCGGGTTTAAAATCCAAAGTGACAGTGCGCCCAGAAATGAGGGGCATGGCAGCAACTGGCAGCTTGAATATTGCAATCATACCTTGTGTAAACCCACACTAATCTGGTGCAAATTTCTGTAACCATCAAGGCTATGTCTACACTATGGGGTTTTTTTGGGATACCAGATGTATCCCGGAAAAACACTGCTGCATCCAGGGAATGTGTCTGCTCTTCCACTTTTTTTTGTGGAAGACCAGACATACTCTTTTGGAAGCCCTGTCTTTCTCATTCCATGATGAAGAATGGCTCTTCCGAAAGAGGAGGCTTTTCCAAAATTTGACCCAATATAGACGGGCCAAATTTAAGAAAAGCCTCTTCCGAAAAAACTATCAGAAAATTGCGAGGCGCAATTTGCGTACCTTTTCCCAATACATCAGTATAGTGTAGACATAGCCCAAGCAGCTAGATAATATACAGAGGTTTATTAGTGTGATCATATTAAGATCCAGAAATCTTGGCTTGAGGACCTACAATGGGCACCATTACACTTGCACGTCTACTGCACTACAAATTGCACAAGGCTCTGATTAAAAAAGTCCCCTTGATTTTCAGAGGCCCTACATCTGTCAGTGGATTTCCTGATCATTTGGTGAAGGGTCTAGTTAATATAATTAATTCTAATTTGCACATCAGCTACTCTTAATTGTTATATCTGATGTTTGCTATATCTTACACTAAACCTTACATGACTCTTCAACAGCACCATTAGTTCTTATATAATGTTTCTATATTGTACATTTTCACTAGCTGATGAGGGTCAATGAGTTCATTCACTTGGGTATTCTGATCTCCTTCTACAGTTCTACTAAATTGTCTATGCTTTCAGCTAGGTGGAATGGATAGATGAGCAATTTTATTGAGTAGCTGGTGTTACATTTAATAATTTTGGTAAATTCTTCTTTTATGTTACTAGTGTCATGATTTATAGCCAGACTCCAGCTAACAAACCAATGGTCACCGTGATTCTTCATCTATGGGTACAATTTTAAAATGCATCTAATCTCCTGTACAAAATCACACTGTGGCATAAGATCTTTAAGCAGTTTCATCTGCTTGTACAATCAATCATGCTGAACCCACTTGAAAAATATGTGCCCAAAAGTCTCGCATGTGCACTGTGTAAAAACTAAAATGCAAATCTCATTGTAGCAGATAACATATCTGCCTATCCTGTAGGTGTACTGTTCCCTCTCTCAAAATGAGGAAAAAAGTACAGATCTTTATAGACAATTTAAGTCTGAAGCATAGAAATTAAAGATAGGGATAGGTCCAAACAGAAATTTCACATTGAACATACTTGACATTTGAAATGTGGCTCAAAATCTGAATTTAATTCATGAGACAGATCCTCTTCTGGTATATTCCAGTGCACACTGGTTTATGCTAGATAAAGTTCTAGCCCCCCATCTCTGTAATGGGCCAGACCAGAGGTTAGGATCCAAATAGCCATAGTGAACTACATAGCTCAGTCCCACCTTTAGCGTCAAGGGAGCTGTACTATACATTGTAGAGACAATTTCCAGGAGTATACCTATCTGCAGCAGAAAAATAATTTTTGGAGAATAAATTCCTGAAATACTAGACTCCCAAGGAGCAGAAGTTACTGTATTTGCCCAGAAGAAATACTAAAGAAGAAATAATTTTCATAGACAAGAATCTGTTCCTATAATTCCATAATGAATTGCCGTCAATAAACTGCTGTAAAATTCCAGAAATGAAATGAAATGTCTGCATGAAGCAATTGCTCTGAAGTGACAATGTGCTCACTTTCCAAATATTACAGCAGACTTACACACTCTTTATCCCTAGACAATGGTACAAGAGATCTTATTGTATATTTCTACAGTATGTCTCAGATGTATGAGATGTTCATTAATGCTAAAATCCTTCTTTCATTACATATGGGAGCCAGCTTGGTCCAGCAGATCAGGCAATGGCCTTGGAGACAGAAAACTATTATTGTTCTATTCCCAGTTGTGCTGCTGATCTACTGTATGATTTTGGCAAGTTACTTCTGCTCTATGACCCTCTACATTCCCTATTGTTAAATGCAGATAATGATGCTTACTTTCCATTGTAAAATATTTTGTGATTTGTCTATAGAAGATAAGTATTGTTATTATTCAGGACCATGATAGCCAGCCCTTTACGAACACTCTGTTGCTTTGCTATCCAAAGGATTGGGTTCAAATCCATAGATCTTTTCAATTTCCCTCAGCTGCATGGACAGGAGGGGTAATTTTAAGAAAAGCCACTCCATGAATTAATGCTTTCAGTTCATTGATGAAATGACAGACTCCCAGAGTTTGTTCAGGTGCTCTCACTCTCAGCCACACTATTCCAATGGTGTCTTGATTCCAATTTCAGTGAGACAAACCTTGTTCTCAGTTAGCCCTGCCAAACAAGGGAGTTCGTCAGGGGCTGCAGTGGTGTTCTTAAGAGCCACACTTGGGATAGCATATAGATTATCCAAGGTTTGGCCCTGCTTCCTGTGCCTTTCTGCTTAGAACTCAGGATGGTTAATCTTTTTCATCCTCCCTGCCAGAGGATGTTGTGAAGGCCAGGACTTCAACAGGATTCAAAAAAGAAATAGATAGATTCATAGAGGTTAGGTCCATCAATGGCTATTAGCCCGGATGGGTAAGGGATGTTGTCATTTTCCTCTGTTAGCTAGAAACTGGGAATGGGTAACAGGGCTGGATCATTTGATTGCATGTTCTGTTCATTCCCTCTGCAGAACCTGGCATTAGCCACTGTTGGAAGACAGGATACTGGGCTAGATGGACCTTTGGTCTGACTCGGAATGGCCATTCTTATGGTCAAAGTTGTTATTGCAAGAGCAAAGCTGCACAGCTACATAGCAGGCTCTTTGCTGCTTATCTGCTGTCACTTTAATAACAGAGGAGTCTGTTAAACACACACCAATTATTTAATGAAAATCTTCTAATTGATGTGTTAGAATTTACTAAGATGACATGTAATGCAATCAGCTCAAATTTATGTAAGCAAAAATTATGCCATTACATTCTTTGTTGGCAATTAATTTGTTACAAAATATTGAAGAATCTAAGTGATATATAACAAGATATTGCCACTCAGGCAATTTAAATAGACTTTAAAAAAAAATCATTGTGTTTGAGACCTTCCCCCCCCCATCCTGGAAATACACATGCACACCCTTAACTTCCAGATAGGGAGTACTTGCAGTTAAGTAAAGGTTAAGACTTGAATATTTTTATTTTAACAGTAGTTAGACTTTAAAATAATGATTTCCTAGTTCAAAATCACACAGGAAGTCTGTGGCAGATCCAGTGACTAGTTTGATTTTCAAGGGGATGCGATCTATATAATCACAAATGAAATTTTTAAAAAATCCATAAAGTATGTTAACACTGTTATAGAAAGGGACTATAGCAGTCATCTCCATTAATAGCATTTTAATCTGTATTTGTGATTGCCCCTCCCTTCATTCTTTCTTTCCTCCCTCTTCCCCTCCCTCCAAATTTGTTTTTAACTAACATAATCTAATGGGAAGATGTGAATATAACCATATTTGTAACTTGTGCGTAGGTCTGTGTAGAATTTCTATATGCTTGGGTCAGTCAGGCCTGCCAACAGAGTGAGCCATGGGAGCAGTTGCTCCAGGGCCCAATGATTCAAAGAGGCCCAGGGCTACCAGCCACCATTGCTGTTATTGCGGCCGTGGTAGTGGCTGAAGTCCCTGGGTCCCTTTGAATCACCACTAGAGCACTGAACCAGGTGCTCTGCATGACTTAGAGGGTTGTGGAGGACACAGCATGGTCCAAACAGCACCGAGGGTTGGCTGGCCCTACCCCTTTCACTCAAGGCTTCACCCATTCCAGGGGCATGGAGCCAGCCTTGTCCCACCTTGCCCTGCGGCCCCTGATGGCTGTTGGTCCCCCTGACTTGTGTAATCATAACATAATAATAAAACTTGTAAAACAGACTAGACTTTGCATTTGTGAATATCTGTATGGTCCTTCTCTGTGGTCTTTGTGTGTTCCTAGAGACTCTAAATCTGAAGTAAGTAGCAGACATGTTTCTCTGTTAAGCCTGAAATTGTAGCCTACTGAGTGAAACTCACATTACAAAACTCACTTTAAATAAATTAATAGGCTGCACATCTCTAATTATGTCCAATATCAGAACTCGGAGCATTCTGCCAACAAGGTACTGTATCATGTGAAAAAAAAATCCAGCTCTTGTTTTATGCTGCTGTAATAAGAGGCACAGCTCACTTGAAAGTAAACAATTAAATTGTCCTGTCATGCTTTCAGTAGGATGAGGCTGAAGACTGGGATCAGGAAATTCTTCTGACAGCATCTTCCTCCCTGCTGCATGCATGCCTGGAACAGTGTGCTAGCTTCCTTGCTTGTTTGGGTGTCATATCATGGCTTTTAAATGACACACACTTCCAAGCTCTTTTCTGTCTCAAAGCGTGTTAATATAGATAAACATAAAGCACAATAATAGTCTTTATACTGAGCAAAAATGCTTTCAACTTCTAGGAGGCAGTACAGTGCTATAGTAGTAGAACAGCCTATTCAGCTAACTGCGTACAAGTCTTCCTGCTTAGCCACAGAGCATTTTGGTTTGGCAGTCAGCAGAATGACAATGCTCTGATTAATGTGTTGAGCTTCATAAAATATTTTCAAATATATTCCACACCTGGGATAGCTCAGTGGTTTGAGCACTGGCCTGCTAAACCCAAGGTTGTGAGTTTAATCCTTGATGGGGCCATCTGGGGCAAAATCTGTCAGGGATGGTACTTGGTCCTGCTGTGAAGGGAGGGGATTGGATTTGATGGCCTCTCAAGGTCCCTTCCAGTTCTATGAGATAGGTATAGTGCCATATATTATTACCATAGTGAGGTCATGTGCATTACCTGCTTTCCAAGCTCTGAGCCTTTTAGGAAATCGTCAACTGAAGCCCCTCTCCTTTTAATGCTGGGAGAATCGTAGCCATCTTCTTCCTCGTCTGAATTTGCATAATGTGCCATGTTACTCCGTTCGCTAAACACACTCCTCCGCTCCATCTGGCAAAACATCAACATGGTAAATAAAAGCAGGCACCCCCTTTCATTGCCATAGTTTCCAGCAAGTCAAGGAAGAGATGTTAATATTCCAGGTCTGCTGCCTCTATGACACCTTAACAAGATAATTAAATATACCCAGGGCTTAAGCTCAAATGACAGACTTCTGGTTCCTTTAACTCATAGGCCTTACACTGTGGCATGTACCTCTCTGTGCTAGAATTCCATCACATTTCAAAAGTTAAGCGAGCGCAGCCTGCGAAGGTACTTGGATGGTTAATCTCTAAAGAATGCCTGGAAGTTACAGGAAATGGTGTGAGCTCTTTGAGTCATGATTGAAAAAAAAGACAGCATGCTTTCAGAAAAGACATAAAATCAGAGTGCCTCCCCTGAAGATGCTGTATTTAATGGGGGCCATTACTAGTCAGTGGCTCAACTCCTGTGAGTTAGGACTAAGTGTAGAACAATCTCTCCTTTTCCATGTGCCACTTTCCTAAAAAGTGCAGAAATCTGCATCCACAGAACACTCATTGTTGAACAGGCCAGAAGGGGTTTCTTTTAATTTCCATTAAATTCTTTCTTTAATCTGTTTCTGGGGATCCCACAGGAGTCCCATTGGTCAAAATTGCCTAGGCAATGCACAGATGGTGAAAGTCAGCCCCTAGGCACAATGTCTGTGCACTTCATTTAAACGTTTTTATTATGAAGATGCAAGCATTGTGCTGATCTTCTGCAACAAGATGAAATTCACTATTAATCACTAGACCCTATTGACCACAAGCCTCCTTACTCCACACCATCCAACCTTCTGAGTAGATGTACATGGCGGCGCCAGTGACTTACACCATTGCCGCCTAATAGAAAGGAGACTTTCCCTTACTGGAGACTATGTACCATAGATATTTCTGGCAGAACCTGGTTTACCTCAGAGTGAATGTAGCCCTGAACGTTTGTCCAGTTCCCTGCACCCAACCTTTTAAGATCTACTAAATACTAGTCTATACATGATTCTAAGTAAACTTGTATGTCAAGTGATTTTGCAAAAACTCTCAGTCCCTTTCCCTAAAACTGATGTCATTCTCTCGCTGATCACCATTGCTCCAACTCTTCTACACTAATTCCAGTAGCCTTCCAAAATAGGTTCGCTTGTGCTCCCTTAATACATGTCTTTGTGCCCAGGTCATCAGACCCTTTTTTCCAATTTGTCATTTGCCTTTTAGAAGGCCAGCTGGACTGTAGATGGTCTCCCAACTTGCTTGTCCCTATATAACTGGGTTTGGTGTTTTTATTTTCCTTCCCACCCCCTTGAGAATTTAAATTTAGACTAGAATCTCATTCTCATGAGCTGAGATGAGCTGTCCATCAGGTAAGGCTTGTGCACTTTTGTTTTGATAAACCAAGGAAGAGGATGCTAATCAATGTGTATTGGGCTAGGTGGCTTTTCTCATATTGCATTCATTTTGTAACATTCAAAGGTGTCTTTTATCTAGGGAACAAATACCATGAACAGGTTTTTTTCAGTATTGTACATATCAGGCAGGTTAAATAAGAGAACTCAAAATATTCCATGTTATATGAATCAATGGGCTAACTTGACTTATACCTCAATCTTGAAGACAAGTGCTTTTATGGACCTGAAGAGCTCCACTAAGGTCAATAGGATTGTGGGCTAAGCTATGCCCATGCAAAAATACTTGCAAAAGCAGAGTCTTAGTTTGGTCACCTATTTCAGTATGCAGTCTTCAACTGCTCTCCTAGTTGTTAGGGCTCTGTTTAGGGAAAGAACTGAAGTCCAAATTTTCGAGATATTCAGGTACCTGAGGTGCCTAAAAATCTGAAAATTAAGCACATGCTCAACTTTTCTGATATAGGCACAGTTTCATCTTTTGACTTTGAAATGCTCTTCTGGAAGAGATGGATGTAAGCATACATTTCAGTGCTTTGCAGGATTGGAGCTTATAATACTTAGCCCATCCCACCTCAGGGAACCTCTCTCTTCCCAATCCCAGACTTCTCCTTTGCAGCTCTGCTTTGTGGAACAGCCTCTAGGTGAGATCTCTCCATATCACTGAGGGTACGTCTGGACAATAGGACTATTTCAGGATACCGAAGGTATCCTGAAATAGCTACCCCACATTTTTTAAATGCACCTGTTATTTCAAAATATTTTTCAAAGTAATGAACTTGCTATTTTGGCATCCCTGTAACCCTCATTCCACGAGGCTTAAGGGATATGTCAAAATAGTGTGTTAATTCAAAATTTGGCACTGTGTAGACATTTCAAAATTTGAGGTAAGCTGTTTTGAAATACAATTGAAATAAGATACACAATCTTATTTCGAGTTTAGGGTACTGTGTAAACACACCCTGCCTGTCCATAGTTTTCATGATCTCATAAAAAAAACCTTAAACCTCTTTCCCCTGAACTTTATATATTCACTTTACTCACTTCCTGCTGTTAATTATTGCTTTAATAAGGAAACTCATTTCATTACCTAAAGCATTTGTGGGCATAGATTGCTCCAAAGACCTTCCAGCACTGTATCACTTAACACTATTCATCAAGACAAAGAAACCATTATAAACAACATAAGCCACAATACACTAGCACTCCATACACCTCCACTATTTCTGACATTGTTCCCTGTGGAATTTGGATGGTACTATTGTGTGTAAATAAAGCACAGCATGATAGTCAAGCACAGTTATGCCTCGATGTATCACACCCGTGTGCTAATAATTTAATTAGTTCACAGGGAATTTCAAGCAAGGTTATTAATAGTAAAGTAAACTATATAACTCTGAGTATCACCTGACTTTTTAAAAGCTGTAGTCTTTTAAAGCCCCATGTACAAAATAGGAAACGATCAAATGTTTTTAGGGACGTTTTTGGTGGATTTATTTTTGAGACTGTCTAGTTCATCTGTACTGGGCATTGCCCTAACACTGCCAGGAAAATTAATTTAAGGGCAAGGTGAAAGCAACAGCTAAAGGATACCTGTCCCATCTCATTCCACAAGGGTATGCTTGCTGGGGTTATCAGTCTTTGAGATGTGCATGTTGATTCAGCCCTTTATGTGGAGGGTAGCTGTTTACTTCAGATATGCTGTTACACAAAAGCCAAATTCTTCCCACAGAAGTAACAGCTGCCTATGTAGATCCACCTCGGATGAGAGAGGTTAGTGAAAGAAATCTGCTAGCCTTTGGCATTATAGAGCTTCAGCTGGTTGCTAATGCAATGAATCATCATCCCTTTGCACTCACAGGAACAAAGTGTTCTGCACTACCTATTCACATCTGGCATTGTCTGATATGTCAGTGATGATGTAACAAGCCCTACATGTGTGGTATTTACAGTTGTAGGGATGTAACAAGGGCTAGTAGATATCACCTCTCACTACTCTCCCTCCTAGATGCTGCATTCAACCAGACTTCTCTTGATGTCTGTTCCTGGGCCTTAACTCTCTGGGACTGATTTGCAGTCAGACTCAGGTCCACAGCAAACTGACTCAGACTGTAGCCAACCCAGTGATTTCTGTGAATGAAGGGCCTACACCTTTGCAACTTGCTGTCTGATATGTGTGGCCAGAGCTCAGCATTAGTGACCTCCAAGGGCTTAGCAGAGAACAGCTTTTTGCTGGTCATTTTGTTGGCATTTTTCTCGTTACAGACCAGCTGGCTCTGGAGGCTTAATATTTTGTTGTTTGTTTTAATTGAAAGGAGCCCAAGTGACATTGTGTGGAGAGCCAGCCAAATGCTTAACCTAACTGGCCAAAAATAAGTCCAATTTTTTAAAAATATATTTCCATTTCTAATTATCTGTGGGTTAATCAACAAGCAATCAAAGGATAGCATGTTACGGTATCTCTGAGTATTATGGTAAGAGTGTACCTTCAAACATCATGGATTGATTCTGGTCATGGTTTATATTACTGTTGAATTTATAACTGGTTTATAAAAGGTTTAATCAATTAAGTAAGCTTTACGTTTCATAGATTTCATTCACATAAGATTCTATGTACAGATGTGATGTTCTTGGTGTTGTAAGCCCACCAGTAGAAAGTGTTATAGTTGTAAGATGTAGTTATAAATAACCTACTGCCCTATAAGGTCTCTGTAACAATCAATTAACTTTTTATTAATCAGTTATTAACTCTTTATAAAGTATTTATAAATGGAACCCTAATCCAAAAAGTAACCTACTTTTTAAACCTCCCTTTTCCTCTCTAAATGATTTGCAACTAAGTCACTATGTGAGTAAGAAAGAGTTTGTCTTACCCTGTTGTTCTCTGCAACCCGCTGGGCAGCTTCTCTCGCCATAGCTTTCGCAACAGTATTTGTGACGGGGGTGCCTTGTGGCTGTGGGAGAATTCGATTAGGCGAGGGAGACCTCCTTCCATGAAGTGGGCTGTGAAAGTTGGGGGCAGGAGGCTCCAACGTATGTCCATGAATTGGGGATGCTGAACGAGTCTGCTCCCATGACTCATCCATTTTTAAATGCGGACCTAAATGTTCATCTTTGGTATCTGGGGCCCCGGCACTTGCTAATGGCTTAGATTTGGGAGCAGTCCTAAGGTGAGGGATTGGAGGCACCAGTAGATCAGGTGGAATGGCAGCAACAGAAGAGTCCACAGATTCCCCTTGTGCAGAAAGTGTTCTCACGGTAACTTCCTTAGCTTCTACATTTCGTATTCTCATTAGCTCCACTAAAGTATTCTCTGCTGTTGGAAACATCGCCTCTGCCACCTGAACACATAAACAAGCCACTTAAAAGTGTGAAAAATTTTTTTCCTCCCATCGCCACTTTAAAAGGATTCATATGTTTTTGCAACGTGTTGCTCATGGTAAAAAAGGCTGCAATATAATAATAATGATAATTTGCACCAATCAGCTGTAACACTTTAGCTAGGCTTGCCTGAACAGTTACGTCTTCTTGATGAGTTTACATAGACTAGAGGGACTCCATAGCCCACTTACAAACTAGGCAAACAATGAAGTAACAAAATAGCTGCAGTGAAACCCAGATCAACTCAGCAAACCTTGACCTGCTGCCTTTACCTGTTAATCTAACTGCACATCTATAGCTGTGATTGATGTAACAAGCAAAAGAAAGCTTACTTACTCTTTGACCCTTTGCATAAACACCATAGCCAGTAACATTTGCTCCATTGGAGGTCCCTGTGGATGTAAGAGTGGGTGGTTTCCAGGACACCTGTATAGT
The DNA here is from genome assembly GCA_019425775.1 of Rafetus swinhoei. NCBI lineage: Eukaryota > Metazoa > Chordata > Testudines > Trionychidae > Rafetus > Rafetus swinhoei. The sequence continues at coordinate 23,337,077 of CM033425.1, read as the reverse complement.
AGCTGGTGTGGACCCAGCCTCTATGGTAATATCTTGAGGTGGAGCTGGAGGACCTAGAAGAACAGAAGCCTTGTTTACTATTAATTCTTTTAGGTTTCTTGCTTTAAACTAGACTGAACACTGCAAGATCTGCTGTGATTCTTTAGGACTGTGGTCTTTTCATCAGCCTGTCTGCATATGGGGCAGATACCATTTTATATATATCTAACAGGGCTAACTGTCCTCACACTCTGAACTGTGGGAACTGTCAGATTCAGTTCCAAACTTTGTACTGAGTTCATTAGCCAGAGATGCATTCCTTGCTTCTTTTGATAATTGTTAGGGTCAAATCCATCACCTTTTAATCCCTGGATCTCAAAGCACTTTGACAAAGGAGAGCTACCTATCACTAGCCCCATTTTACAGAAGGGAAAACTGAACCACCAAGATGTGACCCGACTTACCCATGATCCTAAAGTAGATCATTATGGATCCACGAATTGAACTTCGGGTGCTGCCTCTCAGTTTAGTGACCTAACTACCATATTCTGCTCCCTTTGTTTCTTGTCCTGTACCTTTCTCTCCCCCAGCTAGCTCTTGTATAAACGCTTCAATTGTTCTGAGTGTGGAGAGATGTAAATATAAAAGATGGGAGAATTGTCGAATTAGTATGGAAACCTTTTACAAATGGATACAGACTACTTTGGGCCATGGCTCTGAGACAGATCAGTATATAACATTGCTGGGAGCTGATTTTGAAATTTCAAAGCACCACCAGTAGAAGACACATAGGAGGAGGAGGTGGTGGTTGAGAATGAACCAGGCTCTTTGCAGACTAGAATTTCTAAAGTATTTACTAAACACAACAAAATGACAATGAAACAGACCCATTTCAGTCATGGTCTCAACCAATGAAGCTGATGCACAGCTGTCCCCTCATCCCACCCCTCCTTACCCTTTGCAAGATCAGCAGGAAATTGGTGTTAGTTTAATTACCAACAGAAACTCACCCAGGTGATTTGCACTAGTGTTTATGGTACATCAGAATCTCAGAGTTACAAACACCTCAGCAATGGGGGTTATTTATAATTCTGAAGTGTTCAGAACTCTGAACAAAACATTATGGCTGTGTCTACACTGGTGCGATCTTGCGCCAAAGCGGCCGCTCTTGCGAAAAAACTTGCTGCCTGTCTACACTGGCTATGTGTTCTTGCGCAAAAACACTGACGTTCTCCTGTATAAAATCAGGGCTTCTTGCGCAAGAACTACGATGCTCCCGCTCAGGAATAAGCCCTCTTGTGCAACTGTTCTTGCGCAAGAGGCCAGTGTAGACAGGTAACATGAATTTCTTGCGCAAGAAAGCCCTATGATTAAAATGGCCATCAGAGCTTTCTTGCACAAGAGAGTGTCTACACTGGCATGGATGCTCTTGCACAAAAGCACATCTCTTGCGCAAAGGCACATGCCAGTGTAGACGCTCTCTTCTGGAAGAGTTTTTGCACAAGAACTCTTTCACAAAAGAGTTCTTGTGCAAGAAGCTGCCACTGTAGACGTAGCCTATGGTTGTACTTTCAGAAGTTTACAACTGGCTTCATAAAGCTTTGAAACTTTACTATGTAGAACAAAAATGCTGCCCCCCTTTTTAGCAGTGTATGTTTAAACACAGTACTATATGATATTTGCTTTTTTTTTTTTTGTCTCTGCTGATGCCTGATTGCATACTTCCCGTTCCAAATGAGGTGTGCAGTCAACTGGTCAGTTTGTAACTGTGGTGTTAGTAACTCTGAGGCTCTACTGTACATTACAGCATGCTCTTTGTTCTGCCTCAGAGACATGTGGAAGGCTGCTGTAAGGAAGGGCTGGGATAGTGCCCATATTAGACACCATTTTACTGCAAATGGATTACCTAGGGAGGTGGTGGAATCTCCATCCCTAGAGGTTTTTAAGTCTCGGCTTGACAAAGCCCTGGGTGGGTTGATTTAGTTGGGATTGGTCCTGCCTTGGGCAGGGGGCTGGACTTGATGACCTTCTGAGGTCTCTTCCAGCTCTATGATTCTATAAATATTATTGATTTCTTTTCCACTAAGTGGGTAGTGTGGGAGGGCTATGAAGGAGGAAGACAAGAAAACATTTCAAGCCAGCTATTACATGAAACTCAGAATGTACCAAGCACTGTATCAAATTATTTCTTGCTGAGAAAAACACAATGCAGGGATCCATTACCTGCAGAAATCCCTACAGAATGCAGCTCCATCTTAAAAATATGTGTGCTACTTATAGTCATTTTATTATGCAGATAATTTTTAATATTACCTGCCATTTTGGACACAATTCTGGTTTCATTGTTAGAGAGAGTAATAGTACCAGTGAATGCAGAAGTCCAAAAGACAACATGAGTCAAGAGACATACAGAATGCCGGTCAAATCCAAAGAGATGGTGCTATGGCTTTAAAAAGCATGGAATTGACCATGGCAGGGGATGGACTGTAGCTGCCCCTTGTGAAGGGCTGTGTATAGATAGGGGACAGAGGATGAAAGAGGCCAGCTGAAGCTTGCTGTTTGCTTTTCTTGAGTGCAAGGGAAATGTTAACACTACCCATGCCCAGAAGGGGCTTTTCTGATTTGGAGCATGGTCCCTCCATGCGGAGTGAAGCTGTTGCTACACCTCAAAAAGTAGGCAAAAGATCCACCCCTGAATCTGCTTCCACAGAGACATGGTGCCTGCCCAAATGCTTCTCACCCCCCTGATAAAATAGCTCTGCATCTTCCCAGCCTTCAACTTGACTGAGACAGTCAGAAGTGCCATACTCTTTTTCATGCTTTGCAAAGAGGCCATAAAAATCAGCATAACTTTCATTTACTCCACGGCTGTGTCTAGACTGGCATGATTTTCCGGAAATGCTTTTAACGGAAAAGTTTTCCGTTAAAAGCATTTTCGGAACAGAGCGTCTAGATTGGCACAGACGCTTTTCCGCAAAAGCTTTTTATGCGGAAAAGCGTTCGTGGCCAATCTAGACGCTGCTTTCCCAAAAAGCCCGATCACCATTTTGCGATCGGGCTTTTTTGAAAACAAATCTCAGCTGTCTACACTGGCCCTTTTGCGCAAAAGTTTTGCGCCAAAGGGACTTTTGCCCGAACAGGAGCAGCATAGTATTTCATAAAAGCACTGATTTCTTACAGTAGGAAGTCAGTGCTTTTGTGGAAATTCAAGCGCCCAGTGTAGACAGCTGGCAAGTTTTTCTGGAAAATCACCTGATTTTCCGGAAAAACTGGCCTGTCTTGACACAGCCCACCAGTGCAGCATGAAAGGGGCCTTGTATAAATAAGAATTAGGCTGAAGGCCTCCGCTCTGCACTGGAAAAAAATTAAACCAAACCTCACCCTTTCAAGGCATTTAAAATACATTAATCTGCTAGCATGTTCAGTATGTCCCTAATTAAAACATATTATTAAACCTCCTGTATATTGTCTTATGTTGGCTGGAAACTCAAAGTAAACTATCTTGGAGATTATTAATTCATGTTTATTTCATATAGCCTGTTGTTTTAATTCACCTGACAAATCCCAGTAAGTTTATCATGTTAAAAAGCTTTCAAAGCAGGAGTCACCTTGGCCACTCTTATCTCTCTGGAACTGCTGGTGTAGGACACAGCTGAGCAGATGCTGATTTTTTATTATTTTTTTGTCATAGAACTTAACGTACTCAATTTTAATTAATCGATTCAGGATAACACAAGAACCAACACATATTGTTACTGTGTACATTCATTTTTAGAGAAAAGAAAATGATGAAACATGGGTCTTTGGAAACTGCCAGAAGGCAATAAGGTCAATGTTACCAAGTTTCATCCACTAGGCAGCATCCGTGCACACCAAAGCCATTTTGTTACTGTTCAGGTCATTATAGGCAGAAGGGGGCTTTATTTAGGTAAGGTTACAGAGAACTAAACAACCCCTCACTTCACCCCCCTCATGTAAAAATAAATGTGGTATGATCCAAGCTGTGTTTTCGGTCAGCCTGGTGTTTCTCTGACTATATCTGGGGTTGCTTGTAGTGCTTCTGTGAGCAAAGTCCAAGTGCAAGATAACCTTCCAGTTTGTGGGAAACCACATCTGGGGAGAGGAGAGAGGGACAGGAATTTTTAAGCTGAAAGAGGATCTGGCTATTTCAGACCTTTCAATGTGTATCAATTCCTTATGACTCAGCCAGAAAGGCAAAAAACTGTCCAGTTTTCATGTCAGTCCATCACAACTCAAAGAACTTCTTGAGACTTGTACTAATTAATAGCAAAGACACTTTCCATGCCAGCAACAGGAGGTCACGAAACCTGAGTCTTAACCTGTCTATTTTGTAGGGCTTCGTTTTCAACTGCCAATAGAATCATAATTGCCATGTTTATCAAAGGCTGAGGAACATGTGGTTAATTTATAATGAGACAGTCACCTCAGCCAAGTATTTTAATAATCCCACAGGCCATAACAAAAAAGCCACAGAATTGACCGCTCCGGGTTCTGCTTTCAAGAAGAGCACTTATAACTCCAGAAGAAGTTTGCATGAAATAGGTGTGCCCAGTACATGAAAATGAGACAGCTAGTCACCACCTCAATGTGTACGACTCTCCACAGATTAAACTGCAGTGTGCAGCTCCCTCTCTCCAGCCCTCAGAGCTGTGTGGAGTACAGAGCATGATGCTCTGGCAGTGATTTAAAGGGCCCATGGCTCTGGCTGCCACCATAGTAGCAGCAGCTGGAAGCCCTGAGCTCCTTTGAATCACTGGACCCCAGGGCAATTGCTACCTCCTGTTACCCTCCCCCTCTGCTCCCAGCAGGCCTGCATATCACCTCTTAACTGTCTCTGCTCTAAATGAAATGGTCCCAATCCTTTTAAACTCTTCTCACACAGACATCTTTCCAAATCTCCACTGTCCAGCTACGGTAGACACCAGTGTAGATGCTCTCTTGCGCAAGAAAGCTCTGATGGCCATTTTAACCATAGGGCTTTCTTGCGTAAGAAATTCATCTTGCCTGTCTACACTGGCCTCTTGTGCAAGAGGGCTTATTCCTGAGCGGGAGCATCAGAGTTCTTGCGCAATGTAATCTAATGATTTCATACATTAGAACGTCAGTGTACTTGTGCAAGAATGCGTGGCCAGTGTAGACAGGCAGCAAGTTTTTGTGCAAAAGTGGTTACTTTTGTGCAAGATCGCACCAATGTAGACACAGCCTCCATCTCTGGATCTCTTCAATGTCTGGTATAGCTTTAAAATGTATCATGGACACTTCCTTGGCATTGTCTCTCTCTCTCTCTCTCTCCCTTTAATCTCATTCAGAAGTTTCTCCTTCCCTATTAATTAAATAGCACCTTTCTTTAGCTACTAAGGGTATGTTTACACTACAGAGTGTTGTTGGAAAAACAGCCATTTTTCCAACAAAAACCTGAGTTACATCCACACTGTAATCACATTTTTTTGAAAGTAAATCGAAAGAACAGAGGAGTTTTTCAGGCATTGGTAATCCTCTTTCTCTGATTAAAAAGCCTTTCTCCGAAAGAGCTCTTTTAGAAAAAAGTGTGTGTGGACAGAGAGGAGGGTTTTCTTTCTGAAGAAGAGGCCTCCAGGAAATAACACAGGTGCCTGGGTGGACACTCCATCCATACTAATCATAACTCTATAGTTCCTCTCTCCTGCCAGCTCTTAAAGTTTCAGGCACCCTGGACAAGCCTTGTGGCAGGAAGCCAGACTGAGAGCAGCACACAGACCACGTGGTTCTCCCTGCCACAAACCTTGCCATCCATGGCACAGCTTCAAGCCCCCCGATACCTTCCTGGCCCTTGCAGGGAGCAGGCCCAGGGGTCCCAGGACCCACCCAGAGGGACCATGAGGTGGGCATCCTCATGGTCTGGAGAGGCGATCCTGTCCCTCTTCGAGCTGTGGAGTAAGGATCTCCACTCCAAGTGGTGGAATGCTGATATATTTGAGTGCATGGCCGCGTTACTAGTGGAGTGTGGACACCCACCCTGGACCTTGGAATAGGTCCAGAGTAAGGTAAAGGAGCTCCACCAGGGATACGTCAGGGCCAGAGAGTGCAACTCACACTCAGAGGCAGGACCCCACACCTGCCCCTATTACTAGGAGCTCCACCAGATTCTGGGGAGTGGGGAATCCATCTCCCCACCCTTTGTGGTGGACTCCGGCCTCGAGACCCCTGTCGTCACCCGGCTGGAGGTCACGGCAAGGAAGGAGGAGGACAAGGAGGGGGAGGAGATAGGCACTGGCTCCAGGGACAGGGTGATGGTGGCTGTCAGCCAGGATATCTTGCAGGCCTCATCTGATGCTGGGGAGGAATCTTCAAGTGAGTGCTCTCAATTTGTCACACACACAGGGTGAGGGAGGCGGGCACAGAAGGGGTGGCGTACGAGCATCGCTGGGGCTGCTTGGGCTGGATATTGTGCTGCAGTCCATGCACATGGAACCACGTGCAGTGTTAGTGTGTGCAGCATGCACTCAGCAGACAGCTCCTGAACATGGGTGGGATCCTGCTGCCATGCTCAGGGGAAGACACACACATGTCTAGCCCCACGTGAGCCCTCCCAGCACCTGCCATTGCTAGAAGCAGGCTAGCCACAAGGGCATAGGCATAACCCCAGACACCCCAAGAAGTGCCACACACAGCACGCGGGTATGCCTGCACAGGCAAGGCACCACCCACTCCCGCAGGCAGCTCTGTGAGCCGCAGGTGTATGTGTGGACAGCAGGGAGGGCCAGGCCGCTCCCAGCTCCTCTGCTGCCCACGGATCCCACTGTGGCCGGACACTTCCCTTGCCTGCTTGTCTGTGGGCCGGGGGGTGGGGAGGGAAGCGGGTAGCATGGTTCTCTGGGCACCTCGGGGCTCCTGTGAGGCAGGGTCTGCTGCAAGGCCTTGCTCTCGGAACATCCCCCTCCTCTGGCCTGAGGACTGTTGGTTGCTGCTCACAGAAGAGGGCACGGCCTCAGGGACAGTGTCTATATAGATGACTGACTGCCTTGCCCTCTTTGTGTTCTCTATAGCCAGACCAGTCAGGACTGAGGGGTGAGCCATGCCACCCATGCCAGCTGCCACCGCCTGAGAGATCCTAAGGAGCCAGGGTCCAGGAAGACCTCATGCACCAGCATGTCAGCATCCTATGCGACACGCAGCAGACCCTGGCGCAGAAGATACGCAAGGATGCTGAGTGGCGGAACTGTGCCTGGGACCAGCTCATGTAGCGACTTGATAGCAAGTGTACCATCATGAGAGAAATTATGTTGGGGAGGCCCTGGGGGGAGTTACTGGGGTCCTTGAAAGAACTGCTCCCTCAGGGCCTTCTGGACGTGCACCCCAGCCTAATGGGCCTTGTGGATGGCAGCTGTCTGCGGCTTCTGGAAGGCTCACCCCTCATGGCTGGCATCTGTCTCCCACTCCGGGAGGAAGGCCTCCTTCTTCCTCTCCACAATGTTGTGTAGGACACAACATGCTGCGATCACTTCAGGGATGTTGTGCTCCCCCACGTCAAGGTAGGTCAGCAGGCACCTGAACCGCACCTTGAGGCGGCCAAAGGTACACTCAACCTGGATTCTGGTCCTATTCAGGCAGCCATTAAATTGGTCCCTACTGGGGTCCAGATGTCTAGTATAAGGTTTCATAAGCCATAGCATCAGGGGATAAGCCACATCTCTCATGATGCACAGTGGCATCTATACATCCCCAACTGAAAATTCACAGTGGGGAAAGAATGTGCCTGCCTCCAGCTTTCCGTACAGGCTAGAGTTCTGAAACACATTGGCATCGTGTGCCCTGCCCGACCACCTGACAAAAACATCCATGAAGTGTCCACAGTGGTCAACCAGGGCCTGCAGCACCACAGAAAAGTAGCCCTTGAGATTTATGTATGGGGCTGCCTGATGCTCTGGTGCGCAGTTTGGAATATGGGTTCCATCTATGGCTCCAGCACAGTTTGAGAACCTCAGGGCAGCAAATCCAGCCATGACTGGGTCCAGGTCTCCCAGGCGGATGACCCTGCGCAACAGGATGGGAATTGATGGCCCTCACAACCTGCAGAAGGAAGCAAACAAGCACACAAAACAGAGAATGAGAGAGGGAGTGCCTGAGCCTTTGGGCGGTACCCGATCCCCTCCCATTCTCTCCCCCCCTCAAACTCTCCAGGAGCCACCCCCTATGAAGCTACCCCCCCAGCAGCAGGGCTGTGTGAGGGTGGGACTGCAGAACCTCCCAGGGATGCAGCTTCCCCTCCACTCCACCTCCCAACCCCCCTTTCCCGAGGGTCCCCCTTTCCCAGGAGTCTCCCCCTCCGCCCATGGAGGGACTGCAGCCCGAGAGTGCCTTACCTGCATGAGGAGGGCCTCAACAGTGGACTTCCCCATGCCAAACTGGTTGCGCACCGACCGGTAGCTGTTTCGGGTGGCGTGCTTCTAGATGGCAATGGCCACTTGCTTTTCCAGGGAGATGGAAGGCCGCAGGTGTATGTCGCATCTCCAGAGGGTGGGGGCAAGCCAGGCACATAGCTCCTAAAAGGTGGCCTTCTGCACGCAGAAGTTCTGGAGTCGTTGTTGGTCATCCCACCATTCTACGACCAACCAGTTCCACCAGTCCGAAGAGGTGTCGAGCCTCCAGAAATGCTTCTCCACTAGGGGGTGCATTGTCAGAGTGGAGCAGCTGCACCCAGGGAGAGGGTCCCAAGAATAAGCTGGGGGTCCAGCTCAGTTAGGAACAGGAAGGCAGCTGGCACAAAGTGCTGCAAAAAACTGCAGCATGGCTGTGTGGGGCTATCACATGCCCAGGGGCAGCTCCGGCTCTATGGCACCAAGAAAAAAGCTGTGGCATCCAAAAAAGCAAGGCAACCACAGCAAGCACTGCGAGAGCTTTTCTGTCCCTCAAAGAGGTAGGCAAGCAAGCAGCAGAAGCAGAGAAACGGCTGTTCAGAGGGGTCCCTTTAAGTGCGTGTCTCTGCAAGGTTCCCGCACCAGCACTCGGAAGCCACGAGTGACCTAAAGCCCTGGCTGAAGTGGTTCTGGGTGGCTTTTTATGCAAGAGAACATCCAATCAGTCTGTATGCTCTCTTTCCAAAAAGCAGATCACTTTTTCAATGTGCTTTTGTGTGTGGATGCTCTCTTTCGGAAGAAGTTTTTTGGAAGATATCTTCCGAAAAAAGCTTCTTCCAAAAGAAGCCTGCAGTCTAGATGTAGCCTAATTGAATGACAGAATAATGCCAGCTAGAAATGATACAAATAATTTTTTAAAGCTAATAAATGGCCTCCAAAAGTTTTGATCAAATTAAATGGAGAATCAAAGCATAAACAGTGACTAAATTACATGCAAGAAATGTGTGCAATTTCTGCCTATATAAGAGCTTGTCAATCCAAAACTGCTCAAGTAGCACCATGGTAAAACAAACTGTTAATTACACTTCACCATGCCAACAGCTATTAAAGCACACGTGCCGTGCTATATCTTCAGAAGCCATTTTCTTGAGTTTTTATACTATTCCAAATTTCAGGTGAATGACTGATTATGCTAATAACAAATTCATTGCTAAAATTACAAGCAGTTTTCCCTGGCAACATTTGTTACTGAGCATTTCCATTAACAGCATCAAAGTGCAGGGACAATTCATTTTCAGAGACAATGAAGAGCATTCTAGGACTTCTTTTTTTTAAGTTAAAATACTTAACATCATTACTTTCAAGTAACTGAATCTGCTAAACAAAGGCAGGAGGGTGTGAGAGGAGAAGAAACAATGGAATGATTTAAAATACATATGTGTGACACAAATATATTTGCCACAAGTGTTTAGGACATGCAAGTGACTGAGGGATGCATTAAAGTAGCAGATTATTTTGGTTAACACGGAGAAGAGGTGCTATCTGCCTCATCTCTTCCAACTCTCACATGCCAGGAATTTAAGTGAGTCCAAAACTAGTTACTAGTCACCCATCATATAACCTGTAAATCAGGATAGGGATGTGAACGGGTAATCAGTAAGGGTGATGCTTACTGTAACCGGTAAACTGGCAGCCCTAGGGTCCGGAAGCTGGCAGCCCTGCGGGGCTAGGAGCTGGCAGCCTGGGGAGTTTGGGGCCAGTAGCTGGCAGCCCTGCCCACAGATAGGGGCCCGCTCTAGCCTGGCTGGGCTGGAGAAAAGGGAGTTACTCACCTCGTGCAGTAACGAGTGTTCTTCGAGATGTGTGTCCCCGTGGGTGCTCCACTGTAGGTGAAGGGTTGCCCTGAGCCGCAGATCAGAGCTTTGTATAGCAGTTTCCCCTGTTGAGCCACGCATGCCCAGGAGGCGTCTCGAGCCCTTCCCGCCTCCTGAGGAGCGTGACTCAACCCCTCCCTTTCAGTTCCTCGTCTCCGCCCGAGAATTTTGACTCCGAGCAGAGGAGGTAGGAGGGTCAGAGCACCCATCGGGGAAACACATCTCAAAGAACACTTGTTACTGCACGAGGTGAGTAACTCCCTTTTCTTCTTCGAGTAGTGTCCCCGTGGGTGCTCCACTGTAGGTGACTACAAAGCAGTATTCAATGTAAGGCTGGAGGGAGCCGGAGTCATTGTTTAGCAGTAGTAGAGAGTACTGCTGTGGCAACTGCTGAATCACTATTGAGTTGTGGAAGGATAGCGTAGTGTTTAGCAAAAGTATGGTCTGAAGACCATGTTGCTGCCCGGTAGATGTCTCTTAAGGGGACATTGCCCAGAAAGGCTGTAGAAGCGGCCGTGGCTCGAGTAGAATGCGCTCGTGGTGGGCGTTGTAGCGGTCTATTGCCCAGAGAGTGGCATTTGATTATACATGTCGATATCCACTTTGAGATTCGTTGCGATGATATTGGTGTCCCTTTGGATCGTTCAGCAATGGAGATAAAAAGTCTTTCAGATTTACGAAATGGTTTTGTTCTTTCTAGGAAGAAGGCCAGAGCCCTCCGGATGTCCACAGTGTGCAGGCTGGCGTCTGTCTGCGAAGAGTGCGGTTTTGGGAAAAAGGTAGGTAATACGATCGGTTCATTGAGATGGAATTCTGTACAGACCTTTGGCAAAAACGTGGGGTGGGGTCTAAGTATGACCCTATCCTTTGTGAAAACTGTGTAAGGAGGTTCTGACATTAATGCTCCGAGTTCGCTCACCCTCCTGACGGAGGTGATGGCTAAGAGGAAGCAGACTTTCATAAAAAGAAAAGGAAGTGGTACTGTTGCCAGTGGCTCAAAGAGAGGTCTGGTGAGGCAGTTCAAAACAAGATTTAGGTCCCACAAAGGGGGTGGAGCCTTATGTGGTGGGTACACATTCTGGAGTCCCTTGAGGAATCTCTTCGTAATAGGATGGTTAAAAATGGAGAAGCCGTCTACTGAGGTATGAAATGCTGCTATTGCAGAGAGGTGTACTCTTAGAGAGGAGATTGACAGTCCTGATGCTTTAAGGTCCAGAATGTAATCTAGGATGGTATTTAGTGGTGAGGCACGGGCTCCACTTTGGCTCGCTGACACCAGTGACAGAAACGTGTCCATTTCTGTTGGTGTCTCCGAGTAGAGGAGGACGTCTTTTACTCGCTGGGAGCAGCGCTCTTCTACCTCCGAGAACCAGAGAGAAGCCATGCGTGAAGATGCAGGGTATTGAGTTGTGGATGCAGTATCCTGCCGTCATCCTGAGATAGTAGGTCTATCCGGTATGGTAGTGGGTGGGGAGGCTGGACCGCTAGCCTGTGAAGGTATGGGTACCAGGTTTGGCGAGACCATGATGGCGCAATCAGGATGACTAGGGCTTTGTCTCTCAGGATCTTGCGCAGAACTCTTGGGATGAGCGGTATGGGAGGAAAGGCGAGTGTAGGGGCTGTCCATTTGATTAGGAAGGCATCCCCCAGAGAGTGTTTGCCAAGTCCCGCACGTGAGCAGAATTGGGGACATTTGGTGTTCTGGGTAGAAGCAAAGAGGTCTATCAATGGCCATCCCCATTGGTAGAAAATTGAGTTTGTCACCTCCGTATGTAACTCCCATTCGTGGTCTGCGGTGAAGTTTCGGCTGAGGGAGTCCACTGGTATTGTTCTACTCCGGGCAGGTAGGATGCTATGAGGGTGACTTGCTTGCGGATGCACGTGTTCCACAGGCGAATAGCCTCCGCGCATAAAGAGCGGGAGCGGCTCCACCCTGTCTGTTTATGTAGAACATCGTGCAGATGTTGTCCGTTAGGATGCGGACTGTGTGATTGGCGATGTCGGAGGCAAAGTGTGCACAGGCATTCCTTACTGCCTCAATTCGAGGAGATTGATATGTAAGAGTGTCTCGCTTTGGGGACCACCTGCCTTGAACTTCGTGACCGTCCATATGTGCTCCCCAGCCGAGCAGGGAAGCATCTGTGGTGATTTGGATAGTGGGTTCGATTTGTTGGAACGGAACCCCCGCCAGAAGATTGTTTGGTACTGTCCACCATCGTAAGGATGCGAGCACGCCTGGTGGGATAGTAACCGCTTTGTTTCGAGGTTGTCGATGGGGTATAAACGGTTGCAATCCAGAGCTGAAAACATCGAAAATGCAGACGAGCATGGTGGACTACGAGGTGGTGGAAGCCATGTGTCCCATTAGTCGGAGGCATGTAAGTACTGTGGTGGTAGGAATTGTGAGCATCCCGCTTATAATTTCTTGCATGGTTGCAAAGCGTTGCTGAGGTAGGTATGCCCGGCTGTAACTGAGTCCAGGCGTGCGCCAATGAACTCTATATCTTGAACCGGGTGCAGAATTGATTTGTCTTGGTTGATTAGAAGGCCTAGACGACTGAGGAGGGCCGGTCGTATGTATCATAGAGGCAGTTTCGTGTATGAGGATCCCTTTAGAAGGCAGTCGTCAGATAGGGAAATATGATGACGTTCTGCCGTCTGAGATACGCAGTTACGACCGCCAGTACCTTCGAAAATACCCTCGGAGCTGATGAGAGACCGAAGGGAAGAACCTTGTACTGGAAATGGTCTAGTCCCAACGTGAAGCGTAGGTAGCGTCTGTGGGAGGGGTGGATGGTTACATGGAAATAGGCATCTTGGAGGTCGAGGGCTGCGAACCAGTCCCCTCGATCTAGCGCAGGAATGATTGCGGAAAGAGTGACCATCTTGAAACGTTGTCTCTTGAGAAATTTGTTCAGTTTGCGGAGGTCCAGTATAGGTCTCCAACCCCCTGTTCTTTTCTCGGTCAGGAAATAGTTCGAGTAAAACCCTCTCCCGTGGAACTCTCGGGGTACCCTTTCTATAGCCCCAATGACAAGGAGCCGATTGACTTCTTGTTTTAGAAGGGTTTCGTAAGAGTGGTCCCTGAAAAGGGACGGGGTAGGGGAAGGGTAGGGGGGATAGAAATAAAAGGGATGGTATAGCCCACTCGAATTATCTCTAGGACCCAGCGGTCCGATGTTATGGATTCCCACTGTGGGAGGAAGGCACGCAAATGGTGGTTGAATAGATGGCCATGTTGAGGTGCTAGATCGAACGGGAGGTCTTGCAGACCCTCGACCAAATGTTCAAATTTGCTGCTTAGATGGTTGGTTAGCCAGCGGGCGGGCTTGGTTGGAGTCGCCTTCTGGGACCTCGCTGTCTTGGCCTGTTGTCTTCATAAGGCCTCTGTGGTCGATTGTATTGTCCATACCGATATCGATTATATGAATTATATGGGGTGTATCGCCTGCGTTTATAGGGTGGCGTGCACATACCTAGCGTCTGAAGTGTGGACTTAGAATTTTTGCTGTTGTGGAGCATTTCGTCCGTAGTGGCTGCAAATAGCTTTTGTTTGTCAAATGGCAAGTCCTCCACTTTGGGCTGGAGTTCACGGGAACTCCAGATGACTGGAGCCAAGAAGCTCACGCATCACCACCGCTGTAGCTGTAACTCGGGCTGCAGTGTCAGCTACATCCATTGCCATTTGGAGGCGGTGCGGGCGATCATATGGCCCTCATGAACTATTGATTTTAAGATGGGTCTTTTGGAGTCGGGGAGATGCGCCATTAGTTCTCCCAGTTTTGAGTAGTTGTCAAAGTTGTGATTTGCTAAGAGAGCAGAGTAATTTGATATTCTGAGTTGTAGGGTTGAAGAGGAATATACTTTCTTGCCAAAGGAGTCCAACTTTTTGTGGTCCTTGTCTGCATTGCCCGTCCTATATTGTGGAAGCTTCGCTCGTTGTTGTGCTGAGTCCACGACTAGTGAGTTAGGTTGTGGGTGAGTGAAGAGAAAGTCGTTGTCTTTTGAGGGGACAAAGTACTTTCTGTCAATTTTCCTGTTAGTTGGTTGGATGGATGCAGGCGTCTTCCACAGATCTTCTGAGGTCTCCATGATTGCCTCGTCTATGGGTAGGGCAATCTTGCCCTGTAGTGTCGGATGTAGATTCTTTAACAATTGGTATTGTTTCTTCTGCACCTCTTGCAGGGAGACATTCTGGCTTGTCGCTACTCTCTTGAATAGTTCTTGGAACTGTTTTAGATCGTCAATCGTTCCAGTGTCTGATGGTACTACGGCGTCCTCTGGTTGTGCATCAAGGGCATCAGAGTGTGTGACGTTTACTGACTGAGTATCTGAGTCATTGTCTGAGATTTGTTCCACCTCGTCCTCCGAAAAACTTGCTGGAGGTAGGGGTTGTGGCCGAGGCAAACTTCTCCGGGATGCAGTGGAGAGGTGGGAGCGGTGTCCATATGGCTCCCAGTGTTCCCACGGTCCCCATTGCGGTGGATAAGGTGGAGGTGGGTAAGGCCAGTATGGGTGCCATGGGCCATGTTGTGGCGGAGCCCTATAATGGTGGGTGAGCCTTCCCAGGTGACGGATGTCGCGAGGAATAGACCGTGCAGTGGTCATCATCAGGAAGGGAGCGTCGTGAAGAGACAAAGGTGATATCGACCTGGGAGGATTGCCTTGATGGAGACCTCCCAGGAGAGTAAGAAGTAGAGGCAGGCACAGATAATGATGCCTGCTGTATGGATCAGTCTCTTGTTGGGGCTGATCCCTAGCAGCCTCATCTGGCTGCTTGTCTGGCTGTGGGAGGACCAGCAGAGCATCGGCTGGTGCCAGTGGCTTCAGAGGCTGCCCATCCTTTTGCTGCGGTGCCGTGACTTTAAGAGGCACCGCAGCTTGAAGCCATGGTGTAGCTTTCGGCGCCGCAGAGGCTTGAAGCGGCGCCGGGGCTGGAAGCGGTGCCGCGCTTTCAAGCGGCACCGCGGTTTGAATCGGCGCCGGCTTTTCATGCCGTGCCGGCTGCTTAGAGCGCTCCCGGCGCCGCTCAGCTGTTGAGCGCCCCGATGCCGGCGCGGAGTGGGAGGGTCGCCCGAAGCCTTAGTGGCAGGGACTTCCCAGCCTGGTGTGCCTCTCCTCTGTGTTTGGGAGAGGAAGAGGCTGGAAGAGAGCGGGATGGAGAGGCTCTCGGTCTCGGGGCATTTTTGGAAGGCGGCGGAGGCTCTTGCTGCGGTGCAAATTGTTCTCCTGCAGGCTGTAGAGCTTTTTCAAATAAAATCATCCTGAGGCGGAGCTCACGGTCTTTTCTGGCTCTCGCCGTCAGGGAATTGCAGTGGGCACAGTTGTGGGGAGAGTGGGTCTCCCCCAAACACCGTATGCAGTCCGAGTGGCCATCTGAAGCCGGCATTGGGTCCCGGCATTGACCGCACTTTTTAAAACCTGAGGAGCCGGACATTGCGGGCTCTCTCTTGAAATTATTATATTTGTCTTCTATATTGTTATAGTTTATGTGGTTTTGCTTCTTCTTCTTCTTTTTTTTTTTTTTTTTTTTCTTTTTAAAGTCTTTATTTGTTTCTTGTTTTGACAGGCGGGAGAAAGCCGGTTCACCGGAGTCCCGGTCTGAGGTAAGTTCAAGCCCCCTGAGGGGGATTTAATTAAGTCTATTTTTCCTATTTCTAGTTGTTTTTTTTTTTAATAAAAAACAAGGAAAGAGTAACTTGGATAAAACAGGGGAAGCTAACTATGCCTAAATAACTAAGGGGAAAGTAGTCAGATAGTCTGACAGGGAGCTCCTAGCTGCTCCGTCTGCTGACGAGGGCGGTTAAAGAGGAACTGAAAGGGAGGGGGTTGAGTCACGCTCCTCAGGAGGCGGGAAGGGCTCGAGACGCCTCCTGGGCATGCGTGGCTCAACAGGGGAAACTGCTATACAAAGCTCTGATCTGCGGCTCAAGGCAACCCTTCACCTACAGTGGAGCACCCACGGGGACACTACTCGAAGAAGAATCAAAGGTTACCAAATAGGAAACTTGATCTGTGAAGATCTCAGGACTCTTCTTCATCTGCAGGCCCAAGGTCCACCAATAGAATTCCAAGTGCTTTAGTTCTGGGAACTTGCCTTTTTGCATTTCATCAGCACTGGACACTGGCTGTAAGTTGTGATGAGCTAAACATTAACACAGATTACTAATGCCGAACTCCTACTCCTATTTAACCTAGCTGAATGCTAGAAGGTGAGATGTCCTACCAGATCTCTACCAATTTGGTCCCAATGGCAAAACTCGTTCTTGAACCTGCAGTAGGTGATTGGATACAACAGATAACTTAAAAACCACATTTCTTATACTATGACTATGGGGAAGGGAGACAGGCAGTTAAAACATAACAAGAACCAGTCAAAAGTTTTAATTAATGAGGGGAGGAGACAGCAAGGGACCAATCAGTGTTTAAATATAAGCATGTGCACAAGTGCTCCATGGGCCAAATACTGGAGACCACCCATCGTAGCAGTAACAAGCCTCTTAAAAGCTGATTAAATAAAAAGAGGTTTCAAATATTAATGTGTTTTCAAATATTAATTATGCAAACTTATGACTTTTTGTGCTGTGACCAGAATCAGTGTAGGGCAGCCTCTCTTGGTCTGGTATTTTTAAGGCTCTTGCCCTCTCCTGCTCTAGAAGACAACTGGTCACCTTGTTCATCTTGCTAAGAATTCACATACACATTCTTTTTCCTTTTTAGGACAAGTTGTTCCTCCCATGATTGGGGCAGGACAGTACTTCAAAGGTTTCCCAAACTTCAAAGAAAGTAACCCCCTCTGTTCACTAGTGAGCACTTTTGAAGTCCTTTGAAAAATGCCAGCACGAACGTTAACAGTTGTCTGTGGCATGTATACCATATATACCATGCTTCATGTATACCATGCTTCACTTTGCCTTGTCTACTCAAACTGACATTCACTAAGGCAACCACTAGATCCAGTGACTCCCACTCACCCATATGTATCTTTCTTCAAAACAACACAACAACAACATGCCCTTTCAGACAAACCACCTTTATTCCTTTCTCAGCATCTTTTAAAATAATCTTTGAAATAGCTTCCTTAACATTGTAAATCATAAGGCTATGGTTTAGGTTGGGAACAGTCCAGGGTCACAGAGTAAATCAGTACATAGGAGACAGTAAGAACAGTGAGACATCTGACTTTCTTTTTTCCATCTCTATTCTCCTCATGCTTTTACCTGGGTTTTAGGTGCAGGGAAACGTGGTGGCTTACTGCTGGTAACTCCTGCAAGAAAAATAATATGGAACATGCTGTAATTTTAACTTTCCACCCCTTATTTCATAGACATCTCTCCCTCTGTTTCAATGTTTATAATGCTGAAATTTAAGAACCAAATTGTTAGTTGATCATTGTGGGAAATTTTACTTCACTGTAAAACTATCAGAAACTGACAAAGATTTGCAGTCATCTGGTGTTACTGACCCTGGGACACCTGATTGTAAAGCATGAGTTTTTGCTGCTAGTTAGCTCCTGCATAGTAGCTGCCTGAAATCACTATATATGATGTAGTTAATAGGGGGAGACAAAGAGCCACAGTGGTTTAGAGCAGGTTATCAGCACTTAGTATAGTGAATATTTGGTGAGGATTTTCACGAGAGATGTCTCTTAGGTGCAGAAGGGTAGGTGAATTGTGATGAGGCCTCCTAGTCACTAATCCTAGACCTGATCCTAATCCCATTAATTGACTTTAACTGATGCTAGGCAGGATCAGCCCCCATGAACTAAAGTGCATATAATTTCAGAGATGTTGGCAGCTTTTTAAAGCAAAATTGGACAATTAGATGAAATGCACAAACCTTCCATTCTGATATGTTTCACTTTGTTGCAAATATTCCACACAGCCCTAAGTGTCACATGCCAAGTTCCTTCCCCTTGCTGCAATTTACTCTCCTGGGTTGTTGAAAATACCATACTCACAGGCACCATCATAACACACTTATTTGGCTAGGTTTGTGTAGCATTTGGGACTGAGAAATTGTCTCTGAGACTCTTCCATGCATATAATCCCTGTATTGAGTCAACTTGGCCTCCTGTTGACCCAGAAGGGGAAACAATCCCTAAGATCCCTTGGTGGGCAGTGCCAGAGCAACTCAGCCTCACCCACCAGAAACAGAAAGGTGGGGCTAGAAGTATAAAAGGAGAAGCTCAGAGCTCAATTGGAGCCCAACAGTTAAGCCAGCCAGACATTCCACCTGAGCTCCCCAGGAGGAAGGCCCGGCTGCCATGCCTGAGAAGGGAGAACTGGCCTGGGCTGCCAGGGCCCTTGCTGGGCCCAGGAGACTGGATTAGGCCACCTGGGTCACTGCCAGGCCCACAAGACTAGCCAGTTAATCCACCTCCCTCCGTCAGTTGTTAGGTCAATGAAAGAATTCTTCTTTTGACCCAATGCTGTCTACACCAGCTATGTCTCTTAGGGGGATGGACTTTTCAACCAATGAGAGGTGTATCTACACCAATGTCAGTTTTCAATGTAGATCAGCTCTTAGGCAAATTCCTACCCTTAGTAAGGGTAGGAAAGTTTCCAGGATTTGGACCTGTACTATTAAGCAGCACACAGATAATACTATGGGACTGTCTTGAACTAACAAAGCAAAACAATTCAGAGTTGAACTTAAAATAATGTCTGCACTAATAGGATTTGTGATGCACCATATACAGATGACATATTGTCCCTTTGGGAGTGTATGGCTGTGCTATTAACAGTAATGTCAATGGAATTTATGTTGGATGACACCACATACTTAGAGGCAGAAATCCCTTGCCAATATAATGCCATGATATGGTCCATAGTATGTTGTTATAGTCAGCCAGAGTGCATCATATTTTGCTGCATCTTTTCCCATGGGAGTTGCATAATAAGCCCATGTGGGGCAGAAAGTGACTCCACAAGGGGAGCTGACAGCTCACATCCAGGGTGGAGCAGGACCTAGCTGGCTCTGTCCTTGAAGCCCATGGCAGGGCAGCATGGAACACACATGGGCTGGACTTTGCATTCTCTATTTCTCTTGCCTAAAGCCACTCATTCCCATGGGGATAAATTACATGGGGCTGCAGCTGGCTAGTTGTCCGGGCCAGCAGCAGAGGGTCCCCAGCAGTCATGAAGGAAAAGAGGTGAAGAGCAGTACCTGGGAAGGGCAAGACAGGGTTGTGCTCCCCAATGAGCACTGGGTACATTCAGTTCCCTATCCCTGCTGTCCTGGCTGAACAGACCCTAGTCCCCTCCTGCACCTCCTGTTAGTGTCCCCCCGCTTCTAGGATGTGGGCCACACAATTAAAAAGAGGTGCTGTGGAGCCTACACATGAATGCTCACCTGTCAGCACCCCAGCAGAAGGCAAAGACAGCACTGCCACCTGCCCTCCCCCAGCAATGAATCCACATTCTGGCCTATGCTGTCCCAGTGGGCATAAGGGTGCATCTAATGCAACCCCTGCAAGAGGGCTGGTTTGAATCAAGTCCAGTGTTTGTTTTAGAAGAGTGACCAAAGAGTCCCAGCTACCTTTATTTTACTCTTTACGGGCTACTAAAATGATTGTTTAGCTGCATTTCTGACAACACAATTAATGCGTAGGCTGAGGCCATGTTTTGCAAAATTAGAAACCAACACACTTTCAAATCAGTTGAGTCACAACCCATCTAGCTCCGTACCGGGCACCACTATTATCCTGCATGTCTCCTCAGACATTAGCTATCTGAATGAGGGGGTGAGACACAATAAACCCCAGTTACTTTGCTGAAATTATATCACAACAGGCAGCCAATCAAGCCGTAGAACAACACATGCTATTGGACTGAAATTTCACTCACCAGGAACCACCTGTAGTCCATCTCTCCTCTGGCCTGCATCTAAAACAATCAGTCCTCTGAAAGTCTGAGCAGATGAGGCATTGTCTCCTTATACATGGGTCCTTCTAGTAGACAGATGAATGAAGGAAAGTAATTGCAGTGCAGGGAGATTGTTGCTTCCTGTTTAATGGTGGTTCTTTCACTGGGAAGGTGTATGAACTCTTCAGATATTGTTCACGATGACCTCCAGATCATGCCACATCCCACAAATGCTGTGAGCATCCTTACAAACCATTTTATGTCACACAATTTCAGCTTCATTTCTGAAACATAGCTTGGTCTGCTTCAATTGCAGGGGCAAGTTTGAGAATGTCGATCAAATATTAGTAATCAAACACAACATGAAATAAAAAAAACTGACTACACCTAGCTTTTTAAAGTGGATCAGATTTATTATCTTTAAAAATTCAAGTTGTATCTGTGGATAGGTCCCAAGACAGGAGTGACTAGAGCTGAGTTCTACTCCCTGTGCTTCTGGTGATTAGCTGCATCATCTTGGAGAAAAGTCACTCAGCATTTCTGTGCTTCAATTTTCCCAACAATATAATGGGAATAAAGCTACTGACCCACCTTTGTATAGTGCTTTCAGCTCTACAGCTGAAAAGCACTACAGAAATATTATTAATGGTAAACAAAGAAAATGGCATGAAAATCAGTAGCTATTCTCACTTCTATGGGTAAATCAGTTAGAAACCTAGGGAAGTTGTTCTGAAAAGGCTCTGAACATGCAGCATAAGGGAACATGAAACTTACAGGTTCAGTGATGTTAATAAGATCTGCTGTCTCTAATTTATGATCTAGCAAGAGAATCTTCTTGAAACACTCCACTTTCCAGACAGAGGCAGGGACAGGGCTGTAGTAGCTGGACAGGGATGAACTATAGATGATCTACATGGATATTTCCATCTCTAATTTCTATGCTTATATAAAATGAAACAGTATATACGATGTTTTGATACTGTGGGCCTTCAATTAATGGGACCTCTAATTTAAACAACTGTTACTTCATGTTAGCTTTGCAGAATCAGGCCTTGGGGTTAGGAAAATGTTGATGGAAAAGACTCCTGTAATTCTAATATCACAAGTATTATTCAATTACTTACAGCTCTGTATCAATCTAAAACAGAGCAGTAGGTTCAGGAAACAGTTCAAATGTTATTGTCCATTTTAAAAAAAATTATGATCTCTTCATTATCAGTAATATTTACTTCTCTCCAATCCCTCACAGAAGACCTGGCACAAATAACTGCAGGATTATGCAACCTGGCATAGTCCATTTACACTACTATACCACCATTGGCAGCAAAGTACATATAATCCATAACAGAAATTTCATTTAAAAGGTGATTATCACTTTGTGAGATGCGATGGTTCAAGAGCTATGTTGCAACCATCTCAGCTCTTGTATGTCACTTAAGATGTATGAAATATGTTTACTTAATAAATGTCTGATTTTCATTTTCTAAAATTAAAGATCAGCTAAAACCCATAATATTCAATGGAGTCAGCCCAGCTTTATTAACAAAAACCTCCTGACTTTTGAGTGGGTTGAGATTGAAATGAGTGATGGTACACACAGCGTTCTAACAACAAAGGCCTTGTTGCTGTAACTGAACCTAAATGGGCATCTCCAAATAGAGGATCACTGTCAATACCAGTAATTACACAACACTGGGAAGAAATGCTTTCCATTACTTTTTCTGTGAATGAGGCTGATTCAGAACTTAGACATTGGAGGAGTTTTATGTTGACTAGTCTTGGTGCACCTGGCATTTCTAGAGCAATTGCAAAGTTAAAAGACAGGGGGGAAAAAAATCAAACCTGCTGGCAATGTAGAAAATTCCACAAATGCTTCTTTTTTTTCCCGTTGCTCCAGAGGAAGCTGCCAGGGCATCTGATGGGGCTTTGCCATGACCTTCACCTTGTAGGCCATATTGGGCTTCAAATTTAAAAACTGGTACTTATAGCTAGCAGCCTTGACAATGTCGAACTCTTCTTCATTCAGAAAGATCACATGACTGTAATTGCTATTGGTAGGAAGCCAGGACAGCTCAGCGGAAATCTGGGTTATGTTGTCCACCTTAAGATGTGAAGGTGCCACGATAACATCCTTCCCAACTAACAAAGTGCACAGTAGCTCATCTGAGGTACCTCTGCTCGTAATGCTCTGAATCGATATTCGGTATGTGCAAGTAGCAATGTTAAGTTTTTCTATAAGTGCTTTAGTTCTGCTTCCCAAGGACACATTCATGCGTATTTCTTTGTCAACCAGGACATTGTAGCTGTTAATCGTTCCCCATCCAGGTGGCACAACTGGTTGCTCCCAGCCCACAATAACACTTTTGGCTAGTTGTTTAATAAGGGTTATTTTTCTAGGATAAGGCACAATGTCTTCTCCAATTTCATCAATGTTCACATCAAAAGTCCCTGTGCCATTGTTGATTACACTAGACTCTACGTGACTTGGTGGATTGATCTCCAGTAGACTATCTCCTTCCAAAGCATGATCCGAATGGTTGATAAAATTCTGATCCTGTTCGCTGCCTAAGATGCTTGACAAACGGGACTCATTATCTTGAACAAAATCCACAAAGTTTGAAGGGACCAATCCTCTTTGTCCATCTAGAAGTTCACCTGGTGAGAAAGACAACCAAATATCATGTAAAAAACACACTCCTCTCACACAGGACCAAACAAGTTGTCTTCTAGATGACTCTCTCCTTTGGTCATCTTGGGCTGAAGAAGTACATTAAATAATATGAAATACTGCATGTCATTGTAAGAGGTTGCAAGACACTGAGAGGTCCCTGGTAAACCAGGGGTTAACTGCAGCTCAGACTTCCTCTTTCCCTGGCAGAAAGGCTCTGAAAAAGCATGTTAAGAAGCTGACTGGGAAAGTTTGCTTCCTCAGATAGGAATTAAAGGACTAGATTGAAAGGGGACTTTTCTGTGTATGCTTTTTTTGCTTTTGCTCACTTACTTTTTCTCTTACAACAGAGATTATTCTTTAAGAAAAAGACCTCAGTGGCGGTAACTGTTTTTTTCTGCTGACTTACTGATCCAGCTGATGGATCCAAGTGGCTATAAAACTCAATAGAATACCGTTAATATGCATTTTCCAAATACACACAGCCTGGAACCTACACACTAAAGCAAGTAGCCTCTCCCTATCTCCCATCAAAGATTCATAGCTATGTCCTTCATATTACAGCCTCCAATACTATCACACAATCAAACCATGAGCTAATCACTATGCTTTGTCTACACAGAAGCATTATTTTGGAATGACATCTGTGTTTACACACAAGCAGTTATTTCAACATAATGTCGAAATAATGTTGAGCTAGAGGACTGCTTACTCCAACTCCTTATAACTCTCATTGTATGAGGAGTAAGGCAAGTTGGGGGAAGAGTGCTGTATCTCAAAATAACTGCTGTGTAGATAGCGCCAAAAATTGAAATAAGCTATTTTGACTTAAGCTAAGCAATTAGCTCAAGTTGCGTAGCTTATTTCAAGTTTAGCCCTTCTGTGTAGACATACTCTTGCACTTACGGCTCAGGCTACGTCTAGACTGCAAGCCTCTTTTCAAAGAGGCTTTTTCTAAAGATACTTTCGAAAAAGAGCGTCTAGACTACAACCAATACTTTTGAAAAAGCAAGCCTCTTTTTCGAAAGAGAGCACCCAGTCAGTCTGGATGCTCTCTTTCAAAAAAGCACAGTTTGCATTACATAGCGCCTTTTTTCGAAAGAACACTTTCGAAAAAAGGCGTTCTTCCTCATAAAACGAGGTTTTCCACATTTACTCTTGAAAGAACATAGCAGCAGTCTAGACGCAGGGGAAGTTTTTTCGAAAAAAGGCCACTTTTTTTGAAAAAACCCTGTAGTCTAGACACACCCTCAGAGTGGCAATAGTGTTAGTTTGTATGTGTATAAACAAGGAATCCTATGGCACCTTAAAAACTGACAGATTTATTTGGATAAAAGCTTTCGTGAGTTAAAACCACTTTGTCAGGTGCACAACTAAATCTGTTAGTCTTTAAGGTGCCACAGGTCTCCTTGATACTTTCACTGAAATCGATAAGAATCTCAGGCAGACAATAAAACCCAGGATTTAAGCAGCACACACAGGATGATTTGATCTCTCATATTGTGAAGCTGCTTTGAATGTATTATTATGTGTATTTGAATAGCGCTAAAAAGGCCTCAGCTGAAATCAGTCATGTGGCTCTAGGAATTGGAACATTACACAATAAGAGAACATTAGCTTTGTCCAGAAAAAGCTAATAGTCTAAGTAGATAAGACAAGCAAAAGCTGGATCATTATTAACCCTATTTTAGAGGTGAGTAAGGCATCGAGAGACTAAACGACATGTCCTGAATCAGAAGAGGAGTCTGTGGCAGAGCCAGAAATTGAACCAGGTATCCTGAGTCTCAATCTAGTATCTTGACCATAAGGATTCATTTCAATGGGGATGCAATCAGGCATGTGTAATCATGTTTGTATACAACCATGTCTCAGCAATTGCTAATGGGATTTCATTAGTGAAATATTGCACATCTGTAGATCTTTCAGAGTTCAAACTCAGTGTATTAGCAAAAGTTTATAGTGTTAATTTAGGACACCAAATAAATGGTTTTGTTACTTGCGAATATTGAGTTATTTGAGGTACAAATAAGGTTGATACATTGAGACAATAAAATTATTTATCAACTGGTTTATCACTGTTAATGTTCATGAAACACATATCCAGCCTTAAATGTAGGTAATAGATAAGCAAGTTAAGAAGTGGTCAACATGTGTTGTCTTAAACATACCTTGGCATGTGGAAGTAAAAATAAAAGTGACCAAGGCCCTGGATCTGTAGGGCACTTAATCATGTATGTACTTTTCCTCATATGCAGTCCCACAGTAGTCAGTATGTCTACACTGCAATTTAAGGCCAAGTTTCAAATTAGGCTCAAGCCTAACCTTCCTTCTGTCTACACACAAATCATATGAATACAGGGCTCAGACCCAGGAGCGGCCTGAGGCCGGCTGCCACAGCTGGCGCCCTAGGCGGGGGCACCGATTGCGGCACCCCTGCCTGCACGGCCGTCAATGACCATGACGTCATCATCAGGCGCCCGGGCCAGCGGCGCCCCTAGGCAGCTGCCTAGTTCGCCTAGGCTCACGGGCTGCCCCTGCTCAGACCCTGGATTCCATGAGGGTGGTCAATCTGAGTCTGAGTCAAGCCAGGACTCAGGATTGGAATCAGATTGCTTTGTAGTGTAGCTACAGCCCCACTGGACTCATGCTCTTGGAGTCCAACAAAAGTATTCCCAGGGCTGACTTTGTCCTCTGGACAGTCCAATTAGTGGACAGTCAAGTTTTCCCACATTGCACCACAAACAAAGGGTTAGAGTAGTGACATTTTGGGAGGACAGTAGGAAATCTGGGTTGTTGGTCTCAGACTTACATTATGCAATATAGATGTTGAAGCCCCCATTTGGGACCAAGGATTCCACCATTTCTAGCTGGAGTTACAAATAAGTGTAGATGCTTAAGCCACAGGTTAACAAACCCAAACTCTACTAACTGGAGTTCTGCTAAACCTGGATTTCCAGTGTAGACATACGCAACAAAGACTGTGTCTAGACTACACCTCTCTGTCGACAGAGAGATGTAGATTAGGCACGTCGAAATTGCTAATGAGGCAGGGATTCAAATATCCCGTGCTTCATTAGCATAAACAGGGCTGCCGCTTTTTTCGAAACGGCGCTTTTTCAAAAAAAAAATTGCTGCCTAGACGCAGATCTGTCGAAAAATAAACCCTTTTTCGAAAAATCCTGTATTCCTCAAAAAATGAAGTGTACAGGATCTTTTGAAAAAGGGTTTATTTTTCGACAGATCCACGTCTAGACTGCCATTTTTTCGAAAAAGCTCGTTTCAAAAAAAGCAGCGGCCATGTTTATGCTAATGAAGCACGGGATATTTAAATCCCTGCCTCATTAGCAATTTTGACATGCCTAATCTACATCTCTCTGTCGACAGAGAGGTGTAGTCTAGACGTACCCAATGCTACTTATCTGAGACAGGTTATGTATGCACAGAAGTGCTTTGCAAAACAGTGTTAATGATATTTAAGTGCTAATGATATTTAACACACTGCACAAAACTAAATCAGCTTAAAATGAAGGGCAGCCCCTTGTGGAAAAGCTAAATTATGAAGTCAATGTTGCAGGGAGCAACCTCAGTCTGAAAGGGAATGGAAAGAAAACAGTATTCACGGCATTGTTAATCCACTCATATCAAACCATTATGTACTACCTTGTTCCACTATGACTTTGTATCAGTGTCTAGCAAGAGGAAATTCAACATAGAAGAATCAAATATTTATAGCTTGAGGAGAGTCAAGGATCTCTGACGCAAAAACTAAAATCTCACTGAGCTGTCTTGTCAGCACAAATCCTGTCTAATAGGAAATGCTGATGGTTCAGGGAATCTTATAAATTAGCTGTGAGTGGAAGGAGCTGCTTTATAGGTACATAAATTCTGTTAATTACAGGGAACAAGATAGGGGGCTTTATCAATTGCTTTTGATTGTGGAGAACGTGGCAAGGCAGTTAAAATGGTTCAAATCAACATAAACTAATAAGATATAAATAAAAAACCTTCATAGAAGCCATCTTCATCCATGTCTCCATATACGTAGAGGTATTTTCCTGCTGTAAGAGGGAGCTCTGCTTCTGGATTTTCATTTGGTCCATCAAATGGGTTGTAACTACAGTGAAGCACAGATGGAAACTTCATTCAGTCAATGGGTGTATTTAATGAGTTACAATCCACACTCCACTGCATAATAACCACACAGCAGCATGTAGTTCTAAAGGCTGCACATGAGAGGAACTCTAGAGTCCCATCTTCTTGCTGCACCTTTGGAAATACATATTTCATATTTTAGGGAGCCTAAAGGAATTGGAGGCATTTATTACATTATTTATATTACATTATATATTACATTATTATTGTTGTTATTTATTATTTATATTGCTATAGCACCTAAGAATGTGCTAGCCTTGTGCTAGGTGTACACAGAACAAAAAGAGGGTTTCTCCCTACCCCACTGAGCTTGATTACTATGGCCACACTGTGTCAGACTAATGGTTAATATCACCCAATATCCTGTCTTCTGACAGCTGCCAAGGCCAGATGCTTCAGAAGTAATGAACAGAACAGGGCAATTACTGAGTCTAGTCCCAGCATCTGGCAGTCAGAGATGAAGGACACTGGGGATCTATTGATAGGTCGATCCAACCTGAACTTATCTAACTCTTTTTGTGAATCAAATAACACTTTTACCCCTTACAACATCCTCTGGCAAGGAGTTCCATAGGTTGACTGTGTGTTGTGTGTACAAGTGTTTCATTTTGTTTATTTAAAACCTGCTGCCTGTTAATTTCATAAGGTGATCCCTAGTTCTTGCGCACACGAAGGGGAAAATAACGCTGCCTTTTTCATTTTTTCCACAACATGCATGATTTTATAGACCTCTATCATATTTCCTCTTAGTCTCTTTTCTAAGATGAACAGTCCCAGTACTTTTAATATATCCTCATATAGTAGCCGTTCTGTACCCTAATCATTTTTGTTGCCTTTCTCTGTACTTTTTCCAATTCCAGTATACCTTTTTTGATAAAGGGGCACCAGAACTGCATGCAATATTAAAGCTGGACGTACTATGGATTTATATAGTGGCATTATGATATTTATTCTCGAATACCTTTCCTAACATTTCTTAACATTGCTTCTATGACTGCCACTGCACATTGAGTGGATGTTTTCAGAGAAATTGCCGCAATCTCTAAGCTAATTTATGGCCTATCATTTTGTACATAGAGCTGGGATTATGTTTTCCAATTTGAATTATTCTACATTTATCAACACAGAACTTTATCTGCCAACTTGTTGCTCAATCACCCTGTTTTATGAGATCCTTCTGTAAGTCTCAGTCAGCTTTGGATTTAACTACCTTGACTAGTTTTGTATCATGTGCAAACTTTGTCACCTCACTGCTTCCCTCTTTCCAAATAATTTACTAACTTTTTTAGTCTCCTTTAAATATACCAGCCTATATCTTTACTGAATTTTAAAGCAACTACATAAAACCTTATATTGCTCTTTCTCCCAAATCATCTCTACCAAGATCTGTTAATTTTAATGAATTACTCTTCTCCATGAAACAATAAATTATAGCAAAATCTAACTCGCACTCAGATAAAAGTTTTTACAAGGCATAAAGAATTTATCCAATATTTGGGTTAGATTATGAATTGGCAAGTCTTGCTGAATAGCCATCACTGGATAATCATGCTTATAATAATTCCTTGAAATTCTCATGCTCTGAGTGCGCCAGAAAAGAGTTTAGACCTTTGCACCCATCAGAACATCAGTATTAAGGTAACATTAAGGGCCCAATGTAAAGCTTACTGGAATCAACAGATACCTTTCAAATAGAGGTTTGCATTAGGCCTTAATCTCCTCCTACCGCTGGTATATATAAATAAAATAATAAAAAACATATCCCATTCCTGATTTACTCTGGTTGCAGGTAGAGCTGAACTCAACCTTTGCAGATACCATGAATTTCTGTGTTTAGCACTAGTACTACTAAGTGCTAAATAGCCATTGATTTGTTAGGATGGCTTTACTGCTGATGGAGAAAACAAGATGGAGCTGCAAAACAAAGCCTTTTAGAAGAGGAGCTATACACTGTAGCAGCAGAGCATAGCGTAAGTTCATGTTCAAATGGGAAACCTAACCAGTCTATTAGAGAATAGGATTTTACAATCCCCTTCCTCCAAGATGAAGAGTAGGACAACAAACAGGAAACAGAAAGCTTCTTGTTCATTGTTTCAAAGTGCTGCCTTCCCATACACAGCTTAGTAACAGTCTTGGTAGCCTGATGGTGGAATGATTGCCCAGGCAATCTTAAGGGAACAAGGTAAAAATGAAAATCTGTTTAAAACAAGTTCAAGCACTAAAATTAGAGTGACAACCCATGCCTAGAAGGATGTAGTCACAGCAACATAGTTATTTTTAGCACGCAAGCGCTCAGTGTGTGTGTATTCTCTTCAAAGTGGCACTTTCTCTCTGACATAATCCAAGAGTCAGTCTGAACAAATTGCTTTGGTGTGAGTATGTCTATCTTTCTCTGTTTTATACATACTCAGAGTTACTTCACGCTGTTTATTTTTTTTATACAAACACTCATGCCAATAATAGTATTTAATGATACTCACCTCATTAGCATTTAATGAAAACTTTCTGACCACCTATGGTGCTACTCTGACTGGTTTGTGAGCCCATTTAAATGTACAAGATTTCCTGTCTCCTGGCACCAACAAATCCCTCTTATTATGTAGCCAGTACTGCCAATGCAATATAAACATTGCTTGCACTTTGCTCACAGGAAACTGGCATTGGCTATAAAAACAGCACATTTCTATGAGCACCACACCAGCTCCTGGCTCTTGAAATGAAGATGTGCTTCTAGTAAAATACAGACACGTATTTACTTGCTGACTGAAATTGCTTGGGAAGCACACGCTGATTATACTTTCACAGCTGTTAAGTTTAAAGTTTTGTTTTATTTAAGCTCAGGAGTATGTTTAATTGCCTTGAAATTACCATGGAAAAGCTGCTGTGCACCATTTAATGGATCAGTTTGTGAAAAATAGAATAATATTTAATCTATGAACATGCCACCAATAGACCTAAATGTCATCCATAGATATGTCATAATGACAAGCAACTAACAGACATAGAAAGTTCTATCCTATAGTAGAAACTTTTTTTATCTAGCATGTTGGGGAAATGTGGAGATGTTGGTATATAAAAAATTCTGGTTAAGTGAGAGAGAGAGAGAGAGTTTGGGTGTGGGAAGAGGTTTGGGGCATGAGGCTGGGATGTTAGGGTGTGTCTAGACTACAGGGTTTTGTCGACAAAAGTGGACTTTTGTCGACAAAACTATACCTGCGTCTACACTACCGCCGAGTTCTGTCGACATAACGTCGACAGAACTCAGCAGTTTTGTCGACGGCTGTAAACCTCATTTTAGGATTAACGCCTTCTGTTGACAGAGTTCTGTCGACAGAAGGCGTATTGCATCTAAACTGTCCTTTGCGCCTACACTGCCATGTCGATAAAGCGCGGCTTGCTTTGTCAACAGAACTGGATGTAGTCTAGACGCTCTTTGTCGACAGAAGCTTTGTCGACAGTATCTGTCGACAAAACTTCTGTCGACAAAAGCCTGTAGTCTAGACGTACCCTCAGAGGGGTACCAGGGTGCCAGATCCATGGGGCACTCACCACAGGCAGCTCCCTGAAAGCAGCGACTGTCCCTGACTTGCTCCTGGTGAAGACATGACTAGGCAGCTCTGTGCACTGCCTCTACCTTCAGGCACCACCCCTGCAGCTTCCTTTGGCCTTGCTTCTTGGCCAATGGGAACTGTGAAGCCAGCACTCCGGGCAGAGCAGGGGCAGCACACAGAGACCTAGCCATGCCTCTGCCAGCAGCAGAGACAGCAGAGACTTCAAGGGAACTGCCTGTGGTGAGCAACCCCTGGATCCCACAGCCTGAAACCTCTCCTGTTCCCCAATCTCCTGCCTCAAGCCCTCTCATATACCTAAACTCCTTCCCAGAATCTGTGCCCCACAACCCTTCCCATGCCCAAACTCCCAGCCCCACACTCCTACCCTCACTCCAAACCTCCTCCTTTCTGTTCCTCCACCTATGAGCAGCAGGGACGTGTTGCTGCTTCTGGGGATCCAAGCAGAGCCAGGCAAGGAGCCTTCCAGCCCTGCACCAACTGGACTATAAACTGGACTTTCTATGAAGATTAGAAATGCCAGTTTATTGAGCTTTCTGTGTGATACAGAACCAAATAACACAGCTTTTAGTGTAATAAGAACATTCCACACAGGAGTTGGAAATTCTTCCCTGCACAGATAGGTCCAGCAGAAAGGGCAGTGGAATTTAAAAAATGCATAGGCCATGTGCTGGACTTCTGCACCTTCCATCTATGGCTCAGGAAATCATTTCACGTGCATTGATGGAAGAGTCCATTCAATCCCTCTCTGATGAAGTATCAACATCCACATTTACACATATAAGGACGGTGAAGGCCATAACACAGTGAGGAGGTTTTGGAACCAGGATCAGGTTCTAAGTCTCCTAACTCCCAATTTCTCTGCTCTAACCACAGCACCATACTGCCTCTCTAGCACCTCTCACTCTCTCTCTCTCTCCCTTTCTTACCCCTTAAAGACTAACAGATTTATTTGGGCATAAGCATTTTTGGGTAAAAAAATTACTTTGTCAGATAGAAAGTGAATTATTTTAAATCTAGCCTAAATGAAAAGTGCACTATTGCCTATAAGAACAGGTTTGGGTTTGTTGGTTGTTTTAAAGTCTACAAAGAAAGCAGTCTTCATTTGTTCTTTTTCTACTGGTTCTCTCTGTGACAGATATCGGCAGCCATTTCAAGTTAATATATAAGGCATTTAATTGCTCAGTTAATCATCTTTAAGTTTCATGCTGGTTTGTTTAGGAACTCTCTTCAGTTGGGTGAGCTTTACAGTATGTGTTGCAGGAGTAAAATCATGTTTCTCTGGAGAAAGTGAGTTTAATTTGAGCTCTGCGTGGGCTCGGTCTTCCACTGGGCTCTGCGCTGTCAGCTCTCAACTATGCAGTGCACTGAACATTACACTGTAATGGAACTGGGACTGGAATGAATCCTTCTCTTCATTAGCCAGGTTCATTCTGGGGAAATTTAAATTTAGTATTAAAATAATTTGACTACTGAGATTTGAATTGTTAGGGAGTGCCGCTACTCCTAGGCGACTCTGTGCCAAAAAAAAAATTAAATTAAATTAAATTAAATTAAAATTAAAATTCGACAGCAAAAAGAGAAAAAAAATCTGCAGGCAATATTTTAAAATTCTGCAAATATTATTTGTCAACAAATAAAGGTGGAGGCTTCACACTGGCAGAGGAAGGAAATCACCCTGCAACCTCCATCCTTGGACATGGACTCTATGCTAAAGTCGCACCTGACCCTGATACAATGCAAAGACGAGGACTGGCCAAGAGACCATCCGGGGTCCTGTCCCTCCATGCCAAGCACAATAGATGAAGGCAGGCAGGCTTAGCCAAGCAGGATCCATGTATGGAGGGGCTTAGCATAGGTAGAGCCAGTTGTGTGGTAATAGGGTGCTGCCTGGGGTAATCTGGGTGCAGGAAGCTTTATGGGAAGTCTGGATGGAGGCCAATCTGAATGAACATGGGCTTATTGGTGGGGGGTTTGGATGCAGACACAATGCAACTCTGCAGAGAGTCGAGGTGAAGGTGGTAGGGCTGAGCACAGGAGGTCCAGGTGCTGGCTTGGTGGGTATAGAGGCTGGATGCAGGGGGCTAGTCAGGATGGTCCAGGTGCAGATGGCTTTTGGTGTGGGGGTTCAAGTGTGGCAGTCTAGTGCAGGGCTTGAGTCCAGACGCAGAAAAGCAAGAGTTAGTTGGGAGGATATGGGTGCTGGGAAGCACTGGATACAAAGAATGAGGCTTGTTAGGGTGTGGGTTCAGATTCTGGTGGTCAGTGGAGATGACCTAGGCACATGGGGTGAGACTTAGCAGGGCAACCTGGGTATGAGAGGGATCTGGATGCACAAAGTGTGGATAAATGTAGTCAGGAAGTTGCTTGGAGATGAAAGTGGAAGGGGCCTTTGCAGATGCTAATTTACCAGCCTAACCCATATGCATAGAGGATGGGCCACAACATTTGCCAAGACTATGGAAGTAGGATATGGTTAAGATGGGGCAGGACATTAATTGAATTTGCGAGAAAAGTAAAAAAAAATGACCCACAATTATATCCCCTCCCCCCAACTGTTTATGTTACCTATAACGGGCGATGCAAAGATGGACTTTCCCAGAATATCTTTGCTTTGAGGTATTGGAATTCCGTTCATTATCCATCTGGAAAGAAATAAAGACCATAGGATTTATACCATTGCACACACTGTTGTCCTCATGGGATATATAAAATAGTCAAAGTACATGCAACACATACAAAACACTGCATATGAAACAGAGTCAGATATAGGCTTTCAGCAATTCATTTTTATTTAGAAATATGTATACTAATAATGTATAGTAATTTATGCAGAATGTGCTATTTCATTTTAATTAAAACTTTAGCAAGTTAGTCCCAAGATGACTTACTGTAAATGATTCACCTTGCATTGTGAACTGTCCTAGTTGCCATTAAAATGACAACATTTACTGTTAGCCCACAGTGGCATCCTGTAGTTAGAACAGAAAATAACTGTGGCATTTTAGATATCAC
The DNA here is from genome assembly GCA_019425775.1 of Rafetus swinhoei. Taxonomy (NCBI): domain Eukaryota; kingdom Metazoa; phylum Chordata; order Testudines; family Trionychidae; genus Rafetus; species Rafetus swinhoei. Next base: position 23,303,597 of record CM033425.1, on the reverse strand, counting down.
TGACTTGTAACTGTAAAGCAAACACTGATTTTTTTTTTAATTGTGATCAGTGTTAGCTGAAGAATCTCACCAAATAAAACACTTATAAACCGGTACTCATCTGAATTCCATCTGCTTCACTAACCCAGTGGAAGAACATTAGCTCTGAATTCACCATAATACTTAATTCAGCACAATATCACAAAGCCATAGGTTTTACTCCACCATAAGTTAATGAGTAGAAAATTTAGTGATTCAACTTTGTTGCTGAGTCAACATAAACAGGTCCCCTGTATTTTCATAAAGTCATAGAATACTAGAACTGGAAGGGACTTTGAGAGGTCATCAACTCCAGTCCCCTGAACTCACAGCAAGACCAAGCACCATCTATATCATCCCTGACAGATGTTTATCTAACCTACTTTTAAATATCTTCAAAGATGGAGATTTCAGAACCTCCCCAGGCAATTTAAATACCCTAACAATTAGAAAGTTTTTCCTATTGTTCAACCTAAACCTCCCTTGCTGCAATTTAAGCCTATTGCTTCTTGTCCTATCCTCAGAGGTTAAGGAGAATAATTTTCTCCCTGCTCCTTGTAACCTCCTTTTAGGTACTTGAAAGCTGTTATCATTTTCCCTCTCAGTTTTCTCTTTTCCAAACTAAACAAACACAATTCCTTCAATCTTCCCTTGTAGCTCATGTTTTCTAGACTGTAATCATTCTTGTTGCACTTTAGCCTTTGGAGCTGCATCAGACACTTTCTTGAAATTCAGCGTATTGAAACAACAAAAACTCTGTTGCTTGATGCTGGGCAGGGTTCGTAAAAGAGGAACACATTTCCCACTCTCCTCTGTTTTATGATTTGAGAGCTGAGATAGTAACATCTCCCTAAAACAGAAGTACCAAGCTAGGCTGTCGAGTCAAGCAGGGAAACTTTTCTAGAGCTGAATGGTAACCCTGTCATCCATTGCTAGTCACAATCCTGTTCCTGCTGCCCCCAAGCTCCAGTTATGAAGCAATGTGTTCCAGGAAAAAAGGCTGGCACAAATAGCTTTCTCCTCTGCACTGGCTCTGGTGGCGCATGGGCACAACCAAGACTCTAGACACTTGCCTGCTTATTCTTCTCCCACCATATGAGAATGGGAGTAGCAATTGGCACTAGCAATGTGGGTTGCCTATACAGTGATGAATGGAGGCTCTTTGTGTCCCCTGACTCCCTGCATGGATGTGCAGCTGGGCTCACAATTGAGCCCATAATGATTACCTTAGGAGCAGAGCCAGTATTCTTACCAACAACCATGGAAGTTGCAGGGATGTCTTTGGGCAAAAGATTGTGCCAGAAATTACAAAAGCAAGTATCACTCTCAGATTTTATACTTCAAAGGCTGATTTCCTTAAGGTGTCATTTCTATACTTTGCTCTTTGGATACTGGATATGGTACGTTGATCTGTTACTAAACTTCTGTGTGTACGTAAGAGACATGTAGGCACCACATAATTACACTTAGAAAGGCAAACAGTGAGCAATTCAGTTTAAAAGGGCCTGACGTTCTCAGTGAGAAGCAACTGAAAAAATAACAGAAGAAGGGAATTAAATGTGACATGAACTTGTGCTGTTCTATTAGTTCTGCTTTCTTAATTTTGGCTGCTATGCTGCCTTTTCTGGCTCCACTGCTCTTGATGCAGCCTATTCAACAAGCAGTAGATGCTCCCACATCCCAGTATCAGTTTATCTGTATGAGTTTCTTGGTCAACAGGCACCAAGATGTGGATATCCTGGGGCTCAGCATCAGAATACAATTTCAGCCTATTTACTTTTTAAAAGTTTAACAAAAATGAAGATTATATCCAATAAAATACCATTCTAACCCCTTTTTTCCATTTGCTCTCATGGAACAGTCTTACAGAATATAATATAAATAATAGCCCTTTTATAGATTTCTCTAAAAAATCATCCCATATGTGTTTTTCAGAAGTAATAAGATCCCACTAATCTTCTATAGGCTGGTTAAAGAAATCTATTGATAGGATTTTATTCTCTATTATATTTGATTGTGATTTACGAGAATTTTTATAGAACTCTGTTACTTTTCTACAAGAGACTATTGGCTTTCATCCTTATTCTCGTTCGGGATGTAAATTCCTGTTTAATTAGTTTAATTAGCCCACCATGGCCAGGATGGAGTGACCCCTGCACTGCAGGCAGGTGCTACTCCAGCCCAACTGCTTCTGGTCCTGTGTTGGGCTGCAGGCTCCCAGGAGTTGGTAGTCTTGCGTGAGACAGAAATGGCAGCCAGGATGGGAGGAAGCTGGAGTAGCTTTCCACCCATGGCTGCTCCCAGGAAACTGTTAACCATTACCCAGTAAGCATCACCCGGTAAGGTGATTACACTTAGACCAGTTAACCAGTTACCTGTTCACATACCTAATTCACATCTATAGGAGTTTTGTATGTGGGTGCTCGAGATTGTGCACATGATGATATGAAAGAAAAAAAATGGTTATCAGATGAACTGAAGAATTTGAATGATGTTTCAGTGGATTTCTTGCTAGTGCTGGGATGTGTAAAGATTGGCAATAATAAAACATTGTGAAGATCTCAACTGAATTTTTTCAAAATTGTGAATAAATGCAGAGATCATAGGAAGCTAGATAGCTGAGAGGATCCGGCTTCTGCAGGTTACAGGCTCAAATTCAGTTATGACTGGTACCCTAGAAACTGGACCAGGTGGTCATACCACTCCAGTGCAAATGAGTGGATTTCCACATCAAGAAAGAAAAGCAAACACCAGGTCAAAGAGAATGATCCAATTCTCACACCTAGAAGTGGCCTTCCTAGAACAAAGCTGAGCTCCACAGGCAGAGCATCGGGTGGGATAGTGTGCTTACAAAGGTATTTCAGGCTGAAGTGCACCGTGATTGGTACCTGAGATAGCATCGCAAGTCGGGGGCGTCGTAACTCGAGCCCACATTTACAATAGGCGTTGTACACCATCGTAAATGAGGGGCCAAGGACATAAGTCAGGGGATTTCGGCCCCTTCCACACTTATGGAAAAGGTTATAAGTGCGGGGGGTGGTAAATCGGGCCATCGTAAAGCGGGGGCCTCCTGTATCTGTCCCATGATAGAGGTTTATGTCAGTCTCACACTAATAATGGACACAGACTTTCACAAGGACATAAGAACATAAGAATGGCCATACTGGGTCAGACCAAAGGTCCATCTAGTCCAGTATCCTGTCTGCTCACAGTGGCCAATACCAGATGCCCCAGAGGAAGGGATCACAACGGGTAATCCGCACATGATCCCTCCCCTGTCACCCACCTCCAGAGAACCAGAGGCTAGGGACACCATTCCTACCCATCCTAGCTAATTGCCATTGATGGACCTAACCTCCATGAATCTATCTAGCTCTTTTTTGAACCTTGGTAAAGTTCTAGCCTTCCCCACATCCTCTGGCAAGGAGTTCCACAGGTTGACTATGCATTGAGTAAAGAAAAACTTCCTTTTCTTTTTGTTTTAAACCTGCTGCCTATTAATTTCATTTGGTGACTCCTTGTTCTTTTATTGTGGGAATAAGTAAAAATGTTTCCTTATTCACTTTTTCCATACCAGTCATGATTTTATAGACCTCTATCATATCCCCCTTTAGTCTCCTCTTTTCTAAGCTGAAAAGTCCAAGTCTTTTTAATCTTTCTCAAATAAACTAAATAAACAAACTAAGCAAAAGACAAGACTGGAAGACATTCAGCAAAGATAAAAAAATTGCAGATTTTTACCATACATACATATGAGACTCAGAACAGAATAGTAGTGTAGCTACAAAACACTGCTTAACCTATTGTGTTGAGGGCTTGGATTTTCAAAGATGTCTAAGGGCTTACGTAACCAATACTCCCACTGAATGAATAGGATTTGGGCATCTAGCTTACTGAGGCCCCTTGGAAAATCTCAGATCACATTTTCACAATCCCCATGTGATTTAGAGGTACCAAAATCCTATTATTTGTGTTCCCAAATCACTTAGGTGCATTTGAAAATCCCACCCTTAACTTTTTAGAAGTGCAGTTAAATACCGACCCGTAACACACCTATTCCAATGAAAGAAGGCAGGCAGGCTCTGGCCTATCAAACACATTTTCAATGCCATAAATTTAAAAAGACTCACGTCTGAATCAAATCTGCATCTTGGGCTGCTGGATCTTGACCTGGATAGAAAAGTAGGTTTGACAGACAATTGTTCTGGTTTGTCCCCAGTTATCTGTAATGGTCGTATAAACTCCGAAATCACACAACGACTTCCAGAAGGGCTTTCATTACCTACCCAGAAATAAAAACACAAACAATTTGTACAAAGTGACAGCCAGCCTGGCAGTCACAGAAGAGGCACCACAACCTGAATGGGCCACAAGGTGTGAACGACCATCTTTTCCCTATTAATGGCCCCTCAAGAGAGGGGATCCCTAAGGGAAGCATGGAGGAAGCATCCATTGTCACTCCCATTCTGTACCTGTTCAGTGGTAAAAAGTCCCCAGAAATTTCTAATGGAATGTAAAGACATTTTAATATCAAGATCAGGGTTCAGGTGTAAATAAACATGAACCATATTCAATTTTTACCCACTAGCTGGAAAATGAGAAAAGGTTATTATGTGAGATGACTGTGTTCTAGCAGTCTGACATATGCTGAGATTATTTTTCATGTTGACATAAACTGCCTGCAAATACTGTACATTTATAGGCAATAATAATAAATATTTAGCTTAGCTCTTACATTAACAAGTTTTAAATAATTAATGCTTAACATCCCGAAGGTAAACACTACTAGTCCTAATTCTAATTGGCAATAAGGCACTTTTACATCACTGTGTGCAAAGGTCCTTAATCTAACTGAAAATACACCCCCAATTTAATATATTTTCATTGCCAGATATATGTAAGAAAGAACCACATGCTACTATCCCCACTCCGCAAATCAGGCAATAGTGTTGGTTAAGTGTCTTGTCCAATGCTACATGGTATATTAGCAGCAGAGTGGAGATTATAATTTGGGTTTCCTGCTTCACAGCTCATATTCTAAGTCACACACACAATCACTAAAATGTCTAAAAAATGCAGGAGACACACTAAGGAAAAAAAGGAAAAAATCTAGAGACTTTTTGAACACTTTTTTCTGATTATAAAAATGACTAGAAGATTTGCCCAGTGTTGCTTGGGTTCTTAACTCAATAAAATGAAAATGTACATGAGTCATTTAAACAATTGCTCTGGTATGAGCCTGAGGATGAGGGGTTCAGTTTGCAGGCTGGTCTCAGGCAATTGCAGGTAATTGGCCTCAGATAGAGGCCAATCCCAGCCGTCTCTAACTGTAGGAGCTTGGGGCTAGTTGAGAAATGACTCTCTATGGCTGCTGTATCTCCAGTGGGCACAAGTATGGGAAGGGTGCATTTCCCCACCTGAGGCAGGCCCTCTGTGCTGCCTAACCAGAGTGAGAACTGCAGCAAACTGTGCATGTTCCCCGTGCTTCCTGATAAAGGGGAACAGCCAACAATGTCTCTGTAGGAACTTGGGATATGTGGGGTGGGAAGGAAAGCCTGCCCTTGTCCTCCTTACAGGACATCTGGGGGGCCGGAGACTCATGGTCCCCAGTCTCAGGCCAAGGCAGAGGGATCCCCCAGCCAGCCCCGTTCACTTGCTTAGAGATTCTCTTGTCTGTATGGTTTTATGAGAAGCAATCCCATTCCAGGCATATTCTGTTTTCCTGGCACAACCAAACCCTTACCTTGTTTGAGTTATGATAAGAGGAACCTGCATACCAAATTTGATGGTCCTAGCTCTGACCATTTAGGAGAAGTTCTTGAACAAACACACAAACAGTTAAACAAACAAACTCTCTAAGGGTATGTCTACAAAGCAAAGTTATTTTGAAATAACAGCCATTCTTTCGAAATAACTGTACTAGCGTCTACACAAACTAATCACTATTCAAAACTAATTGGAAATAGCAGAGGGCTTATTTCGAACTTGGTAAACCTCATTCCATGAGGAATAGCACCTATTTTGAAATTGCTATTTCAAAATAAGCGCTGTGTAGACACAGAATAGGGGCTATTTCGAAATAGGGAGTCTCCAGCCCTTCCCAGGGTACCCTGCTGGCCACTCCGGCCCCAACCAGGAAAACTCCTCTTCTCCCCTCCCCTCCCCTTCCCAGAGCCCTTAAAGAGGTAGAGTCTGGCCACAGTGTCTGTGCCAGCTCCAGGCCTGCCAGCCCAGAGCCAGTATTCCCTGCCCCTGACCCAGTGGCCCCAGCATGAGCCAGGCAGCCAGTGCCAGCCAGCCCTCCACCGCTCCCCAGGCCCAGTCCCCTAGCTCCCAGGAGCCTGCCAGGGGCCAGAGAAGGCGGGTACCTGCCTGGTCCAGTGAGGAGATCATGGACCTGACTGAGGTTTGGGGGGGATGCCTCCAATGTCCATGGTCTCTGCACTAGATGGAAGAACACGGCCATCTACGGCAGGATGGCTGCCACCCTGGCCACCAAAGGCCACATCCAAACCCAGGAGCAGGTTCGGATGAAAATTAAGGAGCTGTGGCAGGCTTTTGCCAGGGCCACAGGGGGCAGCTCCCAAACAGGGAACTGCCCCTATTTTGATGCCCTGGAGCGCATCCTGGGGGGCAGGACAGTCTATGCCCCCAGATGGTCATCAACCCTGGGGCAGAGGGCCCTGACCAGGGCATCGAAGAGGAAGAGGAGGAGGGCCAGGAGCCACAGGAGCCCGGAGGGAGCATGCCGCACAGCCAGGACCCCAGAGCCATCCCAGTGGACCTGTCGCTGGTGTCATCCAGGGAGGCAACATGTGAGTGCCATCACTGTCCCCTTATGCAGGGGGGCGGGGAGGGGAAGGAGACCAGGAACCACGCGCATGGACCTTGCTGACCACGGATCATGCAACAACCTGTGCATGTGCAAGCACGTGCCGTGCCACCCCGGGGCATGTGGCCCCAGTTGGCTGCCACACAGGGGCCTTGGCCTGTTAGCCACACACGTGTGTGAAGAGACATGACATGCTCCTGACCCCATGGTGGGATACAGCAGGACACCCTCCCTCCACAAGCCCCCTCTACACAGAGGCAGGGGACATCTCCCCCCCCACACACACACACACTATACACAGCACAGGGGCATGGGTGCAGTCCTGGGGCAGCTCCCACTCCCGGGGATAGCAGTACATCCCAAACATGGCCTCTGTGCAAGCACATCGGCTCTGATGATGCGGAGACCTGTCATCCTCGCCTTGCAGAAGGGGGCTGGGCTTCACCCATTGTGTCCTCAGGGAGTACTGACCACTTCTCTTGTTTCTCCACAGCTCCACCAGCAGCAAGTGCAGGGTGCACCACCTCGCCCGGGACATCCTCCCGCACCCGAGGACTCTGTAGGCCCACCCGTGCAGTGGAGGGGTACCAGCAGGAGCACCTAGGGGCATTGCGAGCCCTGCACTGCACCCTCAACCACTGAGTGCAGGAAGACCTGCAGCTCCAGGAGGAGCAGTTTGCCCAGGGCTGTGCCATCTGCGAGCACCTGCAGACCCTGGTGCAGAGCTTGCTGCTTCCTGCCGCTCCAGTCCCTGCTGCCTTCCCAGTTACCGCTCCTCCTTCCACTCTTTCTCTCCCTCCCGCTTCTTCCTCCACACCCACCCCACTCCCTCAGGGACACTGAGGTCCCTGCACCTGCGGTGCTGGGAGACAGTTGGCGAGACCCCAACCTGAGCTCTTCTCCCCTTCCTCCCTTGCCTCCCCTGCCAGCTCCTCCTCCCAGGTTTCCCCCTCCCTCTCACCTTCTTTCCCCAGTCTCACCTCAGTTTCATTCCTCCCACCCCAGTTTTGTTCAATAAAGAGACTTTGTTGTAATGAACATGTGTCTTTTATTGTACAGCAGGAAGGGGGGTTAGGGAGCGGTAAATGGAAGGACATGAAGGAGGAATGAGGCACAAGCTCCCAGACCGCACACCAGGGAGACTGTTACTGCCTGCAGAACATGCTGCCAGGCTCTCAGCAACATGTCCAGGAGAAACACCAGAGTGCCCAGGGGTGGCTCCAGCTCCGTGTTGCAGAGTGCTGTGGTGTCCTGAGTGAGGGCAACCAGAGCACGCAGAGAAAAAAAATGCTTTGCTGTCCCTCAGCGAGGTAGGCAAGCAAGCAGGGAAACCTGAGAACTGGCTGTCTGGGGGGTGGGGGGGAGTCCCTTTAAGCACAGGCCTCAGATAGCCTCAGGCAGCAGCCAAACAAGGTAACTCATGACCTGCTGCCCTGGCAGAACTGGTTCTGGATGGCCTTAAATACGATTCAGCGTCCAATCAGTGTGGACACGCTATTTCGAAATAGCAAAATGCTATTTCGAAATGCATTTTGTGTCTAGACGTGTTATTTCAAAATAAGATATTTCAAAATAACGCTGTAGTGTAAACATACCCTAAGATACACATTAGATGCCAATAAAAAATACAAAAGACAGAACTATGTAGCACTTTAAAGACTAACAAGATGGTTTATTAGGTGATCAGCTTTCGTGGGCCAGACCTACTTTCTCAGATCAATATGTGGAAGAAAATCGGCACAACCATATATACCAAAGTGATACAATCAAAAAAATGAACGCATGTGAGTTCATTTTTTTGATTGTATCACTTTGGTATATATGGTTGTGCCGATTTTCTTCCACATATTGATCTGAGGAAGTGGGTCTGGCCCACGAAAGCTCATCACCTAATAAACCATCCTGTTAGTCTTTAAAGTGCTACATAGTTCTGTCTTTTGTTTCACCTACACCAGACTAACACAGCTGCATCTCTATCAATAAAAAATACAAGACACCATATTGTTACAGGGATAGGAGACTGACAGCCTGAGCTCCTAGTGACTACAGCCAACATTAAGAAGACTTGAGTATAGTCAGGATCAAGTCCTACAGGCTTGTGAAATGTTTTTGGGGAAAAAATGTATTACCTAAGGTTGCAAGGGGGATTGGTAAAAGTGGAATATAAAATGCTGCATTATGTTTTCCTTGACGAGAAATATTACTCTTCTGGAAACACCAGTAAGAAAGCAGGAAATAGCAAGCTGGGCCTAATTGTAGCAGATGCAGCAGCAGCTGTAGCAAAGTCTCAGCATGCAATCTGGGACACTGCTAGCATAATCCGATTTCTGAGCATTCCTCTCCTCTCTCTTTTTAATACAACTAGTCCATGCTGTAATTATTAAGTCCTGGTCACAGGCAGAGGGGAAAAGGCAGGAGGGCTAGTTGGCCTGGCCTTCAAGTTCAAAGGAGGCCTCAAATTTAGGCACTTGTTCATTTTTCTTGCACAGAAAAAATCTAGAAAAACATTTGTTAAATAAAATAATATTCAAATTATGTCTCACTCTTTTTAATGCCTGATTTTGTTTTCATATGTCATCCTTTTTTATTTTTATTATGGGCTAGGGGCCTCAAAAACTGGAAGAAGCCAGTGCCTCACTGGACCTCTGAGAAAGTTTGGTCATGAATAAAGGTCAGCTGCTCCCCTCCAACTGTCCCAGGTTGGAGTTTGAAATATGGTATTTTGTTCCTGCAGTGCATACATCCCCCTGCTACATGCCTCAGAGGAGGATGAACTCCAAAAAGACTTTTCAGAGGATTTTTAGTACGTTTCTTGGCCCAGTTCGATTCATTCTCTCTGCATCACTTTAATTTTTCTGCATGGCAGCTTAAGCACATTGACCACAGGGAAAGATACAAAACCACACAGAAGATTTATTGCAGCCAGTCCTGCATGCAGCAATCCCAAACTGGCAAAGAGCACATTTTTTATTATTGGAATTTCTCTCACACTTTTAATAGAATAATGATCTCCTTTCAGAAACTTGCAGCTAATTTAATTCCTTCCCTTCACTGTTAGTGCATTTGTCACACTGGATTGTCATTCTAAAATCTATAAACAATTGTTTCAACTTCAACAATATATTAAAAGGAAATCAGTTCTGAGGCTCATCACATCTATTGGATTTTTCTTAGTTTTGGTTATATCCACTGCAGAGTGAGTTCTTCCTAGGCAGAGACATAGGGTAAGTGGAAATTGCTTGGCACCCTCTACCCCTTCCTGTCTACCCCATATAGGGGACAGGACAGAATTCTGAGTCTACATTAGATCAGACAGAATAACACTAAAGCAAAATCTTGGAACACTGTTCATGTCATGGGAATTGATATCGAACTTGGGAAGGGCTGTGAGAAGTACATTTTAAGGAGGTCTGTGAAGGGGGAGAGAGGGTGTTCAACTGAACATAACAAAGAGCAGCATAATTGATGTGAAAGCATGAGAGAAAAGGCAAAAGGACTGGGAAATGCACAGAGAGGGAAGAAGTAAACACGACAGGTGGGAACAAGTGCCAAGATTACGGCTACATTATGGGGACTGTAGAAGTCAGTTCACGGTGCTTGAATCTGACACTGTAGAGAACAGAGAGATGTAAATGCAGATAATGTGGTTGAAGCAGCAGCAAAGGACTTTAAGCAGCTGCATTTTGGACTGATTGGAGAGGTGAGAGGTATGGAGGTAAGAGAAGAGGAAAGATTACCACAGTCAAGGCAAAAGATGAATGAGGAATGGACAAGGATTTATACCATGAGCTGGGAGGAATAGGAAGCTAATGTGGGTTTTGGGAACAGAGAGGAAAAAGTGACAGGACTGAGCAAAAGAGTAGATGCATGCGGTGGGGGCAGAGAAAAGGAATCACTGCTCAATTTTAGAAAGAGGAAAATAGAAAGAAATTAAGTAATTTGCCATGAGTGCACGTCAGTACACTGGATTAGGCATGCACCTGAGAGTCAAGAGGCCTGAATTTTAGTCCTTCTTCGGACACTGATTTGGTGTGTGACCAAGGGCAAATCACTAACTCCTACCCCTTCTGTGTCTCATTTTCCCTACCTGTAAATGTGGGTAATGATGTTTTCCTACCTAGAGAAGTGCAAGACAGAAACGTCATCAGCAGTTCCAACCATGCAAGATGGATTTAGTTTCCAACCATGATTTACTGCTTCCTGAAATGTCACTTCCCTCTCAATTCCCCCTTCTCATTCTGCTGCATCTGCAATATCATTTTCCCTTTCACTGAGAAGTCCTACTCAGAATGCCATCAGCTGTTAACTTCCTATGCAAGCATTTGTGAAATAACAAGGCTGTGTCTACATTGGCACCCTTTTTCAGAAAAGGGATGCTAATGAGACCAGTCGCAATTGCAAATTGCCGATTTAAATATCCCCAGCGGTATTTTATTACATGTTGCGCTTTTTTCGGCTCAGGGGCTTTGCGGAAAAAGCGCCAGTCTAGGACGAGGATCTTGCGGAAAATAAACCCTTCCGCAAGATCTCTTATTCCTACTTCAAGTAGGCATAAAGAGATCTTGCGGAAAGGGTTTATTTTCCGCAAGATCCTGCCTAGACTGGCGCTTTTTTCGCAAAGCCCTGAGCCGAAAAAAGCGGCAGTTATGTAATGGAAATACCGCGATATTTAAATCCCCGGATTTGCGACTGGTCTCATTAGCATCCCTTTTCAAAGTGCCAATGTATTTAAAACCATCTGCTGCTCCTGAACCACTCTATTTCCAAGGTATTCCAAGCTAAGAAGGTGAGAACAAACTATGGGCTAGTTATGGTGTAGATTGATTTCCATTGCACAAAGTCCCCAACCAATAACATTTTTGTTGTTGCTGTTTGAGGTGATGGCTACTTTTTAAAAAATGAGTGTTCCAATTTGTCCAAATTCCAGCAACCATGTAGAGTTGTTGGCTTATGTATTTTTAATTCAGTAGAGCTTTTATAAAGAGTGACTGTAAGTGCAAACAACTGCACTAATAACAATTAACATCTTAGCAAAAAGGTAAATTCAAACTTCTATATAAAATGTGTTGTAAACCTCTTGAAATCTTTTGCTCTTTGACTTCTGTAGAAGAAGTCAGCTCCCTTGGATTAAGTATTCATAGTTACAGTAACACAACGCTACATCTGTAATGAAGACTAATTTTGCAATCAGCATATGTTAGGATTGTAAACTAATTCTCTTCTCACGCTGGTGTAACACTAGTAGCTTCAGAAGGTTTGCACCATGAGAAGTACCAGAAGCTTTTCATAGAATCATAGAACCATAGAGCTGGAAGAGACCTCAGATGGTCATCAAGTCCAGCCCCCTGCTCTAGGCAGGACCAATCCCAACTAAATCAACCCGGCCAGGGCTTTGTCAAGCCGAGTCTTAAACACCTCTAGGGATGGAGACTCCACTACTTCCCTAGGTAACCCATTCCAGTGCTTCTACCCTCCTAGTGAAATAGTTTTTCCTAATATCCAACCTGGACCTCTCCCACCGCAACTTGAGACCATTGCTCCTTGTTCTGCCATCTGTCACTACTGAGAACAGCCTCTCTCCATCCTCTTTGGAACCTCCCTTCAGGAAGTTGAAGGCTGCTATCAAATCCCCCTCACTCTTCGCTTCTGCAGACTAAACAGACCCAACTCCCTCAGCCTCTCCTCATAAGTCATATGCTCCAGCCCCCTAATCATTTTGGTTGCCCTCCGCTGGACCCTCTCCAATGCATCCACATCCTTTTTGTAGTGGGGCCCAGAACTGGACACAATACTCCAGATGTGGCCTCACCAGAGCCGAATAAAGGGAATAATGACATCTCTGGATCTGCTGGCAATGCTCCTCTTAATGCAACCTAATATGCCATTAGCCTTCTTGGCTACAAGGGCACACTGTTGACTCATATCCAGCTTCTCATCCACTGTAACCCCAGGTCCTTTTCTGCAGAACTACTACTTAACTGGTTGGTCCCCAGCTTGTAACTGTGCTTGGGATTCTTCCGTCCCAAGTGCAGGACTATGCACTTGTCCTTGTTGAACTTCATCAGATTTCTTGTGGCCCAATACTCCAATTTGTCTAAGTCACTCTGGACCCTATCTCTGCCCTCAAGCGTATCTACCTCTCCCCCTAGCTTAGTGTCATCCGCAAACTTGCTGAGGGTGCAATCCATCCCCTCATCCAGGTCATTAATAAAGATATTGAACAACACCGGTCCTAGAATCGAACCTTGGGGCACTCCGCTAGAAACCGACCGCCATCCTGACATAGAGCCGTTGATCACTACCCGCTGGGCCCGGCCTTCTAACCATCTTTCTATCCATCTTACCGTCCATTTATCCAATCCACATTCCCTTAACTTGCTGGCAAGAATATTGTGGGAGACCGTATCAAAAGCCTTGCTAAAGTCAAGCTATATCACATCCACTGACTTTCCCACGTCCACAGAGCCAGTTACCTCATCATAGAAGCTAATCAGATTGGTCAGGCACGACTTGCCCTTTGTGAATCCATGCTGACTATTCCTAATCACTTTCCTCTCTTCCAAGTGCCTCAAAATGGATTCCTTAAGGATCCCTTCCATGATTTTTCCAGGAACTGAGGTAAGACTGACTGGCCTATAGTTCCCTGGATTGTCCATCTTCCCTTTTTTGAAGATGGGCACTACATTTTCCTTTTTCCAATCATCCGGGATTTCTCCCGATCTCCACATCTTTTCAAAGATAATGGCCAAAGGCTCCTCAATGACATTTGCCAACTCCCTCAGTACCCTCGGATGCATTAAGTCCGGACCCATGGATTTGTGTACGTTTAGCTTTTCTAAATAGTTCCTAACCTGTTCTTTACCCACCAAGGGCTGTCCACTTCCTTCCCAAACTGTGTTGCCTAGTGCATTAGTCTGTGAGCTAACCTTGTCTGTGAAGACAGAGGCAAAGAAAGCATTGAGTACTTCAGCTTTCCCCACATCATCTGTCACTAAGTTACCTCCTTCATCCAGTGGGGGCCGCACACCCTCTCTGATCACCTTCTTCTTGTTAACATGCCTGTAGAAACCTTTCTTGTTATCCTTCACATCCTTAGCCAGTCGCAATTGCATTTGCGCTTTCGCCTTCCTGATAACCCCCCGTCATTCTCAAACCTCTCCCTGGTCATTTGTCCAAGTTTCCACTTTTTGTAAGCTTCCTTTTTGTGCTTAAGTTCACCAAGGATTTCCCCTGTAAGCCAATCCAGTCTCCTACCATGTTTGCCTCTCTTGCTACGCTCGGGATGGTTTCTTTCTGTGCCTTCAATAAGGCTTCTTTAAAATACTGCCAGCTGTCCTGGACTCCTTTCCCCTTCATGTTAGCATCCCAGGAGATTCTGCCCATCAGGTCTCTGAGGAGTCAAAATCTGCTTTTGAAGTCCAAGGTGTGTATTTTACTACTCTCTTTTCTTCCTTTGGTCAGGATCCTGAAATCTACCATCTCATGATCACTGCTTCCCAGGTTGTCACCCACCTCTACTTCCCCTATTAGTTCCTCCCTGTTTGTGAGGTCCTATATGGATGCTCCTCCATTTATGAACTCATTGGAGATTAGAAATACAACTTTTTCCTCAGCCTACTAGTCTCAAAAATAACATAATAATAATAAAGACTAAAGATAGAGTTCATTTGAGGACAACACAGTGTGTATGTCTCCAGGAGGCAAGCGCTCTGGCCTGGGATGTGGAAAATCCTGGTTGAAGTCACTTCTCTGCCCAATTCTCGGCAGTTTTTCATCCCAGAACATTCCCAATCAGGGAGCCCAGAGATGTGATCCTGAATCTCCCACATCTCAAGCCAGTGCCCTAGCCCCCCCCCAGCTAGAAATAATTCCCCCCCCCCACCCACTCTGCCTCATCTAAATAAACCTCAGCCCCTTCCTGTAAAAAATGCAATTGAAAAAAAGATAATTTTTCACAGAACATTGCAGCAAAAGTGTTCCAAAGAGCTTTTGTTAAAGGTTACACAACACAAAGGATCCCTCCCAGGGGCTTCTCCAAGCAGAATGCCTCATTCTGAATTCATGATTTGAGATGCTCTCTGAAGTGCAGACTGTTTTGAATGAATTACTAAAACAACAGCAAATAGGCATGGAAAGGGGTGAAAACAATATGTGTTCACCACATTTGCAACAGCTGTTTCCTGTCAGGAAGCTTGCAAGTGTAACATTGGTATGATAATTTGTAATAAATGGTGCTAAAACACAGGTAACAGGAATACTCAAGGAACATCAATGTTTCTATAATACTAACTTTAGAGTGAATAATGGGCTTAACTTCCGGATGATCTGGCTGTAACTTACTTAACTCGACCGTATTTCCCATCTGCCCCTCCTACCTCCAATCACTGTTTTCACTTAGGCCCATATTTTTTTGCGGAGCCCTCATTACAGTGGATGGAAAGGGGGAGGACAACAGGCAAGAAAGTAATGGGGTGCATTAGGAAGCTACTTATGACTTTCTGGTACTAGCTATTCTAACCTGCTGGAATGCATCATGTTCCAGCTACAATCTTTGCTGGCCCTGTGCTCTGAGAAGGGATGTATATGAGCCAGTAACTCCAGTGCTATACCTGATGTGGACTCTCCCATGTCAGATGGAACCTCCAGGATTTATGGTCAGAGTCTGCTTCCCTGGCACCACCTGACAGGCACAAAAGAAGGGGAGTGGAACTTCATTCAGAATAACAGACCCTGTCTCTTCAGCTTTGCCATATTCAACCTTGCTTAGTTGAATAAAAAGAACCCGAAAGCATGTACCAAGCTCCAAAGTACATAGACTTTCTCACCAAAAATTCTTGTATAGGCTGTTTGTAATTAAGGTACTATGAATCTAGCCCTATATCCATTGAAGTATATGGGACTTTTGCTTTGACTTTAGTAGAACCCCATAATAAAACCTGAAACTAAACTTTCCTGCTGTTGGAAGTCTCATATACACATTAGGCACATAACATTTTGACATGGCTGCAACTAACCAATGGAGGAAGATTAAAGAATGATCTTTCAATGGAAAAAGACAAGGAAATGCTGCTGGGTCCTTAATGTAAAGGTCTCAAGACACAATTAAAGCTGATCATACTTAGTGTGACTGGTCATGAACCAAATACATCCACCATTCTACTTACAATACTATTGAAGGATCAATTGTGGTTGACACTATGTCTGGGAAATAACATTAAAACACCTTTAGGACCCTACTCTTGTTTCTGACATTTGCTGTGTTTTGAAAGCTGTCCTTGTGTTTTCTCCTACCCAGGAAACAATTAAAAAGTTCTGCCCCTAATTCTGAGAGCTTGATGAGACATCAATATGATAGTAGACTGCCTGATTTCAACAACTGAAAATGCTGCTCACTGGCTTCAATATTATGGATCAAATCTATACTCAGCACAGCTTATTAACCAAATTGAGGTCTCACTGTTGTTCACTTGAGTAGACCCATATGTGAATAGAATGTGGGCAAACTTTTCCAGGATGGGGCCTTTAATGACTGGAGAAAGAACCAGGCTTTTATTTGAAGACTCATTGTTCTTAGCCATTTCAATTAGTGACCACCAATATCCAGAAGATGGGGGAGTTTGACTTAGTTGTGGCCCCAAAAGCATAGTTGCTTATTGGAATATTTGGGTCTATTTAAACAGATTTTAAAGATTTAAACTGAAGAGTGTACATCCGCCTAACAAGATTCTGATGAGTAATTAAGTCCCTTCAAAAATAGTTGCTGCTTTGAAGATTCCTTACAGTTACTATTTGTCATCAAAGGGGTGATCCTGCAATTTGTATTATGACAAAGCTCCCATTGGCTTCCCATTGACACCTGATGATGATATAATGAATTTTCTTTCTGATTCACCCAGTTTAGTAGGAATGCTCTAGACACATAAGCCTATAAGCCATTATGCACAATAACGAGTGAGATTGCAAATACATTTCTTCAGTGTTAAAGAAAAATCACAATGTCCTACAATCTCTAAAGAAACCACTGAAGTGAACAGAAAAAACAAAGTTCTCTTGTTCCATTTGACTTGGCTTCACATCAAGTTTGTCAGCCTTCAATGAATATAGCTGTTCATCTGCAGTAGTAGGGAAATGATTTGTGATTCCCAATATCTTTCTGGATGATAAAAAATGGGTTATCCCTACCCTCACATTCTTTGGGTACGTCTACACTAACCCCCTAGTTTGAACTAGGGAGGCTAATGAGGACAAAATTGCTAATGAAGCGGATTTAAATATCCCGCCGCTTTGATTAGCATATTCGGTCGTCGCCATTTTGGAAATTGACTAGTCGAGTACTGTCACGCACACGCCGCAGAGAAGTGATTCGAGAAAACCCTTAGTTCGAATTAACTGTTAAACCTCATTCCATGAGGAGTAACAGTTAATTCGAACCAAGGGGCTTATCTCGAATCCTCTTCTCTGCCGCTGCAGACGCGGCAGTTACTTCCGCCAGTCAGTTTCAAATATGCTAATCAAGCGCAGGATATTTAAATCCCGTGCTTCATTAGCAATTTCTGTCACCCTCATTAGCCTCCCTAGTTCGAACTAGGGGGCTAGTGTAGAGGTACCCTTTCTTAGAAACTCAAGAAGATGGAAATACAAAACCCAGATCTATTTTACTTTTCTAGCTTTACTTCATACTAGCTGGACTTACCCAGCATTGCTCGGGAAACCAGAGGAACAAAATTTAGGAAATTTAGGAAAGGAGGGGACCCTGAGCCAGGGGACCCCCAGAGCCACAGACCCTGGGGGCTGATGGCTCCTGGCCCACACCTGACCCTCTGAGAGCAGCAGGATCCTCCCCCCTCCAGGACCGAGCAGCCAGCCCTCAGGAGAACAGTACACAGTCATGTGGCCAGAAGCAAAGGGACTTCTCCTTGCAAAGTTGGCTCAGGGATCCACCTGCCCTGCCTTGGCAAGCAAAAGCTCAGAGCTCACATCTAACCCCGATGGCTGGAACCAGATACAGAAGAGCCCCACTCACAGTACGAACAGCAGCTGACTGGCTTCACAGCAATGTAACGCATCGAGGGTTTAACCCGGCCCCTCCGCCCTGCACTGCAGCAGGCACACAGATTCCTTCTGCTTGGATAAGCCCAGCGAGCTGAGCAGAAAGGCTGGCCGGCTTTGATTTTGGTTTCCGGAAGGCAGGGGTGGCAGGTGGGGAGTGACCCCAGGTGGAGGGAAGGTTACATGCAGGAGGGGTGCCCCAGCTCGTGCCCGGGGCTGCTGGTGCCGCGGGGGGCAGGCAGGACCCTGATCGGGTCCAAAAGTAATGGTTGGGTGCCCGAGCCATTGTGCGTATGGGGGTTGGGGCACTGCATGCCGGCGGTGAGAGGGGAGGAGGGAAGAGGGTTGGTTATGTAACCTCGCAGGCGGGAGGGTGCGAGTCCTGGGAGGATACACGCGGGAGGGGCACCCCAGCTCACGCCCGGTGCTGCAGGTGCCACGGGGGGCAGGGCAGGACCCCGATCGGGTCCAAAAGGACCTTAAAACCGTCTCCTGGATGAAAGGTTATCCCGTGCAAAGTTTGGTTGTGGTAGCTCTTATAGTGTCCAAGTTATTAGAGCGCAAGCATACAAACATTCTCCTTTATATATTAGATAGGTACTTGGACAGATGTGGTGGAAGAAAATCAGATTCTCTGTCTGTGTGGGGCACAGGCTGGCAGTTAGGGAGGTGGCAGGTGAGGGGTGGGGTGGAGCGGGGCGCTGTCTATCTGGGGCACAGGGTGACATTTAAGGAAGTGGCAAGGGAAGGGTGGGGAAGAGCGGGGTGCTGTCTGTGTGGGGCACAGGGTGACATTTAAGGAAGTGGCGGGGAGGGGTGGGGTGGAGCGGGGATCTGTCTGTGTGGGGCACAGGATGACATTTAAGGAGGTGGCAGGGGAGGTGTGGGGTGGAGCGGGCCGCTGTCTGTGTGGGGCACAGGCCGGCAGTTAGGGAGGTGGCGGGGAAGGAGGGAGTGGCAGCGTGCAAAAGAGCCGATCCCATTCCCTCTTCCTCCTTCTCTCTCTCCCCCGCTTGTGTCTGACCTGGCACCAGTTTTAACCGTCAGCGGCCTTTTCCACGCCGTCATCCCTGCCAGCGCCCCTACTCTCCCTGGGTCCACCTGCTCACTGGTTTGCACGCCGGCTGAGGCGCGCCTGCACCGTGAGGGCAGTCCTCCACGTGCCGTCTGTGCGCAAGTGCCACAGGCCCAGAACAGCGGCGGCCTGGGAGTACATTGCCGCTGGTGGAGCTAGTGTGTGGGGGGAGAGTGGGGCCCCCATCACACCCTCCCACAGTACCTTAAAACCTTCTCCTGGAGAAAAGGTTATCCCATGCAAAGTTTGGTTGTGGTAGCTCTTATAGTGTCCAAGTTATTAGAGCACAAACATACAAATATTCTCCTTTATATATTAGATTTATTACTAGAAGATTTACCCAACATTGCTCAGTCCCTAACTCAAATACATTTGGTTTTTCTTCATTTAAAACGATTGCTCTGCAGTGGGGCTGGAAATCAGGGGTTCAGCAGGAAGGCCATCCCATGGAGAGAGGACCACCTCAGCCCGCTCTTACCACAGCAGCTTTGGGCCAGATGAAAAGTGCCTCTCCATGGCTGCTGCTACTGCAGCAAGCACTGCCGGGGGAGGGGTGCATGTCCCCCAGCTGGGGGACACACACACACACACACACACACACACACACACAGTAGATAGCTGTCCTTTTCTCCACACTGCCCTCCAGCCCAATGGGGCTATAGTTGTCCCAGTCTGCTTCTCTGGCCCCTTGCTCCTTCCTTATGGTCACTCTGTAGTATAACTGGCCCTCCTACTAGACTCCTCCCTTTCCATTCTATGAGAAATAACCAAAGTCCAGATATATCCGATTGTCCTGGCACAACGAAACCCTGACCTTGCTTTAAGTTATGCTAAGAAGAAGCTGCCTACCAAATTTGATGATCCTAGCATTTACAGGAGGATGGACAAGCAGATGCACATTTCTAAAATATGTAGTAAGCTTAAACAATTGTTCAAGAATCCTTAAAGCCTGATAAAGCAATGAAAAGTTATCTCACAGTAATGCAAGAGTTATGGACCCCGGTGATGCTTGAAGAATATTATAGCTTGGGATGTTATTGATCCCCAAATGTCAAAGCACCAATTGTCCAGAATTGATTTTCTTTTCTCTTCCTCCATTTTAACTGGTTTATTCTACTGAATCATGGAAAATGCCTTGACTCTCAGATGTTTCTTTCCTTCAATATATATTGTTTTTCTTGTAATAAAATCCACTAAACTAAGTCAGGAGATGTTTGGGGCCAGATCTTCTACTGGTGTAAATTGGTGTAGCTCCACTGACCTCAGTGAAGTTACGCTGATTTATGCAAACTGACAAACTGGCCTGTTAACTATAGCTGAGCTTTCAAACAGGGAAGGAGGAAGGAAAGGCAGGCAGGTAGGAAGGATCATAACAGAGAACAAATGTCACCAACTATGTATTATATTTAATTATTATTTGCATTGCTTTAGTACCTAGAGGATCCAACCAAAGACCAAGGTTGTCTTGTGCTAGGCACTGTACACAATCACCATTCTCTTCAGCACCGGTAGTCAGGCAACTGTGTAGAATCTACATTCTGGGTGCCTTCCAAATATCCTCAGATAACCTCATGGCCAGTGATACTGCCTCAGTCTTTGAAAACTGCTTATGCATAAGCTGCAATGAGCAAACTCATTTAGGGTACATCTAAACTACATCCCTTTTTTGATAAAGGGATGTAAAATTAGACTTATTGAAATCGTAAATGAAGCCTGGATTTGAAATTCCCGTGCTTCATTTACATAATGGCGGCTGTGGCTTTAAAAAAAAAAAAAAAAAAAAGAGGTTTACAGGATCTTTTGAAACGGGGCATTTCTGTCGAATGATCCCCGTCTTGACTGCGGGCTTTTTTTTGAAAAGCGGCTTTTCGAAAAAAAGACGTGGCCTCCATTATGTAAATGAAGCACGGGAAATTCAAATCCAGTATCGAAATTGTAAATGAAGCCATTTAATTTACATCCCTTTATCAAAAAAGGGATGTAGTTTAGATGTACCCTTAGTCACAGGGAGTAGTTGCCTTTGGTAAAAAGAAAAGTCACCCAGAACAAGTGCAACACGCCTCTTTGAGAAATGCAAAATGAAGGAAATAAAGTAAAACTGAGAAGCATTTTAAGATGTACTAAAGAAAACCACTGTATGACAGTGGGCAAATATTGGCCCATGGGCCTGATCCAGTCTGCCCAGATTAGCTCCTGGGGGGCCACTATCGCTATATTTACATGCACTTTCAAAGGTACTGGCGATTGCAGCTCCTATTGGCGGTAGATCACCGTTTCAGGCCAATGGGAGCTGTAGGAAATGGTGTTCCAGTTCACGGCACTTCCTGCAGCTCCCATTGGCCATGAACAGAGATCTGCCTCCAATGGGAGCTGAGATCACCTGTACCTGTGGAGGTGCAGGTAAATATAGCAGCAATGATGTGCCGCAACCTGCTACCGTTTTATTGCTCATCCTTGGTATAAGAGCTAAGTGCCTAATTATTATAAATATAGGCACAATAAGAATGGAGCATATTTAAACATATCTTCCTTATTTTTAAATTAAATTCATTCATTTAAAATCTTGTATTTACCTTCTTTTTCAATTAAAATAAAAGGGCATTTTCAGTCAAGTTTTACAGTGGCTAAAATGGCACTGAAGCCACCCTCATTACACTAGTCACATCCTGCTAAGTATAATCAACATTCTTATGAAAAACAACAACCCGACAAATGTTACCCACATAGAGGGTTTCTTAAAAGCATCCCATTTAAACATTTTGGATGGAAAATTTAATTCTCTTACAAAAATTTTTTGTGTGAAAAGTGCCTGCTTTCCTCATTAAAAAAAAAATCATCCATTTTGCAATTTTTCACAAGTCCAAATTTTCTGCTGAAAGTTTTGACAAAAAAGAAAGTATTTTCTTTGCTGTTAACATTTTCCCCAGGAGAGTGGGGAAGGACAGTGACTGTAACCAACGCTACGTCAAAGTGAGTCTCTGTCCACTACAGTCTCCTGCTATCTCCAACCTAAAGGGACAGCTTCTTTAATACAACTGGCAGAGGGCCATGCTTCTATACCCAGATGTCCTGTGTTCAATTTTCATAGACAATTCACTCAGGTGATCCTCACACAATTGGTTGCCTGTACAGGCGACCCCCGACTTAGGATTGCCCGACTCTGCGCTAAGTGACTCAAGATGGGATGAAGACGGACAGCCCGTGGTGGGTAAAGAACAGGTTAGGAACTATTTAGAAAAGCTAAACGTACACAAAGCCATGGGTCCGGACTTAATGCATCCAAGGGTACTGAGGGAGTTGGCAAATGTCATTGAGGAGCCTTTGGCCATTATCTTTGAAAAGTCGTGGAGATCGGGAGAAATCCCGGATGATTGGAAAAAGGAAAATGTAGTACCCATCTTCAAAAAAGGGAAGAAGGACAATCCAGGGAACTATAGGCCAGTCAGTCTTACCTCGGTTCCTGGAAAAATCATGGAAGGGATCCTTAAGGAATCCATTTGAGGCACTTGGAAGAGAGAAAGTGATTAGGAATAGTCAGCATGGATTCACAAAGGGCAAGTCGTGCCTGACCAATCTGATCAGCTTCTATGATGAGGTAACTGGCTCTGTGGACGTGGGAAAGTCAGTGGATGTGATATAGCTTGACTTTAGCAAGGCTTTTGATACGGTCTCCCACAATATTCTTCCGAGCAAGTTAAGGGAATGCGGATTGGATAAATGGACAGTAAGATGGATAGAAAAATGGCTAGAAGGCAGGGCCCAGCGGGTAGTGATCAATGGCTCGATTTAAGGTTGGCGGTTGGTTTCTAGCGGAGTGCCCCAAGGTTCGATTCTAGGACCGGTTTTGTTCAATATCTTTATTAATGACCTGGATGAGGGGGGATGGATTGCACCCTCAGCAAGTTTGTGGATGACACTAAGCTAGGGGGAGAGGTAGATACGCTGGAGGGCAGAGATAGGGTCCAGAGTGACTTAGACAAATTGGAGGATTGGGCCACAAGAAATCTGATGAAGTTCAACAAGGACAAGTGCATAGTCCTGCACCTGGGACGGAAGAATCCCAAGCACAGTTACAAGCTGGGGACCAACCAGTTAAGTAGTAGTTCTGCAGAAAAGGACCTGGGGGTTACAGTGGATGAGAAGCTGGATATGAGTCAACAGTGTGCCCTTGTAGCCAAGAAGGCTAATGGCATATTAGGTTGCATTAAGAGGAGCATTGCCAGCAGATCCAGAGATGTCATTATTCCCCTTTATTCGGCTCTGGTGAGGCCACATCTGGAGTATTGTGTCCAGTTCTGGGCCCCCCACTACAAAAAGGATGTGGACACATTGGAGAGGGTCCAGCGGAGGGCAACCAAAATGATTAGGGGGCTGGAGCATATCACTTATGAGGAGAGGCTGAGGGAGTTGGGTCTGTTTAGTCTGCAGAAGCGAAGAGTGAGGGGGGATTTGATAGCAGCCTTCAACTTCCTGAAGGGAGGTTCCAAAGAGGATGGAGAGAGGCTGTTCTCAGTAGTGACAGATGGCAGAACAAGGAGCAATGGTCTCAAGTTGCGGTGGGAGAGGTCCAGGTTGGATATTAGGAAAAACTATTTCACTAGGAGGGTAGTGAAGCACTGGAATGGGTTACCTAGGGAAGTAGTGGATCTCCATCCCTGGAGGTGTTTAAGTCTCGGCTTGACCAAGCCCTGGCTGGGTTGATTTAGTTGGGATTGGTCCTGCCTAGAGCAGGGGGTTGGACTTGATGACCTTCTGAGGTCTCTTCCGGCTCTATGGTTCTATGATTCTATGATTCTATGACTTACGACCCTGTGCATTTACGATCATTTTTTTCATGCGAGATAGGTCCTAAACCCCCGCCCCCTCCCATTTATGTTTGCAGCTCGCATTTATGACGGCGTACGACGCAGACTACGTGCATCATCCCAAAACAGGAAATGCACAAGGTCAGTCAGACTCTCCAGTCTGCAACTGCTGCTTGAACTGTGGACATCTCTGACACATTGGTCTTCACTTTTTAGTTATTTTTGTGCAATATTTGAACTATTTAGTTTAGTGTTCCTCCATTTCCGTAGTCAATTTTGGTATTTTTAGGGTATTGTGGAAGAGTCTGCACGGCGTTCTTTGGCTTGAAATGAGTTCTAGCTAAGAAGCAGAGCCCTGTTAAGTCTGGTGCTAGCAAGCATGCAGGCGGGCCTCAGGCTGAAGCACGTATGTGGAAATATAAGTGTTTGCCCTGGGTCATGGGGTAAAGGCTTGACAGTAAACTACTTAAAGTGCTGAAACTGCTAAGTTCGTGCCCTCGGTCATTGGGCGAGGTCTACTAATAAGTTTCTTAAACTGCTGAAATCATTAAAGTATATACCATTAAAAACAAACATGATCAAAATTTCCAGAATTATTATGATATAGCTAATAGGAATAGGGGGCGACAAAATGGGAACACCCTGTATTTTACGAAAGTGCTAACCTCAAAAGTGATAAACAACTTAGGATAATGGCATAAATTAAAGATTGAACAAATAAAGTTAAGTAAAGTGAGTAGCGTATCTAAGAGTGTTGGAATAAAGAAGTACGTATGGCTGGAACAGAACGTGGCAACAAGTTGTGAAGCAACCGAATCTCGCCTTGGATAAAAGATGCTTCTGCATGTATGCGTTTTGGGAGGGAGGAACAGAGTGGACCTGCAAACTCTGTTCACGTAACCACAAGTTTGGGGTCTGTTTATCCACATCATGAAGTCTAGGACGTCTCAGTGCATGAGAAGGAATGAGACTATGACTTCCTGTCCAGGGATTGTTGGGGTCAAGGGTGAACTGTAAGTGAATTAAGCTTAAATATTGTAATATAACTAGTTTTGCACTAACTACTTTGCATTAGAGGCATCTTAGGCTAACCCTTTAAAAATGTATAGTATATAGTAATAAGTTAGTCTATAATGAATCATACTCAAAGCCTGTATTGTGATGTGTGCTGAGTTTATTTGTCTTGTACTGCTTATGGGAATTATATTGACCCTTTTATTTGCAAAGTTCTTTGGTTATTGTAATTGCTTGAACTCTCTATAAGATAGGAAAGCGGTTAAATTCAAATCTCTCACTGGTCTGTCCTGCACCTCTGTATCTAGAAATATATTGAAAGAACCATCACGTGACAGGTATGAAATGGGCTTATAAGAAGGGAACTGCCATTTATAACATTGCGCCTATGGGAAATAATGTTTCAACTTACGATGGCTTGACTTATAATGGTTTTCCAGGAACCAATTAGGTTATAAGTGTGGGGGGGTCACCTGTACTGGGATATGAACTGCTCTCGATTTTTGACACTCAAGACAAGCTTCCCAAAGGGTGTTTTTACACAAATAATAAGGAATAGGTTAGGTCAAATTAACCAGTCCAGGCCTCAGGGTTAATAGAAATGAATCATGGCCAAATTCTGCTCTCTCTTACACACACAAGCAAATGCCATTGTCATCAATTTGACCCCTAATTTATCAAATTCTCTTAAATCAGAGTGTCAATTCTTACCTTTGCCTAAGGAGGTGGCTATTCCGTTCATTAACTGGGTCAGTGATTTACTAGGGGAGCCAAGGACATCTGAAGATGCCACCGAGTTACTGGTCAAGAGATCAATCTTTCCAGCTTGCTGCCGAAACTTCTCCAGTTCCTTGGAGAGGAGGTTAAATTGTTCACTGTGTGACCGACATTTCTCCTCTAGCTCTCGTACCTTGGCCTGCATAACCAAGACATAAGAGATGAATCTAAATGGGATCACAGAGACCTTTGGTCAGATTAGACCATCAGAGAATATTAAGAAGCAGGGATGGGCAAACTAGTTTGGAGCACCTTTTTCTTCACCTAAACTTTTCTCCATATTTAGAGCCAAACCTTTTGGGAGTCTATAATATTCAGGTAAATATTTTTGGACTACTAATTTCCAGCCAAAAAAAAGCTTATTCTTTCAGTGTTTCCTATTAGAACCAAGAGTGACACTGCTACTGAATTTGCATGATAAAGTTTTGTCTTATGACATTTTTCAGTCCAAATATTGCTTATTCAGAAAAGCAGCCTAGCAAATTAATGTTTCCCCCACTCAACTCCAAATCCCAAATCTCTTTTTGAGGTTTGCCCATCCCTAGCCATCAAATCACAGATTCCTTAATTGCTATATTATTATTTCTAGAAAAGCAGCAATGGTTCATGCAGAACTTTGGTCTAGCTGTTGGCTGAATTCTATTTCAAAATTAATGTACACAGCTAGATGTGCCAACTGTCCAGAAGTAATTCAGACACCAGCCAACAGAGTATTATGAATAAGCCTGAGAGTAACACAAACATTTTGTCATTAGCAGGCTTTTTGTTTTAATTCTGAGGCATCAGGCTGTGACACAGCAGAAATTATGTGGAAATTATTTAACAATCTGATGCATTATTTTCTAATCTGGTGTTTTATCATGTATCAATATTATTTTCCTCCCATTTAACCTTCTTCCCTATAGCCCTAGTAAGACCGCCATGTTAATGAGTATAAATTGGATATGAATGAAATCCATTTTTCCCCATTAAATTGCTACTACTGACATTTTTTAAAAAAATTTTCATGTGGTGCATGAAAAAGATAGTTGAACAGTTACATGTTTCTACATAAAAACCATAGCTGTATTACACCCATATGCCTCACTGTGGGCACCAAACGATTATATGACTCATGGTGAAGGTAATGATGGAATTCATTCTAGGGCCCTTCTAATGATGAACCTCAGTAATTTAAAATGTTCAGTGGTTTCCTCCACACACCCTCCTTAGAAGAACACATGCATTAAAAAGTACCAGTTTCCTGATATAGAATGGAGTATTATTTTCTCATTAATAAATTATTTCTAAAAATACAAGCACATCTGAATATATAATTAATCTCTTCAAATTCATAAAATGCAAATTGGTTTAATCTTGCTACAGAAATATGAACACATTTGGCAGATGCGAGTACCCTGAAGGGAATAAGAAGTAATACTTGAAAAGATAGAGACAGTGTGAAGAGTGCTAAACAAAGTCAAAGTGCTTTCATTCTTTATTCTTCCTCTCTCGGGTTAAGGTACCCACATAGGCACCTTTTCTATTTGTCAATTTGCTGCTTACTAGCAGCTAGTTGAGATCTGGCTATAGGGCTCCTGTGTGCAATATAAAAAGAAATTTAAATGGACAACGGCAGTAAAAGGATTTAGGTTTCTAGTAAGACAGCCATGTTAGAATCCCACTCTTTTCAATGGAGAGATTTAGGACCAGTTATTAACTCTGTGTGCAGAAAATACCCTGAAGCTTTGCTATATACTAACCCAAGCATTCCAAAGCCGCAAGTCAGCCCATGAAATATTATAAGATTTTAAAATAAATAAATAAAAATAACATGGGGCTTTTTTTATGTGCCTTTTTGGCCTTGAGTCATCAGTGTTCACATTTTCAATGCCTCTTGGCAACATGCAGGGCTACAAAAGGTTTTTTTTTTAAAGAAAGCAAAGATTCTGATATGATCACAGAACTAATATTTCAATGAAAAAAGTACCATGAAACTTACAATGAAAATGAAAGCTGGCAACTTTATCATGTGCTTGTTTTCTAACACTAGACAGTTGGTTATTTGACTATTAATAGCAAACAATGAAATTGAGATCTGTACAGGGGCTCTGCCCAAGGCCTATACACCACTTAAATACAATTTAACACCCATTATGAAGCCTTCAGGGAGTTTTAAGTGCGGCACAGAACTCGCACAGACCATCAACATACCAAAATAATGTCTTTAGAAATCAAAACAGACCTTCAAAAATTACACAAACAGATCTCTGTCTGAACACTAATAATCTCAGACTCATAACAAACACAGATAAATAACGCCCTTTTCATTCATGTCACCGTCTTTACTATTATATGTAATATTTGAAATATGACTTCATTTATGAGCATATTTATGCTAAAATGACTGTTCATGGTATATACCAAAAATGGCTTTAAACAGGACACTGGTGATCTGCTAACAAATGCAAATATTAATTATGCTCTAACATAAAATACTTTTGTAAATAGTTGATATTATTTACTGATTTCTGATGTATATTGAAAAACTATGTAGATTTCATTTACAATGATCTGATTTTAAGTTAATGCTCGTGCCCTTCAAATCTAAATAAAATGGCACAGAGGAGGCTGCTAAATAGCAAAGGTGACTGTGATTTTACTGAAATTAAAGGATCAGCTACAATTGTTTTGAAAGCTATATGGGAAATCGGAGCCAGGAATGTTTCTGCTGATACTAAACAAATACTCTGATAAAATAGCACTGAAAAGCTACACAAAAATAGTTTAATTATAACTACTTTCACTGCTAATAGAAACCACTGACACTTTCTTCAAAGAAGTAAACTTCCCAACTTCCCTGAAAAAAAAAATTAAGTCTGCTCCCAAAACCCACAATCAGCATATACTCTCCCCTACTACAACCCTGCTGCTCACTTCCCATTTCCAGATCATTCAGAAAGTATTGGCAACCACATGCTGATATCATATGGCATCTGCCAACATCCTGGATGCTCTCCATTTGTACTTCACCTGGCTACATAGCAAAGCATGAAGACAGTCCTAAGTGCCACTAAGGAAGACATCCTTATGAGCAAGAAAGGAGGCCCCATCTCGAAACTCATACTACTGTACTTGACCTCTAAGGAACTTATGATGCATTCACTCACATCCTTCTGTTGGCCTTTCTGCATGACAAGGCTGAAAAATAGAAGGCTTAGCACTGATACAGTCCCATTCCTCTCCAACTGAACTAAAAATTGATAATAGGCAAGTGCTCTGATTCCTCAAGTGCTGTCACTTACAGAGACCTCTGGGGAGCCACTTTGTCCCTGTCCTCTTGTATATCAAAATGAGACTCCCTGGAGGATGTAGAGACCACAGATCAGTGATGGGCAATCCAAACTAGTGAGTGAGCCGCATGAGTAGCCCTCCTTCATTTCAGTGGGTTGCAAGATTATTGTAACAAAGGCAGTCTCCTGGCATAGAGTAATTTTGCTAAGTGCACTTGCACACCTAGAATTTATAATGGGTGCCAGTTGAACCATAGCAGCACTTTGATTGGATGCAGAAAGAGTACACGGCTCTCACAATGTTGTCTGCAATCAGCATGCACCTCATTTCACATGCCCTTGCTTTATGTGTGCGTCACTTTAGTAATATCAGTAGGAAAAAACTGACATGGACGGAAATCTGTAGAATCTGTCAACCCTGCTCATGAGCAAGGGTAAACAAAATGTATCGTGCGCCACACATGTAACCCGATGGGCTGCGTGTACCCTTCATAGCGCAGGTTGCCCACCACTGCCATAAACTGAACTGCTAACAATATATTGATGACATGCAGCTGCAATCAACACCATCAGAAGGATGTCACCACGTCTACAGTAGACCAGCTCATGACTGAAGAGTGGCTTGCTCACACACAATCTGGACAAAACTGAAGAAATTCTGAAGAACTAGCCAGGGTCTGTATGTCCTGGCTCCTGTTTTTCAAACAGATTATAACTCCCATGGTCCTGTTCAAAGCAGCAGTTAACTTAGATGATCAGTTCGCATCACTGAATAAAAAATGCCTCACTAAGAAGCTTCACCTCTTACTGCCAGATGAAGACTGTGACTCACTGTCTCTGGATCCCAAGATAGCATCAATGTTGAGGTTCCAGCTTGTGCATAATATGTTCCTCATCTTGTTCCTATGCACTGATCCTTCCACTTGCTCCTAAACTGCTGCAGTAGTTCAAGGCTTTCATCTTTATCATCAGTGTCCTCAACAGGTCTGGACTCAGCTATATCAATGACTACCTTTCCATCCACCATTCACCAAAACAACTGTGATGTTCTGAGACAACACAGTTCACAACACCATGGGGCAGAGGCCAGACAAATAGTTCTACAGTGAGGGGGATTGGCTGTGGAATGGCCTGTCATAGGCCATTGTCTTGCTACCTTCAGGGTGTGCTGCAAGACACTTCTCTTTGACAGAACATTCTGACCATAACAAAGTTAATGGGTGAGAGGGAGAAGGAAAGAAGAAAAAGCAGTGATTTGCATACCGGGGAAGAGAGACTCTTGAAATCCCAAATCCCTGCACAGTGTTATTTCAGAATAAAGTAGTGTGCATCTACACTAAAAGCTGTTATTTTGAAATAATGTCGAGGTGGAGGACTTCTTACTCTGACTCATGGTAACCCTCATTTCACGAGGAGTAAGGGAAGTTGAAGGAATGGTGTTCTTCCTTTGACTTCCTGCTGTGTAGACAGTGCCAAAAGCCGAATTAAGCTATTTCGACTTAAGCTACTCAATTGATATAGCTGAAGTTGTGTAGCTTAATTCAACTTTTGCCCTGCTGTGTAGATGTACCCTTAGGCACCTTGCTATGAAGACCTAATTAATCTGTTAAGTGATTAGCAATACCAAAAAAACCCCAATAAAAGTGATAGATAAATTCACCATATTCCCTAAAGTTAAATCATAGTTTACAGTGCCTTTTATCTTCTATTAAATAAGACTTATAAGTATAAATATGTGGAATCATAAACTTCTAGAGTCTCTGATTCGAAACTTAAGTGGGGATAGTACAGTATGTTACAATAAAAGGTACTTAGTTCTTTATATAGTGCTTTTTATAATTAAATGTCTTTACATGTGACAGATTTTCCCTTTAAATGACCCTACCTCCTTGAATAATTGAAAGATTTATATTCCATATTCAGGAGTCCACTGTTATTGTGTGTCTCCTTTAAAAGCACCTGGGCCAGATTTTCAAAGAGTTTGACACCCAGCATCTTCCATTTTGGCACCTAAATGAAGTGGTCGCATTTTCAAAATTGTTCATTACGTTTGACAACCAATGGGGCTGCTGGGTTCTGGGTAATTTTGAAAATCTGGCCATCTAACTTAGGTCTCTACATTGGAACTGAACTCTCAGAAATGCAGTTTCAAATAACAAAAATAGAGCAGAGTTTGGTCAAAAGTGGGCAGTTTACAACAAGCCTTGAAGACCTTTCTCTCTAATTTCACAAGCATAACCACAGATTACCTTATGTATCAAAAACAAGAATGGTGAGACAAGGATTTACTTGGCTACAAGACTTTTGCCCTATTTTTTGCTACTTTGGTGAATACTCTAGAAAGGAACAGTGCTATTAATAGAGATGCATTAAGCAGGCTGTAGTTTTTATTATTAATACTAAAGCAGGAATAAACTAAGGGTCTATTTGTTACTATTGTTACCCTTTTAGTGTTAGAAGTGGTTTTTCTTTAATTTAAAAGTGTAAAAAATTTTTTTGTACTAAATCAGTTTTTATAAAAGTATTTATGTACTTTTTGTTTGAATAAGTGTTTTAAAAATAAGTGTAAAAGCCATCACCAAATTAAATGTTCTCCATAAAAAAATGTTGTGCTTATAAGAAGCACATGGGATTTATTTTTTAAAGGAAAAGTCAATATACCACATTTATTAAGAATACCATAGAAAAGCAATTAGCATATACACACACACACACACACACACACACATACACACACACAGTCCCACCAATTGATGTTATAATTACCAGTCCAGGTCCAGATTCTTTTGGCAGACAACCAGATTGATTACAGATAGGGAAGAGTGGGGCTTTATCGGTCTGGACCGATGGGTCAGAATTTTTGCAAGACAGAACCCCAAAATTATGGCAAAGCAGCCCCTTTTTATGATACTATTTTTTATTAGGATTAGTAAATTTTACACCGTTATGCTGTAATTAATTACCATTTGACGAATGTTTGGTTTTTAA
Source organism: Rafetus swinhoei (assembly GCA_019425775.1). Lineage (NCBI taxonomy): Eukaryota > Metazoa > Chordata > Testudines > Trionychidae > Rafetus > Rafetus swinhoei. The sequence goes on along the minus strand of CM033425.1, from coordinate 23,271,767 downwards.
TTTTTTTATATTACAGCTACTTTGTTTTAAATTGATAGGTGCTTGCTTTATTTTTTAGAGTTATTAATTTGCTCTTTATTTGTATTTTAATAGGGGTGCACTGCAATTTTTTGGTGCCTTTATATTTGTTTTGGGCTTTTTTTTAGAACATTTGGTTTGGTGATGGCCTTTACACTTATTTTTTAATGCACATTTTTTATTCTTCACTTATACAAACAAAAAATATATAATTGCTTTTGTAAAAACAGCTCCAGTACAAAAACACTATTATACTTTAATTTAAAAAAAGACAATTCTAACAGTAAAAGGGTGACAATACTGACAAATAGTCTCTTTTGGTATTTTCCTACTTTAGCTTTAATAACAACCAGAAAAAGTCTGCTTAATGTATCTTTATCAATAGCACAAGACTGTTCCTTTCTGCATGTCAGAAAGGATGGCTGGTAAGGCACACTGGAGCATATTACATTGCATAAAGATATACTTTAGCTACATGCCTACAGAACAAAGTAAGAAGTTACTTCTGCAGTTCAGTTCACAAATAAAAGTTACAAGAAAAGCCCATACAGAACTCAGAAAATGTGAAAAAATAAAAGGGACAGGAGCCCAAATGTAAAATCAGTTTCCAATCAGGTTCAAACAGAAAATTTTGTTAGTAGTAAATGTTGATAGTAAAGTTGATAGTAATGTTGATAGTAAAGTTCTCCCTGTGCTTGTTAAATCATTGTGTAGGTGGGATGGAGATTACTGAGATAGACAAACTGCTGAGCTGACTATCATTGATGGTGAAATACTCATCTTGCGGAACGGAGTGCATACACTATGAGTCTGGAAGGACATGATAAGCCACCCTTCCATACCTACCGGAATGGGGGGAATTTGGATTCTCAGACTGAGCCTGTCCTACCTGCTGCTATTGCCGTTGGACAGCTGGGGTTAGGAAGGGCCAGCTGGCTGGCTCCCATCTGCAAAAGTTCGGCCGTTTTGGGTTTGTTCCAAGGCCATCCTTTTCCCCACCCTTATGAAGTGTGCTGGATCTCGTAGAATGCTGGGGCCTTGCTAATTGCTCAGTTTTGTTTGATGGCCAGAAGGGAATTTTCCCATATGGCAACACAGGCAAAAGGTCGTGTGGGTATTTTCCATCTTTCATCTGGCATCAAAAAAAGTACGGCTCTGGTGTTTACAACACTACATTTACACCTAATGCAACTATGGTGGGTTCCAATGTGGTGATGGTGGTAGGTTTTAAAAAAAAGGGTTTCTGTAATCCAATGGACTTCTTGGGCCTGGACCCCAAACACAACATCATATGGTGAGGATGTTGTCCACTTCTCTGTCTTGTGTACCAAGGGATTCACTACATCTCATCTTTCTACTTCTGGTGAGGATGAGGGGAATGAGTTGGAACTCTGGCTTTCTGCCAGGAACCTTGGATCTGTAGAATGGCCCCTGCCCATCATCAGGTTTGTAGAAAATTTGTCAATTTGTGCCCAGTTGTATTCCAGACTAGAACAATCCTGCCGGATAGGTCCACCAATGGTTCCTCATTGGTTAATAGTTTAATAAAGTGGCTGCAGCCACGTTTAACCACTGGTATGTGTGTCTCATTGTTTCTGTTTCTGCCTCAAAGTATTCCAGTGCAGAGAGGCAGCACGAGACCTAAACATCATTTGTGAATTTGATACTCCATTCCATAGCTTTATCAATGCAGCTCAGACCTAACCAAAATCGGATACTGGTCCAGGGCTTCCCTAAATCAAATAACATTTATGGTGACCAACTATACAGTGATTTTGGAAGAAAGCAATTTTCCACTGGAGACTAGATTGAATTTATTTCACTTTTCACTTTCCAAATTTCTTATACGTTATTTATTTTAAAAAAGTGTTGTTTTTAAAATCTAAAATGGTTTCTAAAATCTAGAATGAAGCATACTACTTCTGTTATAAGACAGCTACTATTTGCACAAGATAGATGCAAGACTAGATGAGCCACTTTCCAGGTGGACAGTTTGAATTCAGGCTTATTATGAAATCACATTCGTTGCTATCAGGATATCATTTTGTCGTTTTTATCTTTTCATATAGCAGCAGCACCTTTTGGTGAGTGGCTAAATAATTTAGCCACAGGAGAATACATTCTTAAAGTACAGCATTGTAAATTTTTCTTTACGTTAATAAAGATACTATCTGAATTCAGACACAATCCACACAGTCTGAAAGTCTCAACTTTGCATAAAACACTGAACCATTCTTACTGAGCATACTCATAAGGACGTCACTTCAAGTTTGGTATCTGAGTTGCTATTAATAAATCATCCAGGTTCAAAGGCTAACCTCTTGCAGAAAGAGCTGCTGACTTTGGTAATTTGACTTGTCTTTCTCCCCAGTGGTAATAATACCAGTGCCAAGCATGCTTGCATAACAATGGTTCCGTCATGTGTTTCATGCAAGGGAAGGCAGGATTATCACATATATTTTGAATGGATGGGAATAGGGATGGGGAAGGGAGAAATTTATGCCCTAAAATACCTGCATGCTGTCCAAGGTGTTCTGGGTGAAGTGCAAAGCAATAAATTCCAAACAAGACACAGTAAAACAAAGAGATGTGAAATAAATAAAGAAATAAAATACAGTTTTGAACACATTTTTATGTTTCAGACCAAAATATATTGAAACAGTTACACCACATGTAAAACATGCATTAATGCAAATCACGCAGTACATTTCAGAAATCAGAAATCAATATTGCTGCTGATCTTGAATCTCAAAGGGCAGATTAAAGAAACACAATGGTAAAATGAATAGGCTTAGTGAAACATAAAACAAAAGGCCAAGAAATTTTTTTGATGGGGTTATGCAAATTAGAGGTCACAGACTAATCAGGTAAACAGGATTTTTAATTGACTTCCAAGGTAAATATGTATTATAATAGGTATGCTTTATTTCAACTTACTTCCCCTTGTCTCATATACTTTCCAGAAGGTACTCCATTATCTTTTAAAAAAATCAATTTTAATATATATGATAATGCAAGACTATGAGTAAATTTTTTCCTGTGGAGAAATACACTTTTCAAGGAAATAATGCATAAATAAACGAAACAGAATTTCCTATAGATGATCACTGTACCAAAAAGTTCAGTCTCCATCAACATATGGGGAGGTAGGATCATGGATGAAAGATAAGGTTGCACAGAAGAAAAGGGAGGACTAGAAAATATTTATTTTAAAAAATAGTGCCAAGACATTCTTTACCAAATGAAACATGGACAAAGAAATAGCTGCAGCCAACCTATTTATGGGTATCATCTTTCTGATGCATGTATATATTATTAAGTGGTTATTAATTCATAGTGACTTGTATGGTATTTGACTCAGGCAGAAAGTTCATCACTGATAATGTATTATGTATGAAATAGAAATGAATAATACAAAGAAATCTGGCTGCAATTAGCATGACATTTTGCTATATCACATATGCTGTTTTATATATTCTACCCATCTATGGCAGGGTGCTACTGAGGAAGCCCTTACTCAGCTCCTGGCACTCCAGGCCCAATCGGGGGAGCCGATTGGGGCTGGGTGAACACTCCAGTGTTTGCCTGGTAACTGACCACACCTGCCAGCTTCATTAGCAGGTGCTAGAAGGCTTGAAGTAAGTGACAGAAAAGGGGGCCAGAGCCCAAGAAAGAAAGGCCAGGCCAGGCAGAAGGCTTATAATCTATTGCTGGCCAGGCCTGTGATAGGCCAAGCAGTTGTACAGCCTGTATAAAATTGGAAACTGGTGGTGGGAAACTGATCACAAACAAAGACTAAAGTATCCCTGATTCACTGAGGAGAGAGACCAGAATATGGAGGGGGACAATAGGTGCCACAACACACAAGTGCTACAAATAACACAATAAGAAGATTAAAAACAAAACAAAACAGAGTATGTAGTGACCAGTTCTGAAATTAACTTATTCACAGCACCCAAGCGTATTAATAATATAAACCTCGATGGTCTTTTCACCAACACTAAGACTATGGACCAGAACCTGTAAAGTGATGAGCACCTTCCACTGCTAGAGAAGTCAGAGAGTTGAAGGCACTTAACACCTTATAGGAGATGTTCTATACTTCCAACCATCAACCATTGCCTCCAATGAGCTTTTAATGAAGCTCTGGCAAGCTACATTTCTTCTATAGCTGGTCCCTGAGAAGTTTTTTTAAGATTTAAAAAGATTTTCCCATTCTGAATCAGTACAAAATGCCAAAACCTTAAACATTTTTGAAAACCAATAATAAAAAAATTAGTTCAGGTCAACTGAAACATTTTCTTTGGATTTTGTGTTTTTTATTAGTTTTTCAATACAACAGTTAGCTTAAATTTCAAAATAAAAAATTGTTTAAAAAAGAATTTTATATTTGGACTATTTAAAGAAATCAAAATGAGAAGTTTGCCAAAATCAATCCGTTCGTGTAAACATTTTCAATTTTGACAATGTGGCATTTTTTCATGGAAAAAATGTGTTGAAATTTTTTCAACCAGTTCTAATTTAGCTGTCTTTGATTGCCAATCACCGTGGGCCAGCATAATATTATGGGTCACCTTACATTACAAATTAACCAGGCTGAGAGGTAAAAAAGGTGACCATCACAGTATCCTAGTCTCTTTCATTATTTCTTGCAAACATGTAATTTGATTGAATAAGTAATATAATGGTATTTATATTAAATTTAAGCTGTACATACAAGAAAAATGATTTCAAAGTTACTGCAAAACTGTAATTTGCACTCAGAGTCTCCTTATGGGTCAGATACTGTTCTAGATGGATTTATTAGCAAAACATGCAATAACTTCAATGGGAGCTTATTCTTCATTTTGGTTTTACAGTTAGAAACAAATCCCTATATATTTTTCTGCAGTCAGTGCCTGAATCACAAGACCTTTCCTATGGACTAATGACCAGATTGAAGGAACTGAAGATCTGAGGTGCAACCTAGGGTCCCTAAACCCAGTCAGTCATCAATCCCCAGAAAACGCCCTGTGCCCAGGTCATTATTGCTATGAGAAGTTGTTAATGAAGCAAATATAGATTTTTTTAATTCTCCCCTTTTCCTCTATTCTCCCTCTTTAACAGTTGAAACAATGTTAAGGGATTTATAGTGAAAAGAAAAGGAACTTTTAAACATTTATTTCTGTATTTTTTCTATTGACAGGGAAGTTTTGATGGACCCAGATTGCTAATACAATCTTACCTTTACCATTAACTATTATGATCTATAACTGTCCTTAGACTCTTTTGCAACAGAATGATGGGAAATAACTAATAATACCTATACTATAGCCCTTCTCATCCATCGATGCCAAAGCAGTATACCAAATAAAGGTATAATTATCACCATGCTATGGATACAAAAACTGAGTATATTTGTATTCTGCAACTTGGATCAACACTCTGAGATCGATCCACCAGTGGCTGATTTAGCAGTCTAGCTAAGATCCACCAAACTGACTGCAGTTCGCTCTGCAGTCAATCCCTCTACTCCATGCAAGACAAAAAGAGTAAGGGAGGTTGATGGGAGAGTTTCTTCTGTTGATCACCACACAGTGTAGAGTCCTCAGTAATGTGACTTTATGTCAACTCCAGGTGCATTATTCACATAGTGGAGTTGTGGAGGTTAGGCCAACTTTCTGTGTTAACATATAGGTAAACTGAGGAACAGAGATGTCAAGTTACGGGTGGTTAGCGAGCACAGGTTTCTTGGACTCCCAATTCAGTGCTCTCGCCATTGGACCAGAAATGCATTCTCTAAAGCATAAAAGAGTTAAAAAGGAAAAGGAATGTCTACTCAGGAATTACTACAGAATGCTAGAAGCAATCATAGTCTTATATTACTATAAAGGGGAAGGAACTGGTATAATGGCAGCAAGAATAAACGATGACTTTCTTACCTCTAGCAACTGAACTGCGCCTTCATGTTCTTTCTTGGCTTCCACCTGAGCCTTTTTTACAATTAAAAAAGGAAGAAACCAGATTATTCAGTCATGCCATATCATTTTGTACTAGGATAAAACATAATGACAGGTTTGCCTGAATACGATGCTTTTAATTCAGACTTTTTGTAGTCTTACATTCAGATAAAATACAATTAAATCAAATTTAATAATCAGAGCCAGCACTATAGGAATCTATCAATTGTTAACTCAACAAAATGGCACTGATCACTATACTGCATATGGTTCTGAAGATCTGAACCAAAGTTTATTAAAGCCAATGAAGGATGGATCTGGCAAAATGCTGAAGACACTGGAATAGTCCCACTGAAGTCAAACAACAAAACAATTCCTAAAATGCTGCAATGCAATCAGATGTTTTGTATCACTGTTATTGAGAAAGTATAACATTTAGGATTCACTTCAAATATGACATCTTTGGATTACAATTCAAATGTGCAAGAAAACGAAGGCTGTTTTGTGATCTGGTATAACATAAAATCATTAGATTTAATTTTTTTCAGTTAGTTTTGCTACATAGTTGATAAATAGACTTTTTTTTAAAGTGCAATTTAATAAACAAAGCCTTAAAATCCTACAGTTTGATGGTTCTCATCCTTTTCTATTCCAGCATCATACTGAGACCCCAGGATACATCCATCCCATCTAGATGGGACCCTTCATCTATAGAGCAGTGCAAAAAGGGTAAGGCTATTGTTAACAATTCCAAACTTTGTTAACAATGTCTCCCTAAAGAATACCTCACAGAAGTTGGTTTTAGTTTCTATAGTGTCTTCATAGAGGTCAGTTTAATAAAAAAAAATCTATTTATCATAAAACCATGCTGTGGAAATCTGCAGACACAGAACTGCTCAAAAACCACCATATGCAAGATTTGAAGTGGAAACCAGCTTTATCTTAAAAAAATCTGTTCCTGAATGAAAAAAATATTCTAGGTATAACACTGCTCACTAATAGGAGTGGCCCCATTAAAGTCAATGGAAGTAGCAGCGCGAGATTTTAATAAACCTGCATCTGTGTTCCCAAGTATGTCTTCATGTCTGCTCACAGTGATGCCATCTGTAAAACTGCAAGTGTAAACAAGAATGTGGGATTAAAAATTATCTGAAAGAGCAAACCTAAAAGTCCAGATCTGATTCTGGGAAAAGTTTGCCCAAGCAAGGACTCATTTCTTGTTTATCTCTACAGAGCATTGTAGGGTTCTAATGAAGTTTCTGAAACCAAACAAAAAATTCAGTTTAAGAGCTCTGTATTACTCATGTTCATTTCTGACTCTCTGCAAAAACTGGACAAATTTGCAAATTTATGATGATGTGACAGGCATCAGGGATGCAGGAAAATGAAATAAATTATCTGTTCTTAAATAAAATGTATGGTTCATCTAAACTATCATTTAATAAAGATTCTCTTTTAAGGTTACAGATATGTCTGGCTGCCAGCTACATCATTTTTGCGGTAGGGTCTCCTTTAAAACAGATTTTGGATTAAGTGAGAATGGCTCTTCTGAAATATTGAAAAATATTGTCACTAAAATAAACTAAGAGAAGGATCTCTAGATGCTACATGAGAAACATCTCAAATATTTAAATAATAAAATGGCTAATAATAGCTCTATCTGACTTGAAAATAGCATTACAGGTAGAACCTCTCTAATCTGGCACACTCTGGTCTGGCAACATTCGTGGTTCGATATGATTTTAGTTAGCCTGATGTCCACTAAACATAGGTTGTGGCCAAGTTCCCCACAGTCCCATAAAGTTTATTTATAGCCACCAGGCCTGGCTCTCAGTGTTCTGTGCTGTTATTTAACTCTAATTTACCCCTAAATGTCTTCTAAGAGCTCAGTAAGCAGTGGAAATGTTGGTAATACTGCTAGAGAAATTGATCTCCTGTGGTTCGGCAAATTATCTGGTTCGTCACCAGTCAGCTCCCAAGGGTGCTGGACTAGAGAGGTTCAACCTATAGTTAAAAAGGCCTTTACAGATGCCATGCATCATATCTATGCTAAAATGCCAAACTGTTTGGCTGTGTCTACACTGGCACCCTTTTTCGGAAAAGGGATGCTAATGAGACACAGCGCAATTGCAAATCTGCGGGGGATTTAAATATCCCCCACGGTATTTGCATGAACATGGCTGCCACTTTTTTCCAGCTCAGGGTTTTGCCGGAGAAAAGCGCCAGTCTAGACGCGATCTTGCGGAAAATAAACCCTTTTCCGCAAGATCTCTTATTCCTGATGCTAATGAGACACAGCGCAATTGCAAATCCGCGGGGGATTTAAATATCCCCCGCGGTATTTGCATGAACATGGCTGCCTACTTGAAAGTAGGAATAAGAGATCTTGCGGAAAAGGGTTTATTTTCCGCAAGATCGTCTAGACTGGCGCTTTCTCCGCAAAACTCCGAGCCGGAAAAAGCGCAGCGTTATGTTCATGAAATACCGCGGGATTTAAATATCCCCCGCGGATTTGCAATTGCGCTGTGTCTCATTAGCATCCCTTTTCCGAAAAAGGGTGCCAGTGTAGACACAGCCTACATGTAGTTTTTTAAATTCAGACCTAACTGTTGTGACTAGAAGCTTCAGGGGGCAGCTGAGTTAGTCTGTACAGGTTAAACTTAAAAAACAACAAATGGTCTGGTAGCATTTTATAGACTAACAAAACGTAGATGGTATCATGAGCTTTTGTGGACACAGCCCACTTCTTCAGATGACTGGAGTTTTGAGTTTAGGAAGTGCAGATCCAAAATAAATAGGGGAGAAGGAAAAAAGGAGAAGGGGAAGGGTGGGCAGGAAACAAGGAGCAGAGGATGTGAGCTCAAGACTAAATAAGCTTGAAATAAATATGGGCCTTTTCTCTTTGAATTTAGTGACAAAAACATTCCTCTGCTATTTAGCTGTCTTGTCCTTCAGGAATTAATCTTAAATATTGCTTCCAGTCCATTGCACTAGTTGAATGTCCATATATCATTTCAGTGAAAAGAAACATTTTTTTCATCAGCAGTTAATACTGATTTATCAATCAGCCAACAGCCTCATTAAAGCAAATTTTAACTATTGCCAGTTTTTAAACTGTTGAGTAGATGTTGTTATATATAATTGCTCACCACCTTCTGAATCATCGGAAAATTCAATCCCATTTTACTCCTTATACATTAAATTTATTGTTAGAAACAATTTTTCTCATGTAACTGCACTGATTTAAGTGGTCATTTTTCAGGGTTTCTGTTTTTTAAAATGCCATATGTACTGCTAACTGAAAATAGCTTTTGTTTAATTAGCTGATTTAATCAAAATGTTTCATTTGATTAAGATCTGTTTATTAAGATTAAAGATTCTGTAATTAGGATGCTTTAATTAAAATTTAATTTCATACCCCATTTTAAAATGGTAACCTATTACAGGTTGAACCTCTCTAGTCCAGAACGCTCCAGACCTGACTCATGCCAAACTAGAGAATTTGCCAGACCATGGGAGGTCAATATTGTCTAGCACCAATACCAACACTGCCACTGTTTCCTGGGCTCTTAACAGACATTTAGGAGTAAATTAGAGCTAAATAACTGCACAAAACATTGAGAGCCAGGACTGGTGGCTGCAAACAAACTTAATGAGGCCTTGGGAAACTTGGCCACCCATGATAAGAGGACATCTAGCTAACTAAAATCACTCTGGACCATGGATGTTGCTGGACTACAGAAGTTCAACCTGTATACATATTAGTTGTAAATGGGGTTTGTAGGTTTCACAAATGGATAGCACAGAAGATAACAAATAAAGTATGTAAAATTTCAGTGCCCATGAGAATATGGTGAACTGCAGCTAAAACATCAATTTTAACATTCATGAGAGGTATCTCAGTTTATATAAAATTACTATCTGAATTTCATATATTCAGAAGGAGAAGGGAGGGATGAGGATTTACATGTCTCCCAATGCCCCTTGAAGGAAGACCTTTGCCCTGCTCTTGCTGCTGCACCATTGCCTGGTTGAGAGGCTGGCATCTTTAGGACCAAGATCATTTGCTGCAGGTGTGGCCTGCAGGAGCAGGATTAAATCCAGGAGGCCGCCGGGGGTGGGTCATGCCAGAGAGGCGAGCCAAAGGGATCTGCCCTTTGGGGCAGTCCTTTAGAGCAGACAGAGTATGTGTTGTACTGTGGTGATGGTTTTTGTGTGTGTGTGTGTGGTATACCTTATTATTTTGTGCTGGTGAGAGCAGCACATTTGTTATTTGTGTGGTGGCCTATTCAATGCCTGGTGAGAACAGGAAGGAAAGGGGAGGGTTCTCGGTGACAGAAAGTTCCCCCTACCTGCCTATACTGAAGGTCAAGGACGGTGGGTGTGTTGTAGACTTCTCCCCTCCCCCAGTTATATGTTGCGGGCAGGGGGAGATATGGCAGTAAGATCAACATGGGCCAGCTGAGGGGAATGAGGTTTAGACAGTTATGGGCTATTCTTCGTTCCAATCCTGTTCCCAGCCTCAATGGTCTTGGAAATCTGAACAGCTGGCCGTCAGGCCTGATGTGCTGTTGTTGAATGCCAGGTCAGTATCCCACAAGAAAGTTCCCATCCAGCATTCAATCCTGGATGAAGGGGCCGATCTGGCCTGTATCACTGAGACCTGGCTGGGAGTAGAGGGAGGCATTTACTTCTCCTAACTGTGCCCAGCTGGGTTCTCAGTTCAGCACCAGCCTCGACTTGATGGTTGGGGAAAGAGGTGGTGATTGTCTATAGGGATATCATCTCACTGGCCAGAGCCCTGGTCCAACAAAGGGCTAGATTTGATGACTGTACCTGGTGTTGTGCGGCTGTAATAAGTTAGGTGTTATGCTTGTGTACTGCCCACCTCGCTGCATGATAGATGCTCTGCTCAAGGTCACCAAGGTGATCTCAGACATGGCATTGAGGACACCCAGGCTTTTGGTCTTGGGAGCACTTTAATGTTCATGCTGAGGCTGTCCTATCTGGTCTGGCTCAAGACTTTACGGCAACCATGACGATCTTAGGACCTGCCTAAGATATACCTGCCCCCACACGTGTGTGGCAGGTTATACGCTCGATCTAATCTTTTGGACTAAGCATGATAGAGATTAGGGATAAGGGATGTAGTTACACTCCCTTTGTCATGGACCGATCACTACCTGGTCAAGTTTAGACTATTTGTTGATCTCCCCCTCTGTCAAAGTGGGGGACCGATTAAGATGTTCTGTCCTCAGAGGCTGATGGATCCAGAAAGTTTCCTGAGATCTCTGGGGGATTGTTCGGCCATTATGACTAGTGGTCCTGTTGATGCCTTGGTCGATATATGGAATATCAAGGTAGATCGGGCAGTGGACATGATTGCTCCTAAGTGCCCATTTTGGGCTCGTCAAACCAAGTTTGCCCCGTGGTTTTCTGGAATGTTGCAGGTGGAGAAATGGGCTGTGCAGCAACTAGAGCGCCACTGGAGGAGAACTCGAGCTGAGTACTATCAACTGCTGGTTAGAGTCAAATTGCGAGGCTATTCTGTGGTGGCCCTGACAGCAAAAAGGAATGATTTCTCTGCCCATGTTTTGTCTGCACAGTGCCGTCCTTGTGATGAAATGGAGGAGTCCTCGGCAATCCACTGTGACTTGTTTGCAAAGCACTTTGTAGATAAGATTACTCGTATCCAGTCTGATTTAGATTCTGGCTGTTACATAAGCGGGGTACAGAATGTATTGAGCGTACTGCCTAGTCATATTTCTTTGGCTCAGTTTCAACTCTTGTAGACCAAGGATGTAGACAAGGTGCTTGGAGGAGTGCAACCAATCATGTGCTTGTTTGACCCCTGCCCTTTGTGGCTTATTAAACTGAGCTGAGAAGGGATGACTGGTTGGATCCAGGGGATTATTAATGCATCTTTTAGATCTGGGACAGTTCCTGCCACCTTGACAGAGGCAGTGATAAAGCCATTCCTTAAAAAGTCACTAATATTCCTTTCTTGGGCAAGGTATTGGAGTGGGAGGTGACGTTGCAACTCCTAGCTTTCTTGTAAGAAATGGATTATCTAGATCCATTTCAGTCTGGCTTCTGGCCTGGTTTTGGAACAGAAACCACCTTAGTTGCCCTGATAGACGACATACACCAGGGGATAGATAGGGGGAGTGCATCCCTGTTGATTCACTTGGACCTCTCAGCAACTTTCGATACCATCAATCTTGATATCCTTCTGGAGCGCCTGGTGCAGCGAGGTATCAGAGGCACTGTCTTGCAGTGGTTCCAGTCCTATCTGTCAGGACGCTTTCAGAAGGTGGAGCTTGGGGGCTGCTGCTTGACCCCGTGCCCATTATGCTATGGGGTCCCACAAGGATCCATCTTGTCCCCTAAGGTGTTTAACATATACATGAAACCGCAGGGACAGATCATAAGAAGATTTAGAGGATGGTACCATCAATATGCAGATGACACCCAACTCTATTTCTCTGTGACGTCGAATCCAGGTATGGTGGCGATCAAACTGAACCAGTGTCTGGAGGCAGTGATGAACTGGATGAGGTCAAATAGGCTGAAACTGAATCCAGATAAGACCAAGGTCCTGTGGATCAGGAAGCCATCCAGGAAAGTGGTGTGTTACTTGTTCTGGATGGGGTCACACTCCCCCTGAAAGAAGAGGTATGCAGCTTGGGTGTCCTCCTGGACCCTTTTTTAACATTTGAAAATCATATTGCCTTGGTGGCCAGGAGTGCTTTTGGGTAGCTTTGGCTGATTTACCAGCTACGACCCTTGTTGAATAAGACTGACTTGGCTACAAGTGATTCATGCTCTTGTCACATCCTGAGTGGATTATTGTAATGCGCTCTACATGGGGCTCCCTCTGAAGAGTCTTCGGAAGCTTCTACTGGTTCAGAATGCGGCTGCTCGAGTTTTAACTAATACTCATTACACAGAGTACATTATGTTGATGCTCTGGCAGCTGCACTGGCTTCCAGTATGTTTCCAGGCACAGTTCAAGGTCTTGGTTATGACTTATAAAGCTCTAAATGGGTTGGGGCCGGGGTATTTGAAGGACCATCTCCTCTGATACGAACCTGCCTGGGAATTGAGGTCGGCTGGGGAGGCTCTGCTCCGTGTTCCTCCACTTGTGGAGATAAGTTTGACATCTACGTGCAGCAGGGCCTTCTCAGCCTTTGCCCTTGGGCTATGAAATTCTCTCCCCCGGGACATTCACGTGGCACCAACGTTGGCACTGTTTTGGCACCAGGCCAAGGCACCCTTTTTACCCATGCTTTTATTGGGGTTTAGTTGTGTATGTATGTGTCCCTCCTCTTGAAGTGTTTTAGGCAGGTTTTATGTTCCCCCCATTTGGAGTCTTGTATTTTACTTTATATATATATTTATTTATTGTGTTTTTAAAATGTTGTAACCCACCTTGAATATTTTAAATAGAGAGGTGGGGTAAAAATATTTTAAATAAAATAAAATAAAATAAAATAAAATAAAATAAAATAAATGTTTAATCATTAGATTTAAAAAAGCACTTGGAAAAGTCTAAGTATAGTTTCTTGGCCCTTGACAAACCAGGTTCCTACAACTGTAATTTCACAGTGAAATGGTACAATTTTAGGAGACATATAGTGAAAACTCTACCTTTGGTTTATACCAAATTTAATGAACTATACAGAGGGATTGTTTTTTGGATGGAGGGGGTGGAGTGGAAGGTATTATTATGGTTATATAAACTCTTGGTGTATTTGGAAAGTTTACTCAAGATAACATTAGTTAATATAAACATGATCTTAAAAAATAATATTGCTCACTGAGGTAACTACCCAAATGCAGTAATGGTCTATATTATATGCTAAGGTTATTTTGCACACTACAAAGTCAATAAATATCTTTTGAACGATCTCTCTGAATCAACACTTAAATCAACACCCTCCTTAAGCCAGTAGGGGATGCTCTGGTACAAGATGTGTGTTTTTCAAATGGCTGTGTGGCTATTAAAGATCCCAGAACAGGGGTGGCCAACCTAAACCTGAAAAGGAGCGAGAATTTACCGATGCACATTGCCAAAGAGCCACAGTTATATGTCATCAGCCCTGATCATCTCCCTACCACCACTCTCAGCACATCCCGCCCACTGGCAGCCTCACAGGTCAGTGCGTCCTTCTCCTTTTCCTCCTGCCCACTGTGATCGGTTCTGTCTCAGTGGAAGACACTGGAGGGGGGAAGCATGGGTGTGACAGGCTCAGTGGAGAGGGTAGGAAGTGGCAGAATCCTAGGGGGAAAGGGTGGAGGGGAACAACGCCTCGGACAGACCTGGGGGTTGAACAGTGTGCACCCTCCGGCCCAGTGGAAAGTTGGCACCTGTAGCTCCAGCCCTCAATTTGGTACCTATGTAAGGAGCCGCATATTAACTTCTGAAGAGCTGCATGTGGCTGTAGAGCCACAGGTTGGCCACCCCTGTCCCAGAACTTTAGTTCTCTGACCAAATTGAAATTGTATAGTTTGCGTTCTTCAATAATACCTACATTTTCATTTATACTTCCTGTCTTCAACTGTTGCAAATTATTCTTGCACACTGTTAAACAAATGCTGTGTTCTACACTGGAGGTAACTATTTCTAGTGGATAACATTTTATCAGCATCTTCTCTTTCCTCTGTGCTGGTGCATTTTGAAGGGTTAATTAGTATTTGTAAAGTGCTTCATGATCCTCAATTGAATGGTGCTGGAATGTGATCCTTGTATGGGCGCCCAGTGCTTCTGCTAACATAAAAAGAAGTGAGGAGAAGGGATTCAAGAAGAAAGACAGAACATGGATTGACCACCTCCTCCCAAGCAAAATGTACAGGTTTTTCACTGTACAGAAGTGAGAGACAGAGCAAGATGTCTAGTACAGAATTTAATATTTTGTCCTTCCAATCACAGAATCAGTCATCTCAGTCTGGTTAGGGAGAGCCAAAGTGTTTTAAGAAACCTCAAAGGAATCTGCAGCAGTGAGTAATTTCCTGCTCACCTCACTTTATCTCCCTTTCAGTTTTCATCATGAGCTTTAATGAAGTTTGCTCCAGATTTGCAAATCCATTAAAACCTTTTATTAACGATTATGTCAGGCATAATGTACCAGTATGACACACTGGCTATCCTAGGACCATATATAACCCATGTACCTAACAGGGAGCTATCTCTTTAAGAGACAGCGGGCAAGGGGAAGGATGGGGGGAGGAGTGAGTTGCGTCTGGGACATTGTTGCTAGGAGGATTTAGCAATCCATAACCAGAGACTCAGAAGTTTAGTTTTGGAGTCTGTTCCAGTAGGTTCTGTCTCTGTTGCTGGGATCAGACTTCATGAGCAAGCAGGCAGGGCAGATGCTTTTCTAAAGCCTTGTGCCCTGGGTGATATGGGAGAAGCTGAGCCAGGAGCAGAGAGCAGGCTGGTGTCCCTCACTCTTCAGCACTTCACAGCAGGTAGTGATGTTAATCCTCTACCAGTGAACATAGGCAAATCTACTTATAGCAAGGGGAATCTGGGAGGGGAAAATAACTTCTGTTTTAGTTGCATGCTGTGAATGTTGTTTTGATTTTAGCCAAACTCTTTTAGTTCACTTCTCAGTGTGATTCTTCACTCCTCTGTTCACTTTTGAGTTAGCTGAGTGGTTAATTGGTTAGCTAGATGTGATCCACAGCAGAGGAAGAGTCTGCCTGGACTCCAACTGCGGATCCCTACAAGCAAGTGGAGAGATGATTCAGACGCAGCATATGGTGCAGATTTGAAGATCAGATCACAAACTAAGACTTTGGTGAACTAAATCTAAGATTTTGGAATCTCTCAGTCTCTTCTTATTTTGCTTTGTGTGGAATGAACTGCTCAAATCTTGCTTTTGGTTTTCTCTATGGCTACGTCTACACTGGCATGAATTTCCGGAAATGCTTAAAACGGAACAGTTTTCCATTATAAGTATTTCCGGAAAAAGAGCGTCTACATTGGCAGGATGCTTTTCGGAAAAGCCCTTTTCCGAAAAGCGTCGTGCAATATGAAAAAAGCGATCGTAATTTTCGCGATCGGGGCTTTTTTGAAAACACTACTGTGCTGTCTACACTGGCCCTTTTCCGAACAGTTTTCCGGAAAAAGGACTTTTGCCCAGTGGGAGCAGCATAGTTTTCCGGAAAAGCAGCTGATTTCTTACAGTAGATCGTCAGTGCTTTTCCGGAAATTCAAGGGGCCAGTGTAGACAGCTCGCAGCTTATTCCGGAAAAGCGGCTGATTTTCCGGAATAAGTGGCCCAGTGTAGACACAGCCTATATGTTTGTTGTAACTGTGAAGACAGTGTCTGTGGGTTATAAAATATTTATGTTTTAAAAAGGAGATTGTTTCTTCATCCTTATATTTTATACAATTATTTAATCAAATTCATTTCTTTAGTTTCTTTTTGTACTTGAATGCAGGGAGGCTAACACTGGACAATCCTTGCTGAAATTCCTTACACTGAACTCTGAGTCTCCCATTATTTTCTATGAGAGTTGAGGGATTTTCTTTATTTTAGACATTGAAGAAGGGCAGTGCAGTCTAGCCCACACAAAGGTTACACATACACTCCTGACTCCTGCACATACACACCATTATAAGCAATTCTCAACCATTTCCTATCGACATTTCAGTATCATGGAACAGAACCTCCACTGATGTACATCCGCACAGCTGCACTGACATTGATGGTTGTATCTGACCCATTGCCTATGAAGCCCTGATCCAATTCTCAACATGACTGGAGAGACTCCTATTGCTCTGCACTGGTGCTGGATCAAACCTTAAAGGCACTGTAGAAAGCATATACCAAAGCTGAATATTAATCTGTTGCATGATAACAACATCTTTTTGGCAGTGATGAATAGTCATATTTCTTCTATAATAATAATGTCTTCTCGTTAGCATCTGATAAAATATTGATTCCTAGAGCATTAGGAAACATTACGACAAGTAACAGAAACCTGTACATTATCTATCACCACAAGTTTAATGAAATCTATGCAGAATATAAATTCTTGATAAATGATCAGGGAAACTTGCATCAATAGCCAACTCCTTGCATTGCACAGGCTTGTAATAAAAATTGCTGATTAATCACTGATTTATCTGATTCTGTATCACCACAAAAGTCTGGATTAACAATATTATGTTCCTCTTTTGGGGAATCAAAGGATTGGATAAAGACAGAGTGATGGGGGATAAAAACACATAGGGCACATCTAGACTTGCTTTCACTTTCAAAAGAAGGTATGCAAATTAGGTGTGAATTTGCATATTATCTTTCGATCACTTTTTCGAAAGAGATTCTTTCGAAAAAAAAGTAGTCTATACTTGGTTCTTTCGAGAAAAAACCTTTCTTCAAAAGAACCATTCTTCCTTAAAAAATGAGGTTTACACGGTTCTTTCGAAAAAGGGGTTTTTTTTCACAAAAGAACCACATCTAGACTACTTTCTTTTTTGAAAGAACCTCTTTTGAAAAAGCGATCGGAAGATGATATGCAAAATTCGTGACGAATTTGCATATTTTCTTTCAAAAGTGAAAGCAAGTCTAGACGTGATACACTTATTAGAGATGTTAAATTTAGTTTAGTCAACTAATCGACTAGTCAATGGATTTTCCATCAATTAGTTGCTAAGCAGGGGAACTGCAGCAGTGTTAGCTCCAGCAAGGAGCTAACTCTGCTGTGGCTTGCCTTTTAAATGTATTAAGAGCTGAAAGGCTCTTAATACATTTAAAAGGCTGAAGTGCAGCAAGGGGGACCCTGTGCAAGCTAGGACAGCTAATTCTCAGCTTGTGCTTGTCCCCACTACTCCTCTGCCTCCCCTGCCCCCCAGAGAAACAATGCTCTTAAGCCAGTTCACCCCAGCAGCAGCTTCTTCTCCCCTGCTGCTGCCTCTAATAGAGGCAGCAAAGGGAGGGAGGAGGAAGCAACTAGTTGACTAGTTGCTTACATCCCTAACACATATAAAAAGAATAATTATTCATGATTCTATCAAAACTGTAGTGAAGGCACCACAGAGCAGCAGTTACTGGCTTTCTTTAATGGGGCCCATTACCTTGGACTCTCATCATATTAATGCTGGTGACACATAAATTCCAAATCCATCATAATATCTCATTACTGCCCCATGCATGCTAGTACTTATTTAATGGTGCCTATGTAAAGCAATCAGATATAGCCAACAACAAAAAAGGGGGTAAGGTAAACCTAATGAGCTCCTACCAGGCAGATTAGCACAGTCCTCATATTAACTTCTGCTACCTATTCATTTAGATGCCACTTATCACACGTTTCTCAATGCACGTAACAGCCTCCCAGACCTCGTCAACCTAAGTCAGCGATGGGCAGTTTAGGCTAGTGAGTGGGCCACATGTCATGACCAAGACATACCATTGAGATAGGGTAGTTTTGCTAACTGCATTTGTATATCAAGTTACCGAATGAATCTTAGCAGCACTTTGACTGGATGCAGAGGGAGTGCATGGCTCTCATAGTCAGTGTTGTGTGCTATCAACATACACCTCACTTCACATGCCCTTACTTTACATGCATGTAATTTTAGTAATACTGGTGGGAAAAAATATACAGATGGAAACTAGCAGAATCTGGCAACTCTGTGCATGGGCACTGGTAAATAAAATGTTTTGTGGGCCACACATAAAAGGTGGCCCACCACAAATCTCACTGGGTACCAATGTTCTGTCTAATTTTTTTCCATTCATGTGTTGGATAAATTTTGTTATGTGCATAAAGCATGTGTGGGCATGCACCACTATTCAAAACACTGCTGGTTGTAGGTGTTCTGCAAATCACCTGGGTGGCATTTGAATCTCTCCTGAATGGCCATCCAGGCTTTCAGCTTACAGTGTACATTGCTGGGCACCTAAATATCTTTGAAAATCTGGCCCAGAGGGACTAGGTAGCTTGCCCCAGGTCCCCCAGACTGTATGAGGGGGAGCAATACATTGATACCAAGTCTCCTGCGTCTCAGACTAGTACCAGAACCACTCTGACCTCCTCAGCCATCTGGTTTGCCAAACCAACCTCCTCACTTTTTGCATCTCCACAGAATATTCTCTTTAGTATTATAATTATTTGCATCACCAAAGAAGGCAGAAGCCTCAAACAAAATCAGGTCCCGAGATGCTAGACTTCGTACATACACCTAACAAGAGAATATCCCTAGACCAAATAACTTACACTCTAAATAGAAAAGCCATCCCTATCCTTTTAAGGCAGGAATCTGTGTGATGAAAGATAATGGAAAAGACACTAAAAATCTTGATTATATTGTGAAGAAGAGTGTATGGGTCAAATTGAAGTCAGTATGATCAATATACCAACTTCTGATACTTGCAAAAGGGTGGTGAAGGAGTTTTGTTACAAATCATCACATCAAAATAGAAAACAGGCTTTAGGTACTGGTCTGTTGTATATGAAGGGAAATCAGTGTTTTGTGGCAATTCAGTTTGGGAGACATTTGCTGGAGTGTCAGGCAGCCAGTAGTAAATTATCATTAATGTTTTTAAAAATGATAGATGATAATTTTTTAACAAAAAAACACTGCAACCAATATGAACTACCTATTTTGGATGCCATGATGATGGCTAAAGATGAATTACACCAGAGTGGGATTTGGTGGTTGCCCAGGGGCCAGTGATCATATTGATTACATTCAATATGGGCAAAGTGGACAGTCCCAACCAGTAATATGTATGTTTGGTGCTTCAAAAGGGCTAATTTCCAAAAGCTGTTGAAAATTATGAAAAAAGTTGATTGAAATAAAATATTTAGACAGAAAAATTTGAATGAAAATTAGGAGTGCTTTAAGAAAAAATTATGAACTGGGGGAAAAGCCACAATTCCACAGTCAAAAAATAGGATAACTTTGGTTAAAACCCATCCAAGGATATGGTACTGCTTAGAAATAAAAAAAACAATATATTACATATGGAAAAAGGAGTTAGGAAGTTATGAAAATTGATAAAAGGAAGCTAAGGACATCAAAGAAAATTCCATGGCTTACAGAGCTAAGGACAATAAGAAGATGTTATTGACTATATTAGGAACAAATGAAATTCTGGCAGTAACACAACCCCATTTCTGGATGGAGATGGTAAAACTGTTAATGATAATGCAGTAGACAGAGGTTTGCAAAAGAAGTGCTCATTAAATATTTCTGTTCTGTATTGGAAAAGAAGAAGAATTTTATCATATAAGGATAATGAGTCCATTAGTAATTGAGTAGGATGTCAGACAAATCTGCTATGGATAAACATTTTTAAAACCAGCAGGGTTAGGCAACATGCACCCAAGAGTCCTAAAAGAGTTGAGTGAGAAGATATCTAGCCCCCGATGTTAATTTTTAATAAAGCTTAGAACACTAAGGAAATTCCAGAAGCCTGGAAGAGCACTAACATGCCAATTCTCAAAAAGTGCACCTGGAATGACCTAGGTAACTGTAGCCGTTAGCATGGCAGTACTCTTGGGAAAAATAATAGAAAACTTGATATGGGATTTAATTGATAAAGATTTAAAAAATAGGAATATAATTAATACCCTCCATTCTGGATTTACAGAAAAAAGATCTTGTCAAACAAGCTTGATTTCATTCTTTAATGAGCTTATAAGTTTGGTAAGTTAAAAGTTAACTGTGTCGATATAATATACTTAAGACTTTTGTAAGGATTTTGACTTAAACTAGATGACATTCCAAAGTATTGGTCTTAAATTACAGCAAAGGAGATTTAGAATAGATGTTAGAAGAAAATTTCTAACTCTAAGGGTATTTAAGTATTGGAATAAATTATCTAGAGATGTTATGGAATCTCTCTCAGAGGTTTTTTAGAGCTGGTTAGACAAATATCTGTCAGGGATGGTCTAGATCAGGCCTGTGCAAAATATGGCCTGAGGGCCAGATCCAGCTTGCCAAGCCACCGGATCTACCCCGCAGAGGCTGTGGGGAGCCCCAGGCAGGCTCCCCACTTGCCTCGCCCCACCTGCACACTGCTCAGAAACTGAGCCTGGAGGGGAAGGGGGAAAGGTTTTAGGAGCTGCTCCCACTCCCAGCACAATCCCATTGGCCGGCTTCTGGCCAGAAATTGGTCAATGGGAGCTGCCTGTTTCAATAACAGGTAGCTAAGTAGCACAAGGGGCTCGTAGTTATTCACAGAGCACGTAGCTGCATCCTGTGCAGGAGCAGGGTAGGCAGGGAGGCTGATTCACTAATGGGCTGCTGGGTGGTAGTCTCCTGGCCACAGCCTGCCTCTGGGACCCCAGCCCCTCCCTTTCCCAAACTTCTGCCCTTCACTCCTGCCCCCTACTCTATATGCCCAAATACTCTGCCCCACTCCTGCACCCATACTCCCTCCCAGATCCGGCACCCAAATCCCTGCACCCCTTCCTATACCCCAATTCCCTGCCCTAGGTCACATCCAACCTAGGGCCTTCTTCACCCAAACTCCCTCCCTTACCCCAAGCTCCCTTCTAACCCAACCTCCATCCCAAACCCTGCACCTTCTCCATTATTATCATAGAAGAGTGTGGCCCTCAACCACTTTCCAAATTCTTGGAGTGGCCCCCCCCAAAAAATTATTGCCTCCTCCCCCGGTCTACAAGATGGTGCTTGGTCCTGCCATGAGTGCAGGGGATTGGATGTTGAGCTTCAAAAAGTTAAAATTTTACAGACACTAAAATGTTAATTGCCAACATCCCACATCAAAATATATGAAGCTAATATCCTTAAATCAAACCCTATAAAGTTTTTAAGAAAAAGATCTCTTCTTTTGCTTACGTGTAAATTTCAGTCACCATCAATGGAAATATTGTTCATCTGTTTAGGAGTGTATAGTAAAACAGATTTTTCATTGCATTAAAGATAAAAACCTAATCCTTACAAGACTAACTATAGCTATCTAACTCAAAGACTGAGACACACGTGTCAGTCTGAACATTTTAGAAAAAGAGGAGACAGCTTTGAAACGTAGATGCTGGTTAAATGGACTCATATTAAACTCAGCTAGACTCGGAGATCCATTTCTTTACTCGTGCCCAGGCACTGCAATTTGCCATTTTACTTGGTTTTCATTTTCTTTACTTACCTTCTGCAGGAGTTCAATTTCCTGCTGTTTTGCATTGAGAACAGCCAAGGCTTGCTCATGCTCCAATTCCAGCTGTTGCCGCCGTTCAGCAGCCTCTCGCATATGCTATTTCAGAGGAAAGAAAACCGTCTCATCAGAAGATTTAAACGCACTTTCTGAAATCAAATATGGTAACATTTTAAAGCATGATAATGATCTCAATATGAAAATTCTCTTTGTCAACCAGAATGTGCAAATGAGATTGAATAAAAATTCTATCAGGCCAGAAAATCATATTTCCACTGATGTGCTTGGTTAGTTTTATATAAATCTTCATTAGTTAATCGCAATACATGGCCAATGACACGCAGTTGAGCAGTTTATATTTCATCTAGTAATACTACATACTCTTGACGCCTCATCAGAACACTGTGAACTGTATCATATCAAATAGTTTAATCCCCAGAAAATTTTAACTTTACAAATTCCCTGATTCTTTATTTGAAATCCTGTTTTCTCATTTGCTTCATGCATGTTAATCATAAAGAAACATTCTGATCTTGATGCTTTCTCTATCTGCCTATTACTTATAACAACACAAAACAAAATTAAGATAGATGGATTTGGATAAAATTAACTACACAGTACCAAAAAATACAGTTTTTAAAAAGAAAACTTTCAATTAATGACCCAAACTAGTGTAATGCAAAACTCTTCAGAAGTGCACAAACTGAAGACATACTTTGCAGATACCAATCTTTTTCATTAAATGATAACCAGGTTCAGCTTCATATTACTTTACTTTCAAAGTACTTTATGCAATAAATGGGAATTAAAAAAATATCTTCCTAGATTCTGATCTCTTCCCTGCTGAATCCAATATTACAGATTGAGAACACAAGCACAATAGGTTAGTTGTGGCAGTGAGGGTTACTGCGTGAAAACCATAGCAGATAACTCTGCTTGAGGGAACAAATGATACTAGGTTGCCATTGACTGTAATGGGGTCAGAATGTCTCTCACTGTGTATCAGAGAGAGGTCTTACCCAAGTGAGTCTATTGTTTGTCTTCTTTAATGAGTTATCATTCTGAGCTACATGGAATTAATAAAAAAGAGACAGCATAAAGAGCCTGGCTGGCACCCATATGGATATATTTGTTAAGAAGACATCAACATCTTCAATATTTTATCTGGTTTCACTTTGGTAGCTGAGTTCTTTAATATTTACTTTTCATTGATGGGCTATTGAAAAATCACAACTTAAAATTGACTATTGATTTGGGTGGGTATCCTGTCTGAGATATTTTAAGAAGGCCTCATTTTCAGAGGGTGCTCATAACTTTCTGAAAATTGGGCTTTTTTAAGGCATCTCACCTCGGGTAACAAAAAAATCAAGGCATCTAAAAATCATTAGTCATCTGTTAAAGTTTTGTTGATGGGGTGTAATTTTCAATTTGTTATGCCTTCCTCCAAGGCTAATGTAGCCTAAAAGCTGCTCTTCTAGATTTAAATCTGCACCACCATCCCCAGTGCACAGCACAGGCAAATGTCTGTTCTCTTCATTTAAGAGTTCCATAGGGCTCATCAGAAAACAACAGCATACTTGGAAGAAGTTAGCAACTTTCTATTGTGCTCTGCAACACAAGTTCTCCTACTGCTACTTTCCTGCTAATGCATGAGAGGTAATAAAGGAATGATTCAAACTGGAGCACAGCTCCAGTAAAGACAAGCAAAAGGATTCAATATACTTTGCTACTGCGAGTGAATGACTTGGGACAAAAATGCAGTTTCCCCATTCCTTTAAAAAAAAAAAAAAAAAAAAAAAAAAAAGACTCTTGTCATTAGGTATTCGAATGAATTCAAGCAAAGTTAAGCGGTTATTTCAAAATTTAAAGTTGACAGGAATACACCTTTATTTGTGGACTAAGAATTGAGAACAAAAGGAACTAAGGGACAAGAGCTGGAAGTGGTGGTCCAGCATTTAAATAGAAGATGATTAGAACCATTCCTTTTGTGAGTAATAAGCAGCTGCTGAACAGCTTCTCTTGACAACAGTGACAAGCATTAATTACAACCCTTATCATTGGTTAAAAAGCCTGCATTCTATGAAAATTAAGTCCTTCCTTTTCCCATAGATAGGGCATGAGCAAGCTGTTTACATGATCTGTTCAAACACCTCTGTTAGTGGAACTGCGTGAAGGAGATGGAAGGTGTATGTGCAAATCATGGATTCACACAAACTGGGTTCTTGTGTCACCAGGCTTTTCTAACCTTCTGCAATGGTGTTTGCAACCTACTTATATGCCTGCTGCTGAACTGTGGTATAGAAAAATATTTCACTCTGAAAAAACTGTACAGCACACAAGTTAAATTTATTTTGGAGACACTATTTAAAAAAAAAAAACAGCCAACGAGAGAGGAGAATCCATGAATATCTTGCTAACTGTAGACATACCATTTCCACATTATTATCCGTGGAAGAGAAATGTTGGAATGCTGGCTGTATCTCTTGAGAGATATTATATTATTGAACCATCTGTCACACAAGCCCATGAATAGAAAGCCAATGCACCTTCTCCGCTTTCAATTTGATTTCATCCCACAATTTTGCAGTTCAGTGAAGCCTATTCTAAACGCTACTTAGGGTTTTGTGTGGTTTCTGTTGAGGATTTAGCCTCTTGGTTGCAGAGTTTATAACTAGGGTTACAGAGATCCTTATGTATTTTACGAAGTTACCCCATAGGGTTCACAGGAAATACTTACTTTTCTCAGCATTTGGCTATGGCCAAAGATTGTGGGCCTGATTCTTATCTCATGTACACTGGTATAATTCCACTGACCTAGTGAAGTTACTCCTGATTGACACCAGAATCAGATCCCGGGTCTTGTACCAGTTGCTTTCAGCAGCACTCATGTAGAAGTTTACACTGCTAGCATTTTCTTAAATGTCTTATATTAAGGTCAGCAGTGGGGCACAGTGTACACCAACAGTGGGCAAAAGGGCCTCTGCGGGCCGGATGCGGCCTGCTAAGCCAATTATGACCTGGGGGTGGGGGAGCGCGCAAAGCTTCTTCCCACCCTGTGAGCAGCACACAGTGCTTTGAAGCGCCGCGCGCTGCTCGCAGGGCGGGAGAAGACGTCATGTGCTCTCCCACCCCCAAGCCCTGATTGGGCTGGGGGCAGGAGGAGTGTGCGAAGTTTCTCCACCCTCCCCCATGCCCTGCAAGGAGCGTACGGCATTTCAAAGTGCCGTACTCTCGCGCAGGGTGGGAGCAGGGGGCGAGAAGCTTCGCACAGCTCCCCTGCCCCCAGCCCAATCAGGAGTTGGGGGCGGGGGAGTGTGTGACATCTCCTCCCACCCTGCAAGCAGCGCATGACGTGCTCCTCACAGGCCAATGAGGGCCTGGGGCAGGGGAGCTGCATAAAGCTTTCTTCACCCTGTTACGGCCTGCGAGGAGTGCATAGCACTTCAAAGTGCCACACGCTCCTCACAGGGTGGGAGGAGGCTTCCCACGCTTCCCCCGTCCCCAGGCCAATCAGAGTTTGGGGGCGGAGGAGTGTGTGAAACCTCTTCCCGCCCTGCCAGAGGCATGGGTGCCTAATGGGAAGGGGGGGCAAAGAAGCATTCTGGCCCAACCCCTTCTGGATTAGGCCCTGCCCCTTCTGGCCTGGCCCGGGGCCACTTCAAAAATTTTTGAAATGGCCCCCGGCCAAAAATTATTGCCCACCCCTGATGTACACAGTATAATACAATCCTCACTAGGGCAATCTGCAATGACAAACTTTCTCACAAAAAATCCAGTCACCTCACTCCACTCCCCAAAGTTTTAATAAAAGATTTGCTGTAGCACAGTTCAATGTTAAGACTTAATTTTTACAAAACCTTATACTAGTACAGAACATTTGCTAGACTGCTATGAAGAACTATAAATAATTAACAATACTATAAACTGGATCTGTAAAAATAAATGGACAAAGTACATGTGGTATGCAGGGGCCCTATTCATTGAGCTTTTTTCTTGTGTCAGTTTGCTTAATCACAGTATTTGGTAACTGGCAATTCATGGAATCATCAATTTCAAGAAATAGTGGATCATCTAGCCTGACTTCAGTGCATTTCAGAGTCATTTTAGTGCATGTTTAGAATGCTGTACTATAATTGTTGAAGTGGTGCTTTACAATCTAATCTAGTTTGGATAGCAGGTGAAGAAGAAGACATCATTAAGTTTTCAATGAAAACAGAGGCATATCAGTTCTCTTTCTTTGGTGTAAACATACCCTTTTTCTTTCCAAAGTTTCATACTCAAGACAAAGACAAGGATCAGCCACATAATTTAATTCCCACTCTTATAGCTTTAAGAACAGGTGAAACAGAAAGGTTTTACATAGGCTTTTACAACTAACCAGTGATTGGCAGAGCTGTATGAAGATGGCTGCATTCCACCTGTCCCTGCTATGGCTGGCCTTACCTAGTGCTAGCATCCTAGAGCATCAGTAAACATGAAAATTCATTCCCACCTTTTCCCCTCCTCTTAAAAAGCATTAAGATTCAGTTCCCAAACATGGAGTTATTCAGAGATCACGAAGAAAATATACATTTAGAAGAATACACAGAAAACTCAGGTAAGACCACACATTTAAAACCTTAGGGCAGGTCACTTCTTCCTGTAGAAAAATATGTAGGAAGGAACCTCAAGGTGGAGTGGAGAAGGTCCTGGATCTTGTAGTTTCCCCCAGATCAGAGGCAGGATTCCCACTATGGAGCAGATACTGGGTTTGCAGAAGCCTCTTTGTTGCATCTTCACTCTATCCTCTATGCATTTGTACTCCCGCTTCCTGTTTGCTTTCACCAGGAGTTGCCTTTGGAAGCCCTCTTAATGGGGTGCTCTGCTCAAGAGAAGAGCTGGCTATGTCACAACAAAACTGCTACAGGAGAAGAGGGTTTTGCAGAGGAAGACATAATGTACAACTGCAAGAAAACTTGTATCTTACGCTGGCTGGGAGCAGAATTATTTTTGAAGTCCTGATATTTATAACAGGCTGTCTACATTAAAACTGACTCAACTGACTTTCAAATATCAGAACCTTCTTTCCTAAACATAAGTAGGATGCAATACTGAATATAGTGCAAATTTAATTCACACCAGAACATAATGATCAAAGGGCTTGTCATCTGCTTTTTGTAGACACTGCTGTCAGGGCAGTGTGAAGGGAAAAGATGGGCTAATGTGCATCAGTAAAAAAAAACTATTTATTTTCTGAAACAAAAACCAGGACTATGTAGCACTTTAAAGACTAACAAGATGGTTTATTAGGTGATGACCTTTTGTGGGCCAGACCCACTTCCTCAGATCAAATAGTGGAAGAAAATTGGCATGACCACCTTTGGTATATATGGTCATGCCAATTTTCTTCCACTATTTGATCTGAGGAAGTGGGTCTGGCCCACAAAAGGTCATCACCTAATAAACCATCTTGTTAGTCTTTAAAGTGCTACATAGTCCTGGTTTTTGTTTCAGCTACACCAGACTAACACGGCTACATTTCTATCACTATTTATTTTCTGTGAGAGACTACTTATATTTAACTTTTCAGAGAGTTAACTAATTCGGCACATTATTCCTTAACTGAGTTGTTACATCCTGACATGATGCATGGAATAACTGAATTTCTTTTTTAACAAGAAAACCAGACTTAAACCTTTTCAGAGATGGGAAACTAGCTGGCCATTTTTAAGCTAAGTTTTTCTAGGGTGACAGGAGAATTAAATGATATCCAGTTAATTTCATCCATTTCCTGATGTACATTAGGCCAAACCGCATGCAAAAAAAGGCTATTATTGGCATGTTAGTCGTGCCTAAGAGCTCAAGGCATGGATCAAGCCCGAGGCTTTGTAAAAGTAGACCTAAAAGATGGTTCCTGCCCCAAACCAATTGCAACCAAAGCATAAGTCACAAGACAACAGGCAGATGGAGAGCACAAAGAATCAGGGAGATGATACTGATCAGCATGACAGGCCATAGTCTCAGCACATTACCTGCCTTCCCACTTTCTCAGCACATGATGATTTTAAGAAGGGACTGGAAGGTGAGCAATGAGGTAGGTTTGCGTATGTGTACGGAGAGCTTCTCCTAAGTATTTCATTTCAGAGGTAGACCATAGATCTGTGAAACAGGCTGAAATTCATATCCAAATTAACTTTCTTTTGCTACATTCCTGATTCTATTGTAAAACGGCACTGCACAAGTACCGTGAAATCTTAGAAATAGGGCCCTATTTGATAATGTGGTTTGGATATCACTACATCACTTATCATATACACTACTCATACTGCACAAGCTAATGACTCATCCAATACAAAAATAAGACAGGAAAAAAAATATATATATTGGAAAATGTAAAGTTGTCCCAAGCACTGTCAGTGGTTAATTATGTGATTAAAACAAGCACCTGTAATTTTTTTAAAATAAGAAGAGTTTTCATTAGGTAAGGCATTCAAACTGTCCACATCTCTAATAATAACCACATATGGGCAAAGCTATCTGGATAGTAAACCTATGGAACAGTCAATTATCTGCTTCTCCCTACCAGTCCCCAAATTATGCCTCTTACCTCCCAAAAAGCTGTGGAGACTTTTATTGGGAATTTTCTTTCAGTGCCTAGCAAATGAGTTGAAAAAGATTAATTAAAACAGACTACAGTGCATGCTGTTAAAGTTCCTCACAAACACTGCAGAGAATTGATACACAATATTGTGAAGGCTTGAGGCAAGGGAAGAAGAAATATAATGAGAGAAGAGTTCTGGGAGAAAGAGTGAGTAATCTAACCTTTTAGTTCCACAACATAATGTTTTCTAATGCATCTCCCCAGTCACTGTCCAACAGAGAGTAACTGCAATGGTGAGGGGGAAATGGTAGGACTACTATACATGCAGGCTTGACAAAACTAGATTTTTATTAGTAAATATCCATAAATGTTTTATTAGTCAATATCCACTCCATTGACACTAATCAACACATACCAGTATTCAAAGTAAGGAAAATGCTGCTTGAGAACTTATTAAGAGTTTGATTTCAGGATATTTACTGTGCATACTTTGACATGTGATATTGACAATATGGCTAAGTCTACACTAGGAGTTTTTTCCCGCAGAAAATATGCTAATGCAAAAAGAAGCAGTGTGGACTTTTTTTTTTTGCGCTAAAACCCCATTTTGTGCAAGATCCTATGTCCGGACAGGCATAAGGCTCTTGCGCAAAACGGTTTTTTTGCGCAAAAAAAAAAGTCCACACTGCTTCCTTTTGCGCAAAAACCCCTTGCGCAAAAAGAAACGGCAGAAAATATGCTAATGTTGTCATGACTCATGCTAATGAGTCCCTCATTAGCATTTATTCTGCCAAAAAAAACACATAGTGTAGATGTAGTCTAGGTGTTTTAACCATTATAAAGTTTAATGTTTTGAATCTCGACATTAAATAAATATTGTCAGACTCCCCACTTTTCTTATCCTCACGCCAGTTTCCTGTAAGTATGAAAGTTTAAATTGATAAATATAAATTAAAAAAACAACAACAGATATTGTCAGCTATGATTCTATGATTCTGTTATAAAAATAATATTCTGCAAAGATGGGATGTGTGTATGTGTTTGAGTGTATTTACATGCATGCATGAATGTGCACCAGGTAATTTATTGCATATTGGTTAAAAATAGGTCAGAACAAAGCAAGTCGACATACACTCAACTTCCACTGTACCAGGACTGCATTATCATGAATCTCTCTGTCCAGGAACAGACACTTTAATATCACTAAATTCTGCTCTTTCCCCACAATCCTCTGGCCTAAAGTCCTTGTTAATATTTTGAAGATTCCACCTCTTTAGCCACCCCATGCCAAAAATGTCACTGCTGAGGTCATATTCCTTTCTTACCCCGGAGACAACGTCCCCACTGTTGGAAGTCGCTCGGGGCATTTCTAAACTTCAAAGGGAACACAGAACTCACTCTGAATGGCTTCTAATATGAGCATGTTCTGTATACATTTTGCTAAAGTACAATAGTCTGGTAAGAAATATTCCCCAGGATGCAATCAGGCAGAGAGATGGAATAAATAAGTTTGGGGAGAATGAAATTTACCTGGACCACCAAAGCTCTCATTCTAAGCATTACTTCACTGACTGTGATCTGAGCTTTCAAAGCGAACTACGGATAAATTCCCTTTAAGGTACTAGTGGGAACCTTTGCTGTCTCTTGTGAAAGCCCCCAAACTCCCTCTTGCCTTCACGTGCTACTCAGAGTGGCTGTAAAATATGGCCTATATGCTGAACTTCACCATAAGGTGTGGATAGGGATCACCTTCAGAAATCTGTTGACTACAGTGAAGAAGGCTGGGATGCAGTGAAATCAATCCCTTCCACATCTGGCCAAGCCAGGCCAGGATTTAGGAAAAACACGTCATGACACTAGAAAACACAGTGTTTCACCAGTCTGGAAGTTAGATGCCATGGAGAACTACAAGGTCTTGTCTTGTGCCAAAGAAATGGTAGGACCATAAATGTGCAATGTGATGGATGCACTGCTAGATCCTGTACCACTTGTTAGCACTGGGGAACTCCTTGTACATAAGTAGCTGCTCTAACCTGAGCCCCTACAGGTTGTAGAGCAACTGGCTACTAGCTGTACCCTGGCATCCCCAGCTCCTAGACTGCAGACAGCAGAAGAATGAGGCACATAAAAGGTTATCTGCTCATACTTTAGAGATGCCAACTTTCCTGACCAAATGGACTGGAAGTCATTGCCTACAGCAAACCTACCCGGAAACCCTGCAGCAATTGAGCTACAAGCAGGCGACGGTGATGGCACAGAGGAGGGAATATAAGCTTCTGCAGAACTAGACATTTTTCCTTATAGAGACACATTTGTAAAGGGAAAATGTGACCTAGAAAATCATCCCAAACACTGCCTTTTCTCTGACTTTTGAGGGTTCAGGGGATCCAAATCCCCCATAGCATGTAGTAAAATCAGACTCAGTGGTTTGTGAGACACAAAAATACTTTAGGATCTTTAAGCAACTAAAAAACTAATTACTGTCAACAAGCTAAACCTCATGTTTATTCAATTAAACCCGCTTTCTCCTTAGACATCAAGAAAGCATTGTTTGCTTATGCATTACTAAGCAATCTTTCAATTAAATGTTTGTATATTGAGACAATGGAGCCACATGACAAAAGGGATGGGAATAATTCCCAATGATGAAAATACTTAAAACCACTTGTCTTATAAAACAAGGCGCAAACACTGAACCTCCTTCACTCAGACCTATCTGCATAAACTGAACATTAGGTTCAGAAGTATTCCCTAGGAACTGTGAATCATGTGAAAGGAAGTGTGCAAAAGGAAACCACTAACAAACTTCTGTGTTAAAAGATCACCCCAAAGTGTTATGTGGAGCCAGCTGGAACTAGAACTGAATAAGGCAAGCATCTTAATCATTAAGTGCTCACTGAACTCCACATGCACCTCGCTGCTCCAGCTTTATTAGAAGACCCCTCTTTTTAAGTGGCCAGTTTTGATGGCTATTTAAAACAGGCTACAAAAACAAGAGTTCATAGTTTCCTTCTTAGCTAGTGCACTAAGCTTGCTGATTCACCCATCCCCACCTATCTCCCAATATAGAATCATAGAATCATAGAATACTAGGACTGGAAGGGACCTCGACAGGTCATCAAGTCCAGTCCCCTGCTCTCATGGCAGGACCAAATACTGTCTAGACCATCCCTGATAGACATTTATCTAACCTACTCTTAAATATCTCCAGAGATGGAGATTCCACAACCTCCCTGGGCAATTTATTCCAGTGTCTGACTACCCTGACAGTTAGGAACTTTTTCCTAATGTCCAACCTAAACCTCCCTTGCTGCAGTTTAAGCCCATTGCTTCTTGTTCGATCCTCAGAGGCCAAGATGAACAAGTTTTCTCCCTCCTCCTTATGACACCCTTTTAGATACCTGAAAACGGCTATCATGTCCCCTCAATCTTCTCTTTTCTAAACTAAACAAACCCAATTCTTTCAGCCTTCCTTCATAGGTCATGTTCTCTAAACCTTTAATCATTCTTGTTGCTCTTCTCTGGACCCTCTCCAATTTCTCCACATCTTTCATGAAATGTGGTGCCCAGAACTGGACACAATACTCCAACTGAGGCCTAACCAGCGCAGAGTAGAGCGGAAGAATGACTTCTCGTGTCTTGCTCACAACACACCTGTTAATGCATCTCAGAATCATGTTTGCTTTCTTTGCAACAGCATCACACTGCTGACTCATATTCAGCTTGTGGTCCACTATAACCCCTAGATCCCTTTCTGCCGCATTCTTCCTAGACAGTCGCTTCCCATTCTGTATGTGTGAAACTGATTGTTCCTTCCTAAGTGGAGCACTTTACATTTGTCTTTATTAAACTTCATCCTGTTTACCTCAGACCATTTCTTCAATTTGTCCAGATCATTTTGAATTATGACCCTAACCTCCAGAGCAGTCACAACCCTCCCAGCTTGGTATCATCTGCAAACTTAATAAGCGCATTTCTTTCTATGCTAATATCTAAATCGTTGATGAAGATATTGAACAGAGCCAGTCCCAAAACAGACCCCTGCGGAACCCCACTTGTTATACCTTTCCAGCAGGATTGTGAACCATTAATAACTACTCTCTGAGTACAATTATCCAGCCAGTTATGCACCCACCTTATAGTAGCCACATCTAAGTTGTACTTGCCTAGTTTATTGATAAGAATATCATGTGAGACCATATCAAACGCCTTACTAAAGTCTCGGTATACCACATCCACCGCTTCTCCCTTATCCACAAGACTTGTTATCCTATCAAAGAAAGCTATCAGATTGGTTTAACATGATTTATTCTTTACAAATCCATGCTGGCTGTTCCCTATCACGTTGCCACCTTCCAAGTGTTTACAGATGATTTCCTTAATTACTTGCTCCATTATCTTCTCTGGCACAGAAGTTAAACTAACTGGTCTGTAGTTTCCTGGGTTGTTCTTATTTCCTTTTATAAATGGGCACTATATTTGCCCTTTTCCAGTCCTCTGGAATCTCTCCTGTCCCCATGATTTTCCAAAGATGATAGCTAGAGGCTCAGATACCTCCTCTATCAGCTCCTTGAGTATTCTAGGATGCATTTCATCAGGCCCTGTGACTTGCAGGCATCTAACTTTTCTAAGTGATTTTTAACTTGTTCTTTTTTTAATTTTGTCTTCTAAACCTACCCCTTCCCACTAGCATTCACTATGTTAGGCATTCCTTCAGACTTCTCGGTGAAGACCGAAACAAAGAAGTCATTAAGCATCTCTGCCAGTTCCAAGTTTCCTGTTACTGTTTCTCCCTCCTCACTGACCAGTGGGCCTACCCTCTCCTTGGTCTTCCTCTTGCTTCTAATGTATTTATAAAAAGTCTTCTTGTTTCCCTTTATTCCCGTAGCTAGTTTGAGCTCATTTTGTGCCTTTGCCTTTCTAATCTTGCCCCTGCATTCCTGTGTTGTTTGCCTATATTCATCCTTTGTAATTTGTTCTACTTTCCATTTTTTATATGACTCCTTTTTTATTTTTAGATCATGTAAGATCTCGTGGTTAAGCCAAGGCGGTCTTTTGCCATATTTTCTATCTTTCCGATGCAGCGGAATAGCGTGCTTTTGGGCCCTTAACAATGTCCCTTTGAAAAACTGCCAACTCCCCTAAGTTGTTTTTCCCCTCAGTTTTGATTCCCATGGGACCTTACCTACCAGCTCTCTGAGCTTACCAAAATCCGCCTTCCCGAAATCCATTGTTTCTATTTTGCTGTTCTCCCTTCTACCCTTCCTTAGAATTGTGAACTCTATGATTTCATGATCACTTTCACCCAAGCTGCCTTCCACTTTCAAATTCTCAACCAGTTCCTCCCTATTTGTTAGGATCAAATCTAGAACAGCTTCCCCCCTTGTAGCTTTTTCAACCTTCTGAAATAAAAAGTTGTCTCCAATGTAGTCCAAGAACTTATTGGATAGTCTGTGCCCCGCTGTGTTATTTTCCCAACATATATCTGGATAGTTGAAGTCCCCCATCACCACCAAATCTTGGGCTTTGGATGATATAGTTAGTTGTTTAAAAAAAGCCTCATCTACTTCTTCCACATAGTTGAGATGATATTCATCACTTCCACAATCTTTACACTCACACACACAAAGGCTTAGGGCTTGAAGCCAAGAGTCTAAAATATTCTCTTAATCCACTCGGACTTGATCCCACCAGATCAT
Source organism: Rafetus swinhoei (assembly GCA_019425775.1). Lineage (NCBI taxonomy): Eukaryota > Metazoa > Chordata > Testudines > Trionychidae > Rafetus > Rafetus swinhoei. The sequence goes on along the minus strand of CM033425.1, from coordinate 23,237,392 downwards.
GACTGAGGTGAGCTGGTAAGAACCAAGCTGGTAAAATTACTCTTTTTTTAACAATAGCTTAGAGCGGGTGGGGAGCCTCAGGCCCAGGGGCCAGATGCGGTCCCTGGATTGCCTGGATCTGCCCCCTGAGGCTCAGGGCTCCCCCTCCTAGCACTGGGAAGCTTGTGCCTACTGAGGGACTGGAGCACACAAAATCTACTAGCCTGGGCCCCACGAGGCTCTGGTTTGTGAGAGGAATGTGGGGAGTGTCTGTCTCCTTCTCAATCAAGGGCCACATCAGTGAGAGTTTGGTTTGGGGATTTTTGGGAGGAGGCTTCTCATTTGTGTGTGGCCCTCAACTGATTTTTCTGTGGGTTGGCAGCCCCCAACTCAAAAAATGTTCACCACCTAGAAGGAGAAAAGTAAAGAGATTTGCTTTTGGAGAACGCTCAACAATCCTTTATCTCATTCCTTAGGGCTTGTTTTCTCTTACTGGGAGATCGATGCTGTGGAGGTCAATTTTCCAGGGTTCGATTTAGCAAGTCAGGTAAGGACTCACTAAATTGACGGCTGATGGCATCCCCATAGATCCAGCACTCCACCAGGTCATGAGGAGTAAGGTAAGTCAATGGGAAAATTTCTCCTGTTGACCTCTTGCAGTGGGGATACAGTGGAAACTCAACCTAAGTTATGTCATCTCCACCTATGCTATTTTTTTAGCTGGAGTTGCATATTTTAGGTTGAATTTCTCCCCTAGTGTAGACTTAGCCTTAGAAAGTGAGCCCCAGGAAATCTCAAACATTAGCTAAGAAGCAGACTACAAAAAGTGACATCAAGATTTAAAATCTGGTATGTGAAGACAGTTCATCACCCCACTGGCCACCAGCTCGCTTTCCTGGTAAAGATAAGGCATTGGTTTAAAAAAAAATTCCAGACAGTAGAAGCATCCCAAATAAGAGTCATTTATAAACTGAAACATTAGAAGGCTTTTGTCTAGAAGCTAAGGAGCTGCTATGAGCCATCTCTGTTTTTAATATTTTTATATTGACTTAGCATCTTTACCGATAAGATTTTGATGCCCTCTCATGACTTTACTGGAGCCATATTTGATGAAAAAAGGGCACTTAAAAACAGAGAAATAAATACTACAGATTTGAAGGAAGATCTTAAAATAACTGATTGACTTGGTGAATGAAAACTGCGTCGAAGAAGGAGTGATAGGGGCTTATTTGCTGAGCTATGGCAGGAATAGTTATGCCAAAATAAGTTAACAGCTGATTATCCTATCTCCAACAAGACACAATATAAAAAACTTCAGTGGAAGAAATAAAATGACACTTACAAGAAGAAGAGATTTGTGTAACACTACAGTTCGTGAGAAATATCTTCCTCCAACTAATAAGCAGCTTATGACCTGTGTATCAAGCCTTTTATTTTTGTTCTAATACATACATATTTGTAACCTGCTTTAATCTTAGTAAATTACTTGCCTCTACATTATCTCACAGTAATGAACACCAAAGTCAATGGTATGTTGCATTAAAAAATACTTCCTTAGAATTCCCAAAACAATATTTTCAAACACCCAAATATTCAGCTCACCCGGTCTGTAAAATGATGGGCTTTGCATCATGCAAGGTAAAGAGACCAAGCACAGGGAATCAGATTCCGCAGTCAAAGGGCTCTCCCGCTGAAAACCCTGTCCACTACCCTCTTCCCTTTAACTTAGGAGTGATGCAACTCAAGCAACCATGGTGATAGGAATTGCAACAGGAAGGACCCAGTTAAGCAGACAGAGGCTCAGTGTGTAGCACATTTCTTTCCACATTTATTGCATAAGAGACAAGCTGTGTCATGTTCCACTGGCTGCAGCAGCTGTTTGGCCTTTGTTTGCATCCTTAGCTAGAGTACATGGTCAAATTTTCTTTAGATAGACCCCATGAATTCTTCATGCTGTTTTTCCATCTCCTTATCTACGTCTATACCCAACTAAGAGCAAAGCTTTGTGACTCTGCTCAGAGAAGACTGAATTTGACTCTCTAGTTTCTTTCTTGGAAGCCACGGATTAGATATGTGTTCACAACCATTCAAAACACAAGAAAAAAAGGTGGGAGAGAGAGAAATGTGTATCTGACAAGGAAGTAAGCATTTACAAGTAGGGCTGGAGCTCAAATGGTAAAAGAGGGCTACATGGGAGAAGTCACAGAGGAGAGACTTCCAGAAGAGTAGTTTTGTTGGTTATAACATCTTTAGTAAACGAAGCATTACAAATTACTTTTATTTTTAAATGTCAGCCCACTATATGTCAGACTTCTTCCTTAATATGAGGCTTTGGGGAATTCAGCTGTGAGAAAGTGTTTCATTTATGGAGGAATACATGAGACTGGAGAAGTCATAAACTGGAGGGAAAGTGTGTGGTTTATTTAATTTAGACTTCAGTTTTTTCATCTTTGGAATAAACTCCGCAAAGAATAAATGCTGCATTATTCTGATTAAATAGTTGTAATAAGTCCAAAATAGATTATTTTGGCCATAACATCTGACATGGGGAACATGGCTGGTACACTTAAACTTCTTTAATCCAGCAACCCTGTTCACATCTCTACTCCAAAGCCTGCACCCAGCACTTAAACTCCCTCCCAGAGCCTGACCCCCCCCCCCCACACACACATCCCAATTCCTTACCCCAGTCCAGATCCCACACCCCCGTTGCACCCCAACCTCTCACTGGGGCTGGGACTGGCTCTGCTGGCTCCCAGCTCCCAATTCTGCAGGAACAGCACCTGCCTGCAGGGTGCCCAGTCTCCGGGCAGTCAGAGGCTGTTCCGAACACTGGAGCAGCCTCTACCTGCAGGGAGCCTGGGCCCACTGCGGACAGGGACTGCTCCAGACGACAGCCACCCCTATCCCTGGCAGGCCCCCTGCAGGGCTGGAGCAGCTCTCTGCCTGTAGCAGGTGGGGAGCTGCTCCAGCTACCAGTTAACTGGAACCAGTAAGCATTACCAGTTTAAGGTGATACTTGATGGTTAACCAGTTACCCAGTTAACCTTTCATATGCCTATGATTGAGCTGCGAAATGAGCTCTGAAAAAAGAGATGGAAAGCAATAAATGAATCCCATTATCCTCTTTTGGAATCTTTTTTCCCCTGCATATTACTAGAATACACTTTATCTGAGGCCTCTTGGTCCTAAAAACTCCTCTCTACTAAGAATGTTAGGTATCATGTAATTTTCTAATTGAATAGTCCATGCATTTTTGCATCGACTATTCGATTAGTTGATAGGGTGGCGCTGCCCTTTTGAAAAGCCATGGTAATCTTGCACTATTTAACTTTCAAAGTGTAAATTATTGTATTTGTAATTGATTTTAGATTACTAGTCTTCTCTATTGCTGTTGACTATGTTAATAGTTAATTTTCCATTCATTTATCAAAAAATGTCAAACAGAAAACAACTTTTTTATTTCAAAATTATAATCGGTTAGAGAAGGATGATGAGGAATATTCTCTAGAAAATCTTATTAGTTAGGCTTGTGTGTCTGACATGCTGTTATAAGGATGCACCAGCATGTTCTTCCTAATTATGGGGTTACAGCACTTTTTGCACCTTAAGTTTGCAGTCCTCTTTTTCTGCACTGCTCCCATCCTTCCTTGTGCCCTCTACTCTGTACTTGAGCCTCTCCCACTGCGGGGTCTTGCTGTAGTCCTCCCAGCTTTCCCCTGCTCCTCTGCATTTCAAAGGGGCTAAGAAATACCCAGTGATTTAACTAGCCTTGGTAGGTAATGAAGCAGCATACACAAATCCTCTTTCCTGCTTCTCCTGTTCTTCTACACCACCCTTTCATACCTGGCCATACTTCCAGATCAGCCTCTGCACGTCATGACAGCTTCCCCTAATGAGCATTAGCAAAGTGTCCAACATACTAAATGAGCCATACTTACACCTTCAGCAGGAATTGCATGAGTAGAAAATCCTGTAACTTGCCAGTGGAAGCTAGGTATGTGGTATTTCATTTTTGTCTAAATCACTGTGCATACAGCTACTAACTGTTGTCCCTCCAACTCAAGTGAGTCATTATTGCCTTCTTCACACAGTACATAAAGGCACTTACTCTTTGGACTCTCTCCCTTTGCGAAGCACTTGAAGCAGTAAAATGGAGACATCTGTGACCCTCTCTGGGTTCACCAGGGTTAAAGAAGTAAAGTCAACATAAGACCTAGGAAGCCGTTCCAAGTCCTGCCTACTGCGTCAATAAATCAGATCCCTTCAAATCCTTCCCTTGCAGCAACTTTCTACCCACCTCCATCTGACCCTCTCTCTGGTCTCCCCACAGTGCCTCAGCTCGATGCTTTGCACCTTAAGTTTGCAGTCCTCTTTTTCTGCACTGCTCCCATCCTTCCTTGTGCCCTCTACTCTATACTTGAGCCTCTCCCACTGCGGGGTCTTGCTGTAGTCCTCCCAGCTTTCCCCTGCTCCTCTGCACTTCAAAGGGGCTAAGAAATACCCAGTGATTTAACTAGCCTTGGTAGGTAATGAAGCAGCATACACAATTCATGCCGCCGGACCAACCGCCCTCCACGCAGCCCCAGCCTGGCCGCCGCCGGACCAGCCACCCTCCACATTGTCACAAAACCTGGAAGGGAATCATGGCCATATCTAATTGGAAGAGGATATATATACACACACACACACACACACACACTCACACTCACACTCACACACACACACACACCATCAACATAATTTGCTGGCTACATTTGCGGGGAGTGGCCAAGCATGCATGTTCATGCTGGAGCCAGTTCATTTGGCTCCCTGGCTCCCCTCCCCTTGCCTGTAGTGGTACCTGGGCTTCTGGTGTGGGGAGCGGGGGGCGGGGGAAATTAAGAGAAGGGTGGAGAGTTACAATCCAACTTAATAGGGAACTTTGCACAGGAAACAGGAGCTACTTTGGCACTGGCTGCTGCACTGATGTTGCTGCTCAGCTGCTGCTGCCCAGGGAATGTCACATACCAGGCTCCTGTTCCTCTCCCCTCCTTCTGACACGTTCCCATATCCCATTCCTTTCCCTATCCCACCTGCCTTCCTCTCTGCCCTGTCTTTTCCCCTTACACTACTCCCTGGCCCTGCCCCTGTCCTCTCCATCTGCTCATTGTTGTACAGGAAACCGGTAGGCAATAGGACCCACGAATTGGCCTCTGGCTTCAGCGACCTGGAGCTCAGAAGGACAGCTGTTCAATCCCGCTCTCTCCTTCACTCCCACAAGCTGACACATGCCAGAGGTGGGAGGGGAAGGTGCAGTGTGGGAAGGACAGACTTCCCTTCCCTCCTCCAGGCAGGCCAAGCAGAGCAAGCCCAGCAGGACAGCTTGGTGCTTGAAGAAATCAGCAGTGCGGCAAATGGCATGAGATCCCATGTAAGCCACTCTCCTTCCTGTACTTTGTACTGTTTTAGAGGCCTCGGGGCCAGCTGCCCCATGTGGCCCCAGCCCTGGCCGCCTGATGAGCTCCCTTCATGCAATGCCCCCAAAACTATGACCAGCGTGGGAGCAGGTCACAGAAGAGGCTGCATCTGGAAGAGCAGCAAAACAATATCAATTGAATAAGTCTTGGAAGACAGAGGCAAAATAGGGACAGCCTCACTGCAGCCCGGCTCCAGCGACAGCATACTGGGGCAGCCACCTGCCATGTGCCCCCACCAGTCAAGCCGCATGGCTGCCACTGGAGCAGGTACTCACCACGCCACTCACCTTCCAGCAGGAAATGAGTGCTGCTGTGCGGCTCTGCAAAGGAAGTGGGCAGGCAGATGTAATGATTTGCTGCAATCCAGCCTATTTTAAGGAAAATATTTTAACAGATGTGTTGCTTTGAAGATCAGAGAAAGGGAGTTTTACATTTCACACACACACATTGATTTATTTCACCTGTATTTCTAATAGGCTTCAGAACAGAACATAAGATGCATTTAGTTGCCCACAGCAGCAAATCCACAGGGGAAATGCTCACTTTTGTCTAATACAAAGTATCAGGGAAAAAAGTTCTGATATAATTTAAAATGTTCTTTTAGTAGAAACCAAGTCAACTAAACTTTGATGCAGCCCTTTCAAACAAAGATTCTGCATCAGGGTCTGCTGTACAACAATATAAAATGCAATAATTAAATTCAAGTCAATGTTTTCCTCATTCCAGATCCAAGCAGTGTTGAGATGCATACTCATCGGATTACATTCTTGAACTGGCCATATGTTCTTTACTCTGTTTTGCAATAATAATCAATAAATAAACTCTCAAGGCTCTTCTTAGCAGAGTTGCAAGTGCAAAATATGTATTTGTGGATCTAACTGACAAAATATATACTGGAAAAGACGACAGGTTTTACTATTCACATTAAAGTCTACTGATGTATGAGCCCAGCAAATAACAGTTCTTATTTTGACATTAAACTTGATTAAATGCAAATTACTGTCAAATCAGAGCAGTCTATTTTTCAGTACTCTCATGAGCCATGAATTTACAATTCATTTCCTTATTTCTTTTTTGTTTTTCTTCTCCCTGCTACATTCCCTTTGAGTAAGTGAAGTTCTGCATCTCTTTAGCTTGTGTCCCATGTTGATTCCATGGGGATCCTGGCCAAGTCCCTTGTGAAATGAGCTTTGGTTTTCATAGTGATAGAAATGTAGCCGTGTTAGTCTGGTGTAGCTGAAACAAAAAACAGGACTATGTAGCACTTTAAAGACTAACAAGATGGTTTATTAGGTGATGAGCTTTCGTGGGCCAGACCCACTTCCTCAGATCAAATAGTGGAAGAAAATTGTCACAACCATATATACAAAAGGATACAATTAAAAAAATGAACACATATGAAAAGGACAAATCAAATTTCAGAACAGAAGGGAATGGGGAGGTAAATGTCTGTGAGCTAATGATATTAGAGGTGATAATTGGGAAGCTATCTTTGTAATGGGTAAGATAATTAGAGTCTTTATTCAAACTTAGGCGTAAAGTGTCGAATTTAAGCATGAATGACAGTTCAGAGGATTCTCTTTCAAGTGTAGTCTTAAAGGCCTTTGAAGCAGGATGCAGGTAATCAAGTCGTTGAGACAATGTCCTTTCTGGTTGAAATGGCAGAAACTGTTTTTCTTTGTGATCCTGTCTAATATCTGTTTTGTGGGCATTGATCCTTTGGCGAAATGTCTGAGACGTTTGTCCAATATACATAGCAGACGGACACTTTCAGCACATGATAGCATAAATTATATTTCTGGATGCGCAGGAATATGTGTTCTTGATCTTATAACTCACTTGGTTAGGTCCAATAATGGTATCAGCAGAGTGAATATGTGGACAAAGCTGGCAAGGGTTTGTTGCAAGGGAAGGTACCAGGGTTGGTATTAGTGTGGTATGTCCTGTGGTTGTTGGTAAGAATCATCTTGAGGTTAGGTGGTTGTCTATAGGAGACTATGGGTCTGTCTCCCAGAGCCTCTTGGAGTTTAGTATCCTGTTCCAGTATAGGCTGTAGTTTATTGATAATGGGTTGGACAGGTTTAAGTTGGGGGCTGTAGGTGATGACAAGTGGTGTTCTATTGTTGATTTTCTTGGGTCTGTCTTGAAGTAGATGGTTTCTAGGTATTCGTCTGGCTCTTTCAATTTGCTTTTTTATTTCTCCGGGTGGGTAGTTGAGGTTTATAAATGCTTGGTAGAGATCCTGAAGTTTCTGGTCTCTGTCAGTGGGATTAGAGCAGATGCGGTTGTATCGAAGGGCTTGGCTATAGAGATGGATCGTATGGTGTGTTCTGGATGGGAGCTGGAAGCATGTAGGTAACTGTATGAGTCAGTGGGTTTTCTGTAGAGAGTGGTGTCTAATTTTCCATTGCTGATTTGTACTGTGGTGTCCAGGAAATGGATCTCTCATGTAGAATGGTCCAGGCTGAGATTGATGGTGGGGTGTAGGTTGTTAAAATCTCTGTGGAGTGTCTCCAGTGTTTCTTGGCCATGCGTCCAGATCATAAAGATGTCATCGATGTAGCTTAAGTAGAGAAGTGGTAAAAGGGGACGGGAGTTGAGGAAACGTTGTTCTAGGTCAGCCATAAAGATATTAGCATACTGTGGGGCCATGCGTGTACCCATGGCTGTGCCGCTGATCTGGAGGTATAAGTTGTTCTCAAACTCGAAATAATTGTGGGTGAGAACAAAGTTACATAGGTCTGCTATCGGATTGGCAGTGGTGTCCTCTGGGATAGTGTTTCTAATTGCTTGTAATCCGTCTTCATGTGGGATGTTGGTGTATAGAGCTTCTACATCCATGGTGGCAAGGATGGTGTTATCGGGGAGGTTATCGATGTTTTGTAGTTTCCTTAGGAAGTCAGTAGTATCTCGGAGATAGCTGGGGTGTTGGTTGCGTAGGGTTTGAGAAGAGAGTCTACATAGCTGGATAAACCAGTAGTGGCGTGCGATGCCAGAGATGATGGGATGTCCGGGGTGTCAGGTTTATGGATTTTGGGAAGCAGATAGAACAATCCTGGCCAGGGGTCAGAAGGTGTTTCTGTGTGGATTTGTTCCCGAGTAGCTGTAGGGAGGCTTTTAAGGAGACAGTGTAGTTTCTTTTGGTATTCGAGGTGGAATCAGAGGAGAGAGGTTTGTAAAATGTGGTGTTGGAGAGTTGTCTGGTTGCCTCCTGGTTATAGTCGGCCTTATTCATAATGACCACAGCACCCTCTTTGTCAGCTTGTTTGATTATAATGTCCAGGTTGTTTTTGAGACTCTGGATGGCATGGTGTTCAGCGCAGCTGAGATTGTGTGTAGCTTGTTGTCGTTTGCGAATAATGTCAGTCTGTGCGTTGTTGCGGAAGCTTTGTATATAGAAATCCAGATTGTAATTCTGACCGTCAGAGTCCATATAAATTATTTTTCCTTTGGTGTTGATAGGGGATCTGGTAGGTCAGATTGATGTTCATTGGTGGTTTGGAAATATTCTCGGAGGAGGCGGCGAAAAAGCCTCAAGGTCACCACAAATTGTATCCAGTTTGTGGGGGACGTGGGGCAGAAAGAGAGACCCCGGGATAAGACAGACTCTTCTGCTGGATTGAGTTTGTAGCTGGAGAGGTTAACAATATTATCCGGTGGGTTGAGGTAATTGCTGTTGTAGCCTGTGGTGTGGAGCAGTTCAGAAAGTTTATTGTCCTTTCTTTGTTGTAGGGTCATCTCAAGACAAACATCCACACCGACTAACACCTTGCAAGACTTTTGTTCCACCAGACAAGAAATCTACTATACACACTTCTATTCCCTACAACAGGCTACAACAGCAACTACCTCAACCCACTGGATAATATTGTTAACCTCTCCAGCTACAAACTCAATCCAGCAGAAGAGTCTGTCTTATCCCGGGGTCTCTCTTTCTGCCCCACGTCCCCCACAAACTGGATACAATTTTGTGGTGACCTTGAGGCTTTTTTCGCCTCCCCTCCGAGAATATTTCCAAACCACCAATGAACATCAATCTGACCTACCAGATCCCCCCTATCAACACCAAAGGAAAAATAATTCTATATGGACTCCCCCTGATGGTCAGAATTACAATCTGGATTTCTATATACAAAGCTTCCGCAACAACGCACAGACTGACATTATTCGCAAACGACAACAAGCTACACACAATCTCAGCTGCGCTGAACACCATGCCATCCAGAGTCTCAAAAACAACCTGGACATTATAATCAAACCAGCTGACAAAGAGGGTGCTGTGGTCATTATGAATAAGGCCGACTATAACCAGGAGGCAACCAGACAACTCTCCAACACCACATTTTACAAACCTCTCTCCTCTGATTCCACCTCGGAATACCAAAAGAAACTACACTGTCTCCTTAAAAGCCTCCCTACAGCTACTCGGGAACAAATCCACACAGAAACACCTTCTGACCCCTGGCCAGGATTGTTCTATCTGCTTCCCAAAATCCATAAACCTGGACACCCCGGACATCCCATCATCTCTGGCATCGGCACGCTCACTACTGGTTTATCCAGCTATGTAGACTCTCTTCTCAAACCCTACGCAACCAACACCCCCAGCTATCTCCGAGATACTACTGACTTCCTAAGGAAACTACAAAACATCGATAACCTCCCCGATAACACCATCCTTGCCACCATGGATGTAGAAGCTCTATACACCAACATCCCACATGAAGACGGATTACAAGCAATTAGAAACACTATCCCAGAGGACACCACTGCCAATCCGATAGCAGACCTATGTAACTTTGTTCTCACCCACAATTATTTGAGTTTGAGAACAACTTATACCTCCAGATCAGCGGCACAGCCATGGGTACACGCATGGCCCCACAGTATGCTAATATCTTTATGGCTGACCTAGAACAACGTTTCCTCAACTCCCGTCCCTTTACCACTTCTCTACTTAAGCTACATCGATGACATCTTTATGATCTGGACGCATGGCCAAGAAACACTGGAGACACTCCACAGAGATTTTAACAACCTACACCCCACCATCAATCTCAGCCTGGACCATTCTACATGAGAGATCCATTTCCTGGACACCACAGTACAAATCAGCAATGGAAAATTAGACACCACTCTCTACAGAAAACCCACTGACTCATACAGTTACCTACATGCTTCCAGCTCCCATCCAGAACACACCATACGATCCATCGTCTATAGCCAAGCCCTTCGATACAACCGCATCTGCTCTAATCCCACTGACAGAGACCAGAAACTTCAGGATCTCTACCAAGCATTTATAAACCTCAACTACCCACCTGGAGAAATAAAAAAGCAAATTGAAGAGCCAGACGAATACCTAGAAACCATCTACTTCAAGACAGACCCAAGAAAATCAACAATAGAACACCACTTGTCATCACCTACAGCCCCCAACTTAAACCTGTCCAACCCATTATCAATAAACTACAGCCTATACTGGAACAGGATACTAAACTCCAAGAGGCTCTGGGAGACAGACCCATAGTCTCCTATAGACAACCACCTAACCTCAAGATGATTCTTACCAACAACCACAGGACATACCACACTAATACCAACCCTGGTACCTTCCCTTGCAACAAACCCCGTTGCCAGCTTTGTCCACATATTCACTCTGCTGATACCATTATTGGACCTAACCAAGTGAGTTATAAGATCAAGAACACATATTCCTGCGCATCCAGAAATATAATTTATGCTATCATGTGCTGAAAGTGTCCGTCTGCTATGTATATTGGACAAACGTCTCAGACATTTCGCCAAAGGATCAATGCCCACAAAACAGATATTAGACAGGATCACAAAGAAAAAACAGTTTCTTGCCATTTCAACCAGAAAGGACATTGTCTCAACGACTTGATTACCTGCATCCTGTTTCAAAGGCCTTTTAAGACTACACTTGAAAGAGAATCCTCTGAACTGTCATTCATGCTTAAATTCGACACTTTACGCCTAAGTTTGAATAAAGACTCTAATTATCTTACCCATTACAAAGATAGCTTCTCCAATTATCACCTCTAATATCATTAGCTCACAGACATTTACCTCCCCCCCCCAATTCCCCTTCTGTTCTGAAATTTGATTTGTCCTTTTCATATGTGTTCATTTTTTTAATTGTATCCTTTGGTATATATGGTTGTGACAATTTTCTTCCACTATTTGATCTGAGGAAGTGGGTCTGGCCCACGAAAGCTCATCACCTAATAAACCATCTTGTTAGTCTTTAAAGTGCTACATAGTCCTGCTTTGGTTTTCTGTCATGGTACATGGCAAGTGCTACTGCATGGCTCAAGGTGGCATAGCACATCATTCAGCAATGTTTGTGGAGCTGTCAGTTTTCTATTCCCCAGAAGACCCGAAAGGAAATACAAACAGTAAATTAGCTTGCAGCACAAGAGAAGGTATCCCTTCTTGCTCACAGGAAAGTCATGTTGGTTTCAAGTAGGTGGCGGTACATCTGACTTCCACTCAAATATGAAGTTTAATTTTCCTTTTCCATTACATGCATTTTTTATTTGCCCCATAATTTTCAACTTGTTCTCTTGGTGCCAATTGTCCACTGGCAATATTTAATCTCCTACAGGATAATATTCAGGGTAATGAATAGTCTAGGCTTTATCCAATGAGTGACTATGAGTCAGGTCTCCTGAAGCTTGCTGGAACTCTTAGGCTTTTGCAGCAGCCAGCTTAATATTCAGGGTAATGAAGAGCTTTATCCAGTGAGTGACTATGAGTCAGGTCTCCTGAAGCTTGCTGGGATGCTTAGGCTTATGCAGCAGCCAGCTTGACTCTGACATTCCCACAGTTCTCTGGTGGTTCACTAAGATGTAATTTATATTCATTATTGATCCTCATCTGCTAAATTGAAAGCCTTTTTTCTTCTTCTTTCAGTGAACACTAAATAAAAGCTGGGGGGGGGGGGGAGAGGGGAGCTTGAAGGGATAGCAACACAAAGAGAATTCTCCACATTAAGAGTTAGAGAGGCAGGCAGATTTTCAACATCACCAAAGACCCAAAATTAGCTTCCTTTGCAGCCAATGGCAAAACTCCCATTGAGATCAGAGAAAGCACAAATCAAGCAGCAAGTCTTTGCCAAACCCATTTTGAAATGCATGGTTGGCATGTGCAACCAGAGCTAAATGAATAATAGATTTTCAGTTCAGTGGCTAAACCAAAACATTCAAAATAATTTGGTTTGTTTCAAACTGAAAGTAAATGTTTCCAGTTTCTTTCAACAAAATGCAAAAACTCCCCAAATGTTATTCAATTTCAGCAAAACATTTAAAAAATGTTCATTTTCAATTGACATTCTTGTTTCAAAAATGGTGATTTGAAGTAACATTGTCCAAACAGTTTGTGTCAAAATTTCTGAATATTTTGTTTTCAGGGGGAGTTTTTTGGCTAAAATTATTAGGCATATCTGCCTAGAATTTGTGAATAATTTCCATGCATTACCCAGTTCTACCTATGGGAAATGTTAGCTCAAGTTTGCCAGCATTATTAATCAAACATTGTTGGCAGAAAAATCTAGTTTGTAACCCTGAGTTCACTGAAGAACTCAGTTCATCTTGTTTTATTTCTATTCCAGATATTTGCCTCTTCCTCTATTTTATTTCCTTTCTACTCACTGTTTCAATGTTTTGTAAAGGGAAATCTTCAGGTTTTTCACCTTGTCAAACAAGCTGCAGCCAGGCACCCTGCCAGCAAAAGCTCAATGCTGGATCAACATTCCTTTCAAACCATCTGAGCACATCCTTAGTCTTTCCAGACTGCGAAAATACGTCTGACACACAGGCTGTGTTTACAATGTGCTTTTCTCTTAAAAATTACCACTGTAGCACTGCCAGCAGTGCAGCACTACCCTTGTGAAACACAGTGTTTTTATTCCTATGTCAGTTGACCCTTTTATAGCACATCTAGATGATATGGTAAAAACAACGGGAAAGGCATTTGTAAACTAGAGTTGCACACTTCCGACCACTGGAATAGTAGCACCAGTGTCCATTCAAAACACTGTTTCTAAGACCATCTTCCTTGCTCAATGCTCCAACAAGATCACATCACAGCCCTTTTTGCATCCTTCCTGGCTTCCTTTTTGCACCCCAGCAGACACAAGGTCCTTGGCTTTAAAGGCCATTGAAGGCCCTTCACCATTTACTCCCACCCCCTTTATCAGTCCTAATGGCTTTTCTTGCTGTTGGCCCTCATCTTAGTTCTGCAAGCGATGGTCCACTTGCCTCATCACTTCTCACTCAAGCACATGCCTGCTTTCTCTCACACTGCCATCTTTGCATTGGAAAAGCTCCCTGGCAAAATTCCTTCTCAAAGGCTCTTTCTGCTGCAATGTCTACAGTATTGCTATCAGCTGGCACTGGTTGGGCAAGTGATGAGTTGTGGCTTCTCTTTTCCTGATCAACTCTGTTTTGTTATTCATGAGTAAGTGTCCATTCAACTCTTCTCCACTGTTTGTATGATGAGCTCACTGGGAGCTCCCTGGAGAGAAGCTGCCTTTCTTAGATTTCAGTACTGTATCTAGTACAATAAGGCCTGATCCTTGACTGAAGCCCGTAGGTCCTAGCATCAAAGAAATAAACAAGTCAGGGAAATTTTAAGAAAAGGCTCAGTGAAGAAAACAACATGATTATTTATTTTTAGACCCCTCATTTGTCTCTATCTTGAGAAAAACTGGAAGCTGCTAATTAAGACTTTCATCTTCAGTATAGCCGTAATTTACATTGTATTATACAGATGCAAATTACAATGCTGTGAGAAGGGAACATTATAAGAATAGAGCAAAGGATGTATGAAGATTCATAATTCAATTTGCAATTAACATGAATAGCCAGATTCTGACAAAATACGTAAGTAAGAGCATTGCAATTTGCCCCCACTGCCTCAACCTATTAAAGACACACTGAAATAAACCACATATGGAGAACATTCAAACTAATTCTGCCTTTAGTGAATCAGACTACATACAGACATGCTTTAAAATCTACAATGTGATAGGGTACAAATCCTAACTATTGGAAAAATAAATTATTTGTTGATTGAATTATTTAATGGAAGCAGTGCTACACATACTATTACAATAACCATCCAAAAACAGAAGTGTGACAGTGCCCTTCCCACACTAGAACATCCCAGACTGAAAGGACTAAATCTGTGATTAGAAATAAAGAGAATATGTTAAAGTTCAATAGGGATGAATCTGCGACGTGAAAACCTCTGTCTCTCTAAATAAACAGCTGGAGCCTAGACACTGGCTGCATAAGCTTCCCCCACAAAATTCAGCCTCAATTTGGAGGGATCTCATTGAGGGTGAGAGATTACATTAACCTCTATGTCTCCCTCAGTCCTTAATAACTCTAGTAAGACTTCATCAGTCATAGCTTTTTTGAGGGTGGAGGGGAAGGGTGCTGTGCTGAGGACACCTGTCCCTAAGGAACTGGACTGACACCCACTAGTTCAGTTCAGGTCATTATATTAGAAACAGCATTCAGCCGGCAATAACTTTCCATCACAGGCTTAGAGTTTGACCCCATGACAATCTCTACATCACTGCTGTCAGCTAAGAGAAGTACTTCAATTCTTCACCAACAAAGCTTGGTTTTCCTCATATCAACTTCATCCCCCATTCAATAACTATGTTCTCAAATCACTCGAACAGCAATTTCTAAAATCCTAAATGCAGCTAGAATTTATTTTAGGTCTCCTCCCTTTTAGTTTGATGACTCCCTGAAGATGGTAACTTCATTATTTATTTATTTCATTATATTCCAAGACCATCAAGGGGGGGAAATAGTAATGAAAGTCATTTTATCCAAGGCATCTATTTAGCAAAGCACAACTTATCCTATGTCTATTGTACAAAGCACTTCAGCGTAGAATCCAGAGGGTTGGAAGAGACCTCAAGAAGTCATTGAGTCCAACACCTTGCTAAAAGCAGGACCAATCTCAACTAAATCATCCTAGCCAGGCTTTGTCAAGCTGAGACTTAAAAAAACCTCCAGGGATGGAGATTCCACCACCTCCCTAGGTAACCCATCCCAATGCTTCACTACCCTTCTAGTGAAATAGTTTTTCCTAATATCCAACCTAGACCTCCCCCACTGTAACTTGAGACCATTGATCTTTGTTCTGCCATTCGTCACAACAGTCTCTCTCCATCCTCTATGGAATCCCCCTTCAGATAGCTGAAGCATATGTTTATGTTCATGTGACTTCAAGCTCATGTTTAAATATTTTGCTGCATAGGAATGGACTTACCTGTGCTTGAAATAAAGCATGTCTTTAATTGTTTTACTTAACTGGGATGCTATACAAGCACCAGAATCATTTGAGAAAGCATATTTCTTCAAGCATTCTATTTCAGTCTCTTATATTTCAAGTGAAGAATACAGGAATTAGGTACCAGGTTACCAGACTTTATTACATGAGCCATACCTTTAGGACCTGCTCTAAGTTCTCCAGCTTGGCTTGGAGCTGGTGTTTCTCCTTCACAGCCAAATCTCGTTCTTTGGTCACTATGGTGAGGGTTTCTCTAAGCTGAACATAGTCTGATTTCACCTAAAAATATATATAAAAAATAAAATAAAAAGGAAGAATGAGAGATAAAGTGCTCTCAATAAAGACAGTTTACCAAGAGAAAAGCACATCTAACACCATTTGCTTGGGCAATTCTGCCCAAGGCTATTACAGGGGTAAAGGAAAAATACAAATCAGAAAATAAGAGATATGAAATAAAAAACAAAAATTGAAACCAGGTAAGGGGTTAAATGTGAGTGAAAAAAGGAAACAGTACAAGAAGGAAATCATATGAGTATCATAATGAGAGTACCACTCTCACTTAGCTACAAACAATCTGACAATCAAAATTTAATTGGTCATAAGTTAAAAACTATAGGGAAAAAGCTAATACAGTACATATAACAGTAAACATGCAAAATAGATAAAGGTAATTCAGTTCAAATAGTTTTGTTTCACTTCACTCCACCCCGCACCTCTTGTCTGTATGTGGTTTATTTAGGCTCTAAACCTGCACAGAGATCTGTTAGTGTAGGCTTCTGCTGATACAGTGTTACTCCAGGCAGAAGTGGGGAGCTGTTTTAGACCATGCAGCTGTTTGCAGGATCAGAACCCCCAACTGAGGCACTGGCCTTGCAAACATCAGTGCATGAAAGTAACTTTATTAATGAAGATATTTCCATAGATTTTAATAAGGCCATTTGTGTGACTAAAGAGACACACATGCGTAAGTGTCAGCAGTATCAAGGCTTGTATCTGAATAGCTCCTACCACATTGGTGTTATAGAAATAAAAGCAACATCATATGATTCTTCCTCCTCTCCTCCTCAGAGATGTAAGTATAAACAGATCCCATGTGTACCACTTCAGATTTAATCTTCTGACTTCATCAGGTCAGCCTGTTCTAAACTAATAATAAGCATAACCAACAGAGCAGAGTTAAAATTTATAATCAAATTATTTTCCATTCTGAAGGAAAAGAAATATTCACATGCATACAGTAAAAACTGTATTTTCCCTAAAAATCTTTGCACTTGTCCTACTTCCAAGTAAGACGAAGTCTGGAGGTTAAGTTATTCAGCAAATAAGGCTTAACTTCCTAATTACTTTACCCAGTTAGCTTAACCTTTCAGTACAAGTAACTCAGTACAAAAATAGAGGATTTTTATCTACAGATAATATGGAGACTATGCAATATACATTACATATATACATTGTATATTTAGAAAATAAAATATTCCATTTATATTCTATGAACCCATTCACTTTCTTGATCTTTTGATCCATATCCTCAGCTAGTGTAAACTGATTTGAGACCTATACGGGCCCTTTACATTGTTCAGGTTTAAGTACAAACTCTGAGTCCAGTAATGTAACAATTACAGAGTATAGCACATCAGAAATTGATACTTTCAGAACAAACCACCACAAAGAATATTAACAATTTAAATCCACTACCAATAAATACATAAATTAAATATATACCATTTACATAATCTTGATGAACACAAATCTTCACAGTGCTACTTGCAGGCAAACAAACAAAGTAAAGACCATACCATTTTAAGCACAATAACGATCTGGATAACATCTGTTTTCTTTGTCCGGTTGACAATCAGAGATGCAACAGTGAAAGCAGGATTAGCAAATGCAGGATTGGGGTGAGGAAAGGAAAGGCAGCACAATAATTATAGGGAAAAAATGTCAGCTCCAATCTTGGGTCAAAGTTAGTCTTTCCTTTTCAACACAGCTATCGAGGTGGTAAGTTCTCAGTTTGCTTAGTAAAGTTGCATTTTTTAAAATCCAAAACCATTAAACAACCACCTACGGGCATGTCTGTTCAGAGAAAATCCTGGAAAACCATATTTGGGAGGCTCCTTTCACCTTTCCAATTTAGCCTCTGGCTTTGGTTTGTTAACTCATGAATTTTACAATGATTCAAATGGATGGAATTTAAACTTTTCTGTATAAACCTGCTATTTGTCTTTGCAGAGGGAATTTTGGAGTGCAATGGACTTGAAAAGAGAAAGAACAAATATTTGTCTTCCAGGAGAACTAATACAATTATCATCATCCTCAGGGAATTTTTTTCTTCAGGTATATTTTATTTGCCCTTTCCATTCAAAACTATTTCAATGGATATCCAGAAGCTATTAACTTCCTGCATACTTGGCATTGTCTTTCTTGCATCAGATCTTTTGATGTACATTGTAAACAAATAACATGGTGGGAAAAGGGAGGTGATGAAATATTGCCATCAACAATGCAAGTGTGTTATTGTCTGTGATTCTTAGTTAATTCACTAACAATGGATGAACAAAGGTTTTGAGCAAGCTACAAAAAGGGATTTACACTTTAGCATGAAAAAAGTAATTATTTAATTGTGATAACTAAAAATACTGGGTTTGAATTAAGACTATGCCAAGGACATTTAAAAACACACATCAGATAAAGATTAAAAAAAAAAAGAACCAAAACTTGGGGAATGTCTAAGGATGAAAAGAGAGAGACAGATATTAGAGGAGGGAGAGAAGGAGAAAGTATGGATGGATGCTTAAGGGTTTAGGAGATGTGGGGAAAGGGATGCATCTACCCCGCTCTAAGGAGCAGGGAGTAGCCCTGGCCCAGGTAACTGAAAAGGCCTCACCCCACAGCCCTGCTGGGCATGCTCCTAGGGCAGTCAGGGTATAAAAGCCCAGGGAGCCAATCAGTCGGGGCTGTCCGCAGGAGGGGAAGGAGTTCAAGCCAGAGCTCCTGAACAGCCCCAGCAGCAGCAGCAGCTGCCGCCGCCACAGCTAGGATTGCCAGATGGTTACAACAAAAATACCGGACACACTTGACATGACATCACAATCGACATTCCATCTTATTTAGAAAATACCCGACATTTATATTTTCTCAATTTGTTTCCCGAACAGAAAGCTCAAATACTGGACTGTCCGGTTCAAAACCAGACACCTGGCAACCCTACCCCCACTCCCTGGCTCTTTGGGAGGCTTACCTGTGGACTAGGCCTCTAGGTCATAGTGACTCAGAGAGAGGAGCGTGTGTTTGTGATTAGGCTGGAAGGCCGTATATACCCTGATAGAGGGAACTGTACTTTGGGACTAGTCCTGCAGGGCTGTATATTCCCTGATAGAGGGAACTGTACTTTGGGACTAGGCATGTAGGTCCGTGTATTCCCTAATAGAGGGGACTGTGTTTTGAATTAGGCCAGAAGGCCATATATACCCTGATAAAGTGACATTAACTACAAACTGAGTCTACGAGACAGGTTGGCCCTGAGAAAAGGGAGCCCTACTAACCCAGATTTTGAGGACTTCTAGATCGAGGGGGCTTGTCCCTCAACAGATGGGGAAAAAGCTATTATGAGTAGGAATTTTGGAAAAGACATCATGATAAATGGTGTCAGAGAGTACAGAAAGAAGATTTAGTCAGAATGACTTTAGTGGGAAGGACATGAGGGGAGACCAAAGAGAGAAAAAGACTTGGGGCGGATTGTAGGTAAATCTGAAGTAAAGGTAAAAATAAAGAACTGGGAGATATGGTATGGGGGGAATGGAGGAAACTGAATTGGCAAAATAAAGCAGAAGTGGAAATACAATGACAAAAGGTTGGGGCAGAACAGAGAAATACAGGGAATGGCATTGAGATAAAAGAGAGAATGAAAGCAAAAGAACAGTCAGAGAAGGCAGAAAAAATTGGGAAAACACACAGGGTATCTCTACACATCAAAGTTAATTCGAAATAACCGCTGTTATTTCGAATTAACTTTCCTAGCATCTACACAGGCAAACTGCTATTTCGAAATAAAATCGAAATAGCGGGGCGCTTATTTCGAATTTGGTAAACCTCATTCTACGAGGAATAACACCAAATTCGAAATAGCTAATTCAAAATAAGCGCTGTGTAGACGCTTATTTCGAAATAGAGGGCCTCCAGCCCTTCCCAGTTTCCCCTGGTGGCCACTCTGGGCCAAACCAGGAAAACTCCTCTCCTCTCTCCCAGCCCTGGAGCCCTTAAAGGGGTAGACTCTGGCCATAGTGCATGGCCAGCTACAGGCCTGCCAGCACAGAGCCAGCAGTCACTGACCCTCACCCAGTGGCCCCAGTATGAGCCAGGCAGCCAGAGCCAGTCAGCTGTCCTGCGCCCAGTCCCCCAGCTCCCAGGAGCCAGCCAGGGGCCAGAGACGGTGGGCACTCTCCTGGACTAGTGCGGAGATCATGGACCTCATTGAGGTTTGGGGGGAGGCCTCCAATGTCCATGATCTCCGCACTAGATGGAGGAACGCCACCGTGTACAGCCGCATAGCTGCCACCATGGTCACCAAAGGCCACATGCGCACCCAAGAGCAGGTGCGCATGAAGATTAAGGAGCTGTGGCAGGCGTATGCCAGCGCCACTCAGGGCAGCTCCTCAACAGGGGCAGACACCTGCCCCTATTTTGACGCCCTGGACCGCATCATGGGGGGTGGGATGGTCTGTGACACCCCGGGGGGCACCAATCCGGGAACGGAGAGCCCTGACCAGGGCGCGGAGGAGGAGCCGCAGGAGCCGCCACGGAGGGTGCCATGCTGACAGGATCCCCGAGCTGTCCCAGCATCAGAGTCACCAGGGTCGTCCGGGGAGGCCACACCAGGTGAGTGCCATCACTGTCCCCTTCCCGGGGAGGGGGGGATGGGGAGTGAGACCAGGAACCGCGCACGTGGGCCTTCCTTTCCACGGATCACGCAGCAACCTATGCACGTGCAAGCACGTGTGGTGCCACCCCTGGGCAGGTGGCTCCAGCTGCCTGCCACACAGGGGCTGTGGCCCGATAGCCACACGTGTGTGTGAAGAGACATGACATGCTCCTGACCCCGGGGCGGGACACAGCAGGACGCCCTCCCTTCACAAGCCCCCTCTACACAGAGGCAGGGGACATCTCCCCCCCACCTCCGCCGCACTATACACAGCACAGGGGCATGGGTGCAGTCTCGGGGCAGCTCCCACTCCCGGGGATAGCCGGACATTCCGACCGTGGCCTCTGTGCAAGCACATTGGCTCTGACGGTGCAGGGCATGGTCATTCTCACCTCGCAGAGGGGGGCTGGGCTTCATCCACTGTGTCCCCAGAGAGAACGGACCACTTCTCTTCTTTCTCCACAGCCGCACCACCCCACCTGGGACATCCTCCCGCACCCAAGGTCTCAGCAGGTCCACCTTAACACTGCAGGGGTACCGACAGCAGCACCTGGGGGCCCTGTGAGCCCTGCACTGCACCTCAGAGCACTGGGTGCAGGACGACCAGGAGTTCCGGTGGGAGCTGCTTGCCCAGGGTCATGCCCTCTGCGAAAACCTGCAGACCCTGGTGCAGAGTGTGCTGCCTCGTGCCGCTCCAGCGCCTGCTGCCTCCCCAGCTCCTGCTCCTCCTCCCATTCCTTTCCCCTCCCACCTCTCCCTCCTCAACCTCCACACCCTCCTCAACCTCCACCTCAACCTCCACACCCTCCTCCCCATCCCCCCAGAGACACCGAGGCCACTGCACCCACTGTGCTGGGAGACAGTTGGCCCAGCGAGACCCCCACCCGTGAGCTTCCCCTCCCCCTCCTTCCCCTTGCTTCCCCCTTCCAGCTCCCTCCTCCCAGTTTTCTCCCCTCCCCTCTCTCACTCTTTCTCCTCTCCTCTCCCACCTCCTTTCCCCAGTCTCCCCATAGTTTCATTCCCCCCCCCCAGTTTTGTTAAATAAAGAGAGTTTATATTTTTGAAAATAGGTGTATTTTATTTGACATCAGGAAGGGGGACTAGGGAGGGGTATGTGGAAGGACACGAAGGAGGAATGAGGCACAAGCCCCAAGTGGGGCAGACCAGGGAGGCTCTGAGTGTTCCTCAGGGTGGACGCTGTCCCGCAGAGCCTCCTGGATACTGACAGCCCCCCAGTGGACCTCCCGGATGGCAGCCTGCAGCAAGTGCAGCCAGGCTGATAGCAACACGTCCACGAGATGCACCGGAGTGCCCAGGGGCAGCTCTGGCTCCATGTTGCAGAGTGCTATGGTGTCCCGAGTGAGGGCAACCAGAGCACTCCAAGACACAAATGCTTTGCTGTCCCTCATTGAGGCAGGCAAGCAAGCAGGGACACCTGAGAATCAGCTGCCCGGGAGGGGCGGGGTGTCCCTTTAAGCACAGACCTCAGATAGTCTCAGGCAACAGCGATACACAGACACTCCTGACCTGATGCCTTGACTGACCTGGTTCCGGCCGGCCTTAAATCCGAATCAGTGTCCACTCAGTGTGTACGTGCTGTTTCGAAATAGAAAAAGACTATTTCGAAATGCATTTTGTGTGTAGACGCAATTTTGAAAGAACTTATTTCGAATTAACTATTTTGAAATAAGATATTTCGAATTAACGCTGTAGTGTAGACATACCCACAAGGAATAGGGAAACACACCAGTCTTTAAGGCTATGCAATTTTATTTTGATTTATTCATGTTATTATATGTTTTCAGCTGCAGTCCATATGGAATGAAGGGGACATGAAAGGTGATTCACAGGAGAGGCACAGATAAGGATCTAACTCTGGGTAACAAAAGTGAATGTTAATTATAGTTAGATGGGAGGAAATATTTGAAGGACCTGGGAAACATGGTTTTATATACTGGAGGGAAGCAGGAACACAGAAAGGCAGGAGTTTGGTGACACTGCCACAGCATACATGCATGAATCATCATGATACAACTCTTAGGGTACATCTAAACAGCAACATTATTTCAAAATAACTAGCATTGTTTTGAAATAGCTTAATCTGCATCTACACAGCAGGCAGTTGTTTCGGAATAATGTTGAAATACTGTCAAGCTGAGGGACTACTTCCTCCAATTCCTGTAACCCTCATTGTATAAGGAATAAGGGAAGTCGGAGGAAGAGTGCTCTATTTTGAAATAAATGCTGTGTAGACGCTCCCAATTTCAAAATAAACTGTTTCAAAATAAGCTATGTAACTGATGTAGCTCAAATTGCTGAGCTTATTTCCAGTTAAGCCGTGCTGTGTAGATGCACCTTGAGTGTTGCATCACAACTAGGTTTGCAAATCTTAAGACTGGTCTCCTAAAAGGATGAGAACATCTGCCTACTGACACGTGGAAAGTAACAGCAGATTCTTTATAAAAATAAATGAAAGCAATATTAAAGAAGGTTGTGTCTGGTGGCTGCTCTACACAGACAATCAGGATAATGCGGCCAACTACTATGAGAAATCTCTGTTAGTAGGAGGGAAAAATGTTGTAAATCTGTCCATTTGGATCTGAAGATTCAGGATTCTAATCTTTGCTCATCATTGTGGATAATTTATAGAAGGACTGCAGGTCTTTCTGAGAAACACATGATTTTGTTAAAACAGGAACCTCCTGTAGTAATATTAGAAGAGGACAAAGAAATGGCAACCCATTGCTACAGAAAAGACAATTTTAGGGCCTATTCAGTTTTGGTTTTAAGATACTGGGCTTGTCTTCAGGGAGAAATAACCCAGAACAGCTATTCCACATGAGTTCCCAAACGGATGATGTTGTTCTGTGCTAAGGATGCCTTTGAGCCGTATGGCATAATCCACTTTGGAAGTACATTAGGCTGCAAGTATGGAATAGCCATTGTGCTTTAAATGTACATGCTAATTTAGTTCACAAAAGCTTTCCTGTGTAGACAAGCCTTTAGTGATAGCCTGTCAACCCAAAGTAAACACAGGCCTCATATATCTATTACTGACAGGTCAGATTAATTCATAATTAATCCAGCATCCTGAGTTATTAAATATCTGCCTCACTTGTTGGTGTGGCTTAGTGGCATGATCACTAGACCTAAACTCAACTGCCCTGGGTTCTAGTCCCAGTTCTACCCCTGGCTTGCTAGATGACTGTGGTTAAGTCACTTCACCTCCATTTTCCAATCTATAAAATAGGGATAACTTCCTTTGTAAAGTGCTTGGAGGTGTATGGATGAAAAGCATGATATAAAAGCTTGTTATGATTACTATTGTTTATATGTGTATACTTTATTTACAATTTTCTCAATAAGCTTATTTATAATCAATCATATCCAGTATGATACATCTACATCATAGTTAAGAGATCTAACCTATCAGAATTATATTTGAAAATACAAAGTCAAGTCAGATTCTATTCTTACAACTCATTTATACCAGCGTAAAAGGGAAACATCAGACCTAATATCCTGATTTAAGGCATTTAATTTAGAAGTGCTACTTGCTGGAGTGGGCCTTTGTGTATTCACAAATTGATCATTTTCCTTAATATTAAATCTGATTCTACACTGTGGCTGAAAAATATCCCAATTAGACTTTAAGGCATTACATGGTAATATGGTGCATCAATTTACCAAAAGATCTTCAATTATGTCTACTAGTAATAATTATCTGGATTTTAAAATAATTCTTTGAAGTGCTGGGTGAACATTGTATGTTTCTGCAATGGATTTTTTTTTCACATGGGAAATGAAGGGCCATAGGACCAGAAAGTACATCCCAAAGTTCTTCTGACAATGTACCTTGAGAAGATTTGTATTAGAGATGTGTGGAAAATGAACATGTTTTGTGTGCTTGTCAGAGAGAAAGAGAGAGAATCTCTCACCCAAGGATATCAAAGCCTTACAAAAACACTAAGCTTAATGATTATCCAAACGGTCCTAATAATCTGTATCTAAACTTCCTCCTCTAGGGATTCAGGTTTTAATAAACTCTGCACCTTGGGACAAAATGGAAGAAACAAGTCTCCATAATAAACAAACAAACAAATTGTACTTCCATAGCATATTCTGACCAGGACTTTCTCCTCTTGAAGATTTTGCATTAAATCATACTGACAACTGTGATATGTATGATTTCTTATATACCCAGAACAGCATCAGGGTGTTGTTCAAGGAGTCTATTACTCACTTATTTTTGTTTATACAAAAAATGCACTAAATAGTGATTTTAATGATCGCCCCAACAAGCTGTCTGTTTAAGAGCATATGGAATATGCATGAAATTGAATTACAGATTGAGCACATCTATCAAAGCCCCCAGAGGCAAAGATAGTTGACCTAGATAGATCCAGAGCAAACAGTCATGATTTCATGAGAGAAACACTGGGAACATTTTGCTCTCAGATGACTCTGCGTTAAATGCACATAAATCAGTATGTCATCTACAAAGCTTTTCATTCCATATACAATACCATACATCAAATATTCTGTTACTTGGATCAGTTATGAAACCCTAGAATATGAATGAAAATTCTTCAGTTTTTCATACTCCTCATTCTCAGCTCTGTGCTTAGACCACTACATATTTCTGTTGCACAGCTGTTTTTTCTGTCTACTGTTACTTTATTTTTCATTACTTTTTAAATTTTTCTATTTCATATTTTTCCTAAAAATATTTCTCTACACTATACCCTCCAAATAAATGTTTTTACACTGTCAATGTGAAAATGTAAAATCAACAGACTATCGAGTTACTAGAAAAATACAACAGTTTATTTCGTTGGTAAGGAGCTCATTTAGCCAAGCAGTGAAAGAACATTTCTCCCAGTGCCAAATACAGTTTACTGCACTGATAACTGTTCTCTGGGGTTCTGTAGCTTATTCTGCCAAAACTGCTGAGATCAGACTAATTTACCTGTTACAGAGAAAAGTATCCTAAAACTCTCTGCTTTAATCCTCAGTGTTAGTGAACCAGCCAATTTCTCATACTACCCATGTCTCTTTGAGAAAACATCATCTCATATAAGGAAGAGGTTACATTTTCCATTGATAATTATTTGGATACAAAGTATATGTACACGATACCCTCTTTATATGCATATCAGCATGCAACCAAATCACAGCCTACATAAACTGCACACGCTTTAAGTATGCAAAGTCTGCATATATGCAAGGTGAAGGAACTTGTCCCTGCAGAGGGCCAGTGCAAGAACTATGCTCAATTTAAATGCCACCTCTTCAGTGTTGCAGTCTTTGTGATGGTGCATTCCTTTGCATAGGAATGATTTCTCAGCCTTTAAGCCATGCACAGACTTGTTAATAAATTCCCCTACAACTCCGGCCTTTTTTCACACAAAACTGCCCTTGTTATATGCATATATCCTCATTTGCATTCATAGAATTGATGTTGAAATGTTGGTCCTCTTTTTCAAAATTAAGTTTTAATGAGCAAAAATAAAACCTGTACAAAAAAGACATGGAAATGGTTCTTATTGTGATTAGTGTGTGACTATAAAGACTTTATTTTATGTGCATTCTCTCTCTTTGAGGGCTAATCTATATAATTGTTAAAAATCTTCATCTTATATTTAGCAGTTGTATAGAGTTTTACATTTTAAAAAAAATACTAGACAAATTAATCCATACGCAAGTCTCTTTGGCTATTAGTGAAAATGAGGCACAGATAGTTACATGATTTGCCTAAGTCCACAGAACAAATCTAAGGATAAAATTCAGAATTCCTAGTTCCCAGCCCTATGCATGGACCACTACATATTTCTGTCTCATGGCTGGTTTTAATCTCTAATGTTACTTTACTTTTCATTATACTTTACATTTTTCTATTTCATATTTTTTCCTAAAAATCTACAATATACCCTCCAATTATTTATTTTTACCTTGTCAAATTTGAAAAGGTAAGATGCTCATGGGAGTCTAGAAAAATATTCCACTCAGACCACTGTGATTTTTTTAAATATCTGAATACCAATTATCTCCATGCAAACTTTGCAGAAGGACCAGAACAAAACCATCTCTATGCATCTGTAATTAAGAGTCCTGATAATGAAATTCACTCAGTTATCAGTAAGCCAATTGCCAAGCATGACTCAGAAAGCAGAACTGGTTCCATACATGCTTAAAGCTTTCTCTGTATTCCATATTATCATCCACATCACCACACACACTCATATGAACTGTAATAGCTCCACTGACTTAAGTATGAGGATATTCCCTCAGGTGACCTAAAATGTCATTACTCCTCAGTTGCTGTAAATGGTCTTGTATGTCAATGGAGCTTTGACAACGTACCCCAGTGGAGGAGCTACCACAACAGTGTTGTTTTGATGAGGGGGTCTCAGTCTTGGCCTTTGATATCACAGCTCTTTGCCTCACAATTCAGTGCAAGTATTTTGAGGGCCTGCTCCTGCCCCCATTGAAGTCAATGGGAAGTTTTGCAGGACTGGGCCCTAGAGACTTTTGAAAGCCCTGGGTGTATCTGAGACCAGCCCCAAGGATCTCCTGGATGGGTATTTGTACTTGTTTGCCACCCATAGTTTAAAAGAACTCACCACAAGGGCTTCCCTCTGCAGGTAATTGCACCTTTAGGTCAGGGCCTCAAGTGTAGAACCACAAATAATCTGTGTCTCCTAATTTTGGAATGTGTTCTCCATTTGTTTGACTAGTGTTACCCTGTTACAGGGATGGGCAATAATTTTGACTGGGGGGGGACACTCCATGAATTTTGGTAAATCATCAAGGGCCAGTTCTGGGCTCCTGGAAAAGACAGAGTCTCAAGTGAAAGGAGCAGGGCTGGGGGCTAGAGAAAGAGAGAAAATTTGTGTGTATAGATATGAGAGAGAGACACTCTGTGTGTGAGGGACAGAGACTTTGTAACTCAGATTATGTGCATGTGTGAGGCACACAGATTGTAACGGTGACTGGTGTGTGTGTATGTGTCTGTGTGACAGTGATTGTGTGTGTATGTGTGGCTCAAAGACAGGGTGTGGCCAGAGGTGAAGCTAAGCCAGTGTGCACAGCTCTGGCAAGAGCTGGTGCAGGGCTGGATTACCCAATAGGCAGACTAAACACGTGCTTAGGGCACCAGCAAAGCAGGGGCACCAAAAAAAAAGAGATTTTACGGTATTGTTTTTATTTTGAATTACATATGGGGGGGCACCATAATCTTTTCAGTGCTTAGGGCCTCTAAAGGTCTTAATCCAGCCCTGTCTGGTGGAGCTCTGGCAAAAGCCAGCAGGGAGCTATTTAAAGAGCTGGCAGGGACCCGGGCTGCAATAGGTTAAATTACTTTCACCACTGGGTGTGGCACAGACTGTGTATGTGGGTGTGTGCTGGCTGCTGCTCAGTAAGTTTCTGAGAGATGCCACACACTGTCTCTTTACGACATTGAAACCTCGTCTACTCTGTGATTTCTGTTCCCCTGCTCTGCAGAGATGGAGTATATGTGGAGGAAGAGAAATGGGAGAGAGGCACTCAGCAGTCACTCATGTCCATACTTCAGACAAGAGCAGTTCCACTGTGTATCTCCCTCCTGTCCCCTACTCTGCAGATATGGGATACAAGGGTATGGGGAACATCCTGACTTCAGAACTGCCCTCTTTTCCCTTCCTCTACCCTTGATCTACACAGCTAGTAGGAGGGTCCTCAAAGCAGCTTGGCAGCAGGACATAGCAGTGTGGGGAAAGGGGCAGCTGAACACACGGTGCTAGCTGTAAAATAGGCACACACTGCTCATCAGCTGGACTGGTCAGATAGAAATGCTGAGTGGGCCAGATTTTGCCTCATGGCCATTCTTTGACCACCCCTGCTTTATTATCATCTATTCCTTCAGTCACATTTCTGTCTCAGATAACCACTTCATACACAATTGACTTTATTAAAAAAACCAAGATCTTCCAAGACAGATGATCTTTATAGATATAATTTATGCAGCTACTGATATTATAAAGATAATTAGGGCTAACCTTCTTCAATAACTTCTTAAGCGTTCCCTGTATTAGCCCACAAGCTACATTTGTCTGAAGTGCAATGTAAACTACATGAGAAAGGAACTTTATCTTCAAGTGGCTTGTGAAGGGTACACTTAACTGCTCTTTAAACAACAGTGGTGGGGAAAGGGTGATGCTGAAACTAAGCTAGAAAGACATTTAAAAGAAAAACATCATGAAAGAGGAACACTGAACAGATGGAGTGGATAGACTCATATGGCCTCTTTCCATCTCAAAATATTATTATGGTACTGATTTATAAAGGAACCACTTGAATTCCCTTCCAATCTGCTGAGAAGAGCAGAAAATTTCTGTTCTGTTTAGAGACCATGTGCTATGTCTGAAGTAGTACAGTACATACATAACCACCCTCTATAGTCTAATCATTCACCTTTATTACTGGCTCTGAGATTTAACAGTACACGTTTTAGGTCTGAATTTCAATCCTGAGCCTACATATTTGAAATGTGGCCCAAGTAAGGTCGGCAACTCCACCTGGTCTTTAATGTTATGTTTCAGTCTTTGATATAAGTTGTGAGTACGACTAGCTCTTTAAGCCAATGTAAGAATCCAATCTAAAGTAATAATTTTTAATCAATTTAAATGTGTTTAGGGACTAGACTGTGAGTATTCTTTGTGAAGTCACAAGGTGCCTCTTTTCCCATCTTACATATTCCATGCAGCCACTTGCAGTTATACTCTCACACACAGCCATGCTCTCAGGGAAATGCAAGGACAGTTCCCTTAGGCTATGTCTACACTATGTGTTTTGTCAGAAGAGGCAATGCAAATGAAACACTGATTAGCGTTTTCTCGTGCTTCATTTGCATAATCTATTCCGATCCATTTTTGAGCAAGAGGTTTTTGCGCAAAAACATGCAGTGTGGACATATCCATTTTGCGTAAAAAACCCTTTTTGCGCAAGATTGAGGCATAAGGATTCTCGTCCACACTGCATGTTTTTGCACAAAAACGTCTTGCACAAAAACGGATCGGAATAGATTATGCAAATGAAGCACGAGAAAAGCTAATCCACGCTTCATTTTCATTGCCTCTTCCAACAAAACACGTAGTGTAGACATAGCCTCAGTGTCCCTCCATGAGGGAGGAGGCACATTGCCTCATACCAGGTGGGGCTGTAACTCTGCCTCACAGAACAAGCCAGGTAGAGCTGCCAATAGAGAGAACTATCCTAAAGGGTGATGCAGCTTTCTCAGCTTTTCTGTGCACCAAGCCTGTCAGGTTGGGAACACGCCTTTTTTGGGCACAATCTCTCCTGGTGCTTCTTGTGGAGCAGTGCACCACACCACCACCCAATGGGAGCAAATGACTTCCTGCTACAGTCTGGCCCTCAAAAGCCACAGCTAATCACGGTGGGAAAGGTTCCATTTATCACCTTTCTTTGTCAGATCCTGCTCTAGTTGAGGCAGATAGCTAGACTGAGAGCCAAGCACCAGTGGAAGTTTCCAGAAGTACTGTGCCTCAAATACCACAATCTCTTCTTGAGTTCCTAGGTGGACAGAGGTAGAGCACAGGTTGCACCAGTCATAGGTCATAACCTTGCAGCCTTCCTTGCCATTTCAGGCTGAGGGGTTCATGAATTCCCCCCGGGCACACTGTCCAGTAGGAAAACAAAAGATGGAGAATTAGATACCTGGAATCGGAACCAGAAGTGATTCACACATTCCATGGCTTTTTGGCAAAACTGAAATTTCTTGACACACTTAATTTTTGTTGAACTTTTAATTTTAAAATAAGAAAAATTAACAAAAATGGAGGGGGGAGGTTGTCAAAAATTTACATGGAATGCGAGAGTAGAAATAATTTTCTGATGAGCTCTAGTGAAAACAATTTTTCCCAAAGCCTCACAGGAATTTAGAGTATAAAGAGAAGATGCTGCAAAAACAAAGCACCCCTTTTCAGTTTCTGCCTGTGTGTCTTAATTATACACTTTCATCTGCGGAGTAGTATTTTTTTCATAAAAAAACATACTGTTCATGAATTCAATTTGGTTTTGAAACAAAACATTTTAGTGTCTTTAGTGGGTCCCCAGCAGTGAAGTAGTGCGACTGTGCTGGCAGTGTGGCATCAATGATAACTGGATGCGAAAAGTCTATCAGTATGACTTTCATGCGGAAATATTACCTGGTCATATTGCAGTGCCTTGTGGGACAAACTAGCATATTGAAGGCTCAAGCGATTCTTCTCTTGCACAGCATCCTTCAGTTCATTTTCCTAGAACAGAAGAAAGGGTGTTATAGGTCACTCAGGTCCATTTCAGTCTACATTCTTTTACATTGCATGTATCTTAAATAATCAATGGGTGTGCTTCATTGGATATTAACACATCCGTATGTGTGCAGTCAGGCAGAAAGCTTAAGGTCCTGAAGGTGCAAACCTGCTGGGCTATTTTGTACCATAAATGACTGTCACCATGTTTTCTGATAGGGATTTGGAGCTGATAAAGTGAGCGAATATGATTAAAGACATATAGGTGAAGGGACATGACTTGACTCCACAGAGCAGACAATTGCAATACACAACTCCTCATAGAGTTAATGAAGATCCCTAGACTTGCAACAGTATGACTTGAAGATGGCATGATTCTTGCCCTATCTTTTCCTGAAGAACCAAAAGGGAAGAGAAGCCTGCAGGACCATCAACATCAGGTGCTCATAATACCCCCAGCTACAACAGAGTCAACAGCTGCTGAGGAACAATTTTCTGGGATCCACATACACCACCTGGATACCACAGCATTTCAGAAGTTGGTACAAAAAGATAATATAGACCCAGGTGTCAAGGTGTCATCTAAAGCTGTAGCTACGTATACCATCAGGAAACTTGGCAGCAATGGGTGTCACTAAGCCCCCCATGTTTTATGAAAATGTGCTTATGATTATGAATATGCATAACTGGAAGACACTTCATGCAAAATGTATTATGTAATATATCAATTGTAAATTTATAGTCTGCTGAGTCTGTTTATCCTATTTTTGTTGTATGTGAAGTTAGGAATATGAAGTATGAATCTGTTTTTAATTCTCAATGTGCTAATGAGGACAATTAACAAAAGAACATAAGAATGACCACACTGGGTCAGACCAAAGGTCCACCTAGCCCAGTATCCTGCCTGCCAACAGTGGCCAGTACCAGATGTCCCAGAGGAAGGGAACACAACAGGTAATCCTCACCTGATCCCTCTCTTGTCATCCATTTCCATACAAACAGAGTCTATGGCACCATTCCTACCCATTCTGGCTAATAGCCATTGATGGACCTAACCTCCATGAATTTATCTAGCTCTTTTTTTAACCCTGTTAACGTCCTAGTTTTGTAACATCCTTTGGCAAGGAGTTCCACAGATTGACTGTGTGCTGCGTGAAGAAAAACTTCCTTCTGTTTGTTTTAAACCTCCGATTAATTTCATTTGGTGACCCCTAGTTCTTATATTATGGGATTGTAAATAACTTTTCCTTATTTACTTTTTCCACACCAGTCATGATTTTATAGACCTCGATCATATTCCCTCTTAGTCTCCTCTTTTCTAAGATGAAAAGCCCCAGTCTTATTAATCTCTCTTCCTATGGGACCCATTCCAAACCCCTAATAATTTTTGTTGCCCTGTTCTGAACCTTTTCCAAAGACAATGTATCTTTTTTGAGATGAGGTGACCACATCTGTATGCAGTATTCACGATGTGGGCATACCATGGTTTTATACAGAGGCAATAAGATATTCTCTGTCTTATTCTCTATCCCTTTTTAAACGATTTCTAAAATTCTATTTGCTTTTTTGATTGCCATTGTACACTGGATGTTTTTAGAGAACGATCCACAATGACTGTAAGATCTCTCTCGTGAGTAGTTGTAGTTAATTAGTCCCCATCATATTGTATGTACAGCCGCTCTCCAAGTTACGAACGAGTTACGGACCAACACTTGCTGTTCGTAAGTGCGGATCGCCGTTCGTAACTCGGATCCGCATTTACGACCGCTTTGGTCGTAAGTGCGGATGGTCGTAAATGGAGGTGGCCGTAAGTTGGGGAGCGGCTGTATAGTTGAGATTATTTTTTCCAACGTGCATTATTTTACATTTATCATCATTAAATTTCATTTGCCATTTTGTTGCCCAATCACTTAGTTTGGTGAATGTTGAGTTTCTTTTTGAAGTTCTTCACAATCTACTTTCGTCTTAACTATCGTGAGCAGCTTGATATCATCTACAAATGATGCCACCTCACTGTTTACCCCTTTCTTTAGATAGTGTTTCTCAAACTGTGCTCCACAGAGCCCCAGAGCTCCACGAGACATCTCCAGGGGCTCCGCGAGGTTGACAAACTGCAAACATTGATAGGTACAACACGTACAATCAGTGGACAGCTAGGGCTCCACATAAATTTTTACGCACGTAAAGGGCTCCGGAGCCCAAAAAGTTTGAGAACCGCTGCTTTAGATCATTTATAAATAAGCTGAATAGGATTGGTCCCAGGACAGATGCTTGGAGGACCCCACTAGTTACCTCTCTCCATTCTGAAAACTTATCATTTATTCCTACCCTTTGTTTCCTGTTTTTTAACCAGATATCAATCCATGAAAGGAACTTCCCACTTATCACATGACAATTTATTTTACTTAAGAGCCTTTGATGAGGGATCTTGTCAAAGGCTTTCTGGAAATCTAAGTATATTATATCCACTGGATCCCCTTTGTCCACATGTTTGTTGACCCCCTCAAAGAACTCTAGTAGATTAGTAAGACATGATTTTCCTCTACAGAAATTATGTTGACTTTCCCCCAACAAATTATGTTCATCTATGTGTCTGACAATTTTATTCTTTACTATAGTTTCAACTAATTTGCCCAGTACTGACGTTAGACTTACCAATCTATAATTGCCAGGATCACCTCTAGAGTCCTTTTTAACTAATGATACTTTATGAATTTAATGGCTTAGTACTCAAATCAATGGCTTTATTCTTCCTATAAACCCAAACTAGTCCTAGAAAGACATGTGACCATGTCATCTGGTACTGGAAACCATCTTGAATCTGGTACTTTTCCATAGGAATGGAGGAGACTGAAAAAAGGGTTCCTGCCTTGGGGAAAAGTCTATTTTAAGAATGGAAAGCAATCAAGTCTTCATCTTCAGCAGACCTTTTAAATTGCCCCACCCACCCTAAGAGAATAGACATGAAGAAACCCTTTAAAAAAAAAAGGACTCTAAAAAACTCAGGAAAGCTGTAGACCCAGGCCAAAGTAAAAATCAACTCTGACTTTAAGTAGGGATGTGAAGGACTACTCGACAGGATAGTCCCCACCCCCAGCCCCCAGGTGAGAAAAGAGGGGCATACTTGAAAGTGGCAGTGCCGCATGTAGCCAGGGGTCAGCTGCTCCATGGGGCGCTGATGCTTTGAATGCCGTGGGGAGCCCGGCATCAGGCTTCGTGCGGCAATTCAAAGTGGAAGTGCCACGTGGAGCGTGGGATCAGCTGGGGAGTCCCCAGCCTCCTCGGGCGGTTGCTATACTTCAAAGGTGAAAGCGCCCTATCGACTAATCGAATAATCGATGCAAAAAATGCATCAACTATACAATTAGTCAATTACCCAATACTTAACATCCTTAACTTGAAACATTTTACCTAAGATAAGAACAACTGTATATGGTAAGAATTTGTATGTAATAAATTTCTTAGTATATTAGAATTAGCTGGCATCTTTTATTTCTTTTTGGCTTAGTAATTTACTTTGATCTGTTTTCACTTGCAATCACTTAAATCCTACTGTTTACACTTAATAAAAACACTTTTGTTTATTTTCAAGCCCAGTGTAAATAATTGTTACCTAGGGGAGAATAATCTCTGTGCATATCTCTGCTTTATTAAGAATATGTCTCTTTGAAACTCCAGTGATCTTTTTGGGAGACAGAGCTCTTCTCACTATTCTTAGGTATCAGACAAAGCAGCAATAGAACTGCTCAAAACTTTTCACACACAACATATTATCTTGTGAAAAATATTTTTAAAATGCAAACTTTTGTGAAAAAAAATCATTTCTATTTTTTACAATTTTTTCCACAATAATTTTAATAAAAAAATTGAGATTTCAAACAATCATTTTTTAAATCACGCTTTTAAAAATATTTATTTATTTGCCAGGAAACAGATTTTCAATACGATGTGCTTTTCAGTAAACAAAAAATTTCCACATGATCAATTTTTCCCCATGATATTTCAACCAAAAATTTTCTTTAAGTAAAATCATTATGCACATTTTGTTCATCAAAAGTCAGTTTTTGAGTAAGAGAAAGTGGTGTTCAGTAAACAAAAAATGTTGATAAAATTTAGTTTAAAAATGCCACTTAAAATAATCACAAAATATTTCACAAAAATTGAAGTTAAGTCCATTTTGAATTCCATTAAATGGAAACAACTCTGGAATTTAAAAGTTTTATTTACAACTCTCCCTCTCCACCTCCACCCCTTTCCACTTTTACAATCAGCTCCAAGTTGCATGCCAAAGGAAGGCAGGGTCTAAAAGATTAATTGGCTTCCATATACTATGTGAAAAAATACTCTTCTATTGAGCTTCCTTGTGCATAGTTGCCACTTAGAAACATAAGAAACCTCAAACACAAGGCTGAATTTGAAAGGGTCTGAAATTCAAAATAAATTAGCATAGCATTTTTTTTTACATATTAAAATACCACCCTAATGCTGCCATACCCACCACAACTGTAAGATGTCTTTCCCTGACTTTTCTGAAGCTCTCCTCTAGCTGCTAATAAACTGCTACAATGTTAAGCACAGCCTGCCAATGAGGTTGGGGAGAGAAGTGAAGGGGGCAACTGTCCTGGGGTCTGGCAACTCAAAGGGGGCCTGGGGTTTCCTGCCACTGCTGTTGCTACTGCAGCAGCAGCCGGAAACCCCAGAATCCCGGATGGCACTAAGGGCTGGGGAGAAGTGCAGCGCAGTTGGGGAAGTGCTGAGGGCTGGCTGCCCTGGCCCTGCCCCTTCTGCCTGAGGCCCTGCCCCTTCCAGGAGTGCAGAGCAACACACACACGCGCACACACACACACACACATCTTGCCCAGGCTCTGCAAATCTGTTAACTCCCCTTGGTTAAGCATAAAAGGAGAAAGGCTGCATTCTCCAGAGTGTTCAGTCTCCTACATGCAGATGTATCATCTCTCAAATAAGAAGCTCATTAATTATAATTTCTTAAATTCTGTTAAATCCGCTCATCAGGATGCAATTAAAAGAAGTGGCAGTCATTATCCTTGGGATGCTAGACAGTTCTGTGGGCAAAATAAGGAGGATTTCATAGCTTGTGTTACATTTTAAAAGCTGTGAACTAAGTCAATACATATTTTTAGCATATGAGCAAGCTGCACAATAGAATAAACATTGGATATGCTTTTTTGCATTATTATTAAAAGTCATTTGTACAAAACCATTAATTTGCACTATACTGTACAAAAAGAGAGTAAGGCATGTCACCTGCTCTGTGCTTATTGGTCTTAACCTGCATCCTTGAAGACGGATGGAGTTTTGCCATTGATTCCAGCGGGTCAGATTCTCAGCTGGTACAAATCAATACAGCTCCACTTACTTCAGTGAATTTGGGACAACTTAACAGCAACTGATCTCAAAGACTGAAGTATCTGGCCCTTAGACAGCCATGGCAAAATACAAATGAAAGGAAAATGGTTCGTTGGAGGGAGAGGATGACATGCCTTATCCCAGATAACTTGTGTCTTCAGCAGAACTGGATCTCAATTTAGATTCAAAAGGGTGAAATACTGACTCCACTGAAATTGATGACATTTTTGCCATTCATTGGGGTCAGGATTTCACCTGTACAATTGAAGGCCAGAAGGAACTGGTAATCCGAACACATTTGTTATGTGATATAGATAAAATCATGGTGCAAATTCATCACTGCTATAAGATTGTTATGGTCTAATATGATCTCTTGCATAACACAAGCCAAACAACCTCGCACAATGATTTTGGCATTAAGCCAATAACTTTTGTTTGATCTCTATCCTGTCTTCTAAAAACAGAGCCAGTATTGATTTAAAAACATCCTTAGGCAAGTTGTCCCAGTGATAATTGACTTCACTGCTTAATATTTGCTCCTAATTTCTAGTTTGAATTTGTCTAGTTTCAGCTGTCAACCACTGGATCATCTTACACATTTTTCTGGTAGACTAAAGAGCCATTTAATTATGCAGAATCTCTATACCTTATAGGTACTTATGTGATCAAGTCACCCTTACCTTTCTCTTGGTTAAGCTAAATAAAGATTTGCAGTTTGCAATAATACAGAATGTTTGTCATGAATATTTCATAACAATCATGGCAGCTGGACAAACTTTGAGCATGTTAAATGTGTAATGGAACACTAGCTACTGAAAATACTACAGCAGATATTTAATCTGGTCTTTTAAATTCTTATTAAGAAGAATCAGGCAGAAATAAAAAAACAAAAAGAATGAAAAAGCTAGGCCAGCAAGCTTCAAACTGTTTTAATTCTCCAGAAAGGAAACTGGTTTATGAGATAGA
Source organism: Rafetus swinhoei (assembly GCA_019425775.1). Classification (NCBI taxonomy): domain Eukaryota; kingdom Metazoa; phylum Chordata; order Testudines; family Trionychidae; genus Rafetus; species Rafetus swinhoei. The sequence goes on along the minus strand of CM033425.1, from coordinate 23,200,076 downwards.
GTGCAGAGCCATTAAACTGGTCCTTAATCCTATCTGAAGAGAGATACATTTTATCACATTATTTGCAAGGATGAACTAAAATAGGACAGTAAACATCACAGTTCCACTGGACCTTCGTTCTAAGCCTGTTGGTTTGCATTTACATTTGTTGTTCACTATGGCTCTCATTTCATATTTGCTAAAATAAACAGCCGTCCCTGCTCCCCATCATAAATGAAACTTTAGGGATCAAGAATCATCTGTGACAGTAGTATCTGCTGCCAAAACTCTAACCTGAACAACATGCAGAAAGAAGCAGGCTAAGTCTATACTTCATTTACGTCAACATAGCTATGTTTATACCCCTGACCAACATAGCTATGCTGATTTAGCCCCCAGTGCATGTGTGGCCATGTTGACAGAAGAATGTGTTTGTCGTAGGAATTACTGTTGTTCACGGATCTGGCTTTTATATATCAGTAGAAAAAAATTCCTTTATCCATTTAGGCTGCAGCTGCACTATGGGGTGCCAGCATAATTATGACAACCTTGCTATTTCAGTTTAGTCCCCACAGTGTAGACAAACCCACAATCACAGCAATCAAGAAACTCAGACATTGAGGCCTTTTCCTTCAATTTCTACAGTACAGATATTTATTTATAAGCTTTCTGATGGTGCTCATCATGGTAGTAACGGTGCATCACGCATCCATTAATAGATACATTCTTACAGCACCTTTATCATCTCTCTTTCAGAGATGCAGAACAAAAGGACAGTGAGGTTGAATGACATATCCAAGATCAGACAAAAAAAAATTGATGGCAAAGCCAAGAATTTCTGAGGTCTGGTCAACATGTAACATCTAGGCTGACATAATTGAAGGGCTCTGGGGCATGAATATATATATCCCTGAAATCAATAACTTTTCCAGCCTATCCCCTAGTGTAGATACAAATCAATCAATGCAAGAATACTTCTGTTCATCCTGCTAATCATGTGAATAACCAACCAAATCATTCAATAGTCTCGCCAATACCCCTTCAAATGCTTCCCCGCCATAACTCAGAACTTACACATTCATTCTGAGAAACCAACACTTAGCCTTAACTCTTATAAACTCCAGTCATCTGAAGAAGTGGGCTGTGCCCACGAAAGCTCATGATACCGTCTACATGTTTTCTTAAGTCTATAAAGTGCTACCAGACCTTTTGTTGTTTTTAAATTGATCCTGTACAGACTAACTCGGCTATCCCGTAGAGCTTCTTATCATAGTGTTAGTTACATGGTATGCCCATGTATTCTGAAGATTAATATAGTATTGCTGTGGCTTTTATAAATCACATTGTACCAAGCTCTACTCTCTGGTTTGTACTGATATGTATTAAGTGAGGTGGATGTCAGATAACAAATGGGAAGGGAGACATTTTCCTATAATAGTAAGAAAAAGTTTTGTTAATGAATTTGCTGGAAGAGCGTGGTCAGGTGCAGCAGACTGCCGGACTGCTCTGGCTCCTGCTGCTGCAGTGAGTGCAGGAGAGTGGACTGACCCCTGTCATCAACCCTCACCAGGCCCCCTCATAATCCTCCGGCTCATATTGCTTGGGGGAGTTTCAGCGAGAAAGCTGGGCAGGGGTGGGATCTGGGAAAGGTGTGGAGTGGGGGTGGGGCAGAGGCAGGGCAGAGCTGGCAGTAGGGGGAGAGGTACCCAGGGAGGGGTGCTCCAGCCCCTGCCACCCTAGAGACAGCCCTGCCCACTCCCCTCCCCTCTCCAAACTCCCTCTCAGGTGTGTGTGTGGGGGGGAGGGGTAGAGTTTACATGGGGGAGGGTTGCATGCTCTGGGTACCACTAACATGTTTGCAAACCTGCTGCCCCTGTCTTTGCCTTCACGGAGCTGCACTCCTTCCCCCCTCCACATCTCATTCCATACCTGTCCCAATCATCCCTATGCTTCCTCTGGGCACTGGCGGCCTCTTCCTCTGAGTCTTTCCAGGTGACTGGTCACAGAACAGTCTCTCCCTACAGAATACATTCTTTACTAAATTCACCACTTTCTTTTAAAAAATCATGTTGCTCTATATACTTTGCAACATGGAAATTCAAACTATTATTATTATTACATGTACCCTTATTATTACATTTACCTTCAACACCTTAACAGGATTTTTACTACTTGTGGATGTGCTTGGAAAAAATACAAGAGCCTGAAATGTGCTGGTTTCAAGGAAACACTCCCAGCCAACAACATAAAATAAGTTGCCTAGACTGATTTTTTGCACTGTAAGATGCACTAACTTTAATGTTTTCATTTCAAAATAATCCTTTTATGTCTTTTGTATGGTCAGATTTTTGACCTTGTAGGATGAGACAAAGATGTTGCATAAGGAGACAAAGTATTCCAATGAAGTACACATTTCACTTTCAAAACTCTCTAAGAATGGATGCTCTTGTAGGCAATCACTATGAAATTTCCACAGCTTAGACAAGTTTGGTGTGCTGGGAGTATAAAGACGAAGAATAGTCAAACAACAGATGCCTGCCCTGAGAGTTCTATCTACTCTAGAACCTGAAATACTAACAATACACAGGATTTTTCCCACATTAAACTCACTCTGTGTTGGCACACAATGCCTCTAGACTTGTTTTTCCTTTTTTTTCCATTCTGCCCCTTCTTTAATGCTTAACAGGTACAGATGCCACTTTTTAAACAAAAAAGATACATATGTCCATATAAGTATATTATAAAATATATACTTTTTCATGAGTGCTGTATCTGGTAGCAGAAACAGGGTGACCAGGTGTCCAGTTTTTGACTGAAATACCCACTTGAAAGGATCTTGGCAGCTCTGGTCAGTACTGACCGGACCATTCACTGTCTGGTTGGGTGCACCATGTAGGGGAGCTGACATGTTCCCTACTAGTCTCCGCACCACATGGCTACTGGATGCCATAGCACATCTCCCCCTCTGTCTTCTACAAAGAGGGCAGCCAGAGTGCTATGCATTCTGCCTGGCCACTTCCATTGGCTTGGAATTGCTGCCAATGGTATCAGTGGTAGTGGTGCCTGCAAATGGGACAACATGCACACCAGCTAGCTGTGCCTCCACATAAGAGATGGAGGGGGACATGCCACGACTTCTGTCAATTGCTGGAGGTAAGCCCCACCACAGAGCCTGCACCTCTGAGCATCCCCTGTGCCACAACCCTTATCCCCAGTCCTGATTCCACTCCCACCTTCCAACCTTTGATCCCAGTACAGAGCATCCTCTTACACTCCCAAAGCCCCTCATCCTCAGCCCCATACCAGTGTCTACACCTCCAGCTAGAGCCCTTGCATACCTCCTGCATCTCAACTCACTATCCTAGCCTAGAGCTCCCTCCTGCACTCTGCACCCCTCAGCTCTAGCCCCGTGCATCCCAAACACATCATCTGTGGCCCCACCCCCAGATGGAGCTTTCACCCCTCTTGCATATCAACCCATTGCCTCTGTCTGGATCCCCCTCCACATTCTGAACCCTACATCCCCAACCCCACCCCAAAGCCTGCAACCCCAGCCAGAGGCCCCCCCCCCTCCTTCTGAAACACCAGCTCCCTGAGCCAGTCTGGTGAAAATGAGCAAGCAAGCACTAGGAAGGGGATGGAGTGAGAAGGGGTGGTGCCTCAGAGAAGGGGCAGAGCCTCAGAAGGGGGATGGGGCAAGAGTGTTTGGTTTTGTGAGAATAGAAAATTGGCAACCCTAACCATAAAATGTAACTAAATATAAAGAGTATTGTACCATGGCTAGGATTCCAATCATTCTCTACAGTAATAATGTCTTGCTCTTACTAATGCTAATTCCAAACACAGTTCCCACCCTTTACAGACTGCTGTTAAGGAGGAAGGAGCTCAACAAATGCACTGGGCCACCTTCACAAATGACAGAAACAGGCAACAGGTCAGATACATCTTACTCACTTCTAGCTGATTACTCAGCACCAGCATCTTCTGTTACCTACTGTTCTACCCTCGTAGAAAATTATTTTGCCCAAAACTAAAGGAACTATGCAGAGAAGGACTGATATCAGTGTTGGGCTTGAAGAAGATATGTGTGGTTAATTTAGAAACTTCCATAAATTAGATTCAGGGGGTTTTCCATTGTTTTCCAACCTGACAGCTACCTAATTCAATTGAAAAAATAAATCTATTTAAAATCCCATTCTCGTCTCTGCTTCCCTTTTATAGAAATAGCTTTAGCCTTCTGCTTCTTTTTTTTATATATTTTAAACTAGGGACTTCTCCCTCCCCCCCAACTATTTATTCACAGTGCATCTCAGTTCTGATAATTTCATTAATATAGTCACATACTATTACAGTGCCAAATGAGGTCTAATGTTTAACCTATTCAAGTCAATCTCCCCTAGCTGTTGATAAAGACGAGAAGGCTGAAGATTAAGAACTCATCAAGGCAATACTCCAAGATACTCCACATAAACCTATCTAATGTGTAAATAAAAAGATAGCAGTATCTCATGCTACCAAAGCAGCTTCTCATCAGCCTCCGCCATCTTGATAATGTGTTTAAATGATTAGCTAAGCAGCCTGCCACCCCTTTCTAATAATGTATTTAAGCAAATATCCATTTTAAAAATGAAGGGTTTGAAGCAGCTTCTATTATTATTCTGATAATAGAGAATGTACATCCACAATTTTTTTGAATAGGGAGATGAACGCTTGAAGTTATAGATAACAGAAGAAAGAAAAGAAACTTAATTTAGACATATCCCTCATAGAAATGAAAGTATTTCTTGTAATAATGATAAATTGATTAGTATCAACTAAATGCAAAAAGAAAAACTACAGAACAAAAACATTTTCAAATAAATGTAGTATACTTTAGATGGAACTTAGTTTTTACTAGTTTAAAACAAGAATTCTTTCCTGGTTTAAAAGTGAGAAATCCAAGTCTCAGTTATGTGTATTATCTGTGTTTGTGCCAGCTCCACAAACAGAACCTTCCACAAAAGTAACAAACTTAAAAAACAATCTTTAAAATGTAATATATTGAGAAAAGTTCTTAAAAGAAAAGATATTTCCAGTTGAATTCAATTGCATTCCATGTGTTCTCAAACAGATATTCCATTTTTAAACAAACATATTTTATGTGTGATACTTTCAGAAATGGTGCAGTATATCTAGATGGAAAATTAGGGACACCTCCAACATTCCTCTTACCCCTTCGCTTTATTGTTCCTACTAACAACCCACAGGATTTTCCCCTGCACAAAATATGAGTCCATTAGTGAACATCCATCTATGGAAAATTAAAACAAAAAAAATATTACCTTATATATGAGTTGCATCTTTTAAGCACAGAAAAGAAAGCAAAATGCGTTTTCAGGTTTGAAATCCAGCAAAACTAGAAATTCCCCCAACAGATTTGAGAAGGACCGACTATGAAAATTCAGTCGGAGGATGACTTCTGTAGATTTAACACAGTCTGACACTACTGTCTGGGTAACAAGGTTCTATATTGCCTGGAGTGAGGCATCTGTTGCTTTACGTGCTAGTTTGCTCATCCATCAATTACTTTGATTTTTAAAAAAAACTATGGTGCATATTATTTTTTATTCAGGGCTTTTTATTTTTCTTAACACAGCTTGGTGTTTACATGTGTCCTATTCTGAAAATATTGGAATGCTCCTTGACTATTATTCTATGTTATGTATTGTTAGAGAGCAAATTACTAGAATTACTCCAAGAAAACTGGGAAATTACTCATAGGAAATTGTTTGAGAAACAGGTGTTCAGAGAAAAAAACAAACTTAAGATCGTTTCTCACATTTTCTTGTCCTGCAAATGAGTCAATCTAAAGTTAGACTGAGCTAGGTTTGCCAGATGGTTTAACCAAAAAATACCAAACACCCTCCTCCCCACCCAAAAAAAATACCGGGGAAAAAATTCTGTTGAGAAAAATAGGGGGAGACCAAAGCTGTTAAGCAAAAAAAATTAAAAAAAAAAAAAAAAAAAAAAAGGGGCCCCTTTAAGAAATGTTTTTGAGGCTTTTTGGCCCTAACAGGCTGCCGGCAGCTGCCCGCCATCTTGTCTCCCTGCGCCAGGCTGGACAGCTCCCTTGCGGAACCTGGTAACCACCCAGGATTTTCACCTCCTGGCCGAGAAAAAAATCAGAAAATACCGGACATTTTAGGTGTCCGGTATTTTCTGAACTTCTTTTACCAGACAGGAGGCGAAAATACCGAACTGTCTGGGTTAATACCAGACACCTGGCAACCCTAGATTGAGCACTATGTACTTTTTTTTTTTAAGGCCTGATTTTGCAATGTTTACTCATCTTGAGAAGAATGTACCAAGTTATTTGCTTAAAGTACTTTTGAATGTGGACAGAAATTACAGAATTTGGCCCAGAGGCAACATGAGTTCCACAGTGGTCACTATAAAAACTTTTACAATTTTTCCTCCTCAAATAATTAATACTATGAGGCGTGACAGGGTCAGGCTGGAGGACTACAATAGAGAGAGAGAGAGAAAGGCAGCTCTAAAAGGCAGCAACAGCCCTGGCTAATCAGGAGCAGAGAAGACAGGGCTGCTGTACCTCAGTAAGTGCCAGCTGATCTCACTTGAGGCTGCCAAGGAGCCTTTTAAAAAAGAGGCTTTCCATGTGTAAGCAGGGGAATGATCCCGCTATTGTGGGGAACTTTCCTGGCTTCTATACCACCCCGGTGAAATGGACCAGCGAAAGGATCTGAGTCCCCGCTCCCACTTCCTTTACCCAACAGCCTCCCTGACTCTGAGGGCTCCCCTTCCACTCTTCTGAGTAGCAGAGTCCTCAAAACCCCAACAAAGCTGGGCCCAGGTTTCCTGGGGCTTAATCCCCTTGTAGTCACTTGGGGCAGGGGCTAGGGTGTCCCCACTCCGGAGTGCTCTCTTCACACTGCATGCTTTCTTGGCCCAGTGATCATTTCATAAAGTTCAAAGCAAATACAATTTATTAAACATCAAGGCTGTGTCTACACTGGGCCACTTATTCCGGAAAATCAGCTGCTTTTCCGGAATAAGTTGCGAGCTGTCTACACTGGCCCCTTGAATTTCCGGAAAAGCACTGACGATCTACTGTAAGAAATCAGCTGCTTTTCCGAAAACTATTCTGCTCCCGCCGGCAAAAGTCCTTTTTCCGGAAAACTGTTCCAGAAAAGGGCCAGTGTAGACAGCACAGTAGTCTTTTCTCAAAAAAGCCCCGATCACAAAAATGACGATCGGGCTTTTTCGAAAGCGCTGCCTACATTAGACGATGCTTTTCTCCGAAAAAGGGCTTTTCCGGAAAAGCATCCTGCCAATGTAGACGCTCTTTTTCCGGAAATACTTATAACGGAAACTGTTCTATTTTAAGCATTTCCGGAAAATCATGCCAGTGTAAACGTAGCCCAACTGATTAAAGAAAAAAGAATAAAAAAAATGAGAAAGGTTAAATAAGAATACACAGTCCTGCTCTGTAGCATGGGGACATCACAAACAGCAGTCTGCAGAGTGTAAGGACAGTTCACACTCTGTTCCTTATAGGTCCCTTATAGGCCCTGGCTGTGCTGCAGGGGGGCTGCAGGCTGGACACGCTTGCTCTGGCAGTGACCACATGGCCTCAGGCTCTAGATGGCAGGACCCGTCTCCCAGTCTGGCCTGCAGGGCATTTTGGCTGGTGGTGTCTCCCTGCCCAGAGCCTCTCCCTCCACTTTGCTGGTCCCAGCTGCTCACCACACCCAGCTGCAGGCTGTGCTGCTTTGCCGCCTCCAGCTCCTTGTGTTGCTTCTCTGTCCCCTTTGGCTCTCTGACCACTGCCAGTCTGCTGCTCAACACAGGGTCTGCGCTCCTTGGGCTGTGTGTGCCTGGCTCTGTTGCTGCAGAACTGCCCCTCAGCACAGCTTGCACTTCTTGGGCTGTGTGTGCCTGGCTCTGTTGCTGCAGGACTGCCTCTCCACACAGCTTGCTCCTCTCAGCTCTCGCTCCTTGCTCAGAGAGACCCAGAAAATCCCAGCTCACACGGAGGACGGAGGATGGGGCCTGGCCTCTTACTTTCCTCACTGGCCTGTCCAACCTGTCAATCAGGCCGAGCTGGAGTGTTGGCTGCTTTCCATTGTCTCTGGGGTATGTCAGTCTCAGGGCCCTGATTTCTCATGGACCCTTCCCCTTTTGATACTGAGAGCTGGCGAACCAAAAACTCCCGTGGAGTTTTAGTAAGGGGCCAACAGTCCCCTTACACATGCAGGGGAGGAGAGTGGGAAAGGAAGTGGAGTGAGAGGAGACCAGAGCAGAGAGAACCAGATAAACTGAGAAAGGTAATGTCAACATTGCTAGAAACCACTAGGGGGAGGGGGTAAAGAGCTCCAATGGGGGGTTTCCTGAAACCCAGCTGAGAGCTGGAGAGGACTGTCTACCAGCCCAGGCTGACCAGGGGGCACTTGCCCTGATGCCCTTTTTTAGCTGAGGGACAAGAGCTCAAAACCTGCCAAGGGCAAGTGAGGCCAGTGGCGCAGTACCAGGGTTGCCAGGTGTCTGGTATTGACCCGGACAGTCCAGTATTTTCGCCTCGTGTCCGTTAAAATATTCAGAAAATACCGGACACCTAAAATAAGGTCTACAACTTTGGTCTCTCCCGCCCCCCCTTTTTTCCCCCCTCAACAGAATTTTTCCCCTGGTGGGTTTTTTTGGGGGGGGGTGGGGGGTTCGGTATTTTGGTTAAACCATATGGCAACCCTAGGCAGTACAAAGACTGCCAGATTGAGGACTAAGCAGGACCTGGGACCCAGGAGTGGGTTTACCCTGCATAGATGATGGAAAGAATAAGGGAGAATGATTGTTGTTTACTTTAAAAAATTGATTGAGTTGAGATGAACAGTTGTTTTGAATACAAAATAAAACCAGAAAATACAAAGCAGCATTAGAAGCAAGCATGGGGAGAAATGGTGAACTGTAGTTCAGAAATATATGTTTTTACAATGTTAAGTTATTAATAAATTATCTTTCTGATGCAGTCATTCCCAATCTACTCTGTGTGGCGGAGTTTTGTAACCATGTCAAAATGATAAATGTATGATCCAGAAGAGTCCTAGGTGTCATTTGAAGTCAATCAGAGTTGTGGATGCACAATTAGGATTGGGCCCCTAGGTTGTGAAGATGAACTATGTAAAATAGAGCCATCAGACTGAAATAACCCGTCTAATATTAACACACGAGTAGAGAGAATTTAACATTTCTGGCTACACTCCCTGCTCACTACACTTGCCAACCCCCCTCTCGGCTGGGGAGGGCCCAGAACTGAGGCTGCCTGGCCCTAGCATTTCCTCCCCTCTCCAGCTGCCAGGGAAGGGCTGAGGAGGACCCAGGGCTGAGGCCACCCTAGCCCTTCCTCCCTGCCCCCAGCCTCCTCCCGCCCACGGCCCTGGCTCTTTGTCCTGCCCCTAGCCAGCCCTCTGGCCCTTTCCCCCACCCCCAGCTCTTTGCCCCCTCTCCACAGCCACTGTGGAGGGCCTGGGGCTGAGACCATCCAGTCCCGGCTCTTTGACCCTGCTGCCTGCAGAGGCTCTGGCTCTTTGCCCTTCCGCTCCCCCGCTCCCAGAGAGGCCCCGGCTCTTTGCCCCCCCTCTGCTGTCAGGCAGGACTGGAGCCATTCCAGTCTTTGTGCCCCATCCTGTACCAGCCTCTCCCCCAGGTTGCTGGGAGGAGAGCTGGGCCCAGGCTGTGTAGACTCAGCCAACCCCAGCCCTCTCCAACTGCTGTCAGAGTGGGCTGTGCTGAGGCCTTGGCAGCTATGGCTCTCCCCCACCCCTAACCACTGGGAAGGGGAGGGGATTGGAAGGCCAGGCTGGGAGTGGGTGGGGCTTGGCTCTTGTGGACACAGAATGATGTGATGGCGTCATTCTGTCATCCCACAGGAAAATTTTATATTATATATAATCAAGAGAGAAAGAGAAATGCACAAGAACACATGCAAAGTGAATAGCCATAAACAAATTCATTTGTGTTTCCTTGAGGACAACAAATGGACCAAACCCCAAAGTTCAATTACATAAAGCTTCTGCAGTGTGGCAGGAGAAAAATAAAACAATGTAAAATGATTATTTGACACCTTCACCTCTCTTCTGCTTCTTAATGTTGAAAGATTAATTTCACTATGGTACACCACATGCAGAACAGTGACAAGGGAAAATCAGTTTGACTATTGGATAGACCTAATCCAAAACTTCTGATCTGAACTTTGTCAAACTTTGGGGAAGGGTAGTTTAGAATGCCACTCTGCAGGTTGGGCCAATCTGTAATTTAAAATTATATTAGTTGATTTAATGTCCACTACTAAATAACAATTATCCAACTTAGTTAAGATAAAATATGATACAATCCAAAATTTGGCCCATAGTTCAAACTAAATCTTGATCTTTGAATAAGAAAGTGAAAAATTAGTGAGTAATGGTGTTATTAGTTTGTAGTCATCGAAGATATCAAAATGCTGGCCTTGTGGGCATCCCAATATAAACAAAACCAGGAAACATTCTAGAAAGAGCTGAAGATCTGTATTTTAACATAAGATACTTCAATAACCTTCCATACGTCTGGGATGCTGCTTCTCTGAAACAAATCAAACCTCTAAACTGTCTGAGGTTCTTCTATCATTGTGATTATCAAGGGAGTTCTTGAGGACTAGGGTTGCCAGGTGTCTAGTATTGACCAGGACAGCTTTGGCTGTCAACAACTTTGGTCTCTCCCCTTTTTTTTCCTCAACAGTGTTTTTTTTTGGGGGGTGGGGTGGGGGAGGGGTTCCGGTATTTTTGGTTAAACCATCTGGCAACCCTATTGAGGACTTATGAATAAGATGTGGAAATGGTGATATAAGATAGCTTCAGGGGAAGAACGGGTAGGGGTGGGCATCAGCACATTGCAGTGCAGCATCCATTGCTGCTCCTTCATACACACCTGGCTTACAACATCCTTCCAGCTGGCTGGAAGCTTAGAGCAGTACACAAGGAGCAGAGGTACACAAGACAATGTGTCAGCTGGCCCTATCAACTAGTACTCTTGATCAGTGTGTTGGAATACAGAAAGCAGAAGTATGCGCATAAACAAAGTTCGTGAAATCCTGGCTTTCTTAAAGTCTTCAGGAATTTTGCCATTGACTTCAGTGGGGTCAAAAAATCTATTCACTATGTTTAAATCTTACATAGTTTGATATACTCATCCACTTGCTATTTAACAATTAAATGCCAATGCAAAATAATTAAATTACAGCCACTTGTCTTACGGTATTTTATGATTTAAATATGATACTGAGTCTTTGAAACAACTGCAAAATGTGCATCCACCATTGAAGTGAGATGTTCATTCTGCTATTTAAAGGCTTTGGTATTGAAGCAGAGAGGCGGTAACCCTGCACACAAAATACTAATGCACATGAAGAACGCAGCTCCACTGCCTCTCTCATGACACACAGGTTTTATTTAGAAACATTTGCATTTTAAATATGGCCTTTTTACAATTAGATTTTCTTCATTGGTTAAAAAAAGGAAAATGTCCATGCAAATTATACTGTATCCTAAGAAAAGAAAACCCACACAGTTTCTTTCCTCTCCTTATTAGTGAGCTACATTTCTTGTAGGAAATACCATGTAAAAATAGCATGTCACAAAATGCACCAATTGACTAAGAACATAAGAATTGAATTACTGGATCAGATCTATGGCCTATCTAGGTCTTGGCTCTGCCAGTGGCCAAGACAAGAAAAAACAAAGAAAGATTACTGATTTCCAATGACATTTGAGAGCCTCACTTTATATAAACAGGTTGAACCGCTCTATTCTGGTACCCTCAGGACCAGACTAGTGCCAAACCAGAGAATTTGCCAAACCACAGGAGGTCAGTATTGTCCAGCAGCATTACCAACACTTCCACTGCTTACTGGGCTCTTAGAAGTCATTTAGGGGTAAATTAGAACTAATTAATAGCACAGAAACCTCAGGGCAGGACTGCTGGCTGTAAACAAGCTTTATTGGGCCACAGGAAACTTGACCACACCCATGATAAGTGGACATCTGGCTAACTAAAATCATATTGTACCATGGATGTTGACAGATCAGAGAGTGCCGGACTGGAGCGGTTTAGCCAGGATTTGCTGGCTATTTTCCCTGATGCCCTAAAACAGGAACCCATTTAAGTATGTGTTTACTCTAAATTTATTAATTAGAAGACTCACTACATGGACTACTCGCATATTTAAAGTTAAAGCTAATCACATGCTAAAGTAATTTTCCTGAATCAGAACTTGGGATAATGGAGTTATGGTTTCTGTTTGGTGGATATGTACTGTGTCATAGATTGGTGAAGGTTTAATTATGTACATCTGTTACACACCGTTTGTTTTCTTGGTTTCACTAGATGAATAGAATCTGAACATTTAATAAGACTTTCTTAGTATAGAATAATAAAAGGTAGCCTTCTGCCACTTTGAATGCAGCATAACCCTGAAGAACAACTTAGGAACAGAATTTTTGTTGTTGTTGTTAACTGCCAGGGATTTGCAGCGCTCCGCACTCGGGCACCTCCTCGTGGTTCATTTGGAAATAAGCTCATCAATGGTTTGACACCTCCTCTTGAGGTTTCTTAGCCCCCTTGTCCCATTCCCTCCCTAAGCAGCCTTTCCACACTCCCTGAGCTGCAGCATTACATCTTGGTGGCTTGGCCTTCTATCCAGGTCACTATAATTTCCCCCCTTCAGGATATTAAAAGTCTCTCTACCCTAATCGCCTCAGGCATCTTTGAAGTTCACTGCCCCATCCTTACTACTACCTTAACAGAACCCATACCCACTGTCTACACTGGGTTCCACCTTAGGGGCAGTATACTCAATAGCTAAGGTCCATGCGGTTTCATTCTTGCTGCTGTTTTCCCTAGGCTTTTTTTTTTTTTTTTACTTCTTTCTCTCAACTCAGAGTAACTGCCCATTCTTTCCCCCTGGGCACATGCTCACTCAAGTGGAATAGATATTCACCCCTACAACTAAACCAGAAGAACTACTCCCTCTCTGCATCCCTGGGCACAGAAATGCTCAAAATGGAGCAGCCAGCAGGTAGATCCGTAGCAACACTTGTTCTGATACTCCTGCTGGCCCTCAAAAATTTGGCTGAGCATGCTGAAAAGTTTATGCGGTCTCCCCTACCTTCTTGGTAAGTACAATCCCTTCCCCAATTCTGTTGGGTCAATGCAGCTATTCAGGGTGTTATCTAAGCATGAAACTAGCCAAGAAGCCCTCTTTCTTTGGGCATGTCTACACTATCCCACAGATCAAACTACAGGGGTATGAACAGCAATATGCACCACAGTGCTGCATTGCATCTCCCCAAGTGGACTCTGCAGGAATGATCTTCAAGTTTGCACTAATATAGTCCAAAATCCAAATGGCAGGCAGATGTCCACCATTGTTTCTTGGACATCCATCCAGACACCAAAAAAAAAAGTAGAGAGGATTAAGCAAATGTAATAGTTGCCTCATCTAGTAGAAATCCCTCTAAGGCTTGCACCACTGCCTCTGTGTGGCTGATAGGAGAGTTGGAAAGTGCTAAGGGCAGGCTCCTGGACTAATTGGCAATACTGCAAGGTAATTCTTTTGCTGTGATCACATGGTACTCCATTCTACCCATCAAGAAGGAAGCAGGCCAGGTGCCAAGGGAGTTCACTCTCTGGTAATTTAAAAACAGAAGTAGATTAAATATGTGCAAGCTGTGAAAAATGTTGAAGAAGATGACTTGCTTGTTCAGATCACTCAAACTTTTATTTTTAAATTACTTGGCACCATATGCTTCTTTGACTCTTGGGCCCTCTGGAATTCTCTTTTTTTTTCTTTATTTCTGTGAGATTTCATAACTAATTAGTTCTACCTCTCCCTGCCAGCACCACCTGCCTACTCTGATAGCTCTGTTTTTATAGACTAGAAGATTTACCCAGTATTGCTCAGGTCCTTCAGGGCACGTGGCTGAGGATGGGGGATGCAGGAGTCAGGGCAGGGGGGTACAGTTTTGAATATAGGGGGCTCAGGACAAAAGGCTGGGGGATGTAAGGGGTGCAGGTTAAGGATGCTAACGAGCATATATTTGGCTAACAATGTAGTTGATACAATTTGTATCGACTACATGATTAGTTGATAAGGACCACTCTGCAGAGCTGCAGTGTGGGTAGCTCCTGCAGCTGGCTCGATCCAGGATTGAGCAGTCCTGGCTTGCGCTGGCTCTGGACCATTGCAGCTCTTCATTTTAAATGTAGTAAGAGCCACCAGACTCATACTACATGTAAAATGCAGAGGTGCAGTGGTTCCAGACCAGTGCAACTCAGAACTGCTCGGTCCTGGCTCGTACTGGGTCCAGCAGCCCATGTTCGCAGTGGCCTGGGGACAGAGGCTGCTGCTGGAGCAGCCTCCCCCATCCTGCCTACTTCCTCTGATAGAGGCAGTGGTGGGGGGGCAGGCGGCATCACTGAGATAGTGCTGGGGGGAACCTGCTTTTTAAACCAGCTTCCCCCAGCACTGGGTCCTGTTCCCCTCCCCCTTGCTGCCTCTCATACAGAGGCAGCAAGAGGAGGGAAGCGAGTAGTTGAATACTCCATTCGACTACTCAATATGTTTATGCTTACTGGGTAGTTGACTACTCGCTTACATCTCTAGTGCAGGTGTCAAGGCTGTGAGTGAGGACGGGGCTCAGGGTACAGGTGGGAGATTCAGGAGTCTCAGCAGGGTTTGAGGAGTTCAGAGCATGGGGTGGAGGTGGCTGCTGGCTGCTCCCTAGGGTAGTGGGGGCTGTGTGGCCTGCCTGCCAGCTGCCATGGCTATGTCAGGGTGGCAGGAGCCAGGCTACTGGCCAGTGGCTGCTCCCCACTTGTTACCTCCTGTGGTCATTCTAGGGTATAACTATCCCCCATGGTTGGTTCCTTATGGTCATTCATGAACATAAATGTCTCTGCTTTAAGTCAGGGCTACTCAACACACGGCCTGTGGCCCATTTGTTTGTGGCCCATGGGTGGGAGCTAAAACAAAAAAGAACTCAGTACAATGGTCTTCTGTTGATATGCGTTTTAGTAGTTGAATTCCTGGACTGCCATTGCTCATTAAAAGCTCATATGGAAATGGGGTAAATATTGCATTTTATTAATATCAGCAGAACTGATTTAAATGGGGCCTGTGTGTTGTGTAGTCTTGCCTTAATCTTTGTATTCTTGCCCGTCAGTGTGAAAGAAGCATTTGCATATATTTGCATATATATTTGCATGTATATGCAACCACACTTAAGTTGCGGCCCTCGGCATGTGCTGAGAGTATCATTGTGGCCCTGGGGCTTCCAAAGTTGAGTAGCTCTGCTTTAAGTTATAATAAGAGGAAACTGCATGCTACGTTTGGTGGTCCTAGCTCTTACCATTTAGAAGGAGTTCTTGAACAAAAAGACTTGCAGACAGATGGACAAATATACAGGCAGACAGACGCACAAATTCTCTCAAATATATACTAGATACTTGGTCCCCTGCTCCAGAAAGACCGTGCTCCAAAAAGACAAGTAAAGGCCAATCATTTGCCAATCATTTGCCAATCCATGGGCTCTATTTGCCCAATCATTTACACTACATGCATTTAGTATACTGTGCTTTGCATCCATAAATGGCAAAGCACCATACATAGGTGGATAGGTATAAGCATCCAATTATTACAGATAAGAAAACTGACATGTAGTGATTAAGTGACTTGCTCCAGGTCAAAAAGCAAGGCAAAGGAAACCTGAAAATGGTACCCTGATCTCCTGAACTCCACCTCTTTACTGACTCATTGTGCCTCCTGTGTATATGCTACCACGTTTCCTACAAAATCCAGTTTTAATAACTGACTGAATTATAGACCATGTCATTTCAATAAATTGCAAGAGAGAAAAATGGATTCATAAAACTGAAAGGGACCTCAAGAGGACATCTAATCCAGTCCCTCGAACGTATGGAAGGACTAAGTATTATCTAGACCAGTGGTCTCCAACCTTTTTACATCCAAGATCACTTTTTAAATATCAGAACAAACCAAGATCTACCGCCCCACCATTCCCCCAAAAACCCACCCCCTCCTTGAAGCCCCGCCCTCTGTTCTCCTCCTCTCCATCACTTGCTATCCCCAGCCCTTATACACTCTCAGGGTACAGCTACACTGCCGCTTTTTTTTTTATTCTGCCTAGACTGGGCCAAATGTCAGAAAAACTCCTTCTTTCAGAAGCCCCCTTATTCCTCATGGAACGAGGAATACAGGTGTTACCAAGAAAGCATGTTTGCTGTTCCGCTAAAAAAAGCAGAAGAACAAACGCATCCCTAGACACAGAAGAGTTTTTCCGGGATACCTCTGGAATCCCGGAAAAACTCCTGCAGGCTAGCCATACCCTCACTAGGTTGAGACAGGATGTGTGGGCTCTGGGGTGGGAATGAGGGATTTGGGTGTGGGAAGGGGTGAGAGGTTCAAGATCTGGGAGGGAATTTGGATGCAGGAGGAGGTGGAGAAGGGGATGCTGGCTCAGGGAGGGGCTCCAGGATGGGGAGTGTTGGGGTCAGGTGGAGGGTTGGGGTACTGAGCAAGCCACATGCTTGTGGATGTGAGGGTGCAGGAATTTGGGTTGGAGTATGTGAGGGGCTCAGGGCAGGGAGGTTGGGAGTAAGATGGGCACTGTGTGGATGGTGCAGATTTGCAGGTGTGTGGATGGTGCAGCAGTGTTGTGGCAGAAGACTGAGGATGTGGGGCTGCAGGAGTTTGGGGATGTGAGGGGCTCAGGACAGGGGGTTCCAGTGTATGATAGGCTCAGATTTTGGGTCGGGGGAGGGGGGGTACAGGAGTGCTATAATGCTGCGGCCAGATGGGGGCTTGGCCCCAATTGGGGGTTTGTTGGACAGGCTTCATTTTTAAATAAAATATTATGTCAAACATGAAAAGTTTCAGGATTGCCTTTATTTATGAGAAGGGCGGGGAACCTGTTTTGAGTCAGGGATCACTGACCCACAGAAAAGTCAGTTGGGGCCACACAAGTGAGATGCAAAAAAATAACTCCTCCAATCCCCTTCCCCAAACCTCACTAATGTGGCCCCAACTGTGGTGGTGGGAGTAGAGGACATGGTACTGGGGAAGGGTGCTAGTGGGTGCTGGGGCAGGGGATAGGGTGTCAGTGGGGACAAGGGTCAGGGGACAGGGTGCCAGTGGGGACAGGGTGCCAGTGGGTTCTGCTGCAGGGGCCGGGGAGTCCCCAGCATGCACCTCCTCCAGGGACTCCTCCCCCCGAGAGGAGCAAAGTCCAGTCGCATGCCTCTTCTCGGGACTTCTAACCCCCCGCCCACGTGAAGGAGGGAAGCCCAGGTGCGTGCCTCTTCACGGGACTTCTAACCCCCCTCCCGAGCGTGCGCCTCCTCTGGGGACTTCTATCTCCACCCTGCGCAGATAGTCCCCGGCGTCCCACAGACCTCTTTGTGGTACGGTGCCGGCTGTTTGGGGGAAGGGGAGCAGACCGCGCACTTCCTCAAACCACAAAAGGCGCGCGGCTGCTGGACTTCCATCCACTCCGCAGGAAGCCGGCACTACCTCCCTCGTTGCTGGAGGTAGGTAGTGGGGCTTCTTCGGGGTGGGGGGAAATGAGGGGGGTCTCAAACGCCTCGCGATCGACTGGTTGGAGCTTCCCGATCGACCAGTCGATCACGATCAATGGGTTGGTGACCACCAATCTAGACCATCCCTAGGAAGGGTTTGTCTAACCTGCTCTTAAAAATCTCCCATAAGAGAGATCCCACAATCCATTGGCAATTATTCTAGTACTTAATTATTCTGACAGGAAGTTTTTCCTACATCTGACCTAAATCACTTTTGCTTCAATTTAAGTCGATTGAATCTTGTCCTAGCTTCAGAGGTTAATGAGAACAAATTTTCTCCCTCTTCTTGGTAACAGCTTTTTATTTAAATACACATGCTTTGTGAATTCTGGTTTTATGCATCACTCATCAGAAAGGCAAACTTCTAGCAGCATGATTCTTTGACACCAGGCTGGTCCAATGAATCAAAGGGAAAGCGATTCCTAATGAATCACTAATGCTAGTTCCCATAGCAACCTGGGTTTTCCTTAGCAATACCTCCATCTAATTACTTAAATTATGAATCCCTCATTGTTCAGGAGTGCTAATGAGATCACATCTAACATGCTACATTAATTAAAGGGAGTTGTGTCTACATACTAAGAAGTGAAGAACCTCCACATCTCACATGCCAAGGTCTGGAATATAAGCCCCTATATGCAGTCAGTACCCTGGGATTTTGTGTGGTGAGCACAGAGGTCCTCATTTATCAATAGATAGGATGTGATTTCTTGATAAAGAACTCTGCTGGGACTTTCTGATACTGGAACATGGAAAAAGTACCCAATTTACCAAGGAAATTGTTCATGAAGAGAGTATCCATATGTTACTCAATATATATCCATAAATTACTCCTATGAACTCAGTGACAATGTCCAGTTTATACATTATTTGCCTATTACAGATTGGACCTCCCTCATTGGGCACCGTCAGGACCTGATTGGCCCTGAACAAGGGGATTTGCCAAATGAGGGGCGGTCCTCCCCAAATGGCCCATGCTGCCCCTAGCTAGAACTCCAGCCAAGCCCTACTGCTGCCTGCCCAGCCATGGCTCCTCAGGCTGGAGCTCTGTGGCTGCCAGGGCTCCATTGCTTCTGAAGCTGCTGGGGCTTTGTGGCTGCCATGGTTTCTGGGACTACCAGGGCTCCATGGCTACCAAGGCTCCTGGGACTGCCAGGGCTCTGCAGCTGCTGGGACCAAGGCTCCGAGGCTGCCAGGACTCTGTGGACACTGCAAGCCCCCTACTACCACCTGGCAGTGCTACCTCCTTCGACACAAGACTCCTCCTGAGTCCTGCCTCCCGCTCCTGCCCTGTGCCCCATGCCAGATGCCAGACATTGCCAGACCAGAGAGTCCCAGTTAAGGAAGGTTCAACCTATACTGCCAGGAAGAATGAGGAAATGAGGCAATAATGGATACAGAACAGGGTAACAGTTGTAACTTTGCATTCAGAAAGTAGAATCCATTATTTCCTCATTCTGCATTCCCTCACTTTTAGACATGCCCTACCACAATGACCCCTCAAATGTCATTGTAATGCATATTAGGCCTCGATTCAATAAGATGATTAATTTAAATATGCATATTGCCAATGGCCATGCAAAAGTCACGACTTAAATAAACTGAACATATTTCCACTGCTTATTTAAAATGACTGTTGATTAGGAATAGAAGTTGATGGATAAAATATAATCCATTGCTTTGTTAAAATGGCCTATTTAAAAATCCATTATATGCCTTTATATTGAAAAATACCACTTTTGTTCTTTTAACACAATCAACATTTAACTGAAGTCTTCTCAGTATTTTAAAGTAAACATTTTTACATTTTTCCCAGTGATTTTACCAGGCTTAAGCAAGGTCTATTACATTTCCATGAGCAAACATAAAACAGTGTTGTGTTCTTCAGAAGAAATGACTGGAAAGGAAAAATCAAAGGGTTTTTGTGTTTGAACCTCCTAAACACAGATGGGAGCGGTCTTTGCCCCATCCAAAAGAACATTTAAATTGACTGGGCACTGGATAAACATTTGCAAGTGGAGATACTGAAGACTCCTGTGTAGGAAGAATACTCTGGTGTTTAAGTCACAGAACTGGTAGCTCTGGTTGCTTTGCTCTATACTTGACTCTCCCTATGTAACCCTTGGCAAATCATTTTGCGCATATCACTTCAATGATCACTTTGGTTTCTCAATACCTCTTAAAACCAGGCCCCAGTAAGCTTCAGATGGACCACCCAAACACTGTGACTGTTTTGGAAATTTGACTCTCAGTGATTTGTCCATGGACATGAAGCAAGTCATGGTCAGAAGCCAAGGTTAGACTCTAATGGCATGGGGTCTCAATATTACCATGTGTCTCTTTCTCTCAGTACAAAACTTCATAAATTAACTATTAGCCATTTAAAGGTCTGATAGAGTACAAACTATTTGTACGTATCTCCTACAGGTTGGACCACCCAGGTCCTGCACCCTCGGGACCTGACCAGTCCCAGATGAAGGACTTTGCCAGACCAGGCAGGTCATTTCTGGTTCTCCCTGCTACCAGACTCTCCAGCCCTGGCATCGCCACCAGTCCCGCTGCCCTGCCAGCCCAACTAGGCTTCCCAGCCCTGCTGCGGTGTGCTGGGCTCCTGGCCCCATCAGGCCTACAGGGCTCCCAGACTCCAGGGGGATTCTGGTCCTAGAACATCCATGGTGCTGCTGGACCACAGATGTTGCAGAACCAGAGAATCCCAGTTTAGAGACGTAGTAGTTTTGTTGGCATATTACTATTATTTATCCTGAATATGCACATGCTGCTTTACAAACAGAGTGGAACACATCCCCTTCTCCAAGGAACTTATAAGGTCAGACTCAGAAGGGGAAATCTCCATAATTAGCCTTAATGGCTTCTTTTTGCTGGGGAAATAAAAAGCTATTTGAACATAAGCTTCTTCAACAAAAAGCAAGCCTCTGACATTTCAAAATGCCCATGGGCACTGACCCCTCTCAGAAGGGCATTTGGTACAGAAAGAGTCTTAAAAGCTGCATTTTAAGCTGAGAAAAATCTTACTACACAGGATTAACAATAAATATAATATTGACATATGAATACTGAGCACCCACTTGCAATACTTTTCTTGATACCCTCAAGATTATCTGCTCCTCAGAAATCCCTCCTCTCTCACCAGTCTTTACAATATAACCACATTTTAGGCAAATCAGTTCTTCTCACCTATTTAGCTGTCACTCATGAAACAACATGTTCAAAATCAGTTGACTGGATGGCTATTTAGAAATAATATCAAAGTACCCTCCCTAGCAACTCCAAAAGAAGCTAAGAGGTGCAGGACAAGGTAACTTCAAGCTACTGACATCTAGATTGATGAACATCGCATCTTACCATGGCATGGGTGCTGGTATCCTTAAAAGCAATGCAGAGTTGCTTTTGGCTAGGTCCATTACCTTAATGTGTAAGCTTCTTTTTGTAAAAATTCTAAGGCTTATCTCAACTAATTTTACAGTGCCCAGGGAACTGAGACAACCAGACCCTGAAAATCTGTGTCGTGCTTCTCAGAGGCCCAGGGTGTCTGTGACCCAGCTTCCTACATTCTCTCTAGACCAGAGAAGGTTTAATCATGTATATCCCAAGCAGTCACCAGTATGGTAAATTTGCAATGGTGCCAGCTTCTTTGCTGATGTGTGTAATCATTCCTGGTATTCTTACTAAAGTCTACTCTTTTGCCAGCCTTGCACTAGAGATTTACTAGAGTCTGACTGTGCTCACATGACCACGAAACAGCACACTGGGCATTTTGTCTCCATTGCAAATGCAGAAAGGGTATCTGAAGGTGTGTTTCCAGCTCAGTGTTCGGAAGACAACAGAAGCTTTAAACACTGATCCACCAAACTGCTGGACCAAGCGGGGAGGGGAGGGAAGGAGGTCATTTCCCTGGAATTGATTGGAGAGTTTTGGGATACAGAGGAGAAAGGAAATGGATCCATAGGATTGTTGGATATTTTTCATGGACTCCAAGGACCCAAGGTTAGCGGGGGCTGCATTTACAATGAAAAATAATAGGTTAAACCCCTGGTCCCAGCTGGACTTGGATTTGACCCCTCCACTCCTACAGGGTCCTTAGATCATAGTCCAATCCTGAGTCAGAGGTGTGTGCATAGCTGGAAGAGGTGGGGGGTTGGGCTCAAACCTGTATCTGAGCCTTGGTTTACTCTGTAGTGTAGTCATACCCCAAGGGGCAATGACCTTAGGGTTAACCAGTGACCAACCAACATTCATAAATTAGGACACAATTCATTCATAAGCTTTTCAGAGAAAATGTAACATAGAAACATTGAATTGACAAATTGTAGGTCTTAGCTTACCAAACAGTACCAAATCTTGGTAGGATTAAAGTACTTCAGGCCCTTCCACCGTAAGGTGACCAGATGTCCTGATTTTATAGAGATAGTCCCGATATTCTGGGGTTGGGGGAGAGGGAGGCTTTGCCTTGTATTGATGCCTATTAGGGGCAACTGGTGAGGAAGGACATGGGGAGGAGGCATCAGCCACAGACAAGGGGGAGCACTGGCCACATGACTGCCCCCCAATGTGACTCCTCCCTGCACTACCCCTAGTCCAACACACCACTCAGCCCTGGACCCTGCCCCCCCTTTCTCCCTAGCCTTCCTCCCAGCAATGTGGCACCCCATAGCAGGCATTGCTCCCCATCCAGCATTCACTGGCAGCGGAGTGGGACAGGGAAGTAGACCAATATGGCCACTGCCTGCTCTGCTCCCACAGCTGTGTCATTCTGCTTCCAGCTGGTGAGTTCAGGGGGTCGGAGCCATGTTGTTCTGCTTCCCCCTGCTGCTGCTGGTAAGTGTGGGGGGCCCAACCCTTCCTGTCTTCCCACTAGTCCCCCAGGCTTCTCAGAGGCTCTGGCCCCAGCAGCTGCTGGCCCCTTGTACCTTCTCTCTATGGCATCGGGAGGTCACATGTCCTCCCCCTACTTTGCCCCGATGTCTGTTAGTCCCCACCGTGTCCTGATTTTTCACTCTTGCTATTCTGGTCACCCTGTTTTGCAGGCCCGGCCAAACAGTGTGCAGGGCCCAAGGCAGCGTGGCTGAGCCAGCTGGGCGGGGCTGGTAGCAGGGCAGCGCAGGGTCCTGAATGAGGGGCCAGGTGGGTGGGACTGGGAGCTGGGCAGCGCAGGGCCATGAATGCACGGGCAACCGCCTTGCACACCTTGCCCAAGGGCCAGGCCTGCTGTTTTGCAGGGTCTGCCTTTCTTGGTCACATTTTCACAAGAGTTCTTGAATCCCATCTGATAATATGATCTCATTCCCTATGTTATTGTGGTCACTTTATTTTTCAGGCCTTTGTTCATCAGGCCTCTTTAATCAGATCAAATTAATCTCTGCAATTTCTCCCAAGGGACAAGACTTCTCCAGACTTATTACCTGCCTAGGAATTTGCATTAATTACCTTCCTATGACTTTAGTTCCAGCAGGAAACATTTCAACTTCCCCATCTAGGCAGAAATAATATCTTGAGATAGCCCATATTTATATATTTATCCATATATTTATAGAGAAGAATTATAAAGTTGATGCAATTGTCTCTGAAAATTCCATGTGTTCATAGTATTTCTCATGGCTGCATAAACCCTATATATAAAAATGGAGCTAATGATACCTGCTCACCTCTATGAAGTATTTTGTGATCTGCAGATAAAAAGAATGGTAGAAGGCTTTTTAGATACTATTATATCAACTACATGACTCTGTTCTTCATAAAAAATACAGACACTCTTGAAATTCTGATGTTGGAGTCTGTAATGAATTTCTGACTGTTCAGTGTAGTTACTGTTTAATAGAATTTCACTATTTGTTCATACAAATGTTATGGCCAAGGCAGACAGACATAAACAAAGGAGCACAACAAGACTATGGCAAGTTTGTTCATCACCAATCCTAGTGTTATCTAACATTTGGTGTTCAGTCACACACACACACACACACACACACACACTATCAGCCTAAACCTAAGTCTTTACTATCATCTTTCCTAAAGATTCCCAGCAGTTGAAATGAATTATCATCACCAGATATCTGTTTAATTCTTTGACGATAGAAATACATATATTGCTTTTGTGGAAAAGGAGTACACAAATGCATTTTGATAACAAAGGAACAATGTCAAAGCAACCTTAGACCTGCCAATTTCACTGAATTTCACAGTAATGAGTCATTTATGTATGTTAATACCATAATGCTCTTATACTAATGCAGAAGGCAGTTCTACTAACTAAAATTATGCAATACGGATGGGGCTTTCAACAAAGGCCACATGAAAATTAATCTTAATGGACTACAGGCTTGATTCTTCTCTAGTAGAGATTTTATACCAATTGTAACTCCACTGGCTTCAGTGAAGCCTCTTCTGATTTAGCTACCTACCATTTGATCTAATGGAGTAACACTAGATAGCTGCCACTAGTCATCAGTGGAGCCAACCACTAATGAGCAGCAGGCAATCACACACATCATGCCAGTTCATAATGAATTACCAGTCAAAAGAGAAGCACTTCTAGCATTTGTGCTGTACTGACCAAAATATTTCTGACAAAGTGGGGAATCTTAAAGCCTTCCTGTGACGGATAGGAGGAGTGCTGGCCAGCACTCAGTGACTAAAGGGTTAAACTCAGGTAGCTAGCAAGGATGTTGGCAGCGGGCTAGAAAAACCAATAAGATACAGTGCTGAAATCTGAATTGTATATAGATACCTTGCCTGCTCTCTTTTTGTGAAGAATTGTAACAAGTGCTGGAGGGAGCAGATGCAGTACTCAGAATTACCATGCCTATAAGAAATATTGGATATGGGAGTGAACTGGACCTTGAAGTATGGATCAGTACGGATCATGAGTAGAAGGAAAAGATGTATTTAGTTGAGATCAGGGTATTGTTCTTTGTTCTGGTTGTTTGGTTAAACTTCTCTGTATGAATCTATGCCTTCTCTCCCCCATTTACTATCTAAGAGCATACCCAGAGATGTTCTCTGTGTTTTAATTTGTTTCACTCAGTTGCCCTGTAACACTTAGCAACCAAGCATGCTTTATCAAGTAGACCTTTTTATTTTTTAATAAAATCACCTTGTGTCCTGGAAAGAAACAGGAGGTCTGTCTGCGTGTGTGTATGCAAGCCTCAGACGAAGAGATCAGCTACCAAGACTGCAGCTTGTTTTCTCTCTTTTTAAAAAAAAAGCTCTCTGTGGTAAAGGAGTGTGGGAGTACCCTCTGGTAGAAGTCTAAGTGTTTTCTTCCTGGGTTCAAGAAGAAAGGGGTTTCTTTTCTTTCACACGGTGGTGGCAGCTACCCCCCACCCCCAATCTATGAATGTGTGACTCTGGGGAGTTTTTGTAAGCAGAGCCTATAGAGGCAAGGTATTTAAGGTCTCTTGCAGGCCCCCATCTTCTGCACTTGGAACAGCCCTGACACAACCATTTTACAAGAAGCGATATATAGACTTTCTATTCATTTCAAGAGATTTTTGCTGTAAGGATGTTAACTAATGAGTAATTTACTAGTCGACTAGTCAATGGAATTTCCATTGACCACTCAAGTAGTAGATAGTCACTTCTGCATTCCTCCTTTGAAATATACAAGAGCCTCGGCTAGAACTCTTGTATATTTCAAAGGAGGAATGTGGAACACCATGTGCTGCTGGGGCCAGCAGGAAGTCCTGCTGACTCTGGGCTCCATGAGGGCTCTTACCATTCGAAATTCACAAAAACCCTCAAGGGCTCTTGTGCATTTCAAAACAGAAACACCCATGTGGATCCTGGAGTTAGTGGGACTTCCCGCTGGCCCCAGGCTGCACTCAACGTGCCAGCTTTGAAATATACAAGAGTCCCCAGCAGTGGCTCTTGTGCATTTCAAAGTGGAAGCACCCTCATGGAGCCTGGAGTCAACGGGGGACTCAGAGTCCCCCTCTGATCCCAGGCTCCACGCTGCGCTGCTACTTTGAAATGCCACACGGAGCCTGAGGTCAGCTTTGAAATGCCGAGGCGGCATTTCAAAGGGGCAGTGCCACACAGAGCCTGGGATCAGCAGTGCGGCGCTGCCCCTTTGAAATGCCACCACAGCGTTTCAAAGTGGCAGCGCCACACAGAGCCCGGGTATGGGCTCCGTGTGGTGCTGCTACTTTGAAGTACTCTCTCTTCCTCCCCACTTTGCTGCCTCTATCTGATAAGCATTTGCTTATCAGATAGTTGACTAGTCCTTAACATCCTTAGTTTGCTGAGCGACAGGGAGTCCTGTGGCACCTTATAGACTAACTGATATATTGGAGTATAAGCTTTCGTGGGAAAGACCACTTCGTCAGACGCATGTCATGACATACATCTGACAAAGCGGGTCTTTGCCCACGAAAGCTTATGCTCCAATATATCTGTTAGTCTATAAAGTGCCACAGGACTCCTTGTCGCTTTTGCAGATCCAGACTAACACGGCTACCCCTCTGATACTTAGTTTGCTGAGGTTGCTCAAGTCCCCAGGGCTGTAAACCCTTAGATAATTTGAGTTATCTGAGTAACTTTACATGTGTGAACATAACCAAGTTCAAGGAGACATTCAAATGAATAAACTTAGATGCTCATGTTTCACAGGATCAGGGCTTTAAGTTCTGCCCAGTCAGACTTCTTAACAGCTCACATTCAATTACAGTGCTATAGCAGTGAGTCTGACATTGGAACATTGGTTGCAACATTCTGGCATTCCAAAAAAGGATAGACTATGTCTTCCTTAGTTGTGGATAAGGGCCCCATCTTCTACTGTCAGTGAAGTGAGCTCTTTAGCCCTAGAAGATGCCCTTGTGGAGGCAGAGATTCTGGTTTCTATCTCAGGTACCATATCTGAGCAATTTTGACTGTATGATTTGCTACAGGGTGAACACACTCAATCTGACCTTGTAGAAATTACAATCAGACTAGTGCAGAAACTAAATTTATACAGAAGTATAGTTCAAATCACCGCCAGCCAGATTATCTTTCCATAAAACTGCATTTAAGGAGACTCCACCTGTATTTTTCAAATTAAAATGAATCATGAAAATATACTCTGTGTGGCACTTTGGTCTGAAGTAATAAAAGTTCATAAACTGCTAGGAATTCTGGAAAAAATGTGTTATATTTTTATTTTATAGATGAATTTTATGTCATGAGAAAAGGTAACTTTTCTCAGTCACTAAACAAATTGCCAGAGCTACATTTTAAAGCAACGAGAACTTCATGGGCTCTTGTGTGCACTGGAGAAATGTCTTTGTAAAGAACCTGAAATGAAATCCGCCATTTTTATCTCACAGAGGCTACATCTAGACGGCAAGCCTCTTTCAAAAGATGCTTTTTCAAAAGATACTTTCGAAAAAGCCTCTTTCGAAAAAGAGCATTTAGACTACAACCAGTACTTTTGAAAAAACAAGCCACTTTTTTTAAACAGAGCGCTCAGGCAGTTTGCATTACACAGCACCTTTTTTCAAAAGAGTATTTTTGAAAAAAGGCGTTCTTCCTCAAAATGAGGTTTTCTGCAGTTGAAAAAACTGCCGCGTTCTTTCGAGAACGCTGCAGCAGTCTAGACACGGGAAGTTTTTTCGAAAAAAGGCCACTTTTTTTGATAAAACCCTATAGTCTAGACACACCCTCAGTGAAAACCTGCTTTCGTTGGACAAAGAACAGCAACATCATTAAGTAATGTTTGGAACTCATCTGGAGAAATGTAAAAAGCAATCAAGTCCAACAGAGACCAGTAGATGCATAAAATGGAAGCTATGATTAGTACAGGTGGAAACTCGCTAATCTGGCACAATCTGGTCTGACAATATCCATGGTCAAGCATGATTTTAGTTAGTGGGATGTCCATTTATCATGGGTGTGGCCAAGTTTCCCATGGTCCCATAAAAGCTGTTTATAGCTACTAGTCCTGGCTCTCAGTGTTCTGTGCTGCTATTTAGCTCTAATTTACCCCTAAATGTCTTCTAAGAGCCCAGTAAGCAGTAGAAGAGTCGGTAATGCTACAGGCCCATAAGCAGGGTAAAGGATATGAATGCACCCTGCCCTCCACTCCTCTCCCCCGCATGCTCCCTCAGTAAGCGTGCTCTGGCCGGCTGGGGGATGGCTGGGGCTGGGAGCGAGGCTGGGGATGAGGGCTGGATCTTGCTCCTGTAGGATGGGAGGAAATCATCCCCAGCCTTCCCTTTGCCTGCTGGAGGATTGGGGAGGGAGGCTTGGGAAATGTGTCATTTCTGCCTTCCCCCAACCAGCCAGAGCACACTTACTTGGGGAACCATGGGTGGTGTATTGGGACCCTTGCGGTTCACATTTACAGAACCCTTCCCCCCCGCCAAACACACAGAGAGAAATTCTTGTGTACAGGCCCGTGATGCTAGAAAATATTGACATCCCGTGGTTCAGTAAATTCTCTGCTTTGGCACCGGTCAGGTCCTGAGAGTGCTAGACTAGAGAGATTCAACCTATGTAACAAAGTTATATTTCCACTATTAGACAGCTTAATCTATTATTCACACAATGGACACTAGAAATCTTGGGACCTTCTCCATCACAAATAACCACTTGGCATCTAGGGAGCTGCAGTGCCTATCAAAATGGGTTTTTACCACATTTCCAAGAGTCAATCCTGCAAACACTCAGACATGTCAATACCTTAATTAATTCATGCAAGTAATGCCCACTGAAATCAATGCAAAATTATATTTATGCAAATGTTGATGTGAACAGAACTACCAGTATTGGTGAATTATTCGTATGTTCTAGATCCAGGCCTTAAAGTAGAGACACAGAAGACAGCTACTCCATTCATAAGGAGCAGTATGGAAAAATGTTCAGCACTGGGAGTGTAATTGGGAAATGAATCAAAGCTTCAAGGCTGGCACCAATGGCAAATCCAGGGTCTATTCATCCAGCTTTTCAAAATGAGCCAATAATGAGTAAAAATGCAATTTGGGACCCCCCCCCCCCCCCCCCCCCACACACACACACACACACAAAATTCAAGTACATTATTTACTGGCTTTTAGGGATGTAAATTATAGAATAATAGAATACTAAGACTGGAAGGGACCTCGAGAGTCCCCTGCCCTCATGGCAGGACCAAAATGGTTAAATGGTTAATCGATAAACCTCACCCTTAATGGGTAAGGCTTATCAGTTCCAGTTAACTGGTAGGGGCTTCAGCAGCTCCCTACCTGCTCCAGGCAGGGGGGCTATTCCAGCCCTGTGGGGCCCAATGCAGGCAGGGGCTTCTCTGGCCAGATGGCCAGATGAGGCCCTGTCTGTGGTGGCCCCCCCGGCCTCCCTGCTTCAAGTTACATGCTGTAGGGTTGCCAGGTGTTTGGTTTTGAACCAGACAGTCCAGAATTTGAGCTTTCTGTTCACGAAACTAATTGAGAAAATATAAATGAGAAAATATAAATGTCCGGTATTTTCTAAATAAGATGGAATGTCGATTGTGATGTCATGTGAATTGTGTCCAATATTTTTGTTGAAACCGTGTGGCAACCCTAACATGCTGGCTCCCTGGTCACACGGCCAGCAAATGTCCTGGGGAGACTTTGCTGTGGGCTCTGCAGTATAAAGCTTATTTAAGAGCCCACAGTGCATATAACCGTGTATCCGCTAGGATTTTTAGTGGTTACACAATTACATTTTAAAATTACATTTTACATCCCCTCTGGCTTTATTCAACAAGTTCCAGAGAAAATTAATCAGATAATCCAAAAGAGTTACCTCTAGCATCAGTCTTCTTTAACAGCAGTAGAGAACAAAAAAATAACCTATTCTCAGAAAATCTGCATTCACAATATGCCATTATAAAAATAACCATCATCGTCTTTCTGTTCTTTGTTCCCAGTACAAGGTTGGCACATTTAAAAGCAGCCTCTGCTTTGAAACCTAGTCATGCTAAACAACGTCCTTTCTGCAGTACACTAAGGTTATTTGGACTTCAAGGCTTTTCAAATGTAGGGAACATAACCAAGGCTGGCATGTTTCTGAAGATGCGTATATTCAGAGTGAGAGGAAACTCAGGGTTTTCGTCTGTAGCAAATTTCTTCAATTTCCAACAGCAACTTCAATTCTGAAGACATTCCAAACTTCACTGAATCTTGATCTCTGCATATTTGGGTAATCCTATAATAATGCCATAGTAGGGCTTGTTTAATAATGCATGTAACTAATCTGTTCTTATTGCAACTAAGCACTATGCAGTCGCAAGAAGGAAAATAGCCAGACTGCAACTATTTCCTAACTCTCCTAAAGGACTGGCAAAACTTTACATAAGATGTCTCTGGCTTAGACTAATGGCTGTTGAAATTGTATCACACCCAGCTCAATTTTAAGACTCCAAAATATAATTTAATAATAAAACTCAACAAATAATGAAACCTTAAGTAAGATTAGCGTTCTTCCTGCTGGCATACAGCAGAACACAGCCTGATTTCTCGCTCCGTGTCAAAGTTAAGAATAATTTGATATATAAGATCTTCCAGTACAGGGCTTTATTCAGGGCTGTCCCTATAGGAGTGTGGGGCCCTGAACATTTTTTATACTAACAAATAGGCCCTGATCCATAGAGCTCTGCAAAACTGCAGGTATCTTCTTTATATCTGCAGGTGATGCGGTTATCCACGGCTCATTTTTG
This sequence comes from Rafetus swinhoei, assembly GCA_019425775.1. Taxonomy (NCBI): domain Eukaryota; kingdom Metazoa; phylum Chordata; order Testudines; family Trionychidae; genus Rafetus; species Rafetus swinhoei. The sequence goes on along the minus strand of CM033425.1, from coordinate 23,169,748 downwards.
AGGCTATGGAAGCGGATACAAATTTTGTATCTAGAGTCCTACAAATATGCAGATATTTGCTTTATATCCACAAGTATCTACATCTGCAGATGTTGATGTGGATATTCACAGCTCATTTTTGTGGATATGGATGCTTTTATCTACACAGGGCTCTACTGATCAATCTACATCAATCTGCAGATTTCCCTGTTGCCCATAACAGGAACTAGAAGTGATCCTCCTTCCCAGTGTAATTAATTCCTGCCCTCCTCCCCCAAAACAGAAAACCCCCAGTCTACCACTCCAGACCTCTAGAGCAGAGACCTGCAGACTGAAGTACACAGCACATCTGCCTCCTGCTGTATCCCCTCTCCAGCCCCAATACTGCTTCTTGCCCAGGAAGCATTCACATGCCTAATTCGCCCCTTTCTACACAAAGACATTCTCATCAAGGTCAAACTATCATAAGAACATAAGAACATAAGAATGGCCGTAGTGGGTCAGACAAAAGGTCCATCTAGCCCAGTAGCCTGTCTGCTGACAGTGGCCAGCACGAGGTGCCCCGGAGGGGGTGGACCGAAGACAATGATCAAGCGATTTGTCTCCTGCCATCCTTCTCCAGCCTCTGACAAACAGAGGCCAGGGACACCATTTCTATCCCCTGGCTAATAGCCTTTTATGGACCTAACCTCCATGAAATTATCTAGCTTCTCTTTAAACTCTGTTATAGTCCTAGCCTTCACAGCCTCCTCTGGCAAGGAGTTCCACAGGTTGACTACACACTGTGTGAAGAAGAACTTTCTTTCATTAGTTTTAAACCTGCTACCCGTTAACTTCATTTGGTATCCTCTAGTTCTTCTATTATGGGAACTAATAAATAACTTTTCTTTATTCACCCTCTCCACATCACTCATGAGTTTATATACCTCTATCATATCCCCCCTTAGTCTCCCCTTTTCTAAACTGAAAAGCCCCAGTTGCTTTAACCTCTCTTCATATGGGACCCGTTCCAAACCCCTAATCATTTTAGTTGCCCTTTTCTGAACCCTTTCTAAGGCCAAAATATCTTTTTTTGAGGTGAGACCACATCTGTACACAGTATTCAAGACGGGGGCTTACCATAGTTTTATATAGGGGTAGTAAGATATTCTGTCTTATTTTCTATCCCTTTCTTAATAATTCCTAACATCCTATTTGCCTTTTTAACCGCCACTGCACACTGTGTGGAAGTTTTCAGAGAACTATCCACGATAACTCCAAGATCTCTTTCCTGATTTGTCGTAGCCAAATTAGCCCCCATCATACTGTACGTATAGTTGGGGTTATTTTTTCCAACGTGCATTACTTTACACTTATCCACATTAAATTTCATTTGCCATTTTGTTGCCCAATCACTCAGTTTGGTGAGATCTTTTTGAAGTTCTTCACAGTCTGCTTCTGTCTTGACTATCTTAAACAGTTTAGTATCATCCGCAAACTTTACCACTTCGCTGCTTACCCCTTTCTCCAGATCATTTATGAATAAGTTGAACAGGATTGGTCCCAGGACTGATCCTTAGGGGACACCACTAGTTACCCCTCTACATTCTGAACATTTATCATTTATTCCTACCCTTTATTTCCTGTCTCTTAACCAGTTCTCAATCCATGAAAGGACCTTCCCTCTTATCCCATGACAATGTAATTTACACAATAGCCTTTGGTGAGGGATCTTGTCAAAGGCTTTCTGAAAATCTAAGTATACTATATCTACTGGATCCCCCTTGTCCGCATGTTTGTTAACCCCTTCAAAGAACTCTTAATAGATTAGTAAGACATGATTTCCCTTTACAGAAACCATGTTGACTTTTGTCCAACAAATTATGTTCTTCTATATGCCTGACAATTTTATTCTTCACTATTGTTTTGACTAATTTGCCCGGTACTGAAGTTAGACTTACCAGTCTGTAATTGCCAGGATTGCCTCTAGAGCCCTTTTTAAATATTGGTGTCATGTTAGCTATCTTCCAGTCATTAGGTATGGAAGCCGATTTAAAGGATAGGTTACAAACGACAGATAATAGTTCAGCAATTTCCCATTTGAGTTCTTTTAGAACCCTTGGATGAATGCCGTCCGGTCCCAGTGATTTGTTAACATTAAGTTTTTCTATTTGTTCCAAAACCTCCTCTAATGGCACTTCAATCCAGGACAGCTCCTCAGATTCATCATCCACAAAGGACGGTGCAGATTTGGGAATCTCCCTAACATCCTCAGCCGTGAAGACTGAAGCAAAGAAATCATTTAGTTTCTCCGCAATGGCTTTATCGTCCTTGATTGCTCCTTTTGTATCTCGATCGTCTAGGGGACCCACTAGCTTTTTTAGCAGGCTTCCTGCTTCTAATGTACTTAAAAAACATTTTGCTATATCTTTTTGAGTTTTTGGCTAGCTGTTCCTCAAAATCTTTTTTGCTTTTCTTATTACATTTTACACTTGATTTGACAGTGTTTATGTTCCTTTCTATTTATCTCACTAGGATTGGACTTCCACTTCTTGAAAGATGCCTTTTTGTCCCTCACTGCTTCTTTTACTTGGTGGTTAAGCCACGATGACTCTTTTTTAGGTCTCTTACTATATTTTTTAATTTGTGGTATACATTTAAGTTGGGCCTCTATTATGGTGTCTTTACAAAGTTTCCATGCAGCTTGCAGGGATTTGGCTGTAGTCACTGTGCCTTTTAATTTCTGTTTAACTATCCTCCTCATTTTTGTGTAATTCCCCTTTTTGAAATTAAATGCCAGAGTGCTGGACTGCTGAGGTGTTCTTCCCACCACTTGAATGTTAAATGTTATTATATTATGGTCACTATTCCCAAGCGGTCCTGTAATGGTTATCTCCTGGACCTGATCCTGTGCTCCACTCAGGACTAAATCGAGAATTGCCCCTCTCCTTGTGGGTTCCTGTACCAGCTGCTCCAAGAAGCAGTCATTTAAGCCATTGAGAAATTTTATCTCTGCTTCTCTTCCTGAGGTGAAATGTATCCAGTCAATATGGGGATAATTAAAATCCCCCATTATTATAGAGTTCTTTATTTTGGTAGCCTCTCTTATCTCCCTCAGCATTTCAATGTCAGTATCGCTGTCCTGGTCAGTTGGTCGATAATATATCCCTACTGCTAAATTCTTATTATTGGAGCATGGAATTACTATCTATAGTGATTCTACTGAACATGTTGATTCATTTAATATTTTTATTTCATTTGATTCTACATTATCTTTCACATACAGTGCCACTCCACCACCCACACGGCCTGCTCTATCCTTCCGATATATTTTATATCCCGGTATGACTGTGTCCCACAGATTTTCCTCATTTCACTAGGTTTCAGTGATGCCTATTATGTCAATCTCCTCCTTTAATACGAGGTACTCTAGTTCACCCATCTTATTAGTCAGACTCCTAGCATTTGTGTAGAAGCACTTCAAAAATTTGCCACTGTTTATTTGTCTGCCCTTCCCTGATGCACTGGATTTCTTTATATGCAGTTGTTTGTCTGCTCTGGCCCATGGTTTGCCCTCTCTTCTCCTCTCTTTCTGACTACAGCTTAGAGAATCTCTATCAATGGATTCTCCTCTAAGAGAAGTCTCCATCCGATTTATGTGCTTCTCTGCACCAATCGGCTTCCCCCATCTCTCAGTTTAAAAACTGCTCTACGGCCTTTTTAATGTTTAGTGCCAGCAGTCTGGTTCCACCCTGGTTTAGGTGGAGCCCATCCTTCCTGTATAGGCTCCCCCTCTCCCAAAAGTGTCCCCAGTTCCTAATAAATCTAAACCCCTCTTCCCTACACCATCGTCTCATCCATGCATTGAGACTCTGAAGCTCTGCCTGCCTACCTGGCCCTGTACGTGGAACTGGAAGCATTTCCGAGAATGCCACAATAGAGGTCCTGGATTTCAGTCTCTTTCCTAACAACCTAAATTTGGCCTCCAGGACATCTCTCCTACCCTTCCCTACGTCATTGGTACCTACATGTACCACGACCACCGGCTCCTCCCCAGCACTACACATAAGTCTATCTAGATGCCTCGAGAGGTCCGCAACCTTCGCACCAGGCAGGCAAGTGACCATACGGTTCTCCCGGTCATCACAAACCCAACTATTTATGTTTCTAATGATCGAATCACCCACTAGTAACACCTGCCTCTTCCTAACCCATCATCACCCATGACTCACAAATTGTGGCACCCTCCAGCAGGCATGTATTCCAAAACTCCTTTTGTCTAATGGTCTCAGATTGGCTTATCCTTAGTTATGGTTACTGATGATGAGGTGAGTTCACACCATCTGTCTCAAGGAAGACAATGAGGTCTGTATGTGATTCATCCAGGCATTTAGAACCTCACTCTCTATATTACAGAAAAAGGAACAGGTTTCAAGGGGCAGCCTGTAACTCGGGGGGAGGGAGGGGTCCCTTGATCAAATGATCCCAAATTTGCATCATTAGTGAATCTTCAACCCCATTCAGATTTTAAAGCACTTAGAAAGGTTGAGTTTTAAAGCTCAGGAAATGGTGGCAGTCAGTGGAAGCCTGCAGCTGTTTTCCTGTAATTTGACAGTCCTGGTAGGGGTGATGGAGCTGGTACTAGGGGATGGGGAAACCCATAGCTGGAGCCTGCTGCTGAAAAGCTGAAAAGGCAAGGAAAACTGTAAGGCAGAGGGTGACAAGAGCTGGCCCCTCTCATGGCATGGACCCCACCACCTCCTCCCAGTGCTAGGAGAAAGGAGAAAGGGCAGTGGGAAGGAAAGGTGTGGGACACTTGTGGGGACACGAGTGCTGGTTGGTGGGTGACAGGTGAAGGACACAGATGTAGACTGGTTGGCACTCATGTGTACTAGGAGAGCCCCGTTGCACAGGGGCCTGGTACTGTCCCTCCAATGTGGTCCATCTGTCCTTCTAAGGGAGAAGCCTGGAAGGGCAGGGGAAGGGTCAGCCTGTCCTGGGTAGGCTGCTGGAGAGGCACTAGTGGATGGAATCATGGGGAGTACTGGGACCCTATGGTAGCCAGCAGGAGACTCCTGTTTGAGCAGTGAGGCCGGGTCACCTGCTGCAAAGAATGAGCAGCCTAAGCCCAGGAGGGCTGCATGCAAAATAAATAAATAAATAAATAAAAATAAATACAAAATAGTAAATGCCCAGCCTGGGAAGGCCAGCAGACACATGTCCAACCCTTACTGCTGGCACCGAGCCCCCAGCAAGATCTCCACCCTAAAGTGCAGCCACCTAAACTGCAGGGCCAGGAGCGGTTGTCCCAGTTTGTCCTATGGACAGGAGGGCTCTGTGCATCCTTAACTGTTCTTTGTCACCTCTTGAGAAGCTATTCACCACTGCAAAGGGGAAACTTCAAGTAAAGCAGGCAGCCATAGAAGCACCTTGAAGGTGGCTACTAACCTAAGAACAGAACAGTGACTATGAGTATAGTCTACATTGCAAAGAAAAACCACAGAGCTAGCTGAGTCTCAGAGCCAAGCTCAACTGACTCAGAGCTTAGGCTTCAGGACTTGTGCTTTAGGGTAAAAATAGCAGCATAGACAAACATTCGGGCTCCTAAACCCAGTAAGGAGGGAGGGTCTCAGAGATCAGGTGCCTGCCCAAGCTCTACTATGTACACTGTTATTTTTAGCCCAGCAGCCTGAGCCCCACCAGCCCAAGACAATTAACTCAGACTCTGAGATTCATACCACAGGTTTCTCTTTGGACTGTAGGTGTTCCCTAAGGCTCGGCATTCAGGAAGGCACTCCAGCTCATGCATGGTACTTTCCTAAATTGGAAATACTCTCCTGAATGGGGGGCTTGAAGCATTTTTTCTATGCTGTCTGATAGGAAAAGAATCAGAAAGGTTTCTGCTAGGGATGTAAGAGTGTAACAATTCAACTGTTTAACCAATAAGCTGGTGCTTATCAGTTTCTGTTAACAGTTAAACTTGGCTCCTAGGATCCCAACAACAGTTGGACTAGCTGTTGAGAGCCTGTGGAGGTGGGACTGATTGCCAGGAGCCCACCAGTGGCCAAAAGTTTGTGGCACTGGGCCAGCTTCTGGGACCATGTTGATGGCACTGGGCCAATATTCAAGAAGGACCTGGGGTTGGAAGGACTCCTATAGTACTCTTCCCTCCTTACTCTTACAACCCAATAAAACGTTTAACCATGTAACAGAATTTTGATTGGTTACACTATTACTGCTTTTGTATTTTTGTTTTTACTTCCCTAGTTTCTACAGAATATGAACCTTTGTTTTGTAGTCAGGAATCTTTTCTTTTCAAAACTGTGGGGTAATATACTAGACTGGTCATTTACTTGTTGGGGGAAATTAAATAAATGTTTAATGCAGATTTAAGAAGAATTGGAGCATCGTTGCTAGAGAACAAGAGTTCATGTTTTAAAACCTCACCTTTACCACAGCACTGCAATGGACCACTGCACTGGCAGCCTCCCTAAATAGGACAAGAATAGAATGTCTAAGGAGATTCCACTAGACTCTCACTGATGACTGGGCACATTAATGGAAAACCCTGTATTGACATTGTCCACGCTTTGATTTTTCTATTAACAGAAGGCTCTGGCTTACATACAGGCAATTTACATGTCTGAAATATAACCACATTTATTTGGCATGTTTAAGTGTAAATTAAAACACAATGGAAAAATATTTGCTTTGCTTGTTTGGACTTCTGTGTCAGAGTTATCAGCAGGTGTCTCTGTGCATTGCTTATAAACTCAGGCAGTCATCACTCACATAGGAGAGTCCTGTGAGTAAGCCACATTGTGAGTACTGTTGCTGGCTCTTGCAATCTGTCACAGTTTCAGATGTGTATGCATGACATCCCACTCACTAATCTATAAATACATCACACTTAGGAGGCTCCCATTTGTCAGAAACTGAAGATTGATCTAAATTCAACCACTTTCATCAAAAGGAAGTCTCCTAAGACAACCTTAACAACTAAATACGTGCATTTAAATTCCATAAACACACAATTACACTGTACAGCAGAGAACAAATCTGCATTGGCAAGGAGATGGATTAGGTAATCTAATAGGTCTTTTCCCTTTCTAACATCTATACATTTGGATTTTGCCTATGAAAAGGAAATCCTAAAGTTTCACTACTATGACTAGCAATGTCTTGATAAAAGAAAGTAAATAGACTTGTTGAAAATAGAAGAATTGATGACCCATTAGAGATTACTATGGTGACCCACTAATAGCCCTCTATAGGTTAGATGTAGGGATGTAAAATCCCATGTAATTGGTTAACCGATTAAATGTGAAGTTCACCACCTGGAGGGAAACACTAACATTACCACTGCTAAAGGTTCTGAAAATCCTGAATAACCAAGTGCAAGTTCACATGCTGGTGTTAGAATTTGCATTTTGGAGTGTTTGTATTTGTAAATAATTGTCAAAGCACTCAGAGCTTATGATGGACAACCCTTATTATTTTTTTCCCAATCCAAAGGAAAGAAAAAGAGAATCCTTGCAATATGCACCAAAAAGCAATCAACAAAATAATATTGACATGATTTCAGCAACAGTCAGGTGCACAATTTCAAGGAGAGCAACACCCCTGATTATTGTACAACCTAAATCAATTACTAAACTGCCCATTGGGTCTCCTGCTAAAATAAAAGTGCATCTAAATGCCATTGGCGTCACCAGGGTGTCATCTTACTGCTGATAACGTACACACAGCCAAGCATACAGTAGGAATAAATTTCCACTCCCATTGCAACTAAATCACTGCTAACCTGTTGTGTGAGGCATAATACCAATGGTTTTTTTCCCTGAGTGGTATTAGAATGTTAATTGATTTAATTTGTGGGCTGAGGGAAATCAATATTCTTTGAGGGGGGTTTGCTTTCGATTCTCTTTACACACATATCCCTGACCTAAATAATGATTCATTGTACTGGAGAGATAGAGGGTTTAATTCTGTTTTCATTCACACAGGAGTAATTTTACTGCGTTCTTTGGATTTACTCTTGATTTACACCAGTGGGAGTAAGAGCAAAGCCTCTTGAATTATCCACCACTAAGATGGAAATGAATAAACAAGTTAAGACCTTGCTCTTACAGGGGAGAAGCAATTCAATTAGATGCTTGTAACAGACTGGCAGTGTTGTCTGTCTCACTCGTACCCTCTTAGCAGATAAAATAAAGAGTCTAGCACAGCCACCTCTCTGAAACCTCTTAGAAGTTGTTGAACTAGCTGGGAAAAAGTTAAATGGGTTTTCCTGACTCAATGGTAAAGCTGGCTCACTGCTCTACAGCACTAGAAGGGAGATGGAAGCAGATTTCTGGAAAGGAAAGGAAAGGAAAGGAAAAATGAACTAAGGTCAGATGTTCTGAGGAAAGGAATTTGAGGTGTAACAAGACTTGGGAAAAGCCAAAGGGTTAGGGTAATGCAATCATGGGATTAAGGAGACAGATGCTTAAACTGGGGTTTCATGCACTATTTGTTTTGGAGGTATCTTAAGCAAGACTCCAGCAGGCATAACACTTAATTAATAATAATTATTATCAGTATCAAGTGTACTATAGCAATGTGCAATTCTGTTCAGGATGAAGAGCAACTCCTTTGGTTTACACTGTTCCAGAGCCCTAGTATCCAGTCAAGATGCCAAATAAAAGACTCTACATTTTCACTGACCTCATACTGAACAAAGTAATTCCGAATCTTATTTCACAAAGCAATAAGGAAATGTGATTCTAAGGACAATGTGCAGAAAAATAAAACAAAAACAAAAAACCTACAATGCAAACACATTCTTGCCTTAAGACTCAAAATGAAAATAGGCAATTATGCATGTGATAATCTTCTGGGAAAAAAAAACTAGGTAAAATTTTCAAAAGTATCCAATTGATCCATTTTCAAGGGATGTAAGAGCCTAACTGTGTGTCTACCGTGCAGTAAATACACCCAGCTGGCTCATGCCAATTGACTTGGGCTTGGCAGAGCTCAGACTGAAAGGCTTTAAAATTGCAATATATAGATGTCTGGGTGCAGGAGGGATCTCAGGCTCTGGGACTTTATGGACAGTGAGTGCATATAGATACATAAAGCTAATGGACATGTGTTAGTAAAACCATCCATAATTATCAGAGCTGAAGGGGGAAACTGATTATGCAGAAACATGAAATGAAACAAAAATATTTGTATCCTTCCTTCTTCTACACACACACACCTTTTCTCAAATCAGCCAGGGTAAGATGTGTGAGTATTGGCAAACTCACTTCACTAGAGTTTGATTCAAAGAACAATAGCATGTAATGTTATTTAATCTAGTAAAATGCATTACAAATAAATCTTTACACAAACTTTCTGTAATATTTAATCTCGGTTGCAGATATGGATAAGACCAAGCCAAAACCCTAGGTGTGGACACCATCACAAACTGTGGACAAGATCAGATTTGGATATAACATTGTGACTTGGTAAACTTTAACTCCAGATGCTACATTTTCAAAAGCTTTACCTTTACTACTCTACACACAATTCAGGTTGAGGCATTCCCAGGCCCACCGCGAGAGATGGGGGACATAGGGGACACTTGCCGTGGGATCCAGAAATTCAAAAGGGCTCAGAGCTCTGGCCATTGTCGCTCCTGCAGTAGCAGTGGTGACTGGAGCCCCAGGCCCTTTAAATCACTGCCACACCCAGTGTGGCATGCTCTGCTTAGCGCTGAGAGCTGGTTAACACAGCTCCGCCCCTTCCACCTGAGGCCCTGCCTCTTCTGGAAATGCAGAGCTGCCTCCCTCTCACCTTCTTCACAGATATGGCAAGTATGTCGGCCCCTTTGGGTATTCCCATGATAACGGGAATATCATCTGGAGCGGAAGGGGTCTCAGATGTCTAATCTATAGTAGACACTGTACGGGCCACCTGAATATACACTAGCTTGCTGAACATCTCAGACATTAGTCTACTGTGTCTTGCAAAATGGTTTAAAAATTTTAAAACATTACATGGATCTAAACTGTGCTAAACATGGAAAGTAAACTCAATTGTAAACAAAATACATAAATCTGTGTGACACCACAGATATTTCAGAGGATTTAAAGTTGCCCGCTTTCCCCATAAAAAAGAAATGGAAGACACAGCAACCCATTAAAACATTAATGAAGAGAAATCTTGAAAACTTCGGATACACCCGAATGATTCAGTCTCCTCAGAATCATGATCACAAGAGATGGCTTTATTGAGATTGCTCTGAGGATAGTTAACAATCAGGGATGTAGGTAAAATTCTGTTGCTGTTCCATGTGAAATGCCAATTTTAAGAAACTACTAAACCAGAGTAATGTTTCTTGCTTGTTTTCAAAAATTGTACTAATGCACAAGGATTATGTTGGACCAAGCAGATTTTTCTGTTATGCACTTTCAGTGATAGGATTCCATGCCAGTGGGCAGCAAGAGCACTTGGAAAAAAATTATAAAACTAACAAAATAAACTAATTGCACAGTATATTTAACATGCAAGGGCCTGGTCCTGCTGTGGGTGAAGAACCATGAACTGGGGATCTGTGAATGGTAGAAGGTCAATACTAATACAAATGACTACAGGTTGAAACACTCTGGTCTGGGACTTTTTGGTCTGGCAACATCCATCATCCAGTAGGATCATGGACATTGCCGGACCAGAGTGTCCCGGATTGCACAGTCCCAGTGACTGCTGGCTCAGAGTCCAGGGGGCAAGCAGCAGAGCCCAACTGGCAGCCACTAGGGGCTGGGAGCGCAGCCCAGTAACTTCAGGGAACCAGGAGCACATCCCAACCAGCCCAACAGCCACTGGGGATCAGGAGCGGATCAGTGGCCAGGAGGGGAGCTCCCAGGAGGGCCCTGACTTTCCCCAATCTGGCAAACTCCCCTGTCCAGGACCAATCAGGTCCTGAGGATGCTGGACCAGGGAGGTACAACCTGTATCACAAATCCCGAATATCAGCAAGATGCACTAGCCCTGGGATTTAGCCAAGCATTGAAATTCAGCTGCTGGTATTTTTTAAATAGGCAGTGAAGTCACTGTAAAGAAAACGGCCAAGATTTTCAAAAGTGATTCATGATTTTAGGGTGCTCAGTTTTAGGGTGCTGACACACCTTAAAGAAGCCTAGTTTAGGATTAATTGACCCTCTGAAAAATAGATGCCTTCAATGTTTCTCAAACTGGACAATCAAAATGACCTTTGAAAATCTTGACCAATGATCTCAATATTATTTGCTATTACCTTATTTGTTAGTTTGAGTTTGTGAAGAAAATACCTGGAAAGTTCTTCTCCCTTCCCCTCCCCACCCATAAGCCAAAGAATTAGAGCTTCAAAAATGAATGTCAATAGGTCTGGTAATTTTTCGTGTAAAAATCCACTCACTGGCTAAGAATTCCTTGCTGAATTTCTATCACAGTTAAACTCAAACCCACATGCAACAGAAACACTCTCTTCATTCAAATAACCAATTCAAAAGGAGAAACCTGAACTTCTGAGTTCAAGTCCTATGCTTCTAGAACCACATTTCCCTTTTAGGTTTTTCAATCTAGCTGCTAATGTGATTGCCAAAAAGAACCATTTGGGCATCTTATAATCAATCAGTTTTTTGAAAGTTGGATTGACAGTATCTCTGCAGCACACACCTGAATTTCCATTTAGAGTCTTTGACAATTAATTAAGGAGGAAATCACAACCATCCTTTTTCTCTTGTCTTTATTTCACCACGAGGAAAACCAACAAAATATGTCAATCCAGCATATGCAGAAAAAATCATTCTGATGACCACCAAGAGGTTGACAAGAACAAGCATGGAAATCAAAGTGACTATAAGATTATCTACTGTAGCATTAAGGATTCTTCTTTTCTTTCAGCAGAATAGTCAGAAGATTGGTCGATTCCAGTGTGACCTTGGAGTTCTCTCAACAGAATAGTTTACAAGATCTTCTCATGAGAATCTGACTAGCTGTGAACATTGTCATATAGGGCTACATTATCGCCAGCTCCTATTAACCTGGGTTAAATAAGCAATTTCAAAAACATCTACTCTTTATTCTGACTAACTAAATGAAACTATGTAAATCAGGTTCCATAAATATTTCTCAACAAGCTTGCCTTATTGTAATGCATAAGGAGGACAGAATAGCACACAGGAAAATCAGTGGTTGTCATGGTAACTACATGGCCCAGCAGGTGAAAAAAATCAATCCTGTGGCACTCATAAAGACAGGATGAAATACAATGAATTCATATGCAATGTCAAGTATAGCTTACAAGCTAAACAGGTTTTTTTTTCACATTTTGATATTTTACAGTATATATTTAGAACAGCAAAATGTTAGAAAAAAGTGTGAACTTCAGTACCACATGAGTAATTAGTGAATTGTCCCTAGTGGGTACTATACTGAACAGAGGCTGTCATTGAAATACTGCACAATGATCCAAACTTTTATATTAAGTTCACACCAAAAATATATTGCAACCAACCTTTCAAAAACAGAAAGATGACTTTTCACTTTAGACAGAAAAGATATAGATGGACAAAGCCTGAATAATTTTCAGGTTTTACATGCAGAGAGTGACCTTCTAAACAATTCAGCTAGCATCAAAGAATTTCAGTTTTTCAGAACAGGTAAATCTGTACATGTTTAACTTCTGAATCTGACTTTCCAATAAATGCTTAATCTTTCTTAAAAGAAAATACGTGTAAAATTTGAAATTAAGCTGATAATTAACCAAACTAAAATATGATGAGCACCATACTTGAGATTTCTTTTGCAAACCATTTGTACATTTTTCTGAGTCTCTGATAGACCTTCTTTAATTATGATTAGCTAGAGACAAATGCTCTCCTAAAATACTAAATATTAATTTATTGCTACCAATACAAACACAGCCTCTCTACCCCTTTGCCAGCTAGTGCATGCATGAAATTAAATCATGCAGCTTGCTCTTTACTTAAATAGCTCTTAATGATAAAAATTACCATGTCTAATATTTTATTAATCAAAGTCTTAAAAACATTGTAAATATTAAAAACATAACTTCAGAATATGAAAATCTGTAAGGAATTTCTAATACAAGTTATAAAATAAGCCTTAAATCCTGGAAGTTTAATTTTGCTTTCATTATCATTTACATTGTTCATTATCATTAAAATGTACATTTTAATCATGTACAATTGCTGATTGTGTGTTTGCATGTCTGCAGTGTAAAATGTACAAATATAAATGTGCTTGCTATATATGGACTGATACAAGGAACATGGGAATGATGCAGTATATACAAAAGTTTATCAATTTGGAAGGAACACATTACTCTTGAGTAGGGCTCTACTAATTTGACTGTCATGAAAAATGTGTCATAGATCATGAAATCAGGTCTCCCCCACCCCACCCCATTAAATCTGGTCTTTTGTGTGCTTTTATTTTATACTATACAGATTTCATGGGGAGGAGACCAGCACTTCTCATATTGGGGTTTCTGACCCAAATGGATGCTGCAAGGTGTGTAAGATTATTTTAAAGGGATTGCAGTACTGCCATCCTTGCTTCTGTGCCATCTTAAGAACTAGATGTCCAGAGAGAGGCAGCACCACACCAGCAGAAGTGCAGAAGGGTAGCAATACCATATCATGTTACCCTTACTTCTGCATTGCTGCCTTCGAACTGGGCAGACAGACAGGGGCAGTTGCTGATTGAGGGCCTAGCTCTGCAGGTAGCAGTACAGAAATAAGGGTGGCAATACCATGCTATGTTTTCCTTACTTCTGCACTGTTGCTAATCGCAGCTGTGCCTTCAGAGCTGGTCTCCTGGCCGGCAGCCACCACTCACCAGCTGCTCAGTTCTGAAAGCAGTGCAACTACACCTGCCCTATAATAACCTGACAACCCTCTCCCCAATTTCTTTTTGAGTCAGGACCCCAACATTTATAGCATTGTGAAATTTAAATAGCTGCAATCATGAAATATACAATTTTTAAAATCCTCTGACCATGAAATTGACCAAAATGGGCCATGAATTTAGTAAGTCTCTACTCACAAGTTATGGTAAAGCAGTGAGTGAGTTATACATTACCCCAAGGAAATGCCAACAAAGACTTCATATGACACATGCAATATATGTGATGATGTGATACATTTTACAGAAGACTCTTACTGATGTTTTATGTTTTTTAACATTGTATTAGCATCTTTTTATAATCTCCCACTTACCTAACTTTAGTTACCCTGAGTCCAACTGTACAGACATCAGAGAAAAAGAAAAATTATATTTAAATAAATGCTAGAAACCACTAAAAGTGACCTATAATAGCTTTTTCAAATAAAATGTTATCCTTTTATTAGTTTGTACTATGATAGCACGTAGAAACTTCAGTCGCGGACTAAAACCCCTTGGTGCTAAGCACTATGCAAACAGAACAAAAAGATAGCCCCTGCCTAAGAGTTGATGTTCTAAATATAAGGCACAGACAAATGGTGGACACAGATTAACAGACAGGAAGTACAAGGAAACAATAAGGCAATTTTACAGGTTCAATATCTTTGAATATTCCTAGATAAGAAGAACTACCAGGGTAATTTTTGGCGTGGGTGGATGGGAGGATGAGGAGAAGGGATAGAGTTCCACATTTGAGGAAAAGAAGAAAATATTTATCTTGCTCTTTGGCTTTGTTGTTATTTATGGTGTCTCTTCCAAGCTGCCCATGGGTTTGGAATGTCAAAAGTAACACTTTGTTGGAAGGATTAGTGGAAGAGCGAGACTGATAAATGCAATTTATCATATAGTTATCACGTCCACATATAAGTCATGCATATATATCATTCAGACATACACACATACGTAGGCTATATAAAAGTGTGAAACAGATTTGTTATTATATAACACTTTTCAGCTGAGAAGCTTTATGTGCCATCTATGAGGTATAAAAAGGGGAAATTGAGGCACACTGCTGTTATTGGATTTCCAGAAACAGAATTTTTTTTGGCATCTCAAATTACACCTCTGAAAACAAAGGGATTGAGAAAAAATGAATGCTTTCAGAAATTTGGACTTACAACGTGCCTAATATTGTAAATCAAGTTAATGACATTAGCAGAGCCAGAAATCAAACTGAGAGTCCTGACTTTTGCAAACAACATTTCAATTCACAGATGTGTGGGAGCCTGTCAATAATAACATTTTGAAGATTTCTTTCATCTTTAATTCTGCACTCTGAAATCCATTCCAAGCCCTCTGTGCTCTTTGAAGACAACTTTCCATGTATTTGGAGGATAGCACAACACAGAAAACTGTTTAATTTTATCTCACAGAAAAGATAAAGATATCCTAAACAAGACGTTCAGGATATTCTTGTTGCATGTGGAAAATTTTATATAATTAAGTCAGCAAAGCAATCCTTTGCATACAATCTGCTTACAAATAAAAAGTAAAACATTATGGCCACAATCCTGCATGTTTGAGTCCATGTAGGGAACTAACTGTTCAAGAACTGTAGAGCACTGGAACAGTTTGTTCCAAATCCACAGGTTTTTTTCCCCTTTACCAACCCCTGGACACTAATCCCAATATGTCCCTGTTTCCTATCAACAGGTTAAGAAATCACCAGCTACTGTTTTGTATTATGAAGTTTCAGTCAAAATTGTCTCTTCACTGTTTCCCTTACAATCCCAGCTAGTTTCCAGATCTCTAACAAACATGTTACTTGGCTGCTTCAATTTATTGCACATTCGCTTCCACAAGACTAAATAGGTGTATTTTCCCCTCAATCATAAACTGCTAATTATTTCATTCGATCACACACATGCAGTAACAATAACATGCATTTTATTTCAACTTACTCAGAAAGCAGTGCTACATAGATACTGTTGAATCCACCTGCCCTCCTCAGGCAACCAAAAGGAGTGAGTGTTTCATTCTGCTCACCAGTGCTGTATTGCAGCATACCGATCAATTAAAATTAATCTTCCTTACAAGCTGGTGCTGACCTTCTAGTGACTGCCAGGAAACAGAACATCACACCCTTGGGGGTTGTGCAAGAGGAGGTCCTTAGCATGTCCCCACAACTTCCTAGTCACTGTGCTGAGACGAAGCAAAAGCCCATCATCAAAAAAAAAAGTAATTCTGCAAAGCACCATTAACTTTATTCGCACAAGGATGGCTGTCAGGCCATACACAACTTCTTGCTTCTCTGCAGGCCATCCAGTGAAGTCTTTAATGATCTGGAACTTGAGTAAATAGTTACATTTTTGTTTGTTCTTTAAAAGTTGCCTGTTAAGGACCATGAGGAAACTAAGCCCTAATTCAGCCACTGTTGTCAGTGTTGGTGGTAACTTGATTGGTATTAACCCCTGAATGGACAGTGGTTTGCATTGATTGAGCTAATCAAAGTTTATCCCTTAGAAGAAAATAACTATTTGTTCTTGTAAGCACTAATGTTGTTACACCAATTGGAGAACTAGGGCTAATCCTAAGTGTGACCATGCACACATACAAACAACATGGGTCTTGGTGTAAATGCATGGAGCTGTGGTTGTGATCATAATAGTTTAGTCCAGTATTTCTCACCCAATTCTTGACTTTGAATAAGAGGATTACCAACCTGAAAAGGCTAATTGAGAAATTGTGAGTCTAGTTTGACCTCCTGCACAATGCATGCATAAGAATTTCACCCAGTAATTTCTGCACTAAGCTCGTAACTTCTCTGTGCTAGAGAATTTTTTTTTTTAAAATAGCCTTACTTTAAAAAATGTGATTGATGGAGAACTCACCATGTTAGCCTTACATTCTCCCACACACTATTTTAAACCGGGGGTGGGCAAAAGCCTCTTAGCGGCCGAATCCAGCCTGCCTTGGGCTTTGATCTGGCCCGTGAGAAAATTCCAGGCCCCACCCCCTAATTCCAGGCTCTGCCAGGGGAGGAAAGGAGCTCAGCCCTGACCCTCCCCCCTCCCCCCGTGCTGCCACAGCACCTCCGGGGGCAGCCCCAGGCCACATGGCCGCAATAGCGGCATCTCCGGGGCCAGCCCCAGGCCGCCTGGCCATGGTAGCACTACCTTTGGGGCCAGCTCCAGGGCACGGTAGCGGTACCTCCGGGGCCACCCGTAGGTCACGGTAGTAGCACCTCTGGGACCAGCCCCAGGCTGCAGTAGCGGCATCTCTGGGGCCGGCACCAGGCTGTCTGGCCACGGTAGCAGCATCTCTGGGGCCAGCCCCAGGCCACAGTAGCAGTGCCTCCGGGGCTAGCCCCAGGCTACAGCACCTCCGGGAGAGTGACATGGGGCCACATGGCTGCGGTGCCTCCAGGGCCAGTCCCAAGGGATGGTGCCACAGTAGCAGCACCTCTGGGACGGCCTGTGGCTGCAATGCCTCTGGGGCAGCCTGTGGCCACAGTGCCTCAGGGCCAGCCCCGGATTTTGTGGCCACAGCAGTGGTGTCTCCAGCCTCTGGGACTGCAGGGCCACGACAGCGGGACTTCCCTCCGGGGCGGCCGGGACTGCATGGCTGTAGCCATTGCTGCAATGGAGCAAGAAGCCAGGTAGGCTCCCTGTCATGTTCAGACTCCCCATCACAATCCCGTCACTTCCCTTCCCCCAAGACCCAGCAACTCCAGCTTGTTCCGACACCCTCCCTTGTTCTTGCACCCTTTCTCCTGGCCACACGCTGCACCCTGTCTTGTTCCTGCTCCCTCCACCAGGCCAGACACCCTACTCCCGGCTTGCTTCTGCACCCCATCCCTATCCTACTTGCTGGCAGCCCTGTCTCGCACACTGTACCCCTCATTTTTGTCCCTTTCCCAGAGCCTATGGAGGTCCATAAAATCCACTAACTCCAGAACCCCAGAAAAGTAAATCTAGTCTATGGGAAACCCTGAAATTCAGCACCCTCCTCTTCCCCTCACCCTATGAGACTGGGGCACCAGAGGAGTGAAGTGTCTCAGCTGGGCCACATCAGTGAGCTTTGGGGGGGTTTGGAGGAGTTTTTTTGCTTCTCACTTGTGTGGTCCCCAACTGATTTTTTTGTGGGTCAGTGACGCCCAACCCAAAAAGGGTTTTCCCACGCCTCCCATAAAGAAAGAAAACATTGAAACCTTTTGTGTTGGACATAATATTTTACTTTATTTAAAATGATATTTGATAAACTAACAAGAGAAAGTTAAAACACTAAATCTGTTTCATAATTTAAATTAAACTGTTCTCACTAGCTGCTGCTGGTTCAGAAAATAAGGTCACCATACCCAGCAGGGTAATTTTCCATCCCACCCCTTATACTCGAGCCTCCCTCTTCTGCCCAAGGCCCCGCCCCTTTCCGGTCGTCCTGTGACCACTTCTGAAATTTCTGAAGTGGCCCCCTTCCAAAATTATTGCCCACCCGTTTTAAACTCACATTTTCTTGGTGGTTAAGGATCTAATTCTGTTCTTGGTTGAAATCAATGTCTTGGACCTCAATGGGGAGATGATTGGGCTCTAAATTAGATTTGCTTTCTGACATGAAAGTACTCTGGAAAACGAGTCATGAGAAATAGAAAGATTCATTTTTTCACAAACTGTATTAATAGAATTTTACAAATTTACACAGAGTTTGTGAGCAAATATATCCAAAGCCATAAGACACAACAAAGACAATTAAAATGTCTTTATTGACCCTTGGATGCAATGTGAAAAGCATTAGATTTGAGATTTTAACAATTCAATAGATTTGGGGAGAATGAATCTCTCTATATATATAAAAAACTTCCTTTGGGATGACAGAGTGATGTCATCACATCACCTGTATCCACAGGCTCCACCCTTACATGGGCTTCCAGGCAAAGCAGCCTGGTGGCCCGGGATGGGCAGATTCGGCCTCCCAAGGGTCCTGCCTGTTCAGCTCTGAAGAGGCCTTTCAAGCAGCTTGTCCCCTGGCCCAGGGGGCTGCTTTGGCTGGTGCGAGGTTCAGGACACAGCCCACTCACACAAAGAACAGAGGCAAGCTCCCAATTGCCCAGCAGTTCTGTCACACACAGCCCCAGGTTTGCTGAGGGCACAGCAAGCAAGGGAACCACTGAGGGTGTCATGAAGGAGACCCAAACCCAGCGTGCCTCCCAAGCCCAGACTGGCTCCCTCCCACCCAGCCATGTGCAGGATTGCAACAGTGAGCAAAGTAGGGTTGCCAGGTGTCCGGTATTGTACTGTACAGTCTGGTATTTGCGCACTCTGTCCTGTAAAAAAAATCAGACAATACCCAACATGTGCAATGTCCGGTATTTTCTGATTTTTCTGGCTGCGCACCGGACGGAAGCCTGGCGTGGGCGGGGAGAGCGGCTGGGAGTCCCAGCTGGGAGGCGGGGCTGCGATTGGCGCCGGGAGGCCTCAGTCGGTTGAGTGTGAGGAGGAGGGGAAGCCTCCTCCTCGCTCATGTGTCGCCAGCAGCCTGCGCGGGACAGGCAGCAAGTGCCCGGCCAATTTGCTCAGCCCCCCCCCCCCCCGCTTCCCGGCCGGCCGGTTCTCCCCCACTTCCCCTCCTGATCTTCCCCGGCCAGCCCCTACACCTCCCAGCTCTGCTTCCCGCCGGCCCATTCCTCTTCCTGATCTCCTGGCCAGCGCCGCTGCACCTCCCCCCGCCAGCTGTGCTTCCCGCTCCCCCTTCCTCCCGGTCAGCCCAGCAGCCCCAGCCCCGCCCCAGCTCTGCTTCCCGCTGGCCCGTTCCTCTTCCCGATCTCCCGGCCAGTGCCGCTGCACCTCCGCCAGCTCTGCTTCCTGCCCCCTTCCTCCCGGCCACCCTCGTGGCCCCGGTCCCAGCTGTGCTTCCGCCCCCTCCCGGCCGGTCGCCCGATATCCCGCGGCCAGCCCGTTCCGCCCGCCCCATGACCAGCCCTGCATCCCATTGCCCCCGTTAGCTGTTTCCAGCCCCATTCCCGGCCAGCACCGCTCCCTTCCTGGCCGGTCCTTCCTATGAAGCGTGTCAGGGGTTTTTTTTTTTTTTTAAATGACTACCTGTTATGGTAACCCCTACCAGTGATCCAGGTTCTTGGAGTCTTTTTTTTTTTCCTCAACAACTTTGGTTCCCCCTTTTTCCCCCTTCAACAAAATTTTTTCCAGTGGTTTATTTTTGGGGGCGGGAGGTGTTCGGTATTTTTGTTTCAACCATCTGGCAACCCTAGTTGCCAGGTGTCCAGTATTGGCCCGGACAGTCCAGTATTTTTGCCTCCTGTCCGGTAAAAAAATTCAGAAAATACCGGACATCTAAAATGTCCAGTATTTTCTGACTTTTTTCCCGGCCAGGAGGCAAAAATCCTGGGTGCTTATCTGGTTCCGCAGGGGAGCGGTCTGGCCCGGAGCAGGAAGACAAGATGGCGGACGGCCACTGGCAGCCTGTTAGGACCAAAAAGCCTCAAAAGCTTTTTTTAAATTTTTTTTGCTCAACAACTTTGGTTTTCCCCCTTTTTTCCTGAACAGATTTTTTCCCTGGTGTGTTTTTTTTGGGGGGAGAGGGGGGTTGTTCGGTATTTTTGGTTAAACCATCTGGCAACCCTAGTGAGCAGTGCTACTGCAAGGTAGGCAAGGAGGCACCCACAGCAGCACTGAACTGAGCGGCCTGGGTCCCCTTTGCCTGGCACCATGGGGCGCATGCACAGGTGCATGGGTGCTTGGTTCACGCTCTGGGCCAGAGGAGACACGCAAATAGTGGCCATCACTGGCCTTGCACTGGCCCCTGTGCCCTGCTCCTCAACCTGAGTAGTCCTGCTGGCACTGGCTGCTTGAGTCCCAGCTCCAGCACAACTGTCCCGTAAGTGGGGGAGAGTCGGCCCACCCCTCCCCTGGGTCTAAGAACTGCACTACCGGCTCTACCACGACTTGCTCCAGGGCATCTCTACTGTTCTTGGCACTCAGACTGCTGGGCCAGCAGGCTCAGGAGCAGCACCAGGTGCAGGGCGATGTGCCCTGCGTCCCCAGCCACCCGCTGCCCTGTCCTCTGCTGTGTCCCAAGTGGCCGCGTCATGAGCTCAGCGCCAAACCGCCCTGGTGGAACCCACCGCCGCAGCCTAGCAAGCCCTAAGGCATCACAAAGGGGAGGCCCAGTAGCATCCAGAGCAGTTGCCAACTTGGCCAATCGGGGCGAGGTAGCAAGGGAGGGGGCGCCTGCCTCTGCACAGTGGCGATCGGAAACCCCATCACTGTGTGGCCCCCTCCCCTCTTTCCATCCTCCATGTCCTCAGCCCCTCTCCTGCCCCCTTACAGGCTCCCATTCCCCCTTCTCAAACTGACATCCCAAAGGTACCCCCACTCTCTGCCCCTCCCTCCAGCCTCCTTCTCTGCCTCTTTTCCTTTTCTTCTGCCCACAGACATACCCCTTTTCGGCTAACAGCACCCCAGCAACTCCACCTTTGCTGCCCCTTATCTCCAGACAGATGCCCAGATCCTGCTCTCACAGCACCCCGAGCAGCCCTCTTTCTCAGTCCCACCCTCATATGTAGGGGCCAGGGGCTGCTTGAGTTATAAATTCAGACTAACTTTCTTTGGTGTCACCACTCAAATTTTTCATTCACCTCTCTTATGCACACTCATTGCATGACTATTTTGAACTCCTAGCAGCCTAGATTATCCCACTGGGCTCTTTTCCTGCATGACCCAAATCTGGTTCTCAGTAGGGCATGGGTGCATTAAGCTGGGGGCACCCCTATGGTTCCATGTCACTCCATTGCACCCTCTGCACAGAACACATCCCAGCCCCGTGGGGGAAGCTCACTTGCCAGCTCGAAGGGCACATCTGGTGTAAGGATGTAAAGCACTGGTTGACTAGTGGACTATCCAATAGGCAAATGCTTATCGGATAGTTGACAGGATAGTCAACAAGTCGCTCCACCCCTTGCTGCCTCTATTTGATAGAGGCAGCAAGCGGTGGGAGAAGAGGAAGGTACTTAAAAGCAGCAGTGCCACACAGAGCCCGAGGTTAGCTGCTCTGTGCGGCGCTGCCACTTTGAATGCCATGGGGAGCCCGGCGTTAGGCTCCTCTCAGCATTTCAAAGCGGCAGCATGGCATGGACCCTGGGTTCAACTGGGGACTCCCCAGCTGACCCTGGGCTCTGTGCTGACCCTGGGATCTATGTGTGGCTGCCGCTTTGAAATGCCGGGTGGAGCCTGGGATCAGCTGGGGACTCCTCAGCTAATCCCGGGTTCTGCGCAGAGCTGCTGCTTTGAAATTCTGGGTGGAGCCCACCCTGGACTCTGCACAGTATTTCAAAGCGGCAGCGCCTCTTCGAGCCTGGGATCAGCTGGACTGAGCCCAGGCTCCAGACAGCTTGCAAGCTATGAAATGTACAAGAGTCCACAGTGGGGGCTCTTGTGCATTTCAAAGAGGAAGCACAGCATGAAGCTTGGGGTTAGCGGGTGACTCCCCACAGTCCCTGGGCTCCATTTGGTGTATTAGCTTTAAAATGTGCAAGAGTCACCAGTGGGGGCTCATGTGCATTTCAAAGTGAAAGCATCCATGTGGAATCCGGAGCCCACTGGGGCTCTTGTACATTTCAAAGGCAGAACACGGAAGTGCTTATCAACTAGTCGAGTAGACGAAATTCCATCGACTACTCGACTAGCAAATTAATCGCTACTTAACATCCCTAATCTGGAGCGCTGCCACCCTGCAAAGATGAGCAGTAACCAGATGTGGTGAGCAGGGAATTCTTTCCCTACCTGGCAACTTGCATGTAACCCAGCCCCTGCCCCTCACTAGCAAATTGGGTGCCCAGGAGCACCTGGAATGAAGGGGATTCGTTTGGAGTTGGGCCCTGTTTGATGAGTGTGTTTGGTTTTCATTTATACATGAGGCACACAAGCCTGCAGAGCACAGCGCTTCCTGACAGGTCACTTCTCCGTTGCCCTGAGCTAGCTGCCAGGAGAGGCTCCGAACTCTGCACATGAACAAACTATTTTATCAGCCGGTGGGAGAGGAATGGCTGGTGATTGAAGGGCATAAGCAGGCGAGATGGGCCAAGAGCATTTGGATAGAGAGGCCTGTTCAGGGGTGTGATGGGGCACGAACAGAGAGTGACTTGGGCCATGGAGAGTGCAGCTCTACTCAGTGCAAGACTAACAGGCTTTCTGGCCATGAAAGTGGCCAATGAGAGGGGGACTGGAAAGTGTCAGGAGCAGGGGGCATAGCCCCCTAGTAATTATGAAATCATGAAGTAACTTGCATGATGGGATGTTTTAGGGGAGACGGAGCCTGTTCTCTTTAGCACACCAATTCTATTGGTCACAGATTGTCTGGTTTTCAGGGGACAGGAAAATCACACCACAAAACCCAACACAAAACGCACCACAGATTTAGACCATGTCTACACTATGAAGAAGATCGACACTGCTGTAGTCAATCTTCCAGGGTTCAATTTAGAGGGTCTAGTGAAGACCTGCTAATTTGAATTACCCACATTGGCGTGGGTAATCCTGCTCCTCACCAGGAATAAGGAAAGCCAATGGGAGCTCCTGTCCACCTCTGGCTGTGTGGATGGTGATTTAAGATGTGTCAACTCCAGCTGCGTAATTAACATAGCTGGAGTTGTGTATCTTATGTCGACCTTCCCCTTTAGTGTAGACCAGGACTTAGTGCCAGTATTAATAGAGAAGTATTGACTACACACGGAGATTGAACTACCTTTTCTCACTCCTTCATGGGATCCTTCAGGGCTTTGGCAGATACTGGGTAGGAGCTTCCTTTGCTACCCTTCATATACTTGGTCTATTTAAATAGAGGAGTCTATCTCCAGGTTTGTCAATCTAGCATCATTCACAAGGAATTTAACACCTCCTGCTGCAGTAGATTGACAGGGGGGTATTAAATTCCCAGTCCTTATTCAAACTATTGTAATTACATTAACTGAAGATAGTAGCCCAATGTCTGTGAGTCTGTAACGCTGAAATGCTGGCTGTTCCCCTCTGGGGGGCGCTGTTGCCTGAAATGCTGGCTGTTCCCTCTGGGCGGCCCGTGCTGCATGGGGAGTGCGGGGCCCAAACGGCCACTTGCGCCACTTGCTCCCCCGCGGCGGCCCGACTGAGCAGCGCAGAAGTCAGCTGAGTGCCACGGTGGGAGGGGAAGGGCGGCGGGGCGGTGACGTGTGGTGTGACAGCGGCTCCAGGCCCCGCCCCCTGGCCGTGAACGTCACCTCCCCGCCCCCCTTCGCCTCCGGCCGTGGCGCTCGGCTGACTTCTGCACTGCTCAGCCAGGCCGCCGCGTGGGAGCAAGTGGCACAAGCGACCGTTTGGGCTCCACACCCTTCATGCAGCACGGGGAGTGCAGAGCCCAAACAGCCATTTGGGCTCTGCGGTCCCCCGAGTGAGAGGCAGGAGGGGGGGGAGAAGAGAAAGAGAGAGACAGAGAGAGAGGCAGGAGGCGGAGGAGAGCTGAGAGAGAGGGTGGGAGGCAGTAGGAGGAGGAGAGATAGAGACACAGAGTGAGTGACGGGAGGCTCAAGGAGAGAAGACTGATGTGGAGGAGAGACCAGAAAATCCCGTCTTATGATGGGCTAATTGGCTAGTTAACTAAAGATTTGGCCAGTATTTTTTTCTTTTTTTAATCCATTTTTAATTTAGCATTTTCTCCTTAGTTTCTTAAATATTTATTGTGCCTCTCTGTAGATATAAATCTGTAGTTTGAATTGGCTGAAGACAAATCTCAGCTCAAGTGGAGATTTGGACAGAGCATTTGTCCCTCTGAAGATAATCCTAGAATTTGATGGGTAGACGTACAGGATGGCTGTTACTGGAATCTACTACTTTCTTTTACCAAAATGAAGTTCTGAAAGTTTCTCATGCTGAATTAAAGAAAATAGTTAAGAGAGAGTCTGAGCTAATTCTGGATATAGCGAGACAAAACTTTACCTGACAAATTACTGTGGGCCCAATAAAGTCATTGGAGTTGCACCATTTAACTCAAATTGAGGATGTGGCCCAGTAGTTCAACTTACATTAGCAATATAATTGAGTTAAGTAATTTTTCTGCAATAATATTTATTATATTTTTATACAAAGAAAAGTAAATATATAGTAGGTTTCCTATTAACAATATGAGATTGCATAAATAAATAAATTTATATATATATATATATATATATATATATATATATATATATATATATATATATATATATATAGTGGCAGGGTCAGTCCCTCCTGGGCCCCTGACCCCTGTTCAGCCCACTGTCCCACAGTCTAGAAGTCACAGTAATATGGCTTACTCGCCTTGGTTTGAGATTTGTTGTCTCCCTGTAGTCTTTTAACAAGGTCGATGCTGCTCTCTTGGCTCCTCCGGTGTCTCTCTCGCCAAACTCCTCCTCCACGGCTCTCCAAACTCTCTCAGTTATCCAGACTCCTTCTCAATTCACTCCACACTCCCACAGCTCTCCAAACTCCTTCTCAGCTCTCTCCACACTCTCACAACTCAAACTCTTTCCCAACTCTCCCACTCACCCACAGGGAGGGTTCTTAAATAGACCTCCAGGCAGCCCTAATTGGTTTCACCTGGGCCTTAATTGATTTTGCAGCCGCCCTGTCTCAGCTGCCCCTAATGAGCCAGGATTGCTGACTCTCTCTGCCTCTTTCCCCTTCCATCAAGCTCTTGAACCTGCTGTATCACCCCTGCTCTGTCACATATCCTCCTCCCCTGCTCAACACTATGGGGTTGGGCTACTTGGGACGGCAGGCAATGCACCCTCGATAAGCCGTCGGCATTGCCGTGCTTGGCTCCGGCGCTATGTTTCACTTGGAAGTGGAATGGTTGCAGGGACAGGAACCATCGCGTTACTCTCACGTTCCTGTCTTTATTCTGGTGCATCCATTGTAGGGGCACGTGGTCTGTGACGAGGGTGAATTGTCTTCCGAGCAGGTAGTATCGTAGGCTCTCTATAGTCCACTTTACTGCAAGGCACTCCTTTTCCACGATAGCATAGTTTCGTTCCCTTGGGAGGAGCTTCCGACTTAAGTATAGTACAGGATGCTCTTCTTCTCCGACCATTTGGGACAATACTGCACCTAATCTGACTTCCGAGGCGTCGGTCTGTAGTACGAACTCTCTTTCAAAATCTGGCGCTATGAGCACTGGGTCACTACACAGGGCTGACTTTAAGTCATTGAATGCGTCGTCTGCTGCTGGGGTCCATTTCACCACATCCGGGCCCTGGGCTCTCGTTAAGTCTGTCAGAGGACATGCCCTTGAACCAAAATGGGGGATAAACCTCCGGTAATACCCCACTAGTCCCAAGAATGCCTGGACCTGTTTCTTTACGTACAGGCCAGGGCCAGTTCTATTGCAGCCACTTTATTCAATTGGGGTTTCACTAAGCCTCTCCCTACTATGTACCCCAGGTATTTGGCCTCTGCTAGTCCTATTGTACATTTTGCCGTGTTTGCGGTTAGGCCAGCTTCCCTTAAGGTGTCCAGTACAGCCGCCACCTTCTCTAAATGTGTGTCCCAGTCCGGGTGTGGATGACAACATCATCAAGATACGCAGCCGCATATGCGGTGAGGCGCAGTAGCTTGTCCATAAGTCACTGGAAAGTTGCAGGGCCCCATGTAATCCAAGCGGGAGGACGGTGTACTGATATAGGCCCTCAGGGGTGGCAAAGGCTGTCTTCTCTCTGGCTTCCTTGGCCAGCGGAATTTGCCAGTACCCTTGGTCAGGTCGAGGTGGACAAAAACTGAGCCTTTCCCAGCTGATCAATGAGCTCATCTATTCGCGGCATGGGGTATGCATCAAACTTTGACACCTCATTCAACTTCCGAAATCATTGCAAAAACAGAGGCTGCCATCAGGTTTAGGCACTAAGACAATGGGGCTGGACCATTGGCTGTGGGATTCCTCAATGACGCCTAGTTCTAGCATTTTCCTTACTTCTTTTTGTACCTCCTTTTGCTTTGCTTCTGGGATTCGGTAGGGCCTGACATTCACTCTTATGCCTGGGTCCGTGACTATATGGTGCTCGACTTCAGTGGATCCAGGCTCTGTTGAGAACACATCTGAGTGTCATTTCAGCATTGCAAGAACCTCCGCCCTCTGGCCTGGGGTTAATTCTGGGGAGATCCCCACCTGTTCCTGTTGGCTTTCATTCAGTGTTGCTGTCCCCAGGGCGGCCAGTTCCACCTCCCTGTCTCGCCATGGTTTGAGCAGGTTAACATGGTAGATTTGTTCGTTTCCAGCATCCCGGCTGCTGCACCTTATAATCTACCTCCCCTATAACCTCAATCACTTCATAGGGTCCCTGCCACCTGGCAAGGAGCTTACTCTCCGCTGTTGGGACCAGCACCACTACCCGATCGCCCACCTGGAATGTCCGGACTGTTGCCCGACGGTTGTAGTAGGTTTGCTGGGCCTGCTGGGCTTTTTCTAGGTGCTCTCTTACAATGCGGGTTATCCATGCGATCCTGTCCTTCATCTGCAGGGGCGTGCTCTACAATATTGTCCGTGGTTTGTCTGCTCCTCCCAGGTCTCTTTGGCAAGGTCTAGAAGGCCTCGGGGTTTCGCCCATATAGCAGTTCAAATGGGGAAAAACCAGTGGATGCCTGTGGTACTTCTCGAATGGCAAACATGAGGTATGGGAGTAAGGCATCCCAATCTTTCCCGTCCCGACTCACTACCTTCCGGATCATGTCCTTGAGGGTGCGGTTGAACCGCTCGACGAGGCCATCCATCTGCGGGTGGTATACTGACATCCTCAGAGCCTGTATGTGGAGTAGTGCACACAGGTCCTTCATTAACTTAGACACAAAAGAAGTACCCTGATCGGTTAGGATCTCCTTGGGTATCCCTACCCTCGAGAAGATTTGAACTAACTCCCTGGCTGTTGTCTTAGAATGGGTATTTCTCAGGGGTACTGCCTCAGGGTATCGGGTGGCGTAGTCCAGGACCACTAATATGTGCCGGTGTCCTCGGGCTGACTTTTCTAATGGGCCCACTAGGTCCATAGCGATACGTTCAAAGGGGACCTCAATAATAGGTAGAGGTATCAGTGGGGCTCTCAAGTGCGGCTGGGGCCCATGAAGCTGGCATTCGGGGCAAGAGGCACAATATCGCGAACCTCCATATATACCCTGGGCCAGTCGAACCTTCGTAAAATTCGATCTAGGGTCTTTTCAACTCCTAGGTGACCCCCGAATAAATGACTGTGCGCTAGATCCAGCACGGCTCGCCGGTGATTCCGAGGCACCAAGAGATGTTCCACCTCCTGTCCTGGGCCTGGCAACACTCGGTACAGTAGATCCCTCTTGATAATGTAATAATGTAATAGGGTCTAGGGCCCTTGAGCCTTCCTTCTACGGGGATCCCGTTTACTTCAACTACCTCTTTACGAATGTTTTGATACAGCGGGTCGTTGGCCTGGTCCTGTCCAAAATTTTCAAGCGAGGGCCCTATCTGCCTGGGCTCTGAGGAACCTTCGGCCTCTTCCATCCCAGGGGTCCCTGCTGAGCTAGGCCCAGCCTCAGGCTCGTTTACCTCTCTCAGTGCTTCATTATCAGTTGCCTCATTTCCCCCTCCCAGGTCTCCTAGGTCACACTGCATGGGTTCTGTTATGTTTGGACAGTGCGCCGCTATGTGCCCAATCTCCCCGCATGCATAGCATCGATACCCTGCCCGGGGCATCCCCCTATTTCTTGGGCTACTGGGTTTTACCCCCTGACCTTCCTGCCCCCGGTCCCAAGTCCTTTTACGGCTTCTGGCCACTCTTCTGTTTCCCTCTTCCCCAGCCAAGTCTTACTCGAGGGTTCAGAGCCACGAGCCTTTGGGGATAGCCCAGTTCTCTTGTCTCTCCGGACTTCTTTGCTGATGGGTTGCAAGAGTCCTTTAGTTGTTAATTGACTTTCTACTAGGGCTACCATGTCGTCATATGAGGAGGGTTCATTCTGGCTGACCCAGGCTCGCAGATCGGGTGGTAGGCCCCTCATAAACCGGTCCCTGACAATTTCCACAATCTTCTCCGGGCTGTAGGTCTCCGGCTGCAACCATTTTCGGGCCAAGTGAATCAGGTCATATAGTTGTGCTCTTGGTGCTCTGCCCTCCCCATATCGCCACTCATGGAACCTTTGAGCTCTGATAGCAGTGGTTACTCCCGACCTGGCGAGGATCTCAGCCTTCAGTTGGGAATACTCGGTGGCGGCCTCCTCCGGCATGTCAAAATAGGCCTTCTGGGCCTCACCACACAGAAATGGGGCCAGGATGCTGGCCCACTGGGCTCGGGACCAACCTTCCTGCAGGGCTGTCCTCCTAAACGCCAGGAGGTATGCATCCACATTGTCCTCCTTCGTCATATTCTGGAGGAAATTGCTGGCCAGCAGGGACCGTGCTCCATCTGAGCCATGCACCTGAGTGGTCAGAGCCTTCATCTGCATTATTACCTCCTGCAAGGTGGCTCAATCCTGGGCAGCCTGGCTCATCAGCAGCTGGTTAGTTTCCTGATGTAGTCATACTGACTCCTGCTGGGCAGCCATCTGAGCCCGGATAGCTTCTTGCTGTGCTGCAGTGGCTTGTATGAGGGCCTTTACTACATCCTCCATTTTGTTTTTCTCCCATCTTACTAGAGTGGCCTAGTCTGTCTTGGGTGGGTGCGCTGCAAGGTCTCACTGCAGCAACATATCCCACTCCTGGCACCACATGTGGCAGGGTCAGTCCCACTCCTGGGCCCCTGACCCCTCTTCAGCCCACTGTCCCACAGTCTAGAAGTCACAGTAATATGGCTTACTCGCCTTGGTTTGAGATTTGTTGTCTCCCTGTAGTCTTTTAACAAGGTCGATGCTGTTCTCTTGGCTCCTCCGGTGTCTTTCTCTCTCCAAACTCCTCCTCCACGGCTCTCCAAACTCTCTCAGTTATCCAGACTCCTTCTCAATTCACTCCACACTCCCACAACTCTCCAAACTCCTTCTCGGCTCTCTTCACAACTCACCAAACTCTTTCACAACTCTCCCCCACCACTCACCCACAGGGAGGGTTCTTAAATAGACCTCCAGGCAGCCCTAATTGGTTTCACCTGGGCCTTAATTGATTTTGCAGCCGCCCTGTCTCAGCTGCCCCTAATGAGCCAGGATTGCTGACTCTCTCTGACTCTTTCCCCTTCCATCAAGCTCCTGAACCTGCTGTATCTCCTGACTTTGAGGTGGAGAGAGGAACCACTCTTCTACTGAGTACAGCAGGCTGCTGGTCTGGGCTTGTTGTGCTTTTCCTCCCCTGCACCCTCCTCCTCTTTTTGGGAGGGTGTGTGGAGCTACTGGGGTTGTGGCAGGCAGGCCCTGGCTACATTCTGGGCCAGGTCCCTTTTCTCTCTGCCTGCTCTGTTTGCAGGCAGCCTTTCCCTACCCCCCACCCCTCAGCTGGCTGCAGGAGCTGCTGGGGGGGTGGGGATGGATAGGGGGGCCTTTGCTGCCCTCATCCTGGTGGGGGGGAGTGGAACCCCCATTTTCCATCTTTTTGGGGACTGCCTGGCCCCTTTCTTCATTGCTGCAGGCCTGGACTTCACCGTTCCTGCAGCTGCTGCTCCCTCTGGAGTGGAAGAGGTAAGGGGCTGCTTTACAGCAGCTCCTGGGGTTTTTTCCTTCCCCTCCACAAGTCTGTGGGGGGGGGTGAGTGTTTGTAAGGGGCCTCTTGCCATCTGGGCCCCTAGGTGACAGCTGGCACAGCTTTTGTGGGGTGCTGGGGGGTGGTTCCCTCTGCTCCCTGCTGTCTCCCCTGCATTTCTGCTGCTGCTGTTGCTACTCCCTCTCCAGCCCCAGGTGCTGCAGGGGCCATCTCCATCCTTGGCCCCACTGCTCGCCTCCCCGCCCCTCCCTTGCTCTGGTGGGTCCTGCAGCAGGTGCAGTGAGCCTGCCACTCAGGCACCCGTGGGCACACTAGCTTCCTTCCCCCCGCAGTGTCTTGCTGCCCCCCTGCTTTCTTGAGTAGACCCCTCCTCACAGCCTGCATTCCCCTCTCCTCTACCCATGTGCCCATGCTCCCCTCTGTCATCTCGTTTGGTGCCTGAGCCTTTCCATTCTTCTTTAGTTACCCTCCCCCCAAACACCGTTTCACTTCCCACGTGTCTTTCAAATAATTGACCCTCTCACATTCCCAGTGCAGCCGGAGGAGCCGCTCTTATCGTCCTGTGCTGGGAGCTGTATTCCTTACTCCTTCCCCTTTTCCCTGTCTGAATTGTCACCCTCCACCCCACTTCCAGCCTAGTGGGGGGGAGCGGTGAACCTCCTTCCTCCTCCTCTCCCTCTTTGTTCCCTCCTGGTGGTTTTGGTCCTCCCCTAATTGTTTGTTTGTTTGTTTGTCTTTCCTTCCCACCTACGACCACAATGGAGGGGTTGTCCAGCGACACCCTGCCAGACCTTCCTGCCCACCCCTAAAAACAACAACCCTCTGAGGCTGCCGGGCCCCTATCACTACGGCAAAGGGGCGGACATGGATGAGACACCGGGGCCTCGACCGCCTCTGCCGCGCACCTCCCGTCACCTCTAAAGAACTTCCCTGAAGGGCAGGAAGGGCCGGGGACCAAGAAGGGCAAGAGCCCCGCCCGGAAGGCAAAACCTCCTGAGGCGAGGGCTCACTCCCCGGCCACGACCCATCTGCTGGCCACGGCCCCCCCCTCCTTCCCACTCCCCTGTTCCTTCCACCAGCTCTGGGGGCAACAGTGTCCCGGGCCCCAGGGCGTACACCCAGGTAGCCGCCACCCCCCCCACCTGCCACTTCCCATGCCACCTCCCGGAATACCATCCCCGGCGGCCGCGGCCCCTTTCCCACCCTGACCAGGAGGCACGGGGTCCGTTGTCTCCTGGTGGCAGCCTCACCCCACGTGGAGACCTACGTGCGGGCGTTGGCATGCGTGGTGGGACCCGCGCCGTGGTGGCGGCCTCAGGATGTTCGGGAGGGTGGTATTCTTCCTGGCGCCGAGGCCACCACCCAGGAGGCGGTGAAAGGGGTTTGGCGGTGGGGAGTCCACATTCCCCTCGAGCCTTTGGAGGACCTGGGCGACGGGGTGGTTTTGTCCTCCGCTCCTCCCTTCCTCCCCAATGCCGCCTCTACTGCCTTTCCTCTCTACCCCTGGGAGGCTCTGTCAGTCCTGAGTCCCCTTCCTCTGGGCTGCAAAGATCCTACCCTCCGCCACGCCCTCTCCTTTGCTGGCAGGTACAAATCCAACTACTGCCGGGCGGACGTGGCGGAGAAGCCCTCAAAGGGTCATTTCTGGTGCCCCATCAAGGCCCGGCACCGGGTGTACTACACCATGGGGAGGCCCGGTGTTTTCTCTGTCGGGCGACGGGCACGTCCAAGGGACTGTCCTGGCCCGGTTTGAGAGGCACCCGGGACCCCGACGCTCGGGAGGGCACCGGCCCTACCATCGCCGGTGGCCCTGACGGTCCGGACCCTGGGGTCGCCCCTCCTCCGACCGTGACCGTCGTCAATCCCGCTCGGGTTCCGCAGGGCCCAGACGAGCGTGCGGGTGCTGTTGCTGCCACCGCCAAAAGCGGCAAGGCCAGGCCCGTGGAGGAGAGGGCGGCGGGGTCAGTGACGGGACTCGGGCAGGACCTACCTCAGGGGGAGGCATCCTTTCCTGCTGGCCAGCCCTCATCTACCCTTGCTCTCCCACCACCGCCCTTGTCCCCTGGCTCTTCCTCCATTCAGGCCCAGCCCTCTTCCTCCGAGGGATGGGAGCTTGCGGGGAGGCGCCAAAGCGCGCCGGCATTCCACCCCGCCCACTCAGGGGGGGGACAACCTCCCTGCACCTATGGGGATGGATGCTGGAACTGTCCCACCCTCTGAATCCTCAAACGATTCACAGCACCACAAAGCGGTTGAGGTGACCACGGCGGCTGCGGGAGAGGTGAACGCCTCCCTCCCGGGGTCCCTGCAAGAGGGGGCGTCCATGGAGGATGCTCCCACTGTTCCTGCCTCCGTTGAGGGGACGGCCGCTGACCTTGCCACCGACAAAGATCACCATCTGGTGGCGGGCAGCGGGCTCGCCTTCCTCTCTCAGGAGGTGGAGGCTTTGGGGCTGACCCCGGCTGCCTCAGAGGGGGATCATCAGGTCCTGGAGGGACAACAACCGACCTCTCCTTCCCCTTCCAACTTGCTGCTATCCCTTCTCCCTGCCTCTGAGTTGCCCCAGGGTGCGACCATCTGCCCGGCCATCGGCAGCGTTTCGGCCGCGGCCGTCAAAACCCTTGAGGCTCTCAGTGGAAGAGAGCTCCCATTAATATCCGTCACCCCCGGTGCTGAGGCCTCTGGTGCTGCACTCTCTGTGGCACTGGAGCCCAGCACTGGGGAGAGTATTACTACCCCTACCGTTGCCACCGATTCTCTGCCCTGCGAGGCGGCACCGCATCCTGATGCCTCCTCCGCTGAGGCTTCTTGCCCTCCTCCTTCTCCTGCTCCCTGTTCCAACCTCCTCCCAACTGAGCTTCCCACCCCTCTTCCTCCTCCCCTGTCCTTGTCTTTTCCCCAATCCTTCACCTCTTCTTCCCCTACTCCCTTCCTCGTCTCCCTCCTTTCCTGATCCCCTGCCTGAACTCTTTTCCTCCCTTACTCTGTTACTGCCGCCCTGGGGTTGCCACGCTTACTCCAGACGTTGGCCCCCGGTAGGCGGTTTTCGTTTCTCCTTCTCCCAGCACATCTGGGGCCGGTCTCCCTCCACCACTGTCCTCCCAGCAGGGACCTCGGACGCCCCGCATCCCAGTGTCAATGGGTCACGGGGATCAGGGAGGGGTCTGGCCCCAAGGTGTTCGAGGGCCCGAGGCCCTGATGCCAGATGCGCGGAAGGGCGAGATGCGTGCTTTCTTGGAAGACATCCGTGGCTCCAAGAACAAGGTCGCTCTCGCCTTCAGCACTGGGGAGATTTTCATCTCATCCTACAAATAGTAAGGGCCATTTTGGGGGAGGGTAAAGGGACTGGGCGGCGGGAGGCTGCGGCCTACCAGTGGGCCCGTGGCTTCCGTGATGCCCTGCTTACATTTGGGTATGGTCACGGTTTGCTGCAGGGCCCAATGGGGAAGGCCAGCATTCCTGCCAGCGGGGATCTTCCCCAGCACTCTCGATGCCGCCGTTCGTCATTGCCACTCTGAACACCCGGGGCTGCAGGCTGGGTCTCCACAGGTGTCGGGTACTCTCCTTCCTTCGGGAGGGGGGATGCTCTGTCATCTTCCTGCAGGAGACCCATACCACGTCGGCCGAAGCGAGCTGGCGGCTGGAGTGGGGAGACAGGGTGTACTTCAGCCACCTGTCAGCCAATCAAGCCGGGGTGGCGACCCTGTTCTCCCCAAACCTGCGGCCTGAGGTGCTGGGGACTGCCGAGGTTGTGCAAGGCCGCCTGCTGCACCTCCGGGTCCGGGTAGAGGGGCTAAAGTTGAATCTCATTAACATCTTCGCCCCAACATCCGGCCCGGAGAGTCTTCGCTTCTACCAGCGGGCGGCTGCCTTCCTCGGCTCTTTGAATCCTCACGAGTGCCTGGTCCTGGGCGGGGATTTCAACTGCACCCTCGAGGAACGGGACCGCACGGGGACCGAGCGGTGTCCGGCCGCCGCGGACGTCCTCAGGGGGATTGTAGACCAGCACAAGAGCCCCGCCCGGAAGGCAAAAGAGTCAGAGAGAGTCAGCAATCCTGGCTCATTAGGGGCAGCTGAGACAGGGCGGCTGCAGCGTTTACCTTCGTCCGGGTGGAGGGTCAACGGTCGTTTCACTCCCGGTTGGACCGCATTTATCTCTCACGTCATCATCTCTTTCAAGCCCACTCCTCCAGCATTCGGCCGGCCCCGTTCTCGGACCACCACTTGGTGGCCGTGACGGCCTCTCTCTCCTTGGAGAGGCCGGGGCCGGCCTATTGGCATTTCAACAACAGCCTGCTGGGGGACGTGGGCTTTCTAGCGTCCTTCCGGGAGTTCTGGCTGGCCTGGCGTGGGTGGCGGCGGTGGTGGGATGTGGGGAAGGTGTGCACGCGGCTCTTCTGCCGCGAGTACACCCGGGGGGCCAGCCGGCGGAGGGATGCGGTGATAGAGCAGTTGGAACGGAAGGTTTTAGAGCTAGAGAGGCGGCTGGCCACCGGCCCTGAGGATCCACCTCGCGGAGCGCATCGAGAAGCGAGAGGAACTCCGGCCTCGAGGCCTTCGAGCCCGGGTGCCTTTGTTCGTTTCTCGCATCCATCTCCTTAGGAGATGGATCGAGGCTCCCGCTTCTTCTATGCCCTGGAGAAAAGAGGGGGCTAAAAGGCACATCGCCTGCCTTCTGGCAGAGGAGGACGGCCCTCTCACGGATCCGGTGGAGATGCGAGAGGGCTCGCGCTTTCTACGCCTCCCTTCTCGCTGGATCCGACCGACGCCGATGCCCGCAGGAGTTCTCTGGAACGAACTCCCGACGGTCAGCATGGGCGACCGAGACCGCCAGAGCTGCCTCTCTCTCTGGCCGAAGTTCTCGGAAGGCCCTCCGCCTCATGCCCACCAATAAATCCCCAGGCATGGACGGGCTGACCGTGGAGTTCTACCGCGTGTTCTGGGACGTCCTCGGCCCAGACCTTACCAAGGTCCGGGCCGAGTCCCTGGAGAGCAGGGTCCTCCCTTTATCGTGCAGGCGAGCGGTGCTCGCCTTGCTGCCCAAGAAGGGGGACCTCCGCGATCTGTGGAACTGGCGTCCCGTCTCCCTCCTCAGCACAGATTATAAAATCATTGCTAAAGCCATCTCCCTGAGACTCAAGTCTGTGCTGGCGGACGTGGTCCATCCAGACCAGACCTACACCATCCCGGGCCGTACCATCTTCGACAATCTTTATTTGGTCCGGGATCTCCTAGAGCTAGGTGTAGGGACGGTCTGTCGTTCGCCCTCCTGTCCTTGGATCAGGAGAAGGCGTTCGACCGGATGGACCACGGGTATCTCCTGGGCACTCTGCGGGCCTTTGGCTTTGGGCCCCGCTTTGTGGGCTTTCTCCAGGTACTGTACGCTTCCGCGGAGTGTTTGGTCAAGCTCAACTGGACCCCGACCGCACCGGTCAGCTTCGGGCGGGGAGTGCGTCAAGGCTGCCCGCTGTCAGGGCCAGCTGTATACTCTGGCCATCGAGCCCTTCCTCCGCCTTCTTCGCAAGAGGTTGACGGGTTGGTGCTCCGTGAGCCGGAGATGGCTGGTCCGGCGACGCCGACGACGTGCTCTCGTGGTCCAGAACCCGGTCAGGACCCGTGGCCTCTCCGCCCGGGTCAACTGGGTCAAGAGCTCTGGCCTGGTGGTAGGGGCCGGGTGGCAGGCGAGCTCCTCCCACCCGCGCTTCAGGCCATCAGGTGGAGCGGGTCCGCTGCTCTATCTCGGCGTTTTTCTCTGCCACGCATCCTCTTCACTGGAGAACTGGCAAGGTTTAGAGTCCAGGGTGGCTGAGCGATTGCGGAGA
This sequence comes from Rafetus swinhoei, assembly GCA_019425775.1. NCBI lineage: Eukaryota > Metazoa > Chordata > Testudines > Trionychidae > Rafetus > Rafetus swinhoei. The sequence goes on along the minus strand of CM033425.1, from coordinate 23,133,401 downwards.
TGGACAGGACTGCTCCGGTGCCTCTCCCTGCGTGGGAGGGTACTGGTGCTTAACCAACTAGTCCTGTCCATGCTCTGGCACCGTCTCAGCACCCTGGTCCCACCCCCGGGTTTCCTGGATCAGATCCAGCAGCTGCTGCTGCGGTTCTTCTGGCCAGGACTGCATTGGGTCTCTGCAGGGGTTCTCCATCTTCCCTGGAGGAGGGAGGGCAGGGCCTGACGGTTTACACGCGGTTCGTGGTCCTCCGCCTCCAGGCCCTGCAGAGGCTCTTATTTGATGCAGGTAGTCCGGCGTGGAGCACGCTGGCGCACACTTTCCTCGCCACTTCCGAGGGCTCCGATATGACCGGCAGCTCCTTTATTTGAGAGGTCTTCCGCGAGACCTCTCCGAGCTGCCGGCCTTCTACCAGGACCTCCTCCGGCCTGGAAGCTGCTAGAGGCGACCAGGCCCTTGGGAGCCACCATGGGGCAGACTCTCTCGCGGAGCCCCTGCTACACAATCCCCATCTACGTGCAGGCGGCGGAGTCCTCTCGGTGCGCCAGAGGCTGGTCCTGGCAGAAGTCACAAGGATCGGAGATCTCCTGGACTACGACCGGGAAACTGGGTGGATCTCGCGCGCCGCCCAGCGCATGGGGCTCTCCACCCCACGCACTCGGCGCGTGCTTCAGGAGGTGAAGGACGCTTGCCGCCCACCGCTCGGGTTTACTCGACAAGGTCCTGCGAGAGGGTGAACCCCGCCCGCCTCACACCTGGCCCGCCCGACCTATCCGCTCGGCCCTAAGCCCCGCTGCACTCTCCCGACCGCCTCCCCTCGTCACCCGAGCCGGCTGCACGCGTTGCAGCCGGTCCCCTTCCGAACCGCGCCAAAGAGTTACCTGTACACGCTCGTGCTTCACACACTTCTAATTTGGGGTTTGGGGTATACAATTCAAAAGTCATATCTGAACTATAACCTTATGAGGTATACTTTATTTTAAATATACCATGCATGTGAAATGTATCTACCAGTACCTTCATGGACAAGTACACAATGAGAAGAGCATCTGTACAATATGATTTATGAAAATATACCATCAAACTCAAAAATGCTTTTGTTTCTATCAGCCAAACAAAGCAGCCTTAGAAAACCAACTCAAAGTTTAGTTCATAGATTTGTGTCACCATGCAAATGATAGGTATACTCAGCAAATCAGCCTTCCAGATCTTTGCTCTATGGTAAATCATGTAAACTTTGTAGATTTGGATGAAATCTCTCCTTACACCAAAACTGGAGTTAAAATGTACTAAGTAATACTCAATTAACTGATAGTGCTACATAGCAGGAAGGCAAAAAGAAGGGTGTTTCCTAAACATTAAATAAAGGCTCAGAAGATTGTGTATTTTCTAGCATACATCAAAGTGAACTTGATTTCCCTGACCACTTTCTCCAACCAGTCTCTAATGAGAGTTGACACCTAACCAAGAAAACAAAATCTTCCCCTCCCTTTTGCAACAAATTAGAAGTATGGCAAATCCCATGGCTCCAGCCACAATCAAAATATCGGTCAGCCTAAGAGCACATTTTACACATGCAGTATGAATAGGTCTCCAAAATTACCTAATGCAAAAGGTATGGCTCCAGAGTATAAAGTATTTCCAGGCCTTGTAACACAGAACCAGCTTTCACGATTGACATAAATGTTTTGACAAGAATGTACTTTTATAAGAGTGATTTCTTAGGACCTCACTGTAAATGATATTTGTGTGCATGAATACTGCTTTTCCGTGAGCTGTGGTTTCTAGGTGAATAACATTTTAAAATGGAAGATGCACAGCCCTGGCAAAGCAAATGTAAATATTTGAAATGTGCTGGGGTTATTGTAGGTGTTAAAGTAAAAGGAATATCAGTATGGCAAGTTTTCTATCCAGTTTTGGTTTTCCAAATTAAGTCCTACACTCTGCAACTGACCCATGTAGAAGGCAGAGTTGGAGCCTTAAGCTATGAATATCAACAAATAGGGAACATGGGTTTATTTTGTTTAATTTGCAAAGAGGGGATAGCTCAATCCTTTGAGCATTAGCCTGCTAAACTCAGAGTTGTGAGTTCAATCCTTGAGGGGGCCATTTAGGGATCTGGGGCAAATCTGTCAGGAATGGTACTTGGTCCTGCTGTGAGGGCAGGGGACTAAACCCAATGACCTCTCAAAGTCCCTTCCAGCTCTATGAGATGGTATATCTCTATATATATTATTATAGGCAGCATGTTTCCCCTGAAAACAAAGCCAGTCCAGCTGACACAGGACTCTCCAAATTGTGGGTAAGCATTCTGAAAGCAGATAAAGCAATTTATTCCTGCAGAAGCTAGAAGCAACATGAAGAATTGCCCTTAAAACTATATTTTCCTGATTTTCTTCAGACCAATAAAAGGAATATACCAATGGATAGGCTTTATACCTCCCTGACAAAGTAGCAGTGACAAAGATGACACAGCAGATATTTGAGGAGGGGAAGAGGAGGAAGAAAGAAAAAAAAATGTAATGTGCATAATAATTTAAAGAAGCAGAAATAGGACTTCTATTAGAAAATGCCTATTTTCAGTTTATTTGTTGAGAACTAATTAAAATCATTGTTGTAATACAGATAATAGACAAGGTCCAACAGCCTGATCTTACAAGCATAGCATGCCTTTATTTCCTGGTGAAGTCTGATTAGAGAATGAATGCAAATTTGTTCCCAACTTCAGGTATGGTATATTCTTATATAAAAATGCAGAGTTTGGAAATTTGATAAGTTACCTATTTCAAAAGTGTGCACATCAGCACTAACCTTCTCCATTTTTCCCTGCCTCAGTGGTAGTCTACTATGGTTCTATTTTCTACATAATCTCAGCTCCTAGCAAATCAGTATAAAAGTATATTACACAGAAAATTTACAATAGGCCCTCTTTCCCCCTTGCATAATATTGCTTTTTTATCCTCCAATTTGTGCTATATTTATAGGAGAAATTTTTTTTTATTTGAATAATTTCTGCTGCAGCTGCTGACTGTAATGTAGGGGATTTTTCTTCTTGGCTGTCTTTTGCTAACTCAGACAGGAGCTGTAGTTATGGAACTGTTTGGAGGTGGTGGGAGAAGTGAAAAGAGAGAGCGTGTGTATTTAAGCTAAAAGCAATTTCCCATTCTCCATTTTCCTTGCTATTTAGGTTATTGATTAGTAGAGGATTTAAAAAAAACCCATTCTGCCACTATCAATTTAATAATTATTTTTTTCAAAGTAACATTTTACTTAAAATATATGGTAAAAGGTTAACAGTCAAAGTTTCCTTACTGCATGTTGGAAATGTTAAGAGTCAAATTTTGATTCTGTTCTTCTATACTTGAAAGGTAAATGAATGCATAAGTTTCATAATTTTTAACATGTAAATCATATATAGGTTTGACATGAAAAACCACTCCTAACTGCAATTTGATATACAACAGATCAAATTTCTACAGACTTTGAGAAGCCTTCTGCACATGGCTCTTTGATAAAGGGAACTTGGTTTGTGATTATGAACTGTCAATAGAAAATGGTGCAATGGCATTAAAACAACCTGCATTCACATCTTCCTTCTGCAGACTCCCCACCCTAATTAGTTTCTTGCCTTTCTTCCTCTTAATATGTCCATCCAACAAGTTTGAATTGCTTTTTAGCTGGGTTGCAGCACTGCAAATATAAAAGTTTGTGCTTTCGGCCCTTGAAATTACGATGTGAACAGTGGGACTTATTAAGGAGACAACTACAGTTTGAACCTCTCTAGTCCAGCATCTTCAGGACATGACCAGTGCAGAACCAGATAATCTTCCGGACCTCAAGGGGTCAACATTGTCTAGCAGCATTACTAGCACTTCCACTGCTTACTGAGCTCTTAGAAGACATTAAGGAGTAAATTAGAGCTAAACAACAGCACAGAACACTGAAAACCAGGACTGGTGGCTGTAAACAAAGTTGTCCATACCCATGATAAATTTCCAATGGGGAAACTGACAAAGTTCAAGGTTACACAGAGTGCACTGGGATGAGAAGCCAGTAATTCCTAGCTCCCAGTCCTGTTCTCAAACCAATAGTACTTTCTGTCTCTCTTTTAACAGATAGGCAGATTACTTTTCTGCATGGATAGTTTAAAAAAAGTCAAAATTAATGGGGTGAGGAGAGCTGGAAGGGCATCAAGAAAAGATATTTTTTCACATTGTCAATGTCTTTCATTAATTTCATTAAGATGGGCACTACATTTGCCTTTTTCCAATCATCCAGGATTTCTCCCGATCTCCACGACTTTTCAAAGATAATGGCCAAAGGCTCCTCAATGACATTTGCCAACTCCCTCAGTACCCTCGGATGCATTAAGTCCGGACCCATGGATTTGTGTACGCTTAGCTTTTCTAAATAGTTCCTAACCTGTTCTTTACCCACCAAGGGCTGTCCATCTTCATCCCATCTTGCGTCACTTAGCGCATTAGTCGGGGAGCCCACCTTGTCCGTGAATACAGAGGCAAAGAAAGCATTGAGTACTTCAGCTTTCCCCACATCATCTGTCACTAGGTTACCTCCTTCATCCAGTAGGGTCGCACACCCTCTCTGATCACCTCCTTCTTGTTAACATGCCTGTAGAAACATTTCTTGTTATCCTTCACATCCTTAGCCAGTCGCAATTCCATTTGCGCTTTCGCCTTTCCTGATAACCTCCCGGCATTCTCGAGCTATACATTTAAACCCTCCTGGTCATTTGTCCAAGTTTCCACTTTTGTAAGCTTCCTTTTTGTGCTTAAGTTCACCAAGGATTTCCTGTAAGCCAATCCGGTCTCCTACCATGTTTGCTTCTCTTACTACGCGCCGATGGTTTCTTTCTGTGCCTTCAATAAGGCTTCTTTAAAATACTGCCAGCTGTCCTGGACTCCTTTCCCCTTCATGTTAGCATCCCAGGAGATTCTGCCCATCAGGTCTCTGAGGGAGTCAAAATCTTCAAAAAAGGGAAGAAGGACGATCCAGGGAACTATAGGCTGGTCAGTCTTACCTCGGTTCCTGGAAAAATCATGGATGGGATCCTTAAGGAATCCATTTTGAGGCACTTGGAAGAGAGGAAAGTGATTAGGAATAGTCAGCATGGATTCACAAAGGGCAAGTCGTGCCTGACCAATCTGATTAGCTTCTGTGATGAGGTAACTGGCTCTGTGGACATGGGAAAGTCAGTGGATGTGATATACCTTGCCCACAATATTCTTGCCAGCAAGTTAAGGGAATGTGGATTGGATAAATGGACGGTGAGATGGATAGAAAGCTGGCTAGAAGGCAGGGCCCAGCAGGTAGTGATCAACGGCTCGATGTCAGGATGGCGGTCGGTTTCTAGCGTAGTGCCCCAAAGTTCGGTTCTAGGACCGGTGTTGTTCAACATCTTATTAATGACCTGGATGAGGGGATGGATTGCACCTCAGCAAGTTTCATGGATGACACTAAGCTAGGGGAGAGGTAGATACGCTTGAGGGCAGAGATAGGGTCCAGAGTGACTTAGACAAATTGGAGGATTGGGCCACAAGAAATCTGATGAGGTTCAACAAGGACAAGTGCAGAGTCCTGCACTTGGGACGGAAGAATCCCAAGCATAGTTACAAGCTGGGGACCAACCAGTTAAGTAGTAGTTCTGCAGAAAAGGACCTGGGGTTACAGGATGAGAAGCTGGATATGAGTCAACAGTGTGCCCTTGTAGCCAAGAAGGCTAATGGCATATTAGGTTGCATTAAGAGGAGCATTGCCAGCAGATCCAGAGATGTCATTATTCCCTTTATTCGGCTTCTGGTGAGGCCACATCTGGAGTATTGTGTCCAGTTCTGGGCCCCCACTACAAAAAGGATGTGGATGCATTGGAGAGGGTCCAGCGGAGGGCAACCAAAATGATTAGGGGGCTGGAGCATATGACTTATGAGGAGAGGCTGAGGGAGTTGGGTCTGTTTAGTCTGCAGAAGAAGTGAGGGGGATTTGATAGCAGCCTTCAACTTCCTGAAGGAGGTTCCAAAGAGGATGGAGAGAGGCTGTTCTCAGTAGTGACAGATGGCAGAACAAGGAGCAATGGTCTCAAGTTGTGGTGGAGAGGTCCAGGTTGGATATTAGGAAAACTATTTCACTAGGAGGGTAGTGAAGCACTGAATGGGTTACCTAGGAAGTAGGAGTCTCCATCCCTAGAGGTGTTTAAGTCTCGGCTTGACAAAGCCCTGGCCGGGTTGATTTAGTTGGGATTGGTCCTGCCTAGAGCAGGGGGCTGGACTTGATGACCTTCTGAGGTCTCTTCCAGCTCTATGGTTCTATGATTCTATGAATTTAAAATAGGCGTAGATGGAACGCTTTGTTGACACTTTGTAATGAAAATAATGTCTCTCTATTTTAGTTTACCTTTTAAGTAGAACTAAAGACATTTTCTGACTGTTGTAAAGCACTTTGAGATCCTTGTTAGTAACAAATTAAGAGTCAATACATTACTATTATTGTTAATGCAGGAGGAAGTTATGAACATCACCTTCTGCTTTGTTTGGAATTTCTCAGTATGAAGTTGGGAATGTTTTAAAGGCCACACTTCAGATCTTTTGAAGTGTGACTAGAGATTATCTGCTTAATCCATTCCGCTCACATAGGAATTTTTGATGTCATACAGCTATATAAAACTTTGTCTGCTTAACAGACCTGTGCAGTCTCTGCAGAACACAAGCAATAAATTGAGGGGGAATATGCATTCTTTTATATTAAAGCCAAGAGAAGAGGGAAATTCTGAAGTAAGACTCTTGATGCTTTTGTAACCCACTGATTAATGGATGTTATCTTTCTCCCTCAGTTGCCAATGCATAGCAGATGGGAGCTCTTTAACACAAAGGACTTGTGCATTTAGATCGGGAGACCCCTGCCCCCCCCGAATCCTTACCAAGAGTGGCGGTTGCCATGAAAGTAGGGGGTCTGATGACAGTAAAACAGTTGTGGGCTTCAGATATTCATGGCAAGCTTCTTCTATCCACAAGGAAATATGTAAGCCGTTACATATGTCCCCAATCTATGGAGGGTACAAGTGTAATACAGAGCCTGACCTTAAAATTATGCATTCAAGCTCTGGAGATCCCCAAATTCAATCTCTGGGGTAGGCTACAATGACAGCCATTACATTCCCTTAAAGTGCCATTATCAATTAAAAAAAGAAAAGAAATTACATTTCTGTATTTTTTGGTTTGTAAAACCTAAGTAATGCTGCTTGCAAAAAATTCAACACATCCACTTTCCATTTCAGAATGCAGTTCCACTAAAATTGAACTATTTTGAAAAATCTTATTGGTTTGCCCAAATTTTATTTTGGAGAAAAACAATAAAAAAATCTCAACAATATCATGTGTTGACATTATCAGAACAAATTTTTTAAACTATTCTTCGTTTCAATTTTTTGGCTTTTTTTTTTTTAACCACAAAGCTTTTAAAAAGGCAAAATTGAAATATAGCAATTTTGTCTAAACAAAACATTTCAAATCAACCCAAAATAATGTGCAGCATTATCTTTCACTGACAATTGGAATGCAATATGAATTTCCATCCTCCATGCAGCTCTACTCCTAAGATAAGTGAAAGAGAATAGGGGTGAAAAAATCTGATTTTTTTCCAGTTTACTGTATATATTTGACAGCACATTATATAAACTCAGGTCAATTAATTCTCCTGTTTATATGGGGCTTACACACTGCAGTAAGGGATAGAATTTTTTTTCCCTACAAAATTAGGAAAATACGAAAATAAAACCACAAAAAGTTGGGGTGGAAAAGTCCTCACAGTGTCTGTATAGGAACTGAAATTACCTTTACATCTTTATTTAAACTGACTAGACTTGAGAAGATAATAATATCTCTCTTTAATTCATTCTGCCAAATAATTAAAGCAAGCCAAACTGCAGGATAAGAACATCTATTTTTTCTAAGGCTTCTGACGTATCTGGAATGAAGACTGCTCAAAAATGATGCTTTCCTGCAGACAGGACATGGGAAAGTGCCCAGCTACAGCAGTACCAGGGCAGATCAAGTTCTTATGCCTCTGACTAGACGGTACACCAAGATAGCAGCACTATTTTGGGATACTTCTAATATCCCAAAATAGCACGTTCCGCTTCTTGAAAGCGCACACAGGCGCACTATTCCAATGTGCCTGTAAACCTCATTCCACAAGGATTAAGGAACATTTCAGAATAGCACTCTCTTTCAAAATTTGGCACTTTAAATTTTGAAATAAGCTATTTTGAAGTTAACTTGAAATAAGCTATGCAATTTGCCCAAGCACCCGAGCAAGGGGTGCAGTGTAGATGCACCCTTTGAGTGGGAAGCTTAAAAAATTCTTTGGATTTTTTTCCTCTCACCAATTTGTCTCAAATGATGCTATTTCAACCATTGTATTTTGCACATAAAAAGGAAAGAACTCAACTAGCCCAGATGCCAAATATAAAAATCTGGTAGGAAATCATTTAGGAAGTAATTGCTCTGCAGCCCCGTGAAATATGCACTAAGCAGTGTTTCCTTTAGTCAAGTCTTCCTCTTAACCAACCACTTCAAGTTATTCAAGACTTAAGTTTTCAGCCTTCAAAAATGAAGCTGTATCATAGAATGGGATTTTAGTGGATGTTTGGGTATTTGTTTAATATTATAATAAAATCAAAAGAATACTTGCACTTCTATTACATTTTTCAGCTGAGATGATCAGCATGCTATGCAATCAGTAGTTTATCCTTACAATTCCAATGGGAGGCACATAACATTAGGTCTGTTTTACAGACAGAGAGGCTGAGGCTTAGATGCTGACAGCATTTTGGACACGAAACATCTGTTTGTAAGCACAGCAAAGTAGTCCTACTGAATTCACCTTGCTCCGTTGGAAGAAGAAATCACTGACTATGTCGGGTGATGCTTACCAGGTGACAGTTGACTGGTAACGAGGGAGAAGACCCAACCTGTGGGCCACAGACTACATGGGCTGGGAGCTGGCAGCCATGTATGGGGCTAGAAGTGGTAGCCCTATTCCAAAGCAGCAGCAGCTCCTGGAAGCTACTCCAAGGAGGCTGGAAGCTAATAGCCCCATGCTGTATTGGAAGCACCTGGGCTAGAGCAGCCCCAGCCTGTGACAGGAGGACCTCTTCAGCCAACTCACCCCTGTTTAATCAGTTAACTGGTTAAACTTAATGTAGGATTTTACATACCTACTACAAACAGCACCCCATACCTATTGCCTTCAAAAGAAAGTAAGGGAAACCTCCAGCTCTACAGTGAAATCCAGCTGCTACTGATCTATAGAGTGAAAACAGTATAGATCAAGCCTATAATTATCTAAACATAGTCAGGATAAATTAGAAGCACTCACGCTGTTGTTCTGCTAGTGAATTGTCCTTACATTATGTTTTGAGTTTCAGAGAATACAACATATTGATTATGCAGGTATGCCACTATATACATGCAAATTGAAATCAGATGCATAGGGTTAGGGAGCATGTTATATTATCTTCGGAGGAATGACAAACATATCAAAAATTGATACCTGCTTTTTTATTTTTAGATGGTTTTAATTTAAATATATTACCATAAAGCTATTACAATCCCATGCAAAGAGGGCAAGCATTTAGTTTTCTTACAGAATTGCACAATTATTCATGGCCAAGATAAACAGGGAAATTACTAAAATGAGAAAAATCCATACAACAGATTAAAATAAAACCCACTATAAACAGTATATTGTTTCTCATTAGCTAGCTTAGCAGATGTTATGAATAAATGCCAGAAGATACATTCCACAAAAAAGAAGAATGGATTAGGCTTTCCCCTTCAACCTGCTTGTGGAATGTTGCTTTCTTCATTAACATCACAGAAAAAAAATGCAGAATTGATTCCATATCATTTGACAATTTGTTCACTCTCAATTATCCAAGTTATCTGAGTGAGGGGAAAAGATCTGTCAGACCAAAATACACTTTAAACATCATGCCACTAAAATGACTGGCAACTGATAACAGTCTTTACCATAGCACTTGCTACCTTTCTCAGCTTGAAGTGCATGATATCTGTAGAATATAAAAAGCCAGTTCCTTTCCTTCCCCCTCTATTTTTATTAATATCATTATATAGTTGTAGAGTCAGGGATCAGCATATTCCAATAATCCAGGGCAACTTAATCATGCTGTGCCTACCAGAGTTTAAAATGATTACTATGGAAACTGTTCACCTGCAAAAGTCACGTTCAGGGCTGATATATGTGGCAGTTTGCTTTGGGATATGAAAAGCCTATGAATCAAGACATACCTGAACTGCCCATTTGTGGTGAATACAGTTTTCATCTGATTTTTCTGTTTATGCTACTCTGCAGTTATTCCATATTGGTACCAGCAAAGTACCACTCAGATGGAATTGCCTGCACTTAGGGATTTCCAAGGTTTTGAATTTTCTAGGAAGTTCATACCCTTATCTGGCTCCTAACTAGATGGTGGGGGAACCTGTGTCTAACTAGAATAATTAATCCAGATACACCCAAATGAAGGTTGAATTCTGATCTGATTCAAAATCCAGACTTTCCAAGTCAAATTAATTGTGGAGGGAGAAAACTGGAGGAGGAAAGAAAATAATAATAAAGCATTAAATGCTGTCCCAGTTTTGGGTTCACAGACACCAAATCCAGCCCCTGCTGGCTAACAGTTTACTTATAATAGCATGGAAAAGAGGAAGTTACTCACCTTGGTGCAGTAACGATGGTTCTTTGAGATGTGTGTCCCCGTGGATGCTCCACTGTAGGTGTCGGGTCATCCCAGCACCACAGATTGGAGTTTTTGTGAGCAGTGGTCAGCCAGACCACGCATGCACGGCATGCACCTTGTGCCATTCACACCTTTTGATCTCTTGCGCGGTCCGGCTCCTGCCAGTTCCTCGAGTCTGCCCCAGTGTCTGAAACATACAACAAGAGACTCCAAAGCAGGGAGGAGGGCGGGTAGTGGAGCACCCACGGGGACACACATCTCGAAGAACCATCGTTACTGCACCACGGTGAGTAACTTCCTCTTTTTCTTTGAGTAGTGTTCCCGTGGGTGCTCTACTGCATGTGACTGTGTAGCAGTACTCGAATATAAGGAAGGCAGGTAAGGGAGTCACTTCTTATCCACAGTTGAAAGCACTGCAGCCGCCACAGCGGTGTCAGTGGATAGTTTATGACAGATTGCATAATGCTTCATGAAAGTATTGTTAGTGGACCATGTTGCTGCTCTACAAATATCTTTTAGAGGAACCCCACAAAGGAAAGGTGTAGAATGGCCCTTTAGTGTGTCCAGTAACAGTTTGTTGCATATAGCATAGCACTTTTTAATGCAGATAACAATAAGGTTTGAAACTCATTGCAATGAGATAGGTTGACCTTTGTTACGTTCCGCTAGTGAGATTAGTGGATGAGCCGTCTTGCGGCAGTTCCGAGTTCTTTCCAAAATAGAATGCAAGCGATCTTCTCACATCTAGTGAATGAAGGATGGTCTCATGAGCGCTCTCACGTGGCTTGCAATAGAAAGATAGGTATATGACTGGCTCGTTTATATGGAAGTCTGAGCAGCCTTCGGAAGGAAGGAGGGATGTGGACGTAGCGTGACTTTATTACTGCTCAAGATGGTGTATGGTGGAACTGCCATCAAGGCTGCTATCTCTCCAACTCTGCAAGCAAAAGTATGGCTAGCAGAAATGTAACTTTAAGCATCAGGATAAGAATCTGTGCCACTTTTGAAGATAAGTGGATTGAGTGGACTGTTTTCTACTATGTAATAAAACATTTCTCACTTTCTCCAAACATTGGAGTTCATGTTCTTGGAACCAATTATAAGCTAGGTTGTCAACTGTAGCATATGGGGTTGAGGGTGAATTTGTGTCCCATTGTGCTGGGTTAGGAGAGCGAGATATATGGGAAGAATCCCCTGCCCTTGAACACTTCTGGCACCTTCTCTACTGCTCCAATAGCTAAGAGGTGAAGGACCTCCGTTCTGAGTAGACCCTTGTGAGAAGGGTCCCTGAAGAGGCAGGGGGATGGTGGGGAAGTGGGAGGTAGTGTTAGGAAGGGTATGGTGTAGCATGATGACAATCTCTAGGACCCAGTGATCTGATGTGATGGCAGCCCAGTGGTGATAATAAGGTCTCAGGTGATGGTGGAAGATTGGAATAGAGTGAGCATGGTGGCCGAACAAGGGATGGCGTTGCAAACCCTCAACCTGGAAGTCAAACCTGCTGTTTGCCCATATGCTGGCTGGGGTTACAGTTATTTGGTTGAAGTCTCTGCTTCTGTGGGTGCTGTCTTGGTCTGGATTGATCAAATCCCTGCTGCTGGTATCTGGGATATGAAAAGTCTCGGTGGGAGTTGGTATGGTACATAATATCTGCGTTGGTACAGTGGGGTGTACATACCCAAGGTACGAAGGATGGTTCTTGAATCTTTACTAGAGTGCAAGACCTTGCCTGTCGTCCCTGAGAATAATTTCTCTTTATCAAAGGGGAGGTCTTCAACTTTTGTCTGCAGTTCCCGAGGAACTGTAGCAGCTTTGAGCCAGGAGGCTCTTTTCTCATGACCAGGGAAGTTGCCGTGGCACGTGCTGCTGTGTCAGCAATATCCAAGGCTATCTGGAGAGAGGTTCTTGATGAAGCATAACCCTCTTGTGCAATTGCTTTCAATTTCGGTCTTTTTGAACCCGAAAAATGTTCTATGAGAGAAGTGAGTTTAGTATAACTGTCGAAATTATGGTTGGAGAGTAATGCAGCATAATTAGCTGAGAAGCAGGGTTGACGAGGAGTATAGTTTATGCCCAAAGATGTCAAGGCGTTTGTTCTCCTTATCTGCAGAATTATTCTTATATTGCAGAAGTTTTGGTCTCTGCTGAGCTGCATCCACCACTAAAGAATTTGGTTGCAGGTGGGAAAAGAAGAAGTCTGCACCTTTGGATGAAACAAAGTACTTTTTACCTGCCTGTTTGTTAGTTGGGGTTATTGACACCTGGGTCTGCCATATCTCGCCCGCAGCCTCCATAATAGCCTCATCTATAGCGATGGCTATTTTTGCGCGCTGGCAGGGCTGAAGATTTTTAAGGAGATGATGTTGTTTCTTCTGGACCTCAGTGAGCTGTATTTCTTGGTGGGCGGCCACCCTCTTAAAAAGCTCCTGGAATTATCTGAGGTCTTCCAGTGGTGATTGGTCCCCAGGGATAATTACCTCGTCCGGAGATGAGGAGGTTTGGTCTGTTGGCGAGACATCTGACTGTTGTTCCTCCACATCGGACATCTGTCTGTCCTCAGGCTCCGAAAGTTGGTGCATTGGTTGGGGTATGGAAGATGACGTTATAGGTTCTGGACCGTGCAGTAGAGGAGAAGGTGAGTATCCTCATGTGGGCGGGTGTTCCTGGCAGCAGGCTTTATGGTACCCTTGCCTTCGATGGTAATATCGTGGTGACCAATGAGAGGCATACCCGTAGGAGTGTGAATGGCTTTGGTGTCGGTATTCCCTTATGTCGGGAGAATGGTATCGTGGTGAACCAACACTCAACCTACGTTCAAGACGGTAAGTGTGAGGAGAAAGAGCTAGAGAATGGAGTGATCTAAAAGAGCCTCTTGAGGACGGGGGAGGTGATAAGGAGGTATATCTCTGATATGGTTGTCGTAATGATAGAGCAGGCAAAAAAGTGAGTGGTTCGGGACTCGGATCCTGTGCTCTGTGGGATTTATGAGTCGCCTTTCTCAGTGCCGAGGCAGCGTCATTCTCTTCTAGCACCGAACGTTCCAACTTATATCTCACTATTGGTGCTGAATGCTCCAGTGTCAGTACCACATGTGCCAGTGCCGGTGTCTGTATTATAACCGGTGCCACTGCCTGCACTGTACCTGGTGCCAATGTTTGCACCGTAGTCAGTGCCTGTAGTGTATGGGTCAGTGTCAATGGCTGCATTGATTGTCCCGGTGCTGATTGGCTTGTTGAAGAGGAAGACGGTGCCGCCTCCCACGATGCCAAGATTGGCGGTGCCAATCATCTTGCCAGTGCTGTAGCTACCAGTGCCACAAATCTTGAATGCCAAGTTTTTAGCTCTGAGGCCATTTTAAGGCATGGTTTAATGGCGCCAGATGTTCCCGGCTTCTCTCCAGTACTTGTTCTGCCTGTGGAGGCTGGTGATAAAGAGCGTGCTGATGAAGCCCTTTTATGAGCGGGAGCAGCTGTCGGAGGAGAAGCTCTCCATTTTTCTTTCCTCAGTGAGTCAGAATCTGAGGGCTGCAGGGCCTTATCAAACAAGAACATCCTGAGCCTTATTTCCCTATTGTGCCGTGCTCTCATTGTCAGTTTTGTACAATATGTGCACTTTTGAGGCACATGATATTCACCCAGTCATTTAATACAGTCTGAGTGACCGACGGAGGCCAGTACATGCTTTCGGTATGTGATGCACTTTTTAAACTCCTGTGAACCCAGAATGGTTGAGGGGCTGGTCACCGCTGCCTTGATAGTGGACAAGCAGATTGTAGCCTACTCTTTTTAAAATTTATGTAGTGCTGTTAGAGCTTCCCTTTTTTCAAAAATGTTTAACACAGAAATAATTTTTTTTAATGAAGTAACTAAAGCTGTATTATGATTAACTACAAGAATCTAACTGAACTATTCACAGAAATTAATGTAAAATAAAATTTTCTTCTCTGACTAGAGTCATTGAGGAGAGAGGTCTTGCTCCGTCTGCAACCTGGGGTGGCAAAGAAGGAACTGGCATGAGCTGGACCACGTGAGAGATCAAAAGGCGCAAACGGTGCAAGGTGCCTGCTGCACATGAGCGGTCCAGCTGACCACTGCTCATGAAAATTCCGATCTGTGGCACCAGGACAACCTGACACCTATAGTGGAGCACCCACGGGGACACTACTTGAAGAAGAATATAGGCTTTCCAAAATGTTGCAGCATCATGCCAATGCATGAGAGCCCATAAAGTGAAAGTAACTGAAAACTGGCTAAAAACAAAAGTGAAACGGATTAGTCTTTTCTCTTGGAATTTGTTTTGAATTTCACCACACTGGGATGATCATAATTAACAGTAAAAATATGTCTGATTTTTAAAATCCCTTCTGTTTTAAAAAGTTAAAGTGATGTTAGTGTAAGAGCTAAGGAGATTATTCAAATGATAAGTAAAATATTTAGACACTATTGGCATGCCTCTAAATTGCAAATGAAATCACAAGTTAACTAATTTTATTTCCCAAAAGTAAACAGAGATACAGAAAGTTACTTCTTTACTGGCAGCATCTTGTTCACACTATATCAGTCTGATAAAGCTGAGGAATCCAGCTACAAAACATTCGTTCATGTGGCACATTCTCACTATTTCCTATTTTGAAGTAATAATCTTTTATGCTAGTTTTTGTTTCTTCTGTTAAGTTTATCCAAAGTAGCCAATGATCTGTCACTAACACCTGTATGTCCTAACAGACTTTCACTTCAACATGCACTAGACCATTATTGAGGGAAAGAGGTAAGTATTTAGCTTAATCTACATAGTCCAAGAACAGCCATTTGTGTCTCTCAAAGGATACAGGATGTCTGAGCCAGTGTGCCAAGCATAAGCCTAGGGCCTTTGGCTGAAATCAAGCCTGCAATTGGCTGCTTTGGGATTGCCTGGAGAGTTTTTTGGGGTGTTGGTAAGAACACACCGACCAGGAGAGATCAAAATCACGTGACCTCAGGGGGGCTTAATATGCAAGACCCAGCAGACACTAATTGAACAGAAGGAGTCGTGGGTGAGTGGCAAGCAGTTAAAAAGCACACATAAGCAGGAGAATGAGGGATGCAAACAAAGTCCTTGTTGGTGACTTTCCACTATCCCTAAACCAGTCTATAAGCTGTGCACAAAGATGTACTTGATTGCTAGCCCAGACTAGACCAAATTAGCAGTACTTCAAAAGGCTCAGCAACAATTTAGTCATGGCAGTGAACATCCAGTAAGGTTTATGAATACTCAAGACAGGTCAGCCAAGGAATCCAGGTTATTAAAATGGGATGTGAATTCCCCAGAAGCTGACCAACTTACATCTCTTAGGGTACGTCTAAACTAGCCCACTAGTTTGAACTAGGGAGACTAATGAAGGCGACTGAAATTGCTAATGAAGCACAGGATTTAAAAATATCCCGTGCTTGATTAGCATATTTCCGGCCGGTCGCCATTTTGGAAACTGACTAGCCCGAAGTAACTGCCTGCGTCTACACGCGGCAGAGAAGTGGAATTCTGAAATAAACCCCTTAGTTCGAATTAATTGTCATTAGCAATTTTGGTCACCCTCATTAGCCTCCCTAGTTCGAACTAGGGAGCTAGTGTAGATGTACCCTTAGAGAGATAAAGCATCCCCAGGAAATTTATTCTGTCTCTCTACAATTCTCAGTTCCACTTACATGCCTCCTTCCAGGAAGAAACCCCAACACACATTTCCTTCATCCAGCCCTGCTTACTGTTTCTAAACATCCACAATTATTCCTTCTACAGCAGTGGTCATCAGCGAGTAGATTGGGATCTACCTGTAGATTCTGGAGCCTCTGACAGGTGATCCTGACTGGTTTGGCCAAGAGGCTATCAAGTGCTGGCACTTCAGCTGCCCCTCTCCCCATTGTCATGCTGCTCCTGCCCTCTGCCTTGGAGTTGCCCCCCGGGAGCCTCCTGCTTGCTATGCAGGGTGTGGGAAGGAGAAGACGGGAGGCACTGATGTCAGGGTGTCCCTCCTCCCCGTATTTTTATACCCTGTCTCCACACAGAGAAAAGGGGATGGAGTGAGCTTGGCAAGGCAAATCTCTGTCACTCTCACACACTGTCCTTCCTTCTCATCTCCTGACCCAACATGTACATGGGGGGTTGTTAGTATTTTTACTGCTTGCAAAGTGGGTTAGCTTTGGTTTTTGACTGATCTGTGCATTTCAAAACTTTCATTTCTCTCTTATGCTTAAATTTAATTCTTTGAGTAATGAGTTCTAAAATGCTGAACCTGTCATGTCTGGAGAAATTATCCCTGTGGTTAATTGTGCTCTTGGAAGTGGCTGGCATGTTCCTGCTGCCCCTGAAAAAGTCAGAGCAGGGGGTCTCCACATGCTGTCCTGGCCAGTGGCCACCACTCCTGCAGCTCCCATTGATCAATAATGGAGAACCGTGGCCAGTGAAGGCTGTGCCTGTAGGAGAGGGGCAGCACGTGGAGCCCTTGCTGTACATGTCAGCTGCTTTCAGGAGTGGTGCAGGGCCAGGGCAGCAGTAAGCTTACTGTAGCTCTGCTGCTCCATCCCTGGGGAGGCTGTACAGCTGCTCCTAGGGTGGGTGGGACTTGAACCCACTACCCTGAACTCCCCAGGCAAATGCCCTAGCCCTTAGTCCACTCCAAAAGCCACCCCACCTGCCTATCTTCAGAGAGTTCCTTATCCTGCCTTCCTAATATGGGAGCCAGGTCCATCCTTGGAGCAGCTGGTGTTGGCTGCCCAGCTGCTGTCTGGGTGGACCGAGGGGGGGGGGGGCACGGGGACTCAGGCCCCCAATCCTGTGCTCCCCTGGCAAACGCCATATCCCCTAGTTCACTCAAGAATCCACTACACCTCCCTACCTTCAGAGGGTCCTTTATCCTGTGTCTGGTCGCTCCCGGGGTGGGGGAGGGGCTTGAAGGTAGGGAGGTGGAGGGGGGCTCTCCAGTGAACTTGGGGATAGGCCATCAGCCTCTGGAGCACAGGATAGTGGGCTCATTCCCACCCCCTTCCACCCACTCAGGCAGTGGCTGAGCAGCTAACACTGGCTGCCCCAGGGATGGACCTGGCTCCCATATTAGTAAGGCAGGGGTAGGGTGGGTTAGGGGATAGTGCATTCACTGGGGAAGCACACAGTGGTGTGTTCAAGTCCTGCCCACCCTGCGAGTGGCTAGATGGCCAACACAGGCTGGACCAGGTTCCTGCATTAGGAAGGCAGGATAAGGAAACCTCTGAAGATAGGGGAGGGGGGGTGCGCTTTGGAGTGGTGTGGGGGGGAGAGGGAATTTGCCACACTCCAAACCCCTTGACCCAAGACTAGGGCCTGCACCTCTAGCCCAGCTTGATGAAAGTGAATGAGATCCAGTGGAGTGAGCAGGACAAGGCCTCAGAGAAGGTGGGGAAGGAAGCCAAGCAAGGGTATTTGGGTTTGTGGTAAATCTTACATTGCACTTAAATTGAAAAAGTGATCTTGTGCTTAAAAAGGTTGAAGACCACTGTCCTATAGGCATCCCACCATTTCAGTCAAGCCAGGCCCTTGCCACTTGCTCTATAAATCATGTATAGCAGACTGCAATCACACTGCAGGATGCCACAGTCAATTTCTCCACTGGCCAGTCTGATGACCAAAGCTTAGATCTTTTACAGAGACCTGATGGCTATAGGAATTATCCCTTCTCCAGCTCCCTGCTCTTGTCTACTTCTCACTCAGTACTGCCTCCTGCTGGTGCCAGCTGCAGATATAGCACAGCTAGTGAGTTGCGAGGCTTTGCACAAGGACAAGGTGGGACATAGCAGCCATTCAAGCCTGATGCACCTTGGTTTCTTCCACCAAGCTACTCCCACACCACTTTGTTTTATCATTTGCAATGTCTGGGAGAACAAAAGAGCTGTTCTGTGAAGTTGCCAATGCTCAAGAGAAAAAGGTCTTAATACAAACTGCCTGACTAGAGAAGGAAGCATGCCCTTCCTTGTAAATCCCAGTGAAGAAATCCTGCCAAGGGCTTCTAAAAAAGTCACCCAAGAGATCTCATTTATTCAAACAATGCACTTATTTGCCATCCCTGCATTATCAATACTTCGTGTGTTGTGCAGTAGCTCAACTAAACGAAGTGAAAATAATTATGATATAAGCAGGGGCTGAACTACTGCTTGTTATCAGCCAGCTAAAAGGAGAAAGCTGCCCTGGGTGTGGGTATGCTCACTCCAATTGTTTAGCTCTGCAAGATAATTAACTGTTAACTGTTGATATGTAAATACAGCTCATGCCAGGAGGGGGAAGGAATCCGAGGCGTGGCTATGTAAATCCAATTCAGCCAGGGCTGATGGAAGATCAATGTTGGAATGGAATGTGGTGTACTGTAAATAATTTGGGGCTGTTATGGGGGGTCACAAATCATGCTACCCCTAAATGTGGGAACTGTAAAACATGCCACCAGTGCTTGCAGGAGAGACACCACCATCATTGCAAGAGGTCTCCGAGGAACAAGCCTCCCCCCTTTCCAGAGTTGAGTGGACTGAGCTGGGGGGGGAAGGGCTAAAGGGCTTGAATCAGCCTGCTTCACACCTGCCAGGTGTGAGCTGTAAGACTGGCCCAACCTGCCCCTTTCCCCCTTTAAGGACAGACCTAAAGCAGACTCACGAGGAGTCTTTTTGCTAGTTCAGTGGAAGCTGGAATATTTTGCCAGTCTACGTGGTGAAATCACTAAGGCTGCGTCTAGACTGGCATGATTTTGTGGAAATACTTTTAATGGAAAAGGTTTTCTGCAAAAGCGCGTCTAGATTGGCACGGATGCTTTTGCACAAAAAGTGCTTTTGCGCAAAAGCATCCGTGGCCAGTCTAGATGCGATTTTGCGCAAGAAAGCCCCGATCGCCATTTTAGCCATCGGGGCTTTTTTGCGCAAAACAGTTCTTCACTGTCTACACTGGCCCTCTTGTGCAAGTATTCTTGCGCAAGAGGGCTTTTTCCCGAGTGGGAGCGTGAAAGTATTTGCACAAGAAGCACTGATTTTGTACATTACAAAGTCAGTGCTCTTGCGCAAATTCAAGCAGCCAGTGTAGACAGCTGGCAAGTTTTTGCGCAAAATCTTGCCAGTCTAGAAGCAGCCTATGGCTATGTCTACCCTGGTGGCTCCTTGTGCAAGAACTTCTTGCACAAGGGTTCTTGTGCAAGGAGTCCTGCGCAAGAACACGTCCGCACTGCCATGTGTGAGATGTGCTTTTGCGCAAGAGCGCCCATGGCAGTGTGGATGCGCAGCAGGAATTCTTGCGCAATAAAACTCTATGGGTGCGTCTAGACTGGCAAGATTTTGCGCAAAAACTTGCCAGCTGTCTACACTGGCCGCTTGAATTTGCGCAAGAGCACTGACGTTCTAATGTAAGAATTCAGTGCTTCTTGCGCAAATACTTTGACGCTCCTGCTCAGGGATAAGCCCAAGAGGGCCAGTGTAGACAAGCAGCTTAATTTTTTGCGCAAGAAAGCCCGATGGCTAAAATGGCCATTGGAGCTTTCTTGCACAAAAGCGCGTCTATACGGGGCATGGATGCTTTTGCGCAAAAGCACTTTTTGCGCAAAAGCATCCATGCCAATCTAGACGCTCTTTTGCAGAAATACTTTTAACGGAAAAACTTTTCTGTTAAAAGTATTTCCGCAAAATCATGCCAGTCTAGACGCAGCCTATAGCTAAAATAGCTTTCTTGCGCAAGAGAGCGTCCACACTTGTGCTTCTTGCGCAAGAGCTACACTCTTTTCTTACAAGTGGAAGCTGTCTTGGCAAGAGCTCTTGCGCAAGAGAGCTTACACTTGTAAGAAAAGAGCGTAGCTCTTGCGCAAGAAGCCGTCTCTTACCATGCCGTACTGTACATCTTCTTGCGCAGGAGCGAGTGGGCAGTGTGGATGCACTGCGGATTATTGTGCAAGAACAGCTGTTCTTGCGCAAGAGGCCGCAAGTGTAGACATAGCCTAAGAGCTGAAATCACTGGTTTGGCTGGGAGCCAGACTCGTTGCAGCCAGCGAAGCGAAGTGGCTGGCAGGAATGACCGGCAGGCGGCTGGTAGGGGCGGCGGCGGCAGCCAGCGGAGTGGCTGGTGGGAACGACTGGCAGGCGGCCGGTAGGAGCGGCAGCAGGTGGCCAGCGGCATGGCACGGCCGGTAGGAGCGGCGGCAGGCGACCCGCGGAGCGGCCGATGGGAACGAGCGGCCGGTAGGAGCAGCGGCAGGTGAACTTTTGGACTCTGGGCAGCACTGACCAGGGACAGAGACTTTTGGGGTGTCGGACTTTGGGACTTCGGGTGATTCTTGGCTGGGGTGGGGGGAGGGCCTCAGCTCGTGGTTTGGGCTATGAACTCTGTTTGTGGTATTTTCCAAAGTTAATGCCATATGACTTCTCTGTTTCATTAACTGTTTCTTTCCTACACTCAGACTACGTCTACATTGGCATGATCTTGCACAAGAACTCTTTTGCGGAAGAGTTCTTGTGCAAAAACTCTTCCAGAAGAGAGCGTCTACACTGGCATGTGCTTTTGCGCAAGAGATGTACTTTTGCACAAGAGCATCCTTGCCAGTGTAGACGCTTTCTTGCGCAAGAAAGCTCTGATGGCCATTTTAACCATAGGGCTTTCTTGCGCAAGAAATTCATGTTGCCTGTCTACACTGGCCTCTTGTGCAAGAACAGTTGCGCAAGAGGGCTTCTTCCTGAGCGGGAGCATCATAGTTCTTGCACAAGAAGCACTGATTTCATACATTAGAACGTCAGTGTACTTGCGCAAGAACTTGCGGCCAATGTAGACACAGCCAGACTCTGTGCTTGTGAGTGGGGAAGCATTGCCTCTCAGAGGCACCCAGGGCTGTGTGAATTTCCCAGGTTACTGGGTGGGGGCTCGAGCCGGTTCTGTGTGAGATGGACCCCTAGATATTGAACTCAGCCCTGGTTGCTGCTGGGCCTACCGGGTAGAAGAGTTACATTGAGACTATCATATCTTTCTAATCCCTTTTATAATGTCTTTCTTGTATAACTAGTAGCTGAGTTTCTCCAGCCTCTGCTTGCCAGAAGCTGAGAATGGGCAACAGGGAATGGATCATTTAACAATTGCCTGTTCTATTTGTTTCCTCTGAAGTACCTGGCATTGGCTATGGTTGGAAGACGTTGGCCCTTAGATCTGATCCAGTATGGCCATTCTTATGGCCTTATGAGCTTAAAAAGTGATGGTCACAGAAAAAAAGCTAACAGTTTACAGAACATTTCAGAAATTTTATGGTATATTGATTGACTTATTAAAACCACTATATTAGAAATCAATTGGCCCAGGAGTTTGTAAGTGAGATGTGGAGCCTTTTAACTCTAGGTTGGTGGTTTGAAACCAGCCATGCTGGGTAGTAACTACAACATCACTAAAATAAGATGGTAGTTTCATGGACAGTGTAAAATTACATCGATTGCCTCTGTCCTGCTCCTTTGTCCCAATCCACACACACACACACACACACACACACACACACACACACACACACACACACACACACACACACACACACACACACGAAATTGCTGGCAATTTCCGCAGAGACCAAAGACTGGGCATGTAGACCCAAACTAACCTGGTCTCTTCTTGAGACAGTCGCTACAGGTTATACCTGAGGCACATAGGCAGGACAGAAGAAGGAATCTTTCTGCTATTCTTTATGATGCCTTTCTCTTGTAAAATTCCTGGCGCTCAGTCCAGCACTGTTTCCAAGTTTTATACTTCCTGAAAATATGGTGATGTCATTTTCTGAAAAAATTCAAAGGTAAATACAATGGCCACACTATCAGGAATGAAAAAGGTTTACCCTGTAAAAGGCATGAAGTGTAGGTGCAACTGACTTTTTTAGCATAGGGTATGTGGAATACAGCATGGCCAGGTAATATTGCCATCTAGTGGCTCTCTCAAAGGGAACATAAGTGCCTTATACAACCACCTCCATGTAAATGACATCAGCCTGTGCTTTTAGAATCGAAGGAGTAGGGTTCTAGTTCTAGCTTCCAAGCCAGAGCTATACTATGAGTTATAGTATCCAATGTTTACAGCACATGGTTTATGTATTGTAGGAATTTCCCTCTATTCACTCACAGAAAGTAGATGAATGTTTAATAAGTAAAGTTCAGCTTCTGCCTTAAGCCATGAACTTCTAGAAATATCAACTGCCAACAGCATACAGACAGAAAGCTGATGGTCCTAATGGGACTGACAATGACATGAAATAAGAAGAGGCTGCATTTGTAATGACAGTATTGTCACTTGTCGCATATAAAATGGAATGAAATCTGTGACGTGTGAATGGGAAATAGCTGAAAATGTGTTAGACACTGATTATTGCTGACTATCATTCTGAAGGTGTGACTAAAGCTAGGGATACAGACAATAGCATTGTGGAAAAGGCATTTTTTACTCAAGTCAACCAAAGTTTGAACTCTGACAGAGGGTGGACCCTATCCATCACTAAAAGGTAACAGGTTTCTGCAGAGCCATACTGTAGGTATGGTGCACCTCAAGACATATTTCTTTCTCTGATCACTGCTAATAAAGGTGAAGAGATGCTAGATGGAGGAAAAACAAGGCATTTCTGATACAATAAGAGTACTCTGCATTTTGTGGCAGAAATGGGTGAAAGGAGGGTTGAGGGGGGAGAAACAACTGAAAGGTGATCAATGACCTGTGATCAGTGCAAAGAAGGGTAGATATGAAAAGACTGTGTGCACAATGACTTGACAACAGAGAGGGAGAGAAAGCAAGAGAGAAAATTAACATGCATGCATTATATTCTTCAACACAATTCAAAGGCCTCCCTCCATCATTCACTCTCCCCCAGCCTCGCTCACTCACTCATTTTCACCAAGCTGCAGCAAGGAGGTGAGGTGCAGTAAAGAGTGAGGGCTCTGGCTGCGGATGTCGGCTCAGGGGAGGGGCCAAGGATGAGGAGTTAGGGTGCAGGAGGAAGCTCCAAGCTGAGGCCAAGCGGTTCAAAGTGGGAGGTGGCAAGCTCCAGGCTTGGGAATAAGTGCTGGTTTGAGGGGAAGTGAGGGCTCCAGCTGAGGGGTATGGACTCTGGTGTGAGGCTGGAATGAAGGGTTTGGGGTACATAAGGGGATGCCAGGCTGTTTCTGAGGGTTTCCAAGTATGGGTGGGGTACAGGCTCTGAGATGGATTTTGATGAGGGAGTGGGCTCAGGGCTGAGGCAGAGGGTTTGGATGTAGGAGGAGGTTTGCGGTACAGGCTCTGGGAAGCGCTTATCTCAGGCCTGGTTCCTCACCAATGGGAGCTGCAGGGCCAGTTGCCAGGATGGGGCAGCACATGTAGCCTTCCTAGCCATTTCTGAAATGGGGATATAAAATCCCATTTAATCAGTTAATCGATTAAACGTTATGTTTAACCGGTTAACTGCTTAAACGGGGGCAGGCAGGCTACTCAGGCTGGGCCCACCATAGGTGGGAACTGCTCCAGTCAGACTGGAGAGCCCCTCTTGCATGGCGTGGATGACATGGTTAGGCTGAAGCACCCTCCACCCGCAGAAAGGGGCTGTTTTATCTGGGCTGGAGTGCCCCCACCTGTGGTGCAGCAGGTCCAGTTGGGCTGCTGATTAATCATAAGGGTGATGCTGACTAATTAACCAGTTGACCATTCACATCTCTGCTCACCATGTCAGGACTGCCAGCCGCTTCTGGGAGTCACACGGCGCCAGAGCAGGCAGGGAGTCTGTATTAGCCTCACTATGCCACCAACCAGCAGCGCTGACTGGAGCTGACAGGATTTGAGTGGAATGCCTTTTTGACCAGGCATTCCACTCAAATCCTGGATGCCTGGGAATCCTAAGTTAAGGGTGCCATATGAAGAGAAATTAAAAAGACTGGGACTTTTCATCTTAGAAAAGAGGAGACAAGGAGGGATATGATAGAGGTCTGTAATATCATGACTGGTGTGGAGAAAGTGAACAAGCAAAAATTATTTACTTGTTCCCATAATAACATAAGAACTAGGGGTCATCAAATGAAATTAATAGGCAGAAGGTTTAAAACAAACAAAAGGAAATTTTTCTTCACTCAGCGCACAGTTAACCTGTGGAACTCCTTGTTGTGAAGGCCTGGACTTCAAAAAAGAACTAAATAAATTCATGGAGGTTACGTCCATAAATGGCTGTTCACCAGGATGGTAGGAATGGTGCCCCTAGTCTTTGTGTGTCAGAGGCTGGAAATGGATGACAGGAGAGAGGATCATTTGATCCTCTCTCCTGTTCACTCCCTCTGGGATATCTGGCATTGGTCACGGTTGGAAGATAGGATACTGGGCTATATGGACCTTTGGTCTGACCCAGTTGTAGTAGGTTGAGGGTCGGTAACATAAAATCAGCAGGCCTGAATAAAGGCCTATAACAAAAACAGCAAGCCTGAAATCTAGGTAGCAGACTTTGGCTCAGTGAAGCTGCAGGCAGGAAAGAGACTCGGCTAAAGAGAAATAATATAAGCCAGCTCAAGTGTAAAGAACAGCAAAAGGTACAGTGCACAGGTGGAGCACATTCCAGAGGAGCTATAACAGAAAGCCTCAATAAGAACTGTTTTGATACCAACTGCCTCACCATAAGTAATGTACATACCAACCTACGTTCAGGACCAATTCAAAGTTGACATCACGATAAATAGTAAGTTGACAGCATGAAGAATAGTAAGCAAGCCCTACTTCTGCTAAATAAAGGGTGGTAACCAGGTAACAGAGAGTGGCAACCTGATACATCAGTGATGTGTGGCTTGTTTGTACGTGTATAAAAGTGCACATCAAAGGGTGACTGCCAGCTGACCGTGGGTGGGAGGAGGGCTATGGCACTTAATCGGTGTGAAAACATTGTCATGGCTTACATCAGGTACACTGGCGCAGCGGTGAGCCTGTCCACTGACAACTATTCGTGTATGCCGTTTTGCAGAAAACCTGCTCTGGTGATTTCAATCCTTATCTGATTTGTGGTCACTGGAGGCTCTCTGGGAGTCTGTTAACTAATTGCACATGGTTAACATGCTCGCTAGGGGAGCAATCACATACATGCACGCATAGGGTTGCCAGATACTTTCACAAAAAATATCGAGCATGGTGGGAAAAAAATTGGTTGAGCAATTTTCTGTTTGGTATTTTCTGTTGTTGTTTTTGTTTTTAACCAGACAGAGGCCGCAAATACCAGACTGTCCGAGCCAATACCAGATCTGGAAACCCTATGCACGCAGCCAAAAGTTTATCTGAGTGAGGAATGTGGTCCCATGGGTCAGACCAGTTGGGAACCCACTTCGAGGTTTTTTATCCTAACTCTAAAATTACAGTGGCTCTACATGCAATTGTGCATGGTTAATGAGTTAGATAGGGGAGCAAATCCATGCATGCATGAAGCAAAAAGTTTATCATCATTAACGGAGTAGAGGACCTGTCAGGAACTCATCGGGGCAAACCCTGAAACCTGACTGACAACCCTGACTCTTCAACACCTGGATGGCCGTACGTATATTATTAATCTATAGAGTTGCTGGATTTTATTAAATTTAGCCTTTAATTAGCCTTCATTGCTATTGGGGAGCAGAAGCTAATGGACAGAGCATAAAAGGACCAAGAGTCATAAATAGGGTTAGGAACCATAAACTTCTAACCCAGTGAGTTCTAACCCACAATCTGACATTCTTTTGCTGTAACTCCCTTTCTTTCATTGTAAGGCAGGTACTAAAATTTTTGTTGTGTTTTTCCCAAGTATCACTATGGGAGTGTTAGTAATAATCAAGTGTAAAATTGGCAAACCTCCATTGCAAGATGGCATCTTCCACTGCAATATCAATACCAATTCTCAGCAAAGATGCTGGCACTTATTTTAAACAGATATGTTGAATATCTCAATCAGAGGACTGAAGTATCTGCCCTAAAACCAATAGTGAAATAGCATATTCTATTTCCTTTTTAATTTGGTACCAAAACAATGGCATTGAATGACCTTGGGCAAGTAATTTCATATCTATGTTTCCCTTCCCGTCTCCATCTGGCTTGCCTTATTTACACTGTGAGCTCTTTAATGCATCCGAGGATACTGAGGGAGTTGGCAAATGTCATTATAGAGCCTTCCGCCATTATCTTTGAAAACCCGTGGAGATCAGGAGAGGTCCCAGATGATTGGAAAAAGGCAAATGTAGTGCCCGTCTTTAAAAAAGGGAAGAAGGACAATCCAGGGAACTACAGACCAGTCAGCCTTATCTCAGACCCCGGAAAAATCATGGTGGGGACCCTCAAGGAATCCATTTTGAAGCACTTGGAAGAGCGGCAAGTGATCAGGAATAGTCAACATGGATTCATCAAGGGCAAGTCATGCCTGACCAACCTGATTAGCTTCTACGGTGAGGTAACTGGCTCTGTGCACATGAGGAAGTCAATGGATGCGATATACCTTGACTTTAGCAAAGCTTTTGATACAGTCTCCCACAATATTCTTGTCAGCGAGTTAAGGAAGTATGGATTACATAAATGGACGGTAAGATGGATAGAAAGCTGGCTAGATCAGGCCCAAACCACATCTTTATTAATAACCTGGATGAGGGAATGGATACTGCAGCCCAGCAAGTTTGCGGATGACACTAAGCTAGGGGGAGAGGTAGATACATTGGAGGGCAGGGATAGGGTCCAGAGTGACCTAGACAAATTGGAGTATTGGGCCAAAAGAAATCTGATGAGGTTCGACAAGGACAAGTACAGAGTCCTGAACTTGAGACAGAAGAATCCGAAGCACTGCTACAGGCTGGGGTCTGAATGGCGAAGTAGCAGTTCAGCAGAAAAGGACCTGGGGATTATAGTGGACGAGAAGCTGGATACGAGTCAACAGTGTGCTCTTGTAGCCAAGAAGGCTAATGGCATATTGGGGTGTATTAGGAGGAGCATTTCCAGCAGACCTAGAGAAGTGATTATTCTCCTTTATTCCACACTGCTGAGGCCACATCTGGAGTATTGCGTCCAGTTCTGGGCCCTCCACTACAGAAAGGATATGATTGCATTAGAGAGGGTCCAGCAGAGGGCAACCAAAATGATTAGGGGGGCTGGAACACATAGCCCACGGGTGGCCAACCCGTTCCAGACGAAGAGCCAGAACAGCAGTGAAGACAGCGTGAAGAGACAGGGCAAAGTTGTTGAGAGGTCTTCGTGGCCCTGCCCTTTTTTTTTGGTGGTGGGGGGGGCGGGACTCAGCTATTTTGCCCTGGCACTTCATGCTATCTCTACTGCTATTGTGGCTCACAGGAAAAGCACTGGGAAAGGGTGAGAGGTGTAAGTTCCAGGAGGGAATTTCGGTGCAGGAGGAAGTAGAGAAGAGGATGCTGGCTCAGGGAGGGGGCTCCAGGCTGGAGTGTTGGGGTCAGGTGGAGGCTGAGCAAGCTGCAGGCTTGTGGCTGTGAGGGTGCAGGAGTTTGTGCTGGAGTGCATGAGGGGCTCAGGGCAGAGAGACTGGGAGTACGATGGGCTCGGGACACAGATTTCCAGTGTGTGGATGGTTCAGGAGTGTTGTGGCAGAAGACTGGGGATGTGGGGGTGCAGGAGTTTGGGGATGTGAGAGGCTCAGGACAGGGGGTTCCAGTGTATGATATGCTCAGGTTTGGGGTCAGGGAGGGGGTGCAGGAGTGTTATGATGCTGTGGCCAGGTGGGGGCTTGGCCTCAATTGGGGGCTTGTTGGCCAACATTCATTTTTAAATAAAATATTATGTCAAACATAAAATGTTTCAGCATTGTCTTTATTTATGAGAGGGGTGGGGAACCTGTTTTGAGTCAGGGGTCACTGACCCACAGAAAAGTCAGTCGGAGCCACACAAGTGAGATGCAAAAAGACAACCACTCCAAAAAACCCCAACCCTCACTAATGTGGCCCCAACTGTGCTAGTGGGGGCAGGGGACAGGATGTGTGGGCAGGGTGCTGATGGGTGTTGGAGCAAGGTACTCATGGGGGGGGGTCTGGCCAGGAGGAGGGGCCAGAGACAGCTGGGGCCAGTACCTGGGGATCCCGGGTCTTAGGAAGCACGCTAGCTGCTCTTCCCCAGAGCCAGGCACACACCCCAACTCAATCCCCACCCCTTCCCCAGAGCCAGGCTCATCCCTCCAACCCAATTCCCCTCTCCTTCCCCAGAGCCAGGCTCATCCCCCCAACCCAATTCCCCTTCCCTTCCCCAGAGCCAGGCTCATCCCCCCAACCCAATTCCCCTCCCCTTCCCCAGAGTCATTTATACAGATACACAAACATTTACACCTGTATCCCTCATGGATTAGGAGAGTCATAAAGTGCTACTTTGTGCAAATAAAAGCTTTGTTTTCATGCCCTCTGTCATGTTTCAGCACCCCAGATCAACTGGTGACTATTCTATGACATTTTCTCACCATGTACGAGAGCTTCTGAAAACCACGAATGACCTCATCAGTTTTGTCCGAAAACAGCTGCTACAAAATTAGATTACATGTCAGTGTTTTCTACAGCAATGGCAACTACTTTCTCTGTTTCATAAAGCAACTGCAGCCCCTGTGTCTTTAGGAGGAATGCTATAGTGCAGAATCAACAGCTTCTCAGCCCTTTTAGAAAACAATGATCTTCCCTTCCTATGTTCCACACTCTTTAATCATCAATTAGGACGAGTTTAGAAAAGTGGGAATGCATGAGGGCTGTGAAAGGATTTTCCTATTTTTAGATGATCATTACATAAATGTATAGTTGTGTCTACCATATGCAATGATAGGCAGCACAGCGAGGCACAGAATGGCTTCTCTTTTCAACTGGGAATCCTTCCAATGTGAACTAAACAGGAAAAAAAGATTTCTAAAAATAAACCAGTTTAATTTTGTGACAGTTTTTATTCCCACTGGTTTTCTTTTGCCATCCTTGCAATCTGTAAAGAAGGATAATTTCTCATCACAAATCCCACATGTGTTCCAGCTGCTCTACCCGGGCAGTGATTTTTCATCCTGCTTTGGAGCCAGTAGAGGGATTTTCAGTGGAGGATACATTAATGTCTTTTAAATCAATCTCACAGGAACTTATAGTGCTGTGGTCTAAAGAAAAGACCCAGAAATAGGGCAGTGGGGGAGAAAAATTGTAAGGGTAAATCATATAGTAGAAATACCCTGCTGCCTATTTCTTCCGCACAGACTTTACCACTAATAATTGAAAAATCAATACTCTCATTTCCTCCCATAGTGTCAACAGTAACATTAAAATTCAGTCTGGTTACCCACTGTAATCACAACCAAACACAATTATCCATTTCAAGCAGAAACAGAACAGAAGCCCCAACAAAATGCAATTAAATTCCAGTGTTTCTGCTTATGTGCCTCAGCAACCAAAACAGTCAGATAAAAAACATTATTTTTTCATAATTGAAATCAAGCCTGTT
This sequence comes from Rafetus swinhoei, assembly GCA_019425775.1. Classification (NCBI taxonomy): domain Eukaryota; kingdom Metazoa; phylum Chordata; order Testudines; family Trionychidae; genus Rafetus; species Rafetus swinhoei. The sequence continues at coordinate 23,103,214 of CM033425.1, read as the reverse complement.
TTTCATCACAACTCAAATAAGATATGGAAAATCACTATCAGATCAGACAGCATTCCACATCTGCATCTAAAGCAAATGGTATTCATAGAATCATAGAATACTAGAACTGGAAGGGACCTCAAGAGATCATCAAATCCAGTCCCCTGCCCTCACAGCAGGACCAAGGATGTGTACAGGTGGTACACATCATGTTTCCATTCTGTTTTATACTAGACCATTTAGCCAGTGTTGCTTGGATCCTTAACTGAACTCATTTTTGTTTTTCTTCATGTAAATCACAGCTCTGGGTTGGGGATGAGGGGTTCAATATGCAGGCTGCCTCATGGAGACAGTACAGTCCCACTCCTTTGTCACTGTAGCAGCTTGGGGACAGATAAGAAGCACCTGTTCATGGCTGCTGCAGATGAAGTGGGCACAACCGGGGGATGGGTGCAGGTCTCCTGGCTGAGGGACAGATAGCTATACAAAATAGACAAACTCTCTGAAATATGTAGTGCATAGCTGTCCCCTTCTTCAGCCCTATACTGACTACCCCAATGGGTTTAGAGCTGTCGTGGTCCCCATCTCTGTCCCTTTGCTGCCTCCCTCCGTGGTCATTATGCAGTATAACTCTCCTTGCTAGCAGACCTCTCCCTTTCCATTTTATGAAAAACAATCACTTTCCAGTCACATTTCATTGCCCTGGCACAACCAATTTTTTTTCCTTGCTTAAAGTTCTGATAAGAGGAAGCTGCCTAACAAATTTGGTGGCCCTAGCTCTTACCGTTTAGGAGGAATTCTTGAACAAACAGATTCACAGACAGATGGACTGACAGACAGACATGCACAAATTTTCTCAAATATGTAGTAGATAAGTGCTTATCACTCTAGTATCTGATTACCTTTCTGTAGTGCATTAAGCCACATGATTAACACCTGTCATGTGTTTATTCTTTCATCCCCTCCCCAGAAAAAAAATGTGCAATGGAGTGTCTTATTTTGATAGGGTGCGGGGTTATATTTATGGAGGAGGAGTTGTGAATGCTTAAGTTTGGGGGGGTTATTAACATAAATGTTGCTTTGTATAGAGATAAGGAGGGCGAGGCAGTATCTGTTATTAGACCAAATTCTGTTGGTGAAAAACAAACTTTTGAGCTTACGTAGAGCTTTTCTTCAGGTTCTACTATATAAGCATGAAAATTTGTCTCTTTCACCAACAAAAGCTGGCCCCATTGAAGATATTACGTCACCCACCTTGTGTGTCTAATATCCTGGGCCTAAAATGATTACAGCAATATGACAACACTTTGTATTTATTTGTATTAGGGAAGACAAGGACTAGGAAATGCACATTGCACTTGGAATGGAAGATGTTGAGGTCTGTGATGGTTCGTAGTTTATGGAAAAGTTGACTCTATAGTCTTGAGCTTACCTCCAAGAAAGCCGTTTCCCAAATATATATAACCTTCATCCCAATTGTAGGGTCTTTACCTTTGCTAGACAAGCAAATCTGTCAATTACATTGTGCGAAAATGTCAACGATGGTCTTTACCTGAAATTGCCTGGTGTTGTTTTAGATATGCTGGCCCCAGAACATGGAACACCTTGAAGATAAGAACTGACACCTTAAACATGATTTGATAGTGTACGGTGTTAAGGAAAGAGGATGCAGCTTTTTTTTTTTTTTTTTTACTACAGGTTGAACCTCTCTAGTCTGTCACCTTTGGAACCTGATAAATGCCGAACTAGAACATTTGTGGAACCACAGGAGGTCAGTATAGCATTACCAACACTTCCTCTGCATACTGAGCTCTTAGAAAATGTTTAGGGGTAAATTAGAGCTATATAACAGCACAGGACACTGAGAGCCATGTCTGGTGACTGTAAACAAACTTTATGGGGCCATAGAAAACTTGGCCAGACCCACGATATGTGGACATATGGCTAACTAAAATCATGCTGGACCATAAATGTTGCTGGACCAGAGAGTGCCAGACTAGAGAAGTTCAGTCTATAATTAGTTTCCTAAGTTCTGATGTCTTCATGCCAGATATATTATGAGTCCTTATATCATATCTATGTATTTTATTATAGATCACACATATACTCCAGAAGCTGTATTGGCTTCTTTGTCATGTTTGTGTGACACTCAAGATGTTGGTTTTGATTTGGAAACACATTATGGTTTGGAGACCTAAGAGAATGAAGCTGTTTGCACCATGGCTCCCATTTTTACACATGGGTGGAAGGAAGGCACTTGAGTCTGAAACTGGATTTCTTCCTTAAGTTTTAGAGTCCAATTTTGCTAGCCTTCAGACACTGCCAGGTTAATTTCTTTATCAAGGTTTTTTTTTCTGTGTGTGTGTGTGTGTGTGTGTGTCTGTGTATGTATATATGATGAGACAGAGTATTAAAAAATTGGTTATGGTTTTTGTGCCTTATTTGTATTTTCAATTTTGTAAGTGTGTTTAGAGGAGAGGTAGTTACCCTTTTTGCATTGGCCAAACTGCATATTAACTAAGACATCATTTTATGAACCTCTGTTTCATCCCTTTGCAGCTGTCTGGAACAGTGTTAACTTGGTTCAGAAAACTTTGTTTACCTCTGAATTCAGGAAGCTTGACTATATGCTAATAATAATGCTCTTCTATTATGTCGACAGTTGGTTTTATACAAAAGCTGACACATTTCTAGTCAGTCATCAATATCTCAAAGGATTTAGGATTAGAGTTACTAATCCTATGTTTCTTGTGACACAGAATCCAATTTTTAGCTAATGAAAGTGTTTGGGATGTAAACAATCTGCCACAAAGAGTAAATTACTGAATGAAATGCCAAAGAAGCTCATTACAGCTTGGACCTCCCTGGTCCGGCACCCTCAGGACCTGACTGGTCCTGGATCAGGGATTTTTCCATACCAGGGGAGGTCATTTCAAACCACCTGCTGCCCTCCCCTGCACTGGGCTTCCAGGTTTCCCCACAGCCCAGCAGAGCCGTGCGCCAGCTCCTAGCCCAGCTAAACCATGTGCCGGCTCCTGGCACACATACTCCAGCACAGCTGAGCTGCACACCATCTCCCTGCCTTGCCTCTCGCAGCCCAGATGAGCTGTGTGTCAGCTCTCTGCTCCGTCTCACAGCCCGGATGAGCTGTGCACCAGCTTCTGTCCCCACAGCCCAGCTGAGCTGGGCGCTGGCTCCCAGGCCCCCACCCACCTGCAGAACGCCAGGACTCTCTGGGCACGTCTAAACTACATTCCTCTGTCGAAAGAGGAATGTAAATGAAGCGAATCAAAAAGTGCACATGAAGCGCGGATTTAAATATCCCTCACTTCATTTGCATATTCGCATCTGAGCACTTTTTTGAAAAATGGTTTTTCTCAAGTGAAAGAGCAGTCTAGACAGAGTTCTTTAGGGAAAAAAACCCCTTTTTCAAAAGAACCCAGACTCCTCATTTTTTCAGGAGTATGGATTCTTTTGAAAAAGGGATTTTTTTTCGAAAGAACCCTGTCTAGACTGCGCTTTCACTTTCAAAAAATCCTTTTTCGAAAAAGCGCTTAGATGGAAATATGTAAATGAAGAAAGGGATATTTAAATCTGCACTTCATTTGCACTTTTGATTTGCTTCAATTACATTCCTCTTTTGACAGAGGAATGTAGTCTAGGTATAGCCTCAGATCCTGCAACATCCATGGTCATGCTGGATTACAGATGTTGCCAGACCAGAGAATCGTGGATTTTAAAGGTGCAACCTATATTATTTATAGAATATTAGATAGGGAAAATATCTAAAACAAAAAAAGGCCTATGGTTGAACTATCAGATCTTTTGTCTAGGCCAGGGGTGGGGAACCTTGGGTCAGGGGCCGCTGACCCGCAGAAGAATCTGTCAGTGGCCACACAAGTGAGAAGCAAACAATAATAAAAAACCCTCACTGACATGGTGCCCCAACTGAGAAGGAGAAAGACACTCCCCACGTTCCCCTCGCACACCAGAGCCTAGGGGGGTCCCAACCTACTAGATTTTGTGTGCTCCAGTTCCATGCTGGAGCAGCAGGGGGGCTGGAGTGCCAGCACAGGCTTCCCAATGCAGGGGTAGGGTCCTGAGCCTTCAAGGCTGAATTCAGGCAACCTGGGGGCCTGAGGTTCCCCACCCCTGGTCTAGAATATCCACTAGTAAATAATCAAATTCAAAAGTTTATCTTTAACAATAATAATGCTTTTTTCTGCCCCTTAGGCTTTCCTGCACCAATTTGCTTTTTGTGTATCTGATTTTCTTTGTTGCAGTTACTGCATCAATAGAATGTAGAAAATATCATTCTTTCTTCCCTTTAATGTGAAAGCCTTATTTACAGTCTTTTAATAATCTTAGTTCAGCTAAGATACACTTTAGAGAATATCAAGTGAGCAATGTCTAGAAGATACTATTGGAGTCTGAAAGGAAATAAGCAGAGAGCAGAAGTGAAGTTCCAATAAAAGAAGACTATTAGAATTACCACATGAATCACCTTATTCAGCATAATAAATTAATAACAAAAATACCTGAATTCTTGGTCTCTAAGAACATTTGTTTTAAAGCTAACATGCATAAAAAAGAAATTCACATAAATTTGTAAAATACAGTAAAACTCCAATTGTCTGGCATCGAGTGGTCCAGCACTCCTGATAGTCTGGCACCAACTGGAACCCGGAAGTGCTCCAGCCAGCTGGACAACTGGAGCTCCTGTGAGCCCCATGCATGCTCATGGGCAGGAAAAGGGAAGAGGAGGAGAGAGGAAGGGGATTATACCCCTGTGACGGGTCTACCGGGACCTGCACTGCGGCCGGCCAGGGGGCCGGGCGAGGGGCAAACCTTCCACCGTTTTGCAGGGAGGCGGGGGAAAGCCCCATGCAGCTGCCTGCTACAGGCCAGCTGGGGCTACAAGCGGCAGCGGAGGAGAGGGGGCGAGGCGAGGGGCGGCGCTGGAGGACCAACCTGGCAAGCACCTGAGATGCTCTGCCCCGCCGCTTCCCCAAGTCTGCCGCTGCTGCTTGCAGCCCCAGCTGGCCTGTCGCCGGTGGCTGCGCGGGGCTTCCCCCGCCTTCCTGCAAAATGGCGGAGGGTTCGCCCCTCGCCGTGCCATTCCCCGCCGACCCCGGCAGACCTCCTGATACTCTGGCATATCCGATAATCCGGCACCCCCGGGTTCCAAAGGTGCCAGATTATCGGAAGTCTACTGTAGTATTAAATGTCATAAGAGTGTCTGTCAATCTTAAATGTGGCATATCAAAGTAAAAAAGTCTTAAAGGATTTTGCTTTGGGGAGGGTAGATTATAGATTTGATTTTTCTTCCTCTCATAGGTTTCTTAAATTAGCAGGTACAGAATGCACCCCAATTCCCTACCCAGAGCTCCCTCCTGTACCCAAATTCCATCCAAGACTCCACACCTCCTCCATTAATATTACAGAAGAGTGTAACCTTTGACCACTTAACCCCCCATCAAAAATTATTGCTCACCCCTGAATTAAAGAAGGTCAGAGCAAGGACATTAAGCAGCCTTCCAGTGAAACTAGAGCAGAAGAGGAATCTAATTTGGGAAGCCATTGTGATTAAACAAAGCTATATATCCACAAGACCATTGTTATCCAGCACAAACTGAGGAATACATAAGGGAAGAGTCCCCAACTTTCAAAGGTGCTACAGAACTGCAGCTCCCTGGCACTTTGTTTGGCAGCATAGTGTTCAGCACCTCTAAAATCAAGCCCTACAAGCTCAGTGTACCCATCATACAGATAGTGGTGAAGAAGGTAATAGTTCTATGTTGCAGCTGCAAAAATAGGAATAGTAGCTCTCCGCTGGACCCTCTCCAATGCGTCCACATCCTTTCTGTAGTGGGGGGCCCAGAACTGGATGCAATACTCCAGATGTGGCCTCACTAGTGCCGAATAAAGGGGAATAATCACTTCTCTAGGTCTGCTGGAAATGCTCCTCCTAATACACCCCAATATGCCATTAGCCTTCTTGGCTACAAGGGCACACTGTTGACTCAGATCCAGCTTCTCATCCACTGTAATCCCCAGGTCCTTTTCTGCTGAACTGCTACTTAGTCAGTCGGTCTCCAGCCTGTAACAATGCTTAGGATTCTTCCGTCCCAAGTGCAGGACCCTGCACTTGTCCTTGTTGAACCTCATCACATTTCTTTTGGCCTAATCCTCTAATCTGTCTAGGTCACTCTGGACTGTATCCTTGCCCTTCAACTTATCTACCTCTCCCCCTAGCTTAGTGTCATCCACAGACTTCCTGAGGGTGCAATCCATCCCCTCATCCAGATCATTAATAAAGATGTTGAACAAAACTAACCCTAGAACTGATCCTTGGGGCACTTCACTTGAAACCAACTACCAACCAGACACTGAGCTGTTGATCACTATCCGTTGGGCCCAAGAAACTAGCCAGTTTTCTATCCACCTTACCGTCCATTTATCCAATCTATACTTCCTTAACGTGCTGGCAAGAATACTGTGGAGACCATATCAAAAGCTTTGCTAAAATCAAGGTATATCACTTTCACCGACTTCCTCATGTCCACAGAGCCAGTTACCTCACGAAAGCAGCTAATCAGGTTGGTCAGGCATGACTTGCCCTCGGTGAATCCATGTTGACTACTCCTGATCACCTTCCCCTCTTCCAAGTGCTTCAAAATGGATTCCTTAAGGATCCCCACCGTGATTTTTCTGGGGTCTGATGTAAGGCTGACTGGTCTGTAGTTCCCTGGATTGTCTTTCTTCCCTTTTTTAAAGATGGGCACTACATTTGCCTTTTTCCAATCATCCAGGATCTCTCCCGATCTCCACGAGTTTTCAAAGATAATGGCCAAAGGTGCTGCAATGACGTTTGCCAACTCCCTCAGTACCCTCGGATGCATTAAATCTAGGCCCATGGATTTGTGTATATCTAGCTTTTCTAAATAGTTCTTAACCTGTTCTTTCTCTAACAAGGGCTGCCCATCTCCTTCCCATACTGTGTTGCCTAGTGCAGTAGTCTGGGAGCTGATCTTGTTCTTGAAGACAGAGACAAAAAAAAGCACTGACTACTTCAGCTTTTCCCACATCATCTGTCCCTGGATTACCTCCCTCATCCAGTAAGGGCCCCACACCCTCCCTGATCACCCTCTGGTTGTTAACATGCCTATAGAAACCTTTTTGTTACCCTTCACATTCCTTGCTAGCTGCAATTTCAATTGTGCTTTCGCCTTCCTGGATGCTCCCCTGCATTCTCGAGCAATATATTTATACTCCTCCCTAGTCATCTGTCCAAGTTTCCACTTCTTATAAACTTCCTTTTTGTGTTTAAGTGCACCAATGATTTCCCTGCTACGCCAATATGGTCGCCTACCATATTGCTTTTCTTACTGCTCATCAGGATTTGCTTTTCTTACTGCTCATCAGGATTGTTTGTTCCTGTGCCTGCAATAAGGCTTTTTTAAAATACAGCCAGCTCTCCTGGACAACTTTTCCCTTCATGTTAGCATCTCAGGAGATCCTGCCCATCAGTTCTCTGAGGTCAAAGTCTGCTTTTCTGAAGTCCAGGGTGTGTATTTTGCTACTCTTCTTTCTTTCTTTGGTCAGGATCCTGAAATCTACCATCACATGATCACTGCTTCCCAGACTGCCACCCACCTCTACTTCCCCTACTAGTTCCTTCCTGTTTGTGAGCAGCGGGTCAAGCTGTGCATGGCCCCTGGGCGATTCCTTCAGCACTTGTACCAGTAAGTTATCCCCAACATTCTCCAAAAACTTCCTGGATTGTCTCTGTACTGCTGTATTGGTCTCCCAACAGATGTCAGGGTGATTGAAGTCCCCCATGAGAACCAGGACCTGTGATATGGAAACTTCTCTTAGTTGTTTGAAGAAAGCCTCATATAGCTCATCCACCTGATCTGGTGATCTATAGAAGACACCAAGCACAATATTACCCCCTGTTGCTTCCCCCTCTAAACTTAACCCATGCACTCTCAACAGGCTTTTCTCCCTCTATATACTGGAGCTCTGAGCAATCATACTGCTCTCTTACATACAATGCAACTCCTCCTCCTTTTCTCCCCCGCCTGTTCTTCCTGAACAGTTCATACCCTTCCATGACAGTGCTCCAGTCATGTGAGTCATCCCACCAAGGCTCCTTTTTTCCAATCAAATCATAGTTTTTTGACTGGGACAGGGCTTCCAATTCTTCCTGTTTGTTTCCCAGGCTTCTTGCATTCATGTACAAACACCTTAGACAACCAGTTGATTGCCCAAACTTCTCCATTCAAATCAGGGGTCCTCCTTTGTTGCTCATTCCTCCTTGTGTTTCTTCCTGGTATCCGACTTCCCCACTTACCTCAGGGCTTTGGTCACTGTCCCCCAGTGAACCTCGTGTAAAGCCCTCCTCACTAGGTCTGCAAGCCTGCCTGCTCTTTCCTCTCTTGGTTAGGTGGATCTCATCTCTTCCTAGCAATCCTTGTGCCCAGAGTCCCATGGTTGAAGAAACCAAAGCCCTCTCTCTAACAACACCTGTTCAACCATGCATTTATTTCTATGATTCGACAATCCTTACCTGGATCTTTTTCTTCAGCAGGGAGGATGGTCAAGAACACCATTTGCACTTCAAATTCCTTGATCCTTCTTCCCAGTGCTACATAATCTGCAGTGACCTCCTCAAGGTCATTCTTGGCCATATTGTTAGTTCCCACATGGAGAAGCAGGAAGGGGTAGTGATCTGAAGGTTTGATCAGTTTTGAAAGAGTCTTGGTCACATCCTGAATTCAAGCTCCTGGTAAGCAGCACACTTCTTGAGATTCCAGGTCTGGATGGCAGATGGATGACTCCATCCCTCTTAGGAGGAAGTCCCCGACCACCACCACCACCACCCGTCTTTTTCTTTTGGGGGTGGTGGTTGTGGAACCCCCATCTCTAGGACTACACATCTCATGCCTTCCCGTTGATGGTGTCTCCTTCTGATTTCTTCCCTGAGAAGTCCCTACCAAAGCATTCTCCACCATAATGTCTGTGCAGAGAGCCTGAAAGCAGTTACTTACCTCTAGTGGAATTGGGGATACCTGAGCTGGCTTTCTTCTCCTGGAGGTTATGTTCTGCCAGTTTTCTTCCTTGTTCTGTACTGCCCTCACTGGCTCTTCAGCCTGCTGTGCCTGCAGGATTAAATGCTGCCTTTTATCGAGGAACTCTTTATCTTCTCTGATGGAACATAGGGTTGATAAGTAAGATTCTTAGTGTTTTCCCCAAGTACAGTTTTCTAGAATACTAAGTGTTGTTCTATTTTTCCACAGGCTGGATATTTTCCAGTCACACTTGAGGAGTTGTCTTGTTCTTAGCATAATTTTATGGTAATGTGGTGCACATTTGTTTGTTGTTGTTTTTGTTACTTGGGAGGCTAAGATTTGCATTTTACAGACCACGATGCAGTCCTGTTTCAATTACATGATTTTTGGAGTGTGAAACATTGAGATATTTTGCAATAGTTGAGTATATGCATGTCCCCTCTTGCCTGTCAGTCCCATTCACCTGGTGTGACAGAGGGATTCACTCACAAAACTTTGTGCAGAGAAGCCAACACTAAAGTAAAAAATATTCTGATAAAAGCAACAGAAAGTAAAAAAACCCCAAAACCTACAAAAATTTTCTGTAACAGCAGTGTTTTGCAAAGGAGGTTTTTCCCTATTATCTGCAAACCTGATACACAGTTCAGAGGAGAAACTGCAGTGTACAGGAAAATAACTACACCAAAAGTCAGCCATTTGATTCAGTTAGTTGTTGTATTCTGTTCTCCCAAGTCATTATGTTCTGCTGCCAGCAACTGTTTCATCCTGGACATAAAAATAGACAGTATTTACCAGCAGGCAGACATTGTGAGGGCAGGAAGTAAGTAGAAACCGGTTCTGATCAGATCTCCACCACTTTCATGTGTAAGGCTTAAACCTGAAAAAAGACCTTTCTCTTTCTCTCACACTCTCTTTTTTAAAGCCTAAATTTTTTTGATATTACAAAATAATAACTATAATGCCAAACGAATGCGAATGGCTTTGGAAGGACTCTAGGAAAAAAGCAGACTGAAATAGTTTGGAAAGAATGGTACCTATCTTACAATAACTGTGGTTCTTCAAGATGTGTCATCCATATGGATTCCACTGTTAGTGCACAAGCATCCCATACATGTAAGATCAGATTCTTTTGGCCAGCAGCGCTCCCTGGACCAAGCCTGTGCCCTAGATGCTGTCAAGCTCTAGCCCAACCAAAAGGCATAAAGAACAGCCTATCACAATCACCCTCACTTCTTTCATCAATATAAAAATCCAGAGAAGGAGGTTTCTTCAATAATAGAAGAGAAGGGTGGATCATGAAATCCATATGAATGACACTTCTTGAAGACCTTACTTACAGTATCTGTAGCTAAGTAACCCTTGTTTTTTTCAAGTGATTGTCCACATGGATTCCATTCTCGGTGGTAACAAGCAGTTGTCTGTCTGCTGTGAGAGGGGTAATAAGTGTGCTACCTAGAAAATGAGTGCAGGAACAGGCATCCGATCTGGAAGTCTTTACCACAGACCAGTATCTTACATATGTGTGGACCAAGCTCTAGGTGGCAGCCTTACAGATTTCCATAACAGGGACATTCTTCAAGCAGGCTGCAAAGTTGCCTGAACTGTAGTGGAATGAACGCTGACATGGCTATGTAGACCCAGCCAGTCTAGCTCATCATGTGTTTTTATACAGTGAGAGACCAGCTTAGATAATCTTGGTGAAGACATTGCTTGGCCTCAAAACTTTCTCTGCAAAGGCCACAATCCACACGGCTGTCTCAATGGTTTTATCATGTTAATGTAAAATGACAATGCCCTTACTACATCAAGTGTGTGAAGTGTAGCTTCTCCCAAGATGAAATGAGGCTCAGGAAAGAATACCAAGATATAAATGAATTGGTTCACATGTAATTCTGGCAAAAACTTTGGGCAAGAATTTCAGGTAACTTCTGAGAGACACACAGTCCTTATAAAATACTGTATTGGAAGACTTCGCATGAACATCTGAATCTCCCTATCTTTGAAGCTGTTGTGAGGACTGCTAAAAAGGCAGTCTTTACAGGTAAGTGTTACTGAGAATAGGATGCTAAGGGTTCAAAAGAAAGACCCATCAACCCTGCAAACAGGGCTGCTGACAGGGGCCCCAGGGCCCACAATCCAAAAGGGCCCCAACTTCCCAACCACCACTGCTGTTACAGTGGCAGAGCGGCAGCCAGAATCCCAGGACTCTTTGAATTGCCACTGGGAGGTGGGCACTGCTATATAGGCAGCACTAAGAACTGTTTGCCCTTATTCCCATCCCTTCTACTCTTGGCCCTGTCCCCCAACACCTTGCCCCTGGGCATGCGGTGGCTGTTAGCCCTGCTGCTTGCAGATATACTGAGGGCCCAAGGGAAAGGGGTCCCCCAAAATGGAGGAGTCCTGAATAGGAGCTGATATATAGATATTGTTGCCGGAAATTCTAGATTGTTTCAGGGCTAGCCGATAGTCCAATCTTTCTGAAAGAGATGTTAAAGAAGACAGCTTATGCTGAGATGCCTGAAGAGAAAATTTCTTCCATTTGGTTTTATAAATCAATATAGTTGAAGTTTTTCCACTTTGTAGCAGAATGCTCCAAACTTCAGCTGAACAGTTTCTTACAGTGAATGTCATCTCCCTGGCATCCAGGCTGTCAAATGTAACAAAGCTAGTTGTGAGTGCAGGATATGACTGTTGTTTTGTAAGATAATGTCAAGAAAAGCAAGTGAGGTGACCAGAGGCTATGTGATGAGATTCATCAGATCATTATATGAGAACTGCCTGACCCATGCTGGTCCTGTCATAAGAACCATGCTTGCAACTTGTCTGTTTCCTCAGATTCATGGAGATCAGTGTAAAGGCGCATATCAATCCCAGGGAATGAGACAAGTATCTGTCAGGGAAGCTGGGTTAACACTCCTTCTCAATCAAAATGTCTAACACTTCTTGCTCTGAAGTGCCTGATCTGTTCACCAATATTGCCATTTAATGGAGTTCCCTGGAAAATTCTAACAAAAGTTATTGCTCCATAGCTGATAAAAGTGACAAAATTCCTTCTTGAAAGTCTATCTAGAAAGAGGCTAGTCCAGAACTACATGAAGACACACAAGAGAGAAACACCTAACCCATGCATCAGATCAACTATATTTCCTTCTCAAGAGACCCAGTTTATTTTGTCCTGCAGAAGCCTAACTTTGTCTCATTATAATAACCATTCATTTACATTAGGAATCTGAAAGAACAGAAAATGTCATTAGTTTAAAGAATATAAAATTCAAACTTTTTACAGAGTTGTTTTTTTTTTAACTCTTGACCAAAATTTCAATACTGACGAGTTGTGAGGTGTGGTCAAAACTCAAGTAAAAGTGTCTAGGGCAAACATGGGATTCAAGTGCTGGTAAAAGATCAGTGGATGTTAGTCCAGTCTGCCATCCTGCTCAGCTCCTCTGAATCAAATACCATTAGGAGACAGGCAACAATATGAGAGAAAGAGCACACTGCAATCAAACTGCTGAGAATATATCTGGAGGACTCATTTGGAGAATGTGGCTTACTTCCAGGGTTCTCAGCCCAGACTCATTTTATTTACACACACCACTTCTGTGCCGCATAGGTGTAAAGAGACTCATCTACTTACTGGGACATCAGTGCTGCAAAAATCAACCCCTGAGGATTCATTCTGACAGATCTAGTAAGGACCCACTAAATTGACCTCTGATGGCAACCCCATTGACTCCAGTACTCCACCAGGTCACAGAGAATAAGGGAAGTCAGCGGGAGAGTTTATTCTATCATCCTCCCACAGTGGAAATACTGTGGAAATTCAACTTAAGGTACATTGATTCCAGCTATGCTACTCATGTAGCTGGAGTTGCATATTTTAGTTTGACTTTCTCCCCTAGCATAGATCTGCCATAGTATTCAAAGAAAGACTCACAAAAGCATTATGAAGAGTATAAAGTTAAAAATTTTGCTAGTGTCTCTTGGTTTTCTATAAAGGAGTAATCTGTCCTGGAAAGAATGTTAATAGGCAACATATAATACAGGGAAATAATTAAATATAATGCATAGTAAACTCCATGTTCTATTAATGTCTCTACAGGATCATAGTTTCTGTGTATTATGACAATCATACAATGGAAGAGGATTTAAAATCTCCATGTGATACAAAAAAAGAGAAGGGTTACAGTTATTGTGACACAAGAGAAGAATTTCTGAAATGATTTTGCTCATATGTTGGCAAATGTCATTGCAGAGCTTTTGGTCATTATCTTTGAAAATGCATGGAGGTTGGGTAGAGGTCCCAGATGACTGGAAAAAGGCAAATATGGTGCCCATCTTTTAAAAAGGGAATAAGGACAATCCAGGGAACTACAGACCAGTCAGCTTTACCTCAGTCCCTAGAAAATCATGGAGGGGATCCACAAGTAATCCATTTTAAGGCACTTGTAAGAGGGGAAGTGATCAGGAATAATCAACATGGATTCACCAAGGACAAGTCATGCCTGAACAACCTGATTAGCTTCTTTGATGAGGTAACTGGCTCTGTGGACAAGGGGAAGTCAGTGGATATGCTTTACCTTGACTTTAGCAAAGCTTTTGATATGGTCTCCCACAATATTCTAGCCAGCAAGTTAAGGAAGCATGGATTGGATAAATGGACTGTAAGGTGGATCGAAAGCTGGCTAGATTGTCAAGCCCAACGGGTGGTGATCAACGGCTCTATGTCTGGTTGACGGTCAGTTTCAAGTGGAGTGCCCCAAAGACAGTTCTAGGGCTAGTTTTGTTCAACATCTTTATTAATGACTTGGATGAGGAGACCCTCAGAAAGTTTGCATATAACACTAAGCTATAATATAGGGAGATATGCCATCTCATAGAACTGGAAGGGACCTTGAGAGGTCATTAAGTCCAGTCCCCTGCCCTCACAGCAGGACCACGTACCATCCGTGACAGATTTGCCCCAGATACCTAAATGGCCCCCTCAAGGACTGAGCTCGCAACCCTGGGTTTAGCAGGCCAATGAAAAACCACTGAGCTATCCCTCGCCCCCATGTGGAGAGGTAGACACGTTGGCAGGGCAGGGATAGGGTCCAGAATGACATAGACAAATTGGAGTATTAGGACTAAAGAAATCTGATGAGGTTCAGCAAGGAAAAGTGCAGAGTCCTGCACTTAGGATGGAAGACTCCCAAGCATTGTTACAGGCTGGGGACCAACTGGCTAAGTAGCAGTTCAACAGAAAAAGACCTGGGGATTACAGTGGATGAGAAGCTGGATATGAGTCAACAGTGTGCCCTTGAAGTAAAAAAGGGTAATGGCATATTGGGGTGCAATAGGAGAAGCATTGCCTGTAGATCTAGAGAAGTGATTACTCCCCTTTATTCGGCACTGCTGAAGCCACATCTGGAGTATTGCGTCCAGTTCTGCCCCCACACCCACTATAGAAAGGATTGGAGAGGGTCCAGTGGAGGGCAACCAAAATATTTAGGGGGCTGGAATACATGGCCTACGAGGAGAGGCTGAGGGATTTGGACTTATTTAGTTTGCAGAAGAGAAGAGAAGAGAAGAGAAGAGAAGAGAAGAGAAGAGAAGAGTGTGTGGGGGAGATTGGATAGCAGCCTTCACTTCCTGAAGAGGGGTTCCAAAGAGGATAGAGAAAGGTTGTTCACAGTGGTGATAGAAGAAGAAGGAGCAATGGTCTCAAGTTACAGTGGGAGAGGTCTAGGTTGTATACAAGGAAAAACTATTTCACTAGGAAGGTGAAGTAGAATGGGTTACCTATGGAGATGGTGGACTCTCCATGCCTTGAGGTTTTTATGTCCCAGTTTCATAAAGCCCTGGCTGGGATGATTTAGTTGGGGTTGGTCCTGATTTGGGCAGGGGATTGGACTTGATGACCCCCTGAAGTCTCTTTTAGCCCTAGGATTCTATATCAAAGCTGAGAATAGAAGAAAGTTTTGGGAAAAATCTGAGATGAACTGTAACAAACTACAGGTCTGAACCTCTCTATCATCCACGGTCTGGCATGATTTTAGTTAGTCAGATGTCCACTTGGTGGGGCCAACTTTCCTGCACTCCCCCTTGTCCCTCTGGCTGCAGAGCCCTGGGCCAAGGCCAGGAGTGGCGCCTGGGCCAGGCAGCTGGGACCTCAGGATGCAGCGGATGGTCTGGTGGTCAAGACCTGGAGCTGGTGGCCAGGACCCTTAGCGAGGGGATAGCAGCTGGGACTCTGGGGCTTCCATTGGAGCCCCTGGGATATGGTTGACCTTCTGTGGTCTGGCAAATTCTCTAGATCAGCACCAGTGAGGTCCCAAAGGAGCTGGACTACAAAGATTCGACATGTGCTACAATAGGTTCACTGACTTTTGAGGGTTGTTTGCAGTATCATGTCAAATGCAACAACAATAAGAGCTCCCTAAAAATCCTCCAGTATCTGATTCCAAAGCAGGTACCAGCTGGAACAGAATCCCCTTATTACTGAATTCAGCTTAACAACATTTGGCTTCAGCAGAATTTATTTTCCTGCCTATCTAGACCTTAATTGAAACATAACTTTTCCATTTAAGTGCATAATTACAAATGAGCTAAAATATATAGTTTTGAAGTAATATATAGATACATGTTAAAATTTCAAAAGCATCTTAGTGATTAGAAGTGTAAATCCCATTTTAAAAAGTGAGTTAAGCACAGAGGAATAATTACTTTCAATGAGATTTGGGCTCCCAAGCAGTGTTCCTTGTAATCTGTGCATTTCTGAAGCTGGTCAGAAGAGATTCAGATCCCGCAGCTGATTAGCAGATTGCCCACAGTTAGGCTATGTCTACACTCGCGGCTTCTTGCGCGAGTAATATGCAAATGAGGCTAAGCGTGGAATATCGCCGAGCCTCATTTGCATACCTAATGAGCCACCATTTTTTTCAGAAGAGGCTCTTGCGCAGAAGGAGCGTCTACACTGCCCCTTCTTGCACAAGAAAAGCCCTCTTGCGCAATGCCGTTACACCTATTACTTTTCAGGAAGAACGGCATTGTGCAAGAGGGTTTTTCTTGCGCAAGAAGGGGCAGTGTAGACGCTCCTTCTTGCACAAGAGCCTCTTCTGAAAAAAATGGTGGCTCATTAGGTATGCAAATGAGGCTCGATATTCCACGCTAGCCTCATTTGCATATTACTCGCGCAAGAAGCCGTGTACATTGGCACATGCTTGGTGCACATAAAAAATTATTCTGTTCATGGATGGAAAAAAATCCACACACATGGATGGAAAAGATTAGAGGGAACATTGCTCCCAAGTGCCTACATCACTTTTGCAAATGGGAGTTAGGATATTCAATCAAGTAGGTGCTTTAAAATTTGTATCCGCTCTTTTCCTCACACCATTAATAAACCTTTTTCTCCTGAGTTGCATTCATCTTACCCCCGCTTTCCTCTAAGAGCTCACTTTTACAATGTGCTGAACACCTTCAACACCTTTTGAAGTCAACAGTTGGTGATTTTGCTTAGCATGTAGCAGGACAGAGGTCTAAGGTCTTATTTCAGAAGAGTATGTAAGCAAGTGAGCAATCCTTTTAACTTCAAGGGGACTACTCATACTTAGGGAGAAATTTTGTAGGACCCCTACTAAAGAAATTTAGTAGGACCCTCTACTAAAGACAATGGGGAATTTTGCCATTGACTTCAGTGGAGCCAAGATTCACACTTAGACCTATGCAATATAAAAGTGACTTGTTGAACTAGGCCCATAGGCTAATACAGTATCCAAGGTAGATGGTCCATTGGTCCGACCCAGTACGTCCATTCTTAATTTTCCTATGTTCTATTGGAGGACACTCAAGGGAACCTATGGTTCTATAGATCATATGTGATCTGGTCCTAATATGCTTCTCAAAATCTTGTTATCCTGTGGTGACTGGAATCTCACTCCAGTACTGTTTAGAATATATTCATTGAAAGTGTTGTCATAATCAGTGTTTATTATAGCCAGATTGTTATGATTGTGTAACCCAAATGCTAGAACATATTATAGGTCCCCAATTTGATCCTGATCAACAGACGACATGAGTTTGTTACACCCCCACATAGGCACATTGTCTCTTTAGTTCATTCTTTTACCTCTGGAGGTCCCCAGGTTGGTGCTTAATGTGCCATACAGGACAGCAGCTATCACCATTGCATTCAGACTGTGCTTGGAATATTCAATAAAATGTGAGAATTTTATGAATTGAGAAATTCTCTCTCCATACAGGACCCAGATGCTACCAACTCAAATGCAGCCTAGCATTCAGATTTTTAAATAGAGACTTTATATCACATCTAAGAATTAAAACAAATACTCCCATAAATTAAAAGAAATCCAAAGGAACCAGTTATTTCAAATACAATTATTCCCCTCCAGAAATGTTACTCCAAATAAAACAGCAATTACATCTGCAAAGGGAAAACACCTATAAACAAATCTCAAACTAACTTAATTGATTCTCCATTGTCCAAGAATAGAAAAGCACAAGAATAAACAAGTATACTCTAAAAATCAACAAAAATATTAATAATTATTGTATTGTGCTAATGTCTGAGAGTTGCTCATGAATCAGGACTCCATCATACTAGGTGATGAACAAACAGAGCAAAAAGTGTTATTGTATTTATATACTAATTCTAATAACTTATATAAGAAATAAATCTGATTTTTGGAATTTTGTTTTAATAATCTAATCTGGTTTTAGTAACATAGGAAAAGACATTTCTTTACAAGGTTTGTTTCTATATTATTATTATTTTTATTATTATATTAAAGAAGTCACACTATCCCTTTTACCTATTACTTTTACTTATCCATCACGTCAGCGGAAGACAATGATTTTAGAAATTTCCAATTCAGTCTCTCATGAGGTATGACTTTTAGAACAGCTGCTGCTTTGTAACTTTATCTGGCCCCAAAAATGTTATCCTATAATTAGGTTGGGCTCCTAACTGACATGTGGAAATGGAATTACCTGCAGATCCTCTAGGCTTGCAGAAAGCTTTATTTAGAATAACCTTCTTAAGTGCCAAAAGGCAGACTGGGAAGCAACTATTATTCAGGCAACCAGTCTATAAAAATTACATGACTTTTAACACACTTTTTAAATTGCCTTTAATTATTAACATTACAATTCCTCTCAAAATGACAAAGTGCTTTGGCTGGAGATATACTTAAATTTTTAACAACATTGGAGACAGCAAGAAGCAAATTTCAGACCGTGTTTTTTAACCACATACAATAATCTTAGAGTTGGCAAAATTTATTTTTTAAATAGTTTTAATTGATAACATTAACATTTATTTGTAAGCATTTTTAGATTTAGAAATTATGCATTTTAAGCATTTTTCAGTATTTGTCAATTTACCTTTTCACAGTTGTATGGGGGGAGGGGAGAGTCCAGACAATTATGTAATAACAGGAAACACTGAGATTCAAAAAGTTAAAAGCGTTATTAAGGTTAAAACAGAACAGGCAAAAATGACATGGGACGATATACAAAGCAAATATCTTTAAAATCACATTAATTCTCAAACAACACTTTTCTTATTTTGCATGTCTGCAGATGAAAATAGTATGTGCGGTGAAATCCAAGTTTATTGCCATTTACTGGTAAAAATCAAATCCTTTCAGAATTCCATGTAGAGTTCCATGTAGGGTTGCCAGATGGTTTCTAAAAAAATACCAACCAAATTAAAAAAAAGGGACCCCAAGAGTTGTTAAGCAAAAAAAAAAAAAAAAAAAGCGAAAAAGCGTGGCCCCTTTAAGAAACGCTTTTGAGGCTTTTGGGCCCTAACAGGCTGCCAGCAGCCGCCTGCCATCTTACCTCCCTGCGCCGGGCTGGACAGCTCCCCTGCGGAACCCAGTAAGCACCCGGGATTTTCGCCTTCTGGCCAGGAAAAAAACAAAATACTGGACATTTTAGGTGTCCGGTATTTTCTGAATTTTTTTACCCGACAGGAGGCAAAAATACCGAACTGCCCGGATCAATATCAGACACTGGCAACCCTAATTCCATGGAATGGATATGAAAGTACTGAAATAACATGATCAATAACCAGGGGAGCGGGCAGAAAAGAGGCAAAGTTCAAAAGGTTTACACAGTGGGTGTATCCAAAAATAATTCATACCTCCAACTGCAATAGCAATGGCCTCCCTCTATTATGAACACCCCAAATGCTTCTCCTGTTACATCCAATAGTTCCAGGGATTCTGCTGCGAAATGTTGGAGGGTTTGGATTGTTGCCATGGAAAAACTGGGGCTGTCAGACCCTCAACCCTCAGACCTTCAAAACACTTGTCAGGATGTTGATAGTTGCTGAGCTCTTGTGTGCTCTGAGGTCTGCCTGCACCTGCTTTGGCATGGCCAATACCTGTTGTCATAGTGCCTCGGCTACTGATTGAAGGGTGTGGGTCTGTACCTCAGTGTGAATGATCTTTAGTGTGGCCCATGAATCTAGGCTAGTGTGAAGTGAGGCTTTTATGGATTCAGCAAAGAGCTTGGGGCCTTCAAAAGGCATGTCTTCAACTGTGGCCTGGACTTCTCTCGGGAACCTTGAGAACTGAAGCCATGATACCTGCCTCATGATGACCGCAGAGGCAAGGGATCTTGCTACAGTGTCTGCCGAATCTAGTGCGGCCTGTAAAGCTGTCCTAGGGTGCATCCACACAACAGGGCTTAACGCAAAATAAACTACGCAAAATTGAACTACATCAATTGCATAGCTTATTTCAAAATTGGGAGCGTCTACACAGCACTTATTTCAAAATAGAGCACTTTTCCTCTGACTTCCCTTATTCCTCATACACAGAGGGTTATAGGAGTCAGAGTAAGAAGTCCTCCAGCTTGACAGTATTTCAACATTATTTTGAAATAACTGCCTGCTGTGTAGATGCAGACTAAGCTTTTTTGAAATAGCACTAGTTATTTAGAAATAATGTTGCTGTGTAAACATACCCCTAGAGATTAGTGTCCTCTCATTGATGTTTGATTTAAACTATTCCCTTTTTGTTGTCAGAGAGGGACTCAATAAAAGATGGCAACTGATCAAATATATGGTGGATATTCTAAGCTAGAAACTTGCTGATGAGTATGCTTTCCTACCCATTAGGTCCAGTCTCCTCCAGTCCCTGTTATAAGCAACTGTTCAGGTAGCTTATTGCTTCCCTCTGTGGTATACAGCATCCACCACCAGCGAGTTTGGGGTGGGATGGGAAACCAGAAAGTCTGCTACTTTAGGGGCAACATAGTATTTCAGTCTGACCTTTTGCAGGTCAGAGATATTGTGACAGGTGTCTGCCAGATAGTTTTTGCAGGATCCATGAGAGCTTTGTTCATGGGGATGGCCATTTTGGCATGTAGTATATTCATCAGCTCATGCTGGGTTTCTGGCATAGCTAACAGGGAGATCTTCAGAATATCTGCAACTCTTTTAAAGAGTTCTTAAAATTATTTAAAATCATCCCCCAAGGTTGGAGGTGGGGGCATGATTGTATTGTCTGGAGATGACGAAGAGATGTGTGCATGGTAGCGAATCAGATATCCGTTCCTTGCACTTTATGTCTACATCCTCTTCATCAGTACCTAAACTGGAGCAGTTTGATGACTGGGCTGTAGGGGGCATGAGATCTAGGAGCTGGTGATGGTTGCTGTGTCTGCTGTGTTCTGAAGGCTGCCCAGGGGTCCCAGTGTGTCTAGTTGGATGGATAGGCGGTGGGAGCCACTGTGATGCTTGCCACTACTTTATCTGCTGGGTGGCCTTAGTTGAGGAGCAACTAGGTTCATGTGTCTGAACAGGCTCATCATCACCATCGTCACTCGATATGGGTGGCACTGAGGTGGCTGGGATGGATGTGAAACTGAGTCTGGACGTGTTCAGGGAACCCAAATAAGGGTGTTCCCAGCATTGAGGAAACCATGAGCTCCACTGCCATGGTGAATTATGGTACCGACAGAGGAGGAAGCAGTATAGGTACCTATGGGGCTTGCAGTGCCGATGCCGGCAACTTGGCTTGAGGCAGTGCTGGCTGTTGTGTGCACCATTGGTGTGGAGTATTTGGCTGGTGCTGAGGTTAGCGTCGGAGGCGGCATGGTGGAGCTCGATGCCGAGGCTGAACATAGTCTGGTCAGTGGCATCGTTGGTATTGACAGCTATTTGATCGGTGCCAAAACAGAGACCTTCTGCTTCGCCTCCGTTGGTACCTTTGAGGAGGAATGAGCCTTCTTTCTGGGATGTCAGCTCTTGTCAGTGCCGGCCCCATTGCCTGCTTGTTTTTCTGGCACCTTGGATGCTGTGGGTACCAAGGCAGGCTTTTTATGGAGAGAGTGGGACCTCTTCTTGGGTGCTAGAGCCTTTTCATGGTCCTTTGAGCTCTACCTGGTGGGAGCCCCTTTCTCAGATGCCGCTTCAGGGGATGGCTGCCTAGGCAGGGTGGTATGCTCCGGGTCTGAGGCAGGACAAGCAGTCATCTGCACTTGTATCATTTGTAGTTGGAGTGCTCTAGCTTTCCTGTCCTGGAAGTGAGTTTTTTTTACCAGGAGGACACTGATCAGTGGAGTGCTCCTCACTCAAACAATGGACACACTGAGAGTGTCAGTCTGATATGGAAATGGACAGCCTGCAATCCACACACCTCTTAAAACCAGGCAAGCCAGGCATGACCCAGTGGAAAAAGAGAAAGTAAAGACGTTACTGTCAGATGGCACCACAGAGTAAGCTATCTATAACTATGATTTTTTTAAACTATCACTATAGAACAAATAACAAGAATAGCTAACTATTAAACAGGATACTATTAACACTATCTATCTAGTTTCTAAATCAGATACAAGGCCAACTGCTAAGCTGCAATCGAAGCCGGCGACAGTAGAGAAGGAACTGAGAAGACTGTTGGCTGCACACGTGGGATAGACATTTCAAATGTCACATGCCGGCTCCCTACATGCACAGCCGACCACGGGCACTGCTACCTACAGTCTCTGAGTAGAGGCACAGCTGTGCTCAAGCACCTTAGGTGGAGCACACATGAGGACAGTCCTCGAAGAAAAACCTGACAGAATTTCAGAGTTTGAGACACAGGATGAACATAGTTGTACTTTTGTGTTCGTACACAAGACCTATGGCACTTCTGATACTTCTTTTGAACAACACCTGAACACAACCCACAAATCTATCAAATACAAACTACTATGTGATGGATGGGCCTAATCTGTATGTACACTATAACTGACTAAAGTACCAAATACACTACACAGTAGCTGTAGTAATAAAGGTGGGCCATGAAAAAATTACATTGTTGGAGAAAAAAAAAAAAAACCACACATAAGAAACATTTTTTTCTTCTTTCCACTGCACTCCTATCATTTACTTCCTGGATTCGTCTTACTGATCTTTTTTTTGGTTTTTGTTTTTGTTTTGTTTTTATTATCATTAGTTTCCTTATTAACCTCCTGATTTGAAGAAGAGACTAGGTGGGGGGACCTCTTATCAATATATTTAGCCATCTTCAGTTGCCTTTCATCTATGGACATGAATGGTTAACCAGAATGGGCAAGCATCACCTTAATCATGGGTGATGCTTACCAGTCATGGTTAACCAGTTGGGGCTGGAGCAGCCCCTTGTCCATGGTGGGCTAGCCTGCCTACCCCTGTTTAATTGATTAAACAGTTAAAGTTAAGGTTGAACCATTTAACTAATTAAATAGGATTTTACATCCCTACTTTCATCTACTCCTTACTTTATCGCCTCGGTTTACATTTAAAGGAGTCCAACAGGAGGAAGGAATATTAAATCAAACCGAATCACATATATTAATTAATGGCAGTCAGTTGTCTGTGGGTTCCTGCAAGTAACTGACAGAGAAAAACATATTTAAATTAACCATTTTAGTGACCCAAAAAGTCCCAAAATACATTAGGTTGGGTACTCAGATTAAGAATTAGTTTATTGGCAGTGATGGGCTGCAATTTGATAACTTAATGAAGTTTGTTATGAAATTGGTACAGCGCTCTGGAGAATAATTCTGTCTCTCAGCCTAGAGCATTTTAAGATAGGTTTCAGAGAGTCATAATATAATTATCTTCCAGCCAAACCAGAATCTCCCTCCCCCAAAACATGCAGTCAGCAATCACCTCCAGCAAGCTCCCATTCATGTTACAGACTTATAGCTTTGAACTGGTATATATACAATGTAATATACACATTATTTTGTTTCTTTTCTTTTTGTCTGTTAAGTAAAGACATTACACAGAACCTACATTTTAAGGCACATAAAATTAATAGGTAAATACAGGCCAGGAGGTGACAACATCTTCACCTGGCCCCTTTTCAAATCATCCTAGTAACATAGAAGAGACAATGGGCAAACATCTACAAGTAGTAGATGCCACCCATGGCTATGTCTACACTACACACTTATTTAAAAATAATAGATGCTGTGTGCATATACACAGCAAGCCCATTATTTCAAATAATTTTGAAATAACGGGCTTCTTACTCTGACTTCAGTAACTCTCACACGACGTAAGGAAAGTAGATGGAAGAGTGTTCTTCCTTCAACTTCCTGCTGTGTAGGCAGTGCCAAAACCCAAGTTAATCTATTTTGACTTCAGCTACACAATTTAACATAGCTGAAGTTGCATATCTTTACTCGACTTCAGCCTGCAGTGTAGACATACCCCATGAGAGCATCTTCCAACTTCCATTTCTCCACTATGAGTTCAATCAAGGCAATGAACACAACTGAAAATGCAAGGAAGAGATTAGGGATGGGAGAATTAGTCCATGAGGATGAAATTAATGTGGAACTGAATTTTTCTTCAAACTTGACAGAACTTTGAGGTTCAAAAGAGCTTTGGTATCTCTGAAATAAAACAAAACTCCAGGTAATCTGTGATTTCTGTTATAATGAAAGTCTGTCTTCTGAAAACAGAAAGCAGGAATACTGTAAAGAAATCTTTTAAGTAAGTTATTCCTGTGAGTTTTCAGGGTCCCACTTTTGAAGATCTCAAAGTCTCTAAAAGTGCAGATCACTAGTCAAAATATCTCAGGAAAAACTCCCAACAGTGCTGGAACATACTTCCTAAGCTATGCTACTTCCTCTTCTGTGTCTCATCTGTTATCCTAGTGCTCTCTCTCATAATCTTCCTAATCACTGTTTAAAAGATCTTTCAGTGGCTGTCTTGTCACAAACCAATTCTACTAGCCAGATACTCAGAGAAGCATTGGAATTAGAGTTCATCTGAAAATTCAATTTGCATGCTAATGGACTCAATCGTGATGAAGGATGATTGGGACACTATCAACCTAACAGTCAATGAAGGGGCAAACAGCTTTTTGTGTAGATTCCTATGTCAGGAAGGATACTATCAATTGACTTTGATTTTTATCTGCTTCCTTGTAACTACCCAATCTTCAGATACTTACTGATTCGCTCTACCTTCCTGATTTTCTATACCCTCTGCTCCCTGTCTCCCACCCCCGTCCTTTTCTTCCTCCACCCCACTTCTCTCCTATTTATTTTGGGTCTGCACATCCTAAATTCAAAACTCCGGTCATCTGAAGAAGTGGGCTGTGCCCATGAAAGCTCATGATAACATCTACATGTTTTGTTAGTCTATAAAGTGCTACCAGACCATTTGCTGTTTTTCTCCCATACAGCCAGTCACCCAAGTCTACAGAATCTCTCAGTGAAGTGCTACAGTCATAGTAAAACACCTCCGATTGCCTGGTTGGGGACTTCATTTTTCATTCACAATCTCTCCTTCCCCAAGCTAGTCTTAAATGAAAGAGTTCCTAATCAAAAAACAAACCTTGCAAAGTGTGTTTTTATTCTGGAGTGCCACACTACATTGGAGAAAACTTTTCATCAATATACCAGATAATACTTTCTAAGGTTACTTGAAAAACTTGGACAGAGTGGTGTCAGTCTTTTTACTCTGTTGACTTAAGGGAAAGTTACTCCAGAATGAATTTTCCCTTGATTCATATGCTGTGTCATAATCCTCCTACAATTGCATAAAACATCCAATGAACCCATTATCTTTAACTCTTAAACCAAGGATGCTGCTGGCATTTGTTTCCCTTCCTTGTTAAGATGGTCTTTAAGTTAGAAGCACAGGGTTAGGGACACGCATTCAATTAATGCTAGATCTGTTACACACCTCCTGATGGCCTTTGAATCAGTCACTTAACCCCCTTTGGGAGAGAAAACACTACGCAAATGCAAATAATTTATTATTCTTATATTACTGAGCAAAAGAGGGAAAAGCGGATTAATTTCATTGGTGGATTAGAGCACTTGTAACAATGAATGAAATCCACCTCTGTGCAGACACTTATGCTCTGTGTTGCATACTTACACATGTCATAGGCCTTGTGCTAGCTCTTAACACAGGTAAATTTCACCCATTGTTATCATATGAGTTTCAAACAACAGCAATTCTTAGAAATGTGCAGATGTCTTGAATGTGCTCTCTGAGCAGAACTGAAGCATGCATTGATGCTGGAAATACTTAGGACCGCATTGTGCTCTGCTCTTGCACATTTCTTTCTATTCAGTTCTGTCCATTTTTTGGACAAGTTCTGTTGCATTCAGTAAAACAGGTAGTTTCCCCCATTCTGCAGCAGAGTATCCTCAAAAAAAAGAGAGTGAAGTCACATTACATTGGGCAGATCATTCAGAGACTATTTAAATAATGAATCATGGGCTATGTGGAGAAGCACAATCATTTTATGTACCGTTTGAACTACAGGATTACATTCTAACATCACCTAAAGCTCTGGAACCACTGACTCACAGTGTTGCCATACACCCGGGTTGAGTTATGCAGAGAGAGAGAGAGAGAGAGAGAGAGAGAGAGAGAGAGAGAGAGAGAGTGTGTGTGTGTGTGTGTGTGTGTGTGTGTGTGTGTGGCGTGCGTGTGTGTGCGCGCGCGCGCATGTTTGTTTTTCAGGCACTACTTGGCTTTTGCAGACTTCACAGTGTTTTGATGTAGATGTTTACCCTTAATTAGCATTAAACAGAAAAAGCAGCATCTCTGTCTTAGGAAAACTTACGATTCTGTTCAGAGCAGGCAGGATTATATGTAACCCTAAAATATCTGCTAAAATTACTAAAATGGAATGAGGCTGTTTTTCAGGGCTGAAGGAAATTATTTCTCTCTATAGGATTGGGGTAATATATAACACATACACCACCTGCCGCCTTCTGGAAAAAAAAAAAAGACACTCGATTTTCATAGAAATTTTATGGACACCATTTTTTTTACTGTGGAATTTGAGGGAATCCTGCAAAAAGCACTGTCCTACAGATCAACCAAGAGTTGACTGAGTGACATGAGAGTGAAGAGGAAGATGTCACATATAAGCATGAATAATGTTGACATTATGCATGAACTGCCAGCAAGGGTACGGATCTGGGACCTTGAAACACAGACTCCACCAGTTAAAATTCAAGGAGCAGCTCTACTAGCTGGCAGTAGTAATTGGCTGAGATTATCTGCATTGACAAACCTATACACAAGATGTAACAAACAGTATGAAAAAGTGTTTGAGATGAAGGAAACAAAGTTCATGTTTCACACATGACATTTGTCCTCTCTCAGTAATCAAGCCTGCATAATTCTTTTATGTTGATTTTGGCCCATTTTTAACAAAAATGATACCTTCCAGATTTATAGTATCTAAAGAACACACTGATTATTTGTATAGTAAAAGCAGAGCTGTGGTAGTGCATTTTATAATTAATCATTTATATGAAATGTTATATGAAAACATTAGAAAATGGCCTAAAGAAAAACACATGTATACAATCCACAAAGATGGAGAAAAGACCCTTTAGACTGTAAGTAAACACAGCTTATCCCTCCTAATGAGCCTCTGCTGGAGCAAGTATTTTATGGTCAAGTTCAATTCTATATATAAATCGAGAGCAAATCCTCTAATAAGCATGTCCAGAATACCGCACTATGGATTCAGACACCCAGAAAATTCTCATTAAGTGTTTGACAAAGTTAATCCTAAAAGGACAAAGACACATGTGAATTGCTGTCTATGTCTGAACCTTAATTACAAAGAAACTAATAAGTTTATATTAAATAGACTGAGACTTAATTCTGCAGACTTACATCCCTTCAAATGAGTTACTAACTAATTGCCATTTCCTAAACTTCTGAATATATATATCTCACTGAATTGCTGCTGATGCATTGTTTTCCTAACAAAAGTACTGTTTCCTGATAGTCTGTGCTACTATTTTGCTTAGTTATTCACTCTTCGCAGTTCATTATACCATGAGCTTCTTTACATGGATGAAAAACATCACATTCCTAGAGTCTCCAATCTTTAAAATGATCTATCCCTTTTTGCATGGTAAATGCAGTAACAAAATGGAAGGCAGCCTATGCATCAATCCACAAACAGAACAGAAAAAAGCCAGAAGAATTCACATTTATTCATCAACTACTGGTACAGCTTTGACACTGCTTAACCTGACACACTTTTAAAGCCATCACCATACGAATGGTAGATTCAGCATGGATAATTCAGAGCAGAAATTTTGTAACAATAATAAATTCTACCTTCCTTTTCCAGTTACCTCCTGACAAAATACATATCCTGGAAATATTTGCATCATGTTTTCAGGCATCTAAAAGCCCCAGTGTATTTGGAAGCCTGTGGGACTTAAATATTTGTGTAAGTGCTCTTCTATATAGCCATTACAAGGTGGCTCACAGCAAGATACAGTATTTTTCATGGTCTAACACAGGGTTGACAATACACCCTTCATGCATAAATGATTCATATTGCAATGAAAAGGTTGCACCTTTGGAACAGCATCTTCTCTTAAATGCTTTTTTTAAATTTATAGGTCAAGTCCTACTAGGCTGCTTACTTCTCGATTGTCCAAGTCAAGTTAACTGGAAGTACTTTAGAACTCACTTTCTGATCCTATGTGTTACAGATCGTGGGTCCACTTTGAAGAAAGCTGTGAGGACATCATTGAGTCATTCAGTTGCCACACAACCATGTGTGCATCTCATCAACAATTAAACAGAAATGATCATTCCTAAATTAGCGAAAAACAATGTTCCATTTGATACACCTGCTCCCAAAATTGGAGCACATCCTCTAGGACATAGTGACTTTCATCCTGTAAAGGCTTGTTGCCATAGCTTGAGGATGTATCCTTTATGCAGGTCGCCATGTTGAGTACTTACATACTTTTGGCCTACATAACCAGGCTGATTTCCTCAGTTGTTCATCTCCCTGTACATTATGGGCATGATCATTCCATTTGATACTGCCTACCTACATTACTACCAGATAAGAACTTAGTACTGTAAACAGAGATGTATATAGCCTACACACACACACACACACACACACACACACACACACACACACGCCTAACTTGCACAAAACTCAAAAATTTTTATACAAATACAAGTCATCTACAAAATTGGGCTAGAAATCTCATTAAGGAAAAGGTATTCTTGCAAGCACTCTGATTCTTCCTGCACCTGTTTAAGATAAAATACCACATGAACAGTTTCCTCGCAATGTTTTAGCACTTCCTGAGCAAAAGTTGGAAGAAGAAATGAAACAGGCAGACATGAAAAATAATTTTAATACAAAGGTAACTGGAGATTTTCAAACCTCTAAAGAAAAAAAAAATGGATACGATGTTAAAGAACTGAATCAGTTCTTAAATTATTGAAATCACTTCCCACACCCCTAAAGCACCCAGATCAACTATTTAAATGCAATATATGTTCTCTTACATAAAGTCACATTCTGCTTGATTGCCTGTCTACACAAAGGAGTGATGAGCATGACATTTTGCTTTGCTTTATAATTCAGGAAAATATTCTCTCTTTTCAGTAATCATACCTTGGCTTTTATTTTTAAAGCAACTGTTTCTGCAGACAGCTTAACATTCACCCATCTTGAATGGGAAGTTAGGCTTAAAACTGTCAAGATGTCAAATGCACAAAATGGCAAGTTTGCCCCAGTTTATCCATGTTATTTTGAAATACATTTTAAAAAACTATAATCTTTTAGTATTGTACTATCTCCCTTCTCAAAAACTGTCAGAATTTTGTAACGTTGCAGCCAAAGCTCTCACAAATTTATTTTTAGTGCTTGTTACCCAGAAAAGATCATGAGGTGTTTAATCTTTTCATTAATGCAAATTTATTTAAAGCAGCCAGAATGGAAAACTTTAAAATATGTTCATCACCATTTGTTTGGACTCAGCAATCCCTGATGTACTCACTGATATAAACATGTCACAGGCAAGCCCAGAGATGGCAACAATCTCGCTGAAAGAAGCAATAGGTTTTCACAGCTCATAAAACAGCCACAAAGGTCTCTTTCACACTCGCTATCCACCACTATTTAAGATGCAATATTCTTAGCACCTACTGATCTGAGATGGATTGCCAGAATGGATTATAAATGGTGATGCTTTTAATAATCACATGCATGGTTTTTCTTTTCCAAGGGATATCAGTCCTGATGAGAAATGCCTTATTGACACCCTTTGAGATTGGAGACCCCTATTAAGCCACAAAAAAGGTAGCAGGATCAGCTTCCTTAATGTATTTCCATCCTAACCTGGAGAGAAAACCATGTTGAGAAGTGAAGGAGGAGGTCAGTCTACATGCTTATTCAAATCCTTGGCTAGGGATGTAAAATCGCATTTAATATGTTAACTGGTTAAACATTATGCTTAAACAGTTAACTGACTGAACAGGAGTGAGCAGGAGGAAGGGCTGCTCCAGCCCACCTCCTGCCCCCTATCTGCTAAGGCCCTGATGGAGCACTTCCCCCCTCCATGGACAGTGGTGGTTCCATTTCAGCTGCTTGCTGTTTCCCAGCCTGTGTGCAGTCATCAGAGTCTGCAGTCCCGTGTGGGGCTGGAAGCAGCTCCTGAATGTGGCAGCTGAGGGACTGCTGCTTGTGGGATCTGCTTCCGGGAGACCCACTCAGGGGCCCAGAAGAGCTGGAGCAACCCTCTGCCCTTGGCAGGCTGGGGGTGGGGGATGGGGGGTGAATTCCCCAGGTAACAGTTAACTGTTACCCTGTAAACAACATCCATTAAGGCTGATGCTTAGCAGGTAACCAGTTAACTGGTTACCCATTAATATCCCTATTCTTGACCTCACTCCTCAAGCTGTTGACAAGTGAGATTCCCAGTAATGCCAAAGGTGATGGTATGTTTCAGGGATCTGGACAACTGCCATCAGGAAGTGATGAATGTGATAAGCAAGTGACCAAGAGTGGATCTCATCTGTTCTGGTAATTTTATCTCTTTTCTGTATGGTTTTATGAGAAGCAATTTATTCCAGGAACATCCCATTTCCCTGGCACAAGCAAACCCTTACTTCACTTTAAGAGTTTAAGTTATGATAAGAGGAAGCTGTATACCAAATTTGGTGGTTCTAACACTTACCATCAGAAAGAGTTCTTGAACAGACAGACACGCAAACAATCCCACCCTCAGATACATTCATTATCAGAATGCCCCATATACAGGTTCTTGTGATTTTTCTTTTCAAAGTAATTCAGATTAATAAAAAGTCTTGGTGGAAAAAACATCAAGTTTTTGACCAACATTTTGGTCGCTATGCTCATTTTCAGGAAACAGGAGTCCCCATTTACTGGATATAACTCTATCATATTTACTAAAACAATTGAAATACTATATTTACTGAAAATTTTCTGCTGAATATTTCTGTGATTAGGACAGAGTTGCCCAACCTGCATGCATCTTCAAGCCAACTGATTTTTAAATTTTCTACTATTTATGAAAACCAATGCAGAATGTATGCATCTTGCTTCAAAACACAACAACATATATTTGCAGCAGAATTATTTTCACATCTATTGTATATTAGCTGTAGAAATAGGCAAATGTCCAAGCTAGAGATCAGGTGCAGGTCACAAAAGCAGTCAAAAGTTAAGTTTCTTATATGAACTATATGTAACTTGTTGGTCTGCAAAACTGAACTGAAAGTTTTAAGAGAAGATGCCCTTTTATGGTAAACAGGCTCTTCTGCCTCTAATCTAAGCCAGAACCTTCAAACACTGAAATCTGAAAAAATATAATGGAGAGGGGTTAAAACATCAAAAATGGGTCAGCCAAATTTTTAACACATAAACACCAAGGAAAATTCTTAATAAAGATGCAATCCTTTGATCTATTCCAAATTAACAGTTAATCATTTGGTGAATGAATTAAAACATGTCAATAATTATAAAAATATTAGGATGGGATTTTTAAAGGATCTTACAAGAGTTCAGAGCCCAAGTCAGTCTTCTTTCCCTTGAAAATACTGTTGTCATTTTTGCTTCTTGGTAGGAATAGTTGTAGGAATAAATTGCAGATAGTACTACTAACTGCGTCTGTGTATAGTACTCCAATGTTGAATGTATTGCTAAAGTTGGCAACAATGAAAGGTATAAAGGTTATTACTTTCTTGATACAATGGGTCTTATTTCTGACAGTGTTATTTTCCTTTTATGACTACATTCTATACCGTATTTATCATGTTACAGAAAGACACTCCCAGAAAGATTAAAATCCTGCTTGCCATATTGAAACAAGTTGCTGTTCTGACGATTTTGGGATTATGCAGGGTTTTGACCTACATAAGCAGAAGGTTTTTGAAATGTGTTGCTAATTATTTATATGCCTCATTAAATCCTTGCTGAGCTGAGCATGACTCACTTCACTTGTCCACCCACTGCCTACCAGGTAAAAGTAAATTAGATTCCTCAAATATTTCTAAAGTTATGTGTTTTAAAAAACCCATATTATTAAAATGTAACCAGTTTGGGGTGAATGTATCACAAAGGACAGGACCTCACAAACTAATCTTTAAAGACCATTTCCACAGAAACTGAATTGTTCACAAAATCCCAGAAGATCCCAACAAGAATACACATTAAATAAAACTGAAATGAAATTTTTTTTATTTTATTTAATCAAGCAAAGAGATTTTTAAAAGCAGATATTTTATGAAGCATTCTGTGTGACTGTGAGATCTGATCCCCACTCTGGCACTCCGAGTGCAGAAGGTGGGGGCCCGGAAGAGATCTTAAAAATAACTTGCATCTACAGGCTCTGCTTACAAAAGCTCCCCAGAGTCACAGACTCACTGACTATGGGGTTAGCTGCCACCATCAAGTGATTTACCCTAAAACGGGACAGGGGGAAACGAATCCCCCTCAGGGGTACCCCAAGCTCTTTTACCACAAGAGAGCTTGAAAGCCAAGAGAAGAGAAAACTAAACTGCAGTCTCTGGTAGCTGACCGCTCAGTCTGGGCAGGCAGACACACACACACACAGGACACAACAATCAAATCCCAGGACATGAATCAAATCATCGCTTTATTCTTTTTTGAGGCATCTTGCACGAAAGGGGTTTTTGCATAAAATGGACCCATCTACACTGCTTGTTTTTGCGCAAAAACCTCTTCCACAAAAAGCATTGGCAGAGATATGCAAATGACAGTGTTACAAATGCTAATGAGTGCTTCATTTGCATTGTCTCTGCTGAGAAAAGGCTGCAGTGTAGATGTAGGCTTAGTCACTGAGTACTGGCCAGCACTCCTCCTATCCATCACACTGACACAAAGAGAAAGTAAGAAATGATTAATTGACTGGTCATTTGACATTCTAGGGACAGATCTTTTTGCTCTAGAACACAAGGAAAACAATAATTATTTGGAAACAGGTCTC
Organism: Rafetus swinhoei; assembly: GCA_019425775.1. Classification (NCBI taxonomy): domain Eukaryota; kingdom Metazoa; phylum Chordata; order Testudines; family Trionychidae; genus Rafetus; species Rafetus swinhoei. Next base: position 23,070,398 of record CM033425.1, on the reverse strand, counting down.
ATAAATAGATAAATAAGAAAGGATGAAACAAAACTACCATCTCTCACTTTTGTCTAAGTATGTGTCTATTGTTTCCTTTAACTAGCTTACTCATTTTTGTGTACTTCCCCTTTCTGAAGTTAAATGGTACTGTGGTGGACTTCTCTGGTCCCCATCTAAGTATGTTTTGATTTAATTATATCATGGTTGCCGTTAGTGAGTGGTTCAACTATATTCACTTCTTTGGACCAGATTCTGTGCTCCAGGGCTGCTAAATCAAGAACTGCCTCTCCCCTTTCTAATTTCCACAACTAGTTACTCCAAGAAGCAGTCATTAATGGTGCCTATAAACTTTCTCTCTGCATCCTGCCCTGATAAAAGATGTAACCAGTCAACATGGGAATAGCTGAAATTCTCCAACTATCCTCCTGATTTCTCATATTTTTTATAACCTCTCCAATCTCCTTGAGCATTTGGAATTCAATGGGACTTGGACACCTATCTTTCTTAGGCTCTTTAGAAATTCTCAATATACTTGAAGAATATACTTTGTGCTAAGAGCAGTTGCATCATGGATTCACAGCACTTCAAGGCAAGTTTTATCCCTTCATGTAATAACACAATACATTCAGGTCACATCATTCTCTTTTAATCATAGAGGAAAAACTGAGTAACACCTTGATCCTATAGTCACATTCCTTCTGCACCTCAAACTATATGAGGAATGCAGAACTAGACCTAAAATAGGAAAATATGGGTTTTCCTAGAATAGAACTGAGTGAATGTGAAAAACCCCTTGTCAGGAACAAACATTGTTTATATTAAAACAATTACACACATGCAAATTCCAGTCTGAAGTTTAGTAATAATCTGCACTTTGAATAGGTCTATTTATGGGTATCCATGCCAAATATAACTAACTATGGGTATGTCTACACTACAGCACTAATTCGAACTAACTTAATTTGAATTAGTTAATTCAAAATAAGCTAATTCGAATTAGTGCATCTAGACCTAAAAACTAATTCGAATTAGCGTTTTGCTAATTCGAACTAGCATGTCCACATTGAGTGGACCCTGAACCGAAGTTAAGGCTGGCCGGAACCAGTACCGGCAGGGCATCAGGTTAGGACTTAGGGTGTGGAGCTGCTGCCTCAGGCTAGCCAAGGGCTGTGCTTAAAGGGACCCGACCCCCACCCCGGACAGACAGTTCTCAGGCTTGCTTGTCTAACTCGATGAGGGACAGCAAAGCAGTCCTGTCTTGGAGTGCCCTGAGTGCCCACACTCAGCACATCACAGCACTCGGCCATCAGCCCGGCTGCACTTGCCGCAGGCTGCCATCCGGGGGGGGGTGTCAATCGGGGGGCTGTCAGGATCCAGGAGGCCCTGCAGGAAAGCTTCCACCCCGAGGAGCCCGCAGAGCCACCCCAGTCCTCCCCATTGGGGGCCTGTGCCCCATTCCTCCCTCACCTCCTTCTGTCCCTAGAATGTCAAATGACCAGTCAATTAATCATTTCTTACTTTCTCTTTGTGTCAGTGTGATGGATAGGAGGAGTGCTGGCCAGTACTCAGTGACTAAGGTGGGAGGTGGGAGAGGGGGAGAGAGAGGGTGGGAGAGGGAAACCTGGGAGGAAGGAGCTGGAAGGGGGAAGCCAGGGGAAGAAGGAGGAGGGGAAGTATAAAACTATGGTACGCCATATCTTCAGTCTTGTGTACAGATGTGGTCTCCTCACCTCAAAAAAAGATATTTTGGCCTTGGAAAGGGTTCAGAAAATGGCAACTAAAATGATTAGGGGTATGGAACAGGTCCCATATGAAGAGAGGCTAAAAAGACTGGGACTTTTCAGCTTAGAAAAGAGGAGACTGAGGGGGGATATAATAGAGGTATATAAAATCATGAGTGGTGTAGAGAGGGTGAATAAAGAAAGGTCTTCATTAGTTCCCATAATATAAGGACTAGAGGACACCACATGAAATTAATGGGCAGTAGGTTTAAAACTAATAAGCGAAAGTTCTTCTTCACACAGCACATAGTCAACCTGTGGAACTCCTTGCCACAGGAGGCTGTGAAGGCTAGGAACTATAACAGAGTTTAAAGAGAAGTTAGATAAATTCATGGAGGTTGGGTCCATGGAGTGCTATTAGCCAGGGGGTAGGAATGGTGTCCCTGGCCTCTGATTATGGAAGGCTGGAGATTGATGGCACGAGACAAATCGCTTGGTCATTGTCTTCAGTCCATCCCCTCTGGGGTACCTGGTGCTGGCCGCTGTCAGCATACAGGCTACTGGGCTAGATGGACCTTTGGTCTGACCCAGTACAGCCATTCTTATGTTCTTATGTTCTAAGCTCAGGGCTCAGGGTTGGGGGTCTCACTGGACCAACTTGATTTTCATGCAAACCTGCTCCTGGGTTCGCATGTGGCCTTTGGTGGCCAGGCTGGCAGCTATCCTGCCCTAGACGGCCGCATTCCTGTGCCTAGTGCGGAGATCGTGGATGTTGGAGGCCTCCCACCAAACCTCGATGAGGTCCACGATCTCCGCACTAAACCAGGCGGGTGCCCGCCTCTTGCGACCCTGGGCAGGCTCTTGGGAGCCGCCAGCCTGTTCCTGGGAAGAGGCGGAGGGCTGGGTGGCAGCGGGTGGCTGCCTCATGCCGTGCCAGGTGCAGGGTCTGTTGGCTGGGTGCTGGCAGGCTTGCAACTGGCACAAGCACTGTAGCCAGACCGTGCCCCTTTAAGGGCTCCGGGGCCGGGAGGGGGGCAGAAGAGTTTCCCTGGTTTGGCCCAAAGTGGCCACCAGGGCAACCTGGGAAGGGCTAGCCTCCAACTAGTTCGAATTAAGTGGCTACACAACCCTTAATTCAAACTACTTAATTCGAACTAGGCGTTACTCCTTGTAAAATGAGGTTTACCTAGTTCGAATTAAGCGCTCCGCTAGTTCGATTTAAATTCGAAGTAGCTGTTTGTATGTGTAGCCCCTATTGTAGCATAGACATACCCTATGAGAGTAAGGTGAGAGTGCATAAGGCACAATGACACTGGTAATGAATTTCAGCTGACAACCAGTTTAAGCATACCCTATTTCTTCAGTGTCATGAAATGTACCCGTTAAGTGTAATACAAGATATCAATTAAAAGTTCATAATTCACTGGTTATTAATATTATATAATGTAGATAGGTGGTTCTCAAACTGTAGTCCGCGGACCACCCAGGTAGTCCGTGGCTTGAGCTCAACCACCCCCTTCAACTCTCTCTCCTCTCCCCGTAGCATGGAGCCTGCACTGGCACTCCAGCCTCACACCCCCCACAGCGAGCTTGGAGCAACAGCGCTGGCTTCCATGCTCGCCAGCCAGGAAGTCATCATAACCCTGGAGCTGGTCTCCCTATCCCAGGATATCGCCCAGGGTTTGGACAAAGCAGGAGAAGGCAGTTCATGTGAGTTCCATCACTTTCCCTACCTACACATGAGAGGTGGTGAGGGGCTGCATGCTCCACGCTTGGTCTTCTCGCTCTGGGACTCACACAACAACCTGTGCACATAGAGCTCCAGTCCAGAGCAACCAGACCCATGAGGCTGTCACACAGGAACCTACTGCTCCTTCTCACATGGCTCCTGCATACACCTGCCTTACTCCGGACTCTGTGGTAGGACACCTTCCCACAACAAGCCACCACTAAGGAGGCTGGGGTCATGGAAACAGCAGTGCTGCACATGACACGAGATCCTGCCCCCACTCTCAGACAGCATCCGCTCCCAGTCAAATATGGAGAGGCAGAGGACACTGATCACCTGCATGGGAACCTGCCAGGGGGAGGAAGGGAAGGAGACCCCAGTACAACCCTCTATGGCAAGCAGCGTTAGCTGCTCACATACACCTCCCCAAACACACCCCCTCCAGTGGACAGGGATAGAAGTTCTCTCTGAGGGACACTGCTATTTGCAGATCAGGTGTATGCATGGTATGGTGGGAAGGGAGGGGAAGGGAAGAGAGGTATGGAGCAGCAAAGACACAGGGGCAATGCAGAGGTCCCTTGTGGGCAGGCCACGGAAAAGTCTCATCGCTGGCTTAGCTGAAACTTTCCCTCAGAGCCTCCCTGATGAGTACAACCCCCTGATGAGCTTCTTGAATGACAGCAGTGCCCAGCTGCTCAAAAATCCTGGCGAGCTGCTCAGCCTCTGCCCCCTCTCCTGGCAGGAAAGTGTCCCCCTTATTTTCACAGAGTTTGTGGAGCACACAGCAGGCTGCTACCATCTAGGGGATGTTCCAGTTGCCAAGGTTCAGACAAGTGAGGAGGCTCCGGAACCTCCCCTTGAGGCAACCGGAGGCACCCTATATGACGATGTGACATGCATCCTCTGGAAGAGGCTGGAGTTCCTAAATACAAGGGTGTTGTGGGTCTTCCCTGACCACCTGACATAAATGTCCGTGAAACTGCTCCCGTGTTCCACGAGGGCCAGCAGCATCACTGAAAAGTACCCCTTCCTATTGATGAAGTCTTAGGCACAGTGGTCAGAGGCCAGGATGGGGATGGGGATGGGGACGGGGATGGAGATGTGGGTGCCATCAATGCCCCTCCTCCACAGTTGGGGAATCCCATGGCAGCAAGCCAGTGACAATAGGGTCAATGTTGCCCAGGGTGATGACCCTCCAAAGCAGGATGATGTTGATTGCCTTGACCACCTATAGAATCATAGAAACATAAAATCATAGGATTGCAAGAGCCCTTGGGAGGGTCCCCACACACAAACTCATTCCCAAAGCAGAACCAACCCTAACTAAACCATGAAGCTGGGACCGGAAAACTGGTAGGGATGGAGATTCCACCCCCCCATCCCTACGGAATCCATTCCAGTGCTTCACCACCCTCCTAGTAACATAATAAAAGAGTCAAACCTGCATGAGCATGGTTTTAACAGTCGATCTCCCATGCCAAACTGGTTCTTGATGGAGCAGTAGCTGTCTAGCATGGCGAACTTCCAAAGGGTGATGGCAACACACTTCTGCAGGGGAAAGGTGGGTCACATGTGGGTGTCTGTCACTAAAGGGCAGAGGCAAGCCACTCGCAGAGCTCCGGGAAGGTTAGGAAGAGCTCCTTCCACATGCAGAAGTTCTGGAGCCACTGCTGGCTATCCCACTGCTCCATGACAATGTGGTCCCATCAGTCAGAACTGGTGTCCCAGCACCAGAAGCAGTGGTGCACGGTGTGCAGGGGAGGGTGGATGGGTATGTGGTGTAGGAAGAGCACATGGGCGAGGAGGTGCTCGTCATCCTCTTCCAGCACCATGAGGGCAGCCTGCATGAACTGCACCAGGAGTCACAGCAGGAGGTCAAAGAGCCTGACACTGCTTTGCAGCAGTTCCAGTTCCATGTTGGAAGTGCTGTGGCATCTGCAAGGGCAACCAGACCATGTGGTGGGAGTTTGCTGTCCTTCAAGGACATAGGCAATGTACAAGAATATGAGACATGGCTGTAGAGAGGAGCCACTTTAAGCACAAGTCTCAAATAGCCTCAGGCAGCAGCTACAGGAAGTGATTGCTGTCCTGATGCCTTGCCCAGAGTGCTTCTGGGGGGCTTTAAATGCGATTTAGCCTCCAATCAGTGTGGACATGTTATTTTGATATAGATCTGTGCTATTTCAATAGGGACTTATAGTGTAGACGTGCTATTTTGAAATAGTTATTTTAGGGACTTATTTTGAAATAAGCGCGTAGTGTAGACATAGCCTCTGTCAGCTTACAAGGTTGTTCCCTCTGTTCCCTTGGGTCTGTCTAGCAATGGATACCAAAGATGGCTTCTGTCTTCACTTAGATCTTTCAAAGTGCAATGTCTGATACAAGAGGCAAGATGAACTCCTTCTGTTCTTTTCTCCCTGTGAAGTTCCCAGCACCATGTTGATTTCTATATAAACTGGGCTTCTGGTTTTTTTGGTCAAATCTTGTTTAATGATACTGAAGACAAGCAGAAATCTGCCTTCTTTCTGGGAGAGAATCTATTTGATCACACACTTAACAGTATATTGTTCCCTATCCATATTTCCTCATATAATGTTAATTCACAATGATATTGGTCACTGGTTTGTCACTAGCTTTCAGGAAAGACTTCACTGTATGCACTTTTGTAACACAGTAATACTATTTATAGATGATTGATTTAATTGCCCATCACTTGGAACTCTGAATCCTTGTCTTTGTAAATCAGTAAACTCAGGAAATGGAATCTTCTGTGGGTTACCACACAGAGTAAGTTTCATTCAAGCTGTGGGGAAAACTAGATGGAGTCTGGTGATGAAGGGAGATCCTTGCTTTCTTCCCAGGCTGGTGCTAGATCGAAACAGAACAATTTGCATTTTAGCAGTCTCCCCTTCTCCTTGTCAGTTTGATGGTCCTGTTTACTGCTTATATGCAAATACACTTTCATTGCCTCTCCTTGAGGAGCCTGCTGGTCAGAGAAGCAAAGAAGCAAATGAATTCCTTTGTTTAGGAAAAACCTGTTTATAGAATCTCCTTGATGCCTGGTTTAAACTCATGTTAGTCATAATTCCAGCACATATCAGTAACTTTTAATACACACCACATACATATATCACAAAAGAATATTAATGATCAGCAAACAGTTAGTTTTCAGATGATACTTCACACAGCAAATTTTGTACAAAGATTGTTACACTAGAGTATGGACTCTAAAAACAGTGGTATTAGGGTAACACCTGGAAACACTTATTACTATTGAAGTGTTTACTACCAGAGCAGTTAACTGACACCCCAACAGGACTATCCTAACAATAAGCACCACACACAGTGATAAGTATTTAAGGTAGTGAAGCTCCATATAGATGCAACAGTCTACACACACACACTCCTCAATGCACAGTTGGAGCCACAGACGATTATAAATCTTTCAGAGCACAAACCATAGATTTGTATCTGTAAAACAAATAAAGCACTGTAAAGCACTTTGCCTATTGGGCTCTATATTAACTACAATATTGTAATGTGCAAGTGTAGATGTTGACACAGATACACACACAGAGATCACTTGAAGCTATGGCGAAACACAGAATAGAAATTCATAAATTCAAAAATAAATTAATACCATAGTCTCCCTGTTCCCCATCTGTTTTTCTGGCACTTTTTCATTTAAAAAAAAAGGATCTTAAAATACAGACTTGTCATTTTTTGGTGCTCAGTCAATTTGCCCCTTTCTGTCTTCATTTTATGACGCATACTACTTGGCCTCTGGCTCACCTTATAAGTTCTAACATCCATATTCAAGCAGGCATTTCATTGTGAACATTTTTCATCCAGTCCTGTTGGGTTTTTGTGCTAAGAGCAGTTTACATCACCCTTCTTGAATTGAGGGCCTATATTTCTGGCGTTGTTTTGACTGATAAAAAGCAAAATCTGGTAGCTTTGATGGGCTTCCATGCTGCTGCTCTTATCATTAGCACTTCACATCTCCAAAAGAGACAGGAAAAAGCTTGTTCCGCTCTACATTTATTTATTTTCAGAGGGCAATTCAATTCTTTGTACAGGGAAAGCTCCATCTTGTTTGTACTTCTCCCGCTGGTTCAAGCAAAGCAGCTAGTCCAGAGGTAGGCAAATTGAAGCCCGTGGGCAGGATAAAGTCCACAGGATTAGTCCCTGGAAGGCCCCCATCTCTATATTTACCTGTACCTCCACAGGTATTGGGCGATTGCAACTCTCATTGATTGCAGATCACCATTTGCAGCCAATGGGAGCAGCAGGAAGCAGTGTCCTGGTCTGTGCCACTTCCTGCCACTCCAAGAGCTTCCTGCCAACAAGAGCTGCGATCACCCAATGCCTGTGGAAGTGCCAGTAATTTTAGCAGCTGCAGCCTGCCAGGGACTAACCTTGGTGGGCCACCATTTTTCATTGCCCACCTCTGAGCTAGACTTTGGCCCATAATAAACCTGGAAAGCAGGGAAAGAACTGCATGGCTGAAGCATTCAGAAATGCAATAGAGAATATTTTTCTTTTAGGTCACTATTTTTTATCCAGCTCTCTGGTGTAGTGACTATAAGTAGTTACCACTCAAAGACTCTGAAATGTAGCAGTGGATTCAGTCCAGGGCCTAGAAAACAACTCTCCATATTTCAAAATCCATCAACAAAACTGGCACAAAATTACAGACTCATCAGGGAGACCAAGAATACCGTAAATCTGGAGGCTGAACTGCCAACCTTAGAGATGGTTTGTACTGGTCAGGATTTTGAGGCACACTGGTGGTTCCTTACAGGGAAGCCTGAACTTTATTATGCAGTGATGGGCCCTGTATGTGGCTCTCCATCTCAGTGGGTTGCAGGTGAGCAAGCTGAAACCCCATGGCCCGCGGACCTCCTCTTGCCCCTTTTCTCGTGTGCTTTGTGTGCAATGGAGCACTGGAGCCCTGCACTTCCTACTCCTCCCCCACCCTAATAGCACTTACAGAATCTGTTGATTGACACTTCCGTTGATTGACACTCCTCCCTCTACCTCCCAGAGCTTGAACAGCCACATAGAGTTGACTCACAGCATTCTAGCTCTGGGAGGTAGTAGAGCAGGAATGGAGGGTTCCAGTGTCCCAGCGCATGAGAGGCACATGGCAGTGGGGACAGATGGGAGTCCATGAGCCGCAAGTGGAACCCAGTAGCCCACAGGCCATAGGTTGCCCATGACTACCATTGTGTCTGTTCTTTGTAAAGAAAAGGGTTTCAGCTATCTCCAAAGGCCATCATAAAAAATGACCTGATGATGGCACAAATGAAAACTCAAATAATCATCCCAAAGGATGACCAGAGCCCTAAATTTACTGGTAAATTCATTAAGAAATTAAGACTGACTCAAACCAAAAGCTCGAATTTATCAATTCATTGCCTCCCAATCTCAAAGCTACCTTGACTTCAATGATACCAAGATAGGGCCACATGGGTTTAGACAGGAAAGAGACACCAACAAACACCTAATAATTTACAAATACTTAATTTGTGCCATCTCTTCTTTGCAGAAGTCACTGGATATGTAGTCTTGCAAATAAAACTACTTAAAAAACATCCACAATCTGTTCTACTTCTCTAGAACCAAGGCTAATTCAATTCTACAAAAATGTAACCTGATTCCCTCGGTTGGCTGGTTGAATTTGAGTTTTAACTTGATTATGCAAGAAGTAAAAGTAATTATGTCGAGAGGAATAAGTGTTGCTTACATAAGCACAATGAATTGTTCTTTAAGCAAAAATTTTAGGCTTATGTATTATAGCAAAGTATGATGTCAATTCTTACTCTGAAATGACTAAATGCGTGTTCAGACATCTGCTTTCTCATTGTCAGTCAAGTGACTGCAAGCTTTTTAAGAAAAATCTCTGATTTGAAAAATACTACATCAAGGTAGGTGAGATAATATCCTTTATTAGACCAGTTTTTGTTAGTGAGTCAGACAAGCTTTTGAGCTTACAGAGCTCTCAGCAATAACTCTGTTTATTGCTTCTAAGCAGGTAGCATCCAAGGATCCAAAGCTGAGGCTGGGGTCTTTCTTACAAGGCACTATACATATAAACTCCACCAAGAAATTCCTTGTCCCAGAGAGCTCACAAGCCAGGATTTAGACAATATACAAGGTCCTGATCCAACACCCATCAAAGTCAATGAGAGTAGAGTGTCTTTTGATTGATTTCCGTCAGTGCTGGGAGCAAGGCCGGCCTTAGGCTGATTCAACCTATTCCCCCGAATCGGGCCCCCCACCTAAGAGGGCCCTGCGCCCCCGCGATCTCCCAGCCTGTCGATCGCAATCAACTGGTCGATCACGAGGCCTCGAGCAGCTGATCGTGAGCATTCGGGGCCCCCCACCTCCCATTCCCCATTTTCCCCCCAACCCCGAGAAGCCCCACTACCTACCAGCGTAGTGCCAGCTTCCCATGGGGTGGACGGAAGTCCTTCCTGAAGCAGCTTTGCGCCACTTCCGGGGATTCCGGAAGTGCGCTGGCTGCTCCCCTCCCACAGCTCTGTAGTGTGCCAGGCACGCTGTGGGAGGGGATGTCAGCCCCGGAGGAGGATCGAGGCGCCAGCAGCTTCCCTGCACCATGACCGCAGGACTCAAGAGGGGTGAGTCGAGAGCAGGGATTTTGGCTGCACCGCGGAAGAGGGTTTTGGCCCCGGGGCCGGGGCAGGCGCGAGCGGGGGTTTGTTCCCGCCACGGGAGGGGGGTTCCCCCTGGCCCCTGGGGCAGGTGTGGCATCAGGAGGGGTTTTGGCTGTGCCGCGGGAGGGGGGTTTGGCCCCGGGGCAGGTGCAGGAGGGGTTTTGGTCGGCTTCCCTCGGGGGAGGGAGGAGGGGAGAATCTTGGGAGGAGGAGGGTGCAGGGGACTCTCTGCCCCCACTCCCCTCCTGTTCCCTCTCCCCACTCCCCAGCCTCAGAAACTTGTCCCCACTGGCACCCTATCCCCTGCCCTCCCAGCCCCCTGTCCCTCTCCTCTGCCGGCCCCCTATTCCCTCTCCCCACTCTCCTGTTCTTCTCCCCAGCCACAGAAACCTGTCCTCACTGGCACCCGGTCCCCAGTACTATGTCCCCTGCTCCCACCAACACAGCTGGGGCCACATTAGTGAAGCTTTGGGGGAAGGGGTTGAAGGAGGTTTTGTTTGCAGCTCACTTGTGTGGCCCCAACTGACGTTTCTGTGGGTCAGTGACCCCTGACTCAACACAGGTTCCCTGCCCTTCTCATAAATAAAGACAATGCAGAAACTTTTTGTGTTTGACATAGTATTTTATTTAAAAATGAAGTCTGGCCAACAAACCCCCTGTTGGGGCCAAGCCCCCATCTGGTCACAGCATCATAACACTCCTGCACTTCCCTTTCCCCCAGACCCTACATCTGAGCCTATCATACACTGGAACCCCCTGCCCTGAGCCCCTCACATACCCCCACCCAAATTCCTGCACCCTCACATCCAGAAGTCTGTGGCTTGCTTAGAACCCTAACCCTACATCTGACCCCAACATTCCCCAGCCTGGAGCCCCCTTCCTGAGCAAGCGTTCCCTTATCCACCTCCTCCTGCATCCAGATTTCCTCCCAGAGCTTGCACCTCTCACCTCTTCCCACACCCAAATCCCTCATTCCCACCCCAGAGCCTACACATCCTGTCTCAACCCAGCGAGGGTACGGCTGGACTGCAGGAATTTTTTAGGATTCCGGAGATATTCCAGAAAAACTCTTCTGCATCCAGGGATGCATTTGTTCTTCCACTAAAAGAAGTGGAAGAGCAAACATGCTCTTTTGGTCACCCCTATATTCCTCTTTCCACGAGAAATAAGGGGGCTTCCAAAAGAAGGATTTTTTCTGACATTTGGTCCAGTCTAGACAGGCCAAATGTTGGAAAAACTTCTTCCTACAGAAGAATTGGGGAAAAAAGCAGCAATATAAGGGTTGGGAATAGCAAGTGATGGAGAGGAGGAGAATAGAGAGGGCGGGGCATCAAGGAAGGGGCGGGGCGGTAGATCTTGGCTTGTTCTGTCATTTAAAAAGTGGTCTTGGATGTAAACGTTTGGAGACCACTAATCTAAAGCAACTTCCTGTTTTTTAACAAATCAAGTTGCGCCTCCTATCTCCCTTATTTTTGTTTTTCCAGACATTTAGTTTTTTAGTTATTTTCTTTTTCTCTACCACAATATGAATTTTACTTTTATTTCATTATTTAATTCAGCGATTTTTTATTTCATGATTTAATTCAGGATCATTTCACATTAGCATTTACCGCCCACGTGTGTTTGGGTCACACCCGGGAGATTCAAAGGGGATGTGACTCTTTTTTTGTGTGTGGTGGGTTGTTTTCTTTTTTTTATGCTCAACAAAAAATCCTGACTGCTGGGGCCCCATTGAAACTGTTCGAATTGGGCCCCGCACTTCCTAAAGTCGGCCCTGGTTGGGAGTGGGCCCAACTGAATAAAAAAAGACTTGAGACGTAAAGGAGTGGATGGGCAAGGTATCAGTGAAGGCTGATCCCACTGCATAAATTAGTGAGGGTGGTCCTGACCCTAACTGTTGCAAGATTAACTGATCTGAAGGCATCATGGAAAAAGAGTACTTTAAAGGAGGATTTAGAAGATAAGGTTATTTAGCAGAAAAAAATTAACTCAAAAGATTTAACTTATTATTAGATGCTTTCTTTTGTGTTAGCAGAAATTGTTGTTTTTATACTAATGGTCAAAATAATCTGTTTTGTTATTGGATGGAGCAAAAACCCTGGAGGGCAAAAAAGCAAAAGATACAGTACTCTTACACTGGCCAGACTGACCAAATTTTGGGACATGTTAGCCATATAAAAAGTAGCTAGCCTGAAAAATAAATGGACATATAAGCTAAATATCTGGATATTTAGCTCCACTTTATCACATGCTCACAAAAGTAAAATAGATTGAGAAATGTATCCTTCTAGTCAGATGGCTCTTCTTACTAAAACTATATTTTATTTTTCATGTATGTGAACTTTTAGTATCCTTACACTGTAATTTGAATGACATAAACTTCTCTTTACAGAGGCATATAGAGTTTGATTTTGCACTATTTAAGTTGACTATTCCATTGACTTGAATGGGACCAGGAACAAGCCCATAAAGATTGACAGCAATTTATATTATTCTTGTAGTCCCAAAAATAAATTATGTAGAGAGATGGTGTTGCACAAAAGTTTCATTGGCATGAGTCTTAGAATGGTAGATTACTCAATTGTGAACTATTTAGGCCATTCCAAATTTATGCCAATAAAATCTTTATACAACACCATCATACCACAAACACACAACCATATATGTCCATGAGAATTTAATTTGGTCCCCTTGTGCATATGCATAATGATACAGCCTTAATTATTTATGATTACATACTATTTTTTCACAGGTTCCATGCCTCATTCACTGCCTAGTATGGATCTACTCTGGGGGAGTATAATATAGTCAGCAGTCTTCTCTGGCTGAGTCTTGCCTACAATGAATTGTCCATGGTCCTGCTGCTCTTCCAGCCAGCCAGACACCCATGACACGTCTAGACTACAGGCTTTTGTCGACAGAGGCTTTATCGACAGATACTGTTGACAAAGCTTCTGTCGACAAAGAGCGTCTAGACTATATCCAGTTCTGTCAACAAAGCAAACCGCTTTGTCGACATGAGAGTGTAGACGCAAAGGACAGTGTAGATGCAATAACGCCTTCTGTCGACAGAACTCTGTCAACAAAAGGCGTTATTCCTCATAAAATGAGGTTTACCACCGTCGACAAAACTGCCGAGTTCTGTCGACAGAACTCGGCAGTAGTGTAGACAAGGTATAGTTTTGTCGACAAAAGACCACTTTTGTCGACAAAACCCTATAGCCTAGACACACCCCCAGGTCCCCATCTTCAGGCTCGAGGCAGCAACTAATTGCTCTGCCTCTGCTGCTTCCTTTTATATGTCCCCTTTGGTTTCTGATTTGCTGCTCTCCCATGGCAACTCTAAGCTGCCTACAGTACATCTCCTCCACTCTTTTCTGGGGTGGGTGAGGAAGACTACAATGCCTGCAGCAGGGGGCATCCAAATGTAGCCCACCCATCACAGGATAACTGCAGGTTGTGAAGAAGACTTGTCTGTAGTATCTACTGAGTTTGTTGCAGAAGTTAGAAGATGTAGTGAATGAGACAGAGAATTTCAGGAAGAGAAAGGACCATCCCAAAATTCTATATACCATCTTAATGCTCTGTCTATTCTCTCCCCATCACTGTCACTTCTTCTAGTCAAACCCGGCTTTTCATCCTATTTTGGTTTCCCTCATCACACCCACTGGCCCATCAGAAGTGGAATTCTAAAGTTTATCATAAATACCTATTGCGTAGAACATCCATGGCAGCTCACCAATACACTCATGATGCCAATAGTAATAGAGATGTAGCCATGTTAGTCTGGTCTTGCTGAAACGAAATACAGGACTATGCAGCACTTTAAAGACTAACAAGATGGTTTATTAGGTGATGAGCTTTCGTGGGCCAGACCCACTTCCTCAGATCAAATCTTCCACAATTTGATCTGAGGAAGTGGGTCTGGCCCACGAAAGCTCATCATCTAATAAACCATCTTGTTAGTCTTTAAAGTGCTGCATAGTTCTGTCTGATGATGCCAATAGACATTGCAAGTGTCAGTGTGGGAGCGGTCTCATGAATATAAAAGGAGCAATCAAGGATGATAAAGCCATTGCGGAGAAGCTAAATGATTTCTTTGCTTCAGTCTTCACGGCTGAGGACGTTAGGGAGATTCCCAAAACTGCACCGTCCTTTGTGGATGATGAATCTGAGGAACTGTCCCAGACTGAAGTGTCATCAGAGGTGGTTTTGGAACAAATAGAGAAACTTAATGTTAACAAATCACCGGGACCGGATGTCATTCATCCAAGGGTTCTAAAAGAACTCAAATGGGAAATTGCTGAACTATTACCTGTGGTTTGTAACCTATCCTTTCAATCGGCTTCCATACCTAATGACTGGAATGTAGCCAAAGTGACACCAATATTTAAAAAGGGCTCTAGAGGAGATCCGGGCAATTACAGACCGGTAAGTCTAACTTCAGTACCGGGCAAATTAGTAGAAACAATAGTAAAGAATAAAATTGTGAGGCATGTAGAAGAACATAATTTGTTGGACAAAAGTCAACATGGTTTCTGTAAAGGGAAATCATGTCTTACTAATCTATTAGAGTTCTTTGAAGGGGTTAACAAACATGCAGACAAGGGGGATCCAGTAGATATAGTATACTTAGAGTTTCAGAAAGCCTTTGACAAGGTCCCTCACCAAAGGCTCTTGTGTAAGTTACATGGCCATGGGATAAGAGGGAAGGTCCTTTCTTGGATTGAGAACTGGTTAAAAGACAGGAAACAAACGGTAGGAATAAATGGTAAATTTTCAGACTAGAGAGGGGTAACTAGTGGTGGGTGCATAACTGGTGGGTGCATAACTGGCTGGATAACCGTACTCAGAGAGTAGTTATTAATGGTTCACAATCCTGCTGGAAAGGCATAACAAGTGGGGTTCCGCAGGGGTCTGTTTTGGGACCGGCGCTGTTCAATATCTTCATCAACGATTTAGATATTGGTATAGAAAATGCAGCTTATTAAGTTTGCAGATGATACCAAGCTGGGAGGGTTGCGACTAATCTGGAGGATAGGGTAATAATTCAAAATGACCTGGACAAATTGGAGAAATGGTCTGAGGTAAATAGGATGAAGTTTAATAAAGACAAATGCAAAGTGCTCCACTTAGGAAGGAACAATCAGTTTCATACATACAGAATGGGAAGCAACTGTCTGGGAAGGAGTATGGCAGAAAGAGATCTAAGGGTTATAGTGGACCACAAGTTGAATATGAGTCAGCAGTGTGATGCTGTTGCAAAGAAAGCAAACATGATTCTGGGATGCATTAACAGGTGTGTTGTGAGCAAGACACGAGAAGTCATTCTTTCGCTCTACTCTGCGCTAGTTAGGCCTCAGTTGGAGTACTGTGTCCAGTTCTGGGCACCACATTTCAAGAAAGATGTGGAGAAATTGGAGAGGGTCCAGAGAAGAGCAACGAGAATGATTAAAGGTCTAGAGAACATGACCTATGAGGGAAGACTGAAGGAATTGGGTTTGTTTAGTTTAGAAAAGAGAAGATTGAGGGGGGACATGATAGCAGTTTTAGATATCTAAAAGGGTGTCATAAGGAGGAGGGAGAAAACTTGTTCATCTTGGCCTCTGAGGATAGAACAAGAAGCAATGGGCTTAAACTGCAGCAAGGAGGTTTAGGTTGGACATTAGGAAAAGTTCCTGTCAGGGTAGTCAGACACTGGAATAAATTGCCCAGGGAGGTTGTGGAATCTCCATCTCTGGAGATATTTAAGAGTAGGTTAGATAAATGTCTATCAGGGATGGTCTAGACAGTATTTGGTCCTGCCATGAGGGCAGGGGACTGGACTTGATGACCTCTCGAGGTCCCTTCCAGTCCTAGTATTCTATGATTCTATGGTGTCCCCCAAGGGTCAGTCCTGGGACCAATCCTTTCCAACTTATTCATAAATGATCTGGAGAAAGGGGTAAGCAGTGAGGTGATAAAGTTTGCGGATGATACCAAACTGTTTAGGATAGTCAAGACAGAAGCAGACTGTGAGGGACTCCAAAAGATCTCACCAAACTGAGTGATTGGGCAACAAAATGGCAAATGAAATTTAATGTGGATAAGTGTAAAGTAATGCACATCGGGAAAAATAACCCCAACTATACGTACAGTATGATGGGGCTAATTTGGCTATGACAAATCAGGAAAGAGATCTTGGAGTTATCGTGGATAGTTCTCTGAAAACTTCCACACAGTGTGCAGCGGCAGTCAAAAAGGCAAATACGATGCTAGGAATTATTAAGAAAGGGATAGAAAATAAGACACAGAATATCTTACTGCCCCTGTATAAAACTATGGTACGCCCACAACTTGACTACTGTGTACAGATGTGGTCTCCTCACCTCAAAAAAAATATTTTGGCCTTGGAAAGGGTTCAGAAAAGGGCAACTAAAATGATTAGGGGTTTGGAACGGGTCCCATATGAAGAGAGGTTAAAGCGACTGGGACTTTTCAGTTTAGAAAAGAGGAGACTGAGGGGGGATATGATAGAGGTATATAAAATCATGAGTGGTGTGGAGAGGGCGGATAAAGAAAAGTTATTTATTAGTTCCCATAATAGAAGAACTAGAGGACACCAAATGAAATTAATGGGTAGCAGGTTTAAAACTAATGAAAGAAAGTTCTTCTTTACACAGTGTGTAGTCAACCTGTGGAACTCCTTGCCAGAGGAGGCTGTGAAGGCTAGGACTATAACAGAGTTTAAAGAGAAGCTAGATAATTTCATGGAGGTTAGGTCCATAAAAGGCTATTAGCCAGGGGATAGAAATGGTGTCCCTGGCCTCTGTTTGTCAGAGGCTGGAGAAGGATGGCAGGAGACAAATCGCTTGATCATTGTCTTCGGTCCACCCTCTCTGGGGCACCTGGTGCTGGCCGCTGTCGGCAGACAGGATACTGGGCTAGATGGACCTTTGGTCTGACCCAGTACGGCCGTTCTTATGTTCTTAATAATTTAGTTAGTTTTTCTTGTGCAATTATTAATGAAGAATTATTATTTCTATTACAATGGCATCTAGAGACCCAGACAGAGGTCAGGTCCCCAGCGTGGAAGGTGCTTTTCATGCTCATCATGAGACAGCCCCTACCCCAAAGAGCTTACAATCTAAAAAGTCAAGGCAAAGAGTAAGAGAAAGTCACACATGAGAAAGTGAAGCACAGATATTAGTGAGCTATCCAGGGTGAAACAGGGAGTTTATGATAGAGGCTTGAAATATAGATTCAACTTCTATATCCTGGTCCAGACCATCATCTTTCTTCTCAGCGATAGTACTTTCATCAGCGGAGCTGTACTACATTTGAGCATAAGTAGATTTCACAATGTTAGACAAGAAAAAGAAGAGAAAATGGGGGTAAAGTAAAGTGGAGAATCTGATCTCAGCTACACCATTAGTACTGTTCCTACAGTGTTTGAATTTTTCCTCATGAGTGGTTGTTATAATCTTGACAACTGAAGTGAATAACCCTTCAGCCATGAGGGCCCCCCCACTCTTAAAGAAAAATAGCAAACAAGGGCCTAATCCTTTATTCCCACTGGTATCACATGAACAAAGCTAACAGGATTTGGTCATTAATCTTATAGCATGTAATATTCTTGGTTGAAATAAATAGTTTCCAAAGGCCACAGGTAGCTAACTTGTTAAAATCGGGTTCTGTTAATATAGATTTCTTTTTCCTTGTTTACATCACATGGAACATCACATGTTGCTCTGAATTAGTTCCAATTTTTAAAATCAGAAATGTATTAACCAGACCATCAAATGCATAAGAAAGAAAGAAGTCTAATTATTCTGTAAAGTTGACGGACTATGGTCGTTGGCAGGTGGGACTGAACCTGGGATCGTAGGGGCTAAAGACTTCAGACTTTACTGCATGAGCTAAAAACCAACTGTTTCTTAGCTAAGGCTGTATAGCAGACTTCATTCTCCCTTTCTCAGTGCCTCTAGGTTTCAATTCCATGACAGTAAAAAAGAGAGAGAGAGAGAGAGAGAGAGGAAAGGAAATGTTTTTAATTAGACAAAAAGTGTTTCTAGGTCAACTATCTTTTAAAAACATCCAAAGACAGAAATAACTATATTTTAGTGAGAAAAGGTCAGCCTGCTTTCATGCCAATTAGCTCAATACAGTTAAACTATTTTCAATACAGTTAATTATATTAAATCTGAAAGGCTCAAGATTTTAAATACCTTTTACAGTCATTGCTCAGACACATCCAAGAATGTAACAAGTTCCTTGAATTTTGGGAGAGGGAAACAAGCTCTTCCCCCACCCCTCCCCTCAAACTAGATACAGTTCTACTTTTACAGGAACTGTCTCTTGGACTTATAGATAGGAAAGTTCTTAATCTTACCAGTGCTATGTTAATCTAGTCAGGTGAAATTACTATATTTGCAAAGAGAATAATTATTTCCAGGGCAACATCACCAGAAATCATAGAATCATAGAACACTAGAACTGGAAGGGACCTCAAGAGAAGACTAAGGGGAGATATGATAGAGGTCTATAAAATCATGATTGGTATGGAAAAAGTGAATAAGGAAAAATTATTTACTTATTCCTTCAATATAAGAACTAGGGGGTCACCAAATGAAATTAATAGGCAGCAGGTTTAAAACAAACAAAAGGAAGTTTTTCTTCACTCAGTGCACAGTCAACCTCTGGAACTCCTTGCCAAAGGATACGGTGAAGGCTAGAATTTTAACAGGGTTCAAAAAAGAGCTAGATAGATTCACAAAGGGGTAAATTAGAGCTAAATAACAGCACAGACATTGAGAGTCAGGACTGGTGGCTATAAACAAACTTTATGGGACAGCGGGAAACTTGGTCAAACCCATGATAAGTGGACATTCCTGCTAGCTAAATCATGCTGGACCATGGATGTTGCTGGACCAGAGACATTCAACCTGTATTCAGGGAGAAACATAAAAATGACAAAAAGTTGAATGCCTATAGGTCAAGCCATTATGTTACACAAGTATGAACCAAAAGCTGTTCTAATTCATAGACACTATGGTTACCTTTCTTCAAAGAAATGTATATGTACTGCATGGGGAAAGGAGTAGAAAACTCATCTTAAGTTTTTTTAAGGCAGTATATCCAAAATATTAAATGCCACTTCTGAAGCCTGCCTTCTTTGCACTAATGTATTAACATTCAGCCCTACAATTGGCAGTTCTAAATATGAAATGTCTCTGAATAGCAAGCCAAACTCAAAATTTATTTTTTTTAATTATGTTTAATTTTTTCTTTCAGCTCAAATTTGGCCTAATATGCTGAACATCAAACCTTACCATCCTTGCAAAAAACAAAACAAAGTAAATGCTTTGAATGCATAATACATTTTTCCCTTTTTACATAGAGACAGAAGGACTTAAAGAACACTGGATTTGGAAAGACGAACGCGATTATAATTTTTTGATATACAACCATAACCTGGCAAACTGATGTTGCTTAAGTAGCTTTTCTGATAAATTGTTGCT
Source organism: Rafetus swinhoei (assembly GCA_019425775.1). Taxonomy (NCBI): domain Eukaryota; kingdom Metazoa; phylum Chordata; order Testudines; family Trionychidae; genus Rafetus; species Rafetus swinhoei. The sequence goes on along the minus strand of CM033425.1, from coordinate 23,050,786 downwards.
ATGGTTGAAAATGGCATTATGCCTGCATTAATGTCCTTTTAATAGCCTCAATTCCAAAGTTAGATCACTTTAATTTACAATCACAGAGCTGTAAGTCATTTACTAGCAGCTGTTGCCAGTGGCAAATGCTACTGTTGCTTAATAACTAAGAGGTAACGAGTTCAAGCCCCAGTTATATTGATGTACACAGCAAGCTAATGATAGATGATGAAAGGGGGTGTATATTCGTGGAAATAGATTCAGTCTAGTTGCTTATTAAAATACCATGGGATTTTTCTTGCAATGAAACACTTGTCCAAATAAAATGCACCAGGAAGAATTTAGCTAATGTCTTCTGACCTACAGTACACATAACTGAATGTATCATTAAGAAGTATCTTTCTCAGTTCATTAAAAACTAGGGGGCTGTGCCTCCTGCTTGCTACGCTCACCCCCTACCTTCTGGGGGTAAGCAGCCCTACCTCTCCCCCAGGCCACTGAGGAGGGCCAGGCCCACGTGTGGCAGACCTGGCTTCCCCCGGCTCTCTCCCACCAGCCACTGTCCCCTCCTCCACCCCCGAGGCTGGGCCAGCCTTGGTTCTCCCCTTCCCAGCCACCAGAGGGTTGGGCTGGGCTGAGGCCACAGCAGACTGGGCTCTCTCCCTTTGGTTGCTGGGGCATTGGGCTGGGCCAAGGCTGCAGCTGACCCAGCTCTCTCCCTCCGTCTGCTGCAGGCAGGGGGGAGGAGGGGAGAGGGAGGGAGGCCACGGTATGGTAGCCAAGCACTGGGGAAAGGAGGAGAGCAGGAAGGGAGGTGCTGCCACAAATCCAAGGGATGAATATATATGACAGGGGAGCCACTGAACAAGGTGTGTGTGAGGGAACCTGGCTCTGCACTCCCCAGAAAGAGTGAGGACTCAGGTGAAAGGGGCGGGGCTGGGACAGCTAGCCCTCTGTGCTGCCTGGAGTGTGCTTCAAGGGGTTCCAGCAGCAATGTAAAGGGCCTGTGGCTCCCGGCTGCAGCAGTATTACCAGCAGTGATAGCTGGGAGTCCCGCGCCCTTTTGAATCACTGAGCCCCAGGGCAACTGGCCCCTTTATGCCCCCTCTCATCAATGGACCTGGTACACGAAGACTGAATGATCCATTTTATTACTAAAGGTGGTCGGCTTAGGACAGTGGTTAGGGATGTTTGTTGGGAGAGTGAAGAAAACTTAAACTTCTCTTGGCTGCGGGGCCACAGTCCTATGGATAAACAGTGAACTTTTGTTACCAGGGTTGTCAGTCTGGCCTCTCACAGTATGAAATTCTGGGAATGGGCGACAGTGAAGGGATCACTTGATGGTTACCTATTCTGTTCATTCCATCGGAGGCACCTGGCATTAGCCACTGTTACAAGACAGGATACTGGGCTAGATGGACCTTTGGTCTGACCCAGTATGGCTGTTCTTATATGACATCAGTTCCTTGGGATAACATAATTTTCACATGCATTCTTTTCTCTCTATATATACAAAAAGGTTGTTAACAGCTATGCACCTCCCCTACATAACTGCTCCCTTACAATTCCACAGAAAATAACTTGTTGAGTACATATTATCTATCTAGCCTATCAAATTTGAGAGTCTTTCACAAAATTTAAATGAAAACCTGTACATTTATACTATTCATTAACAAATTATAAAAGAGTTTAAAGTAATTTAAAGCCCTGTTTAACTCCTGTAGGACATTACCTCCTGAGTTTCCCTTAAGTTGTACAGAACAGGAACAGATGAATCGTATAGACAATTTAAACAAATGGGGAAAATGTAGCTAGATAGTTGGACAGGACTGTGGGACTAATACTCAGACTTGTAAAAAATATTACGGATTGTTAACAGCAAAGAACGCTTAGGAGCTACATTATGCCTCATTCAAAAGACAATACTTACTACAGTGACCAGTATACAATGTTGCTATTTTTCTCAACAAACAGAATCTCTAAGGCTTGAGTGTAACTTTAATGTATGTTTATCATGTTACTTGAAGGTCTGATGTTAACTTATGGAAGTGCAAATAAGAAAAATAAAGTATTTAAATATCTTCAGGCATAATAATAAACATGACACATGAGCAATAAATTACACATCTGATTAGGAGACAGACAGACAGAGCCACTATATGCACCACTGTAAGATACTTAAAGAAGCATCACTTCAGTCCACTTTTGCAAGCCTATCAATTTGTTTAATATACCAAAAGAGAACCTAATACAGGACTAATAAAATGATCTTTATCAGTAGCAAGAAGGAGAGTTCCAAATGATGGATGCCAAAGTTAGACTTTATGAGATGAAGTGAGCATATACAGTTCTCAAATTTTGCTTTGCAAATTCAACTAAAACTATGCAATTGATTTAATACTGGACAGTAATGACATCACAGTTCACTTGAACTTAGTATTAGGGATGTTAAAAAGTAGTTATTTAGGTAACCATGAAAAATCATAGTGGTTACAAGATTGCACACAGTGGGCTCTGCAGTATAACATTTATACTTCAGAGCCTGCAGCACAGCCAGCTCCCTGGAAGCAGAGCAGGCAGCCAGTGCACGCTGGGCACTGTGAGCCAGCTCCTGGCTGCCGGCCCCACTCCTGGGGAACTGGCTACCATCCCACACTGTGGGCTCTGAAACAGAGTCGCCAGTGCAGGGCGGCAGCTAGCTTCCCAGGTGCAAGACTGCAAGCAAGCATGTAACCATTACAGTAACTGATAAGTTTATGTTTATTGGTTAACTGTTTAAATGGTTACACTATTACATCCTTTACCAGTATGTCGCCATAAAATAGCATTAAGCTGACGTACAGATCTAAATTAAGGATCAGGAACCTGCTTTACCAAGTTTCAGATTACTTTGAATATTGACAATGTAACTAGCCTAAATTACTACATGCTTAAACAAGTACATCTGAATACATAACCTTTGAGACTTTGCACTATACAAAGACTTGCCCAGGGATAGAACTCAAGTCCAAGACAAGCCCAAATTAGTATATGGACCCAAACCTGCAAGATCCTAAGAGCCTCTAGAGAAGTGCTGAGCATCCGCAACTTCCCTTTGAAATAGTTTCAATATCTTTCATCAAGAAGCAATCCTCCTATGGTAATTTTTAAATAGATACATATTCCAGCATTGTTCAGTGTGTGCAGCAGAGGTCCGAGCACTACAGCACATTTCCATTCACTGGCATTTTAACTAGCATGTTCTTTAAAGTGTCTTGTGAAGTTTAGAGTACAAATTGGCTCAGTTTTTAGGCTATGTCTAGACTATGTTCTGTTTTCGAAAGAGGATTTTTCGAAAGTGAAAGTAATTAGCACACTTTTTTTTTTTGGTTTTTTTTTTTCAGAAAAAAACCCCTTTTTGGAAAAAAAAGTTCTTCCTTAAAAAATTAGGTTTACGTGGTTTTTTCCTGAAAAAAAATCACGTCCAGACTACTTTCACTTTCGAAAAATCCTCTTTCGAAAGTAAGATTGGAAGAAGATATTGAAATTCCCCATGGAATTTGCATATCCTCCTTCGAAAAAAACGTAGTTTAGACGTACCTGTCATGAAAGAAACTTCCACTTGACAACAGATTTTTGCAGGCACTTTGGGTGCTCAGTTAAAGTTTCACTGTTCTTTTACATTAATTTTGCCCTTTTCTAAATAATTCATTATAATCATAAAATAAAGGTAGCATCAAGAGAAAAGACAGACAACAAAACAGATCCAAACATAAACAGTTTTTGTTATAGTATATGTCACTATTGAATCTGCTCACTACTTCTTTTCTGAATAACAGAAAAATCTTATTAAATTCATCCATGCATCTTCCATTCCTACACTTGCAATGAGAGTAAATTAATAAACACAACATGCATTCATAGTCATTTTATTAATAGGCATTTCTTAACACCAATCAGATAATATACACCAGACTCAGAACAGACAAACCTAAATTTAAAATAATTGCTGTTGCTGGTAGGGAAAGGTACACATTTTAGAACAATGGGCAGGAAAACAGCTGCATAATCACAATTATACCCTATGATATTACATTGGTGGCTCCCAGAAGCTTATCTTGGGCAAACCTGAAAAAAAATAAGGTTAATTCTGGATTTTCAGAGCCAGCTTCTATTTCCCTATACACATGCCTATTGGAGATACCATAAATACATCTGAAAGCAAGGTTATTTAACTGAAAATACTTATTTAAGCTCGCAACCTACTATCTGATCCATGCCAAAGGAAGAGTCCGCCCACTCACATCCGATTGTAGGATCACGGGCCTTAATTATCTGAGGCAATTGGCAAGTTTTAAAAGGCTACCACAATGCATGATAAGTCCCTATGCACAGCTGCATTCTTACTGAAAACTGATCCCAAATTATTTATAAGGCAACTAGTTAAATTTGACTTTATGCTGCAGTATGATTTCGCTACTTAATGGTAGCTAAGCCAAAAAATGTGTTTACCACTTTTGACAGCACAAGCAGAACTAATCTCTTCTGCGCGGAGAAGCAAAAATTGATACACAGCTATTACTGTACTTATATACATCAAATTTGAATGCTGAATTTGCAGATCTGAATAGAAGTCAGCAAATTCTGACAGAGTAATTTGTTGAATTAACCATTTATTTGTTTTCAAACTAACTTGAAAACCTTTTATTCGAACTCCTTCTGAAAAATTCAGAGTATCGCCTACTCCAGCAGACCTTCTAGAAATGACAAGCTACCAATCCTCAGACCGTTTTTTGAAAAAGTCTTTGACAACTATTTTCTTTTCCTATAGCTACTATTTTCTGAAAAACAACCTCTTCTAAAAGATTCTACAGACTGAACCTCTTTAGTCCAGCGCTTTTTGGTCTGGCAACATCTGTGGCCTGGCATGATTTTAGTTAGCAGGATGTCCACTTATCATTGGTGTAGGCATTTCCCACAGTCCCATAAAGTTTGTTTACAGCCATCAGTCCTGGCTCTCAGTGTTCTGTGCTGTTATTAAGCTCTGTTTTACCCCTAAATATCTTCTAAGAGCTCAGAAAGTAGTGGAAGTGTGGGTAATGCTGCTAGACCAGTGGTCTCCAACTTTTTTACATTCAAGATCACTTTTTAAATCTCAGAACAAATGAAGACTTACTGCCCAACCCCACCCCCCAAGATCCCACCCCTTCCTTGAAGCCTCACCCTCTCTATTCTCCTCCTCTCCATCACTTGCTATCTCCAGCCCTTCTACACTCTACACTGCCACTTTTTTTTCCAACTCTTCTGTAGGAAGAGATTTTTCCAACATTTGTCCTGTCTAGACTGGACCACATGTCAGAAAACCCCCTTCTTTTGGCAGCCCCCTTATTCCTCGTGGAACGAGGAATATAGGGGTTACCAGAAGAGCATGTTTGCTCTTCCACTAAAAAAGGGGAAGAACAAACACATCCCTGGATGCAGAAGAGTTTTCCCAGGATATCTCTGGAATCCTGGAAAAACTCCTGCAGTCTAGCCGTACCCTCACTGGGTTAAGACAGGATGTGTAGACTCTGGGGTGGGAATGAGGGATTTGGGTGTGGGAAGGGGTGAGAGGTGCAAGCTCTGGGAGGAAATTTAGATGCAGGAGGAGGTGGAGAAGGGGACGCCGGCTCAGGGAGGGGCTCCAGGCTGGGGAGTGTTGGGGTCAGATGGAGGGTTGGGCTACTAAGCAAGCCACAGGCTTATGGATGTGAGGGTGCAGGAATTTGGGTTGGAGTATGTGAGCGGCTCAGGGCAGGGGGTTCCAGTGTATGATAGGCTCAGATCTAGGGTCTGGGGGGAAGGGGGAGTGCAGGAGTGTTATGATGCTGTGGCCAAATGAGGGCTTGGCCCCATTTGGGGGTTTGTTGGCCAGGCTTCATTTTTAAATAAAATACTATGTCAAACACAAAGAGTTTCTGCATTGTCTTTATTTATGAGAAGGGCAGGAAACCTTTTTGAGTCATGGGTCACTGACCCACAGAAAAGTCAGTTGGGGCCACACAAGGGAGATGCAAAAAAACCCAAAACACCCCTCCTTCAAAAACCCCCACGCCTCACTAATGTGGCCCTAACTCTGCTGGTGGGAGCAGGGGACGTGGTACTGTGAAAGGGTATTAGTGGGTGCTGGGGCAGGGGACAGGGTGGCAGTGGGGGCAAGGTACAGGGTTCTGGGGTGGGGGCAGGAGGCAGGGTTCTGCAGCAGGGGGCATGGTGCCAATGGAGGAGAGGGGACAGGGTTCGGCAGCAGGGTGCCAGTGGGAGCAGGGAGTCCCCTGCATCCGCCTCCTCCCAGGACTTCTCCCTCAGCGGAGCAGGGAAGCCCCGGTGGGCGCCTCCTCTGGGGCCTACTCTCCCCTCCTGCAGAGAAGGGTGCACTTGGGCTGAACACCATGACCAGCTGGCCAGGCAGCCCTCCTCTTTGCTCCAGCCCAGCTGCCCTGCACTCATCCTGGGGAGGCTGTGCTGCGCTCCTGCTGATCTGGAAGCCCTTCCTCTTTGCTCCAAGCCAGCTGAAGTGAAGTGCAGCCTCCCAGGGCTGAGCGCAGTGCAGCTAGGCTGGATCAAAGAGGAGCGGCTGCCCGGTCAACCGGCCATGGTTTCCAGCCCAGGTGCACTACGCTTTGCCTGGGCTGCAGCAGAGGAGAAGCCTCCCTGGTCAGCTGGCCGCGGTGTTCAGCAGAGGCTGCGCCGTGCTTCAGCTGATCGGGCAGCTTCTCCTCTGCTCCAGCCCAGGTAAAGCGTGGTGCACCTGGGCTGGAAACCATGGCCAGCTGATCGGGCAGCCGCTCCTCTTTGCTCCTGCCCAGCTGCACTGCACTCAGCCTGGGGAGGCTGCACTGCTCTCCTGCTGGCCGGGAAGCCTTTCCTCTTTGCTCCAGCCCAGCTGGAGCAAGGCAAAGCCTCCCCGGGCTGAGCGTGGTTCAGCTGGGCTGGAGCAAAGAGGAGCAGCTGCCCAGCCAGCTGGCCGTGATGTTCAGCCCACGTGCACCACACTCCATGTGGACTAGAGCAGAGGAGAAGCCGCCCAATCAGCTGGAACGCGGTGCAGCCTCTGCTTCTGCTAAACACCACGGCCAGCTGACCAGGCAGCCTCCTCTGTGCTCCAGCCCACGTGGACTGTGGTGCACCTGGGCTGAACACCACGACCAGCTGGCCGGGCAGCCACTCCTCTTTGCTCCAGCTCAGCTGCACCCCGCTCAGCCTAGAAGGAGCTAAAGATCGACTCATAGAGCCCCTGCAATCGACTGGTAGATCGCGATCTACCGGTTGATGACCACGGTGCTAGACAATATCGATCTCCCATGACTTGGCAAAATCTCTGGTTCGGGACTAGTCAAGCCTCCAGGGTACTGGACTAGAGCGGTTCAACCTGTACTGACAGCACATTTTGTAATCTGTATATTTGTGCCAAACACAAAATTTATAAATCCTTTACTTCTCCTCTGAATTATAACCACATAATCTCATAGACATCTGTGGGCTAGATGGATCCTCAGCTGGTAATAAATTGGCAGAACTATGCTGAGTTATACACCAACTAAGGTTCTGGTCCTATGATTTTCTGCCCAACACAACACATCACAACTTTGTTTATCAACAATACATTCACCTTCCATATTTATGAATGTGGTTCATATGTTTCTTGCTATTATTTTTTCTGATGTCACTATTGTATTGCAGTATTGTAATACTCTTTTTTGAAACTTGAGATACCCAAAATCAAAGTATCTATACACTCAAAAGAGTAACAGTAGTAATGAAGTAGGCTGAATTTAGTAACACAGCCTTTGGTATGAAGTTTTGGACTGCAAAACAAAACTTGTCTCTAAATTCACCATTCAGCTAAAGTAATACAACAGAACAACCAAAGAGAACTTACTAAAAATCCCCACTGATGATTTTCTGGACTTAGTGTGGTGACATTAGATTGAAAAATCTGGGTTTTCTCCTCTAAAAATTGGATCTGTTCTAATGTTTTCTGTGGCACTGCAGCTTGCAAATATGGTAGATCATTTCTTAACTGTAGGGAAACAAAAAACAAAAACAGGTAAATCCTTACATTTGTTTATACCACACCAGTAATTCACACAATTTAATGTAATATACGTCAGTGGCTCTCAACCCTTCCAGACTACTGTACTCCTTTCAAGAGTCAGATTTCACTTCACTTTAAAACTACTTTCTTACAAAATCAGACATGAAAATAAAGGGCCACAGCATTTATTACTGACAAATTGCTTACTTTCTCATCCTGTCCATATAAAATTTTGTTTGTACTGACTTTGCAAGTGCTTTTTATGTAGCCTGTAGTAAAACTAGGCAGATATGTAGATGAGTTTATGTACTCCCTGTTGGCTCCAAGGATAAACATAGCCCTGGATGGGAGCCATTAAGAACATAAGAATGACCATAGTGGGTCAAATCAAAGGTCCATCTAGCCCAGTATCCAGTCTTCTGACAGTGGCCATTGATGCACACAATGTTTTTAACAGAATGTCTCTCCATAAGTGGTTTACAAGTGGTGGTTAATAAAAATACCCTACACATTAAATGCTAAAGTAATCTAATAGGTCTTCAACAATCCTCTGAAATGTATCTCATCTACAATGTATTTGAGAGTTTGTGCATGTCTGTCTGTGAGTCTGTTTGTTCAAGAAATATTCGTAAATGGTAGGAGCTAGGACCACCACATTTGATATGAAGCTTCCTCTTATCATAACTTAAATCTAGGTCAGGGTTTGGTTGGGCCAGTACAATGGAATGTGCATGGAACACAATTGCTTCTCAGCAAGCAAGCACACACACCCATCCTGGCCTGGCCCAGGGGAAGCAGCCAGTGACCTGGAAGTACTGACCCTGCCTGCCCTCATCCCCTGCCCTGAATATCCCCTGAATATCCCCACCCATCTGTCCTGACTCCTACACCCCCATCCCTAGCCATGAGCCACACAAAAGCTCCCAGCCCTGACCCCCTAACTTCCTGCCCTGACTCCTTTATACCTCAACACTCCCAGCTCCCCTATCCTGAGCCTCCTACATCCTCAAGTCCCTGCCCTGACTCCTGCACTCCCCATATCGCCAGACGCCTTCCTGAAGGACCCAAGCAATGCCAGATGAATCTTCTAATAATTTATATCAGTGGATATGCAAAAATAAAATGTGCATTGGTTTCATGCACCACTTCAACTCAGTTTCCACCATTCCTGTAGAAACTAATTTAGCAAATGCTGTTTAGTTCTTACATCACATACTGCTACTGACAACTGGAATCCTAGGCCTGAGAGAGTGCCTATCTGAACAAATGCTCAGGAACCACAGTCTGTAAGAGGGAAGCCAAACTTTAGCCATTAGAATAAGATATGAGAGGTGCATGGCATGGCCCTCCAGAGAGGGGTGAATTTCTCTGCGTGCTCAGTTTGCGGATTTGATTAGATACAAACTTTAGCCAAAATGCTTGCTACTTTTCTTAGCATTTTCCTTTCTTGCCAACAATCAAAATATCTTTTATAAGCATAAAAATGCTAATCAGAAATTCAATGCTTTGGGGGTCAATCCAAAGATGCAATCAAAGCAAAGACTCCCATTGACTTCAGACTGAAGGGCTAAGTGCACAACCTTTATCTTTAGTAGGCACAACCTTGAAACAATAGGGAACTTGGTCTGACTAAAGCCAGCAGGAGTCAAGTCAAGGAATTTTAATGACAACTAAAGACATATTTCCTATGACTTCATCAGAAGGGAAAGTGAGAGGAAACAGAGGGAAAAAAAATTTGTAATGCTGCATCATGGGCACTATCATATTTTAAATGAATCACTGTTTGTTATAAACTTCACTATGGAATGTGGTTCATTTAGTCTTACCATTTCCAATAGACACACCTTGCCTGTCAAAAGACTTAGACATGGTCTACATTAGTACTTACATTGGTAAAACTTTTATCAGTCAAGGGGTGTTTTTCACATCCCTGATCAACTTCGTTTCACCAACAAAAGTACTTGTGTGGGCTAGGGATGCTAATGGTTAACCAGTGGGGGCTGAAGCAGCTCCCCACTCGCTGCTTGGGGTCTTCTCCAAGCCCATACTCCAGTTCAGCCTGAGTAGCCCTTGTCCTCAGTGGGCCTGAATCTAGTGTGCCATGGGTTAGGCTTAATGTTTAACGGGTGAACTAATAAAATGGGATTTTACATCTGTAGTGTGGGCAGCACCATGTCAGTGGGAGAGTGTCTCTTTCTTACATAGCTACTGCTGTTCTTTGGGGATGATTTTATTATGCCAGTGGGAGAACTCTCTCCTGCCCAGCATAGTGTGGCTACACAGGAGATGCTGCTGCAGCTGCACCTCTGTAACAGAACTGTGCCACTGTAAGGCCCAAAGGGTATGTCTACCTTTGCACCCTCTTTCGAGAGAGGGATGCAAATGAAGACATTTGAAATTGCAAATGAAGCCGGGATTTAAATATCCCATGCTTCATTTGCATATTCACATTATGGTGCTATTCTGAAATAGTGGTATTTCAAAATAACAGATGCTGTTAAGATGCAGTTATTTCGAGAGAAAACCCTTCTCTTGAAATAACCCTTATTCCTCATACAATGAGGTCTTAACAGCGTCTGTTATTTCAAAATAGCGCTATTTTGAAATAGTGCCATAATGTGAATATGCAAATGAAGCACGGGATATTTAAATCCCAGCTTCATTTGCATCCCTCTCTCAAAAGAGGGTGCAAGTGTAGACATACCCATAGTGTACACATAGCCTCAGTGAATCAGGGCCTATATATTTGGTAACATACGTATATGGAGAGAGTATACTCTTAATGGCACATCAATGACTATATAGGCCTGAACTAACTGCCACTGAAGTCAGTGACAGTTATTCCACTGACTTCAACTAGAGTTGTTCAGACCCTAAGTTAGGTTAAGAGGGAAGGGAGGGGGGGAGAAAAACCTATAATTACAAAAGCTACAGAGAATCCTTAAGCCAGGTGAAAGAGTCAAAGAAATTTCAGCGCAAGGGCAGGATAGCAACATAAGCTTAATTTGTGTGGGGAAAAAAACCCAAATATCAGGAAGGCTAATTCCTCTCAAAGGCCTCTATTTGGCAAGGTGCTTAAACATATGTGCAACTTTAAGACTGGCAGTAGTCCCACTGGCTGAATCTGCCTCTCAGCCAGTAGATTCATGCTTATTCACAAGCCTGTCCTAATGAGTCAAAACAAGTGTCACACATTACCACTCATGTATGGTAATATACCAGCGGAAGTGTCTATGGGAGAGTACTACTAGGTACATATTTTAACTAACAGGTTGCAACTGTAGAAATAATATGGTTTAGTGAGTTTTATTTTCTCATTGCTATGAATTAAACACAACATATGCAAAAGTGCACAGAGTCATTCATGTGTCACTATAGCTGAGTGTTATTGCCAATTTTCTGGAGGTTTTCCTACTATATTTATACAGAGCTTAGTCAAAGAGGGCCCTGATCCTGGATTGAGGTCCCTAACAAGTATGGTAATATAAATAATAATAAGTTTTTAAATAAATATAATGTATACATATACATTTAAAAATCAATGTCAATATTAAATTAATCCCCACTTATCTTGAATAAGCACTACTTTTATAATATTAAACTAATTATCTTCCACTCAGGGAAGTTACAGTTGTAAATAATTTAAATATTTCAGATCTCCATTTACTGAATCCTTTGTTGTTACATGAATCTTGCCTCAGCTAAATAAAAAGCCTCACTAATCTGAAGACCTGAGCAGGTTGGCTGACCTTTTTATCTCTGGCATTTCAGTAAACTTTATGCTGCTGCACATCGTCAACTGGAAACATACCAAAGGTTGATTAAAATTACTTTTTCATCAGTTATAAGGCTTTATAAGCTCAGACTAATATTAGATCATGATCTGATCCTCCTGAAATCACTAGGTATTTTGAAATTGATAGGAATAAAAATTTGTAGGAATAAGAGCAGACTCTATGTCTTATTAGCTTTTCATAAACTGAAGATCTGAACTGCTAACTTGTCCCCAGTCCCTCTACTGGCATTTTCCAGACCAATTTAACTATGAATGTGAATTTTAAAGCACTTTAAAATAAATCAGTGTTTCATCCTCACCTATGATGTGTCTGACCAACACCCCATAGTATTTACACCTAAGTCACATTCCAAAATTAAAAAATATTGAGTAAAAGTTTGCTGATTAAATGTCATATGTTTATGTGATTGTGTAATGTTCTTTTGAACTGCTTGTATCATAAGAAGGCAAAAAGGGGATTGATTTATTCTTTGTCATCATTTTGATAGTACCCCAAACATGCTAAGTATCTGCCCCCTACTATCATCTCTTATACGCTATCAAAATATCAGTTCCTGCCTCCTCTCTCCCATGAGTGCCAGCCTGCATCACCCTTCAGTTACATTTTCAGACAAGCACCTTCACACTTTCTCTCATGCTTCCACTGATGCTTGGGAGGTGCTCCCCATAAATGTCCACAGAGCCACCTCATTACCTCCCCCCCCCCCACATACTCTATTCCCCTGTAATGCTGACAACACTTGACAATGGTTAAGCAGCTGGTGTGCTGACCAACTGCTTTTTTTTGTTGACCAGTATCCTTGTATCCAGTATCACTGTATCCTTGTACACCCCAACTTGTTTGTTGTAGCTAATCTATTGACTTTTGTCTTATGGTAAGCTGCTTTGGGGAGGTGCTGTTTTTGTTATGTGCATGAAGCATAATGGAGTGTTAGTTTTGACTGGAGTCCATAGGGTGTGACTGCAATGCACACAATAAATCAGTGATTTTCAAAGTACAGGTCACGACCAGTACTGGGTAGCAGAAAGTCAGGCAGATGGGTTGCCTTGCTGTAAGGTGATCAAGTGATCAGGATGGGGGTGCTAAAGCAGCTTCCTGCCTGTCCTGGAACTGCAGACCATGCTGCACCTTGGAAGCAGCAAGCAGCAGGTCCAGCACGTAGGTGGAGGCAAGTAGCCAACTCTCACAAGAGAAAAAAGCAAAACGACCCCGGCCAAAAAAAAACCCCCAAACAAACAATTCCATTTCAAACAATTCAAACAATTCTAAGCCAATTCCATTTCAAACCAAGCCCAAAATGATCTCTGTCCATTTTTGTTCAGCAGTGTCCAGAGACAAACCAGCAACTGGCCATGGGTATGTGGAGCCAGAACTTGGGACGTGAGCAGTCTGTAGAGCTGGACCTGCTGCTGCAGTCCACTGTGCCAAGACAGGGAGGAAGCCTGCCTTACTATGCCACAGCATATCTGACTGGGACCTGCCAGAGTGAAGCCCGTGCCCCAACAATCCCGTCTCAGCCCTGAGCCCCCCAACCCAGAAACCCTTCTTGCACCCCCAAACACCTCATCCTTGGCCCTATCCCATAGCCTGCCACATCTGACAGAGTGTGCACCCCCTGTACCCCACCTCCATAGCCCAGCCCAGAATCCCTACCACATACTGAACTCCTCCTCCCCCCCGTCCCTGCACTCTAAACCCCTCATCTCTGGTCCCATTCCAGAGCTCCCCCCCGCTTGCCCCAAGGAAAACCTGCATCTACCTCCCACACTCTCAATTCCTCATCCATGTGGACCCAGCCTGGAGCCTGCACTCTAGTCAAAACATATAGTTATGCTGGGTCATGGGTATCAACAATTTTCTTCAACTGGGTTGCAAGAAAAAAAAGTTTGAAAAGCACTGCAATAAATCATGATGGATGATGACAGTAATATTAAACAGCATAGAATACAGTTTGGACCTCTCTGGTCTGGCACCCTTGGGACCTTACCAGTCCTGAATCAGGGAATTTGCCGGACCAGGGGAAGGTCCCCTGCAACAGCCCCTCAGCCCTTCGCCCTTGATGCTGCCAGCTCTGGGGACCCCCTCACTACTTCTAGCCCCTGCTGCAGCTGCCCTGGCTGGAGACTGCCCACGGGCTCCATTAACCCTCACTGTCACAGGCTGCCACAGGCTTCAGCTCCGGCCCCACGCCATGCTGCTGCAGGTCCTACCACAGCCCCACCACCATGGGCTGCCAGGGACTGCTGACAGCTCAGGCCCGGATCCTGCTGCCATGGGCTGGTGGGGGCTGGCTCTGGTCCTAGTCCCACTGCCATGGGCTCCCAAGAGCTGTCAAGGACTCTGATTCCAGCTCTGGCTCAGCCTGTGGGTTCTGGCCCCGGCCCCGGCCCCAGCTTCAGCCCCATACTTCCATAGACTGCTGGGAGCAGCCAAGGGTTTGAACTCCTGTCCTGTGGCAGCCTGCAAGCTCTGATCCCACTCCCACAGGCTGCCTGGGGCTCTGGCTCCGGCCCTGCACTACCACAGGCTGGCACCTTCCCAGTCCTGCACTGTGGGTACTGCTCTGGACTCAGTCTCAGTGTCACTGGCTACAGGCGCTGCTGCTAGCTCCTGCCCCACTGCTGCAGGCTGCTTAGGGTTGCCGCCAGCCCTAACCTGTCCTGCTGATTCATCCCGGCCCTGCTTTTGGATAGCCCTCTTGCCACTAGACTACTGGACTCTCTGGGTATGTCTACACTAGCTCGTTAGTTCGAGCTAGGTAGGCAAATGAGGGCAACCGGGGTTGCAAATGAAGCTCGGGATTTAAATATCCTGGGCTTCATTTGCATCTTCCCGAGTGCCGCCATTTTTAAATCCCCCTTACTCCGAACTCCGTGCTCCTAATTCGAACTACCTACTCCGTGCCGCGTGTAGCCGCGGGCACGGAGTTCGGAGTAAGGGGGATTTAAAAATGGCGGCGCCCGGGAAGATGCAAATGAAGGCCGGGATATTTAAATCCCGGGCTTCATTTGCAACCCCGGTTGCCCTCATTTGCCTACCTAGCTCGAACTAACGAGCTAGTGTAGACATACCCTCTGATCCATGAACATCCATGGTTGTGCTGGACCACAAATATTGTCGGACTAGAGACTGTCAGTTTTGGGAGGTGAAATCTGTAGTAGATATGTAGAAGACAGCATTATTTGTTTCAGTGTCTGGCAAGTACAAGTGAATAGTTCTATCCAAGCTTTTAAGGCATCTTTTTCAACAAAGCTGAATTTTCTAGGTATCTTTTAACTGGGGTCCCTTTTGTCACATAGAGCATATGAACAAGCTGTTACCTGCAAAGGGGTCAACGTAGCAGGATATTATATACCTGATCATTATGAGACACCAACAGGAATTCTTCACACCCCACAATATACCTCTAATAAGGAACCAAAAGAACATGTAAGGTAACCAGTGGCACAAAAGCAATTCTAATACATATAAAAATGTGAGGCTATGTGGTGGTTTATAATTGCACAGACTAGTATATATAGCTGATCCATGTACATACATCTAAATCATTAGCAATGGACATTCTCCTTACTGGTTCCTTTAAATGTCTGTACTCACACAACATGGGATTTCCTCTTTAATGCCATCCCAATTGTAATGACATGAACAATGCTGGATTTCTGGGACACTGCTAATAATGCTGGAAAGTGGCCCCACACAGCCTTCCATTTCTATGTTAGACCTGGCCTAGAAGTGTAATGTTGTTTATTTATTAATAATGGGTTTCCTAAGCTGTGCTTTGTGTCAGCTGAATAGGACAGTAACTCAATCTCCATAGGGGATGTATTTAGCATAAAGCAGGCACCTTAATGTATTCAGAGAAAGAACACTGTCTTCCTAACAGTAACACAGCCTTTAAACAAGGATATTCTTTGGGACAAGTAACCCTGTGTGGAGATACAAAGTTTCACTAATGTTCCTTTTTAAAGGCACTAGTAATCTCTTTTTACAATATATTTTATATGATACCTGTCCTTTGCAGTCTCAGAGGCAGACACTGAATGTATTATCTGCAAATACTCAGGGTGTCAACAAATATGTCATGTGAGTAGTCCTAATGACTTCAGTTGGGACTACTCACGGGTATCAAGTTAATTGCATAATTACCAAGTGTCTGCCGGCCTGAGGGCAAGGTTTATACAGTACCGTAGTGCCAGCTCATGCCAAAGGCTCTAGGCCTCACAATACTGACAAATGCATAACTGGAAATCAGTCTGGCTTTTCTGTGTGTGACCATTGTTAAAACATATGTTAAGTTGATAAGACTGTGTTTAGTATTTTGACTTTATGAAATTGATCTCATAACATCTGTAGCACATGGTATAAAGTTATTATGAGTGTATGCATTGTCAACCTCAGCAACCATGTAACTAAAACAAGAAAGAAGCATTAATTAATATAAAGTGCTCTTTGTGCATACAGGAAGGCCCACTGAAATCAAATAAGTCATTGTGAAACACCAACAGAAAAACACCCTATTACAGGGATGGGCAAAAGCCTCTCAGCGGGCCAAATCCGGCCTGCCTAGAGCTTTGATCTGGCCTGCGAGACAGTTCCAGGCCCTGCACGCTAATGGGCATGCCCAACTACTGGCATGTGTGCTGCAGGGAAAGCAGCTCAGCCCCTCCTCTCTTCCTCCCATGTAGCTGCTGGAGAGGAGGCAGCGCTGGGGCTAGCTCTGGGGCTGAGGCTCCTCAACGGTGCTTCAGCCACGTGGTCCAGAGCCGGCCCGGGAGGCGCCGCTACCATGGCCATCCAACCTGGGGCTGGCCTTAGAGGCATGGCAGCCTCGTGTCCACAGGCCACCCCGGAAGCCAGAGGCACTGTGGCCCAGAACTGGCCCTGGAGGCACCACTGCCACAGCACCTCCGGCCTCTGGGGCAAGCCCCAGGCCATCTGGCCATGGCAGCGGCAACTCTGGCTTCCAGAGCTGGCCTTGGGCTACAGCACCTCTGGGGTCAGCCCCAGGCCACATGGCCATGGGATCTCCAGCCTCAAGGGCCGGACCAGGGCCACATGGCCATGGCAGTAGCACCTCTGGCCTCCAGGACTGACTCATGGCTGCATGAGCGATGCCTCTGGTCTCTGTGGTCACGGTGCCTCTGGCCTCTGGGGCCAACCCTGGACTGCATGGCCATCATGGCAATGGGGCCTCCCCTCCAGGGCAACTTGGACAGTATGGCTACAGCCATTGTTGCAAGGGGGAAATGAAGCCAGGTAAAGTTCCCCCTCATGCCCATGCACTTCTCTGCCCCCCCATCCCCGCGAAGATCAGCATTCCCAGCTTGCTCCAACACCCTCCCTTGTTCTTGCACCCTCTCTCCTGGCCCCACACTGCACCCTCTCTTATTCTTGCTCCCTCCACCTGGCCAGACACCATACTCACAGCCTGCTTCTACACCGCAGTTCCCTCCCAGATGCTGTACCCCATCCCTATCTTACTTGCTGGCAGCTTTGTTTGTCTTGCACACTGTACCCCTCATTTTTGTCCCTTCCCCAGAGCCTAAGGAGGTCCATAAAATCCACTAACTCCAGAACCCTAGTAAATAGGGTTACCAGAGGGCTTAAAAAAAAAAATACCGGACATACTTGATCTCAGATCGCGGGGAGGCGGGGGGAACCAGCTGGGAGGGAAGTGGGGCTGGCCAGGAGGAGGTCAGGGGGAGCAGGGCTGGCTGGGGCAGATCCAGGGTGGGGTGGGGAGAACTAGCCGGTGGGAAGCAGGGCTGGTCAGGAAGGGGTGGGGAGCAGAGCTGGCCAGGGGAGAACCGGCCGGCGAGGAGCAGGGCTGGCTGGGGAGATGGGGGAACTGGCCAGCAGGAAGGAGGGCTGGATGGGAGGAGGTCGGGGGGAGCAGGGCTGGCAGGGGGGAGAGGAACTGGCCAGCAGGGAGCAGGGCTGACCCAGGTGCACGCAGATCCCAGGGTGCTGCCCGTCCTGCACACGGTCCCAGTGGAATGCACGGGTGAGTGCAGCCCCGGAGATTCCATCCCACCCTGGCCCCGGCCCCCTCCTCTATTGCATTGTTGTATACGCCTGACTGATAGACACGCTCACGCAGTGTGAGCATGTCTGCCAGCCAGGCAGTATGCAACTACATACTGATACTCAGAATAATAAAACTAACTTAATCATAAAATACCGGACATTTATATGTCCAGTATTTCCTCAATTTGTTTCCCAGACAGAAAGCTCAAATACAGGACTGCCCGGTCCAAAATCGGACACCTGGCAACCTGACTAGGAAAAGTAAATCTGGTCTATGGGAAGCCCTGAACCTCAGTTCTCAGGGGCACCAGAGGAGTGAGGTGTCTCAGTTGGGTCCACATCAGTGAGCATTGGGGGGTTTGGAGGAGTTTTTTTATTCGCGCTTGTGTGGTCCCCAACTGATTTTTTGTGGATCAGTGACCCCCCGACCCAAAAAGGGTTCCCCACCCCTGCCATAAATAAAGAAAACATTCAAACCTTTTGTGTTGGACATAATATATTACTTTATTTAAAATGAAGTTTGATTAACTTTCTCATGTAAGTTTAAGCGCTAAATCTGTTTCATAATTTAAATTAAACCATTCTCACTAGCTGCAGCTAGTTCAGAAAATAAGGTCTCCATACCCAGCAGAGTAGTTCTCAATCCTGCCCCTTCCGCCCGAGGCCCTGCCACTTCCGGGTCAGCCCACGGCCACTTCCAAAATTTCAGAAGTGGCCCCTTTCCAAAATTATTGCCCACCCTGCCCTATTGATTCTCCCCACCCTATCATGAAAAGGAGATAGGCACCAACACTTAACCCAGAGTTTCAGTTGATGGGACAAGGAAATAAAAATCCCTGACCAGAAGGTATTTGTAATGCAGAGAGAGTAATATTTCTAGGCATAAGCAAGAGATCTCCAAACGCTTAGTTTAAGTAAAGGACATATAGACACAGTATATAACTACTATTACTTTTTGGAGTCTAAGGTAACTCATTTATACGGGCATATCTAGACTATGCTGAATGGTTGAAAGAGGATATGCAAAGTCCATGGGAATTTGCATATCTTCTTCCGATCGCACTTTCGAAAGCGGAACTTTCGAAAGTGAAAGTAATTAAGACAGCTTTTTTTTTGGCGAACCCACCCCCCCGGCCCTTTGTCGAAAAGCCATGTAAACCTCCTTTTTTAAGGAAGAGTGGCTTTTTGACAAAGGGGGTGGCTCGCCAGAAAAAAACGCATCTTAATTACTTTCACTTTCAAAAGCTTTGCTTTCGAAAGTGCAATTGGAAGAAAATATGCAAATTTTCATGAAATTTTCATATCCTCTTTCGACTGTTCGGCGTAGTCTAGATACACCCTATGTGTGTTATCTGCTCTAACCTTCTTTTCTTTTTCTTAGTTAATAAATTTTTAGTTAGTATTACAGGTCTTAAGTTGGAAATCTTAGTTGTCCTGGGTTAAGTGACTGGTCCTTAGGGACTGACAGTAATCTAAATAATGCTGTGATTTTTGATGTGTCACAAAAACAAGCTTGCAGAGGTAGCAGGATAGAATAGAGTATCCAAAGGGGTGGTCTGTGACTCCATGTTAAGGCTGTTGTAATGCTTGTAGAGTTCACACTTGATACATGGCTGCTGAAACCTAAGAGCCACTCTACACTAAAATGCTGCATTGACACAGCTGTACTGATGCAACTGTGCTGCTCTAGTGCTTAAGTGAAGATGTTCCTACACCAATGGCTGAGAGCTCTCCTACTGGTATAATTAATCCACCACCCCAAGAGCATGAAGCTATGTCCTGTTGATAGGAGAGCTTCAATCTCATCAACACAGCATAGTCCACACAGGCATTAATGGTCACTATAACTACATATCTCACAGATGTTGATTCTTCACACCCCAGTGTGGCATAGTTTTACCAACATAAGATTGTAATGTTGACCTGACCTCACACAAAATACACACCCAATATGCTTCTTTAGGTTGACATTCATGGTCATGAGCCTGAGGCTTTACAGGCTGGGGACCAAATGGCTAAGTAGCAGTTCTGCAGAAAAGGACCAGGGTATTACAGTGGATGAGAAGCTGGATATGAGTCAACAGTGTGCCCTTGTAGCCAAGAAGGCTAATGGCATATTAGGGTGCATTAGGAGGAGCGTTGCCAGCAGATCTAGAGAAGTGATTATTTCCCTTTATTTGGCTCTGGTGAGGCCACACCTGGAGTATTGTGTCCAGTTCTGGGCCCCCCCACTATAGAAAAGATGTGGACGCATTGGAGAGGGTCCAGCAGAAGGCGACCAAAATGATTAGGGGGCTGGTGCGCATGACCTATGAGGAGAGACTGAGGGATTTGGATTTGTTTAGTCTGCAGAAGAGAAGAGTCAGGGGGGATTTGATAGCAGCCTTCAATTTCCTGAAGGGAGGTTCCAAGAGGACGTAGAGAGGCTGTTCACAGTAGTGACAGATGGCAGAACAAGGAGCAATGGTCTCAAGTTACAGTGGGAGAGGTCTAGGTTGGACATTAGGAAAAACTATTTCAATAAGAGGGTGGTGAAGTACTGGAATGGGTTACCTAGGGAGGTGGTGGAATCTCTATCCCTAGATATTTTTAAGTCTCAGCTTGACAAAGCCCTGGCTAGGTTGATTTAGTTGGGATTGGTCCTGCTTTGGGCAGGGGGTTGGACTTGATGACCTCCTGAGGTCTCTTCCAGCTCTATGATTCTATGAAATGCTATTATAGTATAATTAGTCAATCATACTACTTATGACTAGGATGATAAGCTTCCTGACCACCTGATCAGGACAGCGATACTGACTATGATATGCTAAGGGACATCAGAGAGGCTATCAAAATAAAAAATTCAATAATAGTGGGGGATTTCAACTATCCCCATATTCACTGGGTGCACATTACCTCAGGACGAGAGGTAGAGATAAAATTTCATGATACCTTAAATGACTGCTTCTTGGAGCAGCTGGTTCTGGAATCCACAAGGAGAAAGACAATTCTCGATTTAGTCCTAAGTGAAGCAAAGGATCTAGTCCATGAAGTAAATATAACTGGACCACTGGAAATAATGACCATAATGAAATAAAATTTAACATGGCCTGTGGTGGGAAAAACACCTCAGCAGCCCAACACTGTGAAATTTAATTTCAGAAAGGGGAACTACACAAAAATGAACTTAGTTAAACAGAAATTAAAAGGTACAATGACAAAAGTAAAATCCCTGCAAACTGCATGGAAACTTTTTAAAGACACCATAATAGAGACCCAACTTAAATGTATACCCCAAATTAAAAAACACAGTGAGAGACCCAAAAAAGTGCCACCATGGCTTAACAACCAAGTAAAAGAAACAGTGGAAGTCAAATCTACTGAGGAAAACAGAAAGGAGCATAAACTAAGTGTAAAACTATCATAAGAAAAGCCAAAAAGGAGTTTGAAGAACAGCTAGCCAAAAATTCAAGAAGTAATACCAAAATGTTTTTTTCAATACATCAGAAACAGAAAGCCAGCTAAACAACTAATAGGGCCCCTGGATGATTGAGATGCTAAAGGAACACTCAAAGGATACATCTAAACTACATTCTATTTTCGAAAGAGGATCTGACTTTCGAAAGCGGATCTTTCAAAAGTGAAAGTAGTCTGGACGCGTTTTTTCTGGAAAGACACCTTTTCAAAAAAACCATTTAGACCTCATTTTTTAAAGAAGAGGTTTTTTTTCCAAAAAGGGGGTTTTTTTTCCTGAAAAAACCCACATCCAGACTACTTCCACTTTCAAAATATCCGCTTTCAAAAGTGAGATCGGAAGAGGATATGCAAATTTCGAAAACAGAACATAGTCTAGACATAGCCAAAAAGGATAAAGTCATTGTGGAGAAGCTTGATGAATTCTTTGCTTCAGTCTTCATGGCTGAGCCATTCTTTTTAGGTGACAAATCTGAGGAATTGTCCCAGATTGAGGTGTCATTAGAGGACGTTTTGCAACAAATTGATAAGCTTAACAGTAACAAGTCTATAAGGATATAAGCTGGCTATTAGGAAGGGATATAAGCTGGCTATTAGGAAGTTTAGACTCGAAATTAGGCGAAGGTTTCTAACCATCAGAGGAGTGAAGTTCTGGAACAGCCTTCCAAGGGAAGTAGTGGGGCAAAAGACCTATCTGGCTTCAAGATAAAGCTAGATGGGTTTATGAAGGATGGTTTGATGAGGTAACATGATCTTGGCAATTAATTGACCTTTCACTATCAGTGGTAAATAGGCCAATGGTGGGAAGATAGGAGTTGCTATAGAGAACTTTTTTCTCTGGGTGTCTGGCTCGTGAGTCTTGCCCACATGCTTAGGGTTCAGCTGATCGCCACATTTGGGGTCGGGAAGGAATTTTCCTCCAGGGTAGATTGGCAGAAGTCCTGGAGGTTTTTCACCTTCTTCTGTAGCATGGGGCACGGGTCACTAGCGGGAGGATTCTCTGCATCTTGGGGTCTTTGAACCATCGTTTCAAGGACTTCAATATCTGAGATATAGGTGAAAGGATTATTCTAGCAGTGGGTGGGGGAGATTCTGTGGCCTGCATTGTGCAGGGGGTCAGACTAGATGATCAAAATGGTCCCTTCCGACCTTAAAGTCTATGAGTCTAAGTCACCGGGACCAGATGCAGTCACCCAAGAGTTATGAAAGAGCTCAAATGTGAAATCACGGAATTATCCTTTAAATCAGCTTCTGTACCTAATGATTGGAAGATAGCTAATGGGACGCCAATATTTAAAAAGGGCTCTAGAGGTGATCCTGGCAAGTACAGATTTGTAAGTCTAAAATCAGTACCAGGCAATAGCTGAGACTATATTAAAGAATAAAATTGTCAGTCACATAAATGAACATGATTTACTGGGGGAAGTCAACATGGCAGCAAAGGGAAGGAAGGAGTACTTAAAAGAGGCAGCGCTGCATAGCTGTGCAGCTCTGCTGCTTTGAAACCACAAGGAGGCATTTCAAAGCGGCAGCCGCTGCATAGCTGATTCAGGATCAGCTGTGCGGTGGCTATCCCTTTAAAACGCCACCTCTGCCTTTCAAAGGGGCAGCCGTGGAGCCCAGGGTCAGCTGGGGGCTCCCCAGCTGATCCTGGGTTCCCCATAGCATTTCCCTGGAACCTAGGGTCAGCTGGGAAGCCCCCAGCTGACCCCGGGTTCTGGGGAAGTGCCACGTGGAACCTGGGATCAGCTGGCAAGTCCCCTGCTGACCCTGGGGTCCTTGTGCCATGCAGCATAGCATGAAGCCTGGCATCAGTGGGGGACTGAGTCCCCCGCTGACCCCGGGCTCCATGTCTTTGAAATGCACAAGAGCCCATGCTGGGTACTCTTGTGCATTTCAAAGTAGGCTTGCCATGTGCAGCCCAGAGTCAGCAGGACTGCCCACTGGCCCAGGCTGTACACGGAGTTCCACATTCCTCCTTTGAAATGTACAAGAGCCCCAGCATATACTGGACACACACTTGAAAAGGGACTCATTGGTGAAATACATTTATCATTGCCCACAGCCCCATAGGGGTTAATGACAGACAAAAGTCTCACGGAGTAGCTGGCTCTTTAAAAGTGTTTGGGCCCAATTTCACTTGTGATGGATGAGCTACAGTGTCTTTGAAACGGCTCAGATAGGCACCAGCTGACTATAAAAACCAGCAAATGACTCAGATTGGAAAAGAACTGTCTGAAGCAGGCAGAATGTGGCAGAAAGCCTGTGGATCAAGTGGGGAGAACCACAGAAATCAGGTTAGCTCCTGTGTGATGCTCTAGAACAAAATGACTACAGGCCACTTGCCTGGGAGAATAAAAATCTGTAGGGATTAGATAAACCCATGCAGATCCCAATTTAGGAGGAAGGGACAAATGAGGTCCAGTATTAGTTCTATGTGGAAACAGTAAAGCTGAGTCCTTGAGAAAAGGGCCCGAGCCACAGTTTGAAGGGATAGGCCAGCTGTGTACAATTAAAATATAAATGTCTTTAAAACTAAACACGAATAATAACTTCACCTCCACGAGAGGCAGAAGCTATCAATGGAAGAGCATCTTCTGCCAACCAAGTACCCATGTGAACAACACAGGGCCACTGTAACTTGCTTCACTGAGGGAGGGGAGGTATCTTCACTGAGGATGGTTTAGAGCGACGTAAGCCATCATGTACAGACCTTCCCAGCATGCCTATGCTGGCCGAATGTTGAGATCTACATATGCTGAACTCCTCTAGGGCCCTTGCCATTGTATTTTGTTTTTGATGATGCCTGATTATAGCCACCCTTCTCTTTACAGAGAAGAGTATATTCTGAGCTGAGACTGGCCCAGATTTAGACCTAGATTCCCTGCTTTGACCAAACAATGGAGGAATGACTCAGTGAATATGCTGCAATGTACACAAGCATGACAGTCCTCCTGCAGACCTAGAATGCTCAGTACTACAACAACTGACTAAGGTATTGGTGAATTCTAGAACACTGGCTAATTTTAAAATCAATATAGGATTTTTTTCATAAAATATGTTCTCCTTCTAACAGGAATTAATTCAAAGAGAAGTCTGGTGGCTCTTTTTACACAGGATGTCAGACTAGATCAGGATGGGGAACCTTTTTTGGGTTGGGGGCTGCTGATCCATAGATAAATAAATTGGAGGCCACACACAAGTGAGAAGCAACCAAATCCTCATTAATGTGCTCCTTGGGGAGGGGAGCCCTGAGCCTCAGGGGCTAGATCCAGGCAAGCTGGGGGCAACATCCAGCCCCTGGGCCTTTAGGTTTCCCACCCCTGTACTAGATGATCATAATAATCCCATCTGGCCTTGGAACCCCCAAATCTATTTATCTAGACTAAAGTTAGAATTTGTTCTTCTGTGGTTGATCTCAAATATTCACTGCTAGGTTATGATGATGGGCAGGCAGGTGTGGCCTCAAAAAGCCTTTGGGACACTTGGGTAAGAGCCCCAGCACCCTGATTGATGGTTAGAATTATTGCACAGGCTCAAGAATTGTTTCTTTGATTGATGAAGATGGGGAACACATGGGCTTTGAATAGTGTTATAGTTATTCCCAACAGACTAGCTGTGACACAGAGCTTCCAGGGCAGAGAAGTACCTCAAAGTGGGGAAAATGGATACTGACAGGACAGCAGAGACTCTTCAAGAGAAAATAAAAGTTAAGTTCACAGTTAGGTACAACAGACTATTTATGCCATATCTTTTCTCTAGCTTAAATCAGTTATGAAACTAATTAGTTTCTCCTAACATTATTGCTCTCTTTAAAAGATGTCGAGCATGTTAACTTGGGACACTGAATAGAACTGACAAAATAAAAGGACTGCCGGCTAGTAGTAGTACATAAGTGAGAGATGTGGTGTGTGTTCACAGAGATACTGCAGTAACCAAAGAACAATAGTATCCAATCTAGGCTAAGCTGTGTGCTTCTAATGAGTTAAAACCCCATGTCTTTTGGAAATCTCTCACGTTAGCTGCAGGGCAATAGCTCCTCACATGCAATATTATACAAAAATATGATAAATATATATATATATATATATATATAGATGCTGCTTTCCTCAACTCCTATCACCCACCAACACTTGTTTTTTAAATGCAGGCTTAAGTTGCCTCACCTACTAACGTATACAGTATGCCATACATGGGAGGGTGTTTTCAGCCTTCTATGGAAATTGTTTGGCTTTAAGTGTTAGAGTCCCATATGGTAGGCATAAGGAGTACACTGCCACATTGCATGGCATTGTACGGCCTTGCAAAGGCTCGGTTAGAGTTCTTAGAAGTACTCTAAAATGCAGCTGTTTCAGTAATACAGCAAGACCAGCCTCTTAAGGTAAAATTAACCAGAGATAATCACACCCTACTCACTTACTGCCACTCACTTCCAATTATGATACACAGTGCCCTGGTGAAAAAAATAAATTTACAATGATTTTGTAATATTTCTTGCTCTTTTGTTTCTTACTGTATCAGACTATTAGTAAGAATAATATATGGAATAATAATAATATGTAGCATTTACTTAGATACTTGGTACACACATTCACGCCACTTTGCTCTGCTTCTCCGCAGCTCCCGCTGCAGAGTGGTGGGGGGAGGGAGGAAGGGCACTGCTGCTGCTACCCTGTACCAGTCCCTCTGTCAGGTGATGGGCAAGGCAGGGACAGGAAGGGGCAGAGCTTAGAGGATGGGCATGCCCCCCTGGGGTGCCAGGTCTCCTGAGCTAGATTGTGAATATGCTCAGGCCAGTAGATGGCCAGTGGGCCATGAATTTGAGACCTCCTTCTAGATCAGGCTGCTTCCCAGAGCACTCTTAATTCCAAATGATCCCAGAAAGACACACAAACTATACACAGGGACCACGTCACCTAAGATCAAAATGGCACCACCACTAGTGCGAGAAACAAAATTTCTTGAACATTGTACAGCAACACTATGCAGCAGCTTAAAGTTGGAACTGGAAATTAGATGTTACTTAGATACAATGGGCCAAATGTTGCAATCTTGCTAACTTCAATGGGAAATTTTATTCAAGGATGACAGAATTTAGCTCAGAGAAAATAACCAGAAATTAATAGCAGAGTGAACATCTCATCTTGTGGAAAATGGGGAGACTTTAATCATTGAGGACATTAATCACCATGGCATATATTGGGAGACCAATATGGCAGTACACAGACAATCCAGGAAGTTTTTGGAGAATGTTGGGGACAACTTCCTGGTACAAGTGCTGAGGAACTGACCAGGGGCCACGCACAGCTTGACCTGCTGTTCATAAACAGCGAGGAGCTAGTAGGGGAAGTAGATGTGGGTAGCAACCTGGGAAGCAGTGATCATGAGATGGTAGATTTCAGGATCCTGACCAAAGGAAGACAGGAGAGCAGCAAAATACACACCCTGGACTTCAGAAAAGCAGACTGACTCCCTCAGAGAACTGATGGGCAGGATCCCCTGGGATGCTAACATGAAGGGGAAATGAGTCCAGGAGAGCTGCCTGTATTTCAAAGAAGCCTTACTGAAGGTACAGGAACAAACAATCCCAATGCACAGTAAGAAAAGCAAATAAGGTAGGCGACCAGACTGGCTTACCGGGGAAATCCTTGGTGAGCTTATATACAAAAAGGAAGCTTATAAGAAGTGGAATCTTGGACAGATGACTAGGAAGGAATATAAATATATTGCTCCCCTGCATCCTCAAGCAATCAGGAAGGTTAAAGCACAATTGGAATTGCAGCTAGCAAGGGATGTGAAGGGTAACAAGAAAGGTTTCTACAGGCATGTTAGCAATAAGAAGATGATCAGGGAATGTGTGGGGCTGTTACTAGATGAGGGAGGTAACCTAGTGACAGATGATGTGGGAAAAGTACTCAATGCTTTTTTTGCCTCTGTTTTCAGAGACGACATCATCTCCCCGACTACTGCACTAGGCAACGCTGAAAGGAAGGAAGTAGCAGACCTCAGTAGAGAAGGAACAGGTTAAGAACTATTTTAAAAAGCTAAACATACACAAATCCATGGAACTGGATTTAATGCATCCGAGAGTACTGAGGGAGTTGGCAAATGTCATTGTAGAGCCTTTGGCCATTATCTTTGAAAATTCGTGGAGATAGGGAGAGGTCCCAGATAATTGGAAAAAGGCAGATGTAGTGCCCATCTTTAAAAAAGGGAAGGACAATCCAGGGAACTACAGACCTGTCAGCCTTACCTCAGTCCCCAGAAAAATCATGGAGGAGATCCTTAAGGAATCTATTTTGAAGCACTTGGAAGAGGGGAAAGTGATCAGGAATAGTCAACAGATTCACCATGGGCAAGTCATGCCTGACCAATCTGATTAGCTTCTATGAGGATGTAGCTGGTTCTGTGTACATGAGGAAGTCAATGGATGTGATATACCTTGACTTTAGCAAAGCTTTTGATACAGTCTCCCACAATATTCTTGCCAGCAAGTTAAGGAAGCATGGATTGGATAAATAGACTGTAACATACATTGAAAACTATCTAGATTGTTGGGCCCAACAGGTCAATAGGTTGATATCTGGTTGGCAGTTGGTTTCAAGCAGAGCGCCCCAAGGATCAATTCTAGGACCGGTTTTGTTCAACATCTTTATTATTAATGACCTGGATGAGGGGATGGATTGCACTCTCAGCAAGTTTGCAGATGACACTAAGCTAGAGGGAGAGGTAGATATGTTGAAGGGTAGGTATAGGGTCCAGAGTGACCTAGACAGATTAGAGGATTGGACCAAAAAGAAAGCTGATGAGGTTCAACAAGGACAAGTGCAGAATCCTGCACTTGGAACGGAAGAATCCCAAACATTGTTACAGGCTAGAGACTGACTGCCTAAATAGCAGTTCAGCAGAAAAGGGCCTGGGATTATAGTGGATGAGAAACTGGATATGAGTCAACAGTGTGCCCTTGCAGCCAAGAAGACGAATGGCATATTGGGATGCATTAGGGGGAGCATTGCCAGCAGATCTAGAAAACTGATTATTCCCCTTTATTTGGCTCTGGTAAGGCCACATTTGGAGTATTGCTTCCAGTTCTGGCCCTCCCCCCTGCTATAGAAAGGATGTGGACACATTGGAGAAGGACCAGTGGAGGGCAACCAAAATGATTAGAGGGCTGGAGCACATGACCTATGAAAAGATGCTGAGGGATTTGGGCTTATTTAGTCTGCAGAAGAGAAGAGTGAGGGGGGATTTGATAGTGGCCTTGAACTTCCTGAAGGGAGGTTCCAAAGAGGATGGAGAGAGGCTGTTCACAGTAGTGACGAATGGCAGAACAAGGAGCAATGATCTCAAGTTACAGTGGGGGAGATCTAGGTTGGATATTAGGAAAAATTATTTCACTAGGAGGGTGATGAAGCACTGGAATGGGTTACCTAGGGAGCTGGTAGAATCTCTGTCCCTAGAGGTTTTTAAGTCTTGGCTTGACAAAGCCCTGGCAGGGATGATTTAATTGAGGTTGGTCCTGCTTTGGGCAGGGGGCTGGACTCAGTGACCTCCTGAGATCTCTTCCAGCCCTAGGATTCTATGACTATAAATAGCCAGGACTGGGTTACTGTACCTTCTCCAAGATATGTGAGCATCAGCAGCACAGTGCCCCCCACATGTGCACTCACATGGAGGGAAGTATGCCATTTTCTGATGTATCGAGACCACTCCCTGTAGCTCCTAGGTGTTTCTCCGATGTTTCCTATTCAGTCACTGACCCAAGCCTGACCTTGTTTAGTTTATCAGATCTGAAAGGGTTACAGCGTAGGGTGGTTTGGTTGCAGGCAATCACCCTTATGTAACACACAAAGAGTACTCTTATCCTTCACATGTTGTTGCAGAAGAGAAAGCCATTTGTGTTATGGAATAACTTCCCTTTTCATTTTGTTTATCATGCAAGAATCACTATGATGTTATTTACAACTCAGTATAGCAATAAAATCTTGGCAGCTATACTGGAAGTGTGACGGGGTGAGGCAACCCCGTCACCAGCCGGCGCCCGGAGGAGCGGCCGCGGGCGGCGAAGCGGCGGGGTTAGCCCCAGCCTCGCCGGGACGACCGGAGGCCCGGGGGGAGGCGTCATCAAGGCGCGCCGGGGACGTCGGCTGACGTCACCGGCGCGATCAGGCAGGCGGGCGGGCACCGGAAGAGGAGGGAGAGGAGAAGCACGCCGGTGATAAAAGCCCCGCCGGCGGAGAGGCAGGAGGGGAGGAAGCCGCGGGAAGTGGCAGAGGGGCAAAGGGCACAAGGGGACCAGGGACGGAAAGAGGAGAGAACGGGGAGGTGAGCAGAGCCCCGCGCGGAAGAGAATAAAGGCGCCGGACGAAGACGGCCGGCGGGTGGTGTGCGGGCCCAGGAGGGTCGCGAAGCCCGTGAGCAGGCGAGTTTAGGGGCAAGCCCCCACCTGCTTCCATCGGGAGCTGGTGCTCCTAGTGTTAGGGCCCTGAGCCGGGGGCCGGGAGTGAGGGAGGGCCCGGACCCCACCCCGCCGGCGGGAAGCGTAGCCACGTCGCTCGCGTGGCCAGAGCAGTGATAAAGGAGCAGAAGGGTCCGTAGGGCACATTGGGCCCCCCCCTTTTTTTCCTTACATGTGACAGGAAGATCTCCAGAATCACTGACGCAGGAGAATGTCTGAGGTCAGACTGTAGAATTTGCATGGCAAAGCGAACAATCTGTCTGCAACTGTGAACCTAAGGAAGGCTGTAGGGTAGTACAAAAATACAAGTGCCTAAAAACAAGTAGCGTAGGATACAATATAGCTATTGTCAGATTGTAATCACTTGTGAAAGGGTCCCTCCTAGCATTGGCCTTGACTATGTCAGTCACTATCCTGCATTTATGTTTTGATTTTGTTTTGTTTTTAATAGGGAGAAACTCAGGGTTATTCCATTAAACTCTTCCTGGGCAGTGTGACGTAGTGGGGGTATCTGGCTAGTTCCTATGCTGGCTCTGTGGTAATCCCCAATGGCTGCCATCGGTACCACAGCCCAGAAGGATGAGTCATTATGCTAAGAGGGTCTCTCAACCTGTCTGACCAGCTACCCCCCAGGGAGAGAAACAAAGGAAGGTGGATTGCTGCCCGGGCTGGGGGCAGGGCTGGAGGAGAGTTAGTTTTAGTTTCTGTCTGGGATCATGGAGGAACTAGCCTAAGCCAGGGGCTGGGATTTAGGGGCCCAATCCCCCCCATCTCAAGGGGGGCTGAGGCATCCTAGACCTGCCCTGTAACCAGATTACATCTGTGCTGTGCTGTGCTGTGCTGTATCCTGGAGAAGGAATAAACTCCCTCCATTCTACGGGCTGGTGGAGTCTGTTCGTGCCATTACGGGGGTGCAGGAGTCAGGGGACCCCAACGCGTCGTCACAGGCAGCAAGGTGACACTTTCAAGTTCCACATCTAAAATTCCACCAGCAAGACGACTATTACCTAGGAAGTGGTTGATTTCCTTCGTTTTTCAGTGGCCACAGAGAGATGGCATTTTGCTACAGGGCGATGGGGTGTGGTTAGGATTGCTAAGTGTCTGGTTTTTTAGCAGAATACCAAGCTAAAAAGGGATCCTGGTGGAACTGTCCATAGGACAATTCGGGGGCCGCAGTCTCCACACTTTGGGGGGCCCTGTGCTGGCCGACTGAACCATCCTACACATGGATGGGACCCAGGGGATTATGGGGGCCTGGCACAGCGTGAGGGGGAGCAGTTATTTGTCCCCCTCCTGCTGTCCTGCACTCACCACAACTGCAGAATCTGGAGCAGACAGGCAGTCTTCTCTGCTCCACCACACCACCTTCTCTTTGCTGGTGGCAATCCGCTTCACCGCAGCAGCAGAAAGCAGAGCAATCTGGTTCCAGGGCACTCTGCTTGCTGCCACTGCAGAAAAGCAGGGCACAGTGGGCTAGGAGAAGGTGCTTGGGCAGGGTGGGGTGGAGCATAGAAGGCTGCCTAGCCACTCTGGATCCCACTACCACGGTAAGTGTATAAGGGGAGGCAACCCCTGCTTCTGCCCAATGCCAGGCCCTGTAACT
Organism: Rafetus swinhoei; assembly: GCA_019425775.1. Lineage (NCBI taxonomy): Eukaryota > Metazoa > Chordata > Testudines > Trionychidae > Rafetus > Rafetus swinhoei. Next base: position 23,019,413 of record CM033425.1, on the reverse strand, counting down.
CCCCAGCTTGCATTGTTTAGGGGAGAGGGTCAGGAGGCAGAGGAGTTGTGGGGCACTGGCAGAGCAGGGGCAGCACTTTGGGGAAAGGATGGAGCTAAGACAAAGCAGGGGCAGAGGGGAATTGCCCTGGAACTTGTATCTGGCACACTGGGAAGGGGATTGCCCCAGCCCCACACTTCCCTACGGATGACCCTGCCTGGGTTGGGGTTAGCGCTACTGACTATGACATTAATAGTCTAGTTGGTGGTGCAGCAGGGTTAAAACAGGCTCCCTGCCTGCTCTGGCTCTGTGCAGCTGCTAAGAAGCAACGGGCATGTCCCTATGGCCCTAATCACCCCTCTGCCTATGTGAAGTTCCTAGTCTTGCCTCTGCCCCCAACACTTGCTCCACAGCTCTGACTGGCTGGGAACTCAGGGAAGGCACTGGGGGGCTAAGGCATGATGCAGGGGGTTCAGGACTTGGGGCAGGAGTCAGGGAAGGGGGCTGGGAATGGGATTGGGGCTGAGTACTGGATATGGGGAAGGGGGCTGGAATGTTGGGGAGGGATGTGTGGCTCCCCACCGCAGCTGGCAGCTCCTCAGATGGAAGGGGGAAGGGTCAGGGCTAGGGTTTCCAGGTAGGTTTAGAAAAATACCAGACACACTTGATGGGGAGGAACCGGCCAGGTGGGGGCGGAGCTGGCTGGGAGGAGGAGGGCAGTGCAGCTGGCTGGAGGAGATGGGGTCGGGGCAGCGCAGCTGGCTGGGGACATGGGGCCAGGGGAGGGCTGGTGGGCGGGGGTCAGGCAGCGCAGGTGGCCGGAGGAGATGCGGGGGTCGGGGGCAGCGCGGTTGGCCGGAGGAGATTCGGGAGAGGGGGAGTTCGGGGGCAGTGCGGTTGGCCGGAGGAGATCAGGAGGAGAACAACCGGCTGACAGGAAGCAGGTGTGGCCAGGAGGTGGTTGGGGGCAGCGGAGCTGGTCGGGAAGGGTTGGGGGAAGGGGGGGGCAGCGTGACTGACCTGGGCACATGCAGATTCCGGGGCGCTGTCAGTCCCGCACACGGTCCGAAGAAGCGCAAGTGAATCCAGCTGCGGCTCCACCACGCGCTCAGGAGCAGGGACAGGGCTTCTCCTCCTCCCCAAGGCATCAGACACAGACAGGGCTCCCAGCGCCGATCACGCCCCGCCTCCCAGCCACTCCCCCAGCCCCCGCCAGGCTTCCGTCCGGTGCCCAGCCAGAAATCCAGGAAATATCGGACATTGCACATGTCCGGTATTTTCTGCATTTTTTTTTTTTTTTTACCAGACAGAGGGCCCAAAAACCGGACTGTCTGGTAGAATACCAGACACCTGGCAACCCTTTCAGGGCTCACAGATGGATCGACAGACAGATATTTCTAAAGCAGATATAGCTATAGCTATATATGGAGAGATGAAAAAGTAGGGGCAAAGTTAGGTGCAATAGGCATACCCTAGATCAGGGGTGGGCAAGAGGGCTTCTGCAGGCTGGATTCGGCCTGCCAAGCAGGTTGATCCGGCCCTCAGAGGCCCTGCCCCTCCTCCACCCCCAGGCCAATTAGTTTCCTCCTCCCTACCAGGAGCACACAGCACTTTGAAGCTCCGCATGCTCCTGGCAGATCAAGAGGAGTCTTCGCATGCCCCTTTGCCCCTAGGCCCTGATTGGCCTGGAGGTGGTGGAGAACGGGAAGTCTCTTCCCACTGCCAGGGGCATGGGTGCTTAGTGAGAAGGGGGGAGCAAAGGGGCTCTCCCACCCCCAGACCAATCGTGGTCTGTGGGTGGGGAAGCCTGAAGCATCCTGGCCCCACCCCTTCCTTTTGAGGCCCTGCCCTTTCCAGTGCAGCCCGCGGCCACTTCAAAAAAATTTTAAGTGGCCCCCGGCAAAAAATTATTGCCCACTCCTGTCCTAGATGTTAGTCTTTCAACAGTTTTTAAATGTAATAAAAATACGTTGAGGAAACAAGAAGCCACCAGATGACAGCTAAGGAAGGAAGATCACTTCATGGGTTTCACTACTATATATATAACCCAAATAATTATTTACAAGGGAATATTCTCTTATGTTGGCTAAAACATTCATGAAGTCCATTAATCCACAAATATCTGCAAACCCACCACCGAGCTCCATTAACAGAACTTTCCATATTGAAAGCCTTACATACTTCTGAAAGGCTACACATTTCCCCTGACTGAAATTTCTAATGCAAAAGCCTTAAAGCCCCCACAGCAGATCTGGCCTACTGCTTCATTTAATCTGGTCTGCAGCAAACTGCTATGCCACAAGCTGGAAACCTTAAGCTTTGATGCTCGCCCATGAGGCTAGAGCCGTGAGAGCCTGTTTGCTGGCATGTCCCTGTGGGGTGACCAGGAAACTCGATGTGCTGCCCCACTCCCAGCGCTGGCTCTGCAGCTCCCACTGACCAGGAATTGTAGCCAATGAGAGCGGCAGCGGCAGCACCTGCTGGTGCAGGCAGTGGGCACTGCACGGAGCTGCCTAGCCTCCTCCACCTAGGGTCTGGACATGATGGCCACTTCCAGGAGCAGCATGGGGTGAGGGCAGGCGGGCAGGAAGCCTTAGTCCCTCTGTGCTACCAACTAGAAACCATCTGAGGTAAACACCCAGAGGAACCTGCACCCCCTACCCTCTCCCACACCCCAACTCCTTCGGCCCCAGCCCAGAGTCCCCTCTCATTCCCTGAACCCCTCATTTCTAGCCCCACTGCAGGCCCTTGGGGAAGCTCAGAGCTTCTGCATTCCCCCAGCACAAAGCTGTGTGTGGCTTCCAACTGATTTCTTCTGTGGGTCAATGACCCCTACAGAAAAAGAAAGATTCCCCAGCCCTCCCCTAAAGGAATAAAACAAAATAAGACAACAGGCAAATCAGACACACTAGGTCAAATTCATCCCTGGTGAAATTTCACTGAATACAATAGAATAAGTTAATCCATGGTGTACTACTATTCATACATCAGCTACACATTTAGGGGGAGCTATTTCATGGTACAAACATTCATTAGGTGCTTGACTTTCATTTATGGGAGTTAGGTGCCCATCCCCCCTATTAAGCCAGCTTCCACCACCCTTATTCCCACTGTGTGATACTTATTCCAGAATTTGACCCACTGATATTAATGGGGCTACTCTCAGAATACAGAATTACTCTGAATGTGTAATCTCTCTTCATTGGCAACCCAGTTTTTGCCAACTCAATTGCTTTCCCTACTGTAAGTCATATGTAAAAATGTATGGTATAGACAATACATGGAAACATTTGGTTCATCTGTAAAATAGGGAAAATCCAATGCAAGATTCCAGGAAATGAAGATGTTTGTGAATGAATGATGACTAGAGGAACATGAATGTCCAGAATAAAGATGGAGGAAGGGGGGGAGGAACCACTTTACAATAGCTCCTTAAAAAACAATGCCAGCTCTTATTTTACCCAAAGCAAAATAAACTCTCACACACAAAAATGAAATCTTGGAACTCCTTTGGGGAAGCAGCCTGTGTAGTGCCTTGCCACAAATATTACTGCAGATAACACTGGTCTACAATTTTTTAGAAGTCGTCTGCTTCAGAGATAAAATGTGCTATTTATTATGTATTTTGATGTGCTGAATTCAAATATGACAATTAAAACAACTGATTGGCTACTGTTTCCAAGATATTTAAGTTTTTACATTTTACGTCTATGTATATTGTGTAGATAGAATTTTAATCATAAATTATAAACCTAGGTCTTTTCATGTGTTTATGCTTGCTTTACATGATAATATTTCACCTGTCCTGTTTATGTAACACTTTAAAAATCAGCAAAAGGGTTATATAAATAAAATTTATTATGAAACAAAAGGCAAAAAACTATTATGTACATAGTTTAGTCCTATTCAGTGTCTACTCGGCGCTTCTTGGCTTGTCTCTTGTATTCATTAAATGGAGCATCTCTTGTCACTGTCCAGCAATAGTCTGCAAGCATTGATGGGCTCCATTTGCCCTGATAGCGTTTCTCCATTGTTGCAATGTCCTGGTGAAATCGCTCGCCGTGCTCGTCGCTCACTGCTCTGCAGTTCGGTGGAAAAAAATCTAGATGAGAGTGCAAAAAATGTATCTTTAGTGACACGTTGCAACCAAGGCTTTTGTATGCCTTGAGGAGGTTTTCCACCAACAACCTGTAGTTGTCTGCCTTGTTGTTTCCGAGAAAATTTATTGCCACTAACTGGAAGGCTTTCTATGCCATCTTTTCCTTGCCACGCAGTGCATGGTCAAATGCATCATCTCGAAGAAGTTCACGAATCTGAGGACCAACAAAGACACCTTCCTTTATCTTAGCTTCACCTAACCTTGGAAATTTTCCACGGAGGTACTTGAAAGCTGCTTGTGTTTTGTCCACGGCCTTGACAAAGTTCTTCATCAGACCCAGCTTGATGTGTAAGGGTGGTAACAAAATCTTCCTTGATTCAACAAGTGGTGGATGCTGAACACTTTTCCTCCCAGGCTCCAATGACTGTCGGATGGCCAATCTATCTTGATGTAGTGGGAATCTCTTGCACGACTATCCCATTCGCAGAGAAAACAGCAGTACTTTGTGTATCCAGTCTGCAGACCAAGCAAGAGAGCAACAACCTTCAAATCGCCACAAAGCTGCCACTGATGTTGGTCATAGTTTATGCGCCTCAAAAGTTGTTTCATGTTGTCATAGGTTTCCTTCATATGGACTGCATGACAAACTGGAATTGATGGCAAAACATTGCCATTATGCAGCAAAACAGCTTTAAGACTCTTCTTCGATGAATCAATGAACAGTCTCCACTCATCTGGATCGTGAACGATGTTGAGGGCTGCCATCACACCATTGATGTTGTTGCAGGCTACAAGATCACCTTCCATGAAGAAGAATGGGACAAGATCCTTTTGACGGTCACGGAACACGGAAACCCTAACATCACCTGCCACGAGATTCCACTGCTGCAGTCTGGAGCCCAACAGCTCTGCCTTACTCTTGGGTAGTTCCAAATCCCTGATAAGGTCATTCAGTTCACCTTGTGTTATGAGGTGTGGTTCAGAGGAGGAGGATGGGAGAAAATGTGGGTCCTGTGACATTGATGGTTCAGGACCAGAAGTTTCATCCTCTTCCTCTTCCTCGTCTGACTCAAGTGAGAATGATTCTGGTGCATCAGGAACCGTCAGTCCTTCTCCGTGGGGTACTGGGCGTATAGCTGATGGAATGTTTGGATAATGCACAGTCCACTTTTTCTTCTTTGACATACCTTTCCCAACTGGAGGCACCATGCAGAAGTAACAATTGCTGGTATGATCTGTTGGCTCTCTCCAAATCATTGGCACTGCAAAAGGCATAGATTTCCTTTTCCAGTTCAACCGCTGGCGAAGATTTGTTGCACAAGTGTTGCAGCATATATGTGGGGCCCACCTCTTGTCCTGATCTCCAATTTTGCAGCCAAAATAAAGGTGATAGGCTTTCTTAACCATAGTGGTTGTGATGCAAAAGTCACTTCACCACAAACATAGCAGAAGTTATCTGCACTGTTCACACAAGTACGAGGCATCTCTGCTCACTTTGGCTAAACAGAAATGTGTCCCTTTGCAAAATCAAACACTGACAAATAAGAGAGCACGACACTGTATGATTTCTAGAGCTGATATAGGGCAATTTGTTCAGCAGAGTGATGTAAGTTTCGTTATGATTGCATCATCCATGACTTCTAGGAATAACATGATGCAATTCATATCATGTATGACGAATACCAGCTTCAGATTGCATGATTCATTGTTTTGCCTAAAAGCAAGTACTGTCCAAACCCAGTCATAGATTTATTCATAGATCCAGTCAAAGATGTATTTTAGTCATTTCTGGTTTAAATTGAGATCCCTTCCCTTTATAACTCACTTATCCTCCGCCATTCCCAAGTCAAGGGTCCTATATACTGACCCAATAGCATATCTTGAAAACTAGAGCCAATCAACAATTTTAAGCATCATTTTCATTCTCAGTGACCCAGAATTAGTAAAGTTTGACTACATTTATTTCAGAAGCATTTTGGCTGTAGAGCAGTGTAATTACTACGTAAGAAGCATTCCTATGGAATAACGGAGAGAAGAAAAGCATCACCAAAGTTCAGCCATGCTAGACTCTTGCTCCCCGTGGTACTGAGTATTAAGAAGTGAGCTTCTATAATCCATGCCTGCTTGGTGTGACACTCTCCCCCCCCTGCAGCTAGAGCGTGACAAGACTGTGACAGCCTTGACTAAGAGACATTTGTCTTTTAGCTCACGAATTATGCTCCAGCCATCTCTCGTTTGAGCCTAATGGCTCACAAGTGGGGTTTGTCATCGGCATTACATTTACAAACAGCTCCACTTACTCAACAGCCCTGTTTCACTGTGAAGGGGGGAGGTTTCATGTTAAATACATGGTCCACTTCCAAAGTACTTGCAGTTACCAGTTGACATTGGAAAATCTTTTGGTATTTTCATAATTTAGTATTTGTTAAGGACCCACAGTACGCTTGGTAGCATGTAAAATACAGGATGAAAATAGCTCATGTAATGGCCTCTCCCCCCATACCATAGGCCATCAACAGGGTTTGAACCCCAAACTTCAGCACCACAGCACAGGCCTCTACCACATGAGCTAATGTAACAACTCCAGTAGACAGTAGCAGTTGTTGGCTATGGTTTTGTATCACACCAGTCATTAGAAGAGTATGTGACACCTTCTGCCAAGGCCCCCATTTGAGGCGAATGGGGGGCAAGGAGGCTAAAGCCCCTCAAACCAGGATGCTTGTTCTCCCTTCCCATCAGGAGGTGAGAGGAAAGTACACAGCATGCATCACTTACTCCTCTGTCCCTGACATTCCCAGCCAGCAGTGAGAGCAATGCATACAAACTCTGTACTTCCCTCTGACTCCCTGATAGTTTGGAGAAGGGAAAGAAGATCAAGCAGCATCCTGGTATGAGGGGCTAGCCCAAATGGTGCCCTGGCCTAGCACATTATAGAAATTAGAAGAATGGAATACACTGGAAAGCAAAGAAGTTGGACTGTGTTTGCTTTAAATGGGCATTCTGCAAAAAGTGAAGCGATGGTGAACTGGTGAGTCAGGATTGATTGGAAGGATATGGCTTACCTAAGGAAGGCACTGTTAAAAGTGAGTTGCAGTATTTCCAAAGATTTTCCTGAGTGAAAAATTGGCAGTTTGTGAGTTTGGGAAGTGGAGGCATCAATAATTGGACTCAATATGAAAACTGGCAGGGACGATGCAAGCTACCATAGTGAGAGCTTTGGTGGGGGTGGGGAGAAGATGGGGGAAGTATCTCTCACTAATAATTTTAATGTCAATGTTGTTAAAAGGGTTAACTTTCCACAGAAAAGGATGAAAATCATCTATATTTTCCCCATGCCTAAATTCTTCCCAGCAGTTTTTATGCAGCATGGACTAGAAACTCAGTTGGAAGCTACAGACTTGTTTTAAAGGGAAAATAGTTGCTTATGAAAGGTGCCAAATAGATAGTCTTAGAAACCATCCGCAAAACAGACAGCACAGGTACTGGCAATGCAAGCTCCCACCATTTTATCTCTACCTTGACCTGCAGAGTCAATGGGTAAGGGTGCAACAAAACTTTACTTTCCTGGCTCATTCAGTCTGCTGAGTTGACCTAGTTTATTGTGAATTGGTTTCAGTTGAATTTGTGGTTTTGTGAAGTGGATTCTTGTCCACTAGAAATTCATGTCAGACAACCAAACTCATTTCAAATAGCCCCCTGAACAGCCTCTGGTGGTAATTTCTGGTCACTACTGACAGCCTGGGTTCAACCAGCAACCTTGAGGTAAAAGTGGAATCTCTCAATACCAGCATCCTAAATTAGTGAGTGTTTTACCTGTTTAATTTTATGTAGGATTTCTAGTAGAATTTAGCATGCCGCATTCACTAGATAAGTCAACTAGTGTACTGTAAACTCAAAGGGTTACTTCAACACATTTCTGGGGCCCTGATTCTGTAGAGACTTACAGACATGCTTAATTTCATGTACTAGTAGGTTCAGTGACTCCAAAGATTTTAAATCACATGAGTAAAATTAAGAAAGTGCATTAGTTTGCTGGATTAGGGCCTAACATTGTTTTCCTTTCTCTGTACAATCAGGCATATTAAACCAGTTAAATGGTATATGGCATGCAATCAAAGAATTTTAAGTATTAAGTGATCCGGAATTTTATTCTATAATTTGCTCTTTGAAAGTCATAAAATAAAATAATTAGCTAGATTATGCCATCTGATCCTTATCTCAAGGGAAAAGCCATTTAGTGGCTGGAGAATTAATTATTTCTTACAGATGATTTACTATACACCATGAAGACTTACATTGGAACTGATATTTGAAAAGAAAAAAAAAAAAAAAAAAGCGTTTGCGTGATGTAACTTCCTCGCTCACCTTAATGGTAACTCTTAATTAATTCTCTTCTTTAATAAATACTATAGGCTATTTCAACACTAAGAACAATCATTTTAAATAATGCATGTACATTTTCCTTAAGGACTCGAGCGACACCAGGTGAGTCGGCTGTAAACTCTATATTTTCTTGTTTTAGATTTCCACTGTTTATTTACTGAAACAAGTGAATGGAATCATAGAATCATAGAATCCTAGGGCTGGAAGAGACCTCAGGAGGTCATCGAGTCCAGCCCCCTGCCCAAAGCAGGACCAATCCTAACTAAATCAGCTCTGTGTTTCTATGATTCCATTCATTTGCTTCAGTAAATAAACAGTGAAATCTAAAACAAGAAAATAGAGAGCTACTAGCCGATTTCCCTGGTATTGCTTGAGTCCTTAAGAAAAATGTACATGCTTTATTTAAAATGATTGTACTTTTCAAAAATAGTGCTATTTTATGAAGTTAATTTTTATTTTGGATTTCTTAAAAAGGGATTAAAATTTTTCCATTTAATCTTTTCTTGGTAATTTTTTAAAAATGGGAATTCTATCAAGTGTGTTTTTTCTTCATCTCTATAAACTCCTCTCATTCACTATGTTTTAACAAAATAAAGAGCTATAGTCAATTTGATTCCCAATAATATTTTCTTCTAATTTTCAAACCTTAAGCATTGATTTAGCTGTGCCAGAATGAGCACTACTCCAAATTCCTTTGTTTTCTCTCTTTTCTGTAAGGTTTATTAAGAAGCAATCCTGTTCCATGTTCATTCTATTTTTCTGGGTCATCTTGGTTCAGTCTCCTTCAACATTCACTTAGTTATGTTAATTTTGAGGACTGTGCTTGCTTTGGTGATTGTCTCCTTTCTTTTGGTTTTATGAGAAGCAATCCTATTCCAAGCATGCTATCTTCCTGACACAACCAAATACTTACATTGCTTTCATTTATAAGAGGAAGCTATTTACTGAATTTGGTGATCCTAGCTCTTACCATTTAGGAAGAGTTCTTGATCAAACAGACAAACACTGTAAAATATATAATAGACTAGAAGATTTACCTGGTGTTGCCTGGGTCCTTAGCTCCTTCCCTTATCTGGACTTCCAACACTCCTATCAACTGAAGAAGTGGGTTGTGCCCATGAAAGCTCATGGATACTATCTACATGTTTCGTTAGTGTTTAAGGTGCTACTAGACTATTGGTTGTTTTTTAAATTTTTCCTGTAACAGACTAGCTCAGCTACCCCTCTGAAGCTATCAAATAAGTTTAGTTTTTCTTCATTTAAATCATTGCTGTGGGCAATGGCTCTATCATTTTCTATCCCTGGATGGGATGAATTTTCTTTTGGATGGGTCAACATTTCTTATATGCAATACAAATAATGAGGCAGTGTGTGGATATGCACCACCAATAAACCAAATACCTATATATTTTTAAACAGTCCATAGGTGTGGAAGAAAATATTTTAAAACAAGGAACAATGCTTATGATTGTTAAAACAAATTAAATAAAAAGAAAACTAACACTACCTTTGGAGTACATCATCATCATCTTTTCTAACAACACAAGCTAGTAAACACACCAAAATGCATATTATCCACACATAGCTCAGCTTTAAGATGTTAAATAAACCTATGAGTCAACTAGAAATAGTCATGCTCTCCTTGGAAATAGTAATAAAATATTCACTAACATTGGAAAGGAGAGTATAAGACATTCACTCAGACTTATATCGTTTCTCTGGGGAATGTTAAGGATCCATGCTATATAAGAACAAGTGAAAGAGTCCTGTAAAATCAGATACAAGTTCTCCTGGTTTGAAACTTTCACCTTTTGTGTGTCTCCAACTCAAAAAGTAGAAACCCCAGGGCAAATTAACTCATGGCTTCAGGGTTGTAGACAGATACATGTTTCAAAGAGCTTGCAAATAAGGTTTCACCCTACAAAACAAATTTCATCACATCTATTACTTGCTACTTCTTACTCATAAAAGTTAGACCTTTACCACATAGCAAAGATCTGGCCTTAATGCAATACAATTTATCATGAATTTATTAGTAACACAGGATTTTAAAAAACTCATTAAGATCAGAATTTTACAAATCTGCAACACTCCAAAAAATCTGTTAAAAGAATCTTTTTCTTTCTTACCTTAATCCATTAACACCTCTGTAAACTTAGTTTGAAATGCAATTATGCAAATGTCCTGGCATATACCCACACCCCATGCAGCCTACTTTCCCACCCTCTTTCCAAACCTGCCAGGGAGGGCTGCAATCTGGATTGCAGCAAGTGAGTCAGGAGGACACCCCAAACAACCTCACCACCTCTAATTCACTGCACAGATGCCAGCACCCACCCCTTTTCCCCCCACCTACCCTTGTGCCATCTGCTCCCCCCCTCCCAGCTGCAGTCTAGCTGAGATTTAGGACAGGACACACAGCACAAACAAATTCTCCACCCCTTCTCACCTCAAAAACTCCCCGCTACCACCACCTCACCCCAATGCCAATATCCCCCACCCCCATTTCCTACCTACTCCATGCAGTCAACTTCCCCACCACTACCACCCCCCTTCCCAGCCTAGGCGGCTTGAGGAGAGTGCTGGGTTTCTGACTCTATCCCCTCTCCTGGTGCAAACTGGACTCTCCAAATTCCTCCCCCTCCAATACCTCCCATCCAATTACTACCTTCTCCTCCTCTCCCCAATAGCCATACACTACAACTTTCTCCCCAGCCACTTATTCCCTCCTTATCTCCCCTTCCTACCTGCTTTCAGAGCTCCTCTGTCTGAAGTAGGCACCTCTGAAGCTCCTCAGATGGCTCCTCTCCCAGCCAGTCAGCTGAGCTCCCTGCCTGTGTAGGACCTTTGAACCTCTGAATGGATCTCAATAAACAGCTGTGACCGTGCAGCCACGCAATTTACAGGGAACTTAGGTGTGACTGGAGATGAGGTGTTCAATATACTGGATCTCCTGAGTAAAGAGGACAACCCCAGTCAACTCTCATCACAGCAGGTTGGCCAGGGGAGAAGCACCTGTCCATGGCCACTGCAACTTCAGTGGGCACAACCGGGAGGATGGGTGTATACCACCCAGCTGAGGGACAAACAGACACACACACGTGAACAAACTCTCTGAAATATATAGTAAATAGCATAGTTAGTTAGCCATGCTGGCTCAGTGAGGTTATAGCTGTCTTGGTACTCATCTCTGGCCCTTGCTGCCCTCTATGGTCATTCTACAGTATAAATGTACCTCCTACCAGACCCTCCTTTTCCATTTAATGAGAACATCGAATTCTAGGCACATCCCATTGTCTTGGCACAACCAAACTCTGATCTTGCATTAAGTTATGATAAAAGGAAGCCGAATGCCAAATTTGGTGGTCCTAGCTCTTACCACGGCAAAATTTGCAGATGATACTAAACTGCTCAAGATAGTTAAGACCAAAACAGACTGTGAAGAGCTTCAAAAAGATCACAAAACTAAGTGATTGGGCAAGAAAATGGCAAATTAAATGTAATGTTGATACATATAAAGTAATGCACATTGGAAAAAAATAATTCCAACTATACATACGATATGTTGGGAACTAATTTAACTATAACCATTCAAGAGAGATCTTGGAGTTATTGTGAATAATTATCTGAAAACATCCATTCAACATGCAGCAGCAGTCAAAAAAGCAAACAGAATGTTAGGAATCATTAAAAAAGGGATAGAGAATAAAACAGAGAATATCTTATTGCCTCTATAGAAAACCATGGTAAGCCCACGTCTTGAATATGCAAACAGATGGGATCATCTCATCTCAAAAAAGATATATTTGCATTGGAAAAGGTTCAGAAAAGAGCAATAAAAATGATTAGGGGTTTGGAATGGGTTCTATATGAAGAAAGATTAAAAGGACTTGGACTTTTCATCTTAGAAAACAGGCAACTAAGGGGGGATTTCATAAATCTCTATAAAATCATGACTGGTGTGGAAAAAATGAATAAAGACAGGTTATTTACGTGTTCCCATAATAAAAGAACTAGGAGTCACCAAATGAAATTCATAGGTAGCAAATTTAAACAAACAAAAGGAAATTTTCTTCACACAGTGCACCTTTGGAACTCCTTGCCAGAGGATGTTGTGAAGACTAGGACTTTAACAGGCTCCAAGAAAAAGCAAGATAAATTCATGGAGGTTAGGTTCATCAATGGCTATTAGTGAGGATGGGTAGGAATGGTGTCTCTAGCCTGTCAAAGGCTGGAAATGGGTGACAGAAGAGGGATCATGTGATGATTACCTTTTCTGTTCACTCCCTCTGGGGCATCTGGCATTGGCCACTGTTGGAAGACAGATACTCAGCTAGATGGACCTTTTTTCTGACCCAGTATGGCCATTCTTATGTTCTTACGTACCATTCAGGAAATGTTAATGAACAAGTGGACTCACAGATGGACACACACCGATGCACAAACTCTTAAATATGTACTAGATGAACAAGACTGCTAGGTCTGGATGAGACCTTGTGTGATAACAGCAAAAACCTAACTTTAAACTCCAACAGCTGCAAGTGTTCTTTACTTTCAATTGTTCCAAATGCCCCCACAAGAGAAACGGAGAAAACCCAGGGTAGGTTGTGTATTTTTGAGGGAGGAGGGATGCATAATCAAAATCAATTTCATTTGACAAATTCTAAATTTCAGAGTTTGAATAAATGGTTCCAGGTGGTTTAAAAAAAAACTTCTCCTCTGACTTCATGAGTCAGAAACAAATTTCTAGTTACAGTGACAACTAAAAGTAAATCACAGGCTCTTCTGCCATGCACTTTTTACCTAGGTAGTGGATAATTGTAATTTATCTAAACATCCTGCCCTGACACACATTGTGTTTAAGCTAAACAACTGAATATTGATGTTTGCAGTGCTGTAGCCATTTTACTTGTAGGAAACTAGAGACAAGGCAGATGAAGTGATATCTAATAGCCCACTTCACCTTGAATGGTCTCTGTTTATAATAAATCATTAACTTATATTCAATTTGTCCCACCTGGCATTTACCTGTCACACTATGGACCTTTCCCAGACCTCAACAAGAGCTCTGTGTAGGTCAAAAGCTTCTCTCTCTCACTAACAGAAGTTGGTTCAATAAAATGTACTCTCGCCCCCATCTTTTCTCTCTAAATGAATATTGAGTCAGTGTCAATGGCTTCAGGCATAATCCAGTTCAAGAAGCATAACTATTTAAGGCAAAGTATGTCTTTGGGCCAGAAAGAAGAAGAAGAGGAAGGAGAGAAGGACAGTGTTAGCAGATAAAATAAAATGCATAAATAATGTATTACATATATCTATATCTACACCTCTAATATCTCACCCATTTTATTATGTATAATTTTCTTCAATGTGTGTCACTGGAAGCAAAAGATCTCTCCAATATTTCCATCAAAAGTTGACATTTTTAACTTTGAACCTGCAGAGTTTGAAAACCTATGTTTTCAGAATGGTTCCGAAAACAGAATGTCTGCACTTAAACTCCAGTGATTATGAGTCTCCAATTTCGTGATTTATCACAATTAAAACTTTTTTTTTTTTTTTTAACTTTTTCTAAACAACAAACTGCTTTTCAATTGATGGCATGTCAGTCATGAAATCAAGATGTTTATTTGAAGGCTGACCGGGTCAGCACCTTCAAATTGATTTCAACCCATCCACCCACAAGCAGAGCTGATCATAAAGATAAATACACAAACATTTTACTGTGACAAAGACAAACACATATATTTAGCACAGAGAAACACAGCTAAAGAGAGGAAGCTAAATTGGATTTGCAAGTGAATCACTCGTTTTTCAATGTGCTTAATTAAATGTAGTACTTTGCAGCCTAATCTCCAAGAATCATCTAAAATTTTGTGTGTATGCCACAAAAATCAATAGTGGTCTCCAGCAAAATTTTAATACTTATGCACATCGTTTTTAACCTGAACAAGGGAGGATTACAGATCTAATGGAGGAAAGTGCTACATCTCAAGAGGAAGCATTTTAGAGCGATGTGTGTCTAATAGCTATAATCTTGGGGTAATTCTGTCACGTGCCAAGTGTCTTCTGGGGCAATTGGAACTTGTGGATTGTCCAAAGATTCACAAGAGAAGCTCAGCTCCTTGTGGAATTGGGCCCACCACTGTAAAAAAAAAAAACCCCCACAGAAACCCCCACAGAATTATATATTCTTCAATTCTAGGGATTGTTATGTTTAATGTGAAATCTCCAGCAACACAAGTATTAAAAACTGTTGCCTAAATAAATCCTCCCCCCTCACGGAGCACCACTTAAGTCTTCTGTAAGTACAAGATTTTGCTTTGTGCTGTGTCAGAACTGGGAGCATTACAGATTCCAAACCCGTCTGTGTATTAATACTCAACCAATGTGAAACTCCCACTGAATGCCAATAAAGAGTCTGCGAGATCTACTTTTTCCCCACCTGACAATCTTTTTCAAAAGTGGGTGGAGGAAAAAATCTAAATGTATTTGCCAAAAGAGTCTCTTAAAACAAAAAAGCAAAACACTCAGTGCCATTGTGTTGGGGTGACAGAAAACAGACTAAATAGGTATATCACATATTAACAGTGTATTTTCTTTCTAGCCAAGGTTCATTATTTTCCTTTGATGCATTTAAGATAGGCAGTGCACATGCAAAAACAAACAAAAAACTAATAGTCTGGTAGCACTTTAAAGACTGACAAAACATGTAGATCAGGCATGTCAAACTCGAAGCCTACTGAGGGCTGCACAAACGAAAACTGATAGCTTTCAGGGCCACCTAGGGTTGTCAAGCAAAAAAAAAAAAAAAAAAGGAAAAAGAACAAAGGCACCAATACCACTCATAAGGCAACTCTAGGGCCACCAAAGAAAATGTACTTTGTCGGAAAGTTGTAGTTATTTATTATTGTAAATTAGGTTTTAGGTATATTTTATAATATTACAATAATTTTATGTGTAAAATTGTTATTTACACATATTAAATAATTTTAAAATTAATTTTACATAATTTTTATTTAAATATATGTAACCCCCCTTTTCCCTCCCCAGGTTACTGGGGAGCAGGTCAGTCACATTCACAGGTGTGCCTGGGCGCCTGATGTTTTAACCCAAAAGAGATCCTGAGCACCCCAGTGGTGATGGTGTTTAGTTGGGGAAAGCCCTATCCACCCCCTTGCTGCAGTCCCTTGCTGGTAATGAATGTAAAGTGGTGGTGCCTCCACCTGGCTGGCCTTGTACACACTCACTGGTGTGCCTTGAGAGCCTCCAGGAACATACTCATTCCAACATAAACCTGGATCTAATTCCAGAACAACTACAAATCATATACATCTAATAGAATACTTTAAAATAAACAATCTTTACTTAACTTAAATAAACAGGGATTAACAGATTTAGCAATGAATAGCATTAACAAAACACATAACAATTGAAGCTTATATAGCTAACATTTGTACTACCAGTGACCCCACCCCAGAGTGTGCACACCCCTGGACTCACAGTCCCAGACACTTGCTTGCGTGGGCGCGCTGATGTTGCAGCTGTAGTGGAGATTTGGTCCAGGCTAGACAGCAGCTCTGTCCCAGGCAGCACTTTTTCAACGAGGCCCAAAACTTACTGCCTCATGCTGTGCCTATAGGAAGCAGCCTGCTGAATCCCAGTTCCAACAGGCATCTAGTTCCGGTCTGCAGCTGCATCCAACAGCCCCGGACAGGATCAATGTCCTTGGCAGCAGCCTGGCTCCCCCTTCGGTTCCAAACTCCAAGGCCAAGGCCCAGACTGCTAGGCCTCTTTTCTTCAAGCACATGGAGAGAGTCCTCTCCCACACAAGAGCCCTTCCTGTTTTTCCCAAGGGCTCATGGGAATTGTAGTCTGCATTGTAGCACACAGGGTCTTTTCAGAATAAAACAGAGGCCCTTTTAGTAAGGGAACTACATATAAATTTAAGGTACTTTTAAATTTTGTATATGATACATAACTTGTTTTGTTGAAATAAAAACAAGTATAGACCATGGTTAATCAAATAGAACAGTCTTCTGTGAAAATTTCAGATAATTTGTAAGTTGGAGATTTTGCATAAAGATATAATTATTCATGCAATTGCAAAAAAATTGACATTTTTATTGATGTAAAATGAATATACATTTTGTGATTTTATTTGGGAATAAATAAATAAAAAACAAAATATTAACAAAATAACCCCTTCCTCTCCCCCAGAGCCAGGCACTCCCATATCCCCATTCTAACCCAATCCCCTTCCACTCCCCCAGAGCCAGGCACTCCCAGCCTCTCTCCCCTTCCCAACCTAATGCCTCCTCCCTCCCCCATAGTTAGTTGCATTTCCAATTTAGCAAGGGAAGTTAGTATGAATAGCTTCTCTGTTATACTGAAGTGTTACATCATTCACAGAAGAGATGGACCTGAACTAGAACCTCAATTCTAAACACTCCTTCAGATTTGCATCAGAATATTGTGGCCCAAGGTCATCTCTAATTTGAAGGCAAAGCATGTAGAAAGCTATTTTCTGTTCAACAAGAGATGTGGATAACTGTCAAAGCTTCCCAGATGTAGCAAGGAAAGAAGCAACTCCCAAGTGCCGATGCCCATGTCCATGTGCTAATGTATTTGTTAGGGGTTTGATCACAGACGTTCCCTTGGGGTTGTTTGGTGTGCTAATCATGCCATTGATGGCCACCTTCCTGCCCTCTGGGGCTCCCCACCATTCTGTCCTGCTAGACCAGAGCTCTGGTCTCCCTCTAGCCAAGGCACAGAGTTGGGGTCAGCACCTCACCTGTGTAGCAATACAGACACTGAACCAGTTCTGTTCCGGGAGGGCTCTGCAATAAGGACTCAGCACCCAGAAAAGCAACACCCTGTATAACAGTTTTACACACACAGTTCATAAAGATGTTCATACCCTTTATCAAAAAAGAGATATGCAGAGTGATTGCTCCTCTGCAGGTAGCAATTATTGACACTGGGCTTAATAAACAAAAAAGCGTTTTTATTAAATACAAAAGGTAGGATTTAAGTGGCTGCAAGTGAAAACAAAGTAAATTACAAAATTTAAAACACCAACTAATCCTAATCCACTAAAACTTATTACATGCAAATTCTTACCCTAACCCTAAATAGTTTTTGCAAACATCTCTTTCACAAGCTAAACAGTTTGGGCCTGATCCTTCCACCTGTTCAGACTTAGATGTTTCCAGCAGGTTTCTAGGAGGTAAAGGCTGTCTCCTGGCACCTGACAACTCATCTATTATTTGTGTTCCTCCTTCTTATATTCCCTTTTGCCCAAAGGAATTTTGTGTGCTCAGTTAAAACTTCTCAGCTTGAGAGGAAAAGTATCAGATCCAAAATGGGTTTCAGCATCGGGAGGCTTGGACACATATCCTTGTAGGACCAACCACAGTCTGGGCTTACAGGACAAACAAGACTATTCACAGATGTCAGGGCTGTTCCCCACTCTGGCACTCCGAGTGCAGAAAGTGGGGGCCTGCAAAAGACTTTAACTACCTTGCCTCTATAGGCTCTGCTTACAAAAACTCCCCAGAGTCACAGATGCACTGGCTCTGGAAGATAGGTTGCCACCATCAAGGGATTTTAAGTGTAAGCGGGGTCAGGGTAAACTCTACCCTGACATCTGGTGGTGAACTGTGGCAAGTGGTGCAAAGAGACTTCAGGGGCTGATCCCAATTTGCATAGACACACCCACCCTGTCTAGTATGTGCTCACAGCAGCCCAAATGGTCACTCTGGCCACTGTGGGATCCCCAGTCTCTCTGTTATTGAGGCAGGGGGGATAAAAGTGTTGTTACCCTGATTATGCGAATCAAGGACAATGGAATGGTGGAACTGTTTATGACAGAGGGATTCGCCATAAACTAAGTAGCACTCGCTAGACAACGGGCATGGGTTCCAAACCCAGTCAAATTGAGGGAGGCTGGGGACAGGTCTTTGTACCTGGTGGTGGGGCCCTGTCTGAGGGCCTAAACAACACTGATTGCACCCTCTCCACTGTGGAATATCAGAACTAATTTGGATTCTATTAGGAGTCTAGTTGTGAGCTGTGGAGTTAACTTCACTGTGGAGCACTAGTGCGAGGCTTCTCTGTTCTAAGTTCAAGGGAGCCTGGCGCTATACTGCGGACGAGCTGAAATCACTCTTGCTGAGGGGAGCCCGGTGCTAAGCTGCTGGGCTACTAGCAGAGCAGCTTGCAAGGGACAACCAAGAAGCGCAGGCGGACAGCAGAGCAGCTTGCCGGGACGACCAGTGGGTGCAGGCGGACAGCAGAGCAGCTGGCGGGGACGACCTGCGGGTGCGGGCAGACAGCAGAGCAGCTGGCGGGGACGACCTGCGGGTGCGGGCAGACAGCAGAGCGGCTGACGGGGACGACCTGCGGCTGGTAGGAGCGGCGGCTGGTAGGAGCGGCAGCAGACTGCCAGTGGAGCAGCGGCAGGAGCAACCAGCTGGCAGCCAGGGGCGTCGACCGAGACGGCTGGCGGAGCCGGACAGTGGAGGCAGCTCACTGGATGACAGGTGGAGTGTAGCGGAGTGACTCGTGTCAACGGTGGCGGCAGAACCCCACGGAGAGGCAGAGCCATCAGCGGACACGTAAGGTGTATCGATCCCCGCCCCTCCAGGTTGGGATGGTGAAACCCTGCCGGGTGAACTTTTGAACCCTGGGGCAGCACTGACCGGGCAGAGACTTTGGGGTGTTGGACTTTGGGTGATTTTGGGGGATTTGTGTTGAGGGGAGGGCCTTTGCTCATGTTTGGTCTGTAAATCTGAGTTGTGGTGTTTTCCCAATTTAATGCTGATGTCGGTTACCTCATGTTATAAAAGGTTTTGCTGCTATACTGAGGCTCTGTGCTTGCGAGAGGAAGAATTGCCTCTTTGAGGCACCCAGAGGTGTATGAAAGATTTCCCAGGTCACTGGGTGGGGGCTCGAGCCGGTGTTGTATTACCTTGTTGGGAGGAGACCCCTAGATACTGAACCCGGCCCTTGCTGCTATTTACTCGGCCTGGCAGAAGGGTTACATAAGGAACCCTGAAAAAACCAAGAAGGAACATTTGAATTCCTTCCCCAGAGGTACCCCAAGTTCTTCTGCCACAAGAAAGCTTGAAAAAAGAAACAAAAAACTCAGAAAATAAACTACCTTTGATAGCTGGCTAGGCAGGCACACACACAGACCTGTTACCTTCCAGGCCCTCATTAGCACATTTGGATTTATAAACAGATCCACACTTGGTATTTCTAACTTCACATACAAGAACTGAACATGCACAAAAAACAGAATATACCAATTCAGCAGTTTACAACCATTAAAATGACATGTCACATGATCCGTTTGCATAACTCAAATGCAATTTTCATACTCATAAGCCGATTTTCATAAAGCATGGGGGCATGATCGTATTTAGCTAAAAAGAAGTGTATTTTCTGGTTAGTTTTATTTTCCCTCTTCCATATTCTCTCACCTTACAATATGTAGTTCCTTTGCAGCAGTATATTTCCACTATCTGCGACTACTGCTAAATTCTCAATTTCAGAGGAGAGGAGCTAGATAATATCCGATGCAGTGCTACTGCACTTCCTGTGAATTGAAATAAATGGAAGTTTTGCCATCAACAGGGATGGAATCAGATCCTTGGTGAAGTCTCACAAGCCTTTTGAGCTTAAGCCAATAATGAAACGTGTATTTTGCATTCTTCATGTTTTTGGCATTTCAAACCTATGATGGGTGCATTCTGAAAGTCATGGTTTTGTGTATAAATCCTGACCTCAATCCTTTGACCAGAAAAGCCTTAATTTAATCTAATCTTTCATAGACTCTGCTATAACCATCTATTTCAAGGCATTTTCTAATAGATCACTGTTTTAAATACAGAGAAATATGGGATGAAGGAGAAATTGTCCCCGATTTAAAAAAAAGTAGTTGCAAAGTAACTTTCACATTAGACCTATTTTGGTTAAAAAAAGAATCCTCTGATTATAGATGCAAGTCTAGTTTGGACACCAGAC
The DNA here is from genome assembly GCA_019425775.1 of Rafetus swinhoei. Taxonomy (NCBI): domain Eukaryota; kingdom Metazoa; phylum Chordata; order Testudines; family Trionychidae; genus Rafetus; species Rafetus swinhoei. Next base: position 22,998,922 of record CM033425.1, on the reverse strand, counting down.
ATAATCTTACTTCTCTTGAAGGGATTACACAGAAGAGGACCCTGAGCTCAAATGAAGGGTGAGTTTTGGTGGTTCTTGCAGTAGGAGAGGCCAGAAGGACAGAACAGATTTGGTGCTGCAAGATTTCCAGCCCCTACAGGATTTCCAGGGCAGACTTGAGGTTCTGCAGGCTTGGCACATGATAATAGCCACGTGCTCAGAGACACCTCCTGTTTGCTGGCTTCCAGCAGTTAACCCAGCCTCTTACCCTTGTCTAGGTCGCTGCTGGCTATGCCAAACATGGCTTTGGGGCTGGGAAAGAACTTTTCCCCATAATAGCAGACTGACCAAGTCTGGTTGGTTTTTGTTCACCTTTGTCACAGAGAAACCTAAGGGGTTGGGTTTGGAGTTACCAGAAGGCTGGATTTCTCCCCCTTCTGGAAGGCACAGTTTGGACCTACATAAGAGTCATTTAGCTGTTGCAACTTTTAGCTCATGCCCAGTGCCGGAACACAGTGATTTACCTTTTAGCATCTCTAGATGCTGAAAGGTAATAAAGTGGGCATCTCCTTACAAGATGGGGGCATTGTGTGTAGTTCCCTCAGGGTAAATGCAAACGAGGGCTATCCCAGGACACTATCCTGGGAGGACCAGGATATGATCTTCACACTGGTCCTAGATGGCGGGGACGGACAAGGTTTCCTCTCACCTCAAACCCCACCTTCCACCCCCAAACGGAAAGGATGCTAGCAGGCAAGTGGAGGCACCCAGAGATCTTCCTAGTATGATAACTGACTCTTCTTGCTATGGGAGCCCAAGATTCATAGAATACTAGGACTGGAAGGGACCTCGAGAGGTCATCGAGTCCAGTCCCCTGCCCTCGTGGCAGGACCAAATACTGTCTAGACCATCCCTGATAGACATTTATCTAACCTACTCTTAAATATCTCCAGAGATGGGGATTCCACAACCTCCCTGGGCAATTTATTCCAGTGTTTGACTACCGTGACAGTTAGGAACTTTTTCCTAATGTCCAACCTAAACTTCCCTTGCTGCAGTTTAAGCCCATTGCTTCTTGTTCTATCCTCAGAGGCCAAGATGAACAAGTTTTCTCCTTCCTCCTTATGATGCCCTTTTAGATACCTGAAAACTGCTATCATGTCCCTCCTCAGTCTTCTCTTTTCTAAACTAAACAAACCCAATTCTTTCAGCCTTCCTTCATAGGTCATGTTCTCTAGACCTTTAATCATTCTTGTTGCTTTTCTCTGACCCTCTCCAATTTCTCCACATCTTTCTTGAAATGCGGTGCCCAGAACTGGACACAATACTCCAACTGAGGCCTAACCAGCGCAGAGTAGAGCGGAAGAATGACTTCTCGTGTCTTGCTCACAACATACACCTGTTAATGCATCCCAGAATCATGTTTGCTTTTTTTGCAACAGCATCACACTGCTGACTCATATTCAACTTGTGGTCCACTATAACCCCTAGATCCCTTTCTGCCGTACTCCTTCCTAGACAGTCGCTTCCCATTCTGTATGTGTGAAACTGATTGTTCCTTCCTAAGTGGAGCACTTTGCATTTGTCTTTATTAAACTTCATCCTGTTTACCTCAGACCATTTCTCCAATTTGTCCAGATCATTTTGAATTATGACCCTATCCTTCAGAGCAGTCGCAACCCCTCCCAGCGTGGTATCATCTGCAAACTTAATAAGCGTACTTTCTATGCCAATAATCTAAATCGTTGATGAAGATATTGAACAAAGCCAGTCCCAAAACAGACCGCTGTGGAACCCCACTTGTTATACCTTTCCAGCAGGATTGTGAACCATTAATAACTACTCTCTGAGTACGGTTATCCAGCCAGTTATGCACCTACCTTATAGTAGCCCCATCTAAGTTGTATTTGCCTAGTTTATTGATAAGAATATCATGCGAGACCTTATCAAACGCCTTACTAAAGTCTAGATATACCACATCCACCGCTTCTCCCTTATCCACAAGACTCATTATCCTATCAAAGAAAGCTATCAGATTGGTTTAACATGATTTGTTCTTTACAAATTCACGCTGGCTGTTCCCTATCACCTTGCCACCTTCCAAGTGTTTACAGATGATTTCCTTAATTACTTGCTCCATTATCTTCCCTGGCACAGAAGTTAAACTAACTGGTCTGTAGTTTCCTGGGCTGTTCTTATTTCCTTTTATAAATGGGCACTATATTTGCCCTTTCCAGTCTTCTGGAATCTCTCCTGTCTCCCATGATTTTCCAAAGATGATAGCTAGAGGCTCAGATACCTCCTCTGTCAGCTCCTTGAGTATTCTAGGATGCATTTCATCAGGCCCAGGTGACTTGCAGGCATCTAACTTTTCTAGGTGATTTTTAACTTGTTCTTTTTTTTATTTTATCTTCTAAACCTACCCCCTTCCCACTAGCATTCACTATGATGGGAACCTTTGATGGGATTTGACTAATGAAGTTGAAGACTGGTTTGCATGGCTTTGCCTTCCTCTGCCTAGTGAGCACACCAACATTTCAGAGAACATTTTCTTGAACAACAATATTCCCTTTGAATAAACCTGCAAATGGTTTCAGAAATATCAGAGGTATTATGCCAACTAAACACACAGCCAGGAAATCTACTAAAACCCTAATTTTCTTTGGTGAGAGAAGGTGTTCTGGAGACTGAAGATGAAAGTACATAATTTACTAAATTACCTCTTAGCACCCCATATTTACAATCCAGGTATAAGATTTTCCTTTTCATGAGACTAACACAAAAAAGTTCCCTAGCAACTTGATAGCAGTGAAGTGCTGCTGATCTTTTAAAGTAGGGTTCAACCCATTAATCTGTCAGATTTTATGTACCAGGTGTACATGTGATTACAGCCAGCAAGAGAAAGGGAACAGTGAATCAATTTTGAACTTAAATGCTCTCTGGTGGAACCAGAGCCAGAAGAAGGACATTTCAGCACCTGGCATGATATCATACATTAAATGGATTTTCCTGGAACTACTTTGGATCCTGAAAACACACCAGTCTAGGACTGGCCCAGTATAATTCGATGTAATGCCACTGTTATCTGTGGAGCTGTACCAATTACTGAGCTAGCCTTTAGTGCATTTATAGGGCAGTGTTATGGAAGTGCAGTTCCAGTTCTATTGTTAAGGCTGAGCAGAGCATTGCATTTAAAGCAGGGATTCAGACAATTTATGTGAAAAGTAGATAGAGCAGGGTTCCTCCAAGTGGCCACAGACCCACTTTGGGACAGTCACTAGCAGGCCTGCATCACTTTGTTTATCTAAAGGGTCCATAGCTACAAAGCCTCCAGGCTCCCATTAGTGCCATGCCACTTCCCATGACTTCTCTTGGCTGGAAATGGGCAAACTGAAAATTTTGACAATTTTTTTATTTTTCATTGGCAAAATGCAATGAAACTTTACATTTCAGGTTGGTTTGATTTCCACTGAAACATTTCAGTTTGTTGAGCCAAACTGGAAAGTTCAGTTTCAGGTCAGTACAACTCTGATGTGTGTTGGTTTGACCTGCTATGATGCCTTATGAGAGCTCTCAGCTGGATTTCTCATGCCCCACATTTCTCACCACAGTTTGACTTCCTGGTTGTACTACTTTCCCATCATGCACTACATCTCCTCTGGTTGAACTGGCACAGTACATCATGGGAAGCAATCTAGCTGTGGAGCCTAGGGATATGAAGCATTCTGACTGCAACTGCCAAGAGGCCCCATGGCAGCTCAGAGGGAACAAAAGTTAAGGTCAAACCAAGCTAAAGTTAAATATTTAAATTCAAGAATATTGAAATGTTTCAATTTGATCATAAAAACTGAAGCAAATCTAAAATGTTATTGAAGTTTCTGTTTAGCAAAAAAAATTCAATATTTCAAATTTGTCCAAAATGTAGGACAAAAACAAATTTTGAAATATTACAATTTTCTACCGGATATTTCAATTTTCAACCAGCAGTAATTACAGACAGGCGATTCCATCTATCTATCTATATAAAACGCACAAAATTGAAGCTAATAGTTCTGTGCTTAAAATGGCTCTGCACCTCTTTTGGATTGCTTTCTGGAAATAGTCAACGTTCATGAGAAATTCAGGGCATGAGCACTGAACAAGAATGCTAAAGAAAAATATATGAAACTGATAAAACAATGCTATCTTCTGCTTTTAAAATTGTCTGAACAAATTGTCAAGCTCATAAGAAATTACTTTTAGACCTATATTTTCCATGGTGAAGACAAGGGACAGACTTAACCTATACCATAAATCTGTATCAAAAACTCCCTAATGGGAGTTTTTAAAATGTAATATTTTCAAGCAGTTTGACTAAACTGTCTTTGTTCAATCACTAGGCTATGGCTTCTGTATAACAAAACACTTTGTGTTTTACCAGGTAATTGGTTCCTCAGGGAAGTTTACTTTCATGAAACAACAAAAGTGTTAACAATTAGGAATAGTCAAGTCATAGGTACACCAAACCTGCTCTGACTGAGAGTAGGGCACTTTCTGAGGGATGTCTGCCCAATAAAGGGTACAAGGGTTGTTCTTCTGTGCTGTTACAGGGTTATGATATGAACTAGGGAGAAATTCTGGGTGCTCATTACAGAATCCTCAAACTCCTGGTCTACAGTAGGGGATAAGATTAAATTAAGATCATGCAACTTCAGCTATGTTCACTGCATATCTTAAGTCAAAGTATCTTAACTTGAATTTTGGTGCTGTCCACACAGCGGGAAGTCGAAGGGAGCACACTCTCCCCTTCCACTTCCCTTATTCCTCATGAAAGCAGGACTTCTGGCATCAATGGGAATGCCCTCTCAGTTCGAATTAGCATGTCTTCAGTAGACCTGCTAATTGGAACCCTGGAAGATTGACTGAGGCTGCTTTGAAATGATCTGTAGTGCAGACATGGTCCAAGAGAATTTAGTGCTGAGGAAGAGAGCCTGATTAACAGTGCTGGATGAAAGCTGTCAATGTATCCAGGCACTCAAGCTCACCTTTGTCATTCCAATATCTTCTGATATATTTTGGACCCTGGTATTACTGTGTTCCATTAATTATCCTCATTACTACAAGTTGACAAGCTTTTAAAGTGCTTATATACAAATGCTAGAAGTCTAAATAATAAGGTGGCAAAATTTGCACATGATACTAAACTGCTCAAGATATTAAGTGCAAAGTAGACTGTGAAGAGCTTCAAAAGGATCTCACCAAACTAGGTGACGGGGCAACAAAAGGACAGATTAATTTTAATGCTGATAAAAGTATAATAATGCATATTAGACAACATAATCCCAACTATACGTACCAAATGATGGGGACTAAATTAGCTATTACCACTCAAGAGAGAGATCTTGAAGTCATTATGAATAGTTCTCTGAAAACATCCACTCAACGTGCAGCAGCAGTCAAAAAAGCAAACATTGTTAGGAATCATTAAGAAAGGGATAGTGAATAAGACAGAGAATATCTTGTTGCCTCTATATAAATCCATGGTAAGACCACATCTTGAATATTGCATGCAGATGTGGTCACCTCATCTCAAAAAAGATATCTTGGCATTGGGAAAAGTTCAGAAAAGGGCAACAAAAATGATTAGGGGTTTGGAATGACTTCCATATGAGGAGAGATTAATAAAACTAGGACTTTTCATCTTAGAAAAGAGGAGATTATGGGGGTTGGGGGAATATGATAGAGGTTTAGAAAATCATGACCCATTTGGAGAAAATAAGGATAAGTTATTTACTTGCTCCCATAACACAAGAACTAAGGGTCACCAATTGAAATTAATAGGTAGCAGGTTTAAAACAAACAAAAGAAAGTATTTCTTCACCCAATGCACAAGCAACCTGTGGAACTCCTTGCCAGAGGACGTTATGAAGACTAGGACTTTAACAGGGTTCAAAAAGGAACTAAATACATTTAGGTCTCTCAATAGTTATTAGCCAGGATGGGCAGGGATGATGTCCCTAGCCTCTGTCAGAAGATGGGAATGGGTGATAGGGGAGGGATCACTTGATGGTTCCCTATTCTGTTCAATCCCAATGGGGCATCTGGCATTGACCACTGTCAGAATGCAAGATACTAGATTAGATGGACCTTTGGCCTGACCCAGTATAATACCCCCACTCAATGTGGTATCTAGGAGCTAATAGCAGTAATCAGTGCTCACCACTGATACATTAAACCTGAAACTAATTAACTAAGCCTGGAGCGCACAGGTTGCCCTCATCCTCTTTCTTGCTGATACCCTCCACTAAAATCAGTAGGCATTTAACACTAATGAGGTATCATGCTGTGGCTCATGTTGTGCAGAAGATTCATCAAATCCTCAGCAAGTTAATTAAGAGTAACTTAACTGAGAACCCATCCTCATCAATACATACATATTGGAAGGCCTGCTAATGGGGGCAGAGGGTGTGGGAAGAGATTCAAAGGGACCCAGTGATTCAAAGGGACCCAAGGCTCCCAGCTACTACTGCAGCAGCAGCCAGAGCCCCAAGCAGTGCACTCCGGACAGTGCTGAGTGCTGCTGGGGGAGGTGGAGCAAGGCATGGTTCTCATGGTGTAGAGGACTGGATGCCCCAGCCCCGACCCTTGTGCGTGAGGACCAGTCCCTTCGGGAGCACGCTCCACCTTGCCTAGGAGCCCAGCAAGTCTGTTGGCTCCCCTGTGTGCTGAAGATAAGGTTTGGTCTGAGCATGGGACTGTGACATAGGAAAACATGTTTCTGAATCGATCTCTCTGTGGCTTTTGGTAAGTCACTTAGAGTACATCTACGCTACAAATAAAACCCTGTAGCAATGAGTCCCAGAGTCCAGGACCAAGTGACTTGGGCTCACGTGGCTCACACAATGGGGCTACAGGTAAGTGTGGACTTTCCTGCTTGGGCCCTCTCTGAGACCCATCCCACTTCAATAGGTTTCAGAGCCCAGCTCCCAGCGTGACCATGAACGTTTATACTGCTGTATTTAGCACTATAGTGTGAGCCCTCTGTGCTCCAGTCACTTGACCCACACTCTGCGACTTGCTGCCATAGGTCTGTTTTTTTGGTTTTCTTGGAAGTGCAGACCTACAAATCATAAAATGACATCCATGTAGGCAGACCAGTGAGGGGCAACTCTAGGCTAGTGAATCGGTCACCGAGTGAAAAAAAAAGAAAGAGAGATATACCATCTCATAGAACTGGAAGGGACCTTGAGAGGTCATTGAGTCCAGTCCCCCGCCTTCACACTCAGGACCAAGTACCATCCCTGACAGATTTGCCCCAGAAGGCCCCCTCAAGGATTGAACTCATAACCCTGGGTTTAGCAGGCCAGTGCTCAAACCACTGAGCGGATACCCTTCCTCAGATCAGTGGGCCACAAGGTTGTTGCAACCAAAAACGTCTCCTAGGCTACAGTAGTTTTGCTAACTGCTCCTGCGTTTATAGAATTTGTGGGATGTGCAGATTGAACGTTTTGACTTGACACAGGAGTGCATGGCTCTAACAAGGTTGTGTGCAATCAGCATGCACCTCGCTTTAAGTGTATGTCACTTTTGTATTACAAGTAAAAAAAATGATGCAGATGAAAACCAGCAAAATCTGGCAACCCTGTGCATGGTTAATAGAAAACAAAATGTCTTGTAGAACTCCAGTGGGCCGCATGTGGTCCTCAGGCCACAGGATGCCTGCCACTGAGGTAGACACCTCAGCATGCTCCATTGAAGTCAATGTGCTAGTTCAGACACAGGCCTTTGTCCATGTGATTCAATTGTTGGATCAGCCTCAAACTCCATTTCCTTATCCATAAACATGGAACAACAACATAGCAGCACTAGTTGTGCCACCTACAGTTAATCTTGCCTAACATTTTCCATTATAAGACCCTCTTTTCCATTGCTTAGAGCTCTACCAAACTTAACTATTCAGGCTGAAATTGTCCATGGCAGATGTCTGCCTCAGACTGAATGTTTCAGGAAATTTTTAGCTAAAAAGAGTGTAACTGTTTCTGAGAATGAGTTTCAGGAAAATGCACTGTTTTAACTATGTCAAAGGGTCCTTAAAAACGTTTAATTGAGATGCTCTAGTGCCTCCTTGCTCTGCAACAAGGACTTGAAATATGAGAAGGGTTATGCTAGTAACAAGAATGTTCCTTTTTCTGTCCCTATAAAAATCCACTCAAGTTTGGCCAAGTTATGAGAAATAGAAAAACTGCAATTTGCATATTCTCAGGTTTATTAGAGGCTAGCAACATTGTTCCCCAATTCTATCTGCACTGAGCCCGAAGAAGTCATTTGGAAAATTACTAACTCTACCATAACCCATGGATACAAGAAGGTCAAATGAACATTACATATGCAAACTAAATTCTAGCATTTTCTAATTTTTGAGCGTTCAGTTTTACAACCTTAACATTCTTTTAATGTAGGTTTTTCATCTAATCCTGTTTACTCATTACAGGATACTACATGGGCTATTGTTTTTAAAGCAACGTGTCACTATGGGTACGTCTACACTAGCCCCCTAGATCGATCTAGGAAGGCTAATGAGGATGACCGGAATTGCAAATCAAGCCCGGGATTTAAATATCCCGCGCTTGATTTGCATGTTCCCGGCCAGTCGCCATTTTAGAAATTGACTAGCCTGAAGTAACTGCCTGCGTCTACACTCGGCAGTGAAACAGGATTCCGATTTAAAGCCCCTAATTTGAATTAGCTGGTAAACCTCATTGCAGGAGGAATACCAGCTAATTCGAGTTAGGCTTTAAATCGAATCCCATTTCACTGCCGCGGTAGACGCCGGCAGTTACTTCGGGCTAGTCAATTTCTAAAATGGTGACTGGCCAGGAACATGCAAATCAAGCGCGGGATATTTAAATCCCGGGCTTGATTTGCAATGCCGGTCACCCTCATTAGCCTCTCTAGATCGATCTAGAGGGCTAGTGTAGACGTACCCTATGATATTTATTGTGGAAAACCAGTTTACATTATTTCTTGTTGGGACACACAAATGTACTTGCAAATAAGTATCAACAAAAACAGCCCTTGAAAATCCCAAAGAGTTATGACAAAAAGTCAACTAAATAAATAAATCTATGAAGGTCTTGAATCAAATGTATTGTTCTGTACCATTTTATAGCACTGCCACACAAGTAACAAGAGGCTCCATGAGGAAACTGATGGAAACTGCTCCACCTGGGCAACACTACTAAAGGTCCATACTGTGTGGCCAATTAAACTTGTAAAATCAAGTTTTACAGACAGGCATCAATTGTCATCAATTCTATGAAGCCAGCTCCCAGCGTGATGACAATTTAGATCCCAATTCAGCAAACTGCTTAAGCACAGGCTGACCTTTAAGAACATGTTCAAGTTCTGTTGACTTGAGAGGGACAGGCTAATGTGTTTTGCAAAATAGGGAAGGAATGAAGCACATGCTTAAATACTTCACTGAATATGGGTTGCAGTCTCCCTTGAGCCCTACCAACAGTCAATGAGAGACTGTGAATGCAGAGCAATTTGCATGATGGAGTGGGATCTTAAATGCACCACTTTTTCCAAGAGCTTAAAATTGTGACCATTTCAAATCAAATCAAATGTGGTTAAAGCATATTTAGACTAAGCTCCTTGGAAGCAGGTCTTTGTTTTGGGAGACACCCAAAACAACAAGAAAAAATACAAAATAATAATAGTGCTTTAAATAAAGTTAAGAATTTTGGTTGTTCCTTATTTATACACTGAAAATCAACTCAGATTCTGATCATCACTAAACCCTCTGCTTCTTATCCATAGGTTGATAGACAGTAAGAGGCCAAAAGGCTTGCCAAAGGTAGCTTGCCAAAGGTCAGAGTGTGGATCATTGGCTCAGCTGCAGTTAAATATGTCTCATTTACAGAGCACACGAGTACTACAGGGCTTATTTTAGAGCCTGCTGGCCTGATTTCCAGACATGCTGAGCAGTACCCACTGACGTCAAGGGGAGCTGCAGGTGCTCAGCATCTCAGAAAAAAAAAAATCAGGCCATGTTCACTGGAACACAGAAGGAGTTGGTCACATACAGCTATTCAATTAAGAGTCACGCTCCCATCTGACTTCAGCAGGAGACTGATTGCCATGTGCCTGCTGCTAGAAATCATCACAACAAAGTATTTTGCTTTATTTCATATGTTTAAACACACACACACACACACACACACACACACAACTGAAAAAAAGCAAAAATGTACCTCCCTCAAATATTTCCAGATCTGCTTTTATACAGTCTAATGATTATTTTTATTTTTACGTAAGAAAAAATAGCTCATGCTCTCTTATAGAATCATAGAATCCTAGGGCTGGAAGAAACCTCAGGAGGTCATCAAGTCCAGCCCCCTGCCCAAAGCAGGACCAACCCCAACTAAATCATCCCAGCCAGGGCTTTGTCAAGCCAAGACTTAAAAACCTCTAGGGATGGAGATTCTATCACCTCCCTTGGTAACCCATTCGAATGCTTTACCACCCTCCTAGTGAAATAGTTTTTCCTAATATCCAACCTAAACCTCCCCCCACTGTAATTTGAGACCATTGCTCCTTGTTCTGCCATCCATCACTATTGAGAACAGCCTCTCTCCACCCTCTTTGGAACCTCCCTTCAGGAAGTTGAAGGCTGCTATCAAATCCCCCCTCACTCTTCTCTTCTACAGACTAAATAAGCCCAAATCCATCAGCCTCTCCTCGTAGGTCACGTGCTCCAGCCCCCTAATCATTTTGGTTGCCCTCCACTGGACCCTCTCCAATGCGTCCACATCCTTTCTGTATTGGGGGGTCCAGAACTGGACGCAGTACTCCAGAGGTGGCCTCACCAGAGCTGAATAAAGGGGAATAATCACTTCTCTAGATCTACTGGCAATGCTCCTTCTAATGCACGCTAATATTCCATTGGCCTTCTTGGCTACAAGGTCACACTGTTGACTCATATCCAGCTTCTCATCCACTATAATCCCCAGGTCCGCTTTCTCCCTTACACACATGCAGGCACAAGATTCAACTTTAAGTGTGATCAAAAGGTTTGCTGGGGAAATTGTGTTGAAAGAAGCAGGTAAAATTAATAAGAAACTTTAGTGATCATGAACCGTAAAGACAGTGCTGGGTAAAGGAAGGCACAAAGTCACCAGTGCACCTCCAGCTAGGCCTTAAATATTCATGGTATTCCTGTTCTTGAGCTCTTCTAATGGAGAGTCCCCCACAAGTTTGGAGTGTGTGTAATTGTGGGATAGGGCTACAAGGAGAATAAACAGTCAGAATATAAATGATGAAACAAAATACAGGACTATGTTGCACTTTAAAGACTAGCAAGATGGTTTATTAGATGATGAGCTTTCGTGGGCCAGACCCACTTCCTCAGATCTAATAGTGGAAGAAAATAGTCACAACCATATATACCAAAGGATACAATTAAAAAAAATGAACACATATGAAAAGGACAAATCACATTTCAGAACAGAAGGGGGACGGAGGGGTGGGGGGAGGAAGGTAAATGTCTGTGAGCTAATGGTATTAGAGGTGGGGAAAGGTAAATGTCTGTGAGCTAATGGTATTAGAGGTGATAATTGGGAAGCTATCTTTGTAATGGGTAAGATAGTTAGCGTCTTTGTTGAGACCGAGGCGTAGAGTGTCGAATTTTAGCATGAATGACAGTTCAGAGGATTCCCTTTCAAGTGCAGATTTAAAAGGCTTCTGAAGCAGGATGCAGGTAATTAAGTCATTGAGACAGTGTCCTTTCTGGTTGAAATGGTAAGAAACTGTTTTTTCCTTTGTGATCCTGTCTAATATCTGTTTTGTGGGCATTGATCCTTTGGCGAAGTGTCTGAGACGTTTGTCCAATGTACAAAGCAGACGGACACTTTCGGCACATGATAGCATAAATTATATTTCTGGATGCGCAGGAATATGTATTCTTGATCTTATAACTCACTTGGTTAGGTCCAATAATGGTATCAGCAGAGTGGATATGTGGACAAAGCTGGCAACGGGGTTTGTTGCAAGGGAAGGTACCAGGGTTGGTATCCCCTGCCTCCAGAGAGGTTTAGTTGTTACAGTACACTGACAGACCTAGGTTTTTAAGATGGATGAATGAAGTCTTCTATACCTGCACTGTTATCACAGAGCATCTGAAGGCTCTATCTGGGTTTAGCCTGGCCAAGCCTACTGCCTAAATTAAGAATGCATTAAGGAGGATCCAGCAGAAGCAGCAATATACTGGGCTGCAGCAGGGATACTGCAGAGGCACAGTATTTCCTGAATCTCTCATGGGCACAATACTGCACCCTCAATCAGTATTATGCACTGTGCACCAGTGTTCTCTGTAAGCAGAGTGCTTGGGCAGCCACCCAGGAGAGATTCAAATGCCACCCAACTGATTAGTAGAACATCTTCAGCCTCCCATAGCTGAGAGGATATGCATTTACTGGAGGTGCACATCTGTACATGCTTTGATGCACGTAACAAAATTTATTCTGCACATGGATGGAAAAAATTAGAGGGAAAATTACTTTGCACCCTTATCTATGTCTGGCCAGCAGAGATGAGGTGGCAAGGGGGTATACAAAGCCCCATCTCTTTTCCTTTTTGCTCCATGGGGTACTAGAAAGGATCTGTCCCTGTAATCAATGAAGAACAGAGAGTGTTGTTGAACTGGGCCAATCCCTATTGGGTGCAATGAGAGAATGCTTCTTGTGCACATGGCAAAAGACCAAATACCACCACCAAGCCCTAACAAAAGATTGACATGCAAACCATGTCCAGATTGGCGTGCTGCTTAGTCTCACACTGCCAACATCACTACCCCACTGGTAGTACCAGGCAGCAATCCTATAGTAATGCAGACATTTTACCTCCAGACTCCTTTTTGCGTTGCTGTGAGCACAGATACATGACAGGGCAGGACAAGGATCTGCAGCCAGTCTGCATTACTGAGCCCATCCCTGCTAGCAGTGGCAAAGCTGCATTAGCAAAAGTGCAACTGAGGAAAAATACAAAAACAAATGCCAGGACAGATACTGAGAGAAAGTAAAGCATGTAACAAGTCACATCAGTAACTTTAAAGGCTCAAGTGGTCCTACTGACTTCAGTGGCATGACCATTGTGCTTCAAGTAACACGTTTTAGTGCTTTTCAGACTCAGGGAATAAGAGTTTGGTTATGCATTACCTTGTCCCTTAGGTTATCAATTATATCTGTGCAAAGTGGGCTTAATACATTAGTATTTTGATTTGGTATCACTGAACATCAGTGAGACATAAGCATGTTCTTTCAGGCTTTCCAGACTCAGGGCGTTATGATGGTAAGGGCCATAATGCAGAACTTAGTACTCTAAACTGAGTACCCATGTTTAGAAAATGGACAATAAACCACTGCAGGAAGTGCTGAGCAAACTTCGAAGAAAACTTTAAAACTACTGCTCTTTATCTTCCAGTTATTTGCAAAGAAGCCCTTACAATGTCAATGAAAGTGTCTCCTTTACTTATAACATTTTAATGAGGCTGAAGGCAGCATGTCTACTGTCCCATTCATGTGTAAATTTCTCATGTTTTTTTTCTTATTACAAGTTATATACTTTGATATCTGAAAACCCTAATGAATGTGAATGTAACAACTAAACACTATAGAGGAAGGAAGAATTGCCATTTTGACAACCACTGAAGAGTTGGATTTTCTTTAGTTTGTGTTAATTTGCTTCACAAGTGATATAACTATTAGCAAATAAATTATGTGAATTAAACATGAAAAAACAGAGTGTTAAATAAAGCAAAAGACCTAACACACGCCCATCAAATAAATGGAATTAAAATTAACTAATGCATTCAAGATGGTCATACAAGCACTCCTGTTTGCTCTTATCCATGTCTTACAAGTATAAAAGAGTACCTAACTGAAATAACAGATAAACTTAAAATGTAGAGGAGGAAATGTTATTCTTATGTCTAAACACAGAACATATGATTAAACTAAGGAATTATCTGAACTAGGATATTATTATGGTAACAGCTCAAATGGGAGTCATTATCTGACTAAGAATAGCATCTGTACTTGCCCAAGAGCTTGGGAGATAATTTATAAAACTATCAGTTCTATACATTAGGACACTGTGGATTATGGGACTGGAGCCAGGCACATGTTTTCCTTTGGAGGTATAGTATACAGTTTCATAATTAAAGGATGTTATGTTTATTAGGATTTATCATTTGTATTATAGAAAAACTTAGAAAGTAGGGCCCCATTATACTGGTCATTGTACAAACTGTGACAGACCTAGGGCAGCTGGCTACAACAGTTGGGTGGAAAGCAGACATACCAGGAGCTGAGTGCATAGTTTCCTGAATAAACTGCCTGAGACTCCTGCCACAATTAAGGCAGACTGGCAGGCACCTGAGCTTAGTTTAGAGCAGTGGTCCCCAACGTGATGCCCACAGGCGCCATCCAATGTGCGCCTGCCACGTGATGGCCTGCCAAGGCCATTTATGTGCGCCTGCCAAGTGATCAGGGCCAGCCCTGCTGCAGGCGCACGGCGCATGGGCAGCCCCACCCCCGGGCGTGTGGTGCATGGGCGGCCCTGCCCCCGGTCGCACAGCACGTGCGCAGTCCCTGCCCCAGGCGTGCTGCGCATGCGCTGTGCCGGCCCCGCCCCTGGGTGCGCGGCACATGCGCGGCCCCACCCCTGGTGCCCGGCAGCCCCAAAAGGTTGGGGACTACTGGTTTAGAGCTTGCCTGAAGCAGCAGACTAATCAGGTACTGTAGCCAATTAAGGCCTGCAGGGCTACTTTAAAAGGTTTATCCCCAGGTAAAGGAGGGGGAAGGAGAAGAGTGAAGGAAGTGTGTTGCTGAAGTCTGCAAAAAGGAAAGAGTATTTGGGCTAATGCAGGAAAGATTTGCAAAGGTACTGGGGGAGAGTTTGGGGAAGTGCCTGCTGTATTGGTGCTAGGGAGAAAATCCCATCAGTTGCTACTACTTAGGATCCCTGGACTGGAACCTGGAATAGTGGATGGGTCCAGGTTCCTCCCTCTACTCCCCCCACTAAAAAGTCTGCTCCTGGAAAGTCTATTCACCCCAATTTTGATTTTGCCAATGATGAGGATGGTTCAGTAAGCTGTAACCATGGTGTCTAGAAAAGTAAGAGGCAGTGTGAAAGGCCATGCAAGCCTCTGAGGCATACAATAATTGTCTAGAAGCACAAGGCTCATGGGGCATGGCTCGAGCTTTGCCCCAAACATATAGTCAGACAGTGCCCATGCTGGAGGTTTTATAAGGACAACTCGTGGATAAAACAAATGGAGAGCATAAAGAGACAAGACTAGAAAAGCAGTGATCATAGTACATCTGCCTAGTCATTGCTGAGTGTTTTGTAAGCAGCAGAGCAGACAAAAGTTTTAGGGAAGGATTTAAAGGAAAAAAAGTGAGGCAAGATGCTAGATGACCAGTCATCTTTTCTGGTCTCAACATTCCTGTAAGTAAAAACAATGAGTACTTACCTCATTCACATTGTGTTAAGCTTATAATCATTTGGGAATGCAATAAAACTCCCTACAGTATGACCTAAATAGGCCACACCTCTAAGTGCAACACAAAAGGGGTGCTAGATCATATCTTTTTACCTCATTCTGAGGGGCAGCATCCATTCAAAAGGAATGATCTTCTATAGGAGGAGAGAAAAACAACAAGTCTATTTACCACATGGATTGTGATGAATGAAAGAGATGGTAGTCTGTAAAGCATACCCACACCCTTTCAAGGAAGTGCAATTTAATAAATGGCATGTAATGGAATGAACCTATGACCCTAAGAACATTTCAGTCACAACTGGCAAATGATTCACTATGTTGTAACAACTCATACTAAACACAATTTTCATAATATTTATCCAGAAAGGGTCATTTGAGGTGTCTAGTGGAAAGATACATCATACTGATCCTTCTAATCATTGGTTGGAGGTATTCCAGGAGGTTTCATCACACAACGTAATCTTTAACTAAAGATTACTCTTTAATCCCTGGAGACTCCAGGACAATGCTGGAGGGTTGACAACCTCAACCAGGAAGCCAGGGCTGGGGTAGGTTTTTGAAAGAGGCAGAAAATCAGAATTGATTTCCCGGATAATACACTTTCCCTTAATCTGTAAAAAAAATTCCTGGGTGTTTCGCCACTGTTATATGACAACAGCTAGTTCTATTTTTGTCACCATCCTTTTTAGAACCTTAGTCATCTTGAACTTATATTTTATCTCCTGAGGCTTCGGGGGTAGCCGAGTTAGTCTGTACAGGAAAAACTTAAAAAAACAACAGATAGTCTGGTAACAACTCTGCCCGCATATCAATACAAGCAAATTCATTACTGGAGCCAACAGCATAAGCTACTAAATCAGAGGCTCATTTAACTGCAAATCCAGTAATTTGATTTATGCCAGCAATCCCCCACTGCTATATATATTGGACAAACTGGACAGTCCCTATGGGAAAGAATCAATGGACACAAATCAGATATCCATAAAGAGAACATACAGAAACCTGTTGGGAAACACTTTAATCTATTTGGTCACACTTTAAAAGATTTCCAAGTAGCTGTCTTGTTACAGACCAATTCTACAAGCCAAATACACAGAGAAGGGTTGGAATTACAATTCATACACAAATTTAATTCTTACACCTATGGCCTCAATCGAGATAATGGATGGCTGGGACATTATCAACCAAACAATCAGTGAAGGTGCCAACAGCTCTTTTGTGTAGATTCTTGTGTTAGTACCTTTCTTCTCTAATTGCTGTCCTATGATCCTTATCTGCTTCTTTTAACGATCTAATTTTAGGTGCTTATAGATCACTAGTTTTGCCTGTTTGGTTTTCCCTTTGATATTTACATACCTCTGCTTCTTGTTTCCCGCCCCCTTCCATTTTTTTCCTTCCCTCCTCTCCCTTCTCCCCTATTTATTTTGGGTCTGGACATCCTAAACTCAAAACTCTGGTCATCTGAAGAAGTGGGTTGTACCCCCCCCGAAAGCTCACGATACCATCTACATGTTTGGTTAGTCTATAAAGTGCTACTAGACCATTTGTTGTTTAAGTTTATTCTATCTCCTGTTCTCTTCAAGTATAAATGATTAATAAATGTTACCGTAATAAACATCCAAATCTTCTCAGCCAACATGTCCTTTACAAATAATTGAGGAAAAGTACCAGTAAAACAGCACTACCCACCCCTCTATTCAAAACAGATGCATGATCTCCTCTTACAAACAAAAAAGTAAGAGACCAAAAGAATCATATGTCACTGAGCAAATTAACAAAAGGCCAAAAAGCTTGATCTTTACTACTGGTGTACTCTTCTGAAAAGTGAACTGCCATTTAAATATACATAGGGAATGCTGTAACTGCAGGTTGAAAGTAGGGATGTAATAGTGTAGTCGATTGATCAATAAGTAAAAGCTTATCAGTTAATGCTATAGACTACACGCATTTCCCCTCCTCTCTGCCCAGCCAGTAAATTTTTCAGCAGACTGGCCAGCAGCCTGGCTAAGTCTTGGTTCACACAGTGTCTGGGGACTACCCATGCTGCAGCTCTGCCTTTAAAGTGTAGCAGGAGCTAGGCCAGGCAGGAAGCCTGGCTCAGTTCCAGCACACACTGGGTCAAGGAGCTAAGCCCTCCCCTTCTGACATGGGCTGCTGCCACCCCACGCTGCTGCCTCTGCATCAGTTTTTAAACTGGCTCCCCTTGCAGACCAGCTCCAGTGTGAAGTGCAGAGTGGCAGGGGGCTCCTCAGGCGTGGGGCCAGAGCACACTGGTTGCTAGCCCTGCCCCCAGGGACTATAGAATAGTTGAGTAACCAATAAGAATTCATGAGGTTACTCGACTATTAAATTAACTGATATTTAACATCCCTAGTTGAAAGCTGTGATGCACTATAAAGCAAGCTTGGAAATCATTTATAAAACTAGCCAATTAGCCAGTCATAAGACAGGATTTTCAGGTCTCTCCTCCATGTCGGTCTTCTCTCCTGAGCCTCCGGGTTTCTCGTTCCATCTCTCTCTCTCTCTCTTCTCCTCCTCCTACTTCCTCCCCCCCTCTCTCTCTCTCTCAGCTCTCCTCCACCTCCTGCCTCTCTCCTGTCTCTCTCTTTCACTTCTCCTCCCCCTCCTGCCTCTCACTTGGGGGACCGCAGAGCCCAAATAGCCGTTTGGGCTCCACACTCCCCGTGCTGCATGGGGGGCGAGCCCAACGGTCGCTTGCACCGCTTGCTCCCATGCGGCGGCCTGGCTGAGCGGTGCAGAAGTCAGCCAAGCGCAATGGCAGGAGGCGAAGGGGGGCCGGGCGATGATGTTCATGGCCGGGGGCGGGGCCTGGAGCCGCTGTCACGCCACACGTCACCGCCCCGCCCCCCTTCGCCTCCCACCGTGGCACTCGGCTGACTTCTGCGCCGCTCAGCTGGGCCGCCGCGTGGGAACAAGCGGCGCAAGCGGCCGTTTGGGCCCCGCGCCCCCATGCAGCACGGGCCGCCCAGAGGGAACAGCCAGCATTTCAGGCAACAGCGCCCCCCAGAGGGAACAGCCAGCATTTCGGCGTTACAGACTCTCAGACACTGGGCTACTATATATATGATGTTAGCCATTGCACCCATTAAAGATTTGGACATGGGAGGAAAGACACATTAGTTTGGCATTGCTGGCTCCATAGCAAGGAGGCCCCAAGCATCTAATAGGCAGTGTATGTCACATGTTGGTATTCAGGTTGAGCAGTTTCACACAAGTATGTATATGTCTAAACTACATCCCTCTGTTGAAAGAGGGATGTAAATTAGGCAAATCAAAAAGTGCAAATGAAGCGGGGATTTAAATATCCTGTGCTTCATTTGCATAATAGCATCCGAGCACTTTTTCGAAAAAGGGTTTTTCGAAAGTGAAAGTGCCATCTAGACGCGGTTCTTTCAAAAAACACCCTTTTGGAAAGATCCCATACTCCTCAAAAAGGGTATATCTAGATTATAGAGTTTTTTCAAAAAAAAGTGGCCTTTTTTCTAAAAAACCTTCACCTGCATCTAGACTGCCATCGCATTCATTGGAAATTAAATTCGTTCGATTACCTGGGTGCTCTCTTTCAAAAAAGTGATCGGCTTTCTCAAAAGTGTTGTTGCTGTCTGGACAATCTCTTTAGAAATAGGCTGGGAGTCTAGATGTACCCAAAATGAGGAGTTCGGGATCTTTCGAAAAAGGGCTTTTTTTTTTTGGAAGAGCCGTGTCTAGACATTGCTTTCACTTTTGAAAAACCCTTTCTCAAAAAAGCGCTCAGATACCATTATGCAAATGAAGCATGGGATATTTAAATCCCCACTGCATTTGCAATTTCCGATTTGCCCAATTTACATCCCTCTTTTTACAGAGGGATGTAGTTTAGACATACCCTATAGCATGACCAGGAGAGCATGGACAGCCACCTGCAAGGCTGCAACTCAGTGAGGTGCCCAACACAGCTCTTTCTCCTAAGGTGTGTCAGACAAAAAGGTAACATCTCACACATCCTGCCAGGACAGTCACATACTATACCACAGTAATGCCACTGGGAGTCCCCTGCTGGCCTGGGTTGCACGCACCGTTTCAAAGAGGCAGCACTGAGTGGAGCCCAGGTTCAGCAGGGAACTCCTCCACTGATTCCAGGGTCCATGCAGCACTGCCACTTTGAAACACTGCGAGGAGCCTGACACCGGGCTCCCCACGGCATTTCAATGCGGCAGCACTGCAGGGAGCACAGGGTTCAGCAGAGTCCCCAGCTGACCCCAGGCTTCCTGCGGTGCTGCCACTTTGAAATGCCGCAGGGAGCACAGGGCCAGTGGAGGACTGCTTGAGTTCCCTGTTGGCCATGTGCTCCCCCCAGCAGTTTCTCCTTTGAAGTATAGCAACAGTTCTGGAGCTATTGCAGCACTTCAAAGGTGGAGACGCACCCTTATTGACTAATCGAATAGTCAATGCAAATTGCACTGACTATTTGATCAGCCAGGCAATCGAAATTTTACATTCCTAGTCTGGAAGTATGGAGGTTAAGCAAATGGGGAAGCAGCTCTCTGTACAGGGATCCCTCCCACTGGAGCTGAGAAGCGATGGGTGCAGGACATAGGGCCAGGCGGAGGGTTGGGAGTTTGCAGTGTTTTCTGCAGCAGGCAGAGAAATCTAGGGGTGGGTCTGACCAGCCCCAGATGCCATGCACAGAAAAAGAATGTCCAGTCCTCCCCAGCGTAGCTGAGACTAACAGCTGAGCCAGGTTCAGAGTAGGAGCCACCACCCAGGTCTTTCCCAGTCCCACTCCATGCCCCACTGATTTACCTCATAGCTAGCTGCCCTGGGCACCAGAAATACACTGGTGGAGAGGGTCACATGACTACTTGGAGGATTCCCCTTTGCTCCCCATCAGAAAGTCATTTTTTCTGCAGGGAAACAGAGAAATCTGAAGGGGAACCTAAATTCTGTGCACGCCCAGTGGTGCAGAATCCCTCAGGAGCAAAATGATCAGCAGCTTTTAATATTTTGCATTACATCTTTTTCAGAAAGGTATAGACACACTCCTCGCCATCCCATCCTCTGCTTGTCTAGGACTAAAGAGACTGGGAGTTAATTGTAGTAATTTCCCCTATAACTAAAGGCAACAAGTTAAATTAGCATCACTCTCCATAGAAAGGTGACAATTTTAATATCATAGAATGCTTTTACTGGATTATCCTAATATTGAAACCTGACAGTAGATGGTGCCATATTTTTCTCCCTAATGCTACGTTTACACTGTGCTGGTTTGTGCAAGAAATATGCAAATGAGGCAAAGTGTGGAATATCGCCACACTTCATTTGCATAATTAATGAGCAGCTGCTTTTTGCGCAAGAGGCTTTTGTGCAAAAAGGAGCCATGTAGACAGCTCCTTTTTGCACAAACCCCTCCTTTTATGCAAGAGCCATTCTTCCTGAAAAACAAACAAACAAAAAAAAACCGGAAGAACGGCTCTTGCGCAAGAAGGGGGTTTTGTGCAAAAAGTGGCTGCTCATTAATTATGCAAATGAGGCACGGCAATATTCCACCCTTTGCCTCATTTGTATATTTCTTGTGCAAAACAGTGCAGTGTAGACATAGCCTAAGTGTATTCACTGAAGGACAATCTGGAAAGAAAAAGAAAGGGAAGTTAAAGAATGAAAGCTTTGGATACCAATGGACAGCTACACATTTGCCTAATGGAACTCTCTCATGCTAATTACATCTATTAACAGAGTCTGCTACACATATGACCTTCTGCCTCAAGTACAATAACTCAGCAATTCCCAACTGCGACTCCGCAAACCATTCGCAAACCAGAGCTCAGATTGTGGCAGCTCAGTTCTGGCAGCCGTGGTAGCTGCGGTAGCAGCAGCAGGAGGTGCCTTCCTCTCTCCTTTCTTCCTCCTTCCCCCTCTGCACTTGGAGAGACATACTTGGGGAAATGGGGCGTCAAGGAGGACAGAGTGTGTGTGCGTGCCGCCAACAGCCACTCCCCTTGCCCGTGTGGCAGTAATGGCATGTTCCCTAGGGGGCCAGGCTTGCTCTGGAGAGTGCGGAGATGGGAGCAAATGGGTGTTGGGTGAGGACTGGTGGAGTCACAGGGCAAGAGGGTGTTGGCAGGGGCTGTAGGGAGGTCAGAGTTTAAAGGGTCAAAGGGCACGGGGCATAAGGGTGAGGGTAAAGTGTGTTAGGCACTGGGGAGCAAAGGGCTGGGTTGGGACTAGGCGGACAGTAAACATTTTATTTGCATATTCATTTTCATAATAAGTATGCAAATAAAATATTACCTGTCTGCCAAGTTTGTGAATGGGTTTGTTAGTCCGCAGCATAAAAAAGATTGGGAACCACTGGTTTAAGTAGTCTTAGCATCTTACCATCCATGCAGTACTTGCATTCAGCATCCTCAATCTTCCTCCCATATATACCTCTTCTAGAGCAAATTAAACACTCTGTTCTCGAGCACGAAATACAGTTTGATGGATGTTTGGATTTTTTTTCTGTCAGATTATGCTATTCAACACTTTGTATACCCAAGAGAGAATTCCTAGAAGAATTTAACATCCCCTCTGTTTGGCTTAAGTGAATCACATTATTTCTGACATAGATGCTAAGAAACAATTTTACAACAGTTCAGATGTTGATGGGGATAAGTGTGCATGTGGAAGGGAACCACATAAGCCATTTTTTGTCAATACACACGCGAGACAATTCAAATCAGCATGATGGTATGATCACTCCAGACTCACAAATATGCTACAAGTGTCCTTTAGCCTGCAGTTCAAAAAAGAAACAAAAAAATGTTCATTTCCCCTGTCCCTTCATCCCCTCTGGCATAAAACATTCATACAGGCAGCAAATTAATGCACTGTTACAACTGTTTCTGTCCATGATACCTCAGGGAGAATGCTGCTATGGCAAATTTTAAAAGAACCTATCCAAGTTAATGCTTGCATAATTCCTTGGTTTTTTTTACAAGTAAATTACTGACTACACAAAAACATGTCTATTGGCTACATTAGGAGACATTTCAAAATATTCCACTGATGACACCTTGTGGAGCTGCAGAGAGATTTCTACCAGTGTTCTGTACACATTTCAGACCATAGACTCTAGGGGTGGCACCAACAGGATGCTCACTTAAGAGTCACATTCAGTTCGTCAGTAAAACAGTGTTGTATTCAGTGTTGTATAACAGGCTATTTAAAAGAAAAGGTGTATGTATGGAACTTACAAAGCCATTTGCTCCAAACCAAGAGGTCTCCAAACATTGCTTAAACAAGTTAAATGTGGAACATTTTAAAGAGCTGCAAGACCCCATCAGCAATTCAAAGTTTTGATTCAACATAAAGACCCTTAAACAAGTTAACCACCTGCAAGCTTACCAGCCAAAGACAAAAATAACCCCCCTAAAGCACAAATATGTTGCTTCTGAGCCAAGGCTGGAGTTCAGGGAAGTAAATGAAACAAACTATTTTTTCAACAAATTCAGACAGTTTTACTTGTAAATTAAACTGTGAACAAACTTTATTTAGGACATTTATTTGCTATTCAAATTTATATAGTGAATGGTTATGCAGATATGTTTAGGACTCTTGATCAATCGTGTATAATTTACCATGACTACTGCTTTGAGTATTCATTTTTCCATCTTGTGCAACTGATCATTCAAATTACCTTGCAGTTTTTCTGCACCCTGATTTTGGACTCAAAAAGCATGCAAAAATATCAAGATGGCAACTGTACCACTTCTAGCTTAAATAGTCATGCAACAACATTCACAGAAGTATTTCCAGAACCTTCTCTTTCCACAAGTATTCCTAATAATAAAACTGTGCTTATAGAATTCCTGTATGTCCTAATGTAAAGGGTCATGGACATTGTCCACACAAATTCAGTTTCTTCAAATTTAGAATTGTAAACATTATTTTGGGGACAATGGTAGCAGAGGAAGAATTAGTATTTTGCCTAGGTCTACCCAGAACAATATCACAAATGGACTGTGATTTACTGGGCCTGATCCATCTCCCAATGGGAACTTTGACATTGTTTTCAATAGAGTAAGAATTGGTCTTAATATGGAGAGCAATCCCATACTACAGTACTTGATGGAGAAAACCCATCCTCTCTGGATTACGCTGTATGGCACTCTGCCCATCTCTGAAGCAACCACACTTGCAAATGTTAAGCTTTGCATCATCCAGCTCAGGGGTTGATTCCAAATGCAACTATTCAGCCCATTAGCGTACTTTGCCATAGCGCTGTCCATGCCTAGCAAAGCTCTTATTATGTTATGTGGGTTGGCACAATAGAATGGCACACGTTTCCCTGTCTGGGACCTAATGAATTGAGAAAATAACAAATGAAGTCAAGGCAACGTGCCAGGCAGAAAGCCACCCACAGAAAACCAGGCACTGCTATTTCAAAACTACATCCTAAAGCTCTGCTTCTAGGATAGACAGCAATAAAAATCTCAAACCTACATTGTGTATTCAAATGCTAGCACAACTGTTAATGTATAAAGATGAGACAGTATCAGAGGAAAGCACCACCAGCCAGAAAGCAGCATGCTGAAAGATAGTGTTTATAGCATAAAACTGAAACATAGTTATAAGGAAAATGTCATAACAATACCTATCCTGACAAAGCTGTTCCATATGAAGTTGTACTTCAGAAAACTTCCCCTACTCAAATGTGTTAATTAAACTTCTGAAATGGTTTGCCCTTCCAGTATTTTCACGGGACAGAATGGCAGTGCAACACAAGCAGCACAGCCACTTCAGTGTTCATGGGAACTTAAAGAACAGGAAGAACCAGTAGCCAGTTTTAAAGAAAAGTTGGAGGCTAAATTTCAATCCGGATCTATCTCTAAGCTCTCCCACAGTGCATGAGGAGAAGTTGGAAACTGGTTTGCAGTTTAGGTCCAAATCTCATTTTAATACAAAAGACGGCCTTTAACACTGATATACATGTCGACCCCAAGTCATTGCCAGTAATATGTACTGACTATAGTGAGCTTTTGGCAGCAACTGAACACACTGGCACTGCCACTACTTCAACCCTAGAACTGGTTTTTGAATGCAGAATGACTAGAAAGCGTGTAATTTAGCAAAGTATGTGGATACCAGAGCTTTAACACCAACTTGATAGGTGCTCAAGGACAGAACCAAACTTGCATTTATATCTATATTAGTTTACACACACACACACACACACACACACACACACTTTCGGTTATGGCCTAGACCTCCATATTTTTCAAGACTATGAATTACACCATCTGTCTTTGAGGATTTAAGTAGCAAGTGACCTCTTTAAAATATGTCATCTGTTGCCGTAAGAGTGCTCACACATTAAACAAACTGCCATCCCCTTGGGTATCTTAGTCCTCAGTAATTATTTCTGCACAATTCTTAGCATGCTCTTTGATGGCTTCTCCAGTCAGCAGGATTAGCATCTCTTAAATCAGTGATCGTCAACCTTTACACACCCAAGATCACTTTTTAAATGTCAGGACAATCCAAGATCTACCCCATCCCTTCCCCAAAACGCCACCCCTTCCTTGAGGCCCCACTCTCTCTGTTCCCCTTCTCTCCATCAGTTGCTATTCCTGGCCTTTATACACACTCAGGGTACGGCTACACTGCCGCTTTTTTTGGCATTAAAAAACAGAAAGAAGAAATTTTTCCGACATTTGGCCCGTCTAGACTGGGCCAAATGTCGGAAAACCCCCTTCTTTTGGAAGCCCCCTCATTCCTTGTGGAACAAGGAATACAGGGGCTTCCAAAAGAGCATGTTTGCTGAAAAAAATCCTGCAGTCTAGCCATACCCTCACTGCGTTGAGACAGGAGGTGCAGGCACTGGGGTATGAATGAGGGATTTAGGTGTGGGAAAGAGTGAGAGGTGCAAGCTCTGGGAGGGAATTTGGATGCAGGAGGATGTGGAGAAGGGGATGCTGGCTCAGGGAGGGGGCTCCAGGCTGGGGAGTGCTGAGCTCAAGTGGAGGGTTGGGGTGCTGAGCAAGCCACAGGCTTGTGGATGTGAGGGTGCAGGAGTGTGAGGGGCTGGGGGTGTGAGGGGCTCAGGGCAGAGAGGTTGGGAGTATGATGGGCTCAGGATACAGATTTGCAGTGTGTGAATGGTAAAAGAGTGTTGTGGCAGAAGATTGAGGATGTGGGGGTGCAGGAATTTGGGGATGAGAGAAGCTCAGGACAGGGCGTTCCAGTGTATGATAGGCTCAGATTTGGAGTGGGGGTGGGGAGGTACAGGAGTGTTCTGATGCTGTGGCCAGATGAGGACTTGGCCCCAATTGGGGGCTTGTTGGCCAGGCTTCATTTTTAAATAAAATATTATGTCAAACACAAAAGGTTTCAGATTCATATTTATTTATAAGAAGGGCAAGTAACCTGTTTTGAGTCAGGGGTCACTGGCCCAGAGAAAAGTCAGTCAGGGCCACACAAGTGAGATACAAAAACACAAGCCCTACAAACCCTTCAACCCTCACTCATGTGGCCCCAACTGTGCTTGTGGGTGCTGGGACAGGGTTCTGGGGCAGGATGCCAATGGGTGCTGGGACAGGGGACAAAGTGCTTGTGGGTGCTGGGACAAGGTTCTGGGGAAGGGTGCCAATTGGTGCTGGGGCAGGGGACAGGGTGCTTGTGGATGCTGGGGCAGGGGACAGGGTACTTGTGGATGCTGGGGCAGAGGAGAAGGTGCCGGTGGGTGCTGGGGCAGAGTACTTGTAGGGGTCTGGGTGGCGGAGGGGGGGGACAGAGACCAATACCTGGGCAACCTGCAGCTGCACGCCAAGGCCCAGGAAGTACGTGGACTGCTCCCCCATCCCCCAAACAGCAGCACAATACCTGAAGTGCTGGTCCGTCACACGACTGATGCCTTCCCATGACGGGGGAGGAGAGTCCCGGACCGCACCAGCCCCAACCACTGGGGCAGTGTGCGCCTTGCTTCTCCGCTCCTCACTGCAACGCGCGCTGCCCAAGCAGCTGCAGCCAGCACAGTCCAAGATCCCCACCCCTTCCGCCATGCACAGGAAGGCAGCAGGGGAACAGAGTCCCCAGCACGTGATGGACTGGCATTTTAGGTACCACGCTGGCTGTTGGGGCAGGGGGGAGAGCAGCCCGTGCACTTCTGGGACCTGGCACGCAGCTGCAGAACTGCCCCCCACCCCGACCCCGCAGGAACTGCCCCCCCATCCCTGGAGGTAGCATTAGTGCGGCCTGCATCTTGGGCGTGGGGGGCAGCGAGGGGGGCCCCCAAAGCCTCACGAACAACTGGTCAAGCCTCCAGGATCGACCAGTCGATCGCGATCGATGGGTTGGTGACCACAGTCTTAAATGAATCACTGTCAGCTAATGCTTGGTCTTTGCAGCCTTCACTTTTTAACACAATGTGTTTGTCAGTTAAATATCTCTCAACCTTCTGAACTAGGGTTGCCAGATGGTTTCAACGAAAGTACCGGACACACTTGACTTTACATCACAATCTACATTACATCTTATTTAGAAAATACCCAACATTTACATTTTCTCAGTTGTATTTTCTCAATTTGTTTCCCGAACAGGAAGCTCAAATACCGGACTGTCCGGTTCAAAACCAGACACCTGGCAACCCTATTCTGAACACTGGGGATAAAGGCTCCCTGTAAGCTGCATGCCTGGGCACTTGCGCAGCAGTTTCCAGAAGTTCAAAGGTCCTGCCCAGGCAGGGAGCTCAGCTGATTTGGGGCGGGGGAGGGGATTCATTGAGCAAGCAGCTAAATGGAGCTAGCTGCCTGCTTGAATTGAGGAGCTCAGAGAGAAGGTAAAAAAGGGAGATAAGGAGACAATTAGTGGCTGGGGGGATGGGGAGGGAGGAAATAATTAATTAATTGACTGATGAGTCAGAGGGCAGAAGAGTTTAGAGCAAGGAGAGAGAGGCAGAAACTCAGCACACTCAAGCCTCCTGGGAAGGGGGAGATAAGGAGCTGACTGCATGGGTAGGTGGGAGAAAGAGAGGGTGGGTGGGTGCTGGTGGGTGCAGTGAGGTGGAGGCAGGGGCAGTTTGTCTGGGGTATCTGTCTGACTGAGTAGAGGGGGGGGGGAGCAGGCTGCAAGGGAAGTGTGTGCTCCAGGACATTTGCATGATTGCATTTCAAACAAAGTTTGCATAGATGTTAATGGCTTAAGATACGAAAGAAAAAGATGCTTTTAACAGAATGTTTTTGGAGTGTTGCAGATATCTAAAAACTCTCAACTTAATGGTTTTGGTTTTTTAAATCTATGTAACTAATTAATGCATGGTATATTGTATTGCATTAAGGCCAGATCTTTGCTATTTGATAGAGTTCTGGTTCTTGAGCCAGAAGTAGCAAGTACTACCTTGAGCTGTTAGAAAGGTTGATAACATTACCCTTGGAGTAATGTAACTTTATTTAATTTCATATTAAATATAATATGCATTGCTCTGTGTTAAATATCTCTTGTTTTAATATATTTTTTCCACACATATGGACTGCTTAAAATTATGTGTGTGTGTTTTGTTCATATATCCACACACATATGCTACCTCAATATTGGTTTTGCACAGAAATTTGAAACCACCCAAAAGAAAATTTAACCTACACAAGGATAGAAAATTTTAGAGGGAACATTGCTAGGGATGTCAATGGGTAACCCATTACGCAGTAAGCCTTACCCTTAACGGGTGATGCTTACTGGGTAGGAGGGGGCCAGGAGCGGAAGCCAGCTACCCCATGCATGAGGGTCCAGGAGCAAAAAGCAATTGCCCTTTGCTTGACCCTGCCAGCTCCTGCTGCCGCTACCACCCCCACACCTGGGAGCCCACTTAATCAGTTAAATCTAAGGTTTAACTGGTTAACTGAGATTTTACATCCCTGCTGAACACTGACAACTGGATTCCTCCATCTAACCTAGTGGTGGGCAACCCTCGCATGCAACCTATTGGGGTTCTGTGTGGGGCCCCATGAGACATTTTGCTTAACATTGCCCATGCACAGGGTTGCCATATTTTGTTGGTTTCCATCTGCATAGTTTTTTTTTCTTACAGGCATTACTAAAGTGAAACACACATAAAGAAAGAGCACATGAAGTCAGGTGCATGATGATTGCACATCACATTGACCGAGACCCTCTGCAGCCAATCAAAGCACTGCTACAGTTCAGTTGTTACACCCCGCAAATTCTAAGTATGCAAGTGCAATTAGCAAAACTACCCCATTCTGAGAGACTGTATTCATTATGTCAATCTTGTGGCCCACCATGATAAAGGAGGGCCACTCATGTGGCCTGGTCACTAGCCTAGGTTGCCCATCACTGATCTAACAGATAGCTCTTTGCAAAGGTGCCAGCAACTGCAGATACAGTGAGCAAGGACAAACCATGTACACAAATGCCTCTCTAGCCACCTGTGTCC
The DNA here is from genome assembly GCA_019425775.1 of Rafetus swinhoei. NCBI lineage: Eukaryota > Metazoa > Chordata > Testudines > Trionychidae > Rafetus > Rafetus swinhoei. The sequence continues at coordinate 22,969,973 of CM033425.1, read as the reverse complement.
TCTTCCTTTATTCTACACTCCACTAAGGATTGCGTGTTCATTGTATTAAACTGGAAGGCTATTTGCAGTATTGTTGACACTGCTGTAGATGTTCAACCAACTGACTCCAATAAAGAACATCACAGATTATTAAATTGTTTTACCATCACAGCTTAAAACATTCACAGTCACCCTTGTTTTCTTAATCTGGTACTACATGGAGCATAAAGTAGTAATTTTTCAGAAAGGCTTGTGGGTTGTAATGTTTCACGTTATTTGCTTGATTTAAAACCTGAAATATGATGACTTAAGTTAAAGCATTTAGCCTTCAATAGAAAATCATAAGAAAAGCTCTAAGAAGCTTTTTCGAAAACTTTCATGATAGACCCAAATCTCACTGTTACCTTGCCATGGAGACATGAAGACTTGACAGAGACAAAGTGCTACATCATAAAAGTGTTTCTGACTACATGCCTCAAGGAGTAGAATATGACAAAACAGATCAATAAAACACTGTGGCTAGAGAAGGAAATGTGATCCTTGGGGGAAAAAAATGCTTTTCTGAAGTGAGGTCGATTCTTACCATCTTCGGGAAATAATGTTTAAAATAAAAGTGTGAATGAGCAACAGAGATAAATGTAATCTCTATAATGACAGATTACATTTCTTTCAGGAGGACTGAACTATAAAATAATTGATCTAATTCATCTAATCAAGAAATGGCAATTTATGGAGCCTAGTGCTCTATCTTGTTTGTGTCACAAGCACAGTCATCCTTTTCACATGGAGAAAGCTAGTATAAGATTGCTCTTGGGATAAATGGACCTCTTAAAACATATGGAATCTCTGCACTTTACTCTCATTAACTCTTGTCTGAGTAAACCTCCTTTTGCATAAAAAAAAAAAATGCATTCACTTACATGGAAACATCACATATAAGCTTTAACACTACTCCATCATTATGTATCTTCACAGAGATGTTGCTTCAACATGAAAATTCACCAAGTCTTTCTGGAATTATATATTTCTCCATCTTTTAATCACAAAGGATCCAAGAGGCCTTCACAGACTTTACAAATTACAGTCCTGATCCTGCCATGAACTACATGTGAGAAGAGAGCTACATGGGTCTTGGATTTAAATATAGGATCAGGGCAGACATATTTAGACTATGATTCAGCAAAGCACTTGCACCACAATTTAGTAAGGTGCATAAGCAGATGCCCAACTTCCAGTGACTTTCTTGCTACACTAGAAATCCACTGTGGCCCAAATATTACTTATGCTTCCAACTCAATGTTAATTTTTATATGGCTGTTTTGAAGATAGGCATATAATTTCAGAGTGAAACTAGAAGGAGAATTAGACTGTCAGTGCTAAGTATTATCAACATGAAATGTGAATCTTAAAAATGGATTTGGGTTTAAAATCAAAATCAGGAAAGTGTTATGTTACTGATGCCAAATGGAATTGGATAAGAGACTAGCAGGCTGAAAGACTCATCTCAAAAAAGAATTCCGAATGCCATATACTAGCTGGTAACATCTGGCACTCTGTCAATCAATAAATCATCTGCATTTGACCATTTCATTTTGGCAATAAATTATTTTTCCATCACTGAAGTCAGAAAAACAGGTTCATTTGTAACAGAACACGCGGAAGGTGTGTCATAAAGTCTAGGATTTGTCTTCTTCTCTCCTTCCCCCCACATTCAGTAACACCTAAAAGGTTACAGAGTCAGCTGAAAAGTACAAGGGCTCCATTGTTTAATTCTGTTTGAAAACCTGGCATTGGGTTCATTCTTTTGCTGAGATTGAATACAAAAGTCTGCCAAAAAGAAGGCTAAACCTGCAGAGAAAAAGAGTAGAGTTTTTTTTTATTAAAATGTAAATCCTTGGCATAGGCATTATTGGATGCATGCCTGTATAGGGAGCCAAAAAGTTTGACAGACTTGTGCCACAGAATGCCCAATTGAGCACTGTGGGCTTCCCCCTGCATTCCAACAACACTGCGGTCCACTGCTTTCACCCTACTGGTAAATAATCTGTCCTTTTGGCTTGCTGCTAATGGACTGTTCAAAATGGATTTCAAGTCTGTGGAGCACGATGTGGGAATACTTCACTCCATAGCATCACCTAGAGATGTTGCTGCTACCCCATTCAGATTTCTGCTAGTCCTGCAAAAGGCAAGCAGCATCTGGCACTTTAGACCACAAGCATCTTGCAACAGAGATGTGGAAATCATACATGTGAAATTGCAAATGCTTGTCATAATCGAAGATTAAAAGAGAACTGTATCCAAGAGGGAAAGGAAAGAGGAAGGACAGCACTTAAACATTAGAGTGGTGATGAGGTTTTTAGGGATGACAATAAAAAGCTTCTGACGCCTAAGAAAAAGATAAATTACCTAGGTGCACATATTAATCAGATCTGGGGGAAGTCTGCATCAGGAGGTCCTATAGTTATGGCTGCTATTGTCCACCTTTAGCCAAGTTTAAAATGTGGGTCATATGACTAACTGAAAGAATCTCCTCTCTTTGACATTAGGGACTTGGGCTCCTGACTCAGCAAACCACTTGCAGAAATAAGCTATAGTCCGATGACTGTTGAACTGAAACTTTATTTTACTCAGCTATCTTGTGGTAATCAGTGAGCATCATCATTGTTATTACTAGTGCCAAGGGCATTAGTCCCTTTGTGCTGGATGCTTTACTATTGTATTGCTAGATCTAAAAATGCACATTTATACATGATGGCTCACTTGTTTTATTTTTTGATTCATAGAGAGTGACATTCACACCACAGGAATCAAGCCCTTCCAAGTTCTGTGTTTCTTATTTTGGTTTCCCTATTAATTTATGAGGATTAGTTGAAGGGCCTTTTCTCCAAGCTCACATTTCCAGTCTTTATCTTTAAAAGGCAGAAAACTATATTGTGTGGTGAATTCCCATCTTCTTCTTTCATCTTGTTAATGAGAATGAACTGTTTTCAGACCTTGTTGAAGTTTTCTGCTCCTAATACTTTTAGTTGCTTGGAAGATTCCTTTCAATTTATAGTCTCTTTCACTTAAACTTAAATTGGCAATCATTTATATTGATTGCTTAGAAAGCCATGTGAGATACCGAATGACCAGTATGTAAGAAATTACGACTGATAGGAGGAAGTGATTAAATCGGAATATCATATGCAGAGAATTTTGTATTAATTGGCAGCAAAGAAAAAATGGGAACAGCAAAGAGAACCAGAGTTTAAGTACCAGGTTGGAATCAGAAGCATTTCACAAGTGCTAATGAAGACTAAACAAAAATTTTTCAGTCATATTGCCCAGCTGGTAAGGGCAGTGTACAGATATCTGGCCATACCCTTGTATGACAGGCCAGAGAAACTAGTTCCAGCATTTATGTTTACACTGTAATTAGGGATGTGAAAGTGTAACCCTGCACACAGTTAACCAATGAGCCTGGGCTCATTGGTTAACGTACATGATTACATGCAGCCCCCTCCCCCATCCTGCTGCCTCTGTCAGGCTGGTAGGAGCTGGTGCGTGTGGCTGGGTTACATGTTTACTTTAACAAACACATTTTAACACGCCTATTTGTAATGTAAACCTGTGTGCACTCAAATTGCACTAACCCTGAGCCTCCCAAGAATCCACAGGGGTGGAGTCAAGTCAGGACTCAGTGTACAAGCCCTATTGATTCAGTGTGGACACACCCTCACTGTATTCATGCTCTGGGAAATTTATCCCACAATTCCATGGGCTAGCTTTCTTTGTCCTTTGGAAAGTGACGTTTTCCCCACACTGCACCATGAACAAAGAGCTAGAACAGCCATATTTTGAGGTGCTAACAGGTCTGGGATGCAGGTATTTGGACTTAAGTCCACTCAATGCAATGTAGATGCTGGAGCCTTAGGATGGAACCCAGTGTTCAATAATACCAATCCTAGTACTACAAATTAGTGCACATGCTACAGCCCTAGTTAAACCAACTCCAGGATCTGCTAATTCGAGTTCTACTAACCCAAGGGCTTATATTGCAATGTAGGCAAACCCTTTGGGACTTACAATCCAACTGTCAGATGCTCAAAACAAAAACAAATGTTACACCATTACTGTAGACTATGCCCCAGGTCATCTCTAGTACCGTGAGGTTATAAACAGTTTGTACTTTGCTGTGTACAGAGACAACTGTTACAAAATATGGTTTTGTAATAAAGACCTTGTTTGGACAGGACTCTGGTGTAGTTAAAGGCGCTATCCCACCCTTCTACTTGTGAACCATAAGGGATGCAGCTAAACCACCCCATACATATGCTGATGCTATACACAAGATGTGAGGCAATGAGATAATTCAACCTCTAGCACATGCTAGATTGGACTCCACAAAGCTCAGCCCAATTCAGTGTTTTGAAGGAGGGTGGGAGGGAATTAATTTGCCACTACTCTCCTAGTCCTCCTACCTTGATAATCTCTATTACTGAGGCATGCTGCTATTTGGCTTGCTTTCGCACCTCCCTGTGAGGCCATATACTAGGTGAGAAACAAACAAATATTCTGGTCAAAGTTCAGCCTTATCTCACTTCTCGTTACTGAAGTGTACTGTGAGTGGTCCCTATAGGCAATATTAAATATCAAGCAATATTTAGAATAATCCTGAAGTATATTCAGATTGTAACTCCCTGATCCAGCATCCTCAGGACCACTAATCCAGAAAAGGTCAATGCCAGTCCCTCACATTGACTGAGTGGGGACTGGGGATGTGGGGTGTTCAGGAGAAGAGGCAGGGTGGATGCAGAACCCCAGGAGTATAGCCCTCTTCCCCCCAGTTAGCCCCATCCTTATACCTACCCCTCTCTGAGCTGGAGAGCTACAAATTACATATTTGCAGCATTGCAGAAGCTCTGGGAGTTGGTGAACACAGGGCTCAGCTTTTCCCCCCTGAGGGCATGTCTACACTGTCATCCTAGTTCGAACTAGGGTGGCCTTGCAGGAGGAGTAATGGTAGTTCGAGTTAGGAGCTTTAATTCGAACTACCTAGTCCGTGCCGCATGTAGCCGTGGGCAGGGAGTTCGAACTACGGGGCATTTAAAAATGGCGGCGCCCGGGAACATGCAAATAAAGCCCGGGATATTTAAATCCCGGGCTTTATTTGCAAGTTCGAATGCCTACATTAGCCACCCTAGTTCTAACTAGGGTGGCAGTGTAGACATACCCTGAGTGTTTCAGTCCAAGAGCACCCATGGGGTGCTGGGCCACAGACACTGCCAGACTATGGAAGTCTGCAGGGGCGGATGAGAGTTTTGCGGGGCCCAGAGCAGCACAATTTCACGGGGTCCCCCTTTGGAGAAAAAATAGAAAAAGGCGTCCACCCTGTGCCCACTCCTCCAGTAGCTCCCATCTGATCATGTGAGTTACCCCTCCTTATCACCTCTCCTAACACCTACCTCTACACACCTGCCCTGCCTCTCTCCTCTGGTGCTGGTCCCTCCCCTGCAGGTGTCTGCCCTTCTGCTTCACCCCCAGAATCCCCTGGCACCTGCACCTTCCCTTACCCCTGCACCCTCCTGGTGCCTCCCCCTTCCCTCACTGCCCCTACGTCCTTTGCCCTCTTTTTCCCTGATGCCCACCCCTCACCACCCTCTGCCCCCATTCCCCTCATGCCCTGTGTCCTCACACATGCCTTGCTCCATCCCTACCTTCCTCATGCCCACCCCTCCTTTCAAGCCTTCTCCCAGCACCTCCCCCTCCCACTTTTAGCCCCAATGCCCTTATCCTCTCTTCTCCAGCATCACCCTGTCCCCCCTCCCACTGACACCTCCCTTCCTGCCCTTTTCCTCATTGTCTCCACTTGGCCCCCTGGCATTTGTCTCTCCTCCACACTGTCCCTTGGTGCCTTCCCCTTTCTTCTCCTGAGCTGCCCCCCTCCCCTCAGCACAAGCCCCTTCCTCTGCCATCCACCTTCTGCCTTCCAGTTTGCAGGGCGGCCGCAACCCCGGCCCAGGCTCCAGACCACGCGCCGAACCGAGCGGTGCAACACTGGGCCATGTGGTTTTAAAGTCCTGGGCCGTGACGTCACGCCATGCCCGGGCGTCTCCCCTCTCAGCTGTTGCATGGCATTTCAGCACACTGTGCATGCGCTCCCCTTGGCCCCACATGGCCTGTACTGGCCGGTGCCGGGGAATTTAAAGTGCGGGGCTGCAGTGCCCCGTCACAATCCCCCTCCTCCTCCAGCAGCTGCCAGCCGGTCCTTTGAAGGACAGCCCACTGGGAAATCCCTGTATGCTGCTGGGCCAGTCCGCCCCTGGCGCTGGCACGGGGGCCTATTGAAGCGTGGAGCCCGGGGCAGCTGCCCTGCTCGCCCTGCCCTATATCCGCCGCTGGAAGTCTGGACGATAGATGTCAAACCTGTATTATCATTGTCCATGCTCAACAGAAATAAGTTACCACCCCAGCGTTGATTTGAAGTAGTTGAAACTGTAATGTACAAGAGCTGCAAATGAAGCAATGCACTTTAGAGTGAACCTCTCTAGTCCAGCATCCTTCGGACCTGACTGGTGCTGAATCAGAGAATTTGCCAAAACACAGGAGGTCAATATTGTCCAGCAGCATTACCAACACTTTCACTGCTTACTTGGTTCCTAGAAAATATTTGGGGTAAATTGGAGCTAAATAACTGCACAGAACATTGAGAGCCAGGACTGGTGGCTATAAACAAACTTTATGGGACTGCAGGAAACTTGGCCACACCCATAAGTGGACACCCAGCTAATTAAAATCATGCTGGACCATGGATATTGCTAGACCAGAGAGTGCCAGACTAGAGAGTTTCAGCCTGTAATAGTTCCTAGTTTAATAATAGGGATAAGCTGAACCACTTCCCCAGAAACAAACATCCCAAAACTCTGAGGAAGCTCATATCCAGATTTGAATTGGGGCCTATTATCTAAAATGACCCCAACCAAAACAATCTCCCAACAGCTTTAAATTTGGGAAAAGTCTGGGTCTGCCTTTGGCTGAGAACTTTGTGGCTAGAGCTGATATTTACGTTAATTATTGAAAGACTACTCTTTGTCAGCTTCTCTTACATAAGAAAAAAACCCAGTAACATGTATTGCTGACAACATAGCTGTGTGAGCTGAAATTTCTATTGCAGTGCTGTGAACAAACAACTATAAATAAAATATAGCTCTTACATGGCCCTATTCAAGGAGATCAGTGTCATTTTCCTCATTTTACAGATGGGGAAACCGAGGCATTAGGTGGTGCAACTTGTTCCAAAGTCACTCAGAAGTGCAGTGGCAGAGCTGGCAATAGACTCTGGAGATGGGAGAGAGCAATAATACTGTTTACCAATGATTTTCCTCCCCCTTTTGACAGTTAATTATCGTTTCCTTCTCCAATATGCATTAGTGAGAAATCATGTAGTTCATGCCCCCCAATAAATTATTCAGCAAGGCTCTCTCATTTCCAGATCCTTGACTTTTAGGTTAGGGCTATGAACTTATCAGCAATCGTTTGTGCATGAAAAATAGCAAATATAAAGCTTTCTTTAAAAATAAGAAAGGCACTGAGTATTGGGAAAAACAAAGTATCAAATGGATGCTGGCTTTTGCCTTATCAGAGATTTTAATTCCACACACTGGGCCAAGACTGAGCCAGGAAACTGCTTTTTTGCCTAGTCTTGTATTAATATCTCCTACCTAGGGCAAGAGAGCAATCCAACTGAATGGATATGACCATGATCACAGAATATAGGGGGCAAGTGAAGCAGATTGGTGCATATTTTATTGTACTGCTTCAGGAAAATGAGTCCATGCCAACACTGGAAAGCAACCTCTTTGCAAGTTATGCATGGATGTCATCACTGCAGAGTTAAGCACAGCCGAGTGGAAGGAATGCTAAAAAGGCTCCAGAAGGCAAAGGTTAATGTTGTTGCTGTACATAGTGATTAGGGTCTTCACCAAGATGATTCCTGCAATTTTTAAGCTATGTGCACCTCTAGTGCCTGCCTTGCTAAAGCTTCCTATGCAGATAAAACACTAGGGGGTACGTCTAGACTACAGGCTTTTGTCGACAGAAGTTTTGTCGACAGATACTGTCGACAAAGCTTCTGTCGACAAAGAGCGTCTAGACCGCACCCAGTTCTGTTGACAAAGCAAGCTGCTTTGCCAACATGACAGTGTAGACGCAAAGGACAGTGTAGATGCAATAACGCCTTCTGTTGACAGAACTCTGTCGACAAAAGGCGTTATTCCTCGTAGAATGAGGTTTACAGCCATCAACAAAACTGCTGAGTTCTGTCGACATTATGTCGACAGAACTCAGCGGCAGTGTAGACGGAGGTATAGTTTTGTTGACAAAAGTCCACTTTTTTTGGCAAAACCCTGTAGTCTAGACACACCCTAAGTCTACACTAGGAAATAACTTATTTTGAAACAATAACTTCCCAAAATAATGTGTCCACGTTACAGAAAAGCCACAAAATTAGCTCGAGGAAGGCTACTTTAATGTGGACACACTACCTTGACTTAGTGCGCCCCAGTGCTTTCTGGGGCTATTACTCTGAATGATTCTGGGGAGTAGTTATTTCAAAATAGGAGCAGTGGAACATCCACACTACTGCTATTTAGAAATAACTATTTTGAAATAAGTGTTATTCCTTGTGCAAAGCAGGAGTTATTTTGAAATAACAGGCTCCTTCTTTCGAAATAACAGGTTTGGTAGTGTGGACACTCCGCTTATTATTTCAAAATAAGAGGAGTTATTTCAAAATAACTCCCTAGGATAGACTAGGGCTAAGTGACTTAAACTTTGGCCCATGTTTCAAGGGTGGTATTTTCTTCTACCTCCTTTAACAAAAAAACAACTCCTATGCAAACAAATTTGGTAAGGACCACTCTTTAGAAATTCATATTAAGCTCTTGGGTCTGCTCTCAGATTTGTGGCTCTAGGTTTGATACAAAAAAAAAAAAAAAAAAAAAAAAAAAAATGCACTCACTCATCATCTGGGATGGATACCATGGCTGCTCTTCAAATTAAGTTGTTGATCTGACACAGATTAATTTTGGCATTTTTATTCAAAGTCCAAAATGTAAGAAATTGGTGGGTAAACAATAACCATTAATAAAATGTAGCAGCTTAAGCAGAAAAAAAGCCAGATAAGAGCTCTGAACATCTGAGTTAATTTCTTACCAATCCCTCTTAGTTTGTGGTTACACAGACAGAAGTTAACAATAAGGGACAATATTGTTTGCAGTGAAGTCAATAAAAAAAGTCAGTTAGGGATTTCACCTAAAGTGGCCAAACACTCAACATTCAGAGAGTGTAATTGTGTTTTACTAAGCAGTGAGGGTAAGATTAGGAACATCAGCATGCAATTGAATGTATATTGGAGAACATACAGAATGACTGCCATATCAGAGCTTGTCAGCAGGGATAATATACAGGACCTTCAACATCACAAGTTTTACTGTTGTGTTAAAGGGAGAATGCCATCTGGACCAGCCACTAGAGAAGGACATAATATACAGCTACTGAAACATGTGACAGCTGCATGCATACAGAACCTCAAGCAGACCCCAGGTAGCAATAACTCATCACTGATCCTAGAAACCAGAATCTTCAGCACTCACTTCTCATGCCCCTAGCACACAAGCTAAGGGAATTATTGTTCCTTGGCTATGAGATAGTACTAGGGTATACAAATCAGTGAGACTGGGCAAGATCCCTGAATGATCTAAATTAGTTCCTGATGCCTTGACCTCCAGACAAAAAGATAAGCATTACTAAATTCACAGCAGCTGCAGAATTCTGTAGAGAATCAGATTGGGTATCTTACGTGGTGGTCAATTACTGAATAAAGGTGGAAAGGAATAGAAGCCTCCAACGTAACACATAGGGAACTAAAAATACCACAGCACGTGAACAAAAGACAATAGAATTTGCTAACAGCAGCACACAAGGATGATTGTAAGCATGCTATTTGTTCCACTGACTCTAAAATGCATTCTCAGTCATCTGTGTAACAAAGGCAGTGAAAACTAATGATTGGAAACCAGCAGCAGCAAATATACGCTAAGTGGTTTGTTTTCCTACAAAGTCCATTCTGTTCTAGGTTACAGTTCAGTTTTGACTGTCTCAAGAGCCACACCCAGCTCTTCTTATATCAAAGGAGGAGTTACCAAGTCACACTTCCCACAGCGAGTCAGCAACCAGCAATTCGTATCACCCAGAAGGTAGCCATGATCACTTGCTAAAAGAATGGGTCAACAAAATAACCCTGCTTTTCTCACACTGATAGAGAATTCTACCTCCCATCACCCTTGCAATTGACAAGATAAATAAATACAGACAACAAAATAATAATGTCTCACAAACACCTTGAGTAGAAAATTGCAAGCTGGAAAAAGGTTCTTGGACATAAATGACTGTCAGTCTAGTGAATGGAGAAAGGGAGTGGATGTCAGGACTGTTGGGTTCTATTATTAATTCCACAATTGACTCACTGTGTGACCTTGGGCAAGTCACTTTGCTTCCTTTTGTTAACAGAGGATAACAGTCTCACTATACAGGAGCAGAGGGATTTATTAACATTTGTAAACTGCACTGAAATCCCAGGATGAAAGACTAGAAGAGCAGAGTACTATCACTTTATGTCAGGATTTATGAATCCAGGCTAACATATTTAATATTTCTTAGCCCTTATGAAGCCCTTCCTGGTACAAGTCACACTTTGGTTATCCTGCTGAACTGGCTTCATGAACAAACAGAAAACAACACTCACAGAATGTAGCCAGGAACACAACGCACAGCTATGAATCCTATCATCTCCAAGCCACTTTTCACCTCACTGAGGTATTAGCTTCAACTCCATGCTGGAATCATTCAAATGATAACACGATCAAGTGAGGCTGCCTAGGAAACGAATGTGCAGCTGCAATCAAAACGTGACAAGCAGGGGGAAAATAACCATCAGGCATGTTCGTTCTGATTATCTGCAGGTTGGGCTCTCCCCTGCTTCACCCAGTCCTACCCAAGCAGAGCAATCCTGCCACACTGGAAGATTAAGACAGCAACATTCAGGGTTGAGTAAGACAAGTAATAAAGATGAGCCCAAAGAGAATGCAAAGTGGTGGCAAAGAAGGCCTGTCTCATTCCTTGCTAAATTGGAAAGCCTCCCCTATTATGTGCTAGAGATGCAAGAGTATAGCCATTTAAATAGGTAATCGATAACTTACCAGTTACCTATTTAAATGATTATATTCTAGCTCCCAGGTTGGCTTCTGGGGAGCCAACTGCCACCCCATGCTGCTGCCTCTGTATCAGAGGCAAAAGCAATGGAGGCAAATAGGAGCAATGAGGGCAGATATGCATAGGGAGCCAACTTTAAAGTGTGCACTGGCTCTGAGAAAGCCAGCTGCCGCTCTGCGCTGCTGGCTTTGTACAAGAGTCTGCAGTGCAAGGCAGTAGCCAGCTCCCCAGGAGTAGGGCCAGCAGCAGGGAGTGTGCTGGCTGCCTGCCCCACTCCCAGGAAGCCAGCATGTAACCTCGTAACCACTAAAAATTTTAGCAACTGCCCAATTACAGTAATAACTGTTTAACATCCCTGTTATATGCTTCACTTTTTAATTAGCATCCCCTTACCTTCCCATCTTTATGGAAACATACGAGTATCTACAGATAATCTGATCCATTCAGAACAAATACAGGTGGCCTGTCCCTTCAACTCTATGCTGGCTTCCCCTTCTATATGACTAGCTGTCCATGTGGGGATTTGTCCTGAGCCCCTTTTCAGAAGCACTGTAAGACTGAGATACTTTCTCATGACACTTTAGCTAAATAGCATTGTTGAGGGAGGACAGGGAGGAAAACAGCAGTCAGCTGAGTATGTTCTTTTTCAAAGAACCTCTGGGCTATGTATACACTCACGGCTTCTTGCGTGAGAAATATGCAAATGAGGCTAAGCGTAGAATATCGCTAGCCTCATTTGCATACCTAATGAGCCGCCATTTTTGCAGAAGAGGCTCCAGCGCCAGAAGGAGCTATCTACACTGCCCCTTCTTGCACAAGAAAAACCCTCTTGCGAAATGCCATTATTCCTGAAAATAATCTGCGTAACAGCATTGCACAAGAGGGTTTTTCTTGCACAAGAAGGGGCAGTGTAGACAGCTCCTTCTGGAGCAAGAGCCTCTTCTGCAAAAATGGTGGATCATTAGGTATGCAAATGAGGCTTGGCGATATTCCACGCTTAGCCTCATTTGCATATTTCTCACACAAGAAGCCGCGAGTGTAGACATAGCCCATGGTAAGTGTGGAAGTGTGACTTCCATTTTCATTTTACAGTTGGATAGAGCAATGCTGGCATGATGCACTAGACCGGGGTGGACAATAATTTTAATGGAGTTTTAATAAGATTTTGATAAGTGGTCAAGGGTCACACTTTTCTATGGAAAGGGTGCAGAGACTGGGACAGAGATTGGTTGCCGATGAGTGCTTGGGGTAGTGGACTGGGTTGTAGGAAAGGATGTAGGGTCTGAGAGGAAGTTTGAGTAAAGGAGGGGGCTGTGATCTGGGGGAGGGAAATGGGGTACAGGGTCAGGGAGAATCTATGGATGCAGGAGAGGATTCCGGCCTGGGGGAGGAGTGTAAGAGGGGGTGCTGGGTCTGGGAGGGAGTTGTGAACTAGGACAGGGGGTGCAAAGGGTTTGAGTGGTGGCCTGAGGCAGAAAGTTGGGGGCCCTGAGGCAGGGTCTGGCCAGGAGGCACTTACCTATGTGGCTCCCAGCCAGCAGCCCTGCAGGACCCTGAGGCAGGCTCCCTGCCTGTTGCAGTCCCAGGCTGCTTAAAATGGCTGGCTGATCCCTGTGGCTCTGCTCCAAGCAGAGGGAGAGGCTTTGTGTATTGCCCCCACCCCAACCCAGCAAAATCTCTTAGCTCCTATTGGCTAGAAACCAGCCAAATGGGAGCCGAGAAATTTTGCTGGGAACAGGGGCAGCATGCCAAGTGTCCCCTTCCCCCTGAAGCTCAGAGCAGAGAGCCACAAGGAGCAGCTAGTCACTAAAAGCAGCGTGGAGCTGCTTCTTTGCCTGAGGGTCTTAGCTTTCTGTGCTACACCTTCAATCTCTTCTCTGATGGTAAAGACCAGTGTTCCTTGTAAGCTGTACACTTGTGAGACTTCTCAGAAGAAGTTTAAATGCCACCCAGTTGATTAGAAAAGTACCCAGGTCTAGGTTCTTTGTTTCTACTGGTGCTGCAAATTTGCACATGCCTCGGTGCACCTAAAAATGTTTTGTGCACCTGGTAGGGAAAAATTTGCACATGGATGAAAAAGATTAAAGGGAACACTGGTAAAGAGCTGTTTATGCCTTCACCTATGTTAAAGGGGAAATAGAGTCTGTGTTCTAGACCAGCGGTTCCCAACTGCCAGTCTGTGTCGGTCTGTGAACCGCTAGCTGCTGGAGCTCAAGCTGCAGCAGCTTAGCTCTGGCAGCTGTGGTGGCTGAGGCAATAGCAGGAGGAGGCGAGGCTTCTTCCTCCCTTCTTCCCCCTCTGTGCTAGGGGAGACACACTTGGGAAGGGTGCAAAGGAGAAGAGAGCATACGTGCTGCCAACGGCTGCTCCCCCTGCCCGCACAGTCAATTTTGCTGGCAGCAGCGCTGGGGCTGAGTCAGCGACAGAAGGAAGCAGAGCAGACGGCGCCTCCCTCCTACCTCGGTAATGGCGGCTGGCTGGGGCTCTGCACGCCCCCCTTCTACTCATGGGGGTGCAAGATGTGCTTGAGGAGGGAGGAACAAAAAGGACAAGGAAGCGCCAGTACTGCCAACAGTTGCTCCCCCTGCCCGCATGGCAGTAATGGTCATGCTTCCTAGGGGGGCAGCCTTACTCTGGGGAGTGTGGGGGTGGAGGAAAGGGGTGAGGGCTGGTGGGGTCATGAGGCAAGAGGGTGTTGGCATGGCCTGTAGGGATCAGGGGTTGAAGGGCACGGGGCATAGGTTTGGGGGTAAATGGGTGTTAGGCACTGGGAAGCAAGGGGCTAAGTTGGGGCTAGGTGGACAGGCAACCTTTTATTTATTTGCATAATGAATATGCAAATAAAAATGTTACTTGCCTGCCAAAAGTTTATGAATGGGTTTGCCAGCCCACAGCATAAAAAAAGATTGGGAACTGTTCTAGACCAGTTTCAGACTAGTTCCAGAAAGCTGCCAAATGACCAGATTCCCATTTATTCAGACTCCCAGTCTGTGTAAATAGACCCAAAAGAGAGGCTATTCCTATTAACATTTGTCTGGCTGCCTACAGCTGTCTGCCTTTCAAAGAACATCCTTGGCATATTTTTAAGTTGTTTCAATGAGATGAAAGCTCAAGTTCCATATTTCTTACCTGCCTCCCCTCAACCTACATGACAAGTTGGCCACCATGTGTTCAGGATTTTTTTAGTCTCACTTGAAACCATTAAAAATGAAAAAAGATTTTACTCATCAAGTCATAACAAAATTCTACCCCCTCATTAGTAAGAAGTGGCTTGCATATAAATCACAGCATGTATGTGGGTGAAGTCACTCATTGTTAGGGGCACCAGCTCTTTCTTTCCATGCAGAGACCAAGGCTGTGTGAGATGAAGGGATGCAAGCACACAAACTGCTGTTGGGAGTCTTATTAGTAAGTTAGTGTTCACTGCCTTTGGCACAGAGATTGCTGATGTGGTGTGTTCATGATGCACTGGATCACACATCTTGCTTAAACTTGTCCTCATGTGCTGCTAGCTAGTTCTATTGTCCATTATGTGTCTGTTCCTTCACGGAGCTGTTCCATTTGCTTGCTTTATTGCTCATTTCAATAAGGGATGCTCCCCACTGGGTTTGAATTAAGGCAGTATGTTCCCCCTTGGCTTCTTTCCCCATCTCCATGATGGATTTTCATTTAGCATAGAGTTTAAACAGTTTATAGAAGGTATTCTGGGGACAACATGAATAACAACCCTATCACACTTGGTCCCTTAAGAGCAGCATCTTAAAATAAGAACTTGGTTTTTCAAAGGAATACCTTCAGGGGAACCACAATAATGGATCAGCAGAACTGCCCACTAATCTGTATAGTTTATGCTGGTGACAATTAGGGGAAACCTAGAGTTTCCAAAAGTGGGAGATCAATTAACTTAGTTGACAATTTACTCTGCATTTTACATTACTTAATGAGCTGCACAGAATGAACAACAGAAAGGGTATGTGGATGAAAAGGCTGTGAGAACAAGAGAAGAAGGATTCCTAGTAGTCAGGGAACTAACTTGGGACTTCAGAGAGCTGGGAATAATTCCCTGCTCTTCCACTGATTTCCTATGTGACTTTGGGCAAATGCCTTAGTTTCTCTGTGCTTTAATCTCCATTTTATAGGTAGGAGACAACGTCACTTCCCAAGAGTACTGTGAGGATACATTCAGTATTTTGAAGTGCTCAGATACTGTACTAATGGGAGTCATAAAAGCTTTGTCTACACAGATGTTAACAACAAATCATAAGAAATATACAATTTTTAAAGCATACATTGGGGATATGTCAGTCTGAGAATCTTTTGTAATTTAAGGTCAGATTCAGCTTTATTAGATCTGAACCTAAATCCAGGACAGACCTGAAGGGACAGATGTCCAAATCACAAAACCATCACCACAATTTGGAGACCTTTTGGGCACCCTCAGCAAGAGGCAAAGTCTGGTTTGGCCTGAATAATGGACTCACCCCTTCAAAGGGGTTTCCTTCACATCAGTCAGTGTCCATTGGCCCGCTGGAAGAGAAAGGAAGCTCACACTGCTGCAGCCTGTACTGTGTCTGTTCTGCTGGTACAGACAGGATTCTGGTCTCTAGAACTCTCCATTTCATTGTGAACTAAATACACACAACAACCATTGAGCAGGAGTGGGCAAATATCGGCTCACAGGATGGATCCAGTCTGCCAGGGTTAGCCCCTGGTGGGCCTGCACACCTCCATGTTTACCTGTGCCTCTGCAGGTATGGGGGAAATCAGTTCCCGTTGGCCACGGATCACTGTTCCCAGTCAATGGGAGTTGCATTTGCCCATACCTGTGGAGGCACAGGTAATGCAGCAGACCACCAGAGGCTAAACCTAAGAACTGCTGACATTTTATTACTCACCCCCTGCCACAGAGCTTTAAAACATTTGTCCTTCAAATTTGTAAAAGTACAAATAGATTTTGTTTCAATTATTAACATTGGTAATGCTCTGAACTCCTGTCTACCATTTTTCCCCCTTGTGGCGTGGCCCCCAGCCCTGCCCCCTTCAACGCCCAAGGCCTGGTCCTTTGTACACAGGCCCAGCGGCCTAGTCCTTTGTAGGATCCCCTCTTCATCCAGGATCCGGGGAGGAAAGGGTAGGGGGACCCGGGCCCTCCCTCTCCACCGGGTCCCAACCCAGGGCCCTATCAGTGGCAGGCGCTTCCCACCACTGGCTCAGCAGGGAGTTCTCCCCAAAACTCATCGAGCCCGCTGGGTCCTTTCCTGGTCCCCGCCCTGGGTTGCTTCCTACCCCCTCGCCCTGGCTGACAGCGGTCCCACCTGTGGATGCGGGTCGAGCTACAGCAGCCCCGTTGGCAGGCGGGGCTTGGGAGACAGCAGTGGCTGGGGCAGCGACAACTTCTAGGGGGGCTGCACAACATAGCCAGCGTTGCGGTCTGGCTTGTCCCGGAGACAACAGCGGCAGGGGTACCTGGTCCGGCGCCTCTTGTTCCAACTGCAAAGGCTGTGGCTCCTGTGTCTGGAGCGGAGCTCCTTCCCCTCCAGCAGCCCATCCCAACTGAGCAGCCCTGCAGCCTTTTATGCCTGGGCTGCACTGCGAGCACGTGCAGCAGGGGAGGGGCGTATTCTACCCAATAGGCGGGCTCTCCGCTCCCTTGTTCAGTGCGGGGCTGGCCAGCCCCATCACACACCTCCCCACTTAAGAGAGTCCTCCTGGTTAGTCTCTCCTCCCCCTCCTTAGAACCTATGCGAGAAAAGAAGTCCGCATTTCCATGGGCTTTCCCTGGCCTATGTGCCACTTGCAACGAATATGGCTGTAACGACAAATACCAGCGCATAATAGGAGCATTGGTGTCTTTCATTGTTTGCAAACAACTTAGGGGGGCATGATCAGTCACTATCAAAAAGGAGCCGCCCAGCAAATAATACCTCAGGGCCTCCACGGCCCACTTCACTGCCAGCACCTCCCTCTCTATGGTGGAATACTTGGTTTCTCGAGGGTACAGCTTGCGGCTGAAATACAGTAAAGGGTGTTCTACTCCCTCTACCTCTTGGGATTGCACGGCTCCGAGGCCTACCTCGGAGATGTCCGTCTGTAGGATGAAAGGCTTAAAAAAATCCCGCTGGGCTAATACCAGTCCGAGTTAGTTGGTCTTGCAAGGTCTGAAACGCCCTCTCACACACTGCTGACCACTCTACCTGCCATGGATGTTGGTTCTTGGTCAGGTCTGTCAGGGGGGCAGCTATGATGGTAAAGTTAGGAACAAAGCACCAGTAATATCCCACCAACCCCAGGAACTGTCTCACCTGCTGCTTCGTGGTGGGAGTGGGGTATTCTCGGAGGGCCTGCACTTTGTCAATTACGGGTTTCACCTGTTCCTTCCCCACTGTGTACCCAAGTAGGTTACCTCCTTCTTCCCTAAGTGACATTTGGCCGGGTTTGCTGTTAATCTGGCCTCCCCTAGTGCCCCTAGTACCTTTTCTAAATGGGTTAGATAGTCCTCCCATCCTTCACTATATACAATAATATTATCAATGTATGCGGCCGCATACTCATCATGAGGCACCAGTACCTGATTTGGACTACATGGGGCTGCCGCCACATTTCAGCAGCTTATGAAAGGCATCATCGTGAATTGGTAGAGACCAAAAGGGGTCGGGAATGCTGTTTTTGCCTTGGCTGTCGGTGTCAACGGGATCTGCCAATATCCCTTTGTGAGATCCAGTGTTGAGATGTACTTGCCCCTTCCTAGGCATTCCAGTAGCACTTCTACCCAGTGCATGGGGTACTCATCCAATTGGGAGATGGCGTTCACCTTGCGGAAGACGACACAAAACCTCACTGAGCCATTGGGCTTGGGGACCAGCACAATGGGGCTCCTCCATTCACTTCTGGATTCCTCTACTACCTCAGGGCCAGCATTTCTTTTAGTTCCTGGCACACTGTGTCCCACATTTTCCGGGGCAGGAGTCTGATTATCCCGTACTTTCTGCCCTGGTATTGTGATGACTGATCAACGGGGTTCTTCCGGGTTTATCTGACAATACATGTGGGAACCGTGCAATGAGGTCTTGAAGCTGTTGCTGTTGTCCCTCCTCTAGGTCTTGCCCAAGATCCACCTGGGGGCGTTCTGGGGAGGCCCTAACTTGTGGCCCCAACTCTTCCTCAGGTGGGAATGGGGTGATCATCATCGCCTCCCTCTCCTTCCAGGCCTTTAGGAGGTTCACATGGTATATTCGTAAGTCCTTCCGCCATCCTGGCAACCTCACCTCATAGTCCACTGGACCCACCCTCCGCACAACCTCAAACGGTCCTTGCCATTTTGCTAGTAACTTGGACTCAGAGGAGGGCAACAAGAGCAACACCCGGTCCCCTGGTTGAAAGGTCCGTACCTTTGCCTTCTGGCTGTAGTGTCGCACCTGGGCTTCCTGCGCCTTCTGTAAGTTCTCCCAGGCTAACCGGCCCAATTCTTCTAGTCGCTCTCGCAGTTGTAGTATATAGTGGATGGACCCCTGAGCGCATCTTTCTTGCCCCTCCCAAGACTCTCTCACTAGGTCCAGAATACCCCACTGCCGGTGCCCATATAATAATTCAAAAGGGGAAAACCCAGTGGAGGCTTGGGGAACCTCCCGTACCATGAAGAGAAGAGCTGGCAGCCACTTGTCCCACTGCCGCGGGTCGTCCTCAACGAATTTGCGCAGCATCAACTTCAGCGTCCTGTTGAATCGTTCTACCAGTCCATCTGTCTGGGGATGGTACACGGACATTCTCAGGGATCGAATATTGAATAGTCGACACAGTTCTGTTATCAGCTTTGATGTTACATTAGTTCCCTGGTCTGTTAGGATTGTCTTAGGGATGCCCACCCTGGCAAATACTTTTACGAGTTCCTCGGCGTTGACCCAGGCAGTCGTGACCCGTAGGGGAATCGCTTCAGGATATCGGGTGGCGTGGTCCACGATGACTAAAATGTATTTATTCCTGTTGGCACTTCGTTTCAGTGGCCCTACCAGGTCCAGCCCTACCCGTTCGAAAGGCATCCCCACGACCGGCAGTGGGATCAACGGGGCTTGGGGCACCCCACTTGGATTAGCATGCTGGCACTTGGGGCATGACTCACAATAGTCTCTCACGGCGTGGTGTATCCCCGGCCAAAAGAACTGTTGGGCTAGTCTGCATAACGTCTTTTCCCGGCCCAGGTGTCCCGCCCAGGGCACGTCATGGGCCAACTGCATCACAGCCATCCGAAACCGCTGGGGTACAAGCAGCTGACAGATCTTGGCCCGGGTTTGAGGGTCTTGGGTCAGTCAATATAACAGATCATCCCGTATCTCGAACCGCGGGCCTTGTGGTCTTCCTTGGGGCGGCTGGTCCATCTGTTCCAGCCCTCCTTCCTGCTCCCAGGCTCGGCTGAGTGTCGGTTCGTTCCTTTGTTCTTCCAGAAAGTCTCTGTCCAGGTCGATGCCTGTCTGTTGGGGGTCTATAGGAGGAGGTTCGGTTCCTCGTGGCCACGGGGCTCCCCTCTTGGGCCCCCTTGAGATCCTTTCCCCGGCGTCCTCCTCCGTCTGCTGTCCCACCAATGCCGCTTGCGGCTGCTCAGGACCCCCATTGCTGGGGTCACTTTGACCGTTGCTCTGCAGTAGGGCAGAAAAATAGGGCCAATCCCACCCTAGCACCACGGGATATGCCAGTTGCGGGGCTACCATTACGCTGCACTGCTCTTCGTGCACCCTGATAGCTAGCTTCACCTTGGCCGTGGGGGTACGTCCTCACATCCTCATGAATACACTGCACTGTCACGGGTGGCCCCCACTGCCCAGGCTCGCCGACAAGCCCTTCCTCTATCAGGGTCTGCCCACAGCCCGTGTCCACCAATGCGGTGGTCTCTTCCCCTTGGGCAAAAATAATAATCACTGTTAAGGTGCAATCTTCTTTCTCTGTTTGTGCCCCCGCCACCAGTACCTGCCCATAGCTACAGCTCCTGGCTGTACCCTTACATTTACAAGGGCTCTCCTGTCTGCCCCCTGAGTGGCCGATATGGCTGGTCCCCTTCAGGGCTCCGCCGGCAGACCACTAACCTTCCAACAGGGATATGGCTTGCCCTAAGGTCTTGGGGCCATGCCTCTGGATCCACTCCCTTCCTTCCTTGGGCAAAACCCTCAAGAGCTGTCCCACAGCCGCCTTACTGCCTACCTGGGTGGCCGTCTTCCTCCGGGCTCTCCCCCAGGGTCGGGCCCTCCAGGGGTCTCCCTCCTGCCCCGGACCCCCATCTGCTTGGGTCCCTGCACTCGCTCCCTCCAGTAGGGGTGGGCTGGCTCCCACTTCGGGGGGGGAGGGGGGCAGCTAAGGAGGCACAACCCACCCAGCCAACCAGCCGCCACCACAATAACACCAGCAATAACCCACAGTCCTCTAACTCGCTATAGGCATGAAAAAATTATTTGCACCCCTTTTTAGTCAGGGGGTAGATCAGAGTACCCACATTCTCCACCAGTTGTGGTGGGGCCCCCAGCCCTGCCCCCTTCAACCCCAAGGCCTGGTCTTTTAACTGCAGGCCCAGCGGCCTAGTCCTTTATAGGATCCCCTCTTTATCCGGGATCTGAGGAGGAAGGGGTAAGGGGGCCCAAGTTCTCCCCAAAACTCGCTGAGCCTGCTGGGTCCTTTCCTGGTCCACGCCCTGGGTTGCTTCCTACCCCCTCGCCCTGGCTGACAGCGGTCCCACCTGTGGATGTGGGTCGGGCTACAGCAGCCCCGTTGGCAGGCGGGGCTTGGGTGACAGCAGTGGCTGGGGCAGCGACAGCTTCTAGGGGGGCTGCCCAGCGCAGCCAGCGTTGCGGTCTGGCTTGTCCCGGAGACAACAACGGCAGGGGTAACTGGTCCAGCGCCTCTTGTTCCAGCTGCAACGGCTGTGGCTCCTGTGTCTGGAGAGGAGCTCCTTCCCCTCCAGCAGTCCACCCCAACTGAGCAGCCCTGCAGCCTTTTATACCTGGGCTGCACTGCGAGCACGTGCAGCAGGGCTGTGGGGGAGGGGTATATTCTACCCAATAGGCAGGCTCTCCACCCCCTTGTTCAGTGCGGGGCTGGCCAGCCCCATCACACCCCTGTTGCAAGAGCACAGTATCATAGAACCATAGAGCTGGAGTAATTTTCAGATGATCCGTAATACAAAATGGAATTCTGTGATGATTCCTCTGAGTTATTTATCTAATGCCTGTATTATATAAACAAACAGCAGCCTTTTGTAAATCCAATAATGATTGATAGGGATAGTTAAGTGTTCCTTTGAGACACTTCATGATGCTTCAGTGAATAAAGATCCGTGGGATTCTTGAGGAATACCAAGCTGTTCTCTGTTCTCCCCATGTTAACTTGTAATAAGGTCCTCCTAGAAGGAGAGCTAGTCAACCAATCAGAAGACTACAGGTCCAAAGCACTGGAAGAGTTCTATCACTTAACTGAAAAAGATACATTCAGATGAGCCATTATACAGGAAAATGGACTCTATGAACCTCTTTAGACCTGGTCTAGCCCAAAAGGATATTATGATAAATTAAGGCTATAAACAGTTTCTGGTAACATGAAAACCAGGATTTTGTTTATGGTATTGCTGCCTTTGGCATACTTTATACCTCTTATTTAATTCATACTATTAACTAGAATTGCGATAAATATTGCAGATAACGAAGATAAATGCCATTTCAGCAGGGGCGGCCTTTGAGCCTGGGCAGACTAGGCGGTTGCCTAGGGCGCCGCTGGCCCGGGGCGCCCGATGATGACGTCACGGGGTGCCTGGGCGCCCAATGATTACATCATGGCCATTGACAGCCGTGCAGGTGAGGGCACCAATCGCACTTTCCGCCTGGGGCGCCAGCTGCCGCAGCTGGCCTCGGGCTGCTCCTGCATTTCAGATCACTTGCATCTCTATTTTCCTTAAAGCCATGAAGGATATAGAAACTCTGCCCCCACCAGACCGTGTCAGAAACATCAGATTTCTTTATCTTCAAGAGGGGCTCCACTGAAGCCAGTGACAATCTTGTAGAATGCAGAGAAATGCTTACTTCTGAATTTTAAATGTGTTGGTGGCAGAAGAGGGAAACAGTTCAGAAAGGAACAAACACACAGATAAAAATCAAATTCTAGCATGTGGCAGAGCATGAAAGGAGGACCAATGCCAAAGAACTCAGGATGATACCATCTCTTGCCAGCTGTTTGACTGACAGTATTTTCACATTCAGTATTAAATTGACTGATTTAATATAGATGTGTTATACATGTTTAAAACAAGATAGTTCAAAGTCCAGATAAACAGCACAAAAACTCCCTCATATATAGATTGGGAAAGATGCTGCCTTTTATGTATTTATTTTTTGGATTTCACTGTTTTCTGAACAGTGTTTGGTTTTCATTTTGCCTACTCTCTCAAACATACATTTTATTCTTTTGAACCCCTCTTGGCTTCTCCACCACCTCCAACTTCCACTAAGTAGAGAGCAAATCCAACTTTTTCAGCCCAACATGTGAAGGGGTTAAAACAGGAGCACCATTTCAGATTTTTGAGGAGGCAACTTGTGCATGCTGTGATGGGGGAAGAGGGAGAGGAGACTGAGAGCATAGAGGAAAGATTGAACACAATGGCTTCAGAAAAGTTACTAAGCATGCTCAGTACAAGTCAAGCAGCTGACCCCATTCACATCACCTCTTTCAGGAGCTACTAAGGCACTGGAAAATTCTAGTTTTTAAGCAAGTAATGAAGACAGGAGCACTGCATCTAATTCTTATATAAAAGAAAGAAAAATAAATATTAGGGGACTACACCCCCTACTCGCTATGCTCACCAACCCCCCTCTCTCAGGGTAGGTGTCTGACTGGGAGTAGGATGCAGGAGTGGGTTGGAAATATGGGGTCTCAGCAGAAGCGGTGCAGGGGTCTTGGCCAAGTGGGTTTATGAGCAGATTGGGAGTGCAGAGAACAGAGAGGCCACACAGCACATGGCTCCCGCCTCCCATCCAGCTGGGTTAGGGGATGAGCCAGAACCCCAGTGCTGATGCGCAAGTATATGGCCATCAACGTGTGCTAGGCCCTATCTGCCAGATCTCAGACCATTCCCTCTGCCGCAGCCCTGCAAGGACCACTGCCACCTGCCCCACCCCCACAGGTCCTGCCTGGGAAGGGCCCCACCAAGCAGGCCCAGGACACTGACAGCTGTGACTCCGATGACACCAGTAAGCGGCTGGGAAGGGGAGGAGGCCCAGGCATCCAGGATGACTCCTTTAGGGGACCCAGCAGCACCTCCAGAGAGCAGACTGAACACTGGGACCCAGGCATCCAGGATGGCTGGTACCAGGTCTGTCCCCACATCACAGCCCAGATGTGTGTCAGTTGCCAAGTCTGTGCCCTGGAGCACCGGGGAACGGGAGGGACCACTTGAGGCTGAGGGTGGAGGTGAGTGGCAGGATGCAGAGTGACATCATGACATGACTCTTTTGTCCCACAGGAAATGTTTTTGTATGTATAGAGAAAGATTAGATCCAGTCAGCCTCAATACCAACATATTTTGACATCTTGTGGCAAGTCACTTAAGAGACACTAAATAGCCTTTACATTTTATTATCATAGAATCATAGAACCATAGAGCTGGAAGAGACCTCAGAAGGTCATCAAGTCCAGCCCCCTGCTCTAGGCAGGACCAATCCCAACTAAATCAACCCGGCCAGGGCTTTGTCAAGCCAAGACTTAAACACCTCTAGGATGGAGACTCCACTACTTCCTAGGTAACCCATTCCAGTGCTTCACCACCCTCCTAGTGAAATAGTTTTTCCTAATATCCAACCTGGACCTCTCCCACCTCAACCTGAGACCATTGCTCCTTGTTCTGCCATCTGTCACTACTGAGAACAGCCTCTCTCCATCCTCTTTGGAACCTCCCTTCAGGAAGTTGAAGGCTGCTATCAAATCCCCCCTCACTCTTCGCTTCTGCAGACTAAACAGACCCAACTCCCTCAGCCTCTCCTCATAGGTCATATGCTCCAACCCCCTAATCATTTTGGTTGCCCTCCGCTGGACCCTCTCCAATGCGTCCACATCCTTTTTGTAGTGGGGGGCCCAGAACTGGACACAATACTCCAGGTGTGGCCTCACCAGAGCCGAATAAAGGGGAATAATGACATCTCTGGATCTGCTGGCAATGCTCCTCTTAATGCAACCTAATATGTCATTAGCCTTCTTGGCTATATTATATATAGTCTTACTTGGTTACTAACTTGAGAGAGAGAGAGACTGACTATCAGGTCAGGATTCCTGAGCTCTCTCAGCTCTGGGAGGGTAATGGGGTCCAGTAGGTTACAGCAGGAGGCAGATACATTTGGGTTTTATATAAGAACATTAGAATGGCCAAATGGCCATCTTGGGTCAGACCAAAGATCCATCTAGCCCACTATTCTGTCTTCCAACAGTGACCAATGCCAGATGCCACAGAAAGAATGAACAGAGAAAGCAATCAAATGATCCATCCCGTTGCCCATTCCCAGCTTCAGGCAAACAGAAGCTAGGGACACCATCTCTGCCCATTCTGGCTAGTAGTCAGTGATGGACCTATCCTCCCAGAACTTATTTTGTTCTTATTGGAACCTTATTATATAATATATTGAGATATACCTATCTCAGAACTGGAAGGGACATTGAGAGGTCATCAAAAGTCCAGTCCCCTACCCTCCCGGGAGGACCGGGTACCATTCCTGACAGATTTGCCTCAGATCCCTAAGTGGCCCCCTCAAGGATTGAACTCACAACCATGGATTTAAGCAGGCCAATGTTCAAACCACTGCGCTATCCCTTCCTGATAGTTATAGTTTGGGCCTTTCTACCATCTCCTAGCAAAGAGTTCCACAGGATGACCATGAAGAAATAATTTCTTTTGTTTTAAATCAGCTGCCTACACATTTCATTGGGTTAGCTTCTCGTGTTAGGTTAGTGAAGTAGTAAACAACATTTCCTTATTCTATTTTTCCTCAGCATTTACTCTTATTCATTTCTCTTCTAAAGATGAAACGTGTCAGTCTTGTTAATCTCGCTTCATATGGAAACTATTCCTGACCCCTTATTTGCATTTTTCTGTACCTTTTCCAAATCTATCTTTTTAGATGGAGCAACCAATATTCAAGATATGTGCATACCAGGACTATATATGGAGGCAAGATTATATTTTCTGTCTTATTGTCTATTTCTGTCCTAATGATTCCCAGTATTCTATTGGCTTTTAGATTGCCACTTCAGTGAGCTAAAGTTTTCAGGGAACTATCCACAGGGATTCTAATCTTTTTTTTTTTTTTTTAAATGGTAACAGCTATTTTATTTATCTGTTTAAATATTTTTACCCTGCCCCTCTATTTAAAATATTTGAGGCGGCTTACAAAAATTTTAAACACAATACAAATATATATATAAAAATTTAAAATACGAGACCCCAAAGGGACATAAAACCTGCTAAAAACATATTCAGAAGAGGAACATACACATACACAGGGCTCGACAAATAATGTAATCTACTTGCCCGTTGCAAGTAGATTACAACCCGGAAGAGCCGGCGAGAGCGATTCAATGCGCAGAATGATCTGCACATGTGCAGAGCACAGAACCGCATGGCTGGTGAGCGGGGCTCGCCGCCGCTTGGCGAGCCCTGCACATACAGACTCAAACATAAATAAAAGCACGAGTAAAAAGGGTGGCTTTAGCCTGACGCCAAAACAATGCTAGCATTGACGCCATGCAAATATCCCAAGGAAGAGAATTCCACAACCTGGGAGCAAAGCTGAGAAGGC
The DNA here is from genome assembly GCA_019425775.1 of Rafetus swinhoei. Taxonomy (NCBI): domain Eukaryota; kingdom Metazoa; phylum Chordata; order Testudines; family Trionychidae; genus Rafetus; species Rafetus swinhoei. The sequence goes on along the minus strand of CM033425.1, from coordinate 22,943,931 downwards.
CCTGTTCCGAAGATGTTAATCTTATCTCCAGAAGTGGGGAAACACGAAGCAAAGCCTTCCCAGCTGACCTCAATCCCTAGGCAGGCTCATATGGGAGAAGACGGTTCTTCAGATACCCAGGAGCCAACCCTTTTAAGGCTTTATAGGTCATAACTAAAACCTTAAATTGTGTCTGGAAACATAGCGGAAGCCAGTGCAGCTGCCAAAGCGCTGGCATAATGTGCTACATATGAGTATTAGTTAAGACTTGAGTAGCCGCATTCTGGACCAGTTGAAGTTTCCGAAGGCTCTTTAGAGGCAGCCCCACATAAAGTGCACTACAGTAATCCAGTCTAGATATAACAAGAGCATGGATCACTGTGGCCAAGTCATGCTTGTTCAGGAATAGTCACAGCTGGCGGATCAGACGAAGCTGCCCAAAAGCACTCCTGGCCACTGAAAAAATCTGGTTTTCAAATGTTAAAAAAGGGTCCAGGAGAACTCCCAAGCTGTGTATCTGTTCTTTCAGGGGGAGAGTAACCCTGTCTAGAATAGGTGCCATGCCACATTCCCAAACAGATGGCCTCCTGATCCACATTTTCAATGTATAGTTGGGATTATATTTTTCCATGTTCATTACTTTACATTTATCAACAATTAATTTCTTCTGCCCTTGTGTTGACGGATCACTCAGTTTTGTGAGATCTCTTTGTAACTCTTTGCAGTCAGCTTTGGACTTAAATATGTTGAATAATTTTATATCATCTGCAAACCTTGCCATCTTACTGTTGATCCCGTATTCCAGGATCATTTATGAGTAAATTGAACAGCAGTGCTCCAAATTCAGACTCCTGGAGCATAGCACTATTTATTCCTACTCTTCTCCCTCCCCTCCCCATCTCTTAAGTGGAGTACTGGGCAATGCTTTCATGATCATTTAACAATCCTTCAATTACTTGAATGAAAAGTCTTTTGTTATCTTAATTGCCTGCCTCCCCACCCTATCCCCTTTATAAACAAACTCTCTGCCCCCAAAGGCAAAGCAAGCTCTGTTGCAGTTAAGAACTGCCTCTGGAGCTAGGGCATGGGTTTTAAGCAGACCTCAAGTATGAAGTCCAAGGGTTCAAACTGGGGTTCCATCACCCTCCTACAAACAGGTTCAAAATTAGGGAAAATAAGCTTGCCCATTCCCAGAAGGAACAGAGCTGCAGAACGTGGTTTGATCTATTTCTCCAAGAGGTCTTTCACAAGAGATCTTTCTCCTTTTCATAATGAAATGTATGTAAATGAATATGCTTCCAACCAAATGTTGTGGGGGCACTTAACTGCTCAGGAACCATGGCTACTCTTGGTACAGGAAGGGAAATTTGTCAGACTCTGTCAATCCTCCAAAGAAACCACGGTCAATGCCTCCTTGCCCTAAGAGTGCACCAATACAACTTGTAATACTGACCTTCCATTCTTATCTTTGGATATAAGTAGCTTGAAAAATTAGTCTGATTTTTGTTTGACAATACTGAAAACCTTACCGCCTTTAAAAAATAAAATCAAGCAATATGCCCCACTCAGGGCAATGATGATCAAATTCTGATTTCATCTAACATCTGCACAGTGGAGTAATAATGAAATGAGTCACAGGAATTGCCATGCTGGATCAGACCCACGGTCCAGCTAGTCCAGTATCTAATCCCTGATTGTGGCACTGTCAGGTGCTTAAGAACCTAATATGCAGATGCACCATAATCTGCACCCCAGTATAGAGACATGGGTGAGATCAAATAAAGACTGGCTTAGATCTTGAAGTACATGGTTTAATATCCCTTCCAAATCAGTCAGTTGTTTTAGGTTTGTTTCATGTGGACATATCCCAATGCCAGGCACAGTTTTGTTAGGATCAACTAAAACTGATGTGAGCCCTCCACATTGAAAGCATCTTTATGCCAGAGGTGAATCTGACTCAAGGTCTGTTTAATTGAGGGGTATTAAAAAGCTACCTAAATTGGGGAGGAGAGAGAGCAGAGGGAAGGACAGGGAATCAGAGGACTCGGGTGTTTGCTAACTTGGTGTCTTTCCATGAGGTTATTTATAAATAACTGGAAAGAATGAGAGTGGGATTCAAGAGAAAAAATGGCTGTGTTTGTGTGGATTGTTTTTATTTTATGGAGAGAAATAAAACCCCTGAAAACACTGAAGGAAAGTGTTATGAACCACATAGACAAAAGGCAACCCAAAGAAGAAAGTCAAAAGCTTATAATTAATGAATGAATGTACCAGCAATTATATGGTGAATTATTATTCCTGGTTTAGACATCACAGCACTGAGATACAGATGGGCAGCGACTCACCAAGGCTCACAGAAAGTCTGTGGAAGAATTGGGAAGAAAACCAAGATTTCCTGGGTCTTAGACTGGTGCCTTCTCTCTTTCCATAGCAGGATTTTTCAGGAGAAATTCTTCCCTCTCCCTTAACTCTTAAACAACTGACCCAAGGCATCAAACACAACAGTGAGTGTAGTCTGGATGTCTATAGTGCAGATAAAGTTCAGCACCAAAGCAGTGCTGTCAACTCTTATGATTTTATCATAAATATCACAATATATGGTGTTGCTATTAAAACCCCAGCTTCTGGAGTCATGTGAGTAAGTGAGAATGTCACTTTTGGTAAGCTGCTAGCTCTAATAGTTATGGAGAAAAGCTTGCAACCCTGACCTCTAAAGGCTCAAAAACTAGAAGGTAAGCAAGATTCCCAATATTACTTGTTTAAAAAAAAAAAAATCTCAGGATCTAAAGGGGTCTTGCTTTTGATTTTTGAACACCTGGAGTAGATGATAATGAAGAAACAGGACATCAAGGGAACGTATAAGACCATGATCTAGTCAGGTATAGGAAAGAACCCTGCTGAAGCAGATGATATACACAGCCACTGCCTATCAGTATCTACTTATTTTGTACTTCCCCATCTGTGGTATACACCTGTTATTTCATATACTGAGTAAAGAGTTCTCAGGGCAAACAGTCTCTTTTACATTAGTACATTGCCTATTACAGTGTACAATGAGGTACACAGCTCTTAATCATAAGAGTAAGTTCACCTTGTACTCAGTATTTATTTAGAATCTTAGCTGGAAAGAGATCAAAACAGTAAATGTTTCAATGGTTTGGCATTATTTTTAGAAGCACACACTTGCTTATTACATCAAAGTTTGCAGTTGTATTTACTGAAACATATAGGGGATTTATTTACCATATACAAATACGCTGTTTGCTCTTCAATGCTCTGCTCAGAGCAGTTTTTCATAATGCAGCAGTAAACACACCTGAACCCTGTCTACTCTAGTTGCTTATGGTATTGGTGGCAACAGTATAGCCACAGGATTCTGAAAAATTAGGATCTAATATTCTTAGGGCACATCTACACTGTAGCTGGGAGATGTAATTCCCAGCTCAGGCAGATAGACACTACATTTGCTCAAGGTAGCATGCTAAAAATACTCCTGAGGCCATGGGCAGCAGTTTGGGCTAGTTACCTAGGTATGTATCTAGGATGTGGTTGTACTTGAATTGCTGGTCTTAGCTGCTGACCGTGCTACTGCAGCCACACTGCTATTTTTAGCACACCATGGCTGTGTCTACACTGGCGCGATCTCGCGCAAAAGCGGCCGCTCTTGCGCAAAAACTTGCTGCCTGTCTACACTGGCCGTGTGTTCTTGCGCAAGTAAACTGACGTTCTAATGTATAAAATCAGGGCTTCTTGCGCCAGAACTCTGATGCTCCCACTCAGGAAGAAGCCCTTTTGCGCAACTGTTCTTGCTCAAGAGGCCAGTGTAGACAGGCAACATGAATTTCTTGCGCAAGAAAGCCCATCACAGCTTTCTTGTGCAAAAAAGCATTTACACTAGCATGGATGCTCTTGTGCAAAAACTCTTCCACAAGAGAGCGTCTACACTGGCATGTGCTTTTGCGCAAGAACTCTTCCGCAAAAGAGTTCTTGCACAAGCAGCTGCCAGTGTAGACATAGCCTAGTGTAACAGAGCTAGCTTGTGTCTGTCGGTCTGTCTATCCCATTTATGAATCAGATCTCCCATCTGCAGTGAAGAGATAGCCTTAATGTACGTAAGACTAATGCTAGCTGTGTCCAGTTCATGGTGTCTAATATGACAAAAAGTATTTCCAACATGTCTGCCGATTTAGTAAGGATGTCAATGTTTAGTGGACTACACGATTAATCAATAAGCCTGGGCTACACACTTTCCCACTTACCTCCATGAGGCAGCTCATCTAGCACAGGGGTGGATTAACTGCACTGTAGACATTGAGATTTGCACTCGAGATCATGCTCTGGGACCTTTTCCCCTTGCAGGGATCCCAGATAGAGCCCTGCAAATCCTAAGATATCTGGGGTTTTTTTGTGGACATGGCTACAAATTTTTGTACCCATGCAGGGCTCTAGTCTCAGGCTCAAGCTCCAGCCTGAGCTGATATTTTTACACTGTAATTAAGCAACACCTTTGCCTAAGTCCTGCAAGCCTGAGTCAGCTGACATTGGCCAGCCAATTGCAATGTAGACACACCTTAAGTCTGTTAAACTGTGGCACTCCAACAGGGCCTCAAATTTCCTGTTTCTTAAAGGAAAATAAAAATGTTAAAAATATGGCTGCTTTCATCATAAAACCCTGGCCCAACAACCACAATTTCCATTCATGTAAACCAAATTAAGAAACACTCCTTTTTACTAAGATACAGTTTACCATTTTGAGGTATAACGCCTTTCAGAATGAGGTTTTATTCTCTTGTTAAAATGCACTGTAGAAACAAAAATTTAATACTCTTGACATAACACGCATTAAAATAGATCTCTGAAAGCAGCCATTAGCCAAAGCATGCCTATACTGCATTTTGTTTTTTCAGATTTATTCATAAAAAGCCCAGTGTTACACAGCTAACAGCTTTCTCACTAACCCGAGGGTCAGTCTTTGGTTCCCTGCAAAATTTTGAGATTTGCTTTTGTTCCTGGCTAAGGAATGTAGGAACCTCCCACTTCCTTAAATTGTATTTTGGAGGCTGCGATTTTCAAAGGAACCTAAGGCAATTAGAATTTTATTGGGTTTGAGTATTTATGTGCCAGAAGTATGGAACGTATGCAGGGTAGCAGTGGATATATCCATATGGGTCACTGTCATCAAGTCAGGGACATACACTCAACTCCAAGGTCACTTCCCACAGCAACTCAACTTCTGTTGCATGCAGCCTGTAGAGTGGTCTCTGTGGGGTTCCCCAAGAAAGCCAGAGGCCAGGCTGAAAAACTTTTGACCCTCATTTCCCATGAATGTTTTCTCTAGATGGAAATTGAGCTAAAAAGTTGGGAGCCAGGTTTTGGATCACCGATAGCTCAGGGACTCTGGATTAGGGACATTATTTCTGGTCCATCTCTATTTACTGGTCCAGCCAATGCTTGCCTGCATAGAGTACTCTAGTAGAATGTTAACCCATACAGATTAGGGCTGGGCACTCTGTCCATATTTCATGCCTTTCTTCTTTGTGTTACTCAACACTTCAAGAAACCATTCAAAAGGACTTTTGGAGGGTGGTACCGCACAAAGGAGACTTTCCATGCAAATTCAGAATAAGTATACACTTTTATTCCTGTGTGTTTTGCAGTAAGATCTTTCCCTAACTAGGGTTGTCAGGTGTCCGGTTTTGAACCAGATAATCCGGTATTTGAGCTTTCTGTCTGGGAAACAAATTGAGAAAATACCGGACATATAAATGTCCAGTATTTTCTAATTAAGTTTTTATTATCATGAGTATCAGTACGTAGTTACGTACTGCCTGGCTGGTAGACACGCTCACACTGCGTGAGCGTGTCTACCAGCCATCAGTATGCGACTGCACAGGAGAGGGGGAACACGGACAGGGGTGGAGCTGGATGGAATCCCCAGGGCCAGACCGCCCGTGCGCTCCGCCAGGACCGTGCACGGGACGGGCAGTGCCCCGGGACCTGTGTGCACCCAGGCTAGCCCTGCTCCCCGCCAGCTGGTTCTCCCCCTCTCCCCATGACCCCTTCCCAGCCAGCCCTGCTCCCCTCCTGGCTGGTCCCCCCCGTCCCACCGATCTGAGATCAAGTGTGTCTGGTATTTTTTTTTTAAAATCATCTGGTAACCCTATCCCCTAACTGGTTCCTTTAGCTCTTATCACCACATAGAGCTTTTCTCTATGCCACACATCCACAACCTCTTTTCTGATTAAACTGTTTGAAGAAAAATTTTAAATTCTAACATTCCAGACAGAAATTATTTATTTACAAATCTTATATCAACAGGCTCTATAAATAAGTTTCAGATGTATAAAAAATGAAGGACAAAGTGTATCCATCTTTTGGATTCCACTTACTTTTGGCTGCATTTACTGAAAGTAAAAGCAATCTCTCAAAAAAAAAAAAAAATCAAAGTTTAAAATGACACAACATGAAGTTGATTTTTAATGACCAATGTCATTATCATAGGTAAAGCTCACAAAACTCTTACTTTCTTTCAACACATATCTGTACATGCATACAGCCTTCCCTATGATAAATTTTTTCAAGAGAGTTGATTTACTCTGGTTTATACCCTTCCACGGGCAGTATACTTCTTAGCCCTGGTCTATACTAGGAAGTTATTTCAAAAATAGTAAGTGGAGCATGCACACTACCAAGCCAGTTATTTTGAAATAAGGGGCTGGTTATTTCAAAATAATAATGACTGTTCTCCACGAGGAATAATGACCCCAGAGTCATTCAAAGTAATTATTCCCCAGTGCTTCCTGGGGCTCTAAGTTGAGGTAGCATATCCACATTAAGGGAGCCTGCCTCGGACTAATTTTGAGACTTCCCTGTAGTGTGGACATGCTGTTTTGAAACCCGTTATTTTGGGAGTTATTTTGAAATAAGTTATTTCAAAATAATTTCCTAGTGTAGACATGCCCTTAGAAACACACCTCCCTTTAAACAAGGATCACTGGGGAAGGCTAATGTCCTTAAAAATAGCCCTACTATCATTCTAAGCTGCAGAACTTCAGTGGGTTTAAAAATGTCACTGCTCCACCATTGCCAGAGCTATAACAATTTGCATCAGCTAAGGAGCTGGCTTTTTTTGGATAATGCCAACACTGAAATATCCTATTGTCTGGGGTCCTACACTGGAGTTCTAATTTTCCCCCTTGTTGAGATCCTTAAGGAGAGACCTTCCCAAACACTGACCTCTGCCATCTAGCCTCCAAAACTCTGCCCTTTGAGAATTACTAGGCAGGTAGCAACCTTGGACTACAGCTGGTAGTGCAACTACTACACTAGTTTTATGCAGGGTTGATAGGCATCCAGTTTTAAAACCAAACACCGGGTAGAAAATGGGCCCCTTGCCAGCCCAGTGAAAATGAGCAAATGTGTGTTTGTAGCGGGGCGAGGGGTGGAGGGGGGCACAGAGAAGTGAGTAAGCAACACTGGGAAAGAATGTTGAGTTTTGTTGGGTTGCCAATTGGTAACCCTTTGTGTCCCTACTTCCATCTGTTTGTTTCAGATACCTGTGAGTCTTGACCTAAACCTAATCTGCAAGTTCTCCAGGGCAATGGGGCCTCTCCTCTTCCCTCCTCCTCTTCAGCTCCCTCTTTCCCCTTCCAAAGTTCTCAGCCTGTCTCCTCCCCTCTCCCAGGTTCTGTCTCCTGTTACTTCTACCCAAAATAACTAACCAAAGAGTTCATTTTATAAAAAATGAACAGTTTTACTGTCTCTGCATGAGAGAGGGGTGAAGGGAGGGGTTAGTGTAGGAAAGGCAGAGAAGGGCAATGCGCATGCCCCTAGTGAGGAGGCCATGGGGTCTCCCATCACAGGGGTCTTTGTGAGAAACTCTCCCTCAGGGCCTCCCAGGTGCACACTCCCACCTGATGGTCCTGCCAGATGACAGCTGTGCGCGGCTGTTCAAAGGCCCTGGCTGCCCACCCACCCAGCCTCTGACTCCCACCAAGGAAGGAACACCTCCCCCTTCCTCTCAAACAGTTTGTGGAGTATGCAACACATGGCCACCACCTGGGGGATGTTCCACTCCCTAACATCCAGCTGGGTCAGAAGGCATCAGAAACACCAGAAGCCTTGAGACACCTGAAGATGCACTCCACTTGCATGCGAGCCCTGTCTAGCCTAACATTAAAGCAGTCCTTGCTGGGGTCAAGATGTCCAGTGTAGGACTTCATCTCCCACAGCATGATAGAGTAGGCTGCGCATCCCCCATGATGCACAGTGGCATGTCCACGCCCCCTAACCCTGATGGTGCACTCAGGGAAAAGAGTGCAGGCCTCCAGCTTATAGAATAGGTTGGAATTGCAGAACACATGGGCATCGTGCGCTTTCCCCAACCACCTGACAGATGCTGGTAAACTGCCCACAGTGGTCCACCAGGGCTTGCAGGACCATGGAGAAGTAGCCCTTGAGGTTTATGTAGATGGATGCCCAGTGGATGGGGGCCCAGATGGGGATGTGGGTGCCATCAATAGCACTCTCGCAGTTAGGGAAGCCCATGGCGGCAAAGCTGGCGATGATGGAGTCCACATTGCTGAGGTGGATGACCTACGCAGCACAATGGTGCTGATGGCCCTCACCACCTGCAGAAGAAACAAGCAAACAGAGAATCACAGGGGTGCCAGAGCCTTTGGGCAGTCCCCGAGTCTCCCCTTTCCTCACACCCCAGGAGCAACTCCCTATGTAGCCCATCCCCTGCAGGGATGTGATGGTGTGGCTGGAGAACTTCCCAGGGAAGGGGGCTTCCCCCCCACACACACACACACCCCTCCCTCACCCCAACTCCCCCTTTTCCTAGGGTTCCCCATTCCTCCACTTTAACACTGTCCGTTCCTCCCCAGCCTCAGGGACATTAGACTGAGAGCGCCATACCTGTGACGAGGGCCCTGACAGTCGACTTCCCCACGCTGAACTGGTTCCCAACAGATCGGTATCTGTCCGTCATGACAAGCTTCCAGATAGTGATGGTGACCCACTTCTTCATGGGGATGGTGGGTCGCATCTGGGTGTCCTGTTGCATGAGGGCAGAGGCAAGCCAGACACATAGCTCCAGAGAGGTCTTCTTCCTCATGCGGAAGTTCTGGAGCCACTGCTGGTCATCTCACCGCTCCATCACCAGCCGGCCCCACCGATCAGAACTGGTGTCCAGCTGCCAGAAGTGGTGGCGCACAGTGGGGTACAGCTGAAGAAGTACGCTCTCAGACAGATGGTGAGGGTCTCTTCAAAGAGGTGGAGGTTGGGTTCCTGCAAGGCCAGGAGGGCAGCCTGCAGAAACTGCTGCATGACAGTCAAGGGCTGTTTGCGTGCCCAGAGGCAGCTCGGCCTCCATAGCTGAGAGTGCAGTGGTATACAACAGGGCAACCAAAGCACGCAGTGAATATGCTTTGCTTTCCCTCAGAGAGGTAGGCAAGCGGGAGAAGAACCTGAGAAAGGGCTATACAAAGGGGTCTCTTTAAAACTCGAGTCTCAGATAGCCTCAGGCAGTAGCTCCAGGAAGTAACTACTGATCTGATGCCCTGCCTGAAGTGGTTCTGGGTGGCCTTAAATGTTATTCACCATCTTATCAGTGTGGATGCTCTATTTTGAAATAACTTGTCTACACACAAAAAGAGCATTGAAATAGCGCTTAGCTATTTAGAAATAAGCTATTTCAGAAAATAAAATTCCCAAATAGCTTATTTCAAATTAAGCATGCAGTATAGACACTCTTCATCCACAGAGCTCAGAGAACTTTATAGGTGGCTAAGCACTGGATAGGTGTGCTGTAACGTAAATAATGAACAGATTCACACCTGGACTAACCTCAGTGAAATCAATGAAATTAAATCACAGGGAAATTTGGCCCAATATATTTGTAATTATATTCTAAATTATCTAGAAACAGACACTCACCATTAGAACACGGTCATAGTATAAATGGGCACACACAGAGAAGTCTTATACCTACACGGATATACAATAGCAATGATAAGTTTAAAATAAACTAGTAATCCTGGGTTTGGAAATTATGTTGAAAGCAAAAGGCAAGAAGTGATCATTTTTTTAAAAAAGCAATAGTAAAACAAAAGAAAAATCCTAATTGTTTTCACTCACTCATGTTTTATTTTTTTTCCTACTTCCATAGTGTGTATGTTGCATAATACAAAAGAACTATTAGATTAATAAATTCATAAATTTTAAGGCTAGAAGAACCACATACAAGAGCTAATCTGGCCTCTTCTACAACACAGACCATTGAATTTTATCCATCTATTCCTATAGTGAAGCTTTTATCTCAAGGTTTACAAGTACTTTGTAAAGAAGACTAAGTATCATTAAGTCCATTTTGCAGAGGAGGACTCACACAGAGGTATGATATGACTTGCCCAAGGTCTTAAAGTAAGTCTGAGGAAGAGCTAAGAATGGGAGTCAGGTCTCTGAGCCCCACTCAAATGCCCTATTCACTAAAACCATGCAAATTCTGAAGTCCTCTGAGGCATTGACATGACTTGTGTATCTATGAAATGCTTAGCGTAAATAACATTAACAGTAACAAAAACAATCATTGCATGCATATACAGTCAAAGGACAAAAACTGCTGGTTTAAGGAAGGAGGAACTATTACTTTTAATGGCTCTGACAACACGTCATTTTTAAAAACCTACTTCTTTTGTGAAACAGCACCATAATGAATTACCATGCATTAAAAATGTTCTCTACCTTAAGCAATTTTTCAAGTCTTTGATTCATGCTTTAATTTTGCATTATGCATAAAACTGCCCAATTAGAAACTGTTTTCTGAGGTTATTTTAGATCAAAGAGGTTAATTTAAATCCATAGTGAGCAATGCTATTAGGAATTTAACAAATACTTGGGGAGGGGGAAGAGTTTCCGATGTGTTATTTCATCTGGATTGTTACCTGACATATCAGGGGATCTAAAGACAGGTAATATCTGTAAGGTAAATCTGCCCCCATTCTCATATGAATATACCCTACAGGGGAAAGAAAAAAAAAAAATGGACAAATGCTGCAGACAGTAACACACTTCAGGGAAATAAGAAAATTGGTCTGACAACTGAGGGAACAAGTTTTTTTGCTAAGATTGACTGTAGGAAGCTTGTGGACAATTTTTCTACATAAAAACTGATCAGACTATTAAGCTTCACATGGAATCTTATGACATGCCCAGTATGACACAAGCACATTTTTCCAAACTACTTATGGGTTATGTAATAGAGATCTGCAGAGCATTAGCAGTCACATGACATGGCCCACTAAGATTTCAAACTGCCACCTACAAAATTTAATTAGCAGGCAGTAAACAAGGGACAGGAGGAGAAAAATACTCCTAGGCCTGAGACAGAACATTCTGAACAATATACACTGTTCCTTTTGGGGAGAGAGAGGAGAGGAAAGGTGGGGTATTTTTATTGTAGTTTTGTTTGTGATATTTAGATAAAATTACAACTGCCACAGAAATAGGGAAATGCAGTGAACAATGCATTGGCTCAAACACCTACTGCTTGTTACTGGTTTGGTAAATCAAACTGTAGAATAAACCACTAGCTTTGGGGATAAGCTTGCCAATTTTGGTGGGAAATATTCCTAGAGATTTATTCAAATGACATGATCTTTAATTTCTGGTGACTCAAGGACAATACTGAAGGGTTAGCAACCTAACTGGGGACTATCTGCCCAGAGTGTGACCCATCCCAGCCATTGGTCACACTGTCTACAAAAGCACCACACACCCTCCCACAAATCAATCAGGGCCTGATCTTGGGAGAGATGCCATACCGATCAGCCCACTGTGCTCAATGCCTTACTGAGTCAAGCCCTCATTTGAACACTATGGAGATTACAAAAAATCTGCAATCAGCTCTTTACCATAAAGGCCAAAAGGAAGATAGTGTCTAACAGTGTTTGGATGAAATAAAGGAAAGGAGATTATGCCCAGCTATTATGCTTGAAGACCGTTTCTTTGGTATGTTCAGAGACAGGTGTACACGGCGGCTGCTGATTCATAACAAGCACCAACCATTTTAGTAAAGTCACATTTATCATCTTGAAAAGCACCCAGTATTATTGTACAGCTTCTACAATATAATGTAGAGAAGGCTTTCTTGCAGTTAAAAGAACTGAGTCCAATTCCCTCTTTTTCCTATATTCTCAGTCTGGCACGTGAATATTTTCTACCAAATCTTCATCTCCACAATAATCAGAGGAACAACACACCATTACCCATTGAATGCATCAGTGCTCACAATGGAGGGAACAGGAGACATGTAACAAATCACTTCTGGTATTCCAGAAGCTCACATGAATTCAAGAACTTCTGGCACTTAGAGAAATATTTGTTTAAGGATTAATAACCTGAAGCCAAATACTAAATGGTACTGGGCATTGCTAAGTCCTCAGTTTATATGTAGCTTCGAAATGTCTCAATTGGAAATTGGATTCCTTGTAAAAAGGCACAATCTTATTCAGTCATATGAGAAGTGAAGAGTTTACTGTCTAGACTAGTGATTCTCAAAGTGTGGTCTATTGACCACGAGTGGTCCACGACCATCTTGCAGGTGAACTGCAGACTCAGAGCTCACCCCTCCTGCTGCAGGGAGCCTGTGCTGGTGCTCCAGCCCCACAACCCCCTCCCCATGAAGTTAGAGCGCCAGCTTCCCACTGTGCAGGGTGGGAGGGGGAGTCTCACAGGCTGGATTCAGGTAGTGACAGAAGGAAGTGGTTCTGTGAGCTGCCACTCCTGCTCCCCCTGGCTGGAGGAACTGCAGTGCAGGAAATTACTCACCGGAGGCTCTCCCTTCTGGGGTGCCTGGGAGTGGCAGGAGGCACAAAGCCAAGTAATCCCCAGATGCCCCTCCCACCAAACCCCCTACCCCTATCCTGCACCCTTCCTCTCACCTAGATTCGCCACCCCCATTCTGCTCACACATACTCCCAAACCAGCTCTCAGCCTGCTCCTGTTCCCTACCTCCCACCCAGATCCTTAACCTCCAGCTCACACCTGCACCCAGTGCATTTTTTGTGACTGTACTGCCCGGTACATAGTACTGGCACCTCCAGATACAGTACTGGCCCCTCCAGTCAGAGCTCAACAACTTTTCCCCTGGAGTACTGGCACCTTTTATTTATTATTATTATTATTAATTTATTTTTGAACAAAAAAAGCACTGCCTGCACCCAACCTGCTGGCTAGACCCCACCCTCCCACACCCATTTTGTCATCATGGCTGGTAGTCTGCAGAAAGGTCTGCATTGAAAGCGGGGGCCCAATGGCCAAAAAGTTCGAGAAACACTGGTCTAGACAGACAAGATATAGGACAAAGGAAGTATTATTAACTTCATTTTACACTTGGGCAAGCAGTCACAGAGGAGTTATACAACTTGCCCGGAGCCAGAGAGTTTGTCTATGGAGAGGTGCAAATTGATCCCAGATTTCCTGACTACTCATCCAATGCTACAGCCACACACCCACCTTTCCCTCTAGGAGTGGAGTTGCAGATGCTCACCACCTCTCATGAATTAGCCTGCTTTGAATTAAGCAAATTGCTCATTCTTGTTTCCTTAAAAGTCAACATTTGTTATCTTCAGACTAGCACTTCATAGCACGTACTTAAATGATCACTTCAGCACAATATTCAATAAAGGTTTTTTTTATAGTTATTTAAAGAGAAATAGAACCTGGGGGTTATTTACGCTGACCATATTCAAACTTCAAATCACTAGTTGTGATCCCATGGGATACATAACTTTTCTAACAAGGCAATTACAGCATCTCCTAAGTCTTCCTATATATGAATGAGCCCAATAGAACAAGCCCTAGCTTATCACTGGTGAATGAATGGTGGTTTCATGGTGTAGTACTTCCAAAGGGCACCATTTTTCAGCATCGTGGCTTCATTCCAATTTTCTACTTTGTGTTCTGTGCATATTCATTTTGTTAAAAAATATTTATGATTGAAATAAAAGCAAATGAGTTTTGCTTATGCCAGTGAGGATCTCAGGGATACTGGCATTTGGGACAATTAATAACCAATCGGATAACAACCTCAAGCATCTTAAGAAATGGCAGCAGAAGCTGTGCTATACTCTCTCCAGTTTCTTAAAGCCACCTCAATACAGCCCAAGAGATCTCAGAACCCTTGGTTGCTTCTTGTATGATTTTACTGCATAACTCTATTTCCCTTGTAGTGCTGTACCGAAAAAACTGACTTGGCCATCAAAGTACACTGTGTAGTAATCTAATTTATGGAGTGGGTAGGACAGCTCAGTGCATGGCCAGTTTGCTACTTGCTGTGGAGGAAAAGTTAAGTGTGTGTGTTTTTAAGTTATATAATTTTCTAATGGCAACCAGGTGATATGGTGATAAGCACTTATTAACTCCTTGTGATAGATACTTGTGAAGTGGTATAATATAGCCTATACTCATTAAAATACAAAAATATTTACCACACCAGAACAAACCGATGATTGCTCCAGAGCAGGATCCTGACTTTGACAAGTCCAATCCTGAAATGTTATCACTTCCCATAGTGGGCGTGTGACGTAGTGGGGGTGCTGTCTGCTCTGTAACCCGGTGTCCCCCTGTGCTGTGATATGTGATTCCTACTGACTCACCCACATGTGTATTAGCCCAGACACTAGGACCAGCCTGACCAGTTAACAAGGCTCTTTCCCCAGGGGAGAGAGAAAGGAAGGGAGGCAGAGATGAACACCTGGTTTGGGGGCAGAGTCTGGGAGCGAGGCACTTAGACTGGTTCCTTCATGGTTCCAGCCTAAGGAGGGGGTTGGAATCTAGGGGCCCAGGGACCCCATTTCAAGGGGGCTGAGGCATCCTGGCCCAGACTCCTGTAGACACATCACGTATATGTTGTGCTGTATCCTAGAGAAGCAATAAACCCTCTCTATTCTACTGGCTAGTTGAGTCTGTTCTTGCTGCTACGGGGCTGCAGGATTGGAGGAACCCCGACTCGCCGTCACAGGACAATTGTAAGAATGTAAATCTACTATTACAAAGACATATCACTATTTTATATTCATACATAAATCAATGTGTAAATAGATACTTTTGTGTACAATACACACGCATATTATAAAATATTGTTCTAAGTATGTATTCATCTAATACTATTTAAAATTCTTATATATGTACATGTTTATGTACCATCACCTATCAAGTGAGCTCAACCATAGATATGCAAGTATAAAAAGTGTTGCTATATATCCTGTAATTCTTTCTGCTCATCAGTTAATCAAATATCAGATGCTCTTTTCAAATCAGGGTTAAAATTCTGGGTCCTCTATTGACCCATATTGTTAAGGCTCATCTTTTCAGGTTTTTAACAACCAAGTGCCACCCTAATAGCTGAAATTTGCAAATATTAGTCTTTAAAAAACAGAGGCACCACATTTACAACAGATGATCCATGTACATACTTGTATGAATTCATTGGGGTGCAGTTAACCTGCACTTCTATGCATGTAGCCTTTACTTGTTTACATGGCACTATGCTGTGTCCTAAGCAAAGCCACCTAATACCAATCTAGTTTTCCAGCAAGCAGCAAGTGAGGGTGCCCTCTAGTCTGTACAGAGTATAGCCACTTCACTAGCTCTATTTGATGTAGGGTTTGTTTGTTTTAATATCATGCCACGTCAAATACATTGGTTGGGGTACCTGGATCTCTTCATTCAGAAGAGCAGACAGCAATAATTTATAAACAACCCCCAAGTCTCTCAAAAATGCATAATTTATTGAATAATAGGTCTTTAAATAGAAAAACACACTGGCATGAGTTGTTTCAAATTGCTTTCCTCTCTCAAATTGTGTATACAGTAATTACGCATTTAACACGTGCCCACTTAAAATGTTTTCGCAATAGCACGATTTTTTTTATTAGGGAACGTTTTTCAAATAACACGACTATTTTTGTGTTATTTCAGGGATGGTTAAGTGGCAGACTACTTTGTGCAACAATATAAGTTGGTGAAAACAATGGTAATATGCATGAGCAGATGAATACACGTGGTCACAGCGCTCCTCCGCTCACTCGCGTGTTTAAACAAACCGCAGCAACTTGTGTTGCTAGTTATCTTGTGTTGCTAGATATCTAATGTTGATGACCCAACACCAACAAAAAATTGACTTTGCCACCAGCACCTGAAATGTAACCGCCACCTTTTCCATTATTTTTAATGGGAAAATTGACCCCTCATAGCACATTTTCTCTTACCACGAAGATTTTCAGAAACGCATCTATAGTGTTAAATGAGGAATTACTGTACCAGAAAGACCCACTCTAATAATGAAATATCTTCCAGTCATACAAACTGAAATACAAAGTGACTACAATACTTCTCACAGCACACAGTTCCCTTCCACATTTATTTTTTTCCTCAGTTTTAAGCAGTGCCCTTTTTTCCATTCTATGGCTGCTCTATGGCTCAATATTTCACATTCTCTTAATGTAGTTCTTAGCTGGCTGAATTACTCTTCATATTTTGATAGTGACAGCCTTTATTTTCCCTCCGTCTATGTATCCACTTGGTGCAGTTATTAAAACATCAACATGAATGGATGCATTTTTACACAGTGTTTATTTTAGGGCACTTTACAGTCCTGTCCCTATTATTGCCAGATGCAATATCAATCCGCATTGATAAAATTATTCTGTGGAACTATTGATATATAAATTTCTTTTCATGGTCTTCTGCATTGGACAAATCTTGGACAATGCTTATCATTAATGGGTAACAAAAGGCAGTTGCTTTAAAACTTTAAGTGCACATAACCTAATTAAAATATTATTCGCACAGAGGAATAAATTGCTTCTGGAAAGGAATAGCCTTTTTGCCCTACACTTGACATTATAGAAAATACCATAACTTTACAGAGAGGTCAATAATAGAAAAACTGCTGGTATAATATACAGGGGATAATTCCCACATAATACTTGTGAATAGGTATCTGCTACCTATTGTCAATATCTATACATGCAAAATATAGTAAAATTTCATGTATATTATGCATACATATTCATAGTACCTACCAGACACTAATATTGTATGGAACACACGCACATACGTGTCTAATATAGATATATATCTTACACACCCATACTGGAAATGGAGGGTGTTTTTTTTAAATAAAGCCACTAGCACAATTTGGAACCCTAGATTTGTAAATTACAAATCAAAGAGAGACGCTTTTTCACCGACTGGTGTCCTGCCCACTTTGATGCCGGCGAAACGCCGCAGATAATTTCATTCATAACATCCCCGAGGGGCGAACAGTCACATGGAGGACTTCGCTAGGACACTCTAGCGTCCATCTGAGAAGCACTGGGCCACTGGGCGCCTGCCCAGAGCTTCACTGGGGGTAAAACCCGTTAGCCAGCAGGCTGGTTAACTTTGCCCCCAGCAGCTTACGCCAGGAACAAGCAGGGCCCCATGAAACCTGTGCCCCTCCGGATTTTATTTTACAGGAAAACCAATACACGGACTAAGGGAAAATGACAGAAGATTAAACATCAACGCGAGGCGGGCTGGGAAAAGGTTTAATCCCGCTGCCGCCTGTTCATGCACCAGGTCACCCCCTTTTCGCATTCCCAAGCAGCGCCGGGAAGAAAATAAAAGCAGGGAAGGGCAGCGTCCAATGACAGCCGAATACTAAAGTTTGTGAACCTGTGCTCAGAGTCCCTGCGGCCGTAGGGGAGGAGCCCCCCCTTTTAGGCTCACGAAGGCGCTACAGAGGACAAGCTATTTTTAGAGGGGGAGGTAGATCCGAGCATACCTGGCAATCAAGCTCTTCCCATGGTCAGCAGCGAGCTGCAGTCTGCTGGGTCAGATTACAGCCAGGGGAGGCAGCAGTATCGGTGTCTTCGCGCTGCCTGCCGGCGTTCCCAGCTAAAAATGTTCCATTCGCTGTCTGCAGGGAGGCAGGCGAACGAGCGCCCGCATCATCGGCCGTGCAGCACCTGCCGGAGCCTATGAAACGGCGGGGTGGGACGCTCCACGCACACAAAGATGGCTTTCTCCGATTTGCCAGCTTCCCTTTCGCACGGTACTAAGCCCAGCACTAGAGGAGGTGGGTGCTGACCCAAAAAGCCCGGGGGCTCTGTACCTGGCTCGTTTGCAGTGCGGAGGGCGGAGATTTTATTTTACCTCCAAGTAACACCCTTATATGGTGGTCTCGGGAGGTCAGCTGTGTGGCGAGCCAATGAAATGTAATTGGCAGCTTGAAATCTCCCCCCCCGCACTCCACCTGCCCAATGGAAGGCGTAGACACTCGGATGCAGACAGGTTTTAAATCACAGTCCCTGGACCACCCCAGTCTTTCCATCCTTTAAAAAAAACTGTAGTCTACCAGTTACACGCATGCAAAACTTCACCTCTAACTAGGCAGCCAGCAGCTGCCTATCCAATGGGAAATAGTGGAAAGGCCCACGGGGAAAGGAAGGATCAAATAAACAAACAAAAAAGCCTTCCTCAAGAGGGAAGCAAAACCATTCTGTAAAAGCTCCAGCCTCCTACTGATTTGCATGATCTGAGAGTCTGGGAAATGCCTGCCTCCTATAACACATTTTAATTATAGCAAGATGTGTCATTTCAAGTTAATTGCCTATATAACTCAAGAAGGACTGCTGAATGGAGCTTTCTGCATTTCAGTATTCCCCACAAGCTGAGTGCTTGTGCGGCCACCCAAGAGAGATTCAGATGCTGCCCCGCTGATTAATAGAGTGCCCAGAGCTGGCAGCATGTGTTTCTACTGGTGGTGCACATCCATACCTACCTGGGTGTACAAAAAATATATTCCCCATGTAGATGGGAAAAAATAGAGGGTACATTGTTCACAGTGCAAGGAAATATTCTATTTCTAAGGTGCTTAACATAATTTTGTTGCTCCCTTTTAAGGCAGTGACAGAAATCTTTCTCCTTTTAACAAATCTTACCCCATTATTTCAAAAATGAAATATGCATGTGATTGAAAGAGGCAGTGTACATGTAGTGCCTTTCAAATATGGTTCTTCCACCTGGCCCCTATTTTACCAATGAGTAAACTGAGGCAGAATTTTCAGAAGGGCTCCACATTTTCCAAAAATGCTCAGCTCCTCTTTAGGAACCTGAATAAGTGTCCAAATTGTCAAGAGAACACATTTTGCAGTGTCCATGTTGGGTGCTCAGCTCTGTGATTGGATTTGTCACACTGGAGCAGGGTTCATCTAGTCCAATATTCTGTCTTCAACAATATCCATTACCAGATGCATACGGTTTAAAATCACTTCCAACATTTTTGTTAGTATTAACTATTATAATTTTGGATATTTTTCCTAGGCACATAAATGTCAAAACTTTTTTAAAGCTTGATACATTTTTAGCTTCACTGGCTTCCAGTGGCAATAAGTTCCACAATATCAGCATGTTGGATGCAAAAAGAATTTCTTTTTATCCATTTTGAATTGAATAGAAATTCTGGTACAGTGTCACAGTGGGAGTGTTTGGTTCCTATGCACTTTTGAAAATCCTTGCTGTGGGATTCAAGATTCAAGCCAAAATTTTCCAGAGCACCTAATTTTGTAGGTGTCCATCTTCACACATTCTAAAGAGGCCTGTTTTTCAGTGCCACTGTTTTTCAGTGTTTTTAAGTTTTTATCTGCCCCTGAAAATTAGGCCAATCTAAGTCATGTGAAGTTAGCCTCCCAGAATCCCTAGTCGCTTTTTAAAATCTTGGCCTCACTGATTAACCCAAAGTTCACTCAGCAGGAGACGAATCAGATCAAGAAAAAAGCCAAGTATGTTCCTATCTATTACCGCCAGACCCATGAACGGGGGCAGGAGGAGAGGCAACTGCTCTGGGGACTGGTTATTCAAAAGGGCAGAGACTTCCAGCCACTGCCACCACTACTGTAGCCAGAGCCCCAGTTCCTTTAAATCACCACCAAGTGCCATACAGTGCTCCAGGTTGTTCTAAAGGCTGGGGGGGGGGCAATGTGGCATGCTCTGGGTGGTGCTGAGGGCTGGCTGCTGCCGTCCCATCCCTTCCAGAAGCATGGATCTGCCCCTCCCTTTGCCCAGGGCCCCAATTGGGCTGTCAGTTCCCTGGAAACCACATACACATTCCCTACAGGCAAGGCAAATTGTTCTGAGTTCAAGTACAACCATGCTTTTGTAACCTATGACCGTCTTCTGATCTGGTAACAATAACAACAATAAAAGAGGCCTGTTGAGTTGTGTCCACATAGCATATTTTCTTTCCTAATGCAACCATGATTGAGTCTCTACACTTTCCAGGACACCCAACTGTAGTTGCATCAATGTTTGGCAGGGACCAGGGAAGGCGGCAGAATGTAGACAGCTATCCTGTAGTGCCTCACTACCAGAGAAAGAGCCTGAAAAGCAGCTAACAAAGCAGCACCAGCAGCAGCATGTTTGGCAATGCACTCTAGGAGGTCCTACCACACAGAGTACTGAGAAGAAGGAAAGCTGGACAACCCAATTACACTAGCAGAGTTGGTGGATCCAATCAATATTACTGTTAAAAAAAATTAAGCATGCTGAGCCAGACAACCAAGGTCACTGACATAATAGTTGCCATGGTTACTTCCAGATTACTAATCATGGTGTATATAGACCAAAATCACATTGAGAGCCAACCATATTATAAAATCAGTAATAGTGAGGCCAGAGCCTAAGGGGTGGTCTTTGTTCTTTACCTGAGCCTGGGATTTGTCAGGGAGTTGGCTCTAGCTCCCCACTTTTAAAGACCAGCCACACACACTATGCAATTTAGAGATGCAGCCAGGCAGCAGCATTAAAGTTACTGAGAATTCTGAGTGGAACCTATGGCAAAGAAGGACTGTTACATCATAGTGGAGACAAGTTCACCAGACCCTTTCCCTGCTCCACATTGGGGTGAGGGCAGGAGAGGCACAAAGACTGACTGTAGCACAGACACACGAACAGGGACTCGCCCTATGCTGGGTGAATTATCTGATGGACATTTGCCATTATGACATTAGATTATGGCCCCTTTATACCTACCTGAATGGTGCAAAGAGGCCTTAAGTAGCCTTCAAAATCTGGTCCTGAATTTGACTTGAAAGTGGCTGTCATGGGGGTCTTTCTCTTGTTCTCTGTTTCTTCCCTCCCCTCTTGTAAAAAAATGTCAGAAGCACTTGGTTTTTGTTCTGCATCAAAATGCAAACCTTTTTTGAAACCTCAACATTTTTCACAAAGCTACGTTCTTGTTCTCTGACCAGCCCTAGTAATCATGTATCATTCTCTTTGTTCCCATCTCCCATTTCAGTTTAGAGATGAGCTCAACCAAGTTCAGATTTGGGTGCTAAATTAAAGTTGAAGGGCATCTGAGAGGTAAGAGAGAGACCAGCTTCATGTGAAGTTTTAATCTACATCAGAATATCAATGTTTGAAGGTGTCTGAATCTTAAATTTTGGATTGAATTAATCTCTCATTATTAGTTGCATGAGAGACTATTTGATTTTTAACCCACCTAACAACATGAACAAAGCTAGCCTGTGGTGCTGTCACGTTATTGGACTTTGTGGGGAGCAGCCGGGTCACTTCTGCATCCATGGGGAGGTGTTCACCCCAAAAGTGGTACAAAGGGGGCCATGTGAGGTGTCAAACAAAAGCTTACTTGCTACTGATTCTGTATATGCCCTTCATATATCTGTATAATGTCTGGGTGTGGAGTTATGAATATGTAGTCTGTATGGAGACTAGAAGTTTCTCTGTATGTGGTTGAGCAATGGGCTCGGCCTATGGACATGCTAATTAGCAAGACTCCAGGGACAATAGGTCTCTTAAGTACCCGGGACCCACCTATGAAGGAATCTAGGTGCCTGGTCAGAGACCATGTGACTGTCTCCAGCTTGGAAGAAGCAGGAAGGAGGTATAAATAGGCCATGTGTCTGACTCCATCTTGGTCTCCAGATCTGCTCCTGACCCCAGATGCGGCCTCGCAGGGATTCATGAGCCGGGAAGAACTGTGGACTCATCCTGGCATAGGATGTGCACCAAGGACTTTTAAGCCAGCAGCTATAACATCTTTGCTGCAAACCTGCATCAAGAACTGGGAGATTCGATGCATATAATGTATGATACTTTAATAACCTTACTCTCATGCTTTTCTTTCTTGTAGTAATCATCCTTTAGATTGTAGATTCTAAAGGATTGGCTCAGCGTGATTTGTGGGTAAGATCCAGAGTGTAAATTGACCTGGCAACTGTGGCTGGTTTCTTGGAACCGGACAGAACTTGTTTGGGGTTGGTGAGATTGGGTTCTAAGACCCCTCACCTGTGTATGAGGCCCGGGGCCATCTGGGGCACGGATATTGCTGGGGTGTTGGAGGGGTTTTGCTTGTGAGGCTTCAGGCAGGCAGCTGAAGCGCTCTGTGGGACTGGTTTGTGGCCTATTTGGGAAGGTCTCCAGTCCAGGGGCTAGAGAGAGCCTTGAATTTGAGCAATTTGCCCTGAGCAGACGCCCTCAGCGGTGCCCCGACCCGGCCCGGTCCGTCACAGGTGCCAAAACTGAAGGCTTTTTCAAAACGATGAGCAAGTCAACCATGTAAAACCTAAACCAAAGTCTTAAAAACTTGATGTATTCAACCTATCAGAGTAAGTTATTGCTATTACTAGTTGGAATAATAAGATATTAAAGCATTACTAATATAAATAATGTACTGTTTGTCTAGTACTATATGTAACCCTTCTGCCAGGCCAAGTTAATAGCAGCAAGGTCCGGGTTCAGTATCTATGGGTCTTCTTCCCAACATCGTAATACAACACCGGCTCGAGCCCCCACCCAGTGACCTGGGAAATCTTACACACACCCCTGGGCGCCTCAAAGAGGCAATTCTTCCCCTCTCGAAAGCACAGAGACTCGGTATAGCAGCAAATCTTTAATAACATGAGGTAACTGACATCAGCATTAAATTGGGAAAACACCACAACTCTGATTCATAGACCAAACATGAGCAAAGACCCACCCCCAGCCAAGAATCACCCAAAGTCCCTAAAAGTCCAACACCCTAAGGCTATGTCTACATTCGCGGCTTCTTGCGCAAGAACTTCTTGCACAAGAAAACGTCCACACTGCCATGTGCGAGCTGTGCTTTTGTGCAAGAGTGCCCATGGCAGTGTGGATGCTCTCTTGCTCAAGAAAGCTCTGATGGCCATTTTAGCCATAGGGCTTTCTTCTCCAAGAAATCCCTGCCAAGCGTGCACACTGCCCGCTTGCGCAAGAGCTCCTGCGCAAGAGGGCTTACACCTGTTAAAAAAGAGTGTAGCTCTTGCACAAGAAGCCCTCTCTTACCTAACCGTAATGTAAATTTCCTTGCGCAAGAGCGGGCGGGCAGTGTGGATGCTCTGCAGATTCTTGTGCAAGAACGGCCATACTTGCGCAAAAAGCTGCGAGTGTAGACATAGTCTTAGGGGCTGTGTCTAGACTGTCAAGTTTTTCCGTAAAATCAGCTGCTTTTGCGGAAAAACTTGCCAGCTGTCTACACTGGCTGCTTGAATTTCCGCAAGAACACTGACTTCCTACTGTCTGAAATCAGTGCTTCTTGCGGAAATACTATGCTGCTCCCGTTCGGGCAAAAGTCCCTTTTGTGCAAAGCTTTTGCGCAAAAGGGCCAGTGTAGACAGCTCAGATTTGTTTTGCGCAAAAAAGCCCAGATCGCAAAAATGGCGATTGGGGCTTTTTTGCGCAAAAGTGCGTCTAGATTGGCATGGACGCTTTTCCGCAAAAAGTGCTTTTGCGGAAAAGCGTCCGTGCTAATCTAGACGCTGTTTTCCGCAAATGCTTTTAACGGAAAACTTTTCCGTTAAAAGCTTTTGCAGAAAATCATGCCAGTCTAGACACAGCCAGGGTGTTGGACTTTTGGGGACTTTGGGTGATTCTACACTGTGTCTACACTGGCGCGATCTTGCGCAAAAGCAGCCGCTCTTGTGCAAAAACTTGCTGCTTGTCTACACTGGCCGCGTGTTCTTGCGCAAGTAAACTGACTTTCTAATGTATGAAATCAAGGCTTCTTGCGCAAGAACTCTGACGCTCCCGCTCAGGAAGAAGCCCTTTTGCGCAACTGTTCTTGCGGAAGAGGCCAGTGTAGACAGGCAACATGAATATCTTGCACAAGAAAGCCCTATGGTTAAAATGGCCATCAGAGCTTTCTTGCGCAAGAGAGCATCTACACTGGCAAGGATGCTCTTGCGCCAAAGCACATCTCTTGCGCAAAAGCACATGCCAGTGTAGACGCTCTCTTGCACAACTACTTTAACGCAAGAACTCTTGCGCTAAAGAGTTTTTGCGCAAGATCATGCCAGTGTAGACGTAGCCTAAGAGTCTCGAGTCCAGCAACCCAAAAAATCACCCAAAGTCCCAAAGTCCGACACCCCAAAAGTCTCTGCCCCAGGTCAGTGCCGCCCCAGGGTTCAAAAGTTCACCGGCAGTGTTTTACCATCCCAACCTGTATGGAATGGAGGGGGCCGGGGTTGATACACCTTACGTGGTCCGCCGACGGCTCCGCCTCTCCGTAGGGTTCTGCTGCCACCATTAACGTGAGTCACTCCGCCACACTCCACCTGCTGTCCTGTGAGCCGCTCCCGCTGTCCCACAAACTGCCCTGCTCCACCAGCCATCTTGGTCCACGCCCCTGGCCGCCAGCTGGTTGTTCCTGCAGCTGCTCCACTGGCTACCTGCTGCCGCTCCTACCGGCTGCCCGCCAGTTGTCCCTGCCAGCCGCTTTGCTGGCCGCCTGCACCCGCCGGTCATTCCTGCAAACTGCTCTGCTAGCCATCCCACAAACTGCTCTGCAAGTAGCTCAGCAGTATAGCTTGAGGCTCCCCACAGCACACAGTGATTTCAGCTCATAGTAGATTTCAGCTCTGCAGCAATTTCAACAGTATAGCTTCAGGCTCCCCACAGCACACAGTGATTTCAGCTCTTCAGCAAGTTCAGCTCATAGTAGAGGAGCCTCAGTGCTAGTGCACCATAGGCCCACAGTGAAGTCAGCTCAGCAGCTTGCAACTAGACTCCTAATGGAATCCAAATTAGCTCTGATATTCCACAGTGGAAAGAGAAGGGGGTGCAATTGGTGTTGTTTTTCGGCCCTCAGACAGGGCCCTACTACCAGGTACAAATATCTGTACCCAGCCTCTCTCAGCGTGACTGGGTTTGGAACCCATGCCCCTTGTCTAGCGAGTGATACTTAGTTTATGGCGAATCCTTCTGTCATAAAACAGTTCCACTATTCCACTGTCCTTGATTCACATAATCAGGGTAACAATACTTTATCCCCCCGCCTCAATAACAGAGAGACTGGGGATCCCACAGTGGCCAAAGTGACCATTTGGGCTGCTGTGAGCACATAGTAGGCGGGGTGGGTGTGCCTATGCAAACGAGATCAGCCCGTGAAGTCTTTTTGCACCACTCGCCACAATTCACCACGGCTGCATCTAGACTGGCATGATTTTGCGGAAATACTTTTAACGGAAAAGGTTTTCCGTTAAAAGTATTTCCGCAAAAGCGCGTCTAGATTGGCACGGATGCTTTTGCGCAAAAAGTGCTTTTGCGCAAAAGCATCCGTGGCCAGTCTAGATGTGATTTTGCACAAGAAAACCCCGATCGCCATTTTAGCCATCGGGGCTTTTTTGTGCAAAACAGTTCTTCGCTGTCTACACTGGCCCTCTTGCGCAAGTATTCTTGCGCCAAGAGGCTTTTTCCAAGCGGGAGTGTGAAAGTATTTGTGCAAGAAGCACTGATTTTGTACATTACAAAGTCAGTGCTCTTGTGCAAATTCAAGCGGCCAGTGTAGACAGCTGGCAAGTTTTTGCACAAAAGCAGCCGCTTTTGCGCAAAAACTTGCCAGTCTAGACGCAGCCCACCAGATGTCAGGGTAGAGCTTATCCTGACCCTGCTTACATATAGGCTACGTCTACACTGGCAGCTTCTTGCTCAAGAACTTTTTTGCGGAAGAGTTCTTGTGCAAAAACTCTTCCAGAAGAGAGCGTCTACACTAGCATGTGCTTTTGCGCAAGAGATGTGCTTTTGCGCAAGAGCATCCTTGCCAGTGTAGACACTTTCTTGCACAAGAAAGCTCTGATGGCCATTTAACCATAGGGCTTTCTTGTGTAAGAAATTCATATTGCCCGTCTACACTGACCTCTTGCGCAAGAACAGTTGCGCAAGAGGGCTTATTCCTGAGCGGGAGCATCATAGTTCTTGTGCAAGAAGCCCTGATTTTATACAGTAGAATGTCAGTTTACTTGTGCAAGAACACACAGCCAGTGTAGACAGGCAGGAAGTTTGCGCAAGAGCAGCCGCTTTGGCGCAAGATCGTGCCAGTGTAGACACAGCCATACATGGTGAGGTCAGCCAGATGTCATCTGATGCTAAGTATCTCCATTGCCATTTAAAGTTTTACAATTGTCTTTAAGGGAAGTAATATTAATTCAAGTAATCTCTTATGCAGTATAACAGCAAAATGTTTAACTTTCCTTCATCTTCACAGCCATTTCTAAAGGAATTGTATGTTTTTTCTATCCTCCAGGCAATTGCATGCAACTGTTTTGAAAAATGCATACAAAAATGACTCTCCTCTCCTCCCTGCTTAAATCAGAAGCAACACCACTGAAGTCAAAGAGCTACAATGATGTGCAGGGAGAATAAGCTGCTCCCATTTTGATTCCTCTATGCACAGCAAAATAAGTCTGGAAAAGAAAAATGCAACAATAACGAAGGAACTTACTTTACTAGCTGACAAAGTGCACGTAGACCCTCCTGGAACGATGAAGGACAGCTGCCTCTGAAGCCACAATAGTTCCTTCTGAGACTGTTTCAATAACTCCTCCATATCACTTGGCTTCTGACCCATCAGTCCTTCCTGTGTGACAAAAATGTACTTCAATAGCTGTTTTTTAATGTACAGTGATAGCAACATACAAGAGTCATCACTGGATTCCTAGGTAAACAATAACGTCTGCCAGAGTGAAGTGCTTATATTTATGAAATATCAAAGATCAGTAAACCAAGAGGTAAAATTTTCTATTGCATCACAATTGTATAGATTTTGATATTGTAGTCAGTCTTGTACCTGGATAGCACCCACATAAGTATAAAGATTGTGCAATAGAAATAATTCAGAAATAACAGAAGATTGGAATTTCTTTGTCCTTAATTTAGAATTGACCATACAACAGACTTCTGCCATCTAAACACTGGATACATTGTTTATGGCATAAGAAACTCAAAATCCTAGGCTATGTCTACACTCGTGGCTTCTTGCGCAAGTACGGCCATTCTTGCACAAGAATCTGCAGAGCGTCCACACTGCCTGCCTACTCTTGTGCAAGGAAATTTACAGTACGGGGTGGTAAGAGAGGGCTTCTTGCGCAAGAGCTACACTCTTTTTTTAACAGGTGTAAACTCTCTTGCGCAGGAGCTCTTGTGCAAGCGGGCAGTGTGGACGCGCTTTCGGCAGGGATTTCTTGCGGAAGAAAGCCCTATGGCTAAAATGGCCATCAGATCTTTCTTGCGCAAGAGAGCATCCACACTGCCATGGATGCTCTTGCACAAAAGCACAGCTTGCACATGGCAGTGTGGACGTTTTCTTGTGCAAGAGTTCTTGCACAAGAACCCTTGCGCAAGAAGCTGCCAGTGTAGACATAGCCCTAATGTTCTTCTAATGCATTCTACTTCAAGGATGGTGCAATTGTTGGGACTACTAATTAGGCTACGAATTGTAGTTCCTGTACACGGAAATAAATCATTCAAGAGCTAACTAGGTTAGAGTGCAAAGCTTTAATAAAGGTGTGGTCCAGTATAATAATGCAAAATGAGATAGTAGGGTGTGATAGAAAATTCAGACAGAAAACAAGATGGCTGCCACAGCAAACTTTCATGGATGTTCTGAACCTATTGTGAAGGATAGCTCATTACTCAATGCGTTGTGGGTATATTGACATGAATGATTTTACAGGAGATTAAAAATCCTGGCAAAGCAGGATAAAAACAATGTTGAATATGTATTAGCTGCAGGTTTTTCTGCCCCAATGTTTGATATGAGAGCCAGGATTTAAAATTACAGAAATACCAATCAGGCTATTAATCCAGAGTACATCCATTAGCATAAATCTGAACTCAGGGTCAATCCAGATCATTGTGAAATTCAAGCCCAAATTGGTATCCAACCTTGATTTATCTTGTAAATATTTATTGTGAGTGGGCTCCTGTCTTTTGCTGCACTTCCTTAAGTAAACCATAGAATTGCAGACTATATTATAATTCACTCTCTATTTAATGACAAAATAGTATCTGGACTGCCTCAAAGTTTTGATACATGCTTAGACTGTCCTCTCCAACAAATGAGGGCTCTTAGTTGGCAGATGTGAGGATTAGATTTCCAAAATAAGAGCACACTAAAAAAAAAACAGTGGACAAAATATAGACATTTCTTCCTCTCTAAAATTGTGGCAGTGCATTTGCTTTAGTTCTGCTAAAGAGATTCCAGCTCAAGGCTGCCAACAGGGAAGGCAAAGGGGGGGCAGTTGCCCTGGGGACTGGTGATTCAAAGGAGCCCAGGGCTCCCAGCCACTACTGCTGCTACTGTGGCACCATCTGGAGCCCTGGGCCCTTTAAATCGCTACCGGAGTGCAGCCCCATGCACTCCATAAGGTTCTGAGGCCTGGGAGGGGGGGCACACTGTGCTCCAGTTGGCACTAAGAACTGGCTGCCCCAGCCCTGCTCCTTTCACCTGAGGACCCGTCACTTCTAGGAGTGTGGAGTCGCTTTCACCTCATACAAACCTTCTGCAGGGTCCCACAGAGGTTGTCAACTACCCTGTTCCGGCTTGTAGAATCAGAAACAGCCAAAGCATGGACAACATGAGCTTGCGTTTGTGAGTGATGGTTGGTGTGTGGTGGTGTTTTTTTGTTTTGTTTTGTTTTTTGGTTTTTCCTCTGTGTTTGTGAGTGAGGCTTTAGAGAGGGAGTTCTCCAGGTAAAGAAGAAGCAGATACAGGACTGTTGAGGGAAGTGTGTGTTGTGTTTGGGGCTTTCTTGCTGTGTGCTGAGCTTGTGTTTGTGAGTGAGGGTTGGTGTGTGTTCTTTTTTTGGTTTTGTTTGTTTTCCCCTGTGTTTGTGAGTGAGGCTTTTTTTTTCCACTTCCCCTTTGCCCTCCCCCTCCCCTTCATGGAGTGTGTGCTGTGATTGGCAGGTGGAAACTGTTGGCTTCTAATTAAAGTTTGAATTCTAGAAGCCTCTGCTGATTGGCTGAGCCTTGGTAGGGGGAAGGACTTTCAGGCACTCCAGGGCTTTATAAGGCAGTGGGCAAGCGACCAAGGAGCTTGCGAACAGATGAGTGCTAACAGGGAGTTTAGAGAGGGAGTTGGGAAGGGTGTGAAGTTCTCTTGCCTTTCTTTTTAAATCCCTTCTCCAGGACAGCAGCAATGGATGGTAATAGGTCTGCTGTTGTTACCTGCACGGAGTGTGCCATGTTTGTCTTCCTCCCGGAAGAAAGAACGGATTTCATCTGCACTAAGTGCAAGCTGGTCGCCATTTTGGAAGAAAAATTAGAGGCCTGGAGGCCCAGAGTGTCGACCCTACGCTCGGTCAGAGGATGAAGACTTCCTCGGTAGAAGGCAGCGTTTAATCCTTCAAGCACGGCAGGCGGCAGAGCCGGAGAGGGCAGTATGGGACCAGGAAGAGAACTGGCAGCATGTAACTTCTAGAAGGGGAAAAAGGCCAGCACAGGAATCCCCCAATGCTATAAAGGTAAGCAATCACTTTCAGGCTCTCTCCACAGGCTCTGCAGTGCTTTGGAAGGGACCTCACAAGGAAGAAACCAGAAGGGAACACCATCTACTGGAAGGCATGGGATCGTAGTCCTAGGGATGGGGTTCACGGCCACCACCCCAAAAGAAAAGCAGCGGGTGGTGGTGGTGGGGACTCCTCCTAAGAGGGACTGAGCCATCCATCTGCCGTCGGACCTGGAATCTCGAGAGGTGTGCTGCTTACTGGGAGCTCACATTCAGGATGTGACTGAGAGGCTTACCAAACTGATCAAACCTTTGGATTGCTACCCCTTCCTGCTTCTCCACGTGGGAACTAATGATACGGCCAAGAATGACCTTGAGCAGGTTACTGCGGATTATGTAGCGCTGGGAAGAAGGATCCAAGAATTCAGAGTGCAAGTGGTGTTCTCGTCCATCCTTCCTGTTGAAGGGAAAGGACTGGGCAGGGATCGTCGAACTGAGGAAGTGAATGCGTGGTTGCGCAGGTGGTGTCGTGGAGAGGGCTTTGGTTTCTTCGACCATGGGGCTCTGTTCCGGGCACAAGGATTGTTAGGAAGAGATGGGATCCACCTAACCAAGAGAGGAAGGAGCATCTTTGCGGGCAGGCTTGCAAACCTAGTGAGGAGGGCTTTGAACTAGGTTCGTTGGGGGACGGTGATCAAAACCCTGAGGGGAGTGGGAAAGTCGGATACCGGGAAGAAATGCAAAGAGGAACAAGCAACAAAGGAGGACCCCTGATTCGAATGGAGAAGATAGGGCGATCAACTGGTTATCTGAGGTGTTTGTACACTAATGCCAGAAGCCTGGGCAACAAACAGGAAGAACTGGAGGCCCTGGCCCAGTCCAAGAAATATGATTTAATTGGGATAACAGAGACTTGGTGGGATGACTCGCATGACTGGAGCGCTGTCATGGAAGGGTATAGACTGTTCAGGAAGAACAGGCAGGGAGAAAAGGAGGAGGAGTTGCACTATATGTAAGAGAGCACTATGATTGCTCTGAACTCCAGTATAAAGAGGAGAAAAACCTGTTGAGAGTCTATGGGTTAAGTTTAAAGGAGCAAACAACAGCAGTGATGTTGTGGTTGGTGTCTGCTACAGGCCACCGAATCAGGTGGATGAGGTAGATGAGGCTTTCTTCGGACAACTGAGAGAAGCTTCCAGATCGCAGGCCCTGGTTCTCGTAGGGGACTTTAATCACCCTGACATCTGTTGGGAAACCAATACGGCAGTACACAGGCAATCCAGGAAGTTTTTGGAGAATGTTGGGGATAACTTCTTGATGCAAGTGCTGAAGGATCCAACGAGGGGCCGTGCGCAGCTTGACCTTCTGCTCACAAACAGGGAGGAACTAATAGGGGAAGTAGAGGTGGGTGACAACCTGGGAAGCAGTGATCATGAGATGGTAGATTTCAGGATCCTGACCAAAGGAAGAAAAGAGAGTAGTAAAATACACACCTTGGACTTCAAAAGCAGATTTTGACTCCTCAGAGATCTGATGGGCAGAATCCCTGGGATGCTAACATGAAGGAAAGGAGTCCAGGACAGCTGGCAGTATTTTAAAGAAGCCTTATTGAAGGCACAGAAAGAAACCATCCCGATGCGTAGCAAGAGGCAAACATGGTAGGAGACCGGATTGGCTTACGGGGAAATCCTTGGTGAACTTAAGCACAAAAGGAAGCTTACAAAAGTGGAAACTTGGACAAATGACCAGGGAGGGGTTTAAATGTATAGCTCGAGAATGCTGGGGGGTTATCAGGAAGGCGAAAGCGCAAATGGAATTGTGACTGGCTAAGGATGTGAAGGATAACAAGAAAGGTTTCTACAGGCATGTTAACAAGAAGAAGGTGATCAGAGAGGGTGTGCGGCCCCTATTGGATGAAGGAGGTAACCTAGTGACAGATGATGTAGGTAAAGCCGAAGTACTCAATGCTTTCTTTGCCTCTGTATTCACGGACAAGGTGGGCTCCTGGACTAATGCACAAGATGGGATGAAGATGGACAGCCTTTGGTGGGTAAAGAACAGGTTAGGAACTATTTAGAAAAGCTAAACGTACACAAATCCATGGGTCCAGACTTAATGCATCCGAGGGTACTGAGGGAGTTGGCAAATGTCATTGAGGAGCCTTTGGCCATTATCTTTGAAAAGTCGTGGATCTGGAGAAATCCCGGATGATTGGAAAAGGCAAATGTAGTGCCCATCTTCAAAAAAGGGAAGAAGGGCGATCCAGGGAACTATAGGCCAGCCAGTCTTACCTCGGTTCCTGGAAAAATCATGGAAGGATCCTTAAGGAATCCATTTTGAGGCACTTGGAAGAGAGGAAAGTGATTAGGAATAGTCAGCATGGATTCACAAAGGGAAAGTCGTGCCTGACCAATCTGATTAGCTTCTATGATGAGGTAACTGGCTCTGTGGACGTGGGAAAGTCAGTGGATGTGATATACCTTGACTTTAGCAAGGCTTTTGATCTGATCTCCACAATATTCTTGCCAGCAAGTTAAGGGAATGTGGATTGGATAAATGGACAGGAAGATGGATAGAAAGATGGCTAGAAGGCCGGGCCCAGCAGGTAGTGATCAACAGCTCAGTGTCAGGATGGCGGTCGGTTTCTAGCGGAGTGCCCCAAGGTTCGGTTCTAGGACCAGTTTTGTTCAATATCTTTAATGACCTGGATGAGGATGGATTGCACCCTCAGCAAGTTTGCGGATGACACTAAGCTAGGGGGAGAGGTAGATACGCTTGAGGGCAGAGATAGGGTCCAGAGTGACTTAGACAAATTGGAGGATTGGGCCACAAGAAATCTGACAAGGTTCAACAAGGAGAAGTGCAGAGTCCTGCACTTGGGACGGAAGAATTCCAAGCATTGTTACAGGCTGGGGACCAACCAGCTAAGTAGTAGTTCTGCAGAAATGGACCTGGGGGTTACAGTGGATGAGAAGCTGGATATGAGCCAACAGTGTGCCCTTGTAGCCAAGAAGGCTAATGGCATATTAGGTTGCATTAAGAGGAGCATTGCCAGCAGATCCAGAGATGTCATTATTCCCCTTTATTCGGCTCTGGTGAGGCCACATCTGGAGTATTGTGTCCAGTTCTGGGCCCACCACTACAAAAAGGATGTGGTTGCATTGGAGAGGGTCCAGCGGAGGGCAACCAAAAAGATTAGGGGGCTGGAGCATATGACCTATGAGGAGAGGTTGAAGGAGTTGGGTCTGTTTAGTCTGCAGAAGCGAAGAGTGAGGGGGGATTTGATAGCAGCCTTCAACTTCCTGAAGGGAGGTTCCAAAGAGGATGGAGAGGCTGTTCTCAGTAGTGACAGATGGCAGAACAAGGAGCAATGGTCTCAAGTTGTGGTGGGAGAGGTCCAGGTTGGATATTAGGAAAAACTATTTCACTAGGAGGGTAGTGAAGCACTGGAATGGGTTACCTAGGGAAGTAGTGGAGTCTCCATCCCT
This sequence comes from Rafetus swinhoei, assembly GCA_019425775.1. NCBI lineage: Eukaryota > Metazoa > Chordata > Testudines > Trionychidae > Rafetus > Rafetus swinhoei. The sequence goes on along the minus strand of CM033425.1, from coordinate 22,910,652 downwards.
AGAGGTGTTTAAGTCTCGGCTTGACAAAGCCCTGGCCGGGTTGATTTAGTTGGGATTGGTCCTGCCTAGAGCAGGGGGCTGGACTTGATGACTTTCTGAGGTCTCTTCCAGCTCTATGGTTCTATGATTCTATGATTCTACATTAGGGAAGGAGTAAAATTATGGCCCCCCTCAGGCTTCCTCTTCCTTGCACCTCTCTGAACCTAAAACTATGTATGGAAGCCCCTCCTTACTCAGAGGGCACAAAGACTCTGGAAGTACCTCCTCTTCTGCTTTACCATATGGCTTTGGGGAATAAAGAGAAACCAATCAGAGACTTCAGGCAGTAGGAATAGGAGCAGCTAAGCAGGGACATTTGGACATTCCAGCACAACTACAGAATTCTCTACCCTGTGCTGATTGTGTGCTCCAACACCCCCCCCCCCACACACACACACTCAGTTGCTTCACCCTAGCTTCATTCCATTTGCCCCACCCTGGTGAACGCCTTTCCCTTCACTTTACCCTAGCTGATTCCACCCTGAGTCAATCCATCCACCCACCAAAAATATTGCAGAGCGAACATCATCATCATCTTGTTCACCCTCCTAGTGTGTTAGACACACACACCCACACCCCTCGTCCCTATACTGTGTGTGTCTTGTCTATTTAGATGGCATTGTCTCGTTATTTCCTTGTACTCCCCCCATCTGCCAGTATCCACAGAATCATAGAATTGGAAGGGATCTTGAGAGTTCATCGAGTCCAGTCTCCTTCCCTCACAACACGACCAACCACTGTGTAGATCAGTGGTGCACAACATTTTTTTCAACTGCGACCCTCATGGCTGGGCCCGGCCGTTGGCAATTTTGTGGCGCTTAGATCCGGGCGGCTGGGCCTGGGCCTGGCCATGGCCATTGGTGGCCGTGCAGCGCAGAGACCCCCAGAAAGACATCCACGACCCCTTTGGGGGTTGCAATCCAGGGGTTGTGCACCCCTGGTCTAGATCATCCCTGACAGATGTCTATCCAACCTGCACTTAAATATCTCCATTGATGGAGATTCTACAGCCTCCCCTCGGCAATTTATTCCAGTGTTTAACAAGCCTGACAGGAAGTTTTTCCTAATGTCCAACCTAAACCTTCCTTGCAGCAATTTAAGCCCATTGCTTCTTATCCTATCATCAGAGGCCAAGGAGAACAATTTTTCTCCCTCCTCCTTGGAACATCCTTTTAGATACGTGAAAAATGCTATCATGTCCCCTCTCAGACTTCTCTTTTCTAAAATAAATAAGCTCAATTCTTTCAGTCTTCCCTCATAGGTCAGGTTTTCTGGATCTTTAATCATTTTTGTTACTCATCTCTAGACCCTCTCCAATTTCTCCTCATCTTTCTTGAAATGTGGTGCCCGGAACTGGACACAATACCCCAACTGGGGACTACTTGGTGCAGAGTAGAGCGGAAGAATGACTTCTCGTGTCTTGCTCGCAACACTTCTATTAATGTATCCCAGAATCATGTTTGCTTTTTTTGCAACAGTGTCACACTGTTGACTCATGTTTACCTTGGGGTCCACTATGACCCCAATCCCTTTCAGCAATACTCCTTCCTAGATAGTCACTTCCCCTTCAGTATGTGTGAGACTGATTGTTCCTTCCTAAGTAGAGTTCTTTGCATTTGTCCTTATTAAACTTCATCTTCTTTACCTCAGACCATTTCTCCAGTTCGCCCAGATTATTTTGAATTTTGACCCTATCCTCAAAAGCACTTGCAACCCCTCCCAGCTTGGTATCATCTGCAAACTTAATACGTGTACTCTCTATGCCATCCTCTAAATCATTGATGAAGATATTGAAGAGAAGCAGTCCCAAAACAGACCCCTGCAGAACCCCACTTGTTATACCCTTCTAGCATGATTGTGAACCATTAATAACTACTCTGTGATAATAGTTTTCCAGCCAGTTATGCACCCACCTTATACTAGCCCCATCTAGGTTGCATTTCACTAGTTTATTGATAAGAATGTCAAGCGAGACTGTCTCAAATGTCTTACTAAAATCTAGGTATACAACTGTCCACCACTTCTCCCTTATCCACAAGACTTGTTATTCTATCAAAGAAAGCTATCAGATTAGTTATATGTGATTTGTTTTTTACAAATCCATATTGGCTATTACCTATCACCTTATTATCTTCCAGATGTTTGCAGATGGGTTTCTTAAATACTTCCTCCATTATCTTCGCTGGCACAGAAGTTAAACTAATAGCGTGCGCAGCACATTTCATTAGAGTGTGCACCCAAAGAATTTTTTAAAAATGTACTTTGACCCCACATTAGCCACACCTGACCCCTGTTAACCATGCCCCTGGCCCCCATTAGCCACACCTCTGGAGGTAACCCTCTCCGGGCAAGATGGGCACATGACCAAAAGTAAAAAGTGTTATGTGACACCCCAAGGACTTTTCCCACCATCCTCCTACCAATAGGGATTAGTTTGCCCCCATGCAACTATCCTGCAATTGCATTAACCCAATGCGGGGGTTGAGAGGCTGGGGAGGAAGTGTTCCCTCTAAGAGTTTGCTCCCAAGAGCAGAATGAATTTTGTGTTGTGCACCAGTACTGAATTCATGTGGCTTGTTTGGATGTGCCACTGTGGCACCCAAGTTATTAATAAATATCTACCTTTCCACTCTGCTGCCATGTCTCCTCCTTGCTCCATCAACTCCCCTGGTGCCTGCTGAACCCCTCACCCTCCTCTGCTGTCCTGACTCCTGCCCTTCTCACTGCCCTCAGCCCTCCTGAGACCTGCCCCCTCCACCAGCCCTTCTCTCCCCTGTGCCCACTCCTCCAGTAGCCCCACTCTGATCATGTGAGCTACCTCTCCTCATCCCCTTGTCTAACACCTCCCTTGCCTCTCTCCTCTGGTGCTGGTCCCAGGTGTCTGCCCTTCTGCTTCACCCCCAGAATCCCCTGGCACCTGCACCTTCCCTTACCCCTGCACCCTCCTGGTGCCTCCCCCTTCCCTCACTGCCCCTGCCCCCTTTGCCCTTTTCCCCCTGATGCCCATCCCCTCACCACCCTTTGCCTCCATTCCCCTCATGCCCCTGTGCCCTCACACATGACTTGCTCCAACCCCACCTTCCTCATGCCCACCCCTTCTGTCAAGCCTTCTCCCAGCACCTCCCCTCCAATCCCCAATGCCCTTACCCTCTCCTCTTCCAGCATCACCCTGTCCCCCCACTGACACCTCCCCTCCTGCCCTTTTCCTCATTGTCTCCACTTCCCCCCTAGCATTTGTGTCTCCTCTACCCTGTCCCTTTGGTGCCTTCCCCTTTCTTCCCCCTCTCCTCCCCCTCCGTACAAGTCCCTCCCACCTCTTCCCCTTTCTTCCTCCTCCACCCTCCCCCACCGCAAAAGCTCCTTCCTCCTCCGCTCCTTACCTTCAGCTTCTGCCTTACAGCTTGCAGGGCTGGAGTCAGAGCCAGCCCAAGCTGCAGGGCCGGGGAGGGGCGCCCCTAGGGCGCCATGCGGTGCTGTAGGGCAGGGCCCGGGCCGCAAAAATGGCTCGGGCTGCCATCTGTAGTCAGACCCCAGCTGCTTTTGGAGCTGGGCCACTGGGTTTTAAAGTTCCCAGCGTTTCCCCTCTCCACCTGTTATGCGGCGTTTGAGGATGCCCGCGCATGCGCTCTCTCTGCCCCACAGTACCCAGTAGATGGCTGCGGGGAATTTAAAGTGAGGGGCTGTGGCGCTCCGTCACAAATCCCCTTCTTCCTCCAGCAGCTGCTGGCTGGCCCCAGACATTAGGGTGTGCCTGGGCACACCTGTCACACCCCATGTGCACGCCTATGGTTAAACTTACTACTAGTCTGTAGTTTCCTGGGTTTCAGTAGATCTGGTGTCTGTGACCAGCTCTGTCAGGGGACCTGCTTTGAGGAGAAGTCACTTCACTTTTCTATGGCTTCATTTCTCCTCCTACTAATCTGCCTGTTTATTTATATTGTAAGCTCTTTGGGCAGAGACTGTCTCTTACTATGCATTTGAATAGCTGCTAGCACAATGAGGACCACACACACTACTGTGTTATAAAAAAAACTAGCAGAGATACCCAGTGTTGCTTATGTCTTTTAGTGAAGTAATGTTTTTCTGGAGAAGGATGGCAGGAGACAAATCGCTTGATCATTGTCTTCGGTCCACCCTCTCTGGGGCACCTGGTGCTGGCCACTGTCGGCAGGCAGGCTACTGGGCTAGATGGACCTTTGGTCTGACCCAGTATGGCTGTTCTTATGTTCTTATGTTCTCATGTGGAAATATTAAAGGAAAATGTACATACTTTAGTTAAATTATTTTATTTTTCAAAAATGAAGGAAAAAAGACATTTGTATTAATAGCTAGAGCTTGTTGCTAGACAATATTTGCAGTTTATCTGTCCTTTGCTAAAATAAAAAGGGGATGGGAGTTCAGGAGTGAGGGCAGGAAACTGGGAGGGTTGTGGGGCTAATGGCAGGGGGTGGAGGGTCCTAGAGTGAGGGTAGAGGGTGAGGGCTCAGCGCAGGGGATGGGGTTGCCGAAGTCAGAACGGGGGCTGGAAGAGCTCAAAGAAAGGGTGGATGGTGCTTGAGTGATGACGGGGTAGGAGCTGAGGGCACAGTGTTCAGTGTGGAGGGGGCTCAGAAAAGGAAGGCAGAGGGTGGGGGGCTCAGGGTAGGAAGTGGGGGTGCAAGAGTGAGAGCAGGGATTGAAGGGTGCTGGAGTGAGGACAAGAAGTGGGAGGCTGAAGGCACTGGGTTCAGTGGGGCGTTCAGGGCAGGAAACAGGGGTGCCAGAGTTCGGGCAGGAGTGACAGCTGAGGGATGGGAGGGTTGGGGGACTCAGGACAGTGGTTGGGGGACTCAGGGAATGTGGCTGGGAGGCTGGGGAGAGAAGATTACCAGGGCTGCATAGATTGCAAGGATGGTGCTGCTTCGGTGGCAACTCCTCCCAGGGAGCCCAGGCTCATTCCCTTGAGGTGACTCCTCCCATGGGACTGGCGCTCTGGGAGCTGCTTGTGACCTGCAGCTGCCCTGCCACAGCCTACAGGCTGTCCAAGTGGGGACCAGACACAAGCAAAGAACTAACTCCCTTCCTATTATTAGTAAAATGAGTACTGTGCACTCTCATATAACTTTGCATGTTTAAATATCAAAATAAAACAAAATATATTTAACTCTGTCATAACCATGAGGGCTGACCAGCAGCCTGGTGGCTAAGGGGTTAACCTAGCCAGATATTTGGTCAGCCAATAACAATGCAGGTAGGGATTTCAAACTGGGACAAAGGAATTTTTAACTTTTCCTTCCTTTGTCTGAGTCAGAGCAATTTCTTCCAAGTAACAGGGAGATGGGAAGGCCTGTCTCTCTCTCCAAGAAAAGTTTCCTCAAAATGTGTAAGTAGGGCAAAGTTAGATAATCCGTCAGGTTTTATTGTTTTTCTGGTTTGGGAATGTGGAATTGATGTCTAAGTTGTTCACAGTATGTTTTTTTCTCTCTCTCTTTAAAACTGTTTTTCTTTTTATAACTAAGTCCTGATCCCAGGGTATCCCCCTGATTATTTAGATTAATTGGTGGCTCTTTTTCATCTAGCCACTTTATTATGCTTGCAACTATGGTTTTGTTTTGATAATAAAAGTTTGTTTTCATTTTTCTAATTAACCGGTATTGGTTCATTTTTGTGTCCTGGAAAATCTGTCTGTGGGTATCTGCCTGCCTTTGACTAGGGGGCAGCTCCCACAGACTGCAGCTTGTATTTTTCTCTTTTCATTTCAAGCTCTTTGGGAAAAGGGCTTGAGGTACCCCTGAGGTTTTAGGGAGGAGGTTTCCCAAGTGATCTCTTTTCCTGGTTTCTTTGGAATACTTGGGTGGTGGCAGCGGTTTTTATTCTCCAACGTCCGGGTATTAGGATTTTGGGGGGAGGTTTTTGTACCAAAGCCTGTAGAGATCAGGTTTTGGGGTGCTTTTGTGGGCCCCCACTTCTGCATTTATCGTGCCAGAACGGGGAACAGCCTTGACAAACTCAGAGCAAAAATTAACAGATTACATTCTTTACTGTGAACAAGACATTTTTCCGTTCACAACAGACATGATTTTATATTTACCCTCAAGCATGCTAGTCGGTTTTTTGAGCTCTTCACATTCCACTTGCAGCAGTCGAATCTCCAGATCTTTGATACCATGAAACTGCTGTTTAGTGTTTGGAGGTTGCAGGGACTTCACATTTATTGAACGTGTTTTGTTCTTTAATGGAAACTTTTTTGGTAGAAGTTCTTGAGGTGGTGGAGGATGAAGAAGAAGCTGATGGACTTCTGTCCTGGTAAAAAGGAAGACACAATTGCATGTTATGACTTTGGCAGTTTTCACTCTTTTGCGGTAGCTGTGCCTGGGAAAAGAATGTGGTTTGATTTAATTAACAATGGAAAAATCATATTTTATTCCTTTCCCATAATGCAAAAATGGGTCAGTCTTTTTTTTTAAAATGTTGAGCTATAGCCAAGAACCAAGCATGGAAAATTTCAGCCTACAAGATCAGTTCTATAGAAATGTATAAGCATGTAACAATAGAGAAATTAAATGGAAATAATATTGCAATCTTAACTACAGTAGGTGGATGGGTTCTGTTAATCTGATCTAAAGCTCAATGATGTCAAAAGGAGTCTTTCCATGAACTTCAGGGGCCCTTGGACCAATCAAAACCATATTCAGATCTCAGCAATAAACTAAACCATATAAAATTAGGACATACAATAATAAAAGTTAAAAAAGATTTTAAAACTCAAGTGCCCTCAAAAATGGCCAGAAATAATGTTGCCTATGGAACCTTGAGTCAGCCTTCTTTGTGTTTGCATTATGATACAGACTTTTGCATGCAGAAGTGATTACAAGTGAAAAGTATAGTACACATTATTTGTTTAGCATTGCATAGGAATTTGGTGGCAGAAGAAGGGATAGTAGCAGGGTGGCATTCAGCTCTCCTCAGACCATATTTCTCTTCCTACAATCACTCACACCTTCCAACTTCTCGGTAAATAAAACATGGGTCCTGCAGATAACAGACTCTTTTACTACACAACCCTGATTAATCCTCATAGCAGATTTATCCCATGTATTGAATGAAGCAAGGATCTTGTGGGGAAAAAACAACAATAAATATTGGATCATGTAATAACGGCTGTATCATTATGCATATGCACAAGGGATCCCACAGCCTTTTAACCCTTAACTTTGCATTTTCTAATTTTTCATGGTTTCATTTATTGATGAGAACAAGCTTAAGTAATCTTTAATGAAGTTTGTGAATTTCCTGAGTATTTTAATAGAAAGTAAACCTTTGATATAAGTGCTATTTAGATAATAAAGCACTTCCACATTTGTTATCTTCATTATATATTTTATTGCCATTCTCTTTGTAAAGTTTCTTATTCTGCTGCTAAGTGCCTTGTAAATATATATTGAAACAAATTAAACTGTATTCAATAAATGGATGTTTTAATGCATCTTCAATTTTACTGAAACTTTTAAATGACATTTTTTAAAAACTGCAATAGAAAACTGAGTAGGGATTCATATCTGTAATGTCACTCCTCATTTCTGGTTCCTCTGCCACTGTCCCCCGCCCACCAGGCTTCCCAGCTCTCCCAGGCAGCACAGATGGGCCATGCACCACATTTCCAGGCACCTGCTCCCTTCCCCCAGGCAGCACAGCTGAGCTATATGCCAGGGTCTTGCCACCCACTCCAGGCATCCCAGCTGCATTGCACTGGGCTCCCTCCCACCTCACTCTGCAGCACACCGGGATGCCTGCCCCACACCTGCAGCACTCCGGGACTCTCTGAGCCTGGAACAACTGTGTTCTTGCTGTACCACAGGTGTTGCCAGACCAGAGAGTCTTGGTATAGAGAGGTACAACTTGGATTACAGAAATATCAGAATATTCTATTTTGACAGTTTTGAAGCTTTTTCCTCCCAGAAATATTTCAAAATATTAAATTCATTGAAACCAATTCCTTCTTGCTAAAAACTTGTGGTTTTGACAAATTGGTATTCTCCAAAAAATGTTTCTCCTGCAACTTCTCTTCCCCACATTGTTGTATAGACAGCTCTTTGAAGTTGTGGCTCTGGCTGAAACTCTTGCTTTGAATCCTAGCCCCCTCCCATTATGCAGTTGCTTGTACCATTGCTCAAGTTTTACCATTTGGACTGAAATTTCTATTATGAAGTTTTTGGCTCATGTGGAATTCTCCAAGGAAATGTTTGTCAGAATGGTTCAGCTGATTCTAAGGAGGCAGCTAGTCAATACGTTGTTTTGTCCATGTTTAAAAAAAAATCTGATCTCTTTTCTTTACATGGCCCATTGCTCTGGAGCAGGTACTCAAAATTTTGCAGTTAAGTGGGCATCAGGAGTTTGTGTCTTTTGCCATTCCTGGTGAAGTGATAGCTTTTGAAAAATCACAATTCAAATGTTCTCAGGACAAGCTTGCTAGATGCTCTCAGCTAACCTCCCCTAAGATTCCATCTGCCCACAGCATGTTCTATAGCTGTAGCTGGACTTTCCTGAAGCTGCTGCAGGAGGGGCCCGAATCAAAGCCATAGAATCAGGGGCATAGGAATAATTTGTATTGTGGGGGTGCTGAAAGAGTGAACCTTGTATTCAGTTTTTATTGCTATTTCAAGCCAGGGGGTGCTGCCACACCCCCAGCAACTCCAGTTCTTACACCCCCCCACTTGGAACTGAGAGCTTGTCTCTCCTGCACTCAGTGTTGCTCTGCTGGGCACATAGTATGAAGGAGGGAACTGCCTGAATTGAATGCAGAAAGGACAAGTGTCTGATCAGGGGGAGTGGGCAGAAGATTAGGACAAGAAGACTGTAGGTGGAGAAGACTGGGACTGGAGGCTGACAGGGAGATGGAAACTAGGCCTAAGAGTTGGGAGAAGAGATGGGACTATCAGGGGAGCTGGGACAGTTTTTATAATGGGGAAGCTCAGAGCCATTGAACCAAACTGTAACCCCTGCATATGATGGAAACCACTATTTTGAAAAAGTTCCCACTATTTCTGGGATAGAGATGTTCCTTGTGTTTTACGCCCAACTAATTTCAACAGTTGCATTATTTGTTAGTATCTATGGTCTTTTTACAGCAATTTATTACTTTTAACCTACCCTGTGAATAAACTCATTGTGTCTGGGTCTCCCTGACAGCAGGGTGGCCTAATGGTTAGGTCCTAGATTTAGCTGGCAGAAAAGGGGTGCAGGTCCCTGCCACTGGTACCCCAGACCTAGGAATTCTGGCCTACTATCTGAGTACAGTCCTTAAGTTTGGGGCATGGTCCCAAGAGTCTAAATTTCCCTCTCCCTAGTGAGGGTTTTGAGTAGGTTCCCCCCTTTTGTCCCAGAGGGTGGGGTTGCAGGTTTACTTCCTCCTGTGGCAGGCCAACTGGATGGGCTTTGGCTAAGGTCCTGAAGACTGTAGAACCACGCTCCTATCTCCTTGCTGGTCAGGCCCTAACCGAGTCCTTTTATCCTCCCTCCAGGCCTAGCATTGGCTACAGGTAAAGCGGGATGGGGCTAGCTGAGCCAAAAGACTTTGTTTAATCTGTGCACTGCCAGGCCCTCCTCTCTTCATTCCCTCACACATCCCCCTCCTCATGACTCCTATTGGGATTGCCCACTCCCCTCCAACTGTGCTCCACCCTCCCTAGAGAAAAACTCTGCATTTACATGGGCCCACTGTTGGATCCAGAAGGAGAAAGGTTGGAGGGAGAGGTACCAACACATGATTCTGGTGTTTGTGTCCTTCATTTCATGTAGCCTGTGAAGAGAGGTGTGGTCTGTGATGAGGGTAAAGTGTCTGCCCATTAGGAAATAGAGTGAGTCCATTGCCCATTTCACTGCTAGCACCTCCTTTTCGATTACAGAGTAGGCTTTCTCTCTTGGAAACAACTGATGTAGAGGATCAGGTGTTTGTCACCTCTCATGACCTGGGACAGCTCCTAGGCCCATGTCGGAGGCATCCGTTTGTAACAAGAACTCCTTTGAGAAGTCTGCCACTTCCCTGTGGACCTTGGGCCAAAAGAAGCAGGCCAAGATCCAGGCCAGTTTCTTTTCCATCCCCAGGTGTCCTACAGTGGGTATGGCATGGGCAAGTCACATGATTTCCCTCTGGTAAGGCTGAGGAACCAAAAGCCATTGGTGTACCTCTTCTGTTTTTTGGGCAACAGGGCTGGCTCCTTCTCTGGCCAGCTGGGGGCCTGCTCCATCTGGGTGGTGCTGGGAATTGGGAGGTCGCCTCCCCCGGATCTGCAACTTCCCCCACACCTGCAAGAGTTGCTGTTTCTGATTGACCAGCCTCTAAAGGTTGGGTTCAGTGCTCCATGGAAGGGGGTTGCACCTGTTGAGACAACAGCTCTACCCCAATACCAGCATGGTGATGGATGGACCTGGCACCCTTGGAATATAGGATGGATAAGGGGGGCCCAGAACAGAGGGCAGTTGGGGGCTTACTCCAGCGGCACAGTGGCTAAGGTGCCCACCTCCAGAGCTAGAGGTCAAGGGCTCAAACCCCGCCACCCTACATGGGGTCACCCAATATGAGCTTGGTGATGGATGGACCTGATATAGGCAGTGTCCCTGAATTTCAAAATGGGGGAACTGTCCCACATGGTGGGGGTCTGTGGTCTCTTCAATCACTGTGGCCACCTGGTCATACACTTGACTCAGGGTGTTGTTGGCTTGTTGCTCTCCCACAAAATCAGCAAGACAAGTCAGGATCGCTAATTCAGGCAACAGGGCTGGCTCCTTCTCTGGCCAGCTGGGGCCCTGCTCCATCTGGGCAGGTGCTGGGTATTGGGAAGTCCCCTCCCCCGGATCTGCAACTTCCCCCACACCTGCAAGAGTTGCTGTTTCCAATTGACCAGCCTCTAAAGGTTGGGTGTCAGTGCTCCATGGAAGGGGGTTGCACCTGTTGAGACAGCAGCTCTCCAAAATGCCCTCAGTCCCTGTCCAGTAACACTGCATAAGCAAGGGTTGGGGCCAGACCAACCATCAAGGGCTCTTTGTGCTTCCCTACTGTTAAGGTAATTTGGGTGCAGGAGTAGGCCTTCACATCCCTGTGGGCACACACACTCAGCCTAATGATGCCCTGAGGAAGGAAGGCCAGGGTCTGAGCACAACCAGATTCAATCAGCCCAATTGCTTTCATCCCATTTACCCACAGTGGGATGATTATGTTTGCAGGGTCCTGAGAGCATGCCCATGTTTGTGGGGCTCAGAGCTTCCCGAAGTTACACTCCACGTACAGGCAGTTGCTCAACCAATGCCCAAAGCCCCCACATGTAAAATACAAGTCCTGACCCAGGAGGGTTGTCTCCTTTGGGTGTCCAAGGGAACGGATCTGGGCAGGCTTCTCCAAGTCCAAGGTTCAGTAGGGGCCCAGGCTTCATGTCTGGTGTACGCATGGTGTCCCGAATAGGGGAATGGGGGACTGGTCCTGAGATCAGAAGTTGGGTTATGCAGGTACTCCTGAACCCACGAGCCATTCAGGGCCCAGGGAGAGGCAGAGGATGACGAGGTTCTCCCCAGCCCTGGGACCCCAGGATAGTTCTGTCAGGGTCATGGTACTCTAGGGCTCAAAGAAGGTGTCCATCCCTGGGGACCTGGTCACCAGATAGTTCTCCAGCAGTTGGACAATGGTGGCCATGCTATCTGGGTGATTCTGCACAATCCTCTCCCTTCCCCCAGAGGCTAGGTTCTGGGTAAACAGGATCTGTTCGGTGACTTGCACTCCTGTCTTTGTCTCTGGCTTCAGCCATCTGCAGCAGGCATCGCGCAGCTTCTGAGTGATGAAGCGGGGTCCGGCTCGTGGTGGGTACTCTTCCCCCAGGAATCATTGTTGGAACTTGTCCTCTGAGATATCTAGGGCACCAAGGATAACTGCTTGGACCTGGGCATTGTACTGAGCTGCAATGGGGGTCTAGTGTGTGGTATGCAGTTTGGGCTACTCCAGTCAGATATGGGGCCAGCACGGCCACCAGCTGGGCTCGGGCCCACCAGGCTACCACAAGCCACCCACTCAAATGTTTCCAGAAACATCTCTGAATCATCCTCCAGCCCCATCTTGGCAAGTTTGACAGATGCCGGTACCAGTGCAGGCAGGTTGGATAGGGTCATGGGTTGCAGAAGGGAAGTTACCTGTTGCATTAGCTGCTGTTGTTGGGCTGCTAATTCCCTAGTTAGCTGTTACTGCTGCTGGACCATCTGTTGTAAGAGCTGCTGCTGCTGCTGGTTGGTGTTTTGCTATGCCATCCACTCCATCTCTGTTCAACAGCTGGGCTTACACTCACTCACTTGTTGTCTCTTTCACAAGGCCCTTCAACAGGGCTAGGGTACGCTCACTTTCTTCACCACTTGTGGCTGGGTCGCCCTGGCAATGGGGTGGTCTAGTGGTTAGGTCATGGATTTAGTGGGTGGAAAAGGCATGCAGGCCCCTGCTGCTGGTGCCCCACGCCTAGGAATTCTGGCTTACTTCTGAGTACAGTCCTTACGTTTGGGGCATGGCCCCAGAGGCTAAATTTCACTCTCCTTAGTGAGGGTTTTGAGTAGGTTCCCCCCTTTTGTCCCAGCGGTGGGGTTGGAGGCTTACTTGCTCCTGTGGCTGGCCAACTGAATGAGCTTTGGCTAAGGTCCTGCAGAACCATGCTCCTATCTCCTTGCTGGTCAAGTTCTAACCAAGTCAGGCTCCTTCCTTTTATCCTCCCTCCAGGCCTAGCATTGGCTACAGGTAAAGTGGGGTGGGGCTAGCTGGACCAAAAGACTTTGTTTGACTCCTGTGATTCCAGACCCTCCTCTCTTCACGCCCTCACAGTCATTTAAAAATAAAACAAAACTATGTCAGAAATTCATATGCATCCTACAATCTTCATTCACCCAAGACTGTCATCGAAATTAATAGTAATTTTGACCAGGCAAGGTTTTCAGGATTTGGATCTGTTACTTTATATACTAGTCCATCTTGGTGAAAGAGTATTCTCTCCAGAAAGACTGCCAACATTATGGTAGTACAAACTGTTATGAATTACTCTGCACCCACATACCATGGCTGGAATCACTGAAGAGCAATGTGAAGGAGAGCACTAGCATGGTGAGGGTTAAGTACTTTATTTCAGAGCCTGTTGTCCTAACTTGCAGCTCTCTACTCTGCAAGTGCAATCTGCATACAGAGGCCTTGGTCTTGTGGTTGGATCCACAGAGGTGCAGAGATCTGTCATCACCAGACTCCAGAGGTACCTTAAGATAAGACATACTGGTCTAGGTAGTAACTAAAGCAGTGATTCTCAAACTTTTTTGCCTGCAGCCCACCTCGCTCAATGCAGACCTTTCTGTAGACCACCAGCCACTCACCCATGATAACAAAATGGGTGCAGGACATTGTTCCCTCTAAGCTGCATGGCAGCACAGTTTAACAGATGCACAGAGCCCTGAGCCTCTGACTGGGTGGGGCTGATTAATCACCTGTGAAGCTGTGCTGCTGTGCAGCTTAGAGGGAACACTGGTGCAGGAGTGGGGTGAGGGTGAGGGATCTGGGTTGGAGGTTGGGTTCAGGAGTGGGCTGGGATTGAGGGGAGTCTGAGTGGGAGAGATGGTGAAGAAATGGGCTGAGGGTGGAAGGTATGGAAAGGAGGAAAGGTACAGAAGCAAGCTGGGGGTTTGGGGTCTTGGTGGGAAGGGATGGGGGGGCACTTATCTGGCTCTGTTTCTCCCACACTCCCAGGCACCATCTGCCACTGCTCCCCTTGGTTATGATTCTGGCCAATGGGAGCTGAGGGGAAAGTCTCCAGGCAAGCAGCTTCCAGCTGGAGTTGGGGGGTTGGAAGCAGCAGCATGTGAAGCCACTTACTTCCCCTGCAAACCGGATCTGCCCCACAAGGATCCCCCACCTTTCCCCCTCCTTCCTCCCTCCCCCACTGAATTGTGAAGCTAGCACTGTTGTTCCAACCTTGCCGAGGGCAGGGGGAGACTGCAGAGGGTTAGCCTGAAGCCCACAGCCCACCTGCAAGACAGTTATGAACCACTAGTGGTCCTCAGACCACACTCTGAGAACCACTGCACTAAAGAATTATCACTGTGTAACCCTTCTGCCAGTAGCAGTCGGCACCAGAAGGGCCGGATTCAGTATCTAGGGAGGTTCTCTCAACAATGTAATCAAATTGGCTCGAGCCCCCACTCAATAAACTGGGAAAATTCCAGTCTACCCACTGTGGGGTACCTTTAGAGCAGGGTTTCCCAACCTATGGGTCGGGACCCAAATCTAGCACCATTACATTTCACCATTACATTTCAAAAGGGTCGCCTAGTGTCTTCTCAGGTGGCTTTGCCCCTTCTCCTCCCCCTGTTTTTCAGTTGCCTTAGGTCACCAAGTCTTCCTGAATTGTCAAAATGGGTTCCCATCTGGAAAAGGTTGGGAACCACTGCTTTAGAGGCAATTCTTCCCCTCTCGCAAGCACTGAGTTGGAGATAGAAACAGTCTATTTAACAGTAATCAAGTACCAACCTATTGAAACACACATAAACAAAGAAAACCCATAACATAAACAAATACCCGTAAGCAAGGTACCATCCCTGGAATCTGCAAGGCAGAGTCTTCTGCTTAAAGATCTTTAGTCCAACCCCCAACACATATAGTGTGGTTTCCCCCACACTTCAAACACTTCACTCATAGCTCTGTCCAGACAGTGCAGACCCAGAGTTCATAGGTACATCATCATGACATCTCCCCTTGTTGAGCATGTGGCAATGACACCTATGTGCTGCTCCTGCCGGCCCCCACTGGCCACACCTGCCGGCCACCTGCTGGCCACTTGTTGCTGCTCCTACCAGCTGCCACACTGGATGCTGCTGATGGCCTTGTGGTGGATTCGACTCTGGGCCAAACCTACTGATTTCAGCTCTTGACCCACAGTTCAGCCAAAAGATTACAGCATTCAGTGGAATAAAACTTTAAAATAATAAAAAGACTCTTTGTGGGCTCTGTTTAGTTCTATTATTAGAACAGACTGTGTTGGGAGAAGAGGGGAAAGAAAACAAGTTGAACCAGCTGAAGCCTGGAGCACATGCAACCTGCTGGTTCAGAGCTCTGCCATTCCACACAGTTGACTTCACAGAGTCTGGCAAAGGAAGCCTTGTCCATCCAAGATTCTTTACACTGGCAGATTCTCTCCTTTGAACTGAGTTAAACACAGTGTGACTTTTCTGCATTCCTAATAGCTGCAAGCATTGCAGTAATATCTTCCAATTCCTGCATTTAGGGTTAATCCAATTTGTGGCCCCATAATAGGTAAAACACCATTCTAACAATTGAATATCTAGCAGGCCCGAGCAACCTGAGTGAAGGGTATTTACATAACCACACCAAGGATTTATTTACCGTTCCTGCGTGAACAGTATTAACATAACAACTGTTGAATACCTAGCAGGTCTAAACAAACTGAGTGAACATAACCACACCCAGGATTCCTTTCTGATTACAGCTGGCTGCAATGGAAGCACTGATTCAGACCCTGTTTACACCTGGATAAATGATTAAAAGAGCAATAAGCTAAGCTTCCTCCATTTTGTCTTTCAAGCAGTGTTCCCTATAACTTGTGCACTTGCCACTCAGGAGAAATTCAAATACTGTCCAGCTGATTAGCAGAGCACCCACAGCTAGGTTTTGTGTTTCCATTGGTGGTGCACATTCACGCATGCATTGATGCACCAGAGGATTGTTTCCAGGCATGGTCCTTTCTGAAAACCACTGTCCTGGAAACCTGTGGTGAAACCCTTTGATACACCAAGCGAAGGATTGGTTTGATACTAATGGTAAGGAGATCCAGGGTCTAATTGATGTTAAACACAGAGCATTCCACGCTGGGAATAGCAACTCCTCATCTTAACAGAAGAAACCTGATTATATGCTTGCCAAGGCCGAAGTCCTACTGTAGTGGAGCGGAGTGGCTGCCGACTAACCCGGAGGTGGAGGAACCCCTCTGGGAGCCATTTTGGGCTGAGCCTGACTCTGCCCAGCCACCTGACAGGAAACCAGGAAGCAGGGTCAGAGATATTAAAGCCCAACCTGAGGATTCAGTCTGGGCCCAGCCTCTGGAGGGACTAGAGATCTGCTTGGCACTCCCTGCCTGGGAGGCCAAGGACTGGCCTGAGCCACTGTGAACTATTTATAACTGTTTGTTTGCTGCCCTGCCTGAACCAAGGCCAGGGCCTCTAACTGCTAACTGTTTGTTTGTTGCTCCACCCTGAACCAGGGCCAGGGCACTTTGAACTATTCATAACTGTTGGAGCGTTGCCCTGCCCTGAACCAGAGCTAGGGCTTTCTAACTGTTACCTTACTGACTGTGTTTGCTGCCTGCCATGAGCCAGGGCCGGGCCCCTATACTAACTGTTTGTGTTTTCTGCCCTGCCCTGCACCAGAGCTGGGCTTCTATACTGTCCGTGTACACTTACGGCCATGCTCTGACCTAGGCTCGGGTTCCTAAATTAACTGTGTTTGTTTGCTGCTCCGCCCTGACCTAGGGCCAGGACCCTGGGCCTGTGTTTGTTTACCTATCACCCAACCTGAAGTAAGGCCGGGCTCCAAACTGTTTGCCTTTTGTCCCACCCTGAACCCGGGCTAGGATTACTCGACTATCAATTGGCCTCTTTGTTGTTGTCACCCGAGGCCCGGGCTTGGACTATTAACTTGGGGGTTTGTTTTAAGTGCTCACAGCAGTGGGGGCGGAGTGGCAGCCTACTGACCCGGAGGTGGAGGAACCCTTCTGGGAGGCCTAACCGGCAACACCCTACAAAGAATTAGAGTCCTTAAAAACAACTGGTGGAGAGACAAAGCAAAGGAAATAAAGGCCTATGCCGACTCCAACAATAGTCGAGAGTTCTTCAGTGCTGCTAGGGCAATTTATGGATTGTCAATACAAGATGTCACTTCTTTGCAATCAACAGACAGGATATCTCTTATTAAGACCAAAGATGGCATCAACAACCGGTGGCAGGAACATTTCAGCCACCTGTTCAACTGTGACACAACTGTTGACAACAGCATTTTCAATGTGATCACCAGTCTACCTGTCACTATCAATATGGATCATGAACCTTTCATCTGTGAGATCCAAGCAGCCACAAAAAAAATGAAAGACAGCAAGGCAACAGGCACTGACAGAATCCCCAATGAGATATTCAAGGAGGGAGGACCATCCCCGCTGTTATGCCTATATTCCCTCATTCTGATGATCTGGAGAGAGAAAACTGTAGCCAGTGAGCTCAGCGATGCCATCATAATGACCATCTTTAAGAAGGGTGACAGGACAGACTGCGGAAACTACTGAGGGACATCCTTGCTCTCAACTGCAGGTACAATTCTTGCCCGAATCGTTCTGAACCATCTCCTTCTACTGGCTGAAGAAGTCCTTTCAGAGTTACAATGTAGTTCCGACCCGGGGCTAGCAAAGATCAATATGATCTTTTCTGACTGCCTAATACAAGAGATGTGTCAGGAGCAATGTCAGCCTCTGTATATGGCATTTTTGTATTTGATGAAAGCATTTGACTCTGTGAACAATTAGGCCCTCTGGAAGATCCTGCGACATGTTAGTTGTCCACCAAAATTTGTCAGTATTATACATCTCTTACACCGACAACATGCAGACCACGATACTCAACAATGGTGATGCAACTGAACCAATTGACGTAAGGACTTGAGTCAAACAAGGGTGTGTGATAGCCCCTATGTTATTTAATATATTTTTGGCAGCCAGGCTCCAGATTATTGGAGATGACCTCCCAGGCGGAATTGAAATAACCGACAGGATGGATGGTAGCCTCTTCAATCTGGGTCGCTCAGAGCCAAGATCAAGACCTTAATAATGTCAGTGGTAGAACTCCAATACACTGACTATGCCCAGGTCGGTGCCACCTCAGAAGATGGGCTCCAAGCAATCAACAACATTTTTACCATGGCCCACCACAATCTGGGACTGACTCTCAATGCTTGAAAGACCAATGTTCTCTTTAAGCCAACACCTGCCATACTGTTGTCTGAACCATCCATCACAGAGGACAACCACATGCTGGAGAATGTCAACAGCTCCCCCTATCTCGGAAGCTAGCTGCCCAGCAATGCTGACATCCATGATGAAATCCGCCATCGAATCTCCAGTGCTGGCGCAGTTTATGGATGTTTACAGAGGCGCGTCTTCGATGACCGTGACATCAAGATGCAGACCAAGATTGACATCTACAATGCCACAGCGATCCCAACATTTCTGTATGGAGCTGAAGTCTGGACTCCCTATAGATGACATATTAAAGATTTGGAGAAATTCCACCAAAGGTGCCTGAGGAGAATATCGGGCATCACGTGGCAGGACAGACGGACCAATGTTAGTGTCCTCGCAGAGGCCAATTCTCACAGCATTGAGGCAACAGTTGCCCATAGAGAGCTACAATTGTCTGGTCAGAATGCCTGACACACACTTGCCTAAACAGATTTTCTACATTGAGGACTGGGATGAGGTCTTGTGGTGGGCTGAGGAAGTGCTACAGGGATGTCCTTGATGACACTTTGGTGAAGTGTGGCATTGATGTTGACACGTGGGAGAGGCAGGTGAAGGATTGGGTAACCTGAAGGACACCATCAAGAATGGTGCCCAACACTTTGAGGTCACGTGATGTCTCCATGAAGAAGGTCAGAAAGTCTGATGTAAGGAGCGTGCCCAGGCCCATATTGGTATCGCTAATGTCAGCACCACTGCAGATATAGACCTCATATGCAGCCACTGCCAGAGAGTGTTACTTGCCACAATTGGCTTAATTTCTCATCTAGTCACTCATCAGTTATAGGCTCCAGAAGGAAATCTTACTTGATTCAAGAGATCCCAGAGAGACACAGGTGCTCATACAAAAAGTATTCTGCAGATACATGGAAAAATCCACACATGGATGGCAAAGATTAGAGGGAACATTGCTCACAAGTCCACTTTTGGGTCAGGGTGGGATGTCAATAAGTGCTGCATTAGTCTTCCTTCCCCTCGTTGAATCCATTGACTTTAATGGCAGCAAAATTAGGCTAAAGCACTTCTGAAAATCTCAGCTTTGGAGTTTTTCAAAAGAATGGAGACAAATTTGCAAATACGTGGGAACAAACTACTCCAATTTGATTGACTCCTCTTCTTGGAGTCAAGTTATCTGCTGTTCACTGAAACAACAATGCCTGTCCTTCACATATAATTCCCAGGAATATTCCAAATGCACAGTAGAAATGCATTATTAATTATTCTCTTGTGTTTCACTCATCCAATCAGGGAGCAGGAAACAATACCACATAGAATATTAGAGTTGGAAGGGACCTTGAGAGGTCATCAAGTGCAGTCTCCTGTCCTCAAAGCAGGACCAAGCACCATCTAGATCATCCTTGACAGGTGTCCATCTAATCTGCTTTCAAATATCTCCACTGATGGAGATTCTACAACCTCCCTAGGCAACTTATTTCAGTGTTTAAGCACTCTGACAGTTAGGAAGTTTTTCCTAATATCCAACCTAAACCTCCCTTGCTGTAGTTTGAGTCCATTGCTTCTTGTCCTATCAACAGAGGTTAAGGTGAATAATTTTTCTCCTGGCCTGGGGGCAGGGGAGGATGGGACAAGACTGGCCTGCATAGATCTCCCTCCCCCTGTGTCCTAGCCCGGGGAGCACCACTGGGGCTGACCTCCTCTCCCCCCACTCTTCCCCCAGACCTGGGGAGCACTTCTGGGAGGCTTCTGCACCCCCTGGCCCTGGGCCAGACTCAGGAAACACTGGCAGGAGGTCTCCGTGGCCCCCCCTCCCTCTCTTTCTCCTTCTCCCTCTCCCTCTCCCTCCCCCTGCATTGGACCTGGGTAACGCTGGGTACATCTTCTAGTTGTAGCATAACTTTTTGCATATTCCACCAGAACAGAGCCTTGTACTATCAGTGTGATCCAAATATTGCATTCCATCAAGAGCCCTTCATTGAAAGCAATAGCAGCAGTGTCCTCTAGTTCTCATTTCAACTATATGCACTCAGCACCCATTTCTCCCAGTAAACCACACCATAGGCTCAAGGCAGGCAAGTTTGCAAACCATGAACCAAAGGAATAAATCAGAGATAGTGGAACAGAGTACTTAAAAAGGAAAAGGCATTAAGTTATTTTACTTTTTTCAATTCAAGAGCTACCATTATAAGGAGATATACCTATCTCATAGAGCTGGAAGGGACCTTGAGAGGTCATTGAGTCCAGTCCCTTGACCTCACATCAGGACCAAGTACCATCCCTGAAAGATTTGCTCCAGACCCCTAAATGGCCCCCCCATCAAGGATTGAACTTACAACACTGGGTTTAAGCAGGCCAATGCTCAAACCACTAAGCCATCTCTCCTCCCATTCAGGGCTGAGATGGTATGGACACTGAACTCTAATTTGTCCCTGGAGAAATGGGTCCTTTCAACTCATGGTTGGCATGAGGAGAGCTCACACTTCTGGGATCATTTGTATTTGATTTTACAGGTGAGCAAAATGTATTGCTTTTAATTTTACAGGTACCCTTGCTCCTGTTCTCACTTCATACTAAGGATGTTAAAAATTATGCTTATCGGATAGTCGAGTCAACTAGTTGCTTCCCCCCATCCTTGCTGGAGGCAGCAAAGGGGGAAATAGGGGCACTTCAAAATGGCAGCGCTGCACACAGCCCAGGATATGGGCTCCATGTGACGCTGCTGCTTTGAAACGCTGCAGCAGAGTTTCAAAGGGGCAGTGCCGCACAGCTGATCCCAGGCCACACCACAGGAAGGAAGGAAGGCAGGCAGCATGGGCAAGGAAGTCCCATGGCTGCACGCCAGATCCAACTTCTCAGGAAGCATACCCGCTGTTCTGGGGAGAGGAGGAGCAGCATGTGTGCTTCCTGAGAAGCTGGATCTGGCGTGCAGCTGTGAGACTTCCCCCCACCCCACACACACACTGCAGGAAGTCAGAGCTAGCTCCATTTTCACAGGGGTTGTCACCGCAGCGTGGGCTCTTTGTTGGAAGTGGGGGGAGCGAGGGGGCCTGGGAACACTTCGTGATTGACTGACCATGCCCCCACAATTGACCAGTCAATCGCGATCGAGTGGTTCGTGACCATGGTCTTATATGAACATTAAATTCATCCTTAGAAATTTAACACCTATCTTAATCAGTACTAACATACAGATAAGCTGGTCTGATTTCCAGCTATGAATTTGTCAGTGCTCAGCTGACACCTATAGTTGTGGCAAGAGCTGGCGTCTGGTCTACCAGCATCACAACAGTTCTTGCTTTACAAATGTGCTAGCAATGCAGCTGTGGCATTGTGATGTTCCACGCTGTTTTCCTGAGAACAAGTCTTCACTTTTGTTTTTCCTCATTCAGAAAAGTCTGGGGTTACAAAGGTGTTAAAGTGGTGGGCACAGAAAAGAGAGTTTACACACAAAACAGAATAATATTCATGTGGATTTAGAATACATCAACCAATGTTTTTGATAATGCTCTCCATTTGGGAATTTTTGTTAGAAAAGAAGAGCAGAGAGATACATTTTCTGAGGTTTGTGCTGATGCTGTCAATTTATCATTGTGATTCTGGAAATAGAGTGGACCTTTCCTGATATTCTGGGTGCAAAACTCCTCTGTCAAAGGAGGACATTTACCTGGATCTTGTATTATATTAATGACAACATTATCTTCCTTATCACTGCTATTCTATCCAATTTTGGTGTGGACAGATTGTAGGAAAAGTGGGTCATCTTTTTCATCATCACTTTTGTCCTGCATTTCAGGAATTTTTGCACTCCCTTTAAAGGAAAAAGTCAATATCCATATCTTCACTTTAACATTTTCAAAGCAAGATGAGCCAGCACCTTTGGAAGATGATTCTGAAGCAATACCAGCAGAAGAATAGTAAGTTAGGGTAATTGGCTTACAATTTTCTCTTTCTAACTGAGTTTTCCTTTTGGCTGCTCTGCTTGGAAACTGTAGACTGGGCATCCCATTGAAGCAAGATTTAAACAATATTAAGGAAGCACAGTGCAGTTCTGGTATTAGTACCCTTTACTCCTCCTTATATGCATGTCTGTTCTCCCTCTCCCATGCCCTGGGAATTCACCATGAAGTCCCAATCTGATAAAACCTTTTACAGTTAATCAGAGCAGAGTTTTCTCTCTGGTGAACCATGGGAATTCATCATACATGGGAGATGCCTCAGCTCTGGAATTCAGAGCTAGAGCTCTGCCTATGAGTTTCTCCCTCTCTCTGGTGCAAGATCCTATCTGCAAACACAGCATATGAACATTTTCAAACTGGCACATAAAGATCCAAAATGAACACCACATTGGGAAGAATGCTACTCACAATACTACAGAGAAGCATTTAGAGTAAGACAAAATCCTTATTTCCAAAATTGCTGTAAAGATGAGAAGATACATCTCCTCATGAGACCTGTTACACAAGCAAAAGCCTGACATATGGAACAAATAAGAGACTGGAGAACATGTATAAATAAGCCACACACTGCTCAACTGTCCTTTATTAAGGAATAGTTTACCACTCAAGGATGTAAATGGGCTCTCAAAAGTTGGTTGTCATTTTTTAATGTATATGAATCAGATGGCTTGCATATAAGAATTCCAGTGCCCACCAATGCACACTGCACATGGCAGGAAGTATGCCCCTGACAACTGCTTCTTCTGTTAAAGTTTCTATCTAGTATGAATCAGGATCAGACTAGTTTTCAAGGAGGTCTCAGAGGACAAGAGATAATTTACAATTAAGACAAGACAGAATCATAGCAGGATTCATATTATACTTACACAATAAAATTGTTACACCATCTAAAATATTACACACACAGGGGATTAATTTTGCCTTCAGTTAATCCTGCAAAACCCCCCTTGGCTTCAAAAGGTTTTATCCATTATGCTTTTATCTAGAGAGAACAATCAAGAATGTCACTGATATAACACTATTATATTAAAAGCACAAACTCTTGTATTGTAACAGTGAATATTGAGAAATCAAATGCTTATAAAAATCATGAAATCCCAGGAGTTACAGAGTGGTGGTAGAAAGCATACTTTATTTTACAGATTAAAGTAAAATAGAAAACAAATATTCCATGTCATAAGGAAAAGCCAAATAGAAAATACAACAGGTAGAGTTAATGTAGCAGTAGATAATTTAACTTTTAGAATTTCCTAACTGGAGTGCTTTATTCACAAAGTTTAACATTGTGTAAAACAATTCACCTTTGGAAAATTTCAGCCTTAAAGGATTTTTTTTCAGAAGTAATAAGCAACTTTTGTGGCTTGTGTGGTTTGTTTGGTGGAAGAATTTTACAGCAGTGCATTCAGTGTCCCGCCCTTTGTTCAATGCAGCTACAGTTTGGCTGGGTTAGAGACACAACCTTACTCCCTACCGCCCTGGATGCTAGCTCAACACCTTCATGGCTTGGCATAACCTTCCAGAGTGCATGTTCCACTGTGATTCACTGTCAAGCCCTGTTCACCCCCATACCAGTGCAAAGGAAGAGGCAGGATTTACCTCTGTGGATGGGCAGATGAGAACAAGCCAGAAAAAAATGATAATAAACAACTGAAAACTAGAGACTAGAAACAAACTACTTAGAGCCCCCACTATAGGAAGTACACGTAATCAAACATATTGTACAAACCTCCAAATAGCTCCCATTTTTAAAGGAGCTATTTCAGGCCAGGCATCTCAAGGGTTTCGACTTTCTTGCAAGATTTTGTGTATTCTGGAACTCACTGGGCCAGAAATGCCAAAAAAAAAAAAAGTTGTTTCTATTGCTATATTGGTCCTGCTCCTTTGGTCCCTCTCCAGAACCAAAGAGGTATGAAAATGAGTTTAGGGCCACTGAACTTGGGCCTCAATTTGCAAACTGAATCAAAATCCCAGAACTTTGCAGTTTTTGAAATCCACATCAGAATGTGGTGACTTGACACAGATCTCCAATACTTAAATACTATCGGCAGCTCCTCTAAGGGAAAGGGAAGACAAGCAAGAATTCTAGAAGCAATAGAGACTGTCTAGGAAGGAGTACTGCAGAAAGGGATCTAGGGGTATGTCTACACTAGCCACCCTAGTTCGAACTAGGGTGGCTAATGTAGTCATTCGAACTTGCAAATGAAGCCCGGGATTAAAATATCCCGGGCTTTATTTGCATGTTCCCGGGCACCGCCATTTTTAAATGCCCGGTAGTTCGGACTCCCTGCCCGTGGCTACACGTGGCACGGGCTAGGTAGTTCGAACTAAAGCCCCTAATTTGGACTACCGTTACTCCTCCTGCAATGTTTAGTTCAAACTAAAGCCCCTAGTTCGAACTAGGGTGGCTAGTGTAAACATACCCTAGGAGTCATAGTGGACCACAAGCTAAATATGAGTCAACAGTATGACACTGTGGCAAAAAAAGCAAACATGATTCTGGGATGCATTAACAAGAGTGTTGTGAGCAAGACACGAGAAGTCATTTTTCTGCCCTACTTTGCACTGATTAGGCATCAGTTGGAGTATTGTATCTGGTTCTGGGCATCACATTTGAAGAAAGATGTGACAAAATTGGAGAAGGTCCAGAAAAGAGGAACAAAAATGAGTAAAGATCTAGAAAACATGAACCATGAGGGAAGACTAAAATAATTGGGCTTGTTTAGTTTAGAAAAGAGAAGACGGAGAGGAGACATGATAGCAGTTCTTAAGTATTTAAGAGGGTGTTCCAAGGAGGAGGGAGAAAAATTGTTCTCCTTGGCCTCTGAGGATAAACAAGAAGCAATAGGCTTAAATTGCAGCAAGGGAGGTTTAAGTTGGACATGAGGAAAAACTTCCTAACTGTCAGGCTTGTTAAACACTGGAATAAATTGCCTAGAGGGTGTGTGGAATCTCCATCACTGGAGATATGTAAGAGCAGGTTACAAAGACACCTATTGGGAGACATTGCTTGATCCTGCCAAGGGGACAGGGGACTGGACTTGATGATCTCTAGAGGTCCCTTCCAGTTCTACTGTTCTGTGATTCTATAGTTCTACAAATGGGATATCATTTATGAAAAGCTAATTTCCTTTAAATGAACTAACTTATAAACTAACTAAATCAAAAGTGCCAAGCAAGTGAGTGCTGTCAAACTGTGCAGTTCTGTTGACAGAAATCTACAATTAGGAAAAAACAGAATTGTGTTTTATAAAATAAACAAATTAATGAAAACCTAGGTTTGGACATTTATCATTCCATATTGGGATGAAACAGAGATATTTAAAAAAAGTTCAAGGTACCTCTGTCTTCACTTTCTCCTGTTTGAGCTGTTCCACTTTATATAAATAATTAATTGTTGGATCCAAAAGCGGAAGAGACACTCTGTCCACAGCCCACTGTTTACAGCACTCGTTGGGACATGGGCACACACTCAGCTGAAAGGCAGAAGAGCAAAGTTCAAGTTCATAGTCTAAATCAGGCAGAGCAGGGACTTGCGTGTAGTTTTGCAGCTGAGTGCCCTAGCCACTGGGGAACTGGCTAATCAGGGATAGGCCTCTCTCGCTCCCTCTCTTTCTCTCTCAAATTCTGTCTTGGACTTGAGAAACTTTCCAGTCTGCAAAAGTCTGGTTTTGACAAATGGGCATTTTCTAGCCAAAATGTTTTATTTAAAAAAAAAGGTTCTGCTTATTCTTAACCTGCAATACTATTATTGCAGTCTGATGCTAAATTGCCGAGTTGAGTTATTCAGACATATTTACCATATCAGCTCTTTCCATCCCCGTTAGAGGCTGGTCTAGCAATCTAACTGCCACAGAATGCATGACTATTCTCCTGAAATTCACATCCTTCATTCTCTTCCATTTAAACAGTGAAATGAGAAACTTGGCACAGCCACCTCTTTCCTCAGTGACAGACTGGAAGCAATAATCCAGTGAGATAGATAAGAGCACTGTAAACTGAATATGCTTGAGTTGACACAATAGTAGAAGGGCCTTTTTCAGAAGCCAAAAAAGGTCTCCCATTTAAATGCTGATGGCTCCATCACTTGATGTTGGAATATTAGCTGATTCTTACAAATAGTCCCTGACATTGACCTTGAATGAGTAATTCAGTTGTTACTCTCTGGCAAATGCAATTTTCATTCTCTGAAACAGTTCATTCTGTCATGAATGAACAGAGTTAGGAAAATTGAATCAAACTGTGATGTGTTACATCTGCTAAATCTGTACATGAATATTTAACAGGCGAGTTCTTATGAAGTATTAAAACACTCAGTAAATGGTAGTAAAAAAAAAGGGTAAGTGTTGCCAAAATATTTGTGTATGTATTGATTTTTAAGTGAATGTTTAGCGTTTGTGAAAGATGCTAGATTGAGAGCCCTAGACAATGAAAACCTTTGTCTACAGAAGAGATACAGCCTTAATAGTAATATGGTAAACTTCTCAATTAATTGCCTTGGCAATGTATCTCACTGTTATTTTAGAAGAACCATATCTCAAAAGTTAAAAGTTCCAGGCTGGTACCCCTCAGTCATTTCAGTCTCCCCACTTTCATACCAATCCCAGCCAAATTAAATGATTAGAAAAGAGGACTGCAACTCCTTTTTGTCCTTGCCTGTGTGTCCAAGCCAACATTCTACTCCTAATTCGGCCTCTTAGAAAATCCGAGTTCAGATTCCTTTTCTGAAGGGTCTAATACCTGGCAACCCCAGTTTCACTCTCTGGTTTGTATACTATAATGCCAAAAGGGACTGCTCTGGTCCTCCAGCCTGATTGCAAGATGCTGGCCTGACTCCCCAGCCCTGGAGGGACTGACATTGCACCCAGTCTTTCAAGCCTTTCCTTTAGGGCACAATCAAAGAGATTGCATGGCCCCATGGCTTTTTCCCTTCATATCACTTCCCCTGTGCCAGAGTCTGCCACAGGAGCTAACCTCTTTCCTGCAGTGTGCTCCCCAGTTGAGCTCACCCAGTACTTTCTAGGGACCACCTGGGTGACCACTCTAGGGACCACTCCAGCTAGGTCTGATAATGAAACAGATTGCCTGTCCCCAGATCTCCTTACTTTTGAAAGGCTAGCCTCCCCCCTTCCTGCCTACAGCAGTAACCTCCCATCCAGTACCCACAATATGAAATGTATTTCACAGGTTTATTTGGCAAATAGAGGGAAAGTATCACCAAGAAACAGTTACACATATTATTGTCTCTGACCCCACTGCCTGGCATCAGTATGAGTGCTGAGGAAGCCCATACCACAGGTCAGCAACACTGTGTGAAAAATGACCCTTCCCCTCAATGCCCTGACCTGTAAAGGAATGTGCAGACTGCAGAATCTGCCCTCTCCACCCTCACAATGCTCTGGCTGTCTAGAAAGCTAGTAGGAAATCCTATTACAATGCCCTGCTGCCAGCACATAAGCCACCACATCAGAAGCTCATATAACCGCACACCCACCAGTATGATCTATGCCATCAAGTGCCAGGAGTGTCCCTCTGCCATGTATATTTGCCAAACTAGACAGTCTCTACAAAAAAGGATTAATGGACACAAATCACATAACACGCAGAAACGTGTTGGGGAACATTTTAACATGCCCAGGAACTTACTAATAGATCTAAAAGTGACTATATTATTTCAAAGCAATTTCAAAAGCTAGTTGGAGAAAGAAGCTGCAGAACTTCGTTTTCTTTACAAGTTTGACACTTTGAATAGAGGTTTAAACAAAGACCTTAACTGGATGGGCCGCTACATTCCACACCCTAATGACATAAAAAGCTAAGCACCAGGTACTTAGGGTACTTAGAGCCCACTCTATCAGCCTCATTTAGCATGGACACTCTAATTGACAATATTTTTTCACTATTTTTCCCCTTCTCTTTCCCTCCACATCCCCTCTCTTTCTCTGCTATTTATTTATACACTGGACTCCTTAACTTCATTCATCTGAAGAAGTGGATTATGCCCACAAAAGCTCATGATATCATCTACATTTTTTGTTAGTCTGTAAGGGTATGTCTACACTACAGCGCTATTTCGAATTAACTTAATTCAAAATAGTTAATTCAAATTAAGCTAATTCGAAATAACGCATCTAGACACAAAATCTATTTCGAAATAGCATTTTGCTATTTCGAAATAGTGCATCCACACTGATTGGATGCTGGATCGCATTTAAGGGCAGCTGAAACCGGTTCCAGCAGGGCATCAGGTCAGTAGTTGCTTTGTGTGGCTGCTGTCTGAGGCTATCTGAGGTTCGTGCTTAAAGGGACCCCCCTGGACAGCCGGTTCTCAGCTTTCCCACTTGCTTGTCTACCTCGCTGAGGGACAGCAAAGCGTTTTCCTCTCCGCCTGCTTCGGTCGCTCTCCTTTGGGACACCACAGCACTCGGCACCATGGAGCCAGAGCTGCTCCTGGGCACTCTGGTGCTCGTGCTGAACGTCTTGCTGCAAGCCTGGCAGCAATAGCTGGAGGCTGCCTGGCACCTTCTGCTGCAGGCCAGCCCCCTGGCCCTCCCCCTGCACCCTCTGGGGGCCCTGGAGGAGCGGCGCCTGGATGCCAGCGTGCCCCGCCGCATCTGGCATATGGACACCAGCAGCGACTGGTGGGACCGCAACGTCCTGGACCGCTGGGGAGACCAACAGTGAACCCAGAACTTCAGGATGAAGAAGGACACCTTCCTGGAGCTCTGCGAGTGGCTCGCCCCTGCTCTGCGGCGACAGAACACACGCATGAGGCCCGCCATTCCCCTTCACAAGCGGGTGGCCATTGCCCTCTGGAAGCTCTCCATGCCGGATAGCTACCGATCAGTCGGGAACCAGTTCGGCGTGGGGAGATCCACCGTCGGAGAGGTGCTCATGCAGGTACGGCACTCACTGGCCAGGAGGGGGGAGCTGCATGGAGGACATGGGCTGCCCCAGGAAAAACGGCGGGGAGAGGCGGTGTAAGTGTCTTCCCCGGGAGGGTTCGGTCTGTCCCGGCCGTGCTACAGACCGCCTGCGGCGGCCAGGATTGCAGCGGGAGTTGCTCCTAGGAGTGAGGCACAGGGCAGTGGTGGGGAACGAACACTCCCAGCCACCCAGGCACCCCCGTGGCCCTCGGTTTTGTGTGTCTCTCTGCAGGTGGTGAAGGCCATCAACACAGTGCTGCTCTGCAGTGTCGTCCGCCTCCCCGACCTGGACACGGTCATCCAGGGGTTCGGTGCCCTCGGCTTCCCCAACTGTGGGGGGGCAATCGACGGGACACACATCCCCATCCGTGCCCCAGACCACCAGGCCTTCCTCTTCATCAACAGGAAGCGGTACTTCTCTGTGATCCTGCAGGCCGTGTCTGACCACCAGGGCCAGTTCACGGACATTAATATGGGCTGGTCCGGCAAGGCACATGACGCGCGGGTGTACCGCAATTCCTCTGTGTGCCAGAGGCTGTACGCTGGGACTTTCTTCCCCGACCGCCACATCAGGGTCGGGGACGTGGACATGCCAGTGTGCCTGCTGGGAGATGCGGCCTACCCTCTACAGCCCTGGCTGATGAAGCCCTACACGGGACACCTCAGCCCCTCCCGGCAGGCTTTCAATGCCAGGCTCAGCAGGGACCGCATCGTGGTCGAGGGTCCGACTGAAAGCACGGTTTAGGTGCCTCCTCACCCGCCTCGACCTCTCCCAGCACAATATTCCACACGTGGTGGCAGCGTGCTGTGTGCTCCACAATTTATGCGAGAGGAAGGGGGAGGCTTTCCTGCCAGCCTGGATGACAGATGCTGACCGCCTGGCTGGCCAGTACGCACAGCCCCGCACAGCTGCCAGCCGGGAAGCCCTTCGGGGGGCTGTCCACATCCAGGAAGCCCTGTGGGAGAGCTTCCAGGTGGATGAGGACTGAAGTCCCCCTGGCGTGCCCCACTGGGGCCTTGTGCCTTACATTCCACCCTCACCTCCTTCCCCTTTCCCCTCCCTAACCCCCCTTCCTCATATACAATAAAAACAACTGTGTTGTCACAAAAAACTTTATTTCACATAACTGGGGTGGGGGGAAGGGGTGAATGAGGGTGAGATGGGAGGGGGGAAACCTGGGAGGAGGGAGCTGGAAGGGGAAGGCGAGGAGAGGAAGGGGAGGGGAAGCTCAGGGTTGGGGGTCTTGCCGGCCCTCCCGCCTCGCAGCACTGCGGGTGCGGGGGCCTTGGTGTTCCCAGGGGGGAGTGGGTATGGAGGGTGGGGCAGGAGGGACGGTGTGTGTGGAAGAAGTGGGAGGGGGAGCAAGGGTGGGAGGAGAAGTGATAGCTGGGGCGGCCGCAGGGGCTGGGGCAGCACGAGGCAGCAATTGGTCTGCCAGGGCCTGCAGGTGCTCGCGGAGGGCACGGCTCTGCTCCCGGAGCTCCCTCAAGCTCTCCCGCCACAGCTGCAGGTCCTCTTGCACCCACTGCTCCTGGCTGTGGACCTGCCATCCCTGCAACCACAGCTGCTGCCTCTGGTACTCCTCCAGGTTGCGGGTGTGCCTGCTGGCCCGGGTGTGGGTGGATGGTGCAGGCAGGGTGGTGCGTCCTGCACTCGCAGGTGCTGCGGCTGTGGTGAAACAAGAGAAGTGGTCAGTTCTCCCCTGGGGACATAGTGGGTGAAACCCAGCCCCCCTCTGCAAGGAGAGGATGGCAGGTCTCCACACCTGCTATCCCCGGGAGTGTGAGCTGGCCCAGGGCTGCACCCCAGCCCCTGTGCTGCCTATAGTGTGGTGTGGGGGGAGGAGGGGAGATGTGCCCTGCCTCTGTGTAGAGGGGGCGTCTGGAGGGAGGGCAGTGTGCAGTGTCTCTCCCCGGGGTCAGGAGCCTGTCATGTGCCTTCACGCGTAGACGCGTGTGGGGAACAGGCCAGGGCCCCTGCATGGCACCCAGCTGGGGCCACATGTCCTGGATGGCAGGACAGATGCACAGGTTGTCAAGGCCGATGCCCACAGTCCCTGAGCTTCCCCTCCCTCCCCCCCCACCCCGCATAAGGGGACCGTGATGTCACTCACATGTGGAGGCCTCCCTGGCCTCGGATGAGGCTGCTGATGGGCTCTCTGGTTTGGTTCGGGGGTCCTGGGTGCAGGGCATGCTCCCTGCAGGCTCCTGGCTGTCGTCGTCCTCCTCTTCCTCCTCTTCCCCTGTGTCAGGGGCAGGGCCCTCTGCCCCGGGGTCGATGACGACCGGGGGCATGGATCGTCTGACCCCCCCCAGGATGCGGTCCAGGGCCTCATAGTGCAGGCAGTCCTCCAGGTCAGCCCCTGGTTGGGAGGCCCTGGCATAGGCCTGCCGCAGTTCTTTAATTTTTGTCCACACCTGCTCTTGGCTACGCATGTGGCCTCTGGTGGCCAGGCTGGCAGCCATGCGGCTGTAGACGGCCGCATTCCTGTGCCTAGTGCGGCGATCGTGGGCATTGGAGGCCTCTCCCCATACCTCAATGAGGCCCACGATCTCCGCACTAGACTAGGAAGGCGCCCACCTTTTGCGGCCCCTGGCAGGCTCCTGAGAGTCTCCAGCCTGGTCCTGGGGAGCGGTGGAGGGCTGGGTGGCAGCGGGTTGCTGGCTCATGCTGTGCCATGTGCACGGTCTGCTGGCTGTGTGCTGGCAGGCTGGCAACTGGCACAGGCACTGTGGCCAGAGTCTGCCCCTTTAAGGGGTCCAGGGCTGGGGAGGGAGCAGATGAGTTTTCCTGGTTGTGCCCAGAGTGGCCACCAGGGCTACCTGGGAAGGGCTGGAGGCCCCCTAATTTGAAATAAGTGTCTATACAGCACTTATTTCGAATTAGCTACTTCTAATTAGGTGTTATTCCTCATAGAATGAGGTTTACCTAATTCTAAATAAGGGCTCCACTATTTCGAGTTTATTTCGAAATAGCGGTTTGTATGTGTAGACGCTATTAAAGTTAATTTGAAATAATGGCTGTTATTTCTAATTAACTTTGTAGTGTAGACATACCCTAAGGTGCTACAGAAGTATTCACCAAGGGCAAGTCGTGCCTAACCAATCTGATTAGCTTCTATGATGAGGTAACTGCCTCTATGTTCATGGGGAAGTCAGTGGATGTGATATACCTCGACTTTACATAGCTTTTGATACAGTCTCCCACAATATTCTTGCCAGCAAGTTAAGGAAGTATGGATTGGATAAATGGACTGTCAGGTGGATAGAAAGCTGGCTAGATTGTCGAGCCCAATGGGTAGTGATCAATGGCTTGATGTCAGGTTGGTGGTCGGTTTCAAGTGTAGTGCCCCAAGGATTGGTTCTAGGGCCGGTTTTGTTCAACATCTTTATTAATGACCTGGATGAGGGGATAGATTGCACCCTCAGCAAGTTTGCAGATGACACTAAGCAATGGGGAGAGGCAGATATGTTGAAGGGCAGGGATAGGGTCCAGACTGACCTAGACAAAAGAGGATTGGGCCAAAAGAAATCTGATGAGGTTCAACAAGGACAAGTGCAGAGTCCTGTACTTGGGACGGAAGAATCCCAAGAATTGTTACAGGCTGGGGACTGACTGGCTAAGCAGCAGTTCAGCAGAAAAGGACCTGGGGGTTACAGTGGATAAGAAGCTGCATATGAGTCAACAATGTGCCCTGGTAGCCTAGAAGGCTAATGTCATAGGGTGCATTAGGAGGAGCATTGCCAGCAGAAATAGAGAAGTGATTATTCCCCTTTATTCAGCACTGGTGAGGCCACATCTGGAGTATTACATCCAGTTCTGGGTTCCCCCACTATAGAAAGGATGTGGGGGAGCCCAGATACATTGGAGAAGGTCCTGCAGAGGGCAACCAAAATGATTAGGGGGCTGGAGCACATGACCTACAAGGAAAGGCTGAGGGATTTGGGCTCATTTAGTCTGCAGAAGAGAAGAGTGAGGGGGGATTTGATAGCAGCCTTCAACTTCCTGAAGGGAGGTTCCAAAGAGGGTGGAGAAAGGCTGTTCTCAGTAGTGATGGATGGCAGAACAATTATCTTAAATTACAGTGGGGGAGGTCTCAGCTGGATACTAGGAAAAACTATTTCACTAGAAGCATGGTGAAGTACTGGAATGGGTTACCTAGGGAGGTGGTGGAATCTCCATGTCTAGAGGTTTTTAAATCCTGGCTTGACAAAGAGCTGGCTGGGATGATTTAGTTGGGGTTGGTCC